>SWDC01000146.1:2314641-3749179 GCA_004919715.1 Linderniella brevidens
GGGCCATCGAAAGATGCTCTTGCATATGCTGAATGGGTGAAGGAAGACAGCAGATTTTCGGACATATTGTTTCAGATTTCTCCTGCCTTGAACGGACATGCTTTTCCTAAGTTGAAGCTGCGTTATAAGCCTTCACTCGTTCAGGTCCTCCACTGAACACTTAGATCCTCTTATAACATAAATTAATTTGACCCGATTTTTCCTTTTTCCGAAGACAACCTCCACACGAGGAGCGTTTTGGTAATGTTTTGCTAGTCTTTTTTTCGCAGTTAGAAGAGGGTTTCTCTGATCTCCCCGTGCTCAACCCCTCCATGAGAGCTACGCCTCTTACGCCTTCTCAATGGAGGAGCAAGCTGCAAACTCTTGAAATTACCGATGATTCACTCAATGAAGCCTCCCCAAATTGCATTCTTCTCGATGTTAGAAATGGTATTATTTTCCTATCAAGAATTGAGGAAAAGTCCCGTTGAGTAATAATATAATATGTTTACTGTGAACAATTGTTCACTTAAATTTAATATTTTTATTAGGTTATGAATGGGACGTGGGTCACTTCAAAGGGGCTCATCGTCCCGAGGTGGATTGCTTTCGAAGCACTTCGTTTGGCATCTCGGATTCGGAATCAGGGTCTTCCCCTAATGTACTATCATTACACGTATTGATTTTTTATTTCTTGCTAGAAACCTTAAAAGATAGCCTTTTTTAATCTATTCTTGTCTGATAAATTTCAAGGTCACAGCTTCAGATCCTTTAGCTACCGTTGACAAAGAGAAAACAGATATATTGATGTATTGCACCGGTGGTATCCGTTGTGACGTATACTCCACAATACTTAGGTATCATTCTCAACATCTTTCGTATCCCAAATTTTTCTATATAATTTCGTATTTAGCAATTATTTTCTTCCTATTGTTCATGTTGTAGGCAACAGGGTTTTCAAAGATTATATACTTTGAAAGGAGGGGTCTCTCAATACCTCGAAAAAGAAGGGCCCAACGGGTGGGTGGGGAATCTTTTCGTATTCGATTCCCGTCTCTCCTTACCACCTTCTGCTTACAAGCCCGAAATCATTATCGACAGCACGGAGAAAATTCTTCTTACACCGAAACCGTCTCATTCCTTTGCTAAATGCTACGTATGTGGGTCCCAAGTGTCTGAATTGAGACACCGAAACTGCGCGAACCTCGATTGCAACCTGCTCTTCCTGTAAGTTCCCGTTTTGTCCCAGCAGATAAAACCGTCCACTGTATGCTTACACGAGAAATTTTAGAACTACAGGACCGAAATTTGAAAATCGGGCTGTAAAGTAATGAAACCGAATGATTTGCAGAAGCCTATTGGCCCATTCTTGGCGGGGTTTTTTAAAATAATCGCCTTTGACCGAAAATATTTCTAAAAAAATAGCCTCGGTGACCGCCGACCGGTCTTTTTAGTCAACGACCATAATTTTAAGGGTATTTTCGTCATTATGCTGTCTGAGAACCCACATTGTCATAGTGGGTACTCAGCAATATAACGGGTACTCAACTAGCTGACCTACCGTATAAAAAAAATTTGTAGTAAGGATTTGAACGCTGACACTGACTACACAACCAGTGTTCTACACCCCACTTAGCCAGTTATATAGGCCCCGTTTAGTAAGGGTATAATGGTCTTTACGCGCTTGGAGGCTAAACCCCGTTTGTTAGTTCAGAGGCTATTCCCCTAAACATTCCCATTCTTGGCTTTAGGTGCTGCATGAAATGTGTGAGTGATTTTAGAGGATGCTGCTGCAAAAACTGCACCGATGCACCAAGGCTTAGGCCCGTGCTATCGGGGCATCAGAGGTACCAAAAGTGGCATAATTATCGAGATCTCGAGCTGCAGCACGGGTGAGCGAGCGGTGCTGGAGTTGCTCGAAGCGGAGATTTTGTGATTCTTTCATTGTGCAATATGCTTGAAGATGGTGAGCCATTGGCTCATCTTCTTTGGCGTGAGATTGGAATTTTGTGGGGTTATATCATTATGGGAGATTTACATAAAGTTTACATCATGCCTATAAAGCTAATGTCTGTTCTACTTAATGATTGGATTTTAGTCCTCCAGTGTTTCGCGTGGATCAGCTTTGTCTTCGATGTTGTCGATTTTGAATCAAATTGGTCATCCGTCAAATTTTCCGTCAATTTGGATGGAAAATTGCCAGGTGTCAATATCGTAGTGGCTAGTGGATAATCTCCTCTTTAAACACTTAAAATAGTAAATTAGATTAAAAAAATATAAAAAAGAGAGAAAAGCAAACAAATAAAAATAATAAATCAAAATTTTTAAAAATATAAAATATAAAATAAAAAAATTAACCGAGGGAACTAAATTAACGTGATACTTCTCGGTCCAAATTAACGCTAATCTAACCGAGGGACTAAATTGATTCAAATTTGACAACTACGGAAACTAAAAATATGGCAAGTGAAAATATAGGGACCAAAATTGCTCATCGTCTAAATATTGGGGACCAAAAGTGATATTCTCTTGGTTTGATATTTTAAAGAATTAAAGTCGCTCCCAAACTTTCATAGTCGCGCTTTTTAGGAAACCCCGTTTATCATATCCTTCCTTCGCTGCTGTTTTCATAAAATTCCAAAAAGAACCCTTTTTTTAATTTTCAATTCAGCTCCCCCGATTGAGGTCCGCGATGTCGGAGGCGTACGAAAAGGTTCGCGGCGGAAGGTTAGCCTTCAAAGGCGGCGAGCTCGCAACGCGTGACAAAGCCATAGACAAGAAGAAGAAGAAGAAAAAGATCAAGAGCAAGGAGAAGCTGGAAGAAGAAGAAGACGCGGTGGAACAGTCGGAGGCAAACGTGGTCGACACCACCGGAAGCGACGTATACACCATCGACGCCGCGAAGAAGATGAAGTACGACGATCTCTTCCCAGTCGAGGCGAAGAAGTTTGGGTACGATCCCGACGCCAAGGCCAAGTCCGTCGAGGAGGCTTTGGATGATAGGGTTAAGAAGAAAGCCGATCGCTACTGCAAGTGAGTGATTAATTAGGGATTGTTAATTTCTCTTCTGGTACGGATTAGTTACTTTGAAACAACAACTGATGTATTGTATGGAGAATCCTTTTCTTGATTTCTCGTATGTGAAGAATTCTTACCTTTTGAGTCATGAATTTGATCCTTAATTCATCAGTGGCTATGCTCATTTGTGTGCTATGGAGTCTCTGCTGCAAGCTTTATTCTTTATCTTGGAAACCAATCAATAATTATCAGTAAAATGCATAGGAAGAAAATCCTGAAATTATGATAGCCGGTTAATAGTTTAAACATGGAATTTTTGGGGAAAATGCTTCCATCCAAATTGGGTTTTAAAATGCTTCCATCAACCGTGTAATATGTCACGGTTCAAATGCTATCACAACAATATTTTTTTACACTGACACTCAACATATAATTGGTATTTAGCTAAGTGAACTATGATAATGTGGGTTCTGCTGTCAGTTGTCACAATGGGCACTAAAAAATATAGCGGCTCTGTGCCCACCATGACAATGTGTGTTCTGCTGTAAGGGAATACGGAGCTTGATACATTGTCACGGTGGATACTTAGAGATAATACTGAGCCGTCATATAGCTGAATGTGATAATGAGGGTTATGAGATTGTACAATGACAAAAATATCTTTAAAATTAAGGTTATTGACTAAAAAGACCGATCAACAAGGGTCAAATGCTATTTTTTCAAAAATCACATATAATGAAGTTTGATAAATAGACCAGTTCTAGTTCTACAATCTCAAACTTCCTGGACCGAAAACAATGCCGTTACGTGTCTTGATTCTTGACTTCCTTACGAAGCTCGGCTCTGGACTTTGCAACCTCAACGAAAATCACGCGGCCATCGAGAAACTGCAATTCGGGGTCAGCAACATTATCACACCTCACAGCTCAACATATAGCAGATACACAAAAGAAAATACAGAAGTACTACAAACTAATATCTCCTTCAATTTTGCAAAAAGCTAATCAATGCAAAAGCATTTGTAGCCTAATTGCAAAAGATAAGTAGTTCTTTAGACATACGTGTTAGAGAAAAAAAGAGATGAAAACAGAGACCTTTCCATGCATTCCCTCAATGGCTTTCTTTGACTCCTCTTCTGAGGCATAACTCAAGAATGCGAAGCCTCTCGGCCGTTTCGCTACCTTATCCATCACCAAATTTACTAAGCACGATAGGAAAAGAGACCCCCGCATTGGAAATAGATCGATTTTAGGAAAAAAAGAAATGCAGCAAAATGGTTTCTGATAAATTTTAGAACTAATTACCTTCGACGAGTTCCCCATAGTTTTGGAAGGCATTTCTTAGGCTCTCCTCAGTTGTTCGAAATGATAGCCCTTTTCGAAGGAAGATTTGCATTGATTAACATTTAACTAACAAACTACTGCTGTTTACTGCTCCAAACGATGTCGATAACAAAGAACTAACAGCAATTTTTCAATCAGTAACGTAGCAGTAACTAATCTCAAAGGCAAATGATGAGCTTCAGGGCCATCATACGCGTACACGATAAGCCTCCATTATAAATAATAGCTGGCAGTAAATGAAGAAATATACAAAGAGCTTACCACTAACGAACAGCCTAGTAGAGGGATTGAACAAAGGACTTCCGTCGGTAGAAGGAGAAGAATTGGAAGGGGATGACCGTACGCTGGAAATGCTACGATTTTGGGTCCGATAAACGAGATTTGTACGGATAGATGATGTTAGCGGCGGCGATTGAGGGCGAGAGAGTCTTCTAGCTCGGAGCTGCTGCGGTGGTGTGAGGAAGCACTGCGGTGGCGGAGCGAGGGACGGCTGGTTAACGGCTGCGGTCAGCATTTCGCTGGTCGCCGACGGGTCGTGGGAGGTTTTTAGTACTTCTCTGCCAACAGAATAATCACTTCATTTTTCGATAACAGCAAATTGAGAATGTTATTAGATTTTCCTTTTCTTCGCACGCTACAAATAAGGATTATAATCATATTTTAACTTAACAAATTATACTTTTATACTCCAATTAAAAATTAAGTTCCACTGTTTTTAAACCACTCTTACTAATATTATTATACTTCTCTTAAATCTAATATCTTTTTTAGTCTTTCACTCGCATCCATTTCTCCCCATGTTCAAGAGGATGGATCGATTCCTCGACATCGAGTCGAAGCGGGTACAAGAATTAGCCCCGTTACCCGCCCCGCCCCGTTTGCCAACCCTAACTCCAACTTATCAAAAACCATCACACTACCATATTAACAAAGAGAAGGAAATTACATAAAAATGATTAAAAAAAAAAAAACAAAAGATTCATCATCCATAATAAAGTCTTAAAAAAAACAGCAGGTTATCAAAGTCTCAACAATCCCAGAACATACCATAATTCAAAACCGAAAATTCAAAGCAAGGCAGATATAAGAAGAAGGAACTCAGTCAATCGCTTCACTCTCCCCTCAGCAATAAAACATAACACGCTTCACATTGCTACGAACCCGAGGCAAAGGCCTCACCGCAACATTAGAACCAGTATCCTGCCTTGACCGACCTCTGCTGCTCACCACCGAGCCCCCATCAGAAGCCTCCGGGTCCATGTAGAACCGAGCCCGAAACGCAGCCAAATGTGCGTAGTACGCTGGTGGAACTGTAGAAATCGAACCACATAAAAATCAGCAGGATAATGATAATGATGAAAAAAATATATCAAATGTTTCGTGATTCCCCGAAAAATATAAGGGCAGTTTTTAAGTGAGTTGCATACCGATTGAAACGGAGCGCGTGCACCTCGCGTATCTGCGGAAAAGAAAAAGAAAACGAACCAATCAACAGTTGGACCAAAAACAGAAGAGGAGTCTAGAAGATTCTAGAAGAAGCTTACGTGTAGCAGAGTTCGTAAGTCAGGGCCTGAAGATTATCTGCCGAGAATTCGTTTTCATCCCACAGCACATGGTAGTGGGCCGGCCTACTTGTTCCCTGTTTTCGATTGATGGTTAATTTTGCATCTAAATTTTAATAATCTATTGAACCTATAAATTGAAATGTACTTTTAGGGGGGTGCGTTTGGCTTGCGGAATTCAGCAATGAAAAGAAAAGATAGGTGGTACAACGGTCGAATCGCGAAGTACAACTTTTTGATGCGCTGACTCGGTTTTCCGTCGTACTTTCCACACAAGAATCACGCATACCAAACGCACCCTTAAGATCTGACGAGGTAGGAAGGTACCTTTAAGCCGGGGTGGCTGCAGAGAAAGAAATCAAACTCGGACGGGTGGCAGATATCAGAATCCACGACGGTGCCTACAACATTTCACGAGAAAATTAAATATATATTTTTTTTTCATAATTTTTTTGTCAATTATGCAAGAAGAGTCATTTCATTACCTGGTAAAATGTTTCCACTACGATCGACGGAGTTATGGTCCCGGTAATCATTCGCAAATAATCTAGTATGATGCCGTTTCTGGACGACAATAAACGTCACATACGGCTGATAATCACCTTCGGGTTGCAAGGAAGCACAAGCCTGGTAATAATAGGAACAAACAAAGCTCATGGGAAATTACGCGTTTGTCCCCGTTCGAATATTAAAATCAAGACGGGCACGATTTTCTAACCTTGCGAATAGCATCCAGTTCAAAAAGCAAGACTTGGTAGAATTCCCCGTCGCTGACACCGTCCCTATTGAAACAAGTTCATCGATGAGATCAAAGCAAAACGTAATCTTTACGAAATTAAAATATCGATTTTTCAGCTTTTTACCGGTAGAAGATCAACCGGTGCGGTTTCCTTCCATTTATTCTATAGAATTCGAGAAGCAGTTCCCTATCGAACACCAAAGGAATTGGACAAAAAATCACACAAAAAGGTTCTTCGTGACAAGAAAAGATGCAACAGAAATCGTCTTTCGTGTTAGTTACCTAATCATGCCTCCATGCATGGTCCCCTTCACGGGATCCTCCCATGTTTTGTACAGGTCTTGAATGAGTTCCTCCCTATGAGCCTGGGCAGAAACCAAGCCCATGTATTTGCTGATGTTTGGCCAATCCACTGACGCAACAACCTGACAGAAAAACAAAGTGATAAAGGCCCAAGCTTTAAAAGCCCCCAAAAGAGAAGCCACGACATGTAAATTAAGATTGTCTTAAATTCTTACAGCTGCAATGGATGGGCTCAAATTCTCGCCCGGCTGGGGATGAGTGACATCAGCACCGAAAATCATGGTGGGAACCTCACCGACTACAGGGATCCGCCGAGTGATTGCATCCACCAGAGCCGTATTCACACCACCAACCTTCACGTTTATTTTGAGAGCTACGTTGGCGAAGAACTGCATGTCATGACGGGAAATATTTTTCTCGAGGCAGCACTGTGTCACGACCCCGACATCTGTCTCGCATATCCGCTTTACGTTCCCTGAAAAAGGAAATAAAAAAAATATGAGCTCTTTCAGGGATCTTTAGAGCAACAACGGGCATAAAACAAGAATTCTGCAATGGCTCACCGTAAAGATTCCCATTCTTATCCGGTAGGATAACAAAGATCATGTCGAGCTCTTCTCTGATTGGCCGCAGTTTCGCCATGCAATCCATGTAAGCGGACTTCAAAACACTTTCCACCTCATCTGGGGGGCCCGTCTGAATTTGTAGGACCGGTCTGGTACTAAATGCCTGCACGTAGTAAAAAATAATCATAATAATAATTATGGCTGCTACAGAATTTTGCAGGGAATAATGAGTGATGAAATGAAAAATTATGTTTACCATGCCAGATGTGTTGCACGCGCGAGCAACCTCTTGGCAGAAATGATCAGCAGCACTCTCTCTTCTTTTGGGAGCAAAGTTCACACAGAACCAATGGCTTACTCTGCCACCTTGCACCACCCTCTGCGTCGAAGGGGTTCAACGAATATTACAAACTATTTGTGAAAATGATAGAGGTACAAAAAAAAAACCGCGACCACAAATGAAATCCCATCAAGGTTCTTGCACTAGTAGGACAAAACTGAAAATGCATCACATGCTTTAGAGATATTTAAGTGAAGATAGTGGGGGGGAAGAAGAGATATTCGCAGGGAAAACCTTGTTCTTCATGTTCCAACTTCCCTTCTGTGGGCGAAATTCTCTTTCTCTACCTGAATCATGGTATTTGAGCTGCAAAAGACGGCAAAAATGATGACAACATGTGCAACGTCAATTTTAATACACAAGGACGACAAAGAAAAATCCCGCATTACCTGGGGAGCAGCTAACATGCGTGCTTCGACCACAGCCATTCGTTCGCTAATCTTAACCCCGAATTCCTCTGCATGAAGATCTTCGCCATATGCATTGCCTTGTACAGTCTAGCAAAAACAGCATAACAAAACCATTATTTGCTTATGAGATCAAATCACGAAATGGGAAAGTTGTGGAGCACATGTAAAAACAGCCATTTAAGAAGCAAATAGAACTTGTTAGAACCCAACAAACAGTGCAAAAAGTTAAGTTTACAAGATAGATAACGGGCAAAAGAGGGATGATGTGTTTTGTCAGAAATAAAACCTTAAGAATATCTTGCTCTCTGTCCCGAGGCCGCACACACGTGGTTTGGAGAAGTTTATTGATCTGCATATCATTAAGCCTACCGGACCATCTCTGACCCTTGACTATGGTGCAAACCTCCATAGGCAAATATGTTTTCCTACCTTTCTTTCCCACTTGCAGACAGGGCAAGTGCGTGTGTTTGATGACATATCTATAAGTTTGCTCAAAGTAGTCAACTAGGGTCTTGTTCGTGCCTTGCTCATCGGAAAATCTAAACGAAGAAGAGAAACTTCAGCAAATAAATTATTTTTCTTTGGCTTAATTAATTCAAAAACTTCACCATGGATGATTGACAACTATCAGCAAATTCTTTCTTACGTTATCTCTCCTGTCGTTTGTGAAGTCAAGCCAGAGACAGTATATTTCCGCCTCACGCGCCCACGATGAGTCACTTCCACCCTCACGCCCCTCAGAGCTCTCTTGATCTATCATCATTTAACATGTATGTCATAAACAGGTTGAATGTACAAAATATAATACAACTCTAAAATTGGATTTCGTGGGTTGGAGGAAATGGGATCAAAGTTAATAAGATAGCGACAACCTTCACGCAGTCTGAATCGGACAAGTTTCTTGATCTTACGTCCTTGCCAAGAAGCTGGTGGACAAAATCGACCACTGGGACTGGTTCGATGAAAGCAGTGGAGGACATATCTGCACCATGAATCGAGATATAAGAAACAAAAAGTAACGAATGCAAAAGTATATTTGATTATATGAAATAATTACAATCGATATTTTCGAATACTCCGATTAAAAAAAATTAGAGCAACAGTAGACTAGCTCACCAATATTAAGTGACAGTCCCCTTTGCGTGGGACGTATACTCTGGTGGAAACCACGCAAACCTTCGAGCCCTTCACCCAGAGAATTCGTAGTATCTCTTCCGCCTAAATGCGGAAAATAGAAAGAGCGACCAACAGGGAAATACCTGCAGATGACGAAAATACTCGTTATGCATATTGTTCTCATCATCACCATTATTATCAGTATTCATTTGATATATGACGAAAATTTTAATTACCAGTATTCATTTGATATATGATGAAATAAACCACAGCAATGAATGACACCAAAAGGACCCACATCATACCTATCTGTGGGTTGTTCACGCAGAACAACATCCAAGACTTGGAGTAATTCTTGGGGCGCATCTGTTACTTTTCCATTTACAAACATTCCAGAGTGAGACAACGCAATGCGCCCAGCAAACTTTATCACAACCTCGAACGACCTTGTTTTCCTGCAAAAACATATGTTGATCCAAAGCTCAAAACCCAAAAAGTATATTGAATTGAAACATACAGGGATAAAAAAAAGAAGTTTCCTAAGAAACATGTAGAAGAGAAACCTGGGCCCCACTGGACCATTATCCTCTTTGTCAGTGAGCTCGATGGTAAACTTCCGAGCTTCAAACGGCAAGGGCCCAGCTGTATAAAAGCCCTTCCTTCCATCATAAGCTGGAAGCCTCTTCCCTAGATGAGACTCGCGGTATAGATTCACCAACTGTTTGACCACGTCACGGTTGACCGCCCGCGATGCAACTTCAGGAGATATCGACACCTGTCGTCCAAAATAAAACACAGATATGAAACTTGAAAGCAATACTTGAAATCGCAATATTCCCCGATAAGAGCAAACAAAAACCAACATAAGAGAGAAAACGAGAAAAAAAGAACCCACATCGTATCGATGCAAGTCTTTGTCCGACAGCTCAGCAATGAAATGGTTGGCCTTCACAAAAC
The DNA here is from genome assembly GCA_004919715.1 of Linderniella brevidens. Classification (NCBI taxonomy): domain Eukaryota; kingdom Viridiplantae; phylum Streptophyta; class Magnoliopsida; order Lamiales; family Linderniaceae; genus Linderniella; species Linderniella brevidens. The sequence continues at coordinate 2,324,975 of SWDC01000146.1, forward strand.
GCTTAGCACCTTTGGTTCCCTTCCCCGGCCTTAAAGGCAACCCCACCGACTCCCCAGAAAGTGGCGGAAGTTTGCGCCTCGGAGCCTCTTCGCTCCGCACTATTTCCCCGGAGTCTCTTTTGTGCGATTTGTGGGGCCTATCATTCGGATCTGTAGGGTATGATCCCCCATGCTCGGGAGCTCGTGCCCTCGAGTGGCCACTAGAAGAATATGCCACATCGCGAGCGGAATATCTGCTGCGGTGCTGAGTTTGGGACTCTCCTCGCTGAAGTTGGTGACCAGTAGAAGGCTCATCGATGTGCCTTCGTGGTGGTGGTGATCTGTCACGGCCACCATAGTCACCGCCACGCCGCACCGGTGGGTACCGTGGTGCATCGCCTCGTGTTCCTTCACGGTTTTCTTCATCGCTGTGTCTTTTACTCGCCATACTAGAAGCTGTGGAAATAAAATGAATCAAATATAAAACCAGCTATTACGAATAGAAAAAGAAATAATCAGGAAGAAAAATCTGCGTCACTCAATGAGTTTACCGTTCATCGTGATTACACGATGCTAAAAGACGCAGACCACACCAAAAACAAATTACACACACCTTTTCCAAACCAGTGGCGCAGCCAAAATTGAATGAATGTAGATTAATTCAAGGAAACATATCCAGCAAAGCAAAATTAATAATTGTTAACCATGACTATGCTAATCAAGAAATGGAAGTTTATACATGCCTATCGATTCGTGAGACAACTAAACAACGTAAAGCATAAAACACCAGTAGATCGATAAGCAATAAACGCACTGGAGGTCTTTCGCAAAATCAATCTTGATTGGTGACAAGTTGAAATTTAAGCCCTCTAAGCAACGCAAATAGCCGAAGGATGAACAAGAAAGGTCAGATCCAGAAGCCTTAAACTTAATTTACCTCAGTTGAAAGAAACAAATCTGTCTTCTGAAAAGCTAAACACTCTTTCTCAGATCTAGAATTTCAATGTCTCAGTTAAAAGTAAGTGTGTGTAAGATAAACTTCGACAAGCTTATATACAGCAGGGCGCCTATCTGTCATCACAACGGGCGGATACAGATGTTAATTACAGGATCAGACGCATATTAATTTAAAAATGGTCAATTATTACACTGCTCATAATATTTTTTCTTATTCTCCATATTATATCGTTGACTACGCTAAATAAAAACATTCACTTCGGCCTTAAGCCTATCCGAACCAAGAAAACGGATAGGAATTAGACGTACAAAAGATGGTCTAATATTACACGCACGCAATATCGGCATCAGATCACATTTTGAATTCATTGTTCATAATAACTTTTCTTATTTGATAAATTATATCGTTGACTACAATAAATAAAAAATGTCGACTCTTGTGCCAAGCCGCTCCAAGATAAAGTATAGGAATTAGATGAATAAAATACTTTCAAGCAATTGTCAAATATTACAAAAAACTCAATGTTAGGATCACATTAGAGTTGATTAATCCTAATAATTTTCTGACTACACTAAATCAATGACTCCACCATTTGTCAATCCTCGCCTATATAGACTACAATAACCCGGTCTATTGAGAAATGTTGATTAATTTCCCTGCGGCACTCGGAGTTGCGTGTCCCCAGCTTCTCCGAGCGTTCGCGGGGCGCCAACGGCCTGGCATCGCTGCCCTTGAGTGATATGATCTTTAAATTCAAGTAAGGAGAATATCCCAAACACTTGAGGAGATAATATCTTAACCACTTACCCTATATAAAGGAGCTCGAAATTAACATAAACAAAAAGGTTTAGGTTTTTCACGCTTAATTCTCTTAGAAGAAATCGAAACACACAACAAGCTCTCGGAGCAATCTCTATCTCGGTCGAATTCTCCTCTAGCCATCCAAGGGACTGTGTTGGTTGGACACACCACGGGTATGGCGTGCTCCCTTTGCCGCACGCGTATCATTGGAGCCTTGGGTCCAAATAATAGGGGAGTTGCCCCGCCTCCGATTCACGCAATAAGTAAAATAACGTTAAAAGTAGTGGCATTTCACTTTCGCCTTTCGGCTCTCACTTATCCTACACCTCTTAGTCATTTCACAAAGTCGGACCAGAGTCAAGCTCAACATAGTCTTTGATAAACGTATTTTTATACGTTTATCTCTATCATATTTAGGTCGTAACTTGGTTTATTTGAGTTATCTTGTACTTACATTAAAGATTATACCTATGTTTTGATATTGAAGGAGCATAAGATAACAATCGGGACCAATCGAGAGATATGGGGCAAAAATGACCAAGTTTACCAGAAACACGGCTTCCCTATGAACCCACACGGCCGTGTTTACACGAAGAAAAAGGATATTAAGCCTCGGCAATCCAACACGGCTTAGTACTAATGCTTACACGGCCGTGGAGCAAATTTGACACACCAATGTCAGCCTCGGCAAGTTAACATGGCTCCAACAAACATACAACACAGCAATGTTCATCGGCAACACGGTCACATCAAGAACCAACAGGGCCATGCTCACTCTCTCATTGTTAAGCCTCGGTAAATTCACACGGCCTTGAGCGAACGTTTCCACGGCCTTGTGTGGTTCATCAGTGAAAGAGAAAGCCTCGACATGTTAATACGGTTTGGTTCGTTGGTATACACGGCCGTGTCTGTCGGTGTAGCATCGCAGACGCGGGGCCTCAGGCGTCGTACACGGCCATGTTTGTCGGTGGGTTAAGCCGTGTTGAATATTACTTTCTATATAAGCCGCACTTCTCAACCCAGATCTGGATCTAGATGCACATAACTCACTTTCAAAAGATAAAATACACCTAAGGGACGTCTCAAGACCCATAGGAATCAATCAAAACGATTCCTAGGTGCTAAAGTGAAGATTCGAAGCTCATTTTATCCAAGATCTAGCACAAAGGACGCTGGATCTGCGTGGACTCGTGAAATAGGGAAGATCTATGTATTCTCTATGCTTTATATTGTATACGATTTGTAGATCTCTCTTAAGCATGAGTAGTTAAGCTTCTTATGTGCTCGGGATGAACGCTGGGTAGAGTTGTCATTTGGGCCTAATAACACTCGTGAACACGTGACATTGTTTATTTATCGTTTACGACAATCTTTCCTCAATTCAATATGTCCATGTGTTGTTTTGAAGGTCACATTTGATATGTCTATGTATTGGTGTGACGCTTGGTAGACCGTTGAGGGCGAAAGCTAGAGAACGGTTAGTCCTTTCGTAAACGTTAGGAGTCGACTATAGGGCGAAAGCAAATAGTCGACCCTCGCTATAGGTAAACTAGTATAAATCCTCGCGACCGTTTAGGGCGACAGCAAATTCGGGAGTGAAAAGAAATTACTGCGATTTAGTCATTATCTGCGTGGATACGGTGGTTTACGGCCTAGTCGACGATAGCTAGCGGGATTCGAAATCCCGAGCACATTCTTCTCCACTTGAAAAGTTACTTTTAAATCTTCAGTCGTGTCTTAAGTTCTTTCATCGTGTTAGTTTGAGTTGTCGTGATCTAGTTCGAACATAAAAAAATTTGATTAGGCTAAATATCGAATTGAAAGGTAATTACTAGTAATCAATGTTATTCCTCGTGTTCGATACTCGGATACTCGCTAAGCTATTCTACAAACGATAGGTACACTGTCTATCGCACGTAGTGCTAGTTTAACGTATTCGTTTTAATTATTATTTGACGTATATGCACGAATCTCTACACCTTATTTAAGAGCACACGCCATCCCGATCAGTCTTCTTTCGCTGCTGATTTCACCAAGCCCGCTCCCTAGGTTGTGGTTTCGCTGGATAGTAGACAAGGGCAATGGGAATCTCGTTATCAAAACTCAGGATAACGATGGCGAAGCTCGAATGGAATAAGCTTGAACTAAAGAAAATCTCGCAGCTTGGCTCCACGAGCACGCACAAGGGTTGGATGAAGCCTTAAAGGAGGAGAAAGACATGCTACCGAAGGATATGCGCGATGCAAACAAGAAGCAATGAGAACGAGGGCACGTAGCGCTATAATCTTGTGCCCAACGGATCAAATGCTAAGAAAGGTGTCGAAGGAGACCACCTCCGACGGTTTATGGAAGAAGTGGGACGAGCTTTACATGACCAATGACCCTTGCCAAGCGTCTATATTTGAAGTATGCATCGTTCATGATGCAAGAGGAAAGATCGATAGAAGAGCAGCTCGATCACTTTCAAAAGCTTGTTCTTGATCTTGAGAACATCGAGAACCGATCAAGGACGGGGATAAAGCCTTGTTCCGGCTTTGTACACTGCCTAGGAACCACGAAAACAAGATATCATATTTTCTTTCATGGGAAAAATAAAAAACCAAATCTAATCTAATCTTTTCCATATCACACACACGTCAACACTCTCCCTCAAGATGAGAATAGATATTTGTCATTCTGAGCTTGTGTAGTTAGATCATGATATCTTAAACCATTAAGTCCTTCAGTAAGGATATCTGCAAGCGGAAATTTGGATGAAGGATAACCGTATTCCTTGAGTTTTTCCTTGATGAAATATTTGTCAAACTCTATGGCTGTGTTTGGAACGAATAAAAAGTAGCGTGGAAAAGAAAATCGAAGAGAAAACGATTTTCAAATTTTTCTATTCATTTTCCTCGCCATTTGGTGAGGAAATGAGTTTTCCTTAAGTATAAACTTAACTAGATTTTCTTTCTTTTTTTCTTTTCCTTATCTATTTCTTCAACTAACCAAACATAAAAACTAGTTTTCTTTTCCATTTCATTTTCTTTTTCCTACTAATTTCCACAAACCAAGCACAACCTATATCTTTAGTCTGATCATGTTGGGCAAGATCATTAGCAATACTAATGGCTGAACTGTTGTCACGATAAAGCTTCATAGGCCCCTCTCTTGTGATTCTTAAGTCGTCCAACACAATCTTCAAACTCAGCTTTTTAGCTGATGATCTAGCAACCACATTTTGTTTCCTACTTCTTGTCTCACTAAATTTCCTCCAAGAAATGTACAATACTAAGTAATAGATCCTGTGACCACGGGAGATCCAGCATAGTAGCATTTGTATAGCTTTCTACCATGATCTTGTTCTTTTAAATAACGGTCCTTTTCGCGTGCATCCATTTAGATAATACAATACTCTGTCCGCTGCATATAAAAGTGGCTCTTGAGGATCATGCATAAACTGACTAATCACACTGACTGAGAATGCTATGTGTGCCAAATAGATAAGTTTTCCAACAAGCCTCTGGTACATATGTATGTCCACTAGTGGTTCCTCTTTACATTATCCTACACTTCACCTTCATATATGTCCTCACAAATTGAGACCACTTAAAATAATTTTTTCGATTGAGCTGATATGTGGGTCTCATATTCTGGAAATCACCCATCTTGTAGGAATCATTGGGGTTATTAGGTGGTGGATTGTTTATACTTTAGGTTTCAGATGAGTCCACCGAGAACACAACAAGGCGTGTATAAGGATTAGTTACACCGATGAAGGTTGTATAGAGATAAGGCTGTCATGACACATTAAGGCTATGATACCATGATGAATAAAGGGTTAGCTTTATTTCTGTATTCTTCCTCCTCTTTATAGGAGATCAAACCGTGCCTCTAAAGAAAAATCCAATCTTCTATATATGGGAAAAATAAAAAAAAAATCAAATCTAATCTAATCTTTTTCATGTGACAAACACGTCACAAGCCATATATCAGGTAATGCCCGAAAAGAATCAGGTATACATCGAATAAAGGTGGGGCAATTTCTGAGGCTGATTTGTCTCGGATGATATCGAATATGTTGAAGTTCTCACAGTCTCACGGACAGAAAAACGAGTGCATAATGATCACGAAAGTGCAGGGAACCTTTGTCTTGAGGTGGAGAAGGGAGAAGCAAGCATTGCTGGAAATTCAGAAACTCAAAATCTGCCATGGGAAGATTTTTAAAGTTTGAGGTGGAGAGAAGCCATGGAGGAAGAAACGAATTCTTCCACGAAGGTTGAGACCTGGAACCTGTCAAGGGATCGAGAAAAAAAGGGTCATTGGCTGCAAATGGTCCGGGAAAAGGAGCCATGAAGCTGGAGTAAAGAAAATCAAAATCGCGAGGATTCGATTGATGGATCACTAAGTCGATTTCGGGCAAGAAAGTGTGGGGTTGTCTGAAGTTGATGAGGTGCTCAGGTGCCCTGTGATTAAGGGCAGGAATGGCCAAAAGGTTGAGTAAAAGAGTTAGAGGCTCGAGGTGGAGTTTTTAGGGATAACTCTTGAAGAGGTGCAGAAAGATCCAAAGTAAGTAAATGAAGGAACTCAGAAGGATCAAACGCCTTCACTGTAACCTCATTCGGAAATTAGAACCACTAGCTAAACCAAACAACTGGTAAGAAAATGACAATAAACAAACCAATATCAAGAACTCAAACACAAAAAACACAGCACACAAACACCTATATTTTTCAAGGCAACACACAGCAGGGGATGGGAAATTATGGTAAAATGGAAAGGATACTAATATAGAACACCAAGCAGACTTCTCCATAAAGAAACTTTGAAAAAAAAAAAAAAAAAGAGCACAGTAGCAGCACCAAATGAAAATTAACATAGAAAGGCGCAGAAGATCACTAACCGAGAAGAAGCCAATACAGTTATCTCTTGCCATAGAACTAAGTGAAATATGTTTGCTGAGGAACATAAAAACAATTGAGAAGTCAAAATTAATAAATCACTACACAAAATAAACCCAGAAACACCGAGAAATTTCACCTTACTGCTCGAACCATATTTTCCTGTTCTCCCCCAAAGCGCCCTAGAGAACCTCTCAACAGCACACACCGCAAGTAAACATTTAACATTTACTGCGCGGTGCAGCGCCACTACGTCGGCAAAAACGAGAAACGCCAGTACATACGTTGAAAGGGACGATCGGAAAACTGAGAAAAACAACCGAGCGACGAAGGACGATAAGCGGGACATTATGCTACACGATCGGCACTGAAGATTCGCGAAAATAGCAGTAACGGCACTCGGGAAGTTCTCCGTCGGATCGACAAAGGCAGCAGTGAGTAGATTCGATTCGGCCGTTTCCTGTGAAAGAAGAGAGAGAAACGGCATTCGACGGCGGCGTTGGGTGGGGTAGCTCGATCAAATGCCACCTGGTACGATGACGTGGCACTAAATCACAGTAATCTAAATCTATCACAACACATTAGAGGGCACTGCACGTGGTAGATTTGTCGAACAGTAGTTAGTATCTGACTGTGTCATCATAACACCTTGGGTCGGTTTGCAATGGGCCGGGTCCGTTACAATCGGATCCAAGATAGATCCAAAAGTAAGAATCAGCCCGTTATGGACTCGTTAGTCCACTTGTCATCCCGGGTGGCCCAACCCGATCCAATATATGTTCTTCCTGAGTGAAAAAATAAAACGGACGCTAGAAATTTGCTTAATTATGTTTATAGTCTATGTATTCATTTGTAGACACTTAAATTAATGGGATTAAAGATAATACAGCTGCAAAATTGAATTAAATTGAGAATAATTAATGTTGGAATTTAATTTTAGGATGGAAAACACACATAAACAACACGCGACAACTAATTTAGAGAATTAAAATAACTTATGCATATAGTTCTCTGTCGATCATTTTGTTACATTTCCTTGGATTTCCAATGCAATAATGCATCGGGAGATCCGATGAACTACTTAGGAATTCCCGAAGCAAGCTAGATGTATGGATATTATCTGTTTTAAATTTATTAACTTTGGAATTCTGTTTCGAAAGAGTTTTTTGTATATAATATTAGACATGTCTATGTTCAATGCCTCAACGAATCTCTTCTCTTACAGACACACACATATCATATGTATAGATAAGGCAAATTCAATATATATATATATATATATATATATTTACATGGCTGTTAATTATGCTTGGTGTAACCTGGAAAATTATCGAACGACATGCTTTGAGATATTTCATGTCTGTCTGGGAATAACCTGCAATAATAGTCTGCTTAATTAATTAAAAAGCAAGTAAAGCATTTCGATTATTGCATCAAAACAGCGTACGGAGTCGTAGATGGCCCAAAGTTGCGAAAAAATCAAACGTAATTCCCCAAAGAATGAATTCACAGTCACCGCTGTACACGTTATAAATATTCACAGCTTCTCACGAAAAAAAAAAAAAACAAGAACACTCCCACACACACACTTCACCAATCAACTCCAAACGCAGACACTCCCATTCTTATCCGCCGTAGCCAACGGCTTCCCGAGCCCGCTCCACGAGCAGCACAGCACGGGGGACCCGTGCTCCTTCAGCGTGCTCACCACCTTCGAGTTCGAAACCGACCAAACGCTCACCGACCCGTTCGCGGACCCCGCGGCCACGTACCCGTCATCGGGGCTCAAGCACGACCGGCTCCAGTTCGAAGCCACCCTACTCTCGCTCCCCCTCATCTTCCCACAAATCTCCAAACTACGAACATCCAACAAATTGTGCAAATTATCCCTCCCGCTCGACAAAATTACGTTTCCGCCCCTCGAAAGAGACAAAGAAGTAACAGCAGACGAGTGGGCCCCCACCTCGCACACGAGCTTCCCCGTCTGAATATCCCAAAGCCTTAAATTCCCGTCCACGTGGCCCGAGAAAATCGTCTGCCCGTCAGTGCTGAAGCAGAGCGCGTTGCAGTTGCTGTGGAAGATGATTGTGTTCACGCAGTAGCCCCTGTGTAGGTCCCACACCTTGATGGTCCTGTCGTAGGCGGAGCTCACCACGTGGCGGCTCGAGACGCGGCTCACGTCCACCGCGCACACCTTGTCCACGTGGCCCGTGAGGGTGTGCCTGACCCGGCCCGAGCCCACGTCCCACACGTAGAGATTGTTGGCGCTGCTCGCGGCCACGACGGACCGGTTGTCGTGGGTGATGCAGAGGTCGAGGACCGAGCCGATGCAGCCGTGGAGGGCTCGGGTGAGGGACCCGGTGCTCGCGTCCCACATCTTGACGGCCTTGTCCTGTCCCCCCGTGACGAGCTTGCTGGAGTTGTACTCGAAGAGCACGGAGGAGCAGCCTCCCTCGTGGGCAGGGATCCGCTGCCTGCAGGCGCTGGGGACCGTGGACTCGGGGTGGTGCTCGGGGGAGTCCTCGCTCTGGCGGACCACACCGTCGACTTGCTGGCGGGCGAACCGCTGCATGTTGGCTCCCTTTATCTGTGTCTGTATGTCCTCGTAGAGGGAATTGACCTGATGAGGAGATGAAATGAGATTCGTGGGAGCGTTTGATGTTTACCCAATAGACCAATTTAGTCCCCGATGTTTCGTCTGACCCGATTGAATCCCGGGTGTTGTCGATATTAGACCAATTTAGTCCTTCCATCACGATTAACGTCAATTTAAACGGAAAAGTCATGCATGCCCGCACGGGTTGACATTGAAGACCATTTTGGGTAGACATTGAATGCCATTTTGGGTTTTCTCCCTTTAATTGTTAAGGCTGTGTTTGGAACGAAGAAAGAAGCGTGGTGGAGGAGAATCGGAGAGAAAATTATTCTCATAAATTTTCTTTCATTTTCCTAGCCATTTGGTGAAGAAATGAGTTTTCATTAGTTTTAATATAAGTATAAACTTAACTAGATTTTCTTTTCTTTTATTTTCCTTATCTATTTCTTCAACCAACCAAACATAAAAACTAGTTTTCCTTTTCCATTTCATTTTCCTTTTTCTACTAATTTCCACAAACCAAACACAGCCTAAGTGTAGAGAAGCCCACAGAGTCTGAGGATAGACAGAGATTCCATATGATTTATTATAAGCATCATGAAGCACAAAGGAAAAAACTTCGAAGGATCGAAAACGTTAAATGATACCTCATTCAACCGTTCGGCGTCTTTCATCTTCTCCAGCATCCACCTGTCGATTAAATCCTTGTTTTCCGTCTCCGCATGCTCTGCTCTGAGAACGGCTGCTTCGAGCTGCGTTTTCGTCTCCTGGTGCTCTCCGATCAGTAACTCAAGAGCCTTTGTCTTTTCCTCCAATAATGAAGACAATCGAGAGCATTCATCCCTGTAAACAACGAAGCTTTCATCGATGTATTAATTAATGAGCAAATAGAGAGAAATGCGACAAAAAATAAAAAACCTTGCTTGATTAAGATCGTTTTGCAGTTCTGATATCATTGTTTCTTTCTCTTGTATTAAAGCTTTTGAAACCCTGGATTCGGCCACTTCCACCACCAGTTGCTCCGAGAGCCGAGACTGAGCCTTGTAACATTGCTGCAGCTCCTCTTCGAGCTTTTCAGCCTTGTCTTTCCACTCTGAGCCCTTTGACATATATATAAATCACGGATGAGCCAAAATACAGAAATAAGATAAAGCTACATAAATAAATAAATAAATCAGTTCAACTGGGTTTTGGAGCGTAGCTGTTTTCCATTACAAAGAGGAGCTGAATCTGTGTTGGTGTAGGAACCTTTAAGACCCTATTTCGTCTATAAATAGGGAATATTAGCTCGACCTTTGTATATAGAAATTAGAGAGTAAGTCCTAGGCTTGTAATCTCTGCGAAGATATCAATAAAAGACAGATCCTTTGGCCCGCTGACGTAGGTTCAAAGTCAGAGACAAACCATGTTATAAACTCTGTTTTCGTTTCGGTTTATTGAGATTTAGTTTCTGGTTTTCACATTGAATAACATCCAAGATCGAATCTTTCGATCCGACCAACGCACACACGTGAATCCACGTCGGGTCACGAATTTAAGGAGGCCTGATTCTCAACAAGTTGTTGAGATTTCTATCTCACATCGAATAGTTCAACTCACCAGACACAATTAATATATCAAAGATGCAACTTCTCCAATCACCAATTGGTTTTAAGATGAAGCCCTCGATTTCTAATAATCATCAGCAACCATGGAAAGCATCATCATGGAGTGTCAACTCTTTGTTTACCTCACTACATAGAACAACCATGAAAGTGGCCACTAGGATCGATTACAATCATACACGAAACACTACCAGAGCAATCATATAGCTAAATTCAGCAATTTAAGCTGCAATTTCGAAAGAAAAATCTCAACTCTCACGAACGCGTTCGCTATCTAGAGCTCACCTGAGACAGGATCGGACGCGAAAGAGCCGTATAGGCAGGTGAGTGCGCGCCTTCTTCGAGTAAATGACGCTTTCTCAAAGCTTTTAGAGCGTGTTTTACAGCCGCCATTGCCAGCTCTTCTCTTGACCTAAATGGAAGCAAACCAAACAAAACAATCGGGAGAGAGACCCAAAAATCAGCGGCCGAAGAAATCGTAGAGAGTAGTGAACGTGGAGTCAACTAAAGAATCCGAAAAAACGTTACATGTTCATTGACGCTTGCTTGCTCCTAGGGCTTCGTGAAGCAATTGACGGAGGGAGGGAGGGAGGCTTTGGGAAATTGAGGGCGATCGATCGAATCGATCGATGATAATTTACCGAAATTAAGGATGACCATTGACTTGTTATTTCACATTTTTTTAAATTTTTTTTTAATTTTGTTTCGATTAATAAACAAAATTAAACAATTTTCTTTTAACCTAGAGATCCTAGCTCGAGGACGAGTAATCTGCGCCAGTGTATAGTATGCAAACCGTGTCAATCGTACCAGTCAATGTATAGTATGCAAACCACGTCAATCGTAAACCAACTAGTTCATATCTATGTGATAAGCTCACCCAAAAAAATACTGATGATCGATCAGAGAATTTCAATTTTGGAGTCGTGACAAAAACTTAAGTTTATATTTATGAGAGTTTAAATTACTAATGTTTATATAAAATTAATTAATTGTTATAAAATAAAATGTGTTTCGTTGTTTATAATAATCCACCTAAAAAGGTGTATTTAACTAAACTAGTATATATTAGTTTAAAATTGTTATACATAAATCAATATTTTGTATGAAGCCACGTGTAAAATATATCAACATATTACTAATCATTCTTTAAACGATTAGAAATCAAGAATATACATACGAAAATAAAAAAATTAAAAAATCAACCTTCCATCTTTTTCCACCATCAATTCTAAATTAAATATATATCTACAAAATCAACGGGATTTCCAAATTGTAATCGCTTTGAAATCATATTCATAATTCTCCAGGGTCAAACTCTAAACTAAATCCACAAAAAAATCAAAGAATTTCCAAACTTATCACCCCCTCGAAATCATATCCATAACGCCCACAATTCATATTTCCAAAATACAACTCTTGACACGATATATAAATAACACCACGTACTACGATATATAAACCACACTGACAAACAAACACACAACCATTAATAAAAAAAGGCAAAGAAAAAAAAAATGGCGAAATCTCCATATTACCTCGTACTTACGATCACGGTCCTTTCGTGCTTCATCGTATCCGTTGTGTCTAATTCCCCGAATGTCGACTGCTCTAAAATCCCGATAGAGAAGCTCGAGCCGTGCAGCGGCTACCTAACGAACTATGACCGTAGCCCGTCTAGTGAGTGCTGCGACGGTGCGAGGTCTTGGCTCGCTGCTAAGCCCGTTGACGTGTGCAAGTGCTACAAGCAGAATCCAAAGAGGCTCAGCTTTAAGCCTAACCATGAAGACGTTGATTTGCTTCCGGTTAGCTGCGAGTTGGAGGAGTTCTTTCCGTATACACATTGTTTGTAGTAAGTTAAAAGGGATAATACCCATTTCGCTCTTCAATGTTTGCCTAATGAACCAATTTAGTCACCGATGTTTCAATTTGACCACTTTAGTCCCCATGTTTCGGAAATGAACCAATTTGGTTGCAACTTGACAGAAACCGTTAATTTAGACGGAAAATCATTAACTATGAGACACGTGTCACGCTGTGATGATGCTACGTGTCGATTTTCTGTTAAAATTGAAGGTTTCTGTCAAGTTGGGAATCAAATTGGTTCATTTTCGAAACATGAGGGACTAAATTGGTTCAATTGAAATATTGGGGACTGAATTAGTTTATAAGGCAAACATTGGGGCCAAAATGAGTTATCCATAAGTAAAAATATATATTAGCGTTAACTTTGATTTATGTGAGATTTTATTTCGATGATGACGTGTGGTTTTGTGAATATTGGCCATGCAGCTGATTTAGCAAGGAGGGAGAGGAATGGTTGAGAGGGAAGAGATATTGGAGAGCTATTTTTTTAATTTCGCTAAAATCATGCTCTGTGATGTATTAATTGTCATGCCATTAGTAATTATATGAATTTAATGATTTGAGCCCTTTTTTTTTTCTACCAAGATATATTTTCATTTTTTTAAGGAATAATAATCATTTTGGTTCTAAATGTTTGACTTATGAACCAATTTAGTATCTGATGTTTCAATTAGACCAATTTACTCCTCCATGTTTCGTAAATGAACCAATTTGGTCTCAATTTGATAGAAACTGTCAAGTTAGACTGAAAATCATTAAATGTGAGATGCGTGGCATGTTGTGATGATGACACATGTCGATTTTCTGTTAAAATTGACGGTTTCCGTTAAGTTTGGACCAAATTGGTTTATTTACGAAACATGAAGGACTAAATTGGTTCATAAGGCAAATATTGGGGACCAAACTGAGTTTTATCCTTTTTTATGGACTATAAGGTTAAATAGTCCTTCTACAATGGATATTGGATAGTTCTAAGAGTCCCACGTAATATCTCTACCTGAAGGTGGTGATTTTGACCTCACTGGGACTCATTGACTTTCGTCGTCCGTCTGAGCTTGGAGCGATACACACATGCCAAATTTTCTTCAAGCTGAAGTTGGCATCGTCTTGTAGCCAACAATTTGGATTCGTTTTAGACTTAATATAGTAGGCAGTGCCGAATTTGAGCATCAATATTATACAGGGTCACAAAATAACACAATTTAGTAATTTTTTCCAATGCGTGGTATGATTATCCCCCCAAGTTAGTTGTCACGTGTGAACTCGTGCGTTAATTTCGGACTTAAACTATGTATACAACAGTAGTTGTCCTTAAATTGATTCAACTCGAAACCTAACGTCCCAAAATTATCACTCGTTAAAGTTTCATTAAAACGTCACTCCCGCAATAAATAAGCCTCATAAAAATGCGACCTTTACCTCGTTTCTTCAAAATACAATTATACAATCAAAGATCTCACACGAAAGAATCATAAAGCGTAACAATAACAGCATGGGTAACGATAAAAGTTCAATTGTTTAATTACGTGGGAGCAATGAGGAGAAATCCTTCACTCTTGCCGTTTTTTTTTCTCCTATCTTTGGTGATAATAATCTCCTTGCAGCATTGGTGCGTAGTATTCATAGCAGCTAAAATCCCCAGGACAATGCTGCTGGTTCCCTTCTTCCATCTGAACTCCCTTCGTAGTCCCATCGATCTCCATCCCGTTAAAACCGTACCGAAACATCGCCTCGAGCCTATTTTCTCCTCCGTCCCAAGAAAACGTAGCGGTGCTGTTGCTCGAGCACTCTTTCACTTCACAAAAATCTCGATCCTTCGCAAAAGGCACCGACTCCAATCCAAAAGCGGGCTCGGGCTCGGGCTTGAATTGGTTCTTGAGCTCGTTGGGCCCCGCGGAGAAATACCGATGGATACGAGGCATCAAATTCGAGCCACAAATACTAGGATCACCACTTTCTTGAGACTCCATTGAGAAGATTGTGCCGTTCGATTCATAGAATAATGAAGGCTGAGTCATCGCGGGATTCTCGAAATCGGCATTTTTCGAGCTCATGCGTGATGATTCGAGTACGATAGGCTTGTGTGTGCTTGGATCAATCCCTTGCTTTGCTAGCTTCTTCTTCAGGCTCGAGTTCCACAGGTTCTTAATCTCATTATCTGTTCTTCCCGGTAATTGCGCTGCTATTTGAGCCCACCTGGCAAATTTTTTAATAAAAAAATTACTTAAAAATTATGAAAAAAAGGGAAAATAATAATTTTAAGTCACGAAGTGTACATGTTTTTGTTTTTAGGTCATTATATTTTATGAATGCAAAAATATGTTACTAACCTTGTAAACATAGCGACCAAAAAAACTTAAGCCATGTATACTTAGTGACTCAAAATTGAAAACACATATACTTAGTGACCCAAAATTCAAAAGTCAACCTACATTTGTTTTGACATACAAAGTTCGTAACTTGCTTTTGCAATTATCGAACATATTGACCCAAAAACGAAAACATGTATACTTAGTGACTTAAAATTATAATTTAGAAAAAGGAAAGAAAAAACCTATTGCCAAGGGCTTCGTGTAGAGAAATGATCTTTTCTTCTTCTTCATGAGAAAACATCCCTCTCTTTAGGTCAGGTCTTAGGTAGTTTATCCATCGCAATCTACAGCTCTTCCCACATCTCTGCAAGCCTGCATTTAATTAAATTGTTTAAAAAAAAAGACACGAAAAATGAAAATAATAATAATTTATTAATTACCCGCAAATTTAGGCACTGAGCTCCAGCAACCGACGCCGTATTTGGAGACGTAGCCGTACAGTTTCTCATCTTCGTCAGGTGACCACAAGCCTTTCCTCAGCTTCTGCTTCGCACAACAGCCGTGTCGTCCCATGATGTCGCCTGATTTTCGGACAGCTTTATTTTTCCTAAACAATAAATGATATAAATTTTATTTTTTTAGAAGCTATGATTCCTTAGAATCCAAGACATGATGAGGTTGTTTGGTTTTCAATATTTGAGGAGAAGTAATTGTGAAGGGCAGTTATATAAATACTGTCGTCAGTTCTTTCTCTACTGGTTTTCATGTCCGTCCGTAATGTGACAATTTACGATACGATGTTGATGATTAGACCTAAATATGGTGACTAATTAATATGTATTATCGGTTTCACAGGAATAAATTCGATTGAAGACGTGCCACGTGCTTAAATGAGATTGCGGGCCTGTGTCATTTACTGCATTTTTTTTATTGTATTAATTTTTGGGGCTTCGTTCATCGTTTGGGCTAAAGTCTTGAATGTTAATTAAGTATATTAATTAATTTAGCGCGTGGGCATTGTCCTTTTCTTTTTTTTTTTTTTTTTTTTTTTTTTGCAAAAAATAGTGTTGTTACCGACGCAATTATTTTGATAAAAAATAGTAAACGCCAACTAAAGTAAAAAGTTGTATAACAACTTTTTGTATGCAAGAAACGTGGATTTCGTGACCTTTATTTTTGATATGATGTTTGTCTAGAGTATAGATAGATAATCTTTGTGCCGACAGTTATATTTTTAACTTAAGACACAAGCATATATATACCTATATTCTTACCTATATGGGATGTATAAATTTAGAATATTCAAGAAAAAAAAACGAAACTGAAAAATGTAATAAGACAATCAAACATCCACCTTTGAAGTACAATTAGGGAAACAGCACTACGTGGCTGCGTATCGATCTCCCAATATCAAATGATTCTGAGTCATTTTGTCGGTTTCTATTGGTGAAACACAATTAGCATAATGAAATATTTCTTTTCCAACAACGATACCTATAATATAAACTAATCCCCAAGACAAAACCGGCATATATTTGATGGGAAATTCGATTTAATATTAGGGTTTCCACTGCTTGATTCTTGTCATTGAATTTTCCTAAAAAGTTGATAATTTTTTTTATATATAAAATTATATCATCCTCCAAGAGAAAGCCTCTCATTACGCGATGATTGAGAGGACAAGTCGGAGCCATAAGAGACTGTGGACGAGTCCACTCTTAAGTTGCGCCCACACTCTCTAAAGCTATGCATTTACTTCTTCTATATATCGCTTTGTCTTTTCCTAATGTTTTTCCATTTTTAGCCCAAAAGTATTGTAAGTATCTGGAAACGTGTGTGTAAAAATCTTCATATAACCAGAGAACTCGTACATTCATGGACATTTGACGTATACAGACATATTCATATTATATACTTTAATCATATTATTATTTATAATAAGGCACAAGTTGACATAAGCTTTGGCTTTCGTAATGGAGGCACCGGACACGTCATGACAACCATGTCATATTTTTCTTGCAGCGCGTAATTTTCAAAGCTTCACATCATATCGATAAATGGACTAATAAAGTCGTTTTATGTTAATTGCGGTTGTGATTGATGTGATTTACCGTTAACTTTCATTGCGTGAGTGAATATTATTACCAATCCACTTTCATCATATTGGATGATATTTATTGTCAACTCAGCGATAAAAACCACCGGAGGTTTTACAATAACTAGTATTTTAAGCCCACCAATGATGCGAATGATATTTTTTTTTTTTTTTGCTTTTGCAAGTGGTATCACACGCGACGTCATCGTAGTCCTTACACTCCGTTTAAGTTCGGTTTGAGTTGAATTTTAATCCAAATTTTAGTTATGTGAAGACCACAATTTTCAGCGAAACTAATCATCCACGGTTCATGTGATCTACCCTAAATCTCACAAACACGGCAATCACATGATTTGAATTTGTGACCATGAGTCATATTTTTAATTTTAATTGTATATTATTTGTGAAGTATGTAAAATGAAATTTTTTTTTGTGGACATAAATTGAATAAATAAAGAATGAAAGATAAAAGACTAATTATGCATGACATACTAAATTAATTTAAAATAGTTATTATACACTGCTAATCGTTTATATATAAGTATAGATTATTATTATTGTTGTTATTATTATGATAGGTCAATCTTATACAAGTATATACATTTTTTAATCACTGAAGTTACTATTTGTGAAATTAGTCTCTTTCTGTTCCTCTGTTCAAAACAATTAAATGCTATAATTAGTTTAATATTAAAGCAATGACAATGAGTTTATTGAGATTTTTTATTTCTCATGTTTAAGTGTAGTCGACAATTTTAAACAATGATTTGAATTAGTGATCTGAAATGCGAGATTTAATCAGATAAATAAATTATTATAACGTTTGACTTAAGCCTCATAAAAATAGAAATCATATATATATATATATATATATATTTTAAACTAAATATATTTGAAAAAAAAAAGGTAATTAGTAGTATGTGAAAAAGCCCAGTAGTTGCGTAATTATGCGACAAGAGAATTTTAACAACCAACTAAATGAAATGACAAACCAAACATTATTTTTGTCAACGCATGGAGAGATATATCTATTGAATATGGTCGTGAAGATAATAATTTCATTTGTAATGATTTAACTAAATGGACATCGTCTAGAAGGCTATTATTACCTTTGTATTCTTTATCTAAAATTAAGATACATATTATAATTATAAATGACTGACATTGCATAGATGTATGATTAAAATATCTCTTGAAGATCCACCTAACCTTTTCTGAAACGTGAAACATACTAATATGCAAGCTACATATTTATTCATCCAAAAATGACAACAATAATGTTTGATTAAGATAATATTATCCATAAACGGTGAGGAGTGATAGTGAATCGTAACCTGGCGAAATTACTATTTTGCTATTCTACTTGTTATTCTATTTTGAATAATTGCCATTTACTTGTCAGTTAGTGATTAGAATTATATCATCACAAAAACACAATTTTAAATTATAAGTTTATCTATTGGATATTAAAATTATAAGTACTCAATCTTTACTACGCATTGATGAACCAAATTTGGGAACTCCATTTTAGCAAACCACCCCGACTCACAATTAATAATATAAAGCCCACTCATTTAATAAAAAACTTAACAACAAAAGAAAAAAGATTTAGAAAATGATTGTCAGTTAGTACTAAATGAATTTCCATGTCCATTCGAAAAGGTCCATCCCTACAATCAATTGACATAAATTTTGCTTTTATTGGTGGACAAATATTAATTAGTAGACCCTAGTTAACTATTAGGGAAAATTATAAAATTAGGTCACTAAGTATACATGTTTTCATGTTTGGGTCACTATGTTTGATAATTGCAAAAGTAAGTCACTAACTTTGTATGTGAAAATAATGTTGGATCATGTTTTCAATTTTAGGTCACTAAGTATATATTTTTTCGATTTTAGGTCACTAAGTTTACATTTTTTCAATTTTGGGTCACTCATTTGGTACTAAATTTATAAATATAATGACCCAAAATTGAAAAAATGTAAACTTGGTCACTCAAAATCGAAAAAATTTATACTTAGTGACCTAAAACTGAAAACATGACCCAAAATTATTTTCACATACAAAGTTAGCGACATACTTTTGCAATTATCAAAGATAGTGACCCAAAACGAAAACTTGGATACTTATTTATAATTTTGCCTTAACTATTATATATTGAAAAACTTTTTACGTGCAAACTAATACAACTCTCCTCTTGTATGCAGGCTTTGGAACCTGCAACTATAACATGTAAAGTTTATAGAGCGGAGTTAAAATCTTAAAACAGAAAACCCTTTGATGGAACCATGGTTGTTAAACCGGATTTTCGAACCGGACCGAAAAATTTAGTGGTTTAAGTTTTAATGGTTTAACGGATATAAAATCGAGTAAAACCGATAGAAAACCGATATCCCTAAAAATAAAAAATATATATTAGCTATTAAAATATAAGAGTAAATCATCAAATAAAAGACAGACATTGGACTAGTAAAAATGTTAAGTTTTTTAAGGTAATTAATTAAGTTTTATTTACATAATAACATTACTTAATGAGACCTCAAAATATCGGGCTAAAGCCATTAGCTTCACTTATTTACCCAGTGCCTACCATGGGTATACGCATTACCCCTCTATGTCGGTCACAACAAGAGTAGTAAATTCAAAAGGATAGAGAATCTATCACTCGAAGGAGCTGAAATTATCTATCAACCAAAATATGAATATTTTCGTCGGCTAAGAGGTCACCATATCTTCCAGCGAGATTAATCTCTATGAACTGTGCGTACCATCCTCAGTCCACACAGACTATGATAGTAAACGAGTTTAAGTGGATCAATCTCTCGACTATATGTAGAAATATCACGAGCTCGCCACTTAGACTTGTTCGTATTAGGAGCTGGACCACTTAGACTTCCTCCATTACAATCTATAAAGTTAAAAATGGGGGAAATTTTTCAAAGTAAAATGGAAAAGATGGGTAGAATGGGACCAATTGGAAAAAAAAGAAAGAAAAAATGATTGGACAAAGAAGGTATTAGATGTGTTGTGTATCATTAGCACCCATTAATAGACAAAAAACCTATCTATCCACTCCTGTCCGTGTTATCTTTTTACACATTTACCCCTCACTGTCCACATCATCTCTGACGCCACTCACTATTGGAACAAATCAATAGCCCTCTCCTCTCTCTCTATCTCTCTGTCAGAAGAAAACGGAAAATAAAATTGCAGACCGCGGCAAATCGCCCTCCACCGCCACATCGCGTAAGCTCTCGTCGATTCCCGTACTTCCCCCCCTTCCGCCGCCGCTCGCACGACCCTATCGTGGACGTCTCCTCGTTTGTTGGATGCTCGCTGAATCAGAGCCGTTGGTTTTCGATTCCGAATCCGGAGTGAGGATGTAGTGACGGCATCTCTGTGGGCGGAGAGCGTGGGAGAAATTGTTAAATTGGAGGTTTCTTCCTAAAATTAATTGATATTAGGTGGAGGTGCCTCTTTGATTTATATATTGAGACGGTTGAAATTAATTTCTGAATGTAGGACAAATAATCTCAACGCGTCCACTTGTGACACGATTCAAGGCCTAACAAATTGACAAATTAAATCGGGTGATCGTGAGTCAAACAAGCGTAATAACAAGCAGTCAAAATCCGATCTGATATCATGTAGGATTCCATCCTTAAACCAATTGATATTAGGAGAAGGGGCCTCTTTGATTTATATATTGAGTTGTGTGAAGTTGATTTCAGACAAATAATCTCAACAGAAATATAGTGACGGAGAGTGACGGCATCTCTCGGACCCTCTTTGGCCTCTGGTACCCATTTTAACGTCTACTTCAACGTATACACAACGAGCATGTTATTGTAATTTTTAATTGATGTTTTTATCAGCTCACAGTGCGTGTGAATTTATTACTGTTGGCTCGAATGAAGTAACTGGTAATGACTTCTTTGGTGTAATAATTTTGCATGATTCGGTTGATTAATACTATTTACCAATGCTAAAATGATCAGTGGTTCACAGGTACCTGGTGTGCCTCAAATAGCACTTCATACAAAAGTTTTCATATGCTTTTATTTTGTTAATCACAAGCTGCCGAATATCTTCAATGTATTATTATATATTTGCAGCTTGTTGGGACTCAATCTCTTCACCAATATGAGTCTCGGAAAAGTTGCTGTTTCGTTCACTCACACACTTAAAGGAAGCTATTGGTGCCACTTTTCTGAGTATTATTATCTGCTATGCTATGTTTCTTGGGGAGGTATGCTATCTTTTCATTTTTGTAGGTACCCTATATATGTAGAAATCTTGCATTTGGGACAAATTAGTTGTCATGTGCCTCCCGTTGAAATTTGATGCGAAATTTAGGATTTCGATTTATAATGTCTCTAAAATGTTTGATTTTGAAAGTTATCAGCCGTACAATGCCTTTCCTAAATTTGTGTTTCGTTGTTTCACCTCTGAAGCAAAACTTTGCATATATACAACGACATCAACAATCTCTCAAATATCCAATCCACGTAAACAAATAGATTTAATCCTCCGAAAAAAAAAATCTTTCAATACCCAAAAGAAAAAGATCAAGTTCAACGAGTGTGCTAGAATTGTTGAAGTGAACCCTTTCTTTTGTATATTAGGCTTTTTTTGACCGACCTTTCTCCGAATCATAAGAGAAGAGTCAAAATCATCTCATTAATCGTCCTTACGTGTGCCACGTCTTATTCTTTATCTCAGGGAATAGATAGATCTGACGATTTTTTATTTATTTTTTAATAGAGTAACCGACACAAACTATAAAACCGTCAGACACTCACCGTCTCTCTCTCTCTCACACAAACCGCCCACCAAAAAGAGAAATCCAACGGAAAAAGAAAAAAAGAAACTAGAGGCGGTGTACCTGTTTTTCTCAACCTTTCGCTGCTATTTATGGATATACTTTTCATCATCATCATCATCATCACCCCTATATATATATAATATATATACACACTCGCATACACAGCAGCATACATTTTACCTTGCCAAATATCACAAATCTCTCAAACAGTCTCGACCCTTCATCGTATACGTTTGATTTTATTTATCTTTTGGGGTATTGGAGGAATTAGATTCCGCGAATATGATTCATCATCTTTATTATTAACTTCTTTTTCTCCCCGCATTTATTCCTGATAATAAAGTCGGTTTTCATCTTCTTCTCTACATTCTCTCTCAGATCTTTACACCGTTCGTCCCTTTTGGCTTCTTGGGCTCCCATCATTTTGATTTCTGACTCCCAGATATTTTGTAACCAAAGATACGCTGTCGTTTTCAGATTTTATTAAATACCGAGTGTTCTTGAGGCTTCAATCTCCGTTGTAAAGTCAATACCTTTTTTTTCTTGCCGTACACACCTTACTCTACTTTCTTCATAACCAAGAATAATTTCCATCTTTATCATCAAAGTCCCAAGTCGGTTATTACATAATGGAACCCGTTAACGGCTACATCGAGGGATTGAACTCGAAGCTCTATGGGTCCAACGTGGACGATGACGATCTTCATTACCCTTCAGATTGCGAAAGTGGGATTTCAGGGACAGAAGAAGCAAACGACGAACAAGGTAATCTTCTCCCTTTCACTGGCTTGATAAGAGTGGGCCAAGGGGAAACGATCCACGAAATAATCAAGAAAAAGCTTGCCTCGAGCCTGAGTTCGTACGGATTCGAAGCCCAAATCGAGAGCATTCATCGAAACGACTTCTCCATCGCCACGAGGCGTGCGAAGCTCCAATCTTTCTGCGCCTATTCGAAGGCCACGGAAGCCAAGTGCAGCAATGGTGACGCGAGCTTGAAGTACGCTTGGTACGGTGGCTCACAGGAGGAGATCTCCACTGTTCTTTCGTACGGCTTTGGCCTCCCGAAGAACGATGGAGTATACGGGCAAGGTCTCTATCTATCGCCGGTGGATCACCCAATCGAAAGGTAAAAAAAGTGTTCTTTTCTCGAAAACCTAATTTTTGGATTTTTAGGGAATTGCTTATCGAATCGTTTTTAATGGTAACAGTGTGCGAGCAGCGATTTCTGACGAAAACGGGCTGAGGCACGTGTTGCTCTGCCGCGTAATAATCGGGAGACCCGAGCCCGTGGGTTCCGGTTCGGGGCAGTGCAACCCGAGCTCGGAAGAATTCGATTCGGGTGTCGACGATTTGGCGTGTCCGAGGAAGTACGTGGTGTGGGCCCCGAGGATGAACACTTACGTCTTGCCGGAGTTTGTCGTCGCTTTTAGGGCAAGCCTCGTCTGCAAAGGTGAGGATGGGAAAATTACGTTTTTCTGTCCCCGTGTTTTACTTTTCTTCGTTTGTGGTCCTCCGAAATTTTAAAATTTCATCTACGGCTACAGATTTCTTAAGGGAATCATCGCTATCTGCTACGGCTCCGCAATTTCGACGGCCGAGATCGGATTGGATGCCTTTTCCGACACTGATTAGGGTTCTGTCCAAGTTCTTGCCGTCGGATGCGCTCGAGGCGATCGCGGGGCGTTACGGTGATTTCAAGGTAATATAATAATTTATTCGCGGGATGAAATGAAGGAACCAAATAATATTTTTTCGTTAATATTATTTACCAGTGGATGAAGCATTTTGTTTTTTTGTTCCTTTTAATTCCCAGAAGCATAAGATATCGAGGGATGATATGATCGAGCTCGTGAGGAGCATTGCAGGAGACAAATTGTTGGCAGCGATTATAAAATCTTACAAAGCAAAGGTTAGGAGATAATTACTGTTTTATCTTAAATTCCCTCTTTGCCCTTTCAATTTTTTGCCAAGATTATGTTTAATTAAGTAATTTAGTCTGCGAGATTCTTACAAACGATCTCTTCTTGCGCAGATTAACGGGTTCGGAAAGAGTAAAGGGACGAGCTGAGTGAAGATATATTAACTTTCTCGTAAATAGGAATAATATATCTGTGGTAGTCGACGCACAACATTATATAGGAAATCATTTAATGACCCTGTGTAAGAATTAGGCCCATGACATTGTTGTGTTCTTTGTCTGGTTTCAATGAAGTCTTGGAGAAATATCTAAATCTTTTTCTTAACCCGTAGCTATGCTTTTTCATTTCGTAACAAAAGTTTATTCATGCTAAACAGTCGAAACATGTCTTTCCGATAAGAACTTACATTTGTTAGATGCAAAACTCTTAACTAAGAGAGAAATGTTGTTAGATGCAAAACTCTTAACTAAGAGAGAAATAGAAATGAACTCAAATAAGAGGAAAAAAAGTCAAAATTATAACGCGAAAATTCAAATGTGTTAATCACCCCGTCAATTCTTAGATGGACACATGTCATAATCTCAATGCACTTGAGTTATACCCAAGTGAATATGATATCAACCTTTCGTTTTTTGGTAAGTATGTTTGATAGTTATAAAAATATATCATTAGTTCATAACAAAATTGAATCACCGATCAATTTTTCGGCCAAAATTATCGAAAATCCGACGTAACCGCGAAAACTCGTATATTTAGTGATCAAAATTTATAATTTTCATAAAAAAAACAAAAAAACCGGCGCGAACGAAAATAAAAATGAAATTTTGGACCAAAAGAACTTAAAAGCCCAATACAAATCAGTGCTAAATCTCCATAGGAAAGGCTGTTAATTATACATCTATATCGTATTCTTTATTTTCTTTCTTCTGTCTTCAACTCGAAGGTCGAGTCCTATATACCCAGTCAATTAGAGATACCCCGAACTGAAAAAACAATAAAAAAATATTAACATTAAAATCGAACTTAGAAGTCAAAGCCAGTTAGTGCTCCTCGTAACAACTTGCTCCAAACAAAGAATCATACCCTTTTCGTGGATTTAGTTCGTATAACACTTCGTTTATTTATTTATTTATTTAGTTGTTCCTTTGTCTTCCAACCCGTCAAAGACGTTGACTGATCACTTGGGATCTCTTCTTGTAATCATTCTCATTTTTAACATCATCGTACGGCTGCTAAATGAACACACCTTTCTCCTCTCTCTCTCCCGCTCTGCGCATATATACACCAGAAAAATCTCTCACCAACTCATCGCACACACAATGGACACCGAAGACCCCAACAACAACAACAACAACTCGGCCACCATCGATCGCGCCGGGAAATTCATGTTGGCTTCGATCATCTTCCTCTTCTTCATCTTAATCTTCGTCCTCAGCCTTCACCTCTACGCCAAAATGTTCTTGCCCCAACAACCCGCCGCCACGAGGCGGCCCCGCCGCCGACGCCGCCTGGACTTCGCCGCCGGCCATCACGAGCAGCAACCCAGCACGGGGCGGCGCGGCCTGGACCCTTCCATCCTGAGAGCCATGCCCGCCGTGGCATTCGACCCCAATATGTCGGAAGACGAGGTGGAGTGCGCCGTGTGCCTCTGCGAGGTCTCCGAGGGGGAAGAGGCGAGGCTCTTGCCCGAGTGCGGCCACTGGTTCCACGTGGACTGCGTCGACATGTGGCTTCAGTCGCACCCCACTTGCCCTTTGTGTAGGAGCCTCGTCGTTGCTGTTGTTCCATTAAAGGAGAAGAAGACGGAAGAAAATCGAAATACGGTCGTCACTGAACCATTATCGTCGAGTTCTTCATCAATGGCGGCGATTGATATTCCTCAGCTGGCAAACGGAGATGAGGGTGGTGGAGAAGAGGAACGGATATCTGCGTTGTCGGCGAGATTTAAGTCCTTGAAGAGGCTATTGAGGGGCGGTGGTGGTGGTAACAGCAGCTCAAGGGTTAATCATTCGAGCACGGGAATTTTTCATCAAGAATCACAAGTTTGATTTTCTTGATTATATATGAATACGTGAGAGGCTGGATTTTAATTTCAAGGAGATGTACAGGGAAAGAAACAGAGAGAAAGAAGTTAGTTTCTTGTTTCATAAAAGATTCAATAGCTTATTCTTAGTGGAAATGCATGCATTGCAAATAAAAGTATATAAAATTAAAATAAGATTAATTCCCAAGTTTAAATATTTATAGACTTAACTTTGAATATATTCCCCACAAGCTTAAATATTTACTATCATGATGATGAATACTCCACCAATATTAAATACTTATGTTTGAAAGAATTATACAATATTTTAATGTTATATATTTTTATTTTCAACGCGTCCCGTCATATTTAGGCTGTTTTTTTTCTTATCCGGCGTAGACGTATAATTTTGTTAAATGAATGTTAGTAAGCCTCTCTAGGCCTGAACTCTGTTATTATGTTTAATTTATGGAGTAAGCACAATGGTAGAATTAAACGTTGTGTTTTATTTCTCTTGTGTTATTTTATCAATACATATAGCAACTAATATATATAGACTAAACAACACATTAATTTATGTTAATCTCAATACATATTGCAACTAATATATAGGCTAAACAATAGAGTAATTTAATTATGCTAATCAAAGATCAGGATTATTTCTCCTAGTTTAGAATAGTTGTGGTTTAGATCAAACCCCTAATTAGTGTGCCTTCTTTATTATTAGGGATTCATCTTCAACATTGACCTTACAAAAATATCGAACTGAGTTACGTTGCCAAGTAAATCGGTCCATACAATCGAAGCTTTTGATCGCCACCGACTCTGCCGAGGCTCGTATAAGGCACGTCGGGGTACTCACCAAATTTATCCGTCGAATAACCACTAAAACACGTCAAGGGACCTGAAACGTTTTCGGGCCTCACGCCACAGCCCGATAACTTATGTTTCTCGTAAGGCTTCAAACAGCAGAACAATAAGTTTTTCCACGACGCTGATGACCTTTTCTTGCTCTTTTTGTCCTCTTCATTGGGCTTGTAATAAGTTGGGAATTTGCTCCTCTTTGCCTCTTCCAAGAACTAAAGAAGCAAACATAGTACAATTAGGGTTGATAAATAGACGCAGAATCAGAGGTTAAGGCCCAATGAAATGATGATGTACCTTGGTGAAATCTTCGTGGCAGTTGAACTCATATTCATGGAACTCAGACATGCCCTTTGTCTTCGAATTATTTTATTCAGCAGAAACTAACATAAAATAAAATAAGAACCAACGTTTATCGAAGACAAAGAAAGGATTACATACATCATCATGGGCTCAAGTATTTATGGTCTAATCTAATTAAGAAAAATAGATATATAAAAAAGTTATAATCTTTCTTTTGCCCACCTTGCTAGGAAGATGTTCTTGATAGGCAATGGCCACCTAACGTCATTACAGCACACGAGACTGTGGTTGAGTTCTTATAGTAATATTTGGTGGGGAAAGCCACTAATAACGTCTGCACATCATTAAGGTAACGTATTGTATTGGCGAACTGTTGATGTAATAGTTAATGCAGAACTAATACCAGAAATAACAGTTTTAATTTAGCTAAAAAACGTAACTTTAAGATAAAGAAATCATCGATGGAATTATTGGAATGTGTTGAAGAGCTTTGGCAACTCACTTAATGACATGAACCATTGATTAAGCCCCGAGACTCTTCAAGCTCAAGGTATCGGTGTCGAATTCTCTGAATACCCCCGAATATCGTTGTTCGTAGAGAGTAAAACATCTTCACCTAATCAGGATTAGTCTCAACCATGAAGTATGCACTGCAGACAAATGACCGATTGGGTGGATTCCAAGCCCAACGGGTCCAATGTTTTTTTTTTTAAATCTTAAAAAAATTTAAGTTATAGTCACTCTTTTAACAATTCATTATTAATGATGACCTAATATTATATTAGACAATAACACAAATACATAAATCTGCAAAAAATTAATTCAATAAACACATAAGAGAACGTGTCTAATTTAGCTGTAGACTGCCAGCCCGGGCCGAAAACCCCTCTCATGTTTTGGGTTTCGAAAATTAAGGCTCGAACATAGTTTTTTCATGTCCAAACTTTCGACTTTTTCTTCTTTTTTTTTTGACTGAAATGCTTAGAGAGAAAAGAAGACACGGAGTTACGATCTTCTTGCGTATCGCTCCCTGCCATAATTGCTACTAGTATTTTTAAAAGAATTATTTTTACTGTCCAAATATAAATATTTAATATTAATTTATATTTTAAGTTATTTTTAATTTATATTATTTAACATAAGAGATAATATTTTTAAAAGAATTATTTGCGAGGATGTAATTATATTAATAAAAGATTGATGTCTAAATACATATCAAATAAATTATAAAAAAAATTAAATTGGAAAATATTTTATACCCCAACTTCAACAGTTATAATTTCATTATTAATATAATAAGAATACATAGCATGATGTCTGTGTCAATGGTGACGCGTTGATCGATGAAAAGATAATATTTATTTTATAAGAAAATTAATTTACTGCAATAATATAATAAGTACATGAAACGTGAGTTTCGAGTCGCATTCTCGAAAGTCTTCTCTCCATCTATTATTCCCTTTCTGTCCTCTCGAGATTTTCTTTTATCTTCAATTCTTCATTTCCCATCGTATACAGTTGGTCTACTATATACTTTGTTTAATATGCATTTTTAATTAACTTTGAAAATATGATAGCTTATTACTCATTTAATTTACTATTATTAAATAATAAGTTCGCTGAATTACAACTACTAGCATTTTCACGTTTTTTGTTGTTTCTGCACAGTGAAAAGTAAACACGCTTAGGTTCTTACGCGAACCATTAAAATAACTAAAAATGCACGTGTCGAAATACAATTGTAAAAATGACACAAGCATCAATTGATGCCATTAAAATATCAAAACTCCATCTCCACCTCACAACCTCAATCTCCTCACATTATTTAACACACTGCAGCACACAGTTTCATCTTTCACTACACGCAGATTCTCATATACTTCTACGAAAACAGCCACAAGCTGTCCTAATCTTACGCTGCAATAACAAAGAATTAATAAAGGTTGTGAAAAAAAAAAAGAAAAATGCTGCCTATCATCTGCAGGAGCAGCAAGAAAATGGGTTCTCTGGTGGGTTCTTGCTGCAGAGAATCCGACGGTAGAGAAGGCCTGAGGATACTCATCGCGCTAGGAGGTGGAAGATCGGAATCTGCTGTAATAAAACCCTTGTTGATGAAAAACGTGAAGCCCATATTCTTACTCGATCATCACCAGAGAGATGAGTCTTTTTGCTATCTCAAATCGTGCCATCTTTGCTACAAGACCTTAAGTCTCGATAAGGAAGTCTACATGTATAGGTATGCACACAGATATGTGTTTCGTGTGTGTGTGTGCGTTTGTTCGGACAAGAAAAGTTGGAACATTTTTAATTAAATTTTTGTTTTTTTCCTTTTCAGGGGTGATTTGGGATTTTGCAGCGAACAGTGCAGAGAGAGGCAAGTTTTCATGGATGAGCGGAAGGAGTATGAGATTTCAAGTGAGAAATTTTTAGCGTCGTTTAGAATTAGACAGCGACAAAACGGCGGTGGCCGCCGCTGTGAGCAGCCGAGACATCTGCCGCCACCGTCTCGAGAAAATCGAGTCATATTCCTATAGATGGAGAATATTCTCCACTCCGATATTATATATATATATATATATATATATATATATTATACTGTTACTTGTGGATCTAAGATAGAGAGCCAGTTTATAGGAACTCCGATAGATTTTGCGGATCGAATCTTTTTTATTTCTCTCGCACCTTCTCCTATATTGTAAGAATTATATAGATAATGTACGCTTGAAAAAAGATGAGTTTTTATGAGTTACTTTCAGGAATGTGACGAGGATGTTTCAATAGTTCTTGGACATTTCCGGATATCAGAATTTAAATAGATATTCCTATGGTCCTATTTCGGCCCTAGTAGCATATTTTGACCGGCTTTACTTTATAATTGGGTCATAGTTGCTGAGCCATGTGGACTTAATCCCTTTAAGGTCGACCCATAGTTATAAATCATTGAAGATTTGGTTTTTTATTCTTTACTATTAGTTGCCACGTTAGCAAACCACGTCGGATTTTCGGCGATTTTCGCCGGAAAATTTTACCGATGACCCAAAAAAAAATTAGATGCATTACTTTAGTGACCTACGTTTGCAATTATCAAAGATAGTGATCCAAAAATAAAAGCTGCATAGTTAGAGTTAATGACCTAATTTAGCGATTTATTAATCATTTTCAACAGAAGTTAGAATCTTAAACATCTGCAAAACGACTCATCGACATGCAAAAAGACCAAGGAAATCACCATGCTAATGCACTTATTGTTAGAACGAAAACATAACACACACCACGCACGCATGCATTTATTTCACTCGTGGTCTTCAAATCAGAAACCCAATGGCACCGGGAATAAGGACGAGCAATTGACCAACCAACGCACTGATGGTTGTAAGGACTATAACGGGGATCCTCAGGACAGCACCGGTGGGGACGTTGATCAAGCACGAAGTGGCCGGCACGGTGAGGTAGCAGCTTCGAAAGTCCGTTACGTCATCAGCAACGGAGATGACGAAAGAGTAAAATCCACTAACGTCAGTAACGGCAGATTTAACCACCCTCGTGAGGGACCCGCTGCCGCAGACAAGATCCACTCTTGTCTGGGAAAGGACAGGGAGCGTCCCCGTAGTGGCGATCGACGCGTTGGGACACGTAAGAACGCCTCCGAGGATTCCTCCGCTGAGTAATGCGGCGGAGGAAATCATTACGGTGGAGGAGATGGTGATGAAGAGGGCAAGGAATATGAGGGAAGCACGAAAGGCCATTATTTTTTTTTCCCTTAAGGAGTCTCTTTTTGTTTTACTACACAAGCTTTTCTTTTTTTGCTGGGCTTTTGTGTGGTGTAAGAGGGCTCACACAACATCCATATTTATAGGGGGGATTTTAGAGCAATGAACAACCATTTGTTCGTTTTGTGAGTGGGGCGTCGAATGTACCTTCTATTAATGTAGGGTTCGGCTCTTAGAAGCAATCTATCTTATCTTTGATGGCAACTTGGATGTTAGAGTTTTAATAATAATAATAATAATAATAATAATAATCGTTGAATAATGGGACTTTTAGGGACGATAGGGTGAAGAAAAATTATTAAATTTTTGGAGAATAAAGTGCTTTCTGATTGACTATCACTGTCCCGCATTGAAAACTTAAACTAACCCTAATTTGGAAACCTATGGATATACTCTTATTGTCAAAGTGTTGATATATACGGAGATGGACAGTTTTTGTCTATAATACTTTTTAGCCACTAAGGACAAAGATTCCCCAGTTCACAAAGCCCTTAGAGATCATCATGCGTTGATCCAACTTGGAGAATTACATTTTTTTTCAAAGAGTTATTACCTTCGATCTACCTAATAAGTTTAAAGATATAGTTAAACTGTCCCTGCCGAACATACATACATGTGGTACTAATGGCGACGACTTTGAGGTTTAAAAGGTAAAATAAGCTCGGTGTGTTCTTTAGAGTGCCCGATGAGAGAGGGGTTTCTTCTTCTTATAGCTACGGCATAGAATAAAAGATGGCGTAATAAAGTTCTACCACACTGAGAGCATTGATTATTCTATAGCAACTTGCTGATCTGTTTAGTTTACAATCACGAAAAGGAGTTGCTTTTATCTTTTAGAAATTATATTTTAGGTCAGCTTTTTTTAAAGTCGAGTGCTGTGTGGGTATGTGCAAGATGATCGCAAAAACATTCCACTTCTACACACGCACACATTATATGTCAACTTTTTATGTCATGGGCGCAAATTGTTGAGTATTACCAAGTTGTGTGATGCGAAAATATAGTATTATAAAACTTCACCCAGCTTTCAAGGGTTGGATATAACAATAATGACTTTGTGTTGTAACAAATTTCACATGCGGCCAACAAACATATGGATCAATGCACGGAGCAAAGCTTCACTATCCATAATCGCATTTTATATTTGTTAGACTCGAATTAAACTGAATCAATCCAAAAACTCGTAAGACACCTAGTTATTGGGTTTTTATCTTTTTTTTTTTTTTTCACTAGAGCTTAATGTATACCACACACACACACATGTTGTAGTTGTCATGGTAGTGA
Organism: Linderniella brevidens; assembly: GCA_004919715.1. Taxonomy (NCBI): domain Eukaryota; kingdom Viridiplantae; phylum Streptophyta; class Magnoliopsida; order Lamiales; family Linderniaceae; genus Linderniella; species Linderniella brevidens. The sequence continues at coordinate 2,357,058 of SWDC01000146.1, forward strand.
AAAGCACTTTAATCCTTAACTTTATGATCGTATCTATGCCCGTCATTTTTTCTCCATATTTTGTTTTTCCATGTAAAATCGTTGTGTTCTATAGATATTTTTGTTTTCTTGTAATCGCTCTCTTTTATAAAAAGTAGTATCCTAGAGCTTCTAGGTTCCTTAATTGCTTGTTAATGGCGTTAACGAAATACGATATTCCGTTTTTGGATCACAACACAAGGATTTAGTCCATGATATGTTAAGATGCGAGTTGTTCTCACTAATTTTGAAGAGATACTTAGAAAATATTTCAACTTTTGGGGGCGCTGAAGAAAATTACGGAAAGAAAAATAAGGCCCTTGCTGTTAAAGAGGGTAAAAATGTCTTTTCATGGCTGAATACATTTTGGGCTCAGAAAGTTACTGTTCGGCCCAATTCAGCTTTGACGGAGCCTAGCTGCTGAGAAGATACAAAGGGAAGAGCATAATGTTCGAGATTCTTCCACAACATATAAGATGAAACCCTAGTGTCAATCTTCATTTCTCAAGTCAACACAACAGCTTTTAGAATTATCAAAGAAAACACAAAAATACAGAAAAAAAGATTTCTCTGCAGCAGCACTCTTCTTCTCTGTGTCATTTCTTGTTTGCTTGATCTTTAGATCGTGTTTTATGCTATCTTTCGCTTCTTGTGTAAAGCTCTGCTCTACTGCACAGTTTATTCTAGATCTGTTTCCTTTTTATTCGAATCTGTATACATCTGCTTGTAGGACTGTGACTTTTATATGATTTCTTTTTTTATCACTTGCAAATGATATTTTGCAGGATATTTCGGAAAAGGGACAGGTCCCGAAAACTTGTTTCTGTGCTGTGATAACCATAATTTCTTCAAGCTCCACATTATCAAACGTAATCCCCGATTGGTCACCTCAATTTTAATAAACCTTTCCGAGCACACCTTTATAATGAAAATCCATGATTTGAGACACCGCATCAACGTATATTTTTTCCGGTAGGTCTAAATTACAGAGTCGAGATGACTCCATTTACCCATACAATACCCCGATCCAACCGTCGTTGTTGCAGAAATCTGCTCCGGGTTTCCATGATTCGAGGGCCATTGCGTTGGCAAATTATTTTTTTTAAGCTTTACAGAAGGGCTTATGATTTGGAGTTTTAGCTGATTGTCACGGAAAAGATGATGATCAAGAAGAGGGCATGGAAGAGACAAATGGGTCTATAATAATATCAGTGTATTAAGATATCATTCATTAATCAAGCATAAGAAGGTTACACAAGTAAACGACTATGCAGAAGCCAAATACGATCTTCAGAAAGGCTTCAACTTCTGCTCTTACATCGATTCACATATGATGTTATTATATGAGACGAATGTACTAATGCAATTATTACACACACGAAACGAGAAAACACATATTATATAGAGATACACACACGTGTAAATATATGATCAGGTCAATAAGCTGACTGCACCAGGAATAAGAACAAGGACTTGACCGACCAAAGCATCGATCACGTTAAGGACAATAATGGGAATCCTCAAGGTAGCAGTAGGGATGTTGATCAAGCAAGAGGTGGCGGGCACGGTTGCATTGAGATAGCAGCTTGATTGGTCGTTTAGTACGGTATCAGCAGCAGTGAAGAGGAAGAAGTAAACCCCAGATAAGTCTGTGACCGCCGATTTAACCACCTTTGTGAGGGGCCCACTTCCACATACAAGATCAACTCTTGTCTGGGGGATGACAGGGAATGTCCCCGCCACGGAGACCGAAGTGTTGGTGCACGTAAGAACGCCCCCGAGTATCCCGCTGCTGAATAACGCAGCTGAGGAAAGCGTTGCGGTGGAGGAGATGGTGATGAAGAGGGCAAGGAATATGAGCGAATTACGAGGCACCATTTTTTCACTAGAGAGAAGATATTTTGCTGTGGCTTGTGTGTTATAGGAGGGCTCAAGAAATGCATATTTATAGGGGGGAATTTAGGGCAATATTGAACCCATTTGTTCGTTTTGGGAGTGAGGAGTCTACTGTATCATCAATTAATGTCTGTAGGGTTCGGCACTTAATAATAATCTGCCTTATCTTTTGATGGCAACTTGACATTAGGGAATGCATTGTTTGGTTCTTAATAATAATAATAAGAACAACAAGAACAATCAGAACTAATAACATATATCGTTGAATAAAGGGACTCTTAGCTTAGGGATGACAGGTTGCAAAAGTAATTAATTTCAAAGGGAATAAAATGCTTTGTGATTGACTATATTCACAGTCCCATTCAATCTTTGGGATGACAGATAGCAAAAGTTATTAATTTCTATGGGAATAAAGTGCTTTGTAATTGACTATATCACAGTCCCATTGAAAACTTGAAATAAAGCCCAAATTTGTAAACCTAACAACATACTCTTTCTGGCAAGTGGAGACTTCAGATACGGACCGTTTGTCTATATTTTAAAAAAAATTATTATCCACAAAATCATGCCTTGATCCAACTTGGTATCTCGAAAAGAATGATCATCAGTATAAAGACTTCAAGGAGATAACTAACTTTTATTTCCTTCCATCTCTAGCTAGTTTATATCTGTCCTCTCTGATCATACCTGCAAGTGGTAATAAAGTTTACTGAGTGTTAGTTAGTGTATCTCTCCATGGTACAATAAGATCGGTATTTTCTTTAGAGTGCCCGAAGAGACGGGCAAGCTCTTATAGCTACAGCATATACTTTAGAATAAAAGTAAGCTACCGTAATAAAACCCTACCACATTGAAATCATTGATTAATCTATAGCAATTTATTTGCTGATATGTGTGGTTTACAATTACGAAATAAGTTTGCTTTATCTTTAACAACTAAATTTTAGGTCAGCTTCTTAAAGTCGGTTTACAAGATGATAGGAATACCATTTCCACACACACACACAATATTATATATATATATATATATATGTATAATAAATGTCAACCTTTATGTTATGGGCACAAATCGTTGAATATTACAACTACAAGCTGTGTGATGCATGCAAGATACCATATTGTAAAACTTCACCCATGTTTCAAGGGTTTGGATAACATTTAACAATGCCTTTGTTGTAACAAATCTCACATACGGCCAACAAACACGAAAATTGACCATGGAGCACATCATTTATCCATAATCACCTATAAATATGCACCCGTCTAACCTCGAAAAAACACTCCGAACATTACATTAAAATCAGTACCAAAAAAACAAACACGAGCGCTAAGCACTTAAAAACCATCGTCGACGAAAAAATGGCGTTTCGTTTCACTCTCTTCGTGCTCGCTCTCGTCGCCATTTCTTCCACAATGTCCTCAGCTTCACTAATCAGCAGCGGGATCCTCGGAGGCGTTCTTACGTGCACCAACGCTTCTGTCTCCGTGGCGGGGACATTCCCTGTCATCTCCCAGACAAGAGTGGATCTTGTCTGCGGAAGCGGGTCCCTCGCAAGGGTGGTTAAATCCGCGGTCACAGACACTTCTGGGGTTTACTCTTTCGTCTTTACTACTGCTGACACCATACTAAACGACCCCGGAAGCTGCTATCTCCGTGTAACCGTTCCCGCCACCTCGTGCTTGATTAACATCCCTACTGCTACGTTGAGGATCCCCATTGTAGTTCTTAAAGTGATCGATGCTTTAGTTGGTCAAGTGCTTGTTCTTGTTCCTGGTGCAATTAGCTGCGTTGTCTAATTTTAAGGGCACAATTATGCGTGTCTGTTGTGTGTGTTTGTGTGTGTGTGTGTGTGTGTGTGTGTTTTATCGTTTTGTATAATAAGTGCAATAGCACATTTCGTCTGAATATTGCACTGTGTGAAATCGAGTTAGCAGAAGTTCAAGCCTTCAAAGAGATTGTATTATTTGACTTATGATGCATAATGTCATGTATACTTGTTTTGTTCCTTTTGTTAAAAGTATAATAATCAGCAAAAAGAGATTGTATCATCATCTTTCCCGTGACAATCAGCAAAAAAAGTAGGAAACATCACCACTTCTACTGCTAAAAACAAATAATTTTACCAATGCAATGGCCCTCTAACCATGGGAAAACCGGGAATAGACTTCATTGCACTGTCTCAACTCACCGACCTTGAGAAGTATCAGTTTTTCATATCGAATGGTTTCTCATATATCTACAGAAACTTTAAGGTTTATATTATACCAATCGAGTAAATCACTTCTCGGGGGGGATCTCTCGTTGGATTACTTCAATAAAGTAGAGGAGGGTTTTGAAGAAATTTTGGCAAGGTGTAGTGGAATGTAACTTAATACCTTTGTTATTTCTCAATATTTTCTTAAGCCCTCCAAAAAGCAGGGGATTATTTAAGTAAATGGCCTTTGACTGAGTCAATTTTAAAAAAATGACCTCCATAATGTTTAAAGTCTATTATACCCTTATTAACTCATGGAAAAAGACGTTTTTACCCTTATTTAACCCATTCAACTACCCAAAGTAAAATTAATTAGGTTTAATCGATTCTACACTCACTGTAGCGTCACGGGTCGTCTTCTTTGTCGTAACAGAGTACATAACAGTTAAAATTGAAGAAAGACACATAACGAAGCACATCAAGTCTCCAAATCTACGAAACAACCTTTACCCGAAGCAGAAAATTCTCCAAACCAACTACAATGGCATTGAACGCGCGTCCCGAAAGAATTCCGGTAATTTCACTGTCATTTCGTCTTCCTCAGGGGTTACCCAATTGTTCAATTTGGACAATTGTTTGCAAGGGAACCGTGCGTCACACCAATTGGGACCCAAACAGTCGCGCAAATCAGGGGACCCGTGATTGCATGCTTGGGACCCGAGCACAGTTGCACGGTACCCATAGGCGCGGCCCCTTGCGTTCCTGTGCGGGTACCATGAATTTGAGTGCGGGTACCATGCGATTGTGTGCGGGTATCCTGCGCGCATGCACGGGTACCATGCACTTGTGTGCGGGTACCATGTGCTAATGCGCGGGTACCATGCGCTCATGTGCGGGTATCATGCTTGCAAACGCGGGTACCATGTGCTAATGCGCGGGTACCATGCGCTCATGTGCGGGTACCATGCTTGCAAGCGCGGGTACCATGCTTTCATGTGTGGGTTCCATGCTTGCAAGTGCGGGTACCATCCTTTCCTGTGTGGGTACCATGCTTGCAAGCGCGGGTACCATCCTTTCCTGTGTGGGTACCATGCTTGCAAGCGCGGGTACCATGCTTTCCTGTGTGGGTACCATGCGCGCATGCGCGGGTACCAAGCTTTCTTGTGCGGGTACCATGCGAGTACTAATTGATTATTTACTCTTATGATTCCTAGGTTGTGCTGAAGAAGCAACTGTCATCCCGAGATGACGACTTCGAGTTCCGGTTGACAATGACCGGGATGTACAAGGAGACAAGTGCAAAGATCAGGAACAATCTGAATGAGGCGGAGTGGGAAAGTTATAGGGCGGGGAGTCCATTTGGTATACTCGTCGAGGCTGCCGTCCATTTCAATTTATCCGCGCAGCTGATTACCTTTATGACGAGGAGGCAGACTACCCTTCACGACCGCGAGGAGTTGTGGATGGTCATAAACAACCGACCACTCCGATTCTCTAAAGCGGAGTATTGCTTGATTACCGGGCTAAGGTTCTCCGACGATATCCCGGAAGTGTACCCCAACGGTGATTTCGCGGAGAGAAACTTTCCGGGAAGATCAACAATCCGATTGTCGTACGTCGAGGATCGGCTCCGAGAGTTGGGAGCCAACGATGACGGAAACGTGAACTTCGATAAGTTGAAGTTGGCGGACGTTCTCTTTGCCGCAGCCGTGTTGCTGCCTCGACCGACGAAGAAGGACACCGTTCTACGGTCGTGGCTGCTCGCATTGGTGGAAGACGAAGTCGCCTTCGCCAACTACCCTTGGGGCAGCATAGCGTTCAAAGAGGTGATACGCTCGCTGAAGATAAACCTAAGGGAGAAGAGGGATTTTGTGCGGGAACGAGCCCGCAACGGGGGCAGCGCACACTGCGGGCTACTGATTAGTGGCTTCGTACATCCGCTTCAGGTCGTTTATTATTTAAAATTCTTTTTTTTTTATTTAATTGTGATTATATATTTGCTAATTTGTTTTCTTTGCATTCTAGGTTTTGGCGTACGAGTGCATTCGGGCATTCGGTACGCGTTCGCCTATCATCTAAACGAGGCGGACGTGATGACCCCACGCATATGCCGGTACGTCACCAACGATTGGTCGACGAAGGGTGCTCCGAAGATGGAGACGATCCTCAATGCCGTAAAGGGGTCATCCGTATCGGGGATGCTGAGCCCAACAATATCGGAGATGAACCAGCCCTATTTCCGATATAGGCGGTTCGAAGTGGAGGAAAGACATGAAGTCCTCGACCACATAACGAGGCTCCTCGAAGATGGTGTCGAGCTTAAGTGTGTACGGCATTTGCCGGCCGTGGAGGAACCCGAACCAACAGTACCTCAACTCTCGGATCGGTCCTTCTACGAGGAAGGGGCGGACCAATTTCGTCCCCCCTCACCTCCACGGTACTCGAGCCCTCCTCCACATCAATACTCGGGCCCTTCACACACACGGTACCCGTCTCCTCCTCGACAGCATTACTCGGGCCCCACCTGGGAGCAATTTGATGAGTTCACAAGACGTGTGGACCAAAATTTCGAGACGGTGAATAATCGGTTACGTCTCTACGAGTATCTCGCAGTTACGCGAGTCGTATGACGACCGATGGTCCACGGCTCAAGAGTGGGGCGCGAGCATCTTCGGGTTGCAGCAGTCGATGACGGAACTGCAGCAGAATTTGCAGCAAGGGTGGTACGGGGCCACCCGAGACTTTCCGACGCACACCTCTCACGGTACGGCCCTATAAATAATAATATGTTGATTATTGATAGTTTTCTGACGTCGGAGTTTTATCGTGGTAGGTTATGAGGCCGGATGCTCAAACCAGGCGTTCTATCATTCGGAACCCGAAGCAGCCCGAGAGGCCGAGGTGGAACCCGAGGCCGCGGCCGAACCCGAGGCTGCGGAGGAACCCGAGGGGTCAGCCGAACCCGAGGCTGCGGTGGTACCCCAACCCGAGGCCGCGGAAGAACCCCAACCCGATGCCGCGGAGGAACCTCAACCAGAGGCAGCGGTGGAACCCCAACCCGAGGCTGCGGAGCAGTCGACACCGCCTCGCGAAAGCAGGCCTTCGAAGTATCAGGTGACCCCCTTCACCGACCCGGACCAGAACCGCGTGCGGAACAGCATCAATCCTCAAGTCGAGAGGCATATGAAGCGAAAACTGAAGCAGTGGCCTCGGCTAAAACAGAGGATTGATACAATGGAGGATACCGAGCGGTTGCTTTGTTTGTCGAACTCGTTCCGCACGAAGGCGTGGTTCCAACATCTGTACACGCCTTCGTCTTGGCTCGACGACGCGGTAGGAAATATTGATAACTTCAATTCGTGTAAATGCAGTCATACGTTTTATTAATTAACTTGTTTTTTTTAATTTATAGCACATTGACGAAAGCATTAGAGGCTTTGTCGAGATGCAGAGGCTTCACACCTTCTGCTCTCGAAACATCTCTTTCATGAGCTATGGGATGAAGGATAGCATAGACCGGGACTGCATACAGAACGGGAAGTTTGTCAAGGGCATGCTGCCCTTGTTGGTCCACAACGCAGAGGGACGTGATCAGGACTGGCCATCGGTGTCATGGCAAGTTTCCAACTTCATCGTGGTGCCGGTCCAGACCATTGCTCACTGGGTTCTTGCAGTCCTCGACTGGAAGAACAAGACGATTCGAGTATTCGACTCGGATCCGTCATGCGATGTGGACATGCGCAATATGAATGCAGCCCTAGCCGGTCTACAAATTGCTGTCCCGAACGTGCTCAAAGGACTTGGTCTAATTGGAAGCGTGTTTCGGAAGTGGAAGGTCGAGAGGATCCCCAACTTCAAGAAGCAAGAAAATTCGTAAGTAAACCTTTATTTCGAAAGATGTTGATTTTTGTATATCATATCTTAATGTTAAACATTTGGTTGTTTTCAGAGGAGACTGTGGGGTTCATGTCTTGCGGGCCGCATTTGCAATGCTCTTTCGTGGCGATAACGTCGCGGAGCTTACCGGTAGGCAAATGACGCAATTTCGTGAATTTCTATGTATTTCTATTCGCCTAAATGATTGGGGTATGTGGTATCAATAATGTATATTAGTGAATTTTGTAAATTTCGAACTTTGCTTATGTAAATATTGGTACCCGCACACATATGCACGGTACCCGCACACAATTGTACGCTACCCGCACACAAAACCACGGTACCCGCACAGAAAGGCATGGTACCCGCACACAATTGCACGCTACCCGCACACAAAACAACGGTACCCGCACAGAAAGGCATGGTACCCGCACACGAAGGCATGGTACCCGCACACGAGGCACACGGTACCCGCACAGAAGGGCATGGTACCCACACACTTAGGCACGGTACCCGCACACGAAGGCATGGTACCCGCACACGAGGCACACGGTACCCGCACAGAAGGGCATGATACCCGCACACTTAGGCACGGTACCCGCACACAAAGGCATGGTACCCGCACACCTAGGCACGGTACCCGCACACAAAGGCATGGTTCCCGCACAATAATAATTATTTTAAAAAGATAAATAAATATATTAGTATCTCATATCTTCGATCTCAGAATAATTGGTTTATGATTATCCCGATCATTTGATGTGACTGATAAAATTATTTATCATAAAATTTTTTGATGTGACTGATATACTGACATACTGATAAAATTATTTTATGATATTATTTGATGTGACGTGACTGATTTAACTTATTAAGTTTCTCGCACATAAGTCGCAGGTTACCCGCCCACTATGCGCAGGGTACCCGCACATAATGCGCATGGTGCCCGCACATAATCGCAGGGTACTCGCACACTTAGGCACGGTACCCGCACACAACTCGCATGGTACCCGCACAGAAGGGCATGGTACCCGCACACTTAGGCACGGTACCCGCACACAAAGGCATGGTACCCGCACACCTAGGCACGGTACCCGCACAGAAAGGCATGGTACCCGCATACAAATGCACGGTACCCGCACACAAAGGCATGGTTCCCGCACAATAATAATTATTTTAAAAAGATAAATAAATATATTAGTATCTCATATCTTCGATCTCAGAATAATTGGATAAATAATAATTTTATTTCATTTTCATAATATTTCTATTTATATTCGAAAACACAAACATTCTTGATCATTAAAACTTTAGAGCTTACACAATGCGGCAAACAAAATCAATTCAATATAGATGGGGTAAGATATTGTTACTATCATCATTTAAGTAAAAAGAAACTTGGCATTTCAACATAACAATCCTTGATTCTAAATGTCAACCCGCCTTTTTTTTATCCCAAATGATCAACTTAGTATGTCTAACTACCGTAACGCACTCACGGACCGAAATAGGCCAACTCTATTTTGTGATACCAAAATAAAGAAATTTGTGGTACCAACTCTAATAAGGCTCGGTACCCGCACATAAAAGGCCTGGTACCCGCACACAATCGCAGGGTACCCGCACACTTAGGCACGGTACCCGTACAGTAGTATACAGTTATTTTAAATAGATAAATAATTATTTTATTTCATTTTCAGAATAATTGGTTAATGATTATCCCGATCATTTGATGTGACTGATACAATTATTTTTACGAGTTAACGTACAGACAACTACTGACTTGATTGATGTAACGTAAAGTACTGACATGATTGAATTAATTAAAATCATTTGACAGTTTGCACAAGGCACACAAGGCGCGGTACCCGCACACTCAGGCACGGTACCCGCACAGAATGCGCATGGTACCCGCACACTTAGGCACGGTACCCGCACGTAATGCGTACCAAACATTACAACATATCGAATTTCCATATAAATTACACCTGTACAAATCAAACTCATAGGATTTAACCCCTCCTACCAAATTCTCCGACGGATGGCATTCTATTTTTTTGTGCTCTGCCGCGTATTGGGTCAACGAGTGGTGGTAACATATTCACCATTCCTTCAACGCGCTCGGTGACAGGCCATATGGTACCCTCGTACGCTAATTTCCATGTCTCCAAGCTGTAGTACGCATGGACTAGCGAATATACCCCTACATTAGCGTGTCCACAAGCCGCAATGGCGTGCGCACATGGGATACGATCGATATCAAACATCTTACAACTACATGACTTCGTATCGATATCGACCACCTCGTTGACTCCACGCCCGTATACATTATACCGATGAATGCCAATTTTCGAGACGTGTAGATTTTCTGAATTTATGTAGTGAGACCGTAGGATTGACTCGACTTTCGGCGTAAATGACGTTACATTGGCTTCCATCGAAGCTTCGCAAGTTCTTCGATGTTTACTAAACCAACTTGACGTCAAACGTTATATCGAATCGAACAATCCTATGAGTGGAAGCTCTCTATCCGCACGTAGAGCGGCATTTATCGATTCCGAGCCGTTGGTGGTCATGATGTTGTACCTTGTTCTCGGGCAATACGATCTTGTCCATTTTGCCTTCGTACCCTCATCAAGATACGTATGCACGTTTAAGTAGCGTTCCTTTAGCGTTTCCAGCAATCGATCGCAATCGCTCGTCTTGTAGGCGTACGCAATATTAAGGAATAACGCACAAGCACCTTTCTCCTTCATACGGGTCTTTATATTTTGTTGGATATGCCATGCACAGAACCCGTGAAACGTATATGGGAACACTGCCGGGACAGCTGTCTTTATACCGCCATGTCTGTCAGAAATTATGACGAGTTCATTTGTATCGGCCACAATCCGTTTTAATCTCGTCAAGAACCATGACCAAGATTCGGTAGATTCGGTGCTCGCAATACCTCATGCGATAGGATACTGATGGTAATCGCCGTCTTGCGCCGTTGCAACAAGCATCACCCCTTTATACTTTCCCTTTAAAAAGGTGGCGTCAATAGAAATTACCTTACGCATGTAAGCAAATCCCGTCATGCATGCACCGTATGCCAAAAACAGATATTTAAATCTGTTTTCCTCGTCCATCTCCCAATCCGTGACACTTCCGACGTTCATTTGCTTGACAGCCTCCAAGTACGCCGGGATCAACGCGTAACAATCGTCCCCGTTACCAACCAACTCCTCCGTAGCGAGGTTCTTCCCTTTCCAAGCCTTGTAGTAAGAAACATTCAACCCTCTACTTTGCATCATAGACATGATAGCCTTTGGTGCGGGAATGTCTTTAGGCCCGCTAAAATTGTCAAGAAGCATCCTAGACACAACCGAGGAAGTTCCTTGACGATGGTTTCGACGTCGATGCGACACGCCGCATGTGTGTGTGCCGCAATATGTCCGTATCGAGAAAAAAGGGGAATCCTTATCCTTTGCAGCTCGAAAGCGCCACGAACATTGCTCCATCGCACACCTTACTACATATAAAGTCTTGTTCGACTTTACTAATTTGCACTCGAACGACGCAGCCAAAGCAATTTTGGATATCTCCTCGATAACTTCCGCCTTGTCACGAAACTGCTGCCCAACGTGTAGGCTTGAACCGTCCGGAAATGCAAAAGTACCATCAGCAGCCTCTTCTACAGGGTTACGATCTACATCGTCATCTTCATCGTGATTGTGATCGCGTGCAACAAATTCCTCCTCCGACTCTTCAGTGTTTTCGATTGGCTCATCTTCATTTTGGTTCGAATGCCAACCCGAGTAATCCCTACCCCCAGACGGTCCAGCGATATCTTCAAGACCCTCATCTTCATTTTGGTTAGAAGGGCTGCAACCGTACCCCTCAAACGGTTCGATTTGCGCATTTTCATCGCAATCGGCAATGAGCCCGGTATTATTACTAGAAGAACCAACAAATGCGTCCGACGGAGCCGCATGCGCACATTCCACCACCTCGACATGAACCACGGGTCTCGATTGAGGGCCACCAAAACCCAAGTACGCACGTAGAGCATAGTCGTTATCGATGTATATGGGCCTGGGATAACTGTAGGGTACATTTGGCATATAGCTTAGGTTTAGCCTCGCATTGTCGTTGCGAAACGCCAAGACCGCTACAATTTGCTCCTTTACGTCTTGTAACGTGCATGCGTCCTCATCCACCAAAATTGAATGCCAGCTACAATTTGACGCAGGGGACCAAGTCGAGGTATTGTCCTCGCCGATTAATCACCGACCATCGAATTGAAATACAATGTTGGTAATTGTCATATTGAGCACCTGCAATATAATGCAATGTTATTGTTTAGAAAACGATTGTCGTGATACGCTCGTGCTTATGTATGATCTTCAGCGAATGGGACCCAAACATGGGATCACGGTACCCTCACTCAATGGCAGGGTACCCGCGCATCAACGCAGGGTACCCGCGCAGGGACGCAGGGTACCCGCGCAGGGACGCAGGGTACCCGCGCATCAACGCAGGGGACCCGCGCAGGGGACCCGCGCATAAACGCATGGGTCCATGCGCAGGGGACCCGCGCGTATTGCAAATGGTACCCGCACCTATATCTCATGGTACCCGAACGCAGGGGTCCCATGCACAAAAACTTGACCGCAAAATATGTATTTTCAGGTCCGATTTCTCGTACTAACCACTGAAATATCGCTACTCTGGCTAGTACACATGATCTACTAAATAACCCATACATTTTAGGGGGTAATGTACTGGAAATTCACCATTTTCGACGTTAAAATTGCAGTTTTCATGTAACGAATGCTTACTGGTAAATATGCTGAAATGCGTTCTGTTTTCTTGGTTTGAGAAGTTGTTTTCCGGCACTAAACGAAGAGAACAGCTCGCGTCGCTTCTAGGTTTGTGAGAGAGGTGTGTGTGGTTACCCTTTGTTCTTTAAAATGGAGAAGATAATGCATTCATATCGATTGTATGGTATGGTTAAAGAGGGAGATGGACCCATGTTTAGTCAGTTATTGCGTCTGTACGGCGGCATATTTTCGTTTTTCTTTTTCTTTTTAATTTTAATGAGTTAAGTATGTGAATTACTTAATGTGGTTAACGTTTAAGTAAAGTGAGGGCTATTGACCAAAAAGTGATCGTCAACGAGGCCATTTTTTTAAAATTGACCCAGTCAAGGGCCATTTTTTTAAAAGACCCAGTCATCTTTTTAACCCCAAAAGTGTATCTCTACAACTTGCATCTTAATGTGTCATACTAAACCTGGTGTGCGCGATCAAAGAATGGATCGTAAGTCATCATTGACGTCATTAATGAGTAAACCAAGAACCGGAAAGCTCTCATACCACTTGTTATGAATTTAATCAATAATACTTACAAGAAACAAAGTACATACAATGATTCTACGTAGAAAATCCAAAATCGGGAAAACCACTGGCATACGTAAGAATAAAGATACCATAATCATAACCTGTAACAAAGTGATAACGTGTGTTTTACTACGACATCGACTGAAATGTGTGTGTGTGTGTAATATATGATTTATATCAATTCAACAATATATAAGTCCAATATTTGAACATGCACACGAACTTTCATATTGGGGTGGGGTGGGAGATTCGAAATAAACCAAAGCTAGCAAGTGAATTATGGACGAATCAATCCGTGCTCAGTAGCCATTCACCGATATCCATATGTTTGATGGCCGTATGTGAGATTTGTTACATTACCCTTAAAAGCTGGGTCAAGTTTTAAAATACTATATATTGCAACACTTGTTAATATTCAACGATTTGTTCCCATAACATAAAAAGTTGACATTTATTTATATATAGTGTGTGTGTGTGTTTGTTTCTTATCATCCTGCACATATACCACACAAAACATCCGACTTTACTTTAGAGAGCAGACCTAAAATATCAATTGTAAAAGATAAAGCAACTTTTTTTTTTGTAACTGTTGATTTAATTGATCAGCAAATTGCTATACATTATCAATGCTTTCAGTGAGCTAGGGTTTTATTACGATATCCTTTATTCTAAAGTATGCTTAATATTAGTTCTAGCCACCTATAAGAACCATAATCGTACGTCTCTTCGGGCGATCTAAAGAACACACCATAATATTCAATCTATGACAATTTTCTCTTAACCTTTATTACCACTTCTATGTATGATTTGCAGGGACACAGTTAATATAACATTTAAAGGCCAATTTACGAAATTATGAGACGAACTATACCCGTTTTTCATTTTTGGGTCACTATGTTTGATTATTGCAAACTTAAGTCACTAAGTAACGTATTTGATTTCTTTTGGGTCACCGGTGGATTTTTCGGCGAGAATTGCCGAAAATCCGATGCGTGACGACACTTGGATTTCCGCCGATTTTCGCCTGAAAATTCATCGGTGACCCAAAAGAAATCAAATACGTTACTTAGTGATCTAAGTTTGCAATTATGAAAACTTCGTAACCCAAAATTATTAGTGACTTAATTTAGTAATTAGGCCAATATTTAAACTAGGTAGATGGAAGGTAATACTTCTCCAAATTGGATCAAGTTATCATCTTTCTCTCTAACAGCATTTTGAATTGAGGATCTTTGTCCGTAGTGGATAATAAAATATCGACAAACGGGTCCATATCTACTCTCCACTGACAGAAAGAGTGTATAATGTTAGGTTTCCAAATTTGGGCTGGTTTAAGTTTTCAATGGGACAGTGATAGTCCGCGCTTTATTCTCCCTTAACTTTTGCAACTTGTCATCCCTAAGAGTCCCTTTATTCAACGATATAATTATAGTTAATAACAACCCTAATATCAAGACTCAAGTTGCCATATCAAAGATAAGGTAGGATTATTTAATAAGTGCCGAACCCTACATATTAATGGAGGGTACAGTATTGCCCTAACAAATGGGTTCAATATTGCCCTAAATTCCCCCCTATAAATATGCATTTCTTGAGCCCTCCTATAACACACAAGCCACAGCAAAATATCTTCTCTCTAGTGAAAAAATGGTGCCTCGTAATTCGCTCATATTCCTTGCCCTCTTCATCACCATCTCCTCCACCGCAACGCTTTCCTCAGCTGCGTTATTCAGCAGCGGGATACTCGGGGCGTTCTTACGTGCACCAACACTTCGGTCTCCGTGGCGGGGACATTCCCTGTCATCCCCCAGACAAGAGTTGATCTTGTATGTGGAAGTGGGCCCCTCACAAAGGTGGTTAAATCGGCGGTCACAGACTTATCTGGGGTTTACTTCTTCCTCTTCACTGCTGCTGATACCGTACTAAACGACCAATCAAGCTGCTATCTCAATGCAACCGTGCCCGCCACCTCTTGCTTGATCAACATCCCTACTGCTACCTTGAGGATTCCCATTATTGTCCTTAACGTGATCGATGCTTTGGTCGGTCAAGTCCTTGTTCTTATTCCTGGTGCAGTCAGCTTATTGACCTGATCATATATTTACACGTGTGTGTATCTCTATATAATATGTGTTTTCTCGTTTCGTGTGTGTATAAGTGCATTAGCACATTCGTCTCATATAATAACATCATATGTGAATCGATGTAAGAGCAGAAGTTGAAGCCTTTCTGAAGATCGTATTTGGCTTCTGCATAGTCGTTTACTTGTGTAACCTTCTTATGTTTGATTAATGAATGATATCTTAATACACTGATATTATTATTACTAGTAGTCAAAATCTGATTCATATCGATTAATCTCATACTAATCATGAAATATAGACCCATTTGTCTCTTACATGCCCTCTTCTTCTTGATCATCATCTTTTCCGTGACAATCAGCTAAAACTCCGAAACATAAGCACTTATATGTTATGTATAAAGTAAACTATAAACTAATTTATATGTATTTACTATAAACTAGCTATAACCTCTTAAGTCGTGTATGTGTTAGTTCGTTCACAGCCGTGAGAAAGTAAGATACATGAGTAAAATAACACTTAGGAGTCACTGTAAAACCGTTATGTTTGGTTTTAAAAAAAATAAGGAAAATCTTTAAGCAATTATACTCTGTGATCAAGGTAACATTGTTATTACAAGCTTTACCAGACAAAACAATATAGAGGAAGAACCCAGATTTCAAACTCACCTTCATGATAAATGGCACTATCATGAGATTGGACGAACTGTATCTTGAAGCATATATAGCAGAAATAAACAATCGCAGTATATATATATATATATATATATATATAGAATGGTACAGAGATGCTAGGCCACATTTTTCCTAATATATATTTTCCGATGTCACTTGTAATCTCTGTCGAGAAAAATCAATCCCTTCTTTTCATGGTACCCTTCAGCTCTGTAGCTTCCCTTTCTGCTTTCTGTGCGTGAACAAAGAGCACAACTCACACAAACTTCCTTAAACATCGTCATGTCATGTTCGATATGAGAGTTGCATCATTTTTCTAACAGATGGATAATATTCTTCTAGCCGAACGAGCTCAAAACAAAAGTTATGTTGCAAAAAATTGAAACTTGATCGAAAGAACGAAGAAGATCCCCAAAAATTTCCTGTCATCTCGTAGTGATCATACAAGAATAAGTTTCTCTGTAGATTTATTAGAAAGTGAATTAGCCACTTGTGTATTTTTTCCACAGAGAGACCTAGCTCCAATAATTTTACCGACAAGAACTCCATGAATCAATAGAAAAATTCTTACTTTCCAAGCATTTCAAGAATACCGAGAAACACCATCACTAAATAAAATTGAAGAAATGAAGAGCGAGGTAGATATCCTCAGGGCCTGCCCACGACATGATCGATCAAAACATAAAGTTTCAGTCTTTATGCCAAAGCCCACACCTTAACAAATCCATATATTAAAAAAAGAAAAAGCATGGGCTGCAAAATAATTCAGCTTGGTGACACTCCTTATAAGAAAAAGAAGGGGAAATAAGACATTCGTGCACTTTCGAGTAAGACTAAACCCTAATTTGAATTAAATTTTAAAAAGAGGGGCAATCGTTAAACCATCTACGCTTTTTTTGCTGGAACCCCCTTGGCATTCGGTGCAAGCACAAACTTGGAAGGAGGCAAGGGTAATTTGGGTATTACAGCAAACATTTCCATTCCAAGGTCCCGTTTGTGAATTTCATATGAAAAAATGAATTATTAGATATAAGCAATAATTGTCAATGAGGCCTTAGTCTAGTGGTCTAAAAGGAATGGATTAGGCTGTGGACTGAATCCCCTTCTTACAATTCCTTGAGTAGTCTTTATGAACTTTATGTCCATAACTATCGTTGTTTGGTGAATGTTAGAATATATTCATCTGGCCTCGGAGATTAGTCTCACCACTAGAACATGTGGCGCAATTAAGCCTCTTAATTTGGGATGTAATTATCTGGCACCGGGAATTAGTCCTACCACTAAAATGTGTGGTGCAGTTGAGCTCTGACATGTCTGTGTGACGCAATTTCATACCGGTATTTAGGGGCATATCCATATCAAATGGGATACCTCTTCATAGAAAGAAAAAAAAAGATATAAGCAATATTTGAGCTATGTTTCGATTTATTTTTTAGGTTGCATTGATGGTGATCCATGCATATCTATATCTTTAATAGTTGAATTAAATGGCCGTGTGGGTGGATCGGTTTTGTCATATTTTGTACTTTTCACACGTTGCATAAAAATCTTGATTTGTGTTTAACTCGATTTTCAATAATATCTATATTTTCTGATCAACAATTTTTATGAATATTTCCTCTCGTAAATATATAATTCTGAACCAAATCTAAATAAATTTGAAATATCATCGTAGTTACACCAGTGTCATACAGCTGCTGACTCT
The DNA here is from genome assembly GCA_004919715.1 of Linderniella brevidens. Lineage (NCBI taxonomy): Eukaryota > Viridiplantae > Streptophyta > Magnoliopsida > Lamiales > Linderniaceae > Linderniella > Linderniella brevidens. Next base: position 2,374,887 of record SWDC01000146.1, read on the forward strand.
ATAAATAACTTGAAAATGGCATTTTATTGTTATTATTATTGTCATCACTAGTACATATTTTATACTTTCGATCTTTACCGGACATTTCTTGTACGCATAAATATAAGACAAGATAACCCTTATATATCCATCCCTGTTTACTTTCATTCTCTACAATAATGCGGAATCTCCCTTGCTTATTCTTCTATTACAAGTAAAATAAATAAATATAAAAATATAATCAAGAAACGTGAACCATGAGAAATTATAAACAATACAGCAATCATTTGAATAGGGCTTGTCAAATGTGAACTCGAGGGTTACGGCACGCATTAACTATAATACTCTGATTCCGACCATTATAACCGTATTGTAGAATTTAATTGATGTGATCAAATCTACCCCATAATTTTGATGTTCAAGCTTTTTTCACACAATATTTGAAATAAAAAATACAAAACGTCGGTCACTTGAACGTGGCGAGTTTACATTGGCTAAAACAGCACAAAGACATTTTCAGAAAAAAATGTTAAATAATTGCACAGATGCCATTGAGCTGGAAAATCACTAACACACGGCCACGATTGAGATGAAATCTGTCATCATCTTTATTCTATTCACAACCGCCCCCACCCAAATAAGTTTCCAAGATTTAATTCATCAAATAGTGAAATTTGCAATTGAAATATATATATATATATATATATATATATAAACAATTTAAGGTTAGGTCATTACATTTTCATTAAGGACCTGCCGTGACACATATTAACATATTAAATTTAATGTATTTTATGTTTCTTACAAGCTACATCGGCAATCATTGACCCTCATTTTCCACACAACGACATTTAATTTCTTTCTTTTCTTCTTCAAATAATTTTTTTTTTTAATTTATATATAAACCCCATTTTCTTGTGCTTTCCTTGTGCAAGTCATTAACAATTACACGTCTCTACGCTTGCAAGAACACACGCACACACACAAAAGGATAAAGAACACACACACAAACACACACAAACATATGTTAGAAACATGACTTCCATAAGAAAGACGAAAGTGGAAGAAGAAGGCGAGTGGGAAAAGGAGAGATAGATCAAGAAACTTATTATTATTATCTAATAGATCTTATACAAAGGTAAGATTAATCTGATATGCTGAGATGTTAGTTCCTTGATTTTAATCATATTCTTTTGTATTTTTTTTTAATATAGGGATGTCGATTATCACCGGGCTTGTAAGTAATTTTTCGGGCCCAGCGGAATCCGACGTCGTTCAATGCGATTGCTGCGGGTTAACGGAAGAGTGCACTTTTTCCTATATCGAAACAATTCGAGAGAGGTATGGTGGAAAGTGGATTTGCGGGCTATGTGCAGAAGCCGTGAAATACGAAGAGCTGCGCTGTATTACAGCCACGGCGTTGAGCGCCGACGAAGCCATGGCCCGACATTTTAGCTTCTGCAACGAGTTTCGGGCCACGTGCCCGCCGCGTGACCCGACGGCCCATTTAATCCGGGCCGTGAGCCAGCTCTTGCGGAAGGGTTTGGAGAGCCCGAAATCGATAAGGTCAACGCCCTCTAGCCCGATAATCAACAGAGGGAGATCGGGCACCGCGTTGACTCGGTCGGGGAGTTGTATGCCGAGTTTGACCCTTGTGGATGCAGCCGCGTACGGCGGAGTTGAGGAAGGACTTGATTAGAAACCGAGGGCAATTTAGTAATTCGTTGGCAAGTGAATAGACTTCGGAGGATGAGTTTGTAATAAAAAGAAAATGGGGTGAGCTTACTGCTAATTCTCAGATCTCGTATAAGATATATACATAATTGTGAAGAAAAGTGTCGAGAGTTAATTTTAAAAGTTTTTGACAAATTAAAAAAATATATATTCCGAAATTATTAAGGAGGAATTTGATGAAAAACATAGCATGAAAAATGATTGAGAAGATCCGGAAATTTCTGAAGGAAAAGGTGAAAAGGAGTCGTACAAGGTCGATGAAATAGTTTGTGGGGAATACATAAATGAATACAATTTATGAGGACCATTTATAAGTTATAATTACGTTTTGTGACCTACCTGTAATTAAGCCCCACAATCATTACAATAATTAAAGTTTGCACCTAACTCAATCATTAACACGTCTACGGCTAATAAATCGTCTTTATTGTGTCTCAACTCCAAAGTCTAAGTTCTGTCAGGGACTCATTTTGCAAATTAAAACATTTTTTCTTGCATATATCTAGATGTATTATATAGGGAAAAATTGGCTTCAATCATTGAAGAAGCTTCATTTATTTAATAAGGTCGATCTTGATTTGGTAAACCACTTTAAGAGAAAGAAACGTTTAGAAACAAAAGCACGTTATTAGTTCGAAGCTACTTTGTTGAAATTGTCTTTTTGTCGTTTGTATCCATTTTTATAGTCATTTCATTAATTTCGTTGCTTAGGCCGTGTTGTGTTTCAAATGAACATATATAATTTCAAACAAAATACCGACGGGAAATGTAACAAATAAAAGTAACCCAGAATATATTAAATAAAAAATACCAATATTGAAGGGAAAAAACCCATCAAAGTCTCAAGGAAGCAACCAATAAAAACAAAGCAAACGAGCAGTACGCAAAGATTAGCATACTGCGAGAGTCTCTTAGCAAACAAAACAAACCAAAAAACATAATGAAATAACTTCACTGTATTTAATTAAATAAACCCTTAATAAGAGTCTAAATAATTAAATATAAATCTTCAAAGCCAACTACTCGCGGCCCTTGGTCTCCTCCTCCGGGTCCTCCTTGGTCTGCCCACCAGGGCTCTTCAGATACTAATACATTTCATCCGCATATTTAAATAAATATAATTTTGTGAATATAATTATATCATATATATTAATATAATACCTCCGCAAGATCATTACTCCCATCACCGCCACGAGCACTGCCACCCTCTCCTTGTGTTCCGACAAGGTTGTTGAAGAAATCATAGAAACATGGCGGCATAGGCGGCGGCGCCGCCGTTGAAGAAGAAGTATTGTTCAGTCTAGGATCAGACATAGTAAGGGTAAAAGGGTAGTTTCGATCCACAGGTTGCCCAGCCAGGTTCGGGACATCCTGGGTCGGGTCGAGCGACAGGGCCGCCTGACCCGTCACGGGCTTCGACCCGAATCTCCTGTGTTCTGGTAGGCCCGACCTTTCAGAAGAATTGGATCTGGGCTGGTGCTGTTCCGAAGAGCTCCGGCGGCTATTGTTGCGGCACTTCTATTTTAATAAATTAAAAATCGAGTGTATAAGCTAGAGGTTAAATATAGCTCAAAATTATATAACTATTTTCATATATAAATAATATATAATTTCTCTAAGTTATGTTTACGTCTACCTGCAAATGGCTAGCCACCTGCATCCTCGTGAGGCCCGGAACATTCATCAGCTCGAGAATTTTCTTTGGGTAACAACCTATACATACAGAAGTATACATATATGTTGAAAATAAAATAGATATTCAAGTTAAAAAAAACGATACACTCCTAAACTTTTAGGTAACGTGATCATTCATCGTGCCATCAGAGCACAAACTAAAAGGTCATGGGTATGAATTCTCACGACCATCATTTAAGAAAAATTACACAACTAAGAAATAATATATATATAGAAATTAATACCCGCAAAATATATAAATTTAGAAAATTATACACTTCCTTCAAGTTTGAACTTTTAGTTGAAGTACCGGTCTAGAATATAGATGTAGTAATAATCATAAGTGCTCAATAAAATATATATAGGTTTCAAGAGAACATACTTCCTTCTCCTAGTTTACCGACGGCACCCATGAACCTACCGTGAAGCCCCCGATTCCACTCGATGCTCGCCTTCCGCTTCAAGCTAATCCCTCGACGCATCGACGACCCATTTGAACTCATCCCCCTTTGTTCCTCCGTCATCGAGCTAGAGCTGCCCATCACTGTCATCGTGCCCCCGACGTTGATATTATTAGGGTTTCCTCGACCGAGATGAATGCCTCCGAGCCCGACAACGTTGGTATCATTAGGGTTTCCTTGACCAAGATGAATGCCCCCGAGCCCGACGACGTTGGTATTACTAGGGTTTCCTTGACCGAGATGAATGCCCCCGACGTCAGTATTATTAGGGTTTCCTTGACCGAAAGGAAGCCCACGAGGAACGTTGTTAGCACTATGCATCGCGTAGCTTTGCATCCTCATTGAAGCCAAACGGTCCATCCTATTTTTCTTCTCCCTCACCACTTGTTGCCATAGGTATATGAGAGCATCAAAGGTCAGTGGCTTTTGCAGATATTGGAGTGCACCTGACTCGAGTGCCCTCGTAGCAGCACCGAACATGTCCTCAGAATAAGGCCCCATCACTGCGATTAAAATGCAATTTTATTTCGTTACATTATATATTATTGTTGTTGCTGTTGTTGATGAATTATAGGCTGTAGTAATCTTACAAACTATAGGCAAGCCGAGTTGGAGCGAGCATTTGAGGAGTTGGACTCCGTGGTGGTCGGAAGGGTTTGAGTCCGCCATGACCAAGTCGAAGCTGCTTGTTTCTTCAGCCAATATCATTTCAAGTGCAGCAGATGCATAGGGGATATAGGTCACTGTATTGGAAGTAAAGTATATAAATTTAAATTATGATGCACTGATCTCTTAAAGCTTTTGGGTGAAATGATCATTCAACTTGTTATTAAAGCTCGGGCCCAAGAGGTCTAGGAGACGAATCATCACGACCAGTCAACCACTCATTCAATAAAATTACATGTCTATACACAGTTAGATGAGAAAGAAATCAACGTAGACACTCAATTCTTATCTTAAGCTTTTAAGTGAAATGATCATTCACAACTCACCCTGTGAATAGAAACTATTTTGAAAAAAAAAAATCAACTCAACAACTCTTCATGACATATTAAAACAAACCCTAGGAATTGATAGATAATTGAATTTAATTAATTAGCGGTTACCTTGGTATTGGCATTGATGAAGCAACCTTGCAGCTCTCATCAATTCTTCGGGGTTGTGGTCGACGAGCAGCACGTGAATCTGGTGAGGCATAAGTTCATGGTTCGACGGAGCCATCAGAGGAACCGTGCTCGTCAGATCTTGGCTAGCGTTATTGCCCGACATCGTTGTTGAATGATTCCTACACAGACAGCACACAAAGAATTAATCAGAAGATACAATGATGTAACAACAAAGAATCTAAAAACTAAAATCATGTAAGAAATGTTTGAGAGAAGAAGAGAGTCACTATACAGAGTGAGTGAAAACTAGCAATGACAGTTCAGTGAAAGCACTTCCTTAATGTAAAAAGAGGCAGGCCCAATTTATACAAAAACATTTGAGCTCTTTTGTTTTGAGAAATCTGATAGAAATAAATTTTTTTCCAATCAGTCACAATTATTTCCGGATTTCGATTCTGTTCTTTACATGGTTCCGCCATCAATTGTGTAGACTTCCGGATATACGAAGCATTTAACGCGATTTAATTATCGCTACGGTAAATAGGAAACATCATAACGCGGCATTCGCCTTATTAATGTTTCGTGTGAAAAATGGTTCTATGGCGAGTGTCCGCAAAAAAAAAGTAATTTATTTAACAATATGATAAAAGAATATGTGCACGATATGCAATGTATCTCCTCCGCATAGCAGATTTAGTTCTATCATCTGCCAATATGATTGTTACTATTGTGATATGAGCTGAATCTGTAAGTTTCCAATGAGTGAATATCACAATTGATTTTAGGGTTTTCATGTATTTTCTCTTCAGACATATATATCCCAAAAACCCTAACTCTTCATATATGTTTTCCTTTAGTTTCAAGCCCATAAGTATTCACTTCTATACCAGAGTATAGGGAAGGAGCTTCCATGCATTTTGGTACGTGTAAGGTGCTCTTCTGTTGGCGCCAGTTTTATTTTGAAAGCTATGTAATAGCCCCCAACAGTTTTTTATAAACATATATAACCATATTTTGTAATAATTATCTATACCCTTTTATTAATTGTGAGACTAATTTAAAAACTGTCATTTGGTGTATCACTATTAACCAATCATAATTTATTTCCAATTAATAATTAATAAACCACTTCCTAACTTACACGTTCCTATCTAATGAAAACCATCATAAATACTATTTAAATAATAAATCATTTATAGATGTGCAATAATACTAGTCTTAATTATGGGACAATTAAACCCATTGGCGACTGAGTTAACGTAGCTAGAGAGATGTAAAACATTACTATTGGAATGAGAACAACATTTCTTTAATCCGTAATAACTTTGTTATTAATCAATCGTATAATGATGTCCAATTACATTTAACAATGATTGATCTATAATTTACATATCTACAATGGTTGATTCTTCGACTTATTCATCAATGAAGAGAAACACTCTTTCCAGTTTGAAATCTTCTCGGATCCATTAACAACCTGAAACAATGACATTAACAGACACAAATAGAAAAATTAATTGAGTGAAAACTTATTATCTCACAATAATAAATATTTCTCACTGACCTCAATGATGAACCCTTGTGGTGGCACATTCCCTAAGGCTTCTATGCAGATGAATGCAGCATCTTCCTTGCTAATACTCCCCTTTGCTGCACATCCCTGTCGATAAAAAATCCTTTCTTTGCCGCGTCCTTACGTTATAAAATAAAAAACGTGCTATGAAATTTTCGAATCAATTACCTCCTCGAAGGAAAAACCCTGTTCTCCCCCGGGAGTGTTCTTTAGAGCCCCGGTTCTAATGATGGTGTAGGGAATCCCCGAGAGTTTCAACAAATTCTCTTCTCTTTCCATCAGTTTCATCGCGTTGCTATTCATGACCGCTTGAATACCGGTGGACCCGCTATAAACAGACAACTGAAAATCTTCACAAAGTTTACGGTAATAAGCTTCGTGTGATTGAATAAATTGCTGTTGAAATTTTGTGAGGAATGCTGCTGATATACCTGTGACAACAGGATCACATGCTCTATTCCCTTCCAATCCTCAACATTCGATACGAACCCTTCCTGAAAATATTTATTTTGATTTATTGATGATACAAAACTCAATTTAAGAATAAATTTCTTTAGAAAATCGATTCGGGGATGCGTACGTTTGGACATATAACAGCACGGACACCTCGCAGAGCCTTCTTCAAGAAGGTCTTATCCTTTGTGTCTTTTGGCACGGGCTTTTTCAAGACAATAAAACTACTAAGATAAGGATATTCTTTTGTTAAAAAAATAAATGAGAAATATATACAAAAAGAATAAATCGGGCCAACCTCGACATAAGTTCCGAAAGCTTCCATGGAAGATCTCTTGTCCTTCACCAAAGCTTTGACTCGAACTTTCTTTACGATAAGCGAGAGTATGATCATCTGCAGAAGCAAGACTTTAAATTTTCTACCTGATGATAATTATTTAGGCAGATGTTAGAATTATAATCAAACCTGTCCAATTTCATTGTCTCCATCGGAGATTAGTACAGCATCTCTTATCTCCTCTTCTGTTTCAAGATAAGAAAACCAAATAATTACCAACTGGTACAGAAAGACTAGGAAAATTATGAATCAAAACCTGTTTCCTCATCTTCTTCAAGCTCATTTCCATCTTTAGGAAGAAGATCAGGTGCACCGTACCATTTCCTTAACTTCGGACCACCTGTGATAATAAGCGAACTTGACATTCTTAACTCAGACAGTATACGCGTTTATTGAGGCCAATTTGATGCCGAGAAACAGTAATAAGATTGAAATCGTACAGAAAGAAGACAGGTGAAATTAACACACAGTTGAATCGAAAACGAAAAAAGATGGTCAGTAATAACCTTCAATGTAATCGAGAATCTGGTCCATGAAACTGAGCTGCGGCTTCTTCTTCGATGCGAAGCAAGTGAAGACACGCTGCTTTCCAGATGGCTTCTTTACATCCTGAAAAACACCGCGATTGCGACGCGGCGAGGCGGTGCTGAATAGGCACAGAGACGAAGAAGCCGAACACGACGACATCGATTCAATCAGCTCGGTCGATTGTTGTCTGTTTCTTTCTCTTCCAAAATGGAATCGAACAACACTCTTCTTATCTGCTGATTTTCTGTTGTTGGCCAATCGTTGATTTTAGAAGTGGGCCCACGTCCATCTTCGTTAATTACAGTATTATTTTACATTGTAATAAAGATTTTTATCACTGTACTGTAATTACTATTAACTAATTATTATAACTAAGGTTTTCTTACTTCATTCAATGCTTAACGGGTTAAACCCTCGGGTCGGACCCATTCGCATATCCGGACTCCAAAATTATTCCGGAAGAACATTTCATTACAGCAACGGAAAAAACATAGAAAGTGCAGTACAACCCAAACTAGTATCAAATCAATAGTAGTAGTAATAGTAGAAAACTGCAAAATTATCGAAAAAAAATATAAAAATAAAGTCATAATAATAATCTTGAAAATACCATTTGTAAATGGGGCCACTTACTTAAGTTCTCAGACAAAAAAACACAGAGAGGACTAGCATAAATAATATATGGTGGCCACAACAAATGTACAAAACCAATCAATCCTTCATTGTTGCTGTTCCAATTTCAGTGCAGAAGAAATCCATTCTAATGCGGCGGTCTCCGTCTCGGGATCTAACGGAGCGGATAAAGGGAGCAGCGAAACCGCAAGCTGTTTAAATTAAAATTTAAGCGACACAGATAATATTCGATAATTATATTTAGAAAAAAAAAAAAGACATCTTCAAACTGCTTTCATAGTATGCAAGCATGAAACATGTACACATCTCTTCAATGCACTTGCTTGGTTTTGTAAAGATAGTAGAAGAAGGATATGTACTTACATAGCCGTTCTCGAGTGCCCTAAAATCAAGATCTTCACCTTCTTCTTCTTGATGATCCTTTTCAACCATCTGGAAAAAATATAATGTCCCAAAAATTATTGATAAAAAGGGAGAGAGTAGCATCAATTATTGACCACCAATGCAACGGAAAAAAAAAATCTTAATTCTCAGTCATAATAATCATGAATTTGAAATAAGGAACGACCAGCAAGAAGATTTTGATATGATATAGAGACAGTAACGAACCTCTGCTCGAAAGTACTTGACCGTCCTCTCGAAATTAGATTTCTTCCCAGAAACGCCAACGGATTCCACAATCTCGAGGTTCTTCTTTTGCGTAGACAAGCGACGCGCGGCACCCTATGAGGAAAACGTTTAGAACAATTCGGCTGTGTTTGGTTTGTGGAAATTAGTAGGGAAAGGAAAATGAAACGGAAAAGGAAAACCGGATTTTACGTTTGGCTGGTTGTAGAAATAGATAAAAAAAAAAAGAAAATCTAGTTAAGTTTATACTTAAAACTAAGCAAAACTCGTTTCTTCACCAAATGGTGAGGAAAATGAAAGAAAAACTTAGGAAAAAACCATTCTCCCGATTTTCTTTTCCACGCTACTTTCTTCGTTCCAAACACAGCCTTAAACTATCTGATCTCACAACGTAGCATGGAAACAGACCTTTAAACATAATATATGGGCATAAATAAATAAATTAATTAATAAATAAATAAGCACTAAAAGGTACTTACAGCAGCAGACGCATCACGGCCGAGTTGGGCAAATTGGAAGCCGAGGCCCGGTTGGCCTCCGGTAAATCGTGCAGCCGCCTTGTTCTTGGTTCCCGATATAGCTTGCCAGCTGAGGCTAGATCTCCACAGGCTTGGCTTGGTAACCTTAATTCCCTGTAAGAAAATTAACAACATCAAACAATGTAGTAGTAGTAGTAGTATGTACAAATTGCCAGTTTCGTAATGGAGCTACTACAAAGAAGTAAAATCTCATTGGGGACTTCAATAACAAACCTTGTTTTCTGTTGGTGAATTAGGAACTTCTACATTCAACGAGAGGCCTTTCGGGAAAATCCCTTGCTCTATATCTCTTATGGCGGCACTAATGAGTGGCATGCACACATCAACGGCATCTTTGAAGTCACTCTCCTTACTTGTATCCTTTTTCCTGTAATAACTTGAATTAGAAGCCCTTTTCTTCCACACAGAGGAAATATGTAATGATTCTTGATTGTGAGGGTGATCGACACGCAATAAGGTTGCTATAAGTACCAGTGTAGCGATATCGATATTGATGGGACGCCATTAATTAAAGCTTCCCGAGCCCCAGCAACAGCTCCAGAGTAAAACCTAGATTTTTAAATCATGTTCGTATCAAGCACGGTGCTTATGGGAACCCGAAAGATAGGTGTTTGAGTTATATATTACAAGAGAATTAGTGGCTTACGTATGGTGGCCACAGCTGGAGCCCTTGTTGATACCACTTATCACCTGATTATTCGTAAAAAAGAATTGAATCAATTTACATGTTTGAAATGACAAACAGCGAACGAATGGAAACAGAAAAGGTGCCACATACCAAAAGGGGCTTAGACCATGAAAACAGAGCACCCGATAGTGCTAGTGATGCACAATCTACAGGTGTTCCTGAAAATTTCGTGCAAGCAGTTTAGTTTATTTTCGAAGCAAATTTCGATAAGTTAAAGAGTTATATTGGACATTACTATTAGATAAAAAGAAATCAAGATCGTATGTACCGGAAATTTCATAAGCAACAGCACCGTTGACTTCAACTGAAGCTACCTCAACTGTTTCCTTTAGAGATATGGAATGTCCTGAAGTGGATTTGTCCCTGTAAGGCCACAGACAACTAGAATGTCAACAATGAATTCAGAAAACAAGACAACAATGATACATCAATAATCCTCTCTTTCAAGCAAAAGTCATATGATTAGAGACAAAAGATAAAATGTTTAGGAAATAGCAAACGACTCGTTTACGTAATAAACAACATCTCCGCCGTAAAAATCCCATAAATCAACCACAACAAAGGAAGCACTCATGTAAAAAAAGGATTATCAACTTCCCCATTGTTCCAAAACTAGATAATTGAATCACTCGTCAAATAGCAAAGAAGCTGTATTTCTTCAACCAACCGAGCCAAAGTTCAAATTTTGACATAAAAAAAAACACCCTAAACTATATAAGATCTTGGAAACAAACAGTGACAAGCCAGAGTTTCGAATATTAACAATTATAAGAAAATCATAGCCACCAATGCCAAACCTCCAATATCAGTCGAAACATACATCAACGAATCAAATTAACCTTCAATACAACATGAATCATAATCCAACATAACGAAGCGCCCCATGTAACTCATACAAAAACAGCACACGCGGCAAATCCCATTTTTTTAAAAAAATAAATAAAAAATCAAAACCAACAGAAAGCGCAAAGAGAGTAGATAATCACGATTGAGGTGCGACGATGTGGACGCTGTAATTCCCCAGAGCCACGAGCGCTTGAACCAGGTGCGAAAGCCCAGGTGACTCAATCCCATCGCTATTCGTGACCAACAACACGGGCCTCAGGTCAGACTCGGGCTCATCGACGGCCGCGCTGACCCGACCCGAATTCGAACCGCTTTCGTCGGCGGACGGAACGCCGTCGTCTTGGGATTTGACCTTGCGGTTCGCGAGAACCTGCTGGAGATTGGACACGAGCCCAGGTGGCGGCATCACAGGAGTGGTGGTCATTTTCTTTTCTTTTCTTTATTTTTTTTTTCAATTCAAATAGGAAAACGAAATTGCGGAGGGAGACAAGTGAAGCCTATCTGATTTTCGTTTATTTTCTCTCTTTCTCTCCGGAGCTGAGCGAGAGAGATGCAAAAAGTCGCTGATTCGTGTTTTTAGTTTTTCTATTATCGCGTGGCTAAGACGCGCTCGCCTCTGTGGATGGGTTTAGCAATTATAGAGGATAATAATGACAAAATTATAAAATTAGGTCACTAAGTATACATATATTCGTTTTTGGATCACTATATTTGATAATTACAAAAGTAGGTCACTAACTTTATATGTCAAAACAATTTTGGGTTATGTTTTCAATTTTAGGTTACTAAATATATATTTTTCGATTTTGGGTCACTAAGTATACATGTTTCAATTTTGGATCACTATGTTTACAAAGTTGGTTATCAAATGAGTGACTCAAAATTGAAAAAATATATACTTAATGACCTAAAATCAAAAATATATATTTAATGACATCAAATTGAAAATATGACCCAAAAATATTTTGCTATACAAAGTTAGTGACTTATTTTTGTAATTATCAAACATAGTAACCTAAAAACAAAAACAAGTATACTTAGTGACCTAATTTTATAAAATTTCCGAATAATAATCATCCTATTTTTTGTCAGAGTATCGTAGATTTTGCCTTAGCTATTTTGATAGAGTCGTTCGTACTTCGGGTTCAAGATCGTGTCTTCCGTTTTCTGTCGTTTTTTCTTTCTTTTTTACTTGTTTGATTGTTCATGTTCCTATGTAAACCTTTGTTCTCTACCGGTAAATGATGTTATCGGAGAGACCCGTTGATCTATTTATCCCGTACACTTTGTTGTCAATGAAATTCAAGTTATCGTTTCGAAAAAAAATGCTTCAAAATCGAATGCTAGTACATTATTTTTCTTTTCAATTAAAAGAGTGATAATACTTAAACGATTAGTTTTCACAAAATAATTATATCATAATAAAAAATGATGTCATAATAATAGGATAGACCATAACAAGAATTTAAGAATATTATTATTACCATCAATAATTGTGAAAATTGGAACCGATGAAATCTAATATGTCCTCAAATAATCCGAGTGATATCTCCAGAAATAAGTTACGTTTTCGACTCTACTTGATTGCATTAACAATCAGTTGTGTGATTCGAAATAAAAAGCACTAACTAATGGATTAATCTCGCTCGAAGCCTCATTAGCATATAATGAGGTCATATTTGATTCGAGTTGAACTAAGTCCCCTAACTAAAAAGCCACGTCAGATAATAGTTAGCGAAAGAAATTTAATAAATTACCTATTCTCTGTCCTGTGGTATGTATGGTCCCTCTCAATTCTCATGCTTCTTACAGGTTCTTCAGGGGCCCACATCCAGAATCAGCTTTAAATAGCAATAATGTTTTTGTTTGACTGGCGCGTGCATGGGACCGCCCCCAACGGAGCGTCGCCAGTAGAGAAGAAGAAGAACGTGGTTGGCTGGCAGTGGCAACGTGGCCGACACTTTTCTGCAATCTCCACGAAAATTTGGATTCATAAATTAAAAGGCAATTCTATGCTTAAAATAAGATTCTTCTTATCAGGAAAATTAAAACAATACTAACAAAATTAATTAAGAATCACAACGAAATGAAAATCAGTATGGCTGTAGGAAGCTGAACCTGAACAAAGCAAAACTCTCCCAAAGAGAAAGAATGTTAAATAACATATTCGAAGCTCATATATATATATATAATATATTTTAGCAAATCTATGATCTTTGTTCAAATTTTATCTTCAAAGCCTCGATCACCGCTGAGAAATCATCGTCGCTTAAGCCCCGAGACTTGGCGACTTTATACAGCTCGTTCGCAGCTGCTGCAATGGGAGTCGGCTGAGAGACCGTCTCTGCTAATCCCAAAGCAAGTCGGAGATCCTAACAAAAAATACGATTATTTTTTTTATCAAACCATAAGAATCGTATACAGATAAATAAATCAAGCCCCGAGTTAACAAGAGTATATTGTATATATATATATATATAATATATATATATGTATGTATGTATCTGCTTACTTTCTGCTGATGCTTTAGAGGAAATGCTGTGGGGTATGAAGATTTAACCATCGATGGGCCTTTCATGGAGTACATTGGTGCACTGATGGCACCTTGTGAGATCACCTGCATTGTACAGAGATGATGAATATATACATAGAGAGAAATTTTATGGTGCTTATGTGAGATTTCTCTCTCTCTCTCTCTCTCTCTATATATATATATATATATGTACAAATGAATGATATTTTGTGTGTAGTGTGTATGGAATCTGACCTCGACAAGAACACTCGGGTCCAGGCCGACTTTCTCGCTAAGAAGCAATCCTTCGGAAAAAGATGCCATCATGCTGAGGATCCATTGTTTGTAAACAGACAGATATTTGAAACAATATCTCGAAAAGTTGATAAGAAAACAAAAAAAGGTGCAATTTTTGGTTTGGAAATGTAAGATTTTAGAACCTTCCCATTATCATGTTTACCACGAGCTTCATCGCAGCTCCGTTGCCAACTTCCCCGAGGTAAAATCTTGACTACAACATTTTTTAAGTGAAAGGTAAAGTGTAAGAGAGCATCATGTAAGAGTTCTTTGGGAATAGAAAGCTGAGGAGAGTTAGTTACCTTTCCCATGATGTCTAGAAAGGGAGCAGCGGTTTCGTATAGAGGTTTATCGCCTGAATGAAAGAAAAAAAATATGATATCATATAAATAATCGACGAAAAGGGCGTTTACAATTGTAAGCATATCTCAAGAAAGTCCTTCCTTTTAACTCATTACCTGCTGTAAGAAAGATTAACTGGCCATCTTCAGCTGGCTTTTTAGAGCCTGAAACCGGAGCCTGTAGATAAAAACGAAAACAGGCTCCAAGTGAAATATTAGAGAATGAAACTAAGATAAATTTGATAATTTGTTTTTCTCTCTATTTGTTGTTGGGGGACAAAAACCTCCAAGAAAAGGGCTCCCGTAGATTTTATGCTCGCGCTGATCAATTTCGAAGTTTCCCCGTCAACAGTTGAAACGTCTACATAACTGCAGAAACCCGTTGAAGAAAAGAGTTAAAAGTAATCTCATATGATTCACTAATCTAATCCCAGGAGGGATTTACAATTCTTTTGCAATAAAACACGAGTAATTATCAAGCACCATAGATACACAGCTACGTAAATTTAGAATCTTCGAAAATTTTACCCCTTTCCCTCGCTCATACCGCTTGCAGCACCATTCTTTCCACAGGCTACGTTTACCTGGTAAAAAAAGTGGGAATTTAGGCTGTGTTTGGTTTGTGGAAATTAGTATGGAAAAGAAAATGAAATGGAAGAACTAATTTTTATGTTGGTTGGTTGAAGAAATATATAAGGAAGAAGAAAATAAAAGAAAATCTAGTTTAGTTTATACTTAAAACTAAGGAAAACAAAAGAAAAACTTATGAAAATCATTTTTTCTCCGATTTCCTTTTCCACACTACTTTCTCCGTTCCAAACAGAGCCTAGTGTGCACAAGAACGAACACAAATATGCAATCACTTGAAATATAAAGATTCGTAAACTCACCGCACTCTCGGGATCTGCAAGCATGGCAAATGTGAGATCGCACGAGGCTGCAACTTCCTCGGGAGACGACACGTATCTGCAAAGGGTTTCATATGGCGTTTTTCTAACGTATCAAAGGGTTTTCGATGAAAAAAAATTGTGAAGAAACGAATTGAATAAAAAATGCTCACTTTGCACCCAGCGAGATAAGGGGATCGCATTTGCTTTTGGTCCGATTCCACACAGTAACATCACACCTGCAATATAAAGAGGCAAAGATAAGTAACAATATAATCATGTTTATACATTCAAAGACAGGATTTTTATGTCTTTAAAATAAAGCCAATTTCATGTTTGTGAAATCCAATCAACATTATTTTTTTAGGTCCAACAATTTGAACTCAGCGATTTGATTCAAAGCGTACCCTGCTTTTATGAGGTTGTGAGCCATTGGAGACCCCATAATGCCAAGACCCAGAAACCCAATTCGACTTTGAATTCCATCTGAAAATCGAACAATTAGAGCTGACCAAGCATTCATCCCGAGAGAGAGAGAGAGAGAGAGAGAGAGAGAGAGAGAATAATAACCTTTTGAAGATGAAGAAGCGGCCTCTTGGGAAGAAGAAAAGGCCCCAACTTGAAGCGAATTCCGCGACCTGATACGAAAACAAGAAATGGGATTGGCCCTGAACGAGTTGGGAATCGAGGGACAAAAGGTCGAGCACATGGCGACCATGTTTTCGGCCTTTGGCGGCGAAAAAATTGCAGAGCGAGTAGTCAGATAATAGCGGTTGCTGCTGTTGAAGCTCGCCTTGCAGGCTAAAATCTTGGCCATTCCTTTTTCTAATCGTCGAATCCTTTTTCTTATCTGTCGAAAACTTACTGTATCACAGTATGGGCACAAGAAACTTCCAAATATTCCTTTGTGTAACCAACAAAGAGCAAGAGAGAAGATGAAGCCACGTTCGCAAAAAAGCTTCAGCTGAGGCCTCACTACTATCCTTTTATTACAACAGTTCAACGGGAGCTTTCCGTTGGCTCAAATCCTTCGAGGTTTTGAAGCTAATCGATCACATTGTGCCGGGTTAGCGTTGTAATAAACAATCTTAGTAAGGATAAAAATAGATTCTTTGGGAAAATTATAAGATTAAAGTATACATGTTTTCGGTCCTGAATCACTATATTTTATAATTGTAAAAGTAAGTCACTAACTTTGTATGTAAAAATAATTTTTGGTCATGTTTTCAATTTTGGGTCACTATGTATATATTTTTCGATTTTGGGTCAGTAGTTATATACAATTTTCAACTTCGGATCACTAACGTGGTAATTAACCTTGTAAACATAGTGATCCAAAAATGAAACATGTATATTATGTGACCCAAAATCGAAAAAATATATACTTAGTGCCCTAAAATTGAAAACATGACCCAAAATTGTTTTGGCATGCAAAGTTAGTGACCTACTTTTGCAATTATCAAACATAGTGACCTAAAAACGAAAACTTATATACTTACTAACATAATCTTATACTTTTACCAATTAGATTCCCTTCTCATACCTAAATGCGAGGAGAGTGTCAGCGTTTTCATTCTAACAAGCCAGTAAACGTTTTTTGTTATTTTCATGTATATGGCGTAGTTGTGAATAAAAATCCAAACTTTAGAAACTATTTATATGGTCTACGGAAGGGGTTGTTTTGAAAAATGTCATTTGACCCGTCAACTTTTAAAAATGGCATTGTTGATTATTTTCTTGAGTCAATGTCCTCCCATTTTAAGAATATCTTTGTCATTTTACATGATAATTTATAGGAGACCTTGTGGCTATGTGAAGATTGAATGATTTTGGATGGTGAAAGATACAATTTTTTTGGTATATTTGGCAGTGAAAGATACAAATTTAAGAAAACCTATAAAATGCAGAATGATTTCACATTAATCTAACAGACAAACACAAGCAAAACATCCTGCACATAGCAACACCACATCACCTATTTACAATTATCTTTTCTTCCCCAGAGGATCTTCATGTAAGAGCTACAAAGCTAAGGACATTATAAGACAAAGACACCATAAACATACCTTTGTATTCTACAAGCCTCATCTTCTCTTTCTTTTTTTTCTTCTTCTTCAATTATACTTCTATAGACAGATCAAGGAAGCAGCACCAAGTATTGTCTACGTTGCTGATCAGAAAGATGACTGATTCTCACCGTTACTATCCAAAATTGCATGCTCGTTGTACTCGGGATTTTTTTACGCATAATGATACATGTACAAGCTATTTGCAGCGGCACAAGCGATTGAATTTTCGATGGGGTGCCAAGCCAAGTGAAGTAGTTTTTCCTTGAGATCAAACGAGCCCCCGTTGGGTTCAGTCCCAGGATTTTCTGAGCCTGCATGAAGGGCACTTTTGAGTTCAGAAATTAAAGGTAGAAGAAATTACAGCTTTGTGTGTGAATCAGTACTTTGATCCTCAGATAAAAAAAAATATGGAAATTTGGCAACTGTAAAGAGATGGATTCATAGAAAAATGCATACCGTGTGTAACCACACTGGTTACGCTGCTGCTCGATGATTTTAAAGGCTTTGATGATGGGGTTTCGATTTGTTTCCTGATAATTCATAAGTTTCAGCACTTGCAAAATATCTATCTATCTAAATTTAATTATTTTTTGGTCATGTATATTAGGGTGGTGGTGTTATAAGGACACCTAAGTTAAAAGGGTTGCAATTTTAGAACAACGAGTTTCGAAATTGAAGCAATTTGAGGACCCATAAACTAAAAGTTGTAATTTCAGGACAAGAAGTTCCAAAATTAATGCAATTTGAGGACAATTGACGCTAGAATTTTGATATTTTTGGGTAACACCGGGAACCCCACCAGAATTTTGAAACTTACTTTCCTAAAATTGCTTCAATTTTAAGACTTGTCATCAAATTGCTCCAATTTTAAAACTTATTGTCCTAAAATTGCAACATTTAATTTATGTGTCCTCAAATTGAAAAACTTATTCCCCCCTAATTAAGTTGCCCTTAAAATGCCACCCCCGGATATACAGGATTATTTATTTGAGTATTATACAATCAAAAGTTCCGTTTGAATGGGTGACCTCCCCACTCAAACGGAACTTTTGATTGTATAATTCTCAAATCAATAATTCTTTCTCATATCCTATGTATATGCATACAAATTTCTAGAATATCGATATGTTGTACTTTCCTACAGCTTCTATATTTTGTCACACAAATATAGCAGCAGACGTACCTCAATGGATTTTTGCTGGCTTCAAGAGTAGTTGCCTCGCTACTGCCCGTGGAGCAACCAAACACGCGAAATAGATTGCTGAAACAGTGAAGCCTCGTTAGACATTGTATGAACGGACAATAAAGAAAATCAATCGAGAGAAAACATGTCATAAAATTCTGCAAGACCTGTAAGAACCAGTTGCTGCTCGGGCACCATCAGGGCTCGTGCAGCATTCGAATTTATCGAAAATTGAATCATTTTCGTACAAATCGCATAGCTGGAGATGAGAGAAAGAGCGGTGTGCTAACGATGTCACAACAAGATACAATGAGAAGATAGAAAATTCACCGGAATTAATTACCTTCGGTCTTAAAGATTCATGAACTTGAAATGTTGCTACAGGACCAGAATCCATATTAATATCCCACAACTGAAAACCGATAAATTTATATCAGTGTAGAGCAAACTTGCACAAAGATTATAAATACAAAAAAGATAGAAGAACCTTAAGGGTCATATAGTCACGGCTTATCATATGTCTTCCATCTTTTGAGAACTTAACATCTGAAATTGAAGCAATAATCTCTGTGAAAAATGATCTAGAGCCAAGTGCCTCTTGCTCCTCGAATCTGTTTACGGGTGGGTGAAGTAAAGCAATCAATATCTCATCTTATACGGTACATAAAAAGAAGTAAGATTGGCAAGAAAGAACTTACAGCTTCGAATGTGAATCACACAATGCAGATTCTCGCATGTCAACGAGGCGAATCGATCCTTTTGAACTGCTATATGCTAGCATGCTACAGAGATTTGGGTGGAATTCTGCTGATGTTATCACCTCTGCAAATAGTAGGCATCAAGAAGATTAAATCAAGTAGAAATGAGCTAATTAAGCCAATTTTATCGAAAATCACAAGATATGTAGGACTTTTCATACACGATTGTTCCTTAGTTTTGCAGAAGTGGGATATGCAATATGATAAGATATGGAGTAAAAGCAAAAAAAAAAATATAATCCACCGGTAAGATCCTCCATATTAGAAGGCTTCATATCAACAATATTGAAGCTTTGGTTGCTTATCTCCAAGTTCCAAAGGTTTATCCGTAGATCATCAGCTGATATAAATGTCTCTCCATCACTGAACCATTCAGATAGAAATTAATACGTGTTCACGGAAAATGATTTACTAGATAAAATCAAGACATAAACCTGTTATATGAGATGGAATTAACATGATAATCGTGAGCATTGGCATATATCCTCCTACATTTTGCCTGCAGATTGTTCTCACTGCTTGTGACCTGCAGAAAAAACAGACATTTTACCCGTTAGGATTTAAAATTTCTTAATTCTTTGTCTAAGCTATGAGCTACAGGTAAATACATATAATATATAATACTGTCATAGTGATACACAGATCTGTGTGTAAGAAATATCAGATTCCAAAGAATTATAGGAAAAAAAAAAGGAAAGAAAAGACCCACAGCAGAATAGACAGAAAATAAATAATGATTTCCACATATTCAAAGTATAAAGCATCATTCAAAAAGGAGTCCCACAAGATGTTATAATATGAATATTCATGTATATGAATGATATATTAAAAGAACTTTGTGCTCCTACCACCGGTAATCGTAGCGAGGGAAAGCCCACATTAGGAAAGTGACTGTCATTGCTCAAACCATTGCAAGATCGATCAGGAGTGCCACCGTTAGAAAGATACCGCTTAGGACTAGAAGAAACACTAGAACTTGAAATGCTGCAGTTTCCTGAAGGTTTTGATGTGTCAACATTTACATCACAAATTTTCTTCACTTTCTTCTCTTGGACCTGTTTATAACCAAAAACAAACAAATTCTGAATTTATATTATAACGAGAAAATGCATCAAGAATCTTTTAATTAGGTTATGGTACGATTAAAGATAAAAAAAACCCACCTTCCAAAACTTAATGGTTTTCTCATTAGTGGACAGGAGAAAGAGGGCGCCATTAGTAGCATGGCACCAGCGTATCTTGTTGATTTTCTCCTCAATCTCCAAGCTCTTGAGATAATCAAACTGTAGAAAAGTACACACACGCATTACACAAAAAAGTAGAAGAAGCCCTTAAAAAACTTGACAGTTCAAGAACAGAAAACTAATGTCCAATTTAAATTTGCATTTCAGACAGAAACAGATGTCCACCATCTCATAGAATACCGAAAAAAAGTACCTCAGGCTCATGACTCTGAAACTCGGTCTTGTATCGAAATTCTGGGTGTCGATTAACTGTGTAGTCCATTTTCTCTAGATCACTTCGACTCCAATTGTGCTGTAATATCAGAACAGAATGCTCAACAGGAATTAAGATGAATTCGAAACCAAGAAATTTGGATCCTTAAAATCAATGGCATCTTACTGCTTTTTGGTCACTCCTTTCAAATATCACTACTCTTCCACCATGATCACCGGTAGCAAGATGGTCCCCGGTTTTATCGAACTCAACTGCAGAGATGACATCCACTGCAAAGAATAGAGTTATAGAATTTAACTAATAAAGTAGTAGTGTTCACGAATCAGCATAATCATCTGAACCCTCACCGAATGCCATTTGAAGGTAGTCAGAAAAACAACCTCGGTAAATGACATAGCAACGACGACAAAATCAGTCATTAATAAAAAAAAAATTGTTTAATCGTTGCTGACATGACAGAAGCGGTAACACAAAACATAGTTGTCCACTTACCTGCCCATTACGTGACTTGCTTCATACATAACTAATGCCCAATAACATAGTAGACAAAGATATAGCAATTTAAGATATCGGAAGTAAAGCATTCGAACGCCACGTGTAAGGGGCAAAATCCCGAGCCATCTAAGGGCAAAAGAGTATGTGAATTTCTGGGAAAAAAAAAGGACCAACCCTGTGACACGACAAGCAATTTATGATCAATAATTGAAAGGAGGAATTTAATTTTGCCGACGTAAAATTCGCAAATAGATCCACATAACTAACAATCAGTAGCGAAGCAAACAGAACCAAACACACCCTAACAACTAATGCCTGCACAGAAAATCGTCGAAGATAAACCTTTCCCCAAAAGATCACTCCACAAGAAGCAAATATCACATAATTAAAAATCAGAACTCCACTTCGTTCATGAAAAAAACAGCTCAAATTATCAACCAACAACCCACTTGAAGATCAATTACGAAACCCCCAACAAAAGTCCCAACTCGATCAACCCAAAAAATAGCTACCAAATCAGTCGTATTTCAATTTAAATCATAAATTGACCTTCTTGTACTTGTTCATCGGCAGCTCTCTCCCCGAAGACTTGAGAGAATCTCCATTCGAGCGCAGGCCCACCACTGATCGTGGCTGATTCCACCTCACCACCATCACCACCGTCCATTCTCTAGCACCCAAAAAAAACACTTGTACAACCTTAAACCTCCTCGCTTCTGCTAGACCTTCCGAATTTACGCTCTGATTTCAGTTAAGAGTTTTGAAGAAGATCACAAGCTCCGATCAAGATTCGATTACATTCATTTATCGGTGAGGAAGTGATGCGTTACTCTGACTGATTAGATAAAGATAGATATACACTGATGTGTATGCATATGTGGTGGGGACCTTTTGTCATCTGAAGTAATAACAGTTCAATATTTTATTGAAGTAAATAAAATATTTTAAACAAAAGAAAACATCACTTTTTCATTCCAAGTGTTATGCTAGTATGTTCTTTACTTTTTTTTTTTTTGTTCATACTTATAATTCTTGTTTACGTTCAGTTTTATTTTTCGTTTTCCTTTTTTCGCGTTGTGCGGGTTATATTTTTCACTTGTTGAGAGCCTTGTCCACTCTTGACTATGAATGTTATCAGAGGTTATTCGTGCACTTTAGCTTCTTTGTAAATTCATTTTGTGTAACGAAAAAAAACGTTTCCACTCCGCAAAATAAGCGAAGGAAAACATTTTTTTTCTTTTTTTTTTCTTTTTTTTGCTTTTTTTATTGATTAGTCTAACGTAAATGCAACAACGTTCTTTACCATTTAGATGGTGTTGGATCGTCACAATCAACAATCTCACATTAGGTGATTAAACAATTTGTAACCTATAAGATTATGGACTACTCCCTCTATTGTCAAAGGCTTATATGTAAGACTTATATGAAAATTGTTCCTCTCAACTTTAATGCGTAAATGACACAATATCTATAAAATTCTGCACCTACACGTCATCGATCAAGTTGTATTTTCCGGCAATTTTTGTCGAAAACTTGACATGTGACCCAATTTTGTTAAGACATACAAAGTTAGTGACATATTTTTGCAATTATCAATCATATTGATCCAAAAACGAAAATCAATAACGAAACTGATATACTTAATCTTACAACTTTGCCATAAAAAAGATGAAGAAATGAACTTTATCATAGACGTAGGTATCTTGCCAAGTATTTTATTTATCAAGTATTTATTTTGTGTTAGAATCTTATGATGTGCTTTTACTATCTATCATTCATTGAAAATTAAATATACATATACGCCCCATTTTAGATGACCTTCGTATCGTAAACATCAAACAATGACTGCGTTAGAAGTGCGGTCAAGGAAAATCACAATTGCCAAAATAACCTCACAAATGTATTTTTAGCAAGTTGGAGAATTTCAAGAAAAGGAGTTCAGTTTACAAAGATGATGCAAGCAAAGCTGAACCAGTCAAAATCAAAACCCTAATCATTTGTTTGGTGAAAAAAGTAAAATGCCCGCACCAACCAATTGTAGCCCAAGTGAAAAGAACGAAAAAAAAAACATATAATAATAATAATAACAAACATAAATGCTAATTTTCAAAACAAATAAGGTCATGCTCAATTTTAAGGAAAAGGTAACACAAATGTCAAACTAATCGTTGGAAATTGAAGAATAAAAGGTAGGGAAAAGGGTGCTTTTTGTAGTTTTATCATATTAATATGAAAATAAATAAATAAAAATATTCATACTTTTAACATGGTTCGACTTGTTCAACCTTATATATCTCGAGATAATGATAAAATTATTATTTCATGCAATAAAGCGATCCTTTTTTTGGTCATTGCTTCCCAAAGTGAAAAAAAGAGAGGCAAGAGCGCACCTAATTTTAAATCTATATATCAAAGAAGAATAATAGGACAATAAAATTTTTAAAATTTTATTGTAAATATATATATATATATATCTATATATATATATATATACTTTGTGTATGCAGATAATCAGGATCAGGAATATTCCAACGTTTGGCAAATTCTGTAAAAACCATCTGCCAATTGCCATGTTATAAACACTGTGCTTCGGGTTGGAAATTGTGTCGATTATATTGAAAAAGGTGCACTATATATATGGATATATACGTGTATTAATTAGGGGTGTGCATGTGTGTGTAAATGTTTGATGAAAGATCAATGTTCACCCCTGAAACCATATTATAAAAGTTCGAGAGCGGGAAACAAGAATATGAACGATTCAAAATAAATTAATAATCTGTAGCGTTACATATACTTAATACAATTCATTTTCAACAACTAATTAAAAAAATCCACGTTCAATTGCTTAGGAACAATTCAAAACTAGGTTATAAATTCTATCTTTCGATGATTTCAAACACAAACAAAAAAATATAAAATGGAAAACACACATCATAGCCTTTTATATCAAATCCACATTCCATCTTCCCTCGGATTATATATTACAAATAAATATCAAATCAATGAAGTTTGCCTAAATCATTCATGTAATTTGTAAAGCTCGAAATCTTCGTGAACTTGAGAAAAAGACCTCCTCCGCATCCTCACGCCCGTGAAGCTGCTCCTCGCCGCCATCGCCTCCGTCAACGAAACCCTATTCTTCAGCCCGACGGGCTCGGGCTCGGGCCTTTGCTTCGGAGCACTACGCGACCTCAACTTCGCGTTAAAAGACTCTGTGTTCGCCATATAACTAGGAAAATTACCACAATACCCCGCAAGAAAACTATCCCCACACATGCTCTTGGAGGGCGTAGACGGTAATAATTCGCCCGTGAATGCAAATCGTGGGGTACTTCGAGTCGTAGAGAACCCGTAATCATCTCCAATAAATCCCCTATCGTAATCACGAATACGGCGACGATTAGGGATTCTTAAATTGCCACTATTAGGGTTTCGGGATCGAAGTGGAGAAGGCACCGTGTGATGATAGTGTTGATCGTCGAAGTTTTCGGGGATGCATGAAGAGCTAATTCTTCGAGACCTAGAATAATTGGGCCCGCAATACGTATCAATCTCGACAATCTTCGGGCTTTCTTCGAGTGAATTATAACACGGGTCGTATGAACCCGAGAGCCTTTTGCTGTGGAACAATTCGCTTCTATTCTCCTACAAATGAGTAATGTGTAAGTTGTTATTACAGTATAGTTTTTTTTTTTTTTTATCACCTCATCACATTTCGTAAAAGCCTTACAAGGGATCGAAGGGGTCTCGAATCGGGACGGAAACCGCTATCGTTGCGTTGACGGGCTCGAATCGTGGCTTGGGCCCGGAAGAGGGCCCGCATGCTGCGTAGAGTTGCCGCTGCTCTTTTTCTTACCAGGTAGCCTCTTACAAGGGCTTGTAGCTTCACGAGCCCCTTCAGAGCTCTCAGGGCTTTTCGGGCCTAAAGCATGACGTCATTATTACACGAAAAATCAGACGAAAATTGAAAAGTCGTAAAGATGATATATATTATTTATAATTTTACGTACCAAATAGCCTCTGAACAAAGCCTGAATTTTCACAGCCGCCATCAATCTTCCCCTGCCGTGGATGGTGGTGAGCCTCACCACCGCCACCGCCGCATGAGCGGCGGCTACGGCGGCATCCGCCGCAGCTGCGGTGGCTGCCGCCACCGCAATGGCGTGCTGCAACGACGCGCTGCCGTTGTTGGGCACGGAAATCTCCCTCAGGGTCGCCGATGAACTCTCTCTGGCAGATTTGACGAAACCCCATCTCTTCTTCTCCTTATTACCGCCGAAATTGGAAGTGATTTCGAAGTTTTCTTTGTCTTTCTTCATCCCAAGAAGGGCCTTTATCCACTTTGTAGCCTTTCCCATGTTAAAGCTTCAA
Source organism: Linderniella brevidens (assembly GCA_004919715.1). Classification (NCBI taxonomy): domain Eukaryota; kingdom Viridiplantae; phylum Streptophyta; class Magnoliopsida; order Lamiales; family Linderniaceae; genus Linderniella; species Linderniella brevidens. The sequence continues at coordinate 2,400,439 of SWDC01000146.1, forward strand.
GATTTGAGAATGGCGAAAGTTGTTAGGCAAAAAAACAGCTTTCTGTCTAATAAAAGAGCCTAAATTCAAGTAAAGCTGGGATCTTTACGGGGTTTACAGTGAAAGTGAAGGCAATATAGTAGCAATTGAGGAGGCAACCTTAAAATAGCGCAACACAACAATGGAGTATTTATTTCTTTTTAGTTATCTTTATTATTTCGAAATCTCGTGTCTGACACAACCTGTGAGGAACTGTGAATTACAAGACAAAAGGGCATCGCAGAGAGACAGAGATACGAAAGATGTAAGGAAGGAGATCGAAGTTCGAAGCAGTGCACACAGACACAGTTACGCAGATGAATTCTTAAGGAAATCACATGAAGAAAACATATCCCACTTGCAAAATTCAAGAAAAAGTTGTAATAATCACAGCACAGCTACTCGTTTGAAAAGTTGAGTGGCCTACGTTGAAAAAATATATTTATTTTCTTGAAAGTTACTCAAGAAACAAACCTTCTCTCAAATTCAAAAAAGCATTCAATCTCCGACGACTCCAAAAAAAAAATCTCTCACAAAGCCTTTCTGTGTAATATTTTATAGAAACAAAAAAAGAGCCACCATCTCTATATTTGTATAGGTACACATCTGTATTTGTGTATCCAACTTTCTGGAGCTCCACTCCCCACTGAGTCTAATATACACATCTTTTTATTTTTTTAATTGAAATACCTTTTTTTTACATGGGATTTTCTTGCTTTTACATCTTCTGCTTCTTACGTGGGCCCGTCTTTTTTGAATGTATAGTACCTCGAATTCAATTAAAAAATTATAAAAGAATTGAATGCGTCATTTATTTCAATTTATTGAGCGTTGACCGTATTAATAATTAGAAAATAGTTGAAGAAAGTGAAGACTTTATTATGTACTATATATCTATCAATGGCGAATCTTGTGGGATCTGTTGCCATTGTAAATTTCGTTGACTCGACAACAGTAATATCTTCCCATTATAATGCAAAGAAATATCGTTTTGCAAAGTACTGATTTTTGTAACTGAGTTTGAATGCGTCAGAAGATCTTCGAATTTTGAAAGACGTAAATGTAATGACGTACGACATTCAAATTCCTTCCTCAAGCTTTAATAATATGGGAATTCATGGAAGCTAGAAGCCTAGAACTATACAGAAGGGAAAATTTGGGAAGGAAATCAAATAATTGAAGCAAATTTATAGGTGAAATAATAAGGAAAGCCTACATGATGCAACACTTTACACTCTTAACCACCGCTGCTTTTAACGTGGAGATTCCCACTTTTGTGTCATTGATTTTAATGTTGATTGAAGCGTTTGACATTTAAGGTCGTTGGCTTGTTTATTATTTTATTTATGTTTTCCAAAAGAAAATTCATAAAAAAACTCATACTAATATCAAGATTTTTTTTTCTTCGAGTATTTCTACACCTTTTACTTAATCGAACTCGACCTATAATTCCTGTTGGGTCCAACTTTGATTGGCCAACCACCCACATGTAAGGAACAAAATAACATGGAGGTTGGGAAGTAATAATGGTGTGATTATGTAAGCAATGACCTATTTTGCATTGTCATGTTGTGCTTGAGTTTGCCTATAAATATGTGGCATTGCTCACTTGTAAAGGGCACCCCAAATGAGAGTCTAGAGAGAGAGAGGTGAGAGCGAGAGGTAAATGTTGGATAATATTCGAATAACGAGGCAAACGAATATATTTTGTAAGGAAATTCCGAGCTTGTGCGAGCACAATTTCCTTAAGACAGATTCCTCGTATAGGTCTGTCTCACAGGATACGTCGGAAGCGTGACTTCGTCGTGCACTGAAGAAATCACCGGCGAACTTTGAACGAGAATATTTCGAACTTTTTCTGAGCGGAAACGTTTATAACTTGAGAGCTTTTCGAATTGTTTTTGCTATTGCGTTTAGGGTTTATTTATAGGCAGCAGATACCCATTCGAAGAAGAGGTACAGCCCTTTGGTTAATCCTCTTCTGTCCGAACAGAGGCGTCCGCTGGAACAGACACCTCTTCGAACAGAGGTGTATGTCTGTTCGAACACACTGTCTCGGACAGTAGCCGTTGGCTTCGAAAATTTAAATAAAATTTAAATTTTCCTGGGAAATAATTAAAATTCGTTGGAGAAAAATATAAACCGGGACCAAAATGCGGGTTGATCAGGCCCGCCCTTTTCCGGTCCGGCATTCGTGTGCGCTCGCACACAAGTCGGTCGGATTTGCACCCCCCCTGCGTGCGCACGCGAGCGCCATAATTTATGTATAATATTGCCTAACAATTTTAGACTAATAAAATACAACACCATATATAAGGTGCTCAACATTTCTTTTTCTAACCAATGTGGGATACTTACTCTCCCTTTATTTATTTATTCCCATGCCAAGCCCAAATCTCATTCAAGCCCAATCTTAATTTATTATTAAGTCCAACAATCCCCCACATGAATGAGAGTTGTTTTCATTTCGGAGCTCATGTTCGTTTTCTGATCTCTGCATAGAGGATATTATGTGTTACCATTTGAACTTCCTCCTTGTAAAGTACGTTTAATTTACTAGCTGTCCAGTAGACGCGATGTCCTTGAACTGTCCTGCTTTCTTGTGTAAATGAAACCACGTACATACACAGAAACCATTTCTCTTTGTTCAGTTCTCATGGTTTTGCTCGTTTTGGCCATGAGCACGTCTTGATTCTGCGAAGGTTTCTAAAGAACTAAGCCTCTCAGTTCTCCTTTGAAGCGGGCCCACTTCTCCTTAACATAGGTGACTTCTCACGTCACGAGTATTTTACTAAAACTCTATGATAGTCATTAAAGCATCCACATATGCTAGCCTTTTCCTTTTGTCACTGTTTTTTTTCGACAGGAATGAGCGGGGTTACTCCCCCCCCACAGTGATCCTAAGTCCTAAAATTAGGTTGTCCCTTTGAACCTAGATCTTGGGATCTCCAGTCACATAGGTTGGGTTTTCCTTCTTAGAACTTTTATACTTTAAGGTTTTTTAAGCCCATTCCTTTTGTCAGTCTACAAACTGCATCTCGATTTAACCATTTGGTTAGCGGATCCGCAATGTTATCTTTTGATTTCACATAATCAATTGTGATAACCCCAGTTGATAGCAGTTGTCTTATGGTATTATGTCGACGACGTATGTGTCTCGGCTTACCATTATACATGGTACTCTCTGCCCTTCCAATCGCAGATTGACTATCGCAATGTATGCATATATGTGGTACGGGTTTTTCCCATTTTGGAATATCCTCTAGGAAATGGCGTAGCCATTCAGCTTCTTCTCCACACTTATCCAAGGCAATGAACTCGGATTCCATAGTGGATCTCGCTATAACAGTTTTTTTTGAGGATTTCCACGACACAGCGGCTCCTGCTAGAGTGAATACATAGCCGCTTGTGCATTTTGAGTCCTTTATGTCAGATATCCAATTTGCAACTGTGTAGCCTTCTAACACAGCAGGATATCTTCCATAGTGCAATCCGTAATCGCGAGTATACCTTATGTATCTCAATACTCTAATTATTGCAGTTCAATGTTCTGCACTCGGATTGCTCGTGTATGAACTTAACTTGCTTACTACATAAGTAAGATCTGGCCTAGTACAACTCATTAGATACATTAGGCTTCCGATAATTCGTGAGTATTCTACTTGAGAAACACCCTCACCGCGATTTTTAGATAAATGAATGCTTCTATCTAATGGCGTTCTAGCAATACCGGTATCAACTTTCCCGGTATCATCTTTCCCGAACTTGTCAAGAATTTTGTCTATGTAATGAGCTTGACTCAAAGCTAGACCTTCATTTGTTCGTATGATTTTAATTCCTAAAATCACATCAGCAAGCCCAAGATCTTTCATGTCAAATTTTGAATTTAACATATTCTTGGTAGATTTTACTATTTTGTCATTACTACCAACAATGAGTATATCGTCTACATATAGACATAAAATGATATAACCATCATCCGTTTCTTTAGAGTAGACACATTTATCGCACTCATTGATTTTGAAACCGTTGGTCATCATAGCATGATCAAACTTTTCATGCCACTTCTTTGGAGCTTGTTTCAAATCATACAATGATTTAATTAATTTGCAGACTTTCTTTTCATTTCCCGGAGCACGGAATCCCTCGGGTTGCTCCATATATATTTCTTCATCTAGATCACCATTTAAGAAAGCTGTCTTGACATCCATTTGATGTACTTCTAAGTTTCTTAAGGATGCAATAGCTAGTATCATCCTTATTGAATTTATTCTCGTCACAGGAGAATAAGTATCGAAATAATCTAAGCCTTCTTGTTGCTTGTATCCTTTGATAACAAGTCTGGCTTTATATTTTTCGATCGTACCATCGGGTTTCATTTTCCTTTTAAAAATCCATTTGGATCCTACCTTTCGGGAGATCAACTAATTCCCACGTATGATTCTGCAAAATAGAATCGATTTCACTGTTTATGGCTTCTTTCCATAAAGGTCCTTCGGTTGAGCTCACTGCTTCGTTGTAAGTCAGTGGTTCCTTTTCGAGTAGATATGAGACAAAATCATTACCAAATGTTTTCTCTATTCTTGCTCGTTTGCTTCGACGTGGTTCATCGTCAAGAACTACGCTTGGATCTTCAGTTTCTTCGTTAGTTCGTTTAGAAGAACTTGATCCATTATTTGACTTGCATGGAAATACATCTTCAAAGAAACATGCATTTCTTGATTCCATTACCGTGTTCTTGTGTATATCCGGAATCTTCGAATCATATACAAGAAAGCGATATGCCGTACTATTGTGTGCATATCCTATAAAAATGCAACCGACTGTTTTAGGGCCGATTTTTATTATCTTAGGTGTCGGTACGACTACCTTTGCTAGACACCCCCACATTCGCAGATGTTGATAGGATGGCGTCTTTCCTTTCCATAATTCATATGGAGTTTTATTTCCTTTCTTTCGAGGTATTCTATTTAAAAGATAATTACTCGACAAGATAGTTTCGCCCCACATGTTGGGCGGTAGGCCTGAACTTAATAACATCGCATTCATCATTTCTTTTAATGTGCGATTTTTCCGTTCGGCAACTCCATTTGATTGAGGAGAATAAGGTGCAGTCACTTCATGAATAATACCATGTTCTGCACAGAAGTTCCCGATTGGAGCTTCGTATTCACCGCCTCTATCACTTCTTAATCTCTTTATTTTTCTACCGAGTTGGTTCTCAACTTCGGTTTTGTAGAGAACAAATTTCTCTAACGCTTCATCTTTGCTCTTAAGCAAAAATACATAGCAATATTTCGTGCTATCGTCAATAAATGTTATAAAATATTTATTGCCACCTCGTGTTTGAACGTATTTCAAATCACAAACATCACTATGAACTAGTTCAAGTGGGTAAAAAGTATTTCTTTCGACCGTTGGGAACGATGACCTTGTCAGTTTCACTTCAACACATATTTCGCATTTATGTTTCGAGTCGATTTCGAATTTAGGAATGTGGTTCAAGTTAATTAATCGACGTATCGATTCAAAATTAATGTGACCTAATCTACCGTGCCATAAATTAAAACATTCAAGCAAGTAAACTGAATTGTTCTTTTTATTCATATCGTTGCCAATAGGCATTACATTCAGTTTAAACAAGCCTTCGGTAGCATATCCCTTTCCTACGTACATTCCCGACTTAGACAAGATAACTTTATCCGCCTCTATTACAATGCGAAACCCGTGCTTGTTCAGCAGAGAGCCCGAGACAAGATTTTTACGAACCTCTGGCACGTACAATACGTCTTTCAGCGTCACCGTTTTGCCAGATGTCATCTTGAGGAGCACATCACCCTTTCCCTCGATGGATGCAACATCCGAATTTCCCATGTAGATCTTCTCCCCTTGAACTGGTTCAAACGTCGAGAAGTGGTTTCGGTTCGTACACACATGCCTTGTGGCTCCGGTATCGATCCACCATTCTCTAGGGTTTGACCCGACCATGTTGATCTCCGAAACCACCGCGGCGAGGCTCATTTCTTCAACGTCTCGAGTGATGTCTTTCACCATATTGGCCTCGAGCTTCTTCTTAGGAAGTCGGCATTCGGACGATTTATGACCCGTTTTGTTGCAGTTGAAGCACTTCCCTTTGAATTTGTACTTCGGCTTCGAGACACCACCGGTTGGCCCGAACTCCTTTTTGCCCTTTTCAGCAAGCTTGTTTTTCGAGCCGTGTCCTTGACCGTGTTCCATCATATTAATTTTGGCTTCGTCGGACCTCGAGAGCTTTCTTTCCGAATTTCTGTTGTCTTCTTCAATTCGAAGTCTAATGATGAGGTCTTCTAAGGACATCTCCTTGCGTTTATGCTTGAGATAGTTCTTAAAGTCCTTCCATCCGGGAGGCAACTTCTCGATGGCCGCTGCCACTTGAAAAGATTCGCTCAACGTCATCTTTTCGGCATGGATCTCGTGCAGGATCAACTGAAGTTCCTGCACTTGACTGATAACAGTCTTCGAATCAACCATTTTATAATCGAGGAACCGTCCGACCACAAATTTCTTTGAGCCGGCATCCTCTGATTTATACTTATGGTCCAAAGATTCCCATAATTCCTTAGCCGTACTCACACCAGAATATACATTATATAATGTATCGTGAATCGCATTAAGAATGTAATTACGGCATAAGAAATCAGCATGCCTCCATGCGTCAACCGCAGACTGAGTTTCGACGTTAACATCACCTTCGGAAATTTTCGACGCAGCTTCGGTGAGGAACCTCGTGAGGTTGAGCGTCGTCAGGTAGAAAAGCATCTTTTGCTGCCAGCGTTTGAACGTCGATGCTGTCCCGACAAATTTCTCCGGCTTCTCCATGTGGCTGGCAGGAGGCATGGCAATCGGTTGAGCGGGGGCTGTCACGAGAGGCGTCTTCGAGACAGGAACTGTGACAGTTTTCTGTTGGTCACGCGGAGCAGAGGTGATAGAGTTTTCAGCGTTACCCTCGGTGTTCACCATCGTCAAGGCTCTGTCTTAAGATTGTTGGATCATATTCGAATAACGAGGCGAACGAATATATTTTGTAAGGAAATTCCGAGCTTGTGCGAGCACAATTTCCTTAAGACAGATTCCTCGTATAGGTCTGTCTCCCAGGATACGTCGGAAGCGTGACTTCGTCGTGCACTGAAGAAATCACCGGCGAACTTTGAACGAGAATATTTTGAACTTTTTCTGAGCGGAAACGTTTATAACTTGAGAGCTTTTCGAATTGTTTTGCTACTGCGTTTAGGGTTTATTTATAGGCAGCAGATACCCATACGAAGAAGAGGTACAGCCCTTTGGTTAACCCTCTTCTGTCCGAACAGAGGCGTCCGTTGGAACAGACACCTCTTCGAACAGAGGTGTATGGCTGTTTGAACACACTGTCTCGGACAGTAGCAGTTGGCTTCGAAAATTTAAATAAAATTTAAATTTTCCTGGGAAAAATTAATAATTAAAATTCGTTGGAGAAAAATATAAACCGGGACCAAAATGCGGGTTGATCAGGCCCGCCCTTTTCCGGTCCGGCATTCGTGTGCTCGCACACAAGTCGGCCGGATTTGCACCCCCCCTGCGTGCGCACGCGAGCGCCATAATTTATGTATAATATTGCCTAACAATTTTAGACTAATAAAATACAACACCATATATAAGGTGCTCAACATTTCTTTTTCCAACCAATGTGGGATACTTACTCTCCCTTTATTTATTTATTCCCATGCCAAGCCCAAATCTCATTCAAGCCCAATCTTAATTTATTATTAAGTCCAACAGTAAAAAGCTTATCCAACTTCGGGTGGATAAGGGTGAGAGTGGGTGTAGTTTTACTGGGGTAATTGAGAGGTGGTACAAAAACATTATCCGAGTGGGTAAGGGGTCTCGAGTTTGGGTTTAAACACGAGCGTTATTTTGTACGATGTAATATTCACAATATAGTAAAACTGGTGCTCTCCGTGGAGGTAGGCGGTATTGGCCGAACCACGTAAAATCTCGTGTTCTCTCTCGGTGTCATTTCGGCTTTTATAATATCCCGATAAATTGTCGTGGGGTCCAAATACAACCACCGCTAGGCCCAAATTATTTTATTGGCGGTTTTCCCCAACAAGTGGTATCAGAGCCTTACCCTGCTGGTATTCTGAGTATGCTTTGTGGTTGCAGCTGTGTCTGATCTTCCACACCAGAAAAGATATCAAAAGGGTTTAGCGGTCCGGGGGAGCCAATATCAGAGCGAGTGTTCAAAGAGGTAATGCCTTGTGCCGGCGGCGTGTTCCGTTCGTGAGAAACGGCGGTACAAGATGGGATATCATTGATGGGATGCTCGGTGTCGGGCGGAGCTTGTGCGGCGGTGGAAGTTTTGGCAAGTTGTGGCAATAGTACTGTGTAAGCAAGTTCTGTCTAGGTGACTGGTGCATAAGTGGGACCGATGTGACCCCACCAGATCTTTCTGGGAACTTACTTAGAAGGATAATTCTGTCTAGGAGGCAGGTCGCTAGCCTTTCCTGGGAATTATCTGATCAGTACTATTTGGGCCGGGGCTGTTGAATCTCTGCAAGGATAATAGTGACGGATAACAGCACTAAAGGGCGACAATTTGATGGTACGGGAGGTTTCGCTCTGCGGCAGAGAAGAGTGAAGGATGTGTTCAACAAAGCTTGGCGAAAAGCTTTGGAGGGAGACGAGGGAAAGCCGAGGAAAATGACTGAGAGGATTTGGGGTCAAGATGGTCGGAGAGGAAGAAGTAAGGCCCTTTTACTTCTTACCTCGCTTCCTGATTCGGGTGATAATTTGGTCACAACCATCTGGTACGGAAAAGAGCCGGTGAAGGCGGTAGATGGTGGAGTCAACTCTTTTGAAGCGTGAAAAGAGAAGGCGGCCAATTTATGGTGATAGTCGGGTGTTGGCTATACACGGAGCGAATCATAGAGGAAGGTGATACGCCAGGGGATTTGGGGACTGCAGCAGGTTCAAATCCAGGTGGCGGGAAGGGCATGTGATGTTACAAAGGTGGTGAGCCGGGGCACATCAGGAGAAATGGTCCGACTTGGAGGAAGAAGGACAGACGGCTAGGAAAATTCCACAACAGAGGTAGCACACGGTTCATCTTGGAGACGTTCTCACAGTCTCTAATGATGGCGCTCGTTCTCATAAAGAAGGATATTATATATGGGTTTGCTCCAAGAGGATATTTTGATGCGTTCCGGGAATACGAACAGGTTTTTTCGATCTCCATGGGCCGATGGATATCGTTGTGTTGTTCATGGTGTTGGAACGGTGAAGATCAAAATGGTTGAAGGAGTGGTGCGCATTTTTGGTGGTGTGACGTTGTCCCAAAGTTGCGTGGAATTTAATATCCTTGAGCCAGACAGATTCCAAGGGCTATGGGGTTTCATAGCAGGGGGAGTCTGGAAATCACACATGGCGGAAATGGTCCTACCAAAGGGAGAAGAGCGAGGAAGTTTGTATCGTCTGGACGTGAGTATGGTATACAATACTCAGACTTCGATGGGTTCACAGAAATCGCGCGCGCGTGGGGTAGACGATGGTGAGAAGGGAAATCCTGCTAGGGAAGGGGTTGCATCGAAGTCCCTCTTCGGGAGTCGACGGGTATAGTCGGCTGGCAGTTGCACATAGGATTGGCCGCTGAGTGAATCAAGTGAGGTGGGACCGGAATTCTTGATTCGGATTATGTGTAGCTGGTACAAGGAAGGCCAATGAACGTTCGTGGCATTTACGAACGGGTATCACTCTCATGATCAGACTCGATGGGAGGAGTGCTTGGTGATGCTGAAGAAGGTGAATGTTGTTGGAGGGGGAGAATTGTTGGGTCCAACTTTGATTGGCCAACCACCCACATGCGGGGAACAAAATAACATGGAGGTTGGGAAGTAATAATGGTGTGATTATGTAAGCAATGACCTATTTTGCATTGTCATGTTGTGCTTGAGTTTGCCTATAAATAGGTGGCATTGCTCACTTGTAAAGGGCACCCCAAATGAGAGTCTAGAGAGAGAGAGGTGACAGCGAGAGGTAAAAAGCTTATCCACCTTCGGGTGGATAAGGGTGAGAGCGGGTGTAGTTTTACTGGGGTAATTGAGAGGTGGTACAAAAACATTATCCGAGTGGGTAAGGGGTCTCGAGTTTGGGTTTAAACACGAGCGTTATTTTGTACGATGTAATATTCACAATATAGTAAAACTGGTGCTCTCCGTGGAGGTAGGCGGTATTGGCCGAACCACGTAAAATCTCGTGTTCTCTCTCGGTGTCATTTCGGCTTTTATAATATCCCAATAAATTGTCGTGGGGTCCAAATACAACCACCGCTAGGCCCGAATTATTTTATTGGCGCGTTTTCCCCAACAATTCCAGCATGATCCATAAATCTAAACCCCATTTGAAAAAAGATTTATTTTAGTGTATACTCGTATCATACGCGCCTTTTTTTAAAATTATTTGTTGGGCTTACTTGCCGCGAATAATGGGCCTTGAAATTGGGCTTCATATATCCCCTAATGATGGGCTAAATTCGCTTTTCTGTTATTGTTAAGGCCCAATTTACTTCTTTATATATAGTAGAGACATGTAAACGTTTGATCAGTCGCGTGAATTCCAATCCAAGTCGTGCATGTGAACCCTATTATTCCTCTTTCGTAACGGTCAATTCACAGTAAGATTTCTTACACGATTAACCTCGCTTGAACCCAACTTGATTTATGTTTTTGGATACATCTTCTAGTTTTTTTTTCCGTCGATGTTGTTGTGTTTATGTCGTTTTCTCGATTTCCTTATTCCAAGAAATTTCTCTCTTGATTTTGAATCTGACAATTTTCGTGAAACCCTATTAATCAGCCATGGATAATCTGACAATTGCGATAGTTGAGCGCCTTCAGAGTGAGATTTTTTTTTCCTCTAATGTGTTTTTCCTTTTTCTAATCCACCACGTTGGCGTATCATCGATCTAAATGGAAAAAACAACAATTTCTCTGCAAATCTTCCGATACCATTATTTTTGAAAACTCTGTTTGATAATTGTTTTCTTGTAGAAATTTGTTTTTATAAATGATCTCCATTTTAAACTACGAAGCGAATCTGAGTTAAATGCGCCGGCAGTTTTGTGAGGAACTATTTCTACGTGATTCGAGCGGCGAAGGCCGTGTAATAATTTGTGGAGAATAAACTACGTTGTTGACATGGCTTTAATTAAATTTTTCAACGACGTCAACGTCAGGAAAGCTTTTATTTATTAATTTATTTATTTATCTGTTTTTATTCTTATAGTCGACGAGTTTCAAGGCCAGGGAAGAAGGTGGCACCGAGGCGAGGACCTTCTTTTTCGAGGTTATGTTTATTCCATGCTTAAGTTGTGAGATTAAGGTACCAACTATATATATTTAAGTTGCTAATTTTATGTGGGTATCTTTTACGAGGACATACTTTGAAATTTCGAGGGAAAAAGGGAAAGAGGAATGCAATAATTGTATAACCAACGTTTTCCGTTTTTCCTTAATCATGGCAGAATATGCTTATTGAAGTTGATTTTTTTATTTTTGGGTAGGATGATGATGAAATCAAACTTGTGCCTGCTGATGATGATTATGTGGCCCACTGTCACATACTCCAAAATAGACTTAAAGAAGCATTCAATGGTCTGATCGAGGACAGGAATTGGGAGACGTACGAGTTTAGTAGTCACATTCTCTACGAGGAGCTTTCGCCGACGAGGGACCAAGAGAGTCTTAGATCATGCGCATATAACGAAAGAGGAGAGGTCGAAAAGTTACCATTCGCAGAGAGAGTAGAATATGTTGCGGCCGGTCGAGTTCAAAGCATCGCGCATCGGGGGATACCTAGAGAAACGCAAAGCTTTTTAATACATCGTAGTCGAAGGGACCGAAGAATTACGAAATTGGCTAACGCGGTGCGAATTTATTACCTCTCCTCGGGTTCGATCCCCATATTGAAGCAGTTGTCGTACTTCAAGTAATCGACCCCCTACAGACAAGACAGACATGTTAAATGATCATTTCACATAAAAAAGTATGTCATATTTTAAATTTATATATTATATTTTCAATGTTGCATTCGGATTTGACGACTTGTTCGACAACATCTATAAAGGTGATCCATGCCACCACGAGACATCAGTTGTAAACGGTGTTGGAGTTACGAAGATCTTCTCTTACATACGAGAGAAGGGTCTTCTATATGGTAGCGTTTCGAATTCCTCGTCATAGGAATTTGCATTCGCACTTTTGCGAAAAGGTAAATATAAAACTAAAATTTTAAGTATTGAATGTTTGAGCTTCAAATACAAATTTGGTTTATTTAGATTTTCGGGCAACAAGGGTCAAAATAAAGCATTTTGAAGAGTCTGCTTTTACTAAAGTGTTGTTGGTGTTGGGTGTCGGTCAGTTTTGTTGATCATTTGTTGATCGTTTTGGCCATGGTTTTGAAAATTGTTTTTCGAATCAGACCGAAAATTTTAGTGGTTTAACAGGTATAAAATCGAAATAAAACCGGTGCCTCTAAATATACTAAAATTATATTTTATGAATATATCAATCAAATAATATGTGTTGGTAGATTAAAAAGTAATTGTAAAATGGGGTGTCAAGAGTTACATTATAAAATTGGAGGTTTAGTTAATTAAAGTAAAATGTTTTGTGGAGATAAAAAAAGTTAAATGTAAAATGAGCTGTCAAAAATTAATTAAAAATAGCTTTTAATATGCAATAGAAAAGGTTTGAATCCACAACCTTGAAAAAATAAGTCTCAAATACTAACCACTAGGTCCAACAATATGTTTAGTCTTTTTTTATATAATTTTTTGGTTTTATTCGTTTTGTTTCCGATTTTTCTTTTCTTTTTTTAAATAAACCTGAACCGGAATTCCGACCGGTTCGCGGTTTCCCGATCGGAACTGGCCGATCTGGTTCTGAAAAATCCTGATTTTAGCACAAAACAATCGTGTTACCATCAACATGTCGTTTTATTGGGCAGCGTATTGGTTGTTAGTCGGTCATTTGTTAGTCGTTTCATCGGTCTTTAGCACAAAACGATCGAGCAAAATAAAAAATCAGAATTAATAAACAATCAAACTCAAAAAACGAAGAGAAATTCTGTAGAAGGTCTGTAACAAAAACATGGAGATATACGAGATCGTGGTCTTTTCTTTGATTGCTGTATTCCGAACACCTCGTCTTAGGAATTTGCATTCACACTTGTACGAAGAGATGTTAAACTAAAATTTAAAGTTTGAAAACTTTTGAGTTGAAATAAAATTTCATTTTTGTGTACAACTTTGTTTATAGGCTCTATGAAAAAAAAAATAAAAAATTCGATCGTATTTATTCACTCCTTGCCGAACTAGCATCCTCATCACGGTCACCAAAAGCAAACGGAAATCCGACCCAAAATAAAATTAAAAAAAACTCGGATCACGCCAGAGATCTCATTTTTTTCCTCCTGCAGATTCTCCCAAGCATTTGACCCTCTCAGCTTTTACATCGAGCAATTACTCAAAGATACAATCTTTCCGATCGCCCTTCATTTATTTAATCTTAAAAAAAGGTGGAAATGGGTAAGGTGGCAGTGTGCGCGGCGGTGATCGGAGCTGTCGCGGTGGCCGGCGTCGCGTTGGTGGTGGTCCGGCGTCGGTCGAAGAGTAGTCGCAAATGGAGCAGAGCCGTTTCTATTCTCAAGGAGTTCGAGGAGAAGTGTGCGACCCCGGAGATTAAGCTGAGGCAAGTTGCTGATGCGATGACGGTGGAGATGCATGCTGGTTTGGCATCGGAGGGCGGCAGCAAATTGAAGATGCTTATCAGCTACGTCGATAACCTCCCAAATGGGTAAAATTGTTTCTTCCTTCTTGTCCCCTTGTTTGTGGTTGTGGGAGATATTTGTTGGATTTTGATAGATTCATCTATATGAGACTTAATTTGGAAGTTTACAAGGAATACTTCTCGTTTTGGGTTTTTGAGTCTCGTAATTTGGGTGCTGTATTGATCTGCTTTTATACTAATTAGAACGTAACAGGGAAAGGAAATTCTCTAACCTTAGGCTTTAGGGGGCTTTGAGATTTCAGTAAGGACAATGCATTGATTGATACATCACACTGTCATAGTTACAGTGTTATCTTCCGTATTCTGCTTCGATTGGGAGTTTCTAATTCTTATCTCTGTTCTTTTTATGCTTTTCTTCTGCTTGATGCATTCATTTACCAAGGTTCTTGCTCTCGTTGACTCATTATATTGGGAAACCGTTTTAGAGACTTAATGAAGGTCAAAGTTTCCCTATAAGCGGTGGTTGCCTGTGTTTCTTTCTAACGAGTTGAAACTCTTAGGGATCTTAGCATGAGATTGCATCGATTTCAGACATATTTTGCTTCTATTTTTTTGCTTGAATAACTCTTATTTGTTTTCCACGTGTTGTTAGAGATGAGGAAGGTGTATATTACGCTCTGGATCTCGGCGGCACCAACTTTCGTGTCCTGAGAGTCCAATTAGGAGGCAAAGAAGGTGGCATCGTTCATCAGGAATTTACCGAGGCATCGATACCCCCGGCATTGATGTGTGGTTCTTCGGATGTAAGTATTTTCACTTTCTTTGTTATAAAATCTTTTTTAGGAATAAATCATTTATTATCTATTAGTTCTTACGAGAGGCTTTTCTCAACAGGCACTTTTCGACTACATTGCTGAAAAACTCTCTGATTTTGTTGACGAAGAAGAAAAAATGTACGAACAACCCGCCGGAAAGCAGAGGGAATTGGGCTTCACCTTTTCGTTCCCCGTCATGCAGACTTCGATAAATTCGGGAACCCTAATAAGATGGACCAAGGGCTTCTCCATTGATGATACTGTAATTTTGTTATGATCCCGAAACATCTCGTTTATTGCGTTGATCTCCACTTTTTTTTTTCAGTTTCTCCTCTGTGGTAATAATTTATAGGTTGGCCAAGATGTTGTAGCTGAATTGACTAAAGCCTTGCAACGAAAGGGCGTCGACATGAGAGTGGCAGCTCTGGTTCGTTCTTCTGTTGTACTGTAAAAATAAAAAAAAATTATACAATTTCAGGAAATACTAACCGATTTGTTTATTCCTGAATTTAACTTTGCATCTGTTAATTAATTCAGGTTAATGATACAATTGGAACATTAGCAGGGGGAAAATATACCCACAAAGATGTCGCAATAGCTGTGATTTTGGGCACCGGAACTAACGCTGCATACGTAGAACGTGCCCAAGCGATTCCAAAGTGGCACGGTCCATTGCCAATCTCCGGAGAGATGGTTAGAAAATTTAGTTAACCGCAAAATATGGGCTGAAAAAAGAAAATATTCGTGAAAACACGAATCTTGTGTTCTTTTTTAATTTCAGGTGATAAACATGGAGTGGGGAAACTTCAGGTCCTCTCATCTCCCGATAACCGAGTACGACCATGCTTTGGATGTTGAGAGTCTAAATCCCGGCGAACAGGTAGGAAAATTAAGGTTCATTTCATAAGCTAGTTCAATAAAATTCAATTTCCTTACGAAGCTTTTTCGACTTATTCGTCCAGATATTCGAAAAGCTTACTTCTGGTATGTACTTGGGCGAAATTCTTCGTCGGGTCTTGCTCAAAATGGCTGAAGAAGCGTCCCTTTTTGGCGAAGATGTTCCTCCGAAGCTCAAGATTCCATTCATATTGAGGTGCTCCATAAATAAAAGCTATGTTTTTTACTTATATTCTGATTGAAGCTTCCAAATTGATAGAATGAATACATTAGATGTGTCTCTATCTATCGGAATCCTTTCGAAATAGTATTAATCCGAAAAGATCCTAATTTTTTTAGGACGCCGGTGATGTCAGCCATGCACCAGGACACGTCCGCCGATCTAAAAGTGGTTGAGACTAAACTAAAGGATGTATTAGAGGTAACTCGTGTTGCATCGCCTCGTTACAACAAAAAGTTATTACCTTGGCTTGGTGAATATACTTTTTTTTCCGGGCGAATGCCGTTTTTGGTCCCCCATGTTCCGAAATGCGCCACGTTTAGTCCTCAGTGTTACTGATTTTGGGCCTTTTCGTCCACCTGTTAATTTAAGCGTTAGTTTGGACGAAACTTAGGTATCGTTTTGGTTCCCCGTTCTTTGGCTCCCAATATTCGAGCTGGACGGCCCGACCCGCAGTATTTGATGGCTTGGCCTGGCCTGGCTCGTAATTCCGTCCAAACTGACGGTTTATCAACCGGTGGACCAAAAAACGGCTCAAAATCGATTACACTGTGGACTGAAAGTGTCATCTCGGAACACGTGGGGACCATAAACGCCCATACCTCAAACACCGGGGGACCATAAACGCCCATACCTCAAACACCGGGGGACCAAAAACGGCACCTTCCCATATATTTTCCCGATACCTTCATTCTCTTGAATCGGTGCTACACACGATCTTTCGTAACCCCAGATACCCACTTCCTCCCTAAATGCGAGGAGGGTCGTGATCGAACTCTGCAACATCATCGCCACTCGCGGGGCCCGCCTGGCCGCCGCCGGGATCTTGGGAATATTGAAAAAAATGGGAAGAGACGGTAATAACAATCCGAACGGAGAAGGATCAAAGACGGTCATCGCCATGGACGGCGGATTGTACGAGCACTACGCGGAGTACAGGAAGTGCTTGGAGAACACGGTCGGCGAGCTCCTCGGGGAAGAAGGCCCTTCGACGAGGGTCGTCTTCGAGCACTCCAACGATGGCTCGGGAATCGGAGCCGCCCTTTTGGCTGCATCCCACTCCTTATACCTCGACGGTGAATCTTCTTAAAGACGGGAGAAATTAATTACCCGTTGCTTTCAAGTTTTTTTTTTTCCGGGTAAAATGATAATCTTTTGTCACAAAAAACATTTGTGCAATTTGAAGTAGGAAGTAGGTAATAATAATCCAAGGATGCATGCATGATTAGTTTTCAGCATGCTCTTGGCTTGCTCTGTGAGACTCTTTAGGGACCTCAAAATCACATTTGAGAAACTAATCTTGTTTTTTTTTTTTTCGTCTGACTAATTGAGCTTTTAATATATACAGCAGCGTCACTACGAGTTATATTATGTATAGCTAATTTGTTACATCCACGATCTTTTTGTTCGAAAGACTCCTCTTTCGCAATAGTGGCTCGAGATTCTTCTGCTTCGGGGCCAACTTGGCCCTGAAGGACTCCGTGTTGGCCATGTAGTTAGGGCGTTTATTACAGTGATGCCTAAAGAAACAGCCCCCGCATGAGCCTTTGACCGCTGGTGCCATTATTTCGGGATTCTCCTGCAGCAAATGAATCGTGGATATGGTAAGAACATCATGTAAGAAACCGAAAATTTATTTCAAAAGTCTTACAAAGAATTTTCTCCGCCTCGTCTCTTGAATGCTGTGTAGTGCTGCAGCAACTCTGTTCCTCGCAAGGTTGCCCCTGGCAAAGGCCTGCAGCTTCACAAGCCCTTTCAGAGCACTTAAGGCTCTTCTTGCCTGGAAAAAGTGTGAGCTTAAAATTCTGATAAATTGAATATAATTATTAGATCAAATTTGTGAATATGGAAATTACCAAATGGCCTCTGTAAACCCTTTGAATCATCACAGCAGCAGATTTCTCCCTCTCATCGCCGCCGCCGCTGAAGCTCAGCCGTGCCACCGCCGCCGCCATGCTGGCGGCGGCGACGTCGACGGTGCGGTGGCTCCGTTCCGTTTCGACGGAGGAGCTGAGCCGAGCCGCCGTGTCGATTGCTACGTCGGCGGCGGCTAAAGTGGCGGCCGCCGCCGCGATGGCGTGCTTGGTTTGATCGGTTTTGGGCCCGGAAACCGAAGAGGGCCCTAAATGGGCCCGCAATGGCCGTTCGCGGCGATGGGATTCGTTGCCTGTGTTTGGTTTTTCTTTCTTCGTTAGAGATTGGGCCTCTGATCCACCTCGTGGCTTTTCTTACCGTATTTTCGAATTTGAAGAGTTTCTGAAACAAAATCTTCATCAAAATCCAAATAAAATCAGAAATTCTCTACTTTGCAAGTAAGAAACTGATATTACCAGAAATCCACGAGAATGCGGCTGCGGCATGTTTCGTGATGATGATGATGAAGCAGCCATTTTAATTTCTAGTTTTTCCAAGAATTTCGTTAATGATACAGTAGCTTTGAGGCTATGAAATAAGTATATATTATATACATACAATGAGAGGAACTTTTGAGTCAAACATTTATGAGCTGATTTAACGTTAGCTTCCTTTCTCTAAAGGAGACAGATTTCCTGTAATATTTCCTTACTTAGGACTCTCATTCGAAGAGATTTCAGCAACAGGGACAGATTGTGAGTAAGCAAAGGGTACATTAATGGCGTTGATGGATGAATCGTTGGCAAATGATTGAAGCCCTATTGCAGGAATTTTTGTAGAAATTTCGAAATTTACTAAAAAAAAAAGGGTCCAAAAAGGAAAAACAAGAAAACGTCTTGAAATATATATAAGAGCATTCGAAAAAATTCAGTCGGTTTCTATTTCTTTGTAAGAAAAACTCGTATACATCACTAAGAACTATTTTTTGAAACACATATCAAAGCCCTACTACGGTAGTATAGAAAGAGCTTTTTTCCCCTTAGTAGTCTCACCATTCATATATTGATCTTAACGAGCTTTGTGGCATTTTCAATAGGATTTCGAGATTCTGTATTATGAACGACGTTTTTTACTCCGCCAGTGGAGATTTCGACGGAACCGCCGGTTTCAAGATTCTCCCGGGATCTACAAAATTGATAGCGAATAATTATTTTCTGGCTTGGACTCATTTCACGGAAGCCCGTCTAGCTCAGTTGGTAGAGCGCAAGGCTCTTAACCTTGTGGTCGTGGGTTCGAGCCCCACGGTGGGCGATATGATTTTTAATATCATTTTTCATTTGATTTTCTTTTATATTGACCATTGGACTGGAGTTGGGCTTCATTGGTTCTCTTTCTATTGGGCTATGAAATTCAAAGAGTTGTATCAATGTTGGATTTGAGCCCAACATAAAAAAACAGCGTTTTAATTAATATGTTATTCGTTAATTAACTGGATAATTAAACTCTTACAAATGAATTACATATATAAATTACCAATATTTATTGAAGTAGTTTTTGTGCATTAAGAATGTCATAGTAGTGAACATGCTATCGTTTTCGGGAGTTCGTCAATAATTGAAGAGAAATGAACCGCACCACCAATTACAATTTACACCCCTCTTACTATTATTTATGAAACATGTCATTTTAATAATTTTAATCCTAGCGACGATAATTGATAATTAATTTGATGATGAGCACGAAAAATGATTGAACTCTTTACTTGTCGTAATATTTTTACATATGGCATAATACCAACCCTTAGTTTAACTATGATGGGCCCCCTATTTTAACACTTGTGCCTGTGTAATAAATAATAGCTCGTAACCTCGCTAATCATTTAAATGATTGAACGATTTTAATTCCATCCGCCACATGATTTTTGTTCATATTCGAGATTGTTCCGGAGACAATATAGTATTATTAAGTCGATCCAATTATGTAATCAGTTCATAATTAATTTTCTGTTGTAAATAGTTATGTTGATGTTGAGCCTTCAACATTGGCAATGTTGGGGTAACATTCTAGTCAACATTGTTGGCCGAGAATGTCCCCTATATCAGTTTTATCTTTCATCCCTAAAACATATTTTATGAATGACGTGGCATTTTTCTAGTGATAATCAGGATATGGATAAGTGCTGGAATGGATCAAACCGTGTGGATAAGCTAGAGCAAAAATAGGAGTGAAGGATGCTAAAAATAGGAAGATTGGAACTCAAGTCAAGACCAAGTCATTGGAGCCGATTCAAATCAACCTCAACGGTCACAACTATATTTGTGGACGTGACCAAGTCTCGGGTGAAGAAGTCATGAAGTCGAAGACCTATAAATAGAGACTTCCCGTGACCATTTCGAGTGTGGCTTATATCGAGAAGAAGAAAATTATAAGAGAGCCATCACGAGATTTTTAGCCTAGTATTCAGTTTTCAAAAGTCATATGACTTTGTAGTGTTTTCAGGATCTTTTAGATTCGTAGTTTTCAGGATCTTTTAGATTCGTAGTTTTCAGGATCTTTTAGATCCGTAGTTTTTCTAGGCTTGTTTTTACTATCTTCGGATAGTTATTTTGCCATCCATTGCTGTTAGTGGAATTTCGCCTTGAGGCACGCAGCAAGTTTATTTACTTGCTGCACAGAATTCGCATCTCGTGTTTATCACTTTCGAAACTAAGTTACATATTCCGCTGTGCACTCTAGTGTTGGATCCAGTGTTAACCCAACATTTCATCCAACATTAGTTTACAACTTAGTACTTTTTACATCCATTTCATAAGGGACCGCCCTCATAGTGGTATCAGAGCCTACGCTTGACGTTACTAAGCGCAAAGATTCATCTACAATGGATGTTATGAGTTCAAATTACATCGGCAAAGTTCCTGTGTTAGACGGCACCAACTATGCGTATTAGAAGGTTCGCGTTCGGCAGTGCATTAAGTCCATTGATGTCCGAGCATGAGAATCTGTTCTTAGCGGATACACCCCACCTCGAACAGCTCCCGACGCTCATGGAGAAGTCTTCGACAAACCTGTCGAAGAATGGATGATTCATGAACGAAATGCAGCAGAGTTCAACGACAAAGCACTCAACGCCATCTTCTCGTCTGTGGATATCTTCATGTTCAAGATAATCCAGAATTGCACTACCTCGAAGAACGCATGAGATCTACTTCAGAGGTACTGCGAAGGCGATGCCAGCGTGAGAGAAACCAAGTTACGACTTATTCTCAATCAGTTCGAGAACATAAGAATGAAGGAGGATGAAGACGTCACCACATATTTTGGAAAGCTCTTAACGATCTCAAGCGAGTGCACCAGCCTAGGAGATCCGATCTCAAATAAGGTATTGAATTCTAAAGCTATTCGTACATTAACTGAAAAATTCAATGTGAAGGTAGCTGCGGTTGAAGAAGCACACAACTTAGCCAATATGGAATTCAACACGTTGATGAACATCATGAAGAACTACGAGACCAATCTCGAAGTACAAAAGAGGGCCTCTCGTGGTAAAAACCTCGCTTTAGTTAGTAAGCCATCCAAAGATCAAACCGAGGATGTCGCTGACAATGATGATGATACGGCAATGCTTGTGAAGAACTTCGCAAAGTTTCTCAGGAAGAAAAAGAATGTTGCGCAAAATGTTGGCCCAACATTCAGAAAAGGACAGAATCTCAAGAGTGAATCTTCTTCTGCTCCTCCTTTCTTCAAACGCAAACCGGATGGTAAGAAGAAGAATATAAACTATGATTCTGTTAGATGCTATGAATGTCAAGGTTGGGGCCATTTCGCCAACGAATGTGCTAACACTCTTCGCAAGCACGGAAAGGCTATGTGGATAGATCTTTCAGACGATGAAGATGATGAATCATGCCAAGAGGAGACCAAACAATCATCAGTAACAATTCAGTCCTTCTCAGATTGTGAAAATGAAGAAGATCATCAAATCGGCTTCGCTGCGGTAACTGATGTTGAGCCAACATCTGACTCAACATCTGAAAAACATATTATTTTCAATTATGATGATTCAAACTGTTTTGATGGGTATTCTAGTTCTGATGATGCAGAGTTAGAATCTGACATTGGTGTTGAATTTCAAGTCAATGAAGCTGTTAAGATGATGACCTCACGATATGAGAAAGAAAAGGCTAGGAATGCGGATCTCAATGCCAAACTGAAGACACTATTTGAGGAGCATTGCAAAAACGAAAAGCTGATCGAAAGCTTGGTGGATGGAATGAACAAGATGGAAATTGTTCTAACACGAAAGGACAAAGAGATTGACATACTTCAAAAGCAAGTCGACAGGGACAACGAGACTTTCACCAAGTTAAACAAAGGTAAATCGACTCTTAATGAGGTATTGTCATTAGGTATTTCTGATAAGCAAGGACTAGGATTCAATTCTCTGTCTAATAATTCTTCAGATTCTGTTTTGCATGATAGATCTAAGATAGTTTTTGTTAAGGAGAAAAACGAGCATGTTGCAAAAGAAAGTAGTGAGAATTTAGCTCTTAAAAAGGGTAATATGCATACTGCCAGTAAGGATAGACAATTTGAATGTAATCATTGCATGCAACCTGGTCATATCAAGCCGTACTGCTGGAAGTTGAAGGGGAAGATTTCTACCAAGAAAACGATGTCAGCTGGAATGTTACCTAACATCTCGCTCAACATTGAGAAATCAGTGTTGAAAGAGGTGCCTGGAGAAAAGTCCACTAGATCACCTTCAAATTCTGGCAATCCAAATGCTGTTTTATCAACTAAGAAAGTTTGGGTAGCTAAACCTATGCATAAATGTGATGTTGTGTATACCTCTTTGCGAGCTAACGTGACAGGAACTTGGTACTTCGATAGCGGGTGTTCCCGACACATGACGGGTACCGAAGAGTATCTATCAGATTACAAGCCCTTAAGCAGTGGGTCTGTTACGTTCGGCGGAGGTGCAAAAGGACGGATACTTGGTTGTGGCAGATTGAATGTGACTGACTTTCCCAGAGTAAGTAATGTTCTACATGTCGAGGGTCTGATTGCTAATTTAATTAGCATAAGCCAGCTTTGTGACGACAATCTTGAGGTACGTTTTAATGAAGAATGCTGTGAAGTGTTTAACAGCAACTGTGTACGAGTTATGGCAGGAAAACGATCGAGTGACAACTGCTATTTAGTCGGCAACAAATCCAGTTCGAAGGACGCGTGTCAATTGTCTAAAGCCGAGGACGAAGTGAAGCTCTGGCATTACAAGTTGGGTCACGTCAACTACAGAACACTCGAACAACTTATCAAGCACGATGCAATCAGAGGTATTCCGAAGCTCAAGGAGTTTGGTAAGGTTGTATGTGAGTCATGTCTTAGGGGTAAGCAAGTGCATGTTAGCCATAATGTTGACCAACATGCTGCCCAACATTTTAAAACTGCTCACTGTTTTCAGTTAATTCATATGGATTTGATGGGTCCTATGGAAGTAGATAGTATTGGTGGAAGGAAATATGCTTATGTACTTGTTGATGATTTCTCTAGATATGCTTGGATATTCTTTCTTCGTGAAAAATCTGAATCGTTTGTTTTTTTTCAAAAATTTCTGTGCTATGATTAAGAACAATTTCATTCCTTCGATTTTTCGCATTAGGTCTGATCATGGTAAGGAATTTGAGAATAAAATGTTTAGTGAATTGTGTGATAAGAAAGGCATCATACATGAGTACTCATCTCCTAAGACACCCCAACAAAATGGGGTGGCCGAAAGGAAGAATAGGACTTTACAAGAAATGGCTCGTGTTATGCTGCCTTCTAGGAAAATTTCAAACGTTTTTGGGCTGAAGCTTTGCATACAGCTTGTCACATATCGAATCGTGTGTTTTTTAGGCATGGTACTAAGAAAACCTCTTATGAGTTATTGAATGGGAAAAAGCCTACTGTGAAGTACTTTCATGTTTTTGGGTGCTACTGCTATATGTTGAATGATCGTGAGTACTTGACCAAGTTTGATTCGAAAAGTGACAAATGTATTTTTCTTGGATACTCGTCTAATAGCCGCGCATATCGTGTGTATAACTTGCGTTTGAAGTCTGTTCAGGAGTCTATCAATATCGTGTTTGATGATGCTACTGACCCGAGCAGAAATACTGCTCAAGTTGATATTGTCTCACCAGTTGTGAAAACAGAGGCTGAAGCTGAGGAAAATGTTGAGCCAACATCTGACTCAACATCAGCACCTGAACAGAACAATGACGAAGGACCAAGTGAAGAACGAAGGGATCCCCCAGCTAAGATTCAGAAAGATCATCCCACTGATCTTATAATTGGAAATGTGAACGAAGGGAGAAAAACCAGAGACAAGCCACGCAAGGATTACAAGTCTATGGTAAGGAACGTATGCTTGAATTCAGTATACGCTGAGGTACGATTCAATTGTTTTGTTTCTGTGATAGAACCTAAGAATGTCCTTGAAGCTCTCAAGGATAATTTCTGGATAAATGCAATGCAAGAGGAACTCTTGCAGTTTGAGAAAAACCAAGTTTGGACTTTAGTACCACGGCCGAAAGACATTAATGTCATAGGCACGAAGTGGATCTTTAAGAACAAATCTGACGAACTTGGTAAAGTTGTTAGGAACAAAGCACGTTTGGTAGCTCAGGGTTATACTCAAGTAGAAGGCATAGATTTTGATGAGACGTTTGCTCCTGTGGCTAGGTTAGAATCTATTAGGTTGTTGTTAGCGATTGCATGTTGGCTTAACATTACATTACACCAAATGGATGTTAAGGGTGCATTCTTAAATGGGTACATTGATAAAGAAATATATGTCGAACAGCCTAAGGGATTTGAGGATCCTCATTATCCTAACCATGTCTTTAAGTTGCAGAAAGCTTTATATGGACTGAAGCAAGCACCTCGAGCTTGGTATGCAAGGTTAGCCATGTTCTTATTAGAATTTGGTTTCATAAGAGGTGAGTCCGATCGTACTCTTTTTGTGAAAATGGTCGGTTCGGATATTTTGATAGCTCAAGTCTATGTTGATGATATTGTGTTTGGCTCAAGCTCACAGTCTATGTTAGATCAGTTTGTGCAGGCGATGAATACTACGTTCGAAATGAGCATGATCGGAGAATTAACTTATTTTTTAGGCTTGCAGATTAAGCAAAGCAGTGACGGGATCTTTATGTCCCAGGAGAAGTACGCTAAGAACACTATAAAGAAGTTTGGGTTGGACACGGCTAAGGTAATGAAAACTCCTATGGGATCTACTCAAAAGGTAAGTAAAGACAATGTTGGACAGAATGTTGACCCAACATTGTATCGATCTATGATAGGGAGTTTGTTATACCTTTCAGCTAGTAGACCTGACATCATGTATAGCGTATGTGTATGTGCTAGATACCAATCTGAGCCTAAGGTTTCCCATCTAAATGCCGTTAAACGTATTATTCGTTATGTGAGTGGCTCGTATAGCTTAGGATTGTGGTTCTCGAAAGATACTAATATGAATCTTGTAGGCTACAGCGATGCTGATTGGGCAGGTGACGAGGATGATCGCAAGAGTACAAGTGGCGGCAGTTTCTTCTTAGGTAACAATTTAGTTGCATGGTATAGTAAGAAGCAAAATTGTGTGTCTTTATCTACTGCTGAGGCTGAGTATGTTGCGGCGGGTAGTTGCTGTACGCAATTAATGTGGTTAAATAGCATGTTGTGTGACTATGGGTTAGAGTGCAAATCTGTTCTCATGTTCTGTGATAACCTTAGTGCCATCAACATATCTAAGAATCCCATCCAACATTCACGAACAAAGCATATAGATATTAGGCATCATTTTCTGAGAGATATGGTAGAAAAAGAGTTTGTTAGCATTGAGCATATAGACACTAAGCATCAGTTAGCAGACATATTCACGAAAGCATTGGATTCTGAAAGGTTTTCGGACCTGAAGAAATCCATAGGGTTGCACATGTCAGTCTGAATGTTGGTCCAACATTTGGATTAACATAGCATATATCAAATTTGATAGTTATTGTTTTTGATGTTTGATTAAGCATTCTGTTCTGTTTTCCTGTGAAATGACTCAATTCTTCTTTACCGGTCCCTGAATGAACCCAATTGTTTTTAGGCTCTTGGTAATAAGTCCCTAGGTACACGGCATTCGCTGTGACGATGTACTCTTTGCGACAAAAAGCCAATCCTTTGATGCATATTTCTTGGTAATAAGTTCCTAGGTACACGGCATTCGCTGTGACGATGTACTCTTTGCGACAAAAAGCCAATTATTTGATGCATATCTGCATGTTCATAAACCATCTGCTAGATATAGGTATTTGGTAATAAGTTTCCTTAGGTACACGGCATTCGCGGTGACGATGTATTCTATGCGACCAAAAGCCGAACCTTGAGGCTGAAGGTATAAGGGCAATGCAGAAATTTGGTGAAAGGGTAGAAATAAAGGGAATTTTTTTAAGAAGGATTGAGCAGAAAAGTCTAAGGATTACGGAATTAGAATGTTGAGTCAAATGTTGGGGCAACATTTGTAACTGTCAGTTTGATCATGCTATATTTTTTGTACTTTCGTGTATTTGCATTTGTTTTTTAGTCTGCATTGGTGAGTATATTGTGTCTAGAATAGACATCTCTCATAATTGCATTAGAACTCTCGCAGAACAGCTTGTTACAATTGTCTCAAGTGGTCATCAACGTCGCTCAAACGGTTAGTATCGTTCTATTCTACTTTGATTTTTGACTTGGTAATTTTTGTTCGAATCATGATCCAACGTGCTCCTAAAATCGCTCTAGACAAATTCTTTCATTTACTATTTTAAGCTTCATGTTTAGGCAATTTTTGAATTTAATTCGATTTTACCTAAATTATTTTAAAGCTTCCAACGGTTACTTTTATGAATTTTTTTTACTCCACTATTTGCGTTAATTACCGAGTGGACAGGACATTTATAACCGTTGTGCTCAAGGTCTTTAAAGAGTGTTTGATCAAGATTCATTATCCACATAAACCCTAAAACGATTTCATCTTGCTAGAATTCTCTCTGATTCTCAGTGCCTAATCACTATCTTCTTCCAAAGTTCTTTGATTTTATTATCTTGAAATGTCGAACTCACCGAATCGTGAAGAAACCCAGAATGTTGACCCAACATTCGGGTGTACTGTATACAACATTCAACCACTTCAGGCGATTCCTGCTCCAATCGACGATGAGGATGATGTTCCTCTGGGTTCATTGTTTCCGACGCCTAATATACATCGACCAGTCCAGACCAGAGTGGTAGGCGGATCGATAAACACTTCGAATCCAGTGGTAAGTTTTTCAAGAATGGGAGGAGTTCCTGTTTCCGACAGGATCGTGCCAGAAATTTCACTATCAAACCCAACTACAACCCCCAAGAAGCCGAAGAAAAAGAAGAACACCTCCAAGAAGTCTCAACCATCTATCAAACTTAGCGCTCCGGTTCCAAAGAAGCGTCGAAGCAACAGAATCTTGCAGTCGCAGGAAACGAAGGGGACAAAGATGTCTTCTGATAAGCCCATTTGTCTCTCGAGTTCATCATCAGAGACCGCACCTGAAATCTCGGAGAATGAGTCCGTTCAGGTTACCGTTGAAGCCCCTGTTCAGGGGGAGACAAGTGTCGCTGCCACCTCACAAGTTCCGGTGTCAAGCCCAGCCTCATCATCATCTTCATCAAAGGCAATAGGTTCAGGGGATGGGATGGCTCGTTGTACTCAGTCTTGTTTAAGATAGGAGTGTGTAGTTGGTTGCCAACCTTGAATGAAACAAGGGTAACTGAGGGGATGGCTCGTTTACTATATGCTCTGGGCCGCAATTTGTCTATAAATTGGGGTAAGTTAATCCTTGATCATATGGCGAATCAAGCTGAGAAGGTTGGAAAAGGGATTCTTCCTTATCCATCGATCATATATGGAGTTCTAGTCCAAGGAGGCTTTCAACCAACCAAGCGTGATCAAGTGATCTCCCAGAAGATCCTATACTCTGTTCAACCCAATCATCTGGTGGGCTCTGACAGACTGGTGGATCTACCTTGGCGTGCATCGGAACAGCTTTCTCAGGATGTTGGCCAGGATGTTGGGTCAACATCTTCTTCTGCTCTGGATAAAGCTATCAGATGCCTCGATGAGTCCATTGCTTCTTTGATGGCTCAGCGAGATGTACTTCGCAGGCTGCTTTCTTCCCAAAAAGGGGGAGAGGCAGAAGAGGCAGAAGGTGTGCAGGCTGGAGATCGAGCTGGACCCAGTGGACAAGGCGGCGCTGAGGAGGTCGGACAAGCAGGGGGAGTGGAAGAGCAAGGTCAGCAAGTTGAGGATCAAGGAATAGATCAAGAGGGAGCGGCAGATTGAGAACAGGCAGTTGGAGAACAGGCAGAAGGACTCGATCGAGAGTCTTAATCTTTAGACTGTGGTCTAAAGATTTTGTTTGCATGCGGCTGAATGCTTTTATTGATTTGCATGCGTGTCTGCCTATGTGTGTTTATGGTGTGGTGTGGACCATGGCTATGTTTCTTTTTTTGCAGATATTATTCAGGACCTCTAAATGGCTTGTACTAATTCGTAGTACTTTGAATAGTTTTAGTGCTATTCTGTTTTCATCTAACTCTAACCAGTACTTTAATGTTTTTTTGGTTGAGTAGATACAGCCTTCATGAGGAGTTGCGCTAAAGACTAACTTCTGCATTGGTTTTGGGAAGAAAGATAAAAAGGGGGAGATTGTTGATGTTGAGCCTTCAACATTGGCAATGTTGGGGTAACATTCTAGTCAACATTGTTGGCCGAGAATGTCCCCTATCTCAGTTTTATCTTTCATCCCTAAAACATATTTTATGAATGACGTGGCATTTTTCTAGTGATAATCAGGATATGGATAAGTGCTGGAATGGATCAAACCGTGTGGATAAGCTGGAGCAAAAATAGGAGTGAAGGATGCTAAAAATAGGAAGATTGGAACTCAAGTCAAGACCAAGTCATTGGAGCCGATTCAAATCAACCTCAACGTATTTGTGGACGTGACCAAGTCTCGGGTGAAGAAGTCAGGAAGTCGAAGACCTATAAATAGAGACTTCCCGTAACCATTTCGAGTGTGGCTTATATCGAGAAGAAGAAAATTATAAGAGAGCCATCACGAGATTTTTAGCCTAGTATTCAGTTTTCAAAAGTCATATGACTTTGTAGTGTTTTCAGGATCTTTTAGATTCGTAGTTTTCAGGATCTTTTAGATTCGTAGTTTTCAGGATCTTTTAGATCCGTAGTTTTTCTAGGCTTGTTTTTACTATCTTCGGATAGTTATTTTGCCATCCATTGCTGTTAGTGGAATTTCGCCTTGAGGCACGCAGCAAGTTTATTTACTTGCTGCACAGAATTCGCATCTCGTGTTTATCACTTTCGAAACTAAGTTACATATTCCGCTGTGCACTCTAGTGTTGGATCCAGTATTAACCCAACATTTCATCCAACATTAGTTTACAACTTATTACTTTTTACATCCATTTCATAATGGACCGCCCTCAAGTTATATGACGAAGAATATTGGAATGTCAAACTCAATTTAACATGATTAAACTAAACACAAAATTTGTGATATGTATATGAGTTTATTGAGCTTATAGGGTGGATAAATAAGAATTAGAGTACTTTATTTCCCAAGATAAACTTGTTGCGTCGTTAGAATGACACACCAAGGCAAATATTTGTAAGTCTTACGTTGTAATTAATATGTGACGCACGTATATCCAAACAAAATGAAGCTACTTGAAATTCCCACAACACGTCTTCATTGATTTTCGATCCCCGCAAAGGAAAAAGCTAAACATGCATGAAACTTCCCCCAAAAACAAAACTCCTAAGAAATATTATTCCAAATACAAACTCATAATAATATTATCAAGAATAACACTCCAAGTAAGCCATAGTGTTCTCCCTCTTCAAACCCTTATAAAACCTCGTGATAAACTCCTCCGCAGCCTCATCAATCTTATTATTACCACCATCATCAGCACCTTCGCAATCCATCAAAGGAAATGGCGAATCGGTCACCCTCAACTGCCTCACCAACGGGCTCGGGCCGAACCCGGGAAGAGCCGGTGAACCACATGCACTGTTGATAACTTCCAAAGCCATAGCCATCGTGTTCTCTTCAACCCGATATCTCATTTGCTCTTCGCTGAGGGAGAAAATTGGATTATAAATAGGGCTATTTTTGAATTTATATTCGTATTCTTTGGCTAGGGTTTTGTGGTGGTGGGAGTGGAATGCAAGGTTGTGTCGCACTGATTTACTTGCGATCTTTCCACGTTTCATGATCATGCTTAGATGGGCTATTAGCTTTGCTTTCGACATTCCTTTTAGAAGCATGAAGTATGCAATTCGAAGTATTTTACGAAACTTCTTGGCGACCATTAGAGGTAGGTTTTGTTCCATGGTGCTGCTTTAGGGCTTCTTGTGATCAAGGGTTTTGGATTATTATTTTTTTTTTTGGAAAATATCTATGGGAAGGGAAGAGGAAGAGAGAGATTGAGAGAGGATGATAATCATAGAGCCTCGTGAGGTGTAGTATTTAAAGGAAAGGAGTGAAGAAAATGACAGGTGGTAATATAAAGATGTGTACTATGATTGACAGATATCCTATAATACGTTGCATTGGTACTATGGGATATATATTTGTTTATCAAATATTTTATTATATTCAATTATTAATCGGGTGATACTAGAAGAATATGCACCCATCCGTGTCGGGCTTATCTTATCGTAATTGGAAAAATAAAAAGATCTCTAATAGATAGATCATGGTTGATATCGTGTTGAAGATCAAGACAATCACCCGTACTTACCATATTCAGCCAGAGCTACAAAAGGAAAAGATCAAATCAATTATATCAAGAATAAAATCGGTTAAATTAGGAAGCATATATCATTTTCCGATTTACTCTAACGGCTAGTTTCGAGCTCTAAATATTATCCGATGTCTTTTAGAAAACAAACTAAGAAATACAATACAATTACTATTTTTCTTCATGGTATCAGAGCAGGTCGATGAACATGTTGTAAGAAAAAAGAAGAAGAAAAAAAGAAAAAACCTTCTGTTGCCGCCCACAACACGTACTCAGAAAATTCACATCACGATCGAGAAAAGCCATCACCGACCCAAAAATCATATCAACCGCTCATGCTCAAGCGCAAAACTTTCACCCGCACGAAGACGAACGCCCTCATACCCACATGCTTATGAAGCTCGCATTAGTAAGGGATGTAGATCTAATCATTATTTGTTTTCTTCTACTAATTTACTCTTTTATGTCTTTAGATTAAGAATAAAAATCCCAAATCCATTTGATACTGTTTGACATATTCGGACGAGAAAACAAGTGCTTTCGGATGAGTCATCCAAGTGCCCGACACATCGGAGCCATCCAAGCGCACTCTACGGAGGAGCCACCCAGAAAATACAGATGGTAGAACCCTCATAGAGGGCCTTGTAAGTCTGTATGTTTGTTCTGAGCTTTTGTTTTTTTTTTTTCAGCCATGATAGGCTTCCGTGTTTTGATTGTGTTTGATATTATTGCACTGATACCATGAAAAAGTATTAGATTGCAATTATACCGTAGATAGAAGGGGATTAATTTCATTGCAAATAATTAGATCGTTTTATAGTCGACAATGAGTTCGTATATTCAACGTGTGGAGACGATCGTGGCATTATGGGATAACTATGATGGACAAAAAAATAAAAGAATAATTGTTATTTTATGATAATCATATGTTAACGTCGTGTACGTAAATAAATGAATATACATTATTAAACTAAAAGGTCTTATGGTCAAAACCTTAATTTGATTGTAGATGTTGGATTATTGAATTAATAATTAATGTAAACAAGATAATTCCACATAATCTGCCCTATTATTCTCTCCGAGAACAAGCCAAGCACAAAAACTCAATTTCCGTGAGATGATTTAATATCTAATCATATACTACTGATTTTTCTCTATTAATAATTGGTATAGAAAGAACACGTGGTCGATTTGCTAGGGAAACCCTATCTTTAAGGCAGCACACGTACAAAGTTTTAAAACAATCTTTTGACCTAAATGATGAGTTTTTCTTACACGTCACTTGCCATAATCATTAATTAATCATCTTGAAACTGTTATGATTAACATAAAATCCTCCGCCAACCCTTTTCCATTAATCATTAAAAACTTGTTCTCAGACGAAAGCAATGATTTTGAACTAATGCTTAATTAATTATGATCATTGTGAATATGGTAGCAAAAGAATCATTCTTTTCAATTTTATATTCGAATTTGAAATATTCGATACCAAATATGAATAAAAATAGTTGTTCTTATTAGAATAATTTTTAAATATGAATACAATATCACAATATTTGATTCACTAATTCGATATATATAAAAGGGGAATCTACCCCCAAAAATATCTTTTTATAAAAAAATTAAAATTTAATTTAATAAAAAAATGTAATTTATATTTATTAAATTTATTTTCTGGAAAAAACAGAGAAAATAAAATCGATATACGAATTAATTTTAGGATCCCAACAGTTACCCAAATATGAATTGACTTCAATCAAACATATGTTTAATAAAGTTATATGATAATTTAATATCTAAGTTTCTGAGAACAAAAGTCGATATGTCCGAGTGGTTAAGGAGACAGACTCGAAATCTGTTGGGCTTTGCCTGCGCAGGTTCGAATCCTGCTGTCGACGATTTTCCTTTTCTTCTTAATTTTTTTCCTGTGACGTGAATCACAAAAGTGCACTTTAAATATTTTATTTCACTGTTTAGACCTGTTATTTACAGTAAAAAAAAGACCTGTTATGACTTGCTTCGTGGTGTGGAGAGAGGAGCCTATAGCGTCGTTGCCTGTTGTTGGTTGGTCCATAGCTGAGAGAGACGAAGAGCAGCTTCTCGTTTTGTTGAAAAGGTATCGGGCAATAATCCCATTCGTCACCGCAGCAATATAGTCGGGCGAAAAGAAGGATAAATGGATAGGCAACAAACCCTAGCTTCTTCTTCCACAAGTGGTAGTTCTTCGAACACACCACCACCTGAAGATGCGTGGATCGCGACGTGCCGTAATCTTCTTCCGAATTGGCAAGCTCTCTCTTCAGCTGAATGGGTAAGCTTTTACGTTTGGTTCGTTATCTGTCGAATGCTCTCTTAATTTTTGGGAAAATGGAAAGCTCTCGATTGATGTTAGCGGTGGGTTGAGAATGTCGAAATCCGCAAGCAGCTGCTTGATTTTGTAACGGGTTTGTTAAGTTTCTCGTTGGCAGAGATTGCGTTTCCATTGAACTTATGTAATTCGATTATCTGATACTTACTGTTCTTTTGCTGTCGTCTTACTTAGATTGAAGTGGGTTCACGAAGTCCCATCTCTTGCCTGCCTAATACATATTTTATGAGTGATTGAATTTTTTGTTAAATTTAGGGCTACTTCCTAAAATCAATTGGTGATAGTTGTAGAGTCTTCTCGGATTATATATTGAGTCGGGTGGAGTTAGTCTCCCGATGCGGTACAGACTTCAATTATCTCAACACATTGAACTGCTTAAGTATCTATTCAAGCCATTACCAACTGTTTAGCATAAATTATTGTTAACTATTGGCGGGTTTATCTTGGCAGGAATTGATTCCAATTGAGATATCTAGAGTTAACCAATTTGATGCTGCTAGGCTTGATATAGAAATATCAGCCATGTTGAAAGAACAGTTGGTAAAGGTCTTCTCTTTGATGAAGGTAGTCAACATCATTCTGCTGATCTCAATTCTCCATCCCTGAGTTTCAAGAAAGATTTCGGTGTCCACGGGCATTTGATTTTTTTTTTTCCTTTCAACCTTTTCGGGATTAGCCAGGAATGCTATTTCAGTACGAAGCTGAGCTGGATGCCTTTCTCGAATTCCTCATATGGAGGTTTTCCATCTGGGTCGATAAGCCAACACCTGGGAATGCTCTAATGAATCTGAGGTACAGAGATGAACGTGCATTTGAAGAAAGGGGAAAAGGTTAGTAGTTGATTTATGTGTGCAAGTGGATTTACTTTGTCTCTTTCATACCGTGTTGGAAAGGAAATAACCATTTTCTTTTAAAAGGTAGAGCTAAAAAGTGTAGAATTCTTTACGCTTCCTGTTGCTAGCATTGGAGCATAGCGATACATTTCCAATGATTTAGAGTTGAGCATAAAGTATAATTTCTCTGATGGCTTAGTTGATAACAGCCCACACAAGTGCTTCTTAATGTCTTGTGAGTAGATCACTAGACAAAAGGATTCATGAATATCTTATCCATTGCTGCGTATTTTGCTGATTTTTATCTTCTTCAAATGCTTTACTGGCTTATACTTTCGGCATGTTTTTGTAGTAAGAACGGGACTAGAGGGGCCCGGGTTAACTGTTCCCCAGAAGATATGGTACTGTGTTGCAACTGTTGGTGGTCAGTATATTTGGGCTCGTCTTCAGTCTTTTTCTGCTTTCCGCAGGTGGGGTGGCACCGAGCAGGTATATATTCTACTTCATACAAATTTCTTTTAGATACAGTTAAACAAATCGCACAAAAGTATTTAGCACAACTGAAATGTTTGCAATAAATCTTAATCCTTTATAACCAGACTTCACTTGCCCGTCGAAGTTGGTTTCTGTTGCAACGCGTTGAAGGAGTTTACAAGGCTGTGTCATTCGGAAACCTACTCATATTTCTATTGACAGGAAGGTATTGCTTCGACAGTTGCTTATGACTTATTATTTATCTTTGTATATGGTAGAAAAACTTGCTTTCTTATGAAGACTTTAATGATTATTTTGCAATAGGTAATGTTACTTGTACATGGATCCCATTTCTTATATATCCATATAATTGATAGAACCTTGACTGTAATTTATTCCTAAAACGTTATAATCTTATTCCTGAAACCTTTATAATCATTTTTTAAGTGGCTCTTCTTTCGTATGCAGGTATAGGAGTCTGATCGAGAGGATCTTGCGTGCAAGGCTCGTCTACGGGAGCCCCAACATGAACCGATCCGTGAGTTTCGAGTACATGAACAGGCAGTTAGTGTGGAATGAATTTTCGGTAAGTTCTTACAGCATTTAATTTACTTCTCCAGAGCAATTTTCCTAACATTGACCAAAAAAAATTTTTATACCCACTTAAACATGGCTATATCATGCAGGAGATGCTTCTACTGCTTCTTCCCCTTCTTAATTCATCGTCTGTTAAAAAATTTCTCCGTCCGTCCTCGAAAGATAAATCTTCCAAGGCCGAGGAAGACGGTGCCTTGTGCCCCATCTGCCAAACAACTCCCACCACTCCATTTCTGGCCCTCCCATGCCAGCACAGGTACACGGGTATTTCTTTTTTCTTCTTTTTTTTTTAGTTGGCAATTGTCTCCTGAATTTTCATGCAAATTGTCATCAAGCTACTACCTAGGATCCACTCTAATGTAAGGAAACATACAAATTGCAATTAGAAACCAGACCTGATTGGAAAATCTACAGAGATTGCAATTAGAAGCTAGACTTGATTGCAATTAGAAACTACAGAGATGCAGAGGCGGAGCCAGAAAATCACGTGAACGGGGTCCAGTCTAAGACTCTAATTGGACCCCATATTTTAATATTCTCTAAATTTTTCAGTGGGGTCCTTTTAGTTAGTTTTTTGTTCATTTTCAGTCCAATCATTAAAAACTCAACATATATTATCAGCCCAGTTTAGTTTGGACCCCACTGGACCTATTGTAGCTCCGCCTATGCAGAGAATTTCTTATTTCCTAGATTTTTATAACTTTGTTTAAAAAAAAAAAGAAAACCTTTATCGGCGCAGGTATTGCTACTATTGCCTTCGTACCCGATGTTCTGCGTCGTCTTCGTTTAGTTGCTCGAGGTGTAACGAGCCCGTCGTCGCAATGCAACGGCAGGGTAGTTCCGCTGTTACACCATGAAGATTTATTTCGCCACGCGGGATCGAGATAATTATCTCGGGTACGAGGTTGCCCTAGTTAGCACTGGGCGTCGCAAGAAATTCGAACGAATCGAGCGTCGTCGACGAGGAAGAAGAAATTCCGTCGGGGGAACGCAATTTGGTAATGTGTATTGAATTTTACCGATGAATGTTACTTGAATTTTTCATTCCTCGTGAACTTCATATTTTAGAACTCACATAATACTCTCTCCAAAGATATAAATTACACAGAATTTTAATTGCCTTTTTTTCTTATATATTTCTTTGATCAATCAAACATAAAAATTATTTTTTATGTTTTTTTTCCTACAATTTCACAAATATAACGTAGACTTAAACTCAAAGTTCTCCAACGACGGACTAATCATACACATACGTAATTAAGAATGTAATGATTGTTATTCTTGGCCCTTGGGGTGGAGAATATATTTGTAGACATGGGTCGTGCATTATTAAATCTCGTCACAAATATCACGATTGGTGGCGTAAAGCAATATTAGAAATATACTCTTATAAATTCACCACTAATGAGAAGGATGCGTTATTGGGCCCATTTAATGACTCATTATATTGTATGCCGAAATAGTATCTCAAGGCCCATTAAAAGCCCAACAATCCACCAAAAGCCAACCCTAAATGCATTTCTTCAACGTCGCCGCACCACTACGACCTCATTTTCTATTCTTCCGAAACAGTTCGAGCATTCGTTCTAAGTGAATCGCAATGGTACGTCTTCGAACGCTCCAAATAATCTTTCGTAAGCGCAAATGGATTCGATTTCCTGTATGAATAAGCAGTGCTTGCTTGGTGTATGTGATTGTAGGGTAAGGGAACGGGCAGCTTTGGAAAGAGAAGGAACAAGACGCACACACTGTGTGTGAGGTGCGGGCGACGCAGCTTCCACCTCCAGAAGAGCAGGTGCTCGGCTTGCGCTTATCCAGCTGCTCGCAAGAGGACATGTTAGTTGGCCCACATTAATTTTGATCTCTGTGATGTTTGTGCTTTCTCAATTTTTTTTTTCTGATTTCTATCCGATTGCTGCATTTTATTTGGGATAACTATTTCTTGACTTGCTTAAAGGCGCAATCATTTTAGCGATTGTGTGTAGGCAGAGATATTGTATGATTATCGTTAGAATTTGAATACAAGTGATTGAATTTTCCAACACATATTATATATGAATGAAGGTTGGTGTTTAAGTTTTGTGCTTTGGATGCCAATATCATTCATGGAGATCATGTCTTCTGTTGATTTTTGTGCTTCCATATTAATATTTGGTTCATATAAATATAAATTCCCCATTTTACATTTGATTCTCACACTCCCTGGTGATTCTCACACTCTCTGGTGATTCTTGCATTGAGCTTGTGATTGTTCGAAATTGAGCCCATGCTTCAGATTCACAAATGGTATTTTGTTAAACGAAATGAAATGATTTTAACTATTTTTGTGCAATCTATTTTTGTTGTATTCAGACAACTGGAGCGTTAAAGCCATTCGCCGAAAGACCACTGGAACCGGTCGAATGAGGTACCTCAAACACGTGCCCCGCAGATTCAAGACCGGCTTCAGAGAAGGTATGCATGCAAAGCTTCTATGAATTGTTCTTTTTTTTTTCAATTTAAAATCCAATATTGCACTTATCAATGTCTTATCTTTTGGTGGTTTAAGGCACTCAAGCTGCCCCTAGGAAGAAGGCAGTAGCTGCTTCTGCTTAAAAGGGCCTGTCTACTCTTCTATGGAGACAACAGATTGCCATTGTACCCCTTTTTTGTTCCTTTTCTTTGAAGCTTTTATCAACATCAAAGACATATTGGTATTTGTGTTTTGCTTACGTTGACGTTATATTACGTCCTTTGTTTGTCTCGCTCTTTATGTTGATTTCTGCACTATGCTTTTGTTACGCAAAATTAAGGGATTTTTACATTTTTTGTCCCCGATTTTTGGTCCTCTATTTTCTTGAGTTATAATTTCAGTCCCCAACGTTACCGATTTGGGGCGTTTTTGGTCCAACGGTTAACTTAATCGTATGTTTGGAATGAATATAACACATTACACGACTTAAATGCTCAGAAATCAGGTGTGTGTTGCGACTTCCCTCCAAATAGTCATGCCCAAATTTAACCGGAACCGGCGGTTCCAACCGGCAAACCGCCGATTCCGGTTAGCAACCGGAACCGGCATCCGTAGGAGGCCGGTTCCGGGCGGTTTGGGATTTTCCCAAACCGCAAACCACCGGTTGCAAACCGCCGGTTTGGCGGTTCAACCGGCGGTTTAATATATATTAATATATATATTTTATTATAAATATTATTATAAAAAATAAAAAACATAAAAAATATGAAAAAATTAATTATCCAAAATAAAAAATATTATTATAAAAATTAGTTGGTGTAAAAAATAGAAAATGACAAATTTATGATCGAATTTCGCACAAGCAGATACATGTCCGACACTGATTTCATACCAAAATAATTATTTTAACTATTTGTTCTTACTTTGAATGATGCATTTAAATTTTTGCAACGGAATTTATGTTTCGTAAACTTTAAGTATATGAAGTTTTGTATCGAAAACTATCGAAAAACATACCAAAAATTTATGCAACGCAGTACCAAGATAAAAAAAATAAAATAAAAAAAATTAAAAAAATAAACCGGCGGTTCAACCGTTAACTGGCGGTTGACTAACCGCCGGTTAGCTGAACCGTAACCGGGGGATAGCCAACCGGCAACCGCCCCGGGCCGGTTAGAGACGGTTGGTCCTTTCGACCAACCGTCAACCGCCGGTTAACCGTAACCGGCGGTTGGGCATGTCTACCTCCAAACATACGTAAGTTAACCAGGGGACCAAAAACGTCCAAAATCGGTAACATTGAGAACTGAAACTGTAACTTAAGAAAATAGGGGATTAAAAAAGCCCTTAGGCCAAACATCGGGGACAAAAAATGTAAAAATCCCCAAAATTGATAACTCAACTTCATCGTTCGGGCACTGATTTTAACTCGTGGGGAGTAGTGTACATATTGTTACATTTGTACATTCTTGCAAATGTTCGTAACTGATAAATAGAAAAGAAAGTAGAGTTTTTTTTTTTAAAAAAATTCAGCTGAGTTTAGCCTCCTCATCGTCCATGTGTCTGAAAACGTAGCCAAGTTCTGGAAAAGCAGAGAGAAACAAAAGCTGTAGAAGGCGATAAGATAGCTGCTTCATGCACACAGATGACTGCACGTGAACATAGATAGAAGAAAAAGTTTCATTAAATGCAGTTTTAAGTGACAGTAAGCTACAAGGCTCTAATTTAAAGACAACATGTTAACCAGTTTTAGACAGGACTAGGTATCTGCTAATTGTGCTTGAGAAGAACAATAAGTGTAATAAAAGGAGGGGATTACCTGAATGAAGTAGTAGAGATCTTTCGCACATCTTTCGTATTCTCTGCTGCCGACGAGGCCAACTACAGCAGCCGGTGCCTTATCTGCACGAAACTTTCCGAGCCATTAAACCATCCCGAAACAAAAGTAGTGTAGTTTCAAACAAAAAAAAAACAAAGGATGATAATAGGCTTAATGGATTTTTCTAATCCTGTATATTAGGGAGATTGGCATTTTAACGACATCTAAATTCGAGGGTGACAGTTTAGGACTACAAGTTTCAAAGTTGAAACAATTTGAGGATGACTAGATTGATTTTGGGACATTAAATTTCAAAACTTAAACAATTTTAGAACAATAAGTTTCAAAATCAAGGCATTAATTGTCTTTAAACTGCTTCAATTTTGCAACTTATTGTTCTAAATTGCATCCTTTAGTGCTGAAATTGCTTCAATTTTGAAACATAGTGTCCTGAAACTACAACCATTTAATTTAGGTGTCCTTATAACATCATAACCCCTAAATATACAGTATAAAAATAATCAAGCCATAATAATAATATATCATTACCGATGATTATCTCATGGACTAATTTGGCTCGCCTTTCAGCTTCCTTCCGTTGCAACTCCTCCATTTCTTCGTCATCCTCTAGTATTTCTGGCGAGGGAGGAGTACATTCGGGAGAATCATGAGACGGGCTAGAAGGAGAATTTAACTGTCTCGGGTTCCTCGTGATGAATATCCCATCAGGCCATAATATCTATGGAAAGAAATCCACTAGATGTGTCTCATTTATAAAGCTAAAACAAGATAGCTATTTTCACCCTTGATCTCTTTCTTGATTATGAAAGATATATACCTCTTCCAATCGATTAATTCCAGAAGCAACAACGGAGCCTTTACGCAGGAGCTGTATTTTTTCGACTATCCAGTCATCGAGGGCATCGCCCATGCCTAATCGTAAGACGTGCTTGGCCACCCAAAAGGCTTTTCTCCTGGAAATTTTCGGGTTTGCATGAGGAAGTTAGGATTTAAGTCTAACTAGCACGTAATAAACTGTATTTCTAATGAACTGTCTTGAGATTATTTGTCCAAAACATCGGGGAACTAATTTTACCCGGCTCAATATATAAATCAAAGAGACATTTTAGGATGAACCCTCAAATTAACAGACAGAGACCTTATCCATCCGCCGTCTTTGAGTTGCAATACAACATCAACCAAGTCCAGTACGGGAGCACTTAGATTCGGTGGCCTCCACTGTAAGAAAAAAATAACAAGATTACCAGAAAAACATGATAGATATCACAATCAAAATCAATTGTGAATATAATTTCCGTATGTAAATGTGGTAGTGAATCAAATTTTATATGCAAATACCTCAATGGGAAGCGTTGGATCTGAGGCTCGTTTAAATTTGACGGTCCTCTCTGAGTTCGCAGCAGAAGAAACGTTCTTTAACTCCGGGATTTGTGCCTTCGAAGTCTTTCTCGGTTCCTCAATCTTTTCGGTGGTGGAGGGTGAAAATTCATTTGCAGGTTTAGCGACGTCGACGTAGTCCTCGTCGTATTGTTGCAGCACGGTATCTCGGTCACCTAAAGATTTAGACCATAGTAAAAACAGAATCAAGTACATGAAGTTGAATGGGACTAGAAAAAAGCTGAAGCTTAAATTCAGTTAGATTATACCTGGAAGTTTCTCAATGATGTACAATGGATTTGAAAAGGTATACATCTGCATGTGTTTAAAAGTAAGGATAGGAGAAGTTGTTTCTGAAGCTTTCAAGGGAAGTAGAAAAGAAAAACAACAAACCTGAGAATCAACACTGAGAAAATCCCAAACTTCAATGGAGCAGGAAACAGTTGGAAGCTGTATAAGTTTCTGAAAATGGGAGCCGCGAGATGGTATCAATTAATCTATGCATGCTTGAGGAAGGGAAGAGCAAGCATATTGAAAATATGCAGAAAAACGCAAGTTAAGAGAAACTCGAATTATGATTTCCGTGTTTACTGCATGGGATAACATATAATGAAAAAATCATATTATGCATGGAAGAGAGATACTGTATTGTATATATCAAGTGTTGCCTATGCAATGACCTTCAAATATTCGTCAAGTAATTTACACCGTTCTTGAATGACGTATACATCCAAACTAGTTGACAAGAAACGCTTTGGTGGCAAATGAAGATTATACTCGGGAAAGTCTTTAAGGCGCCTATGTAGCTCCTCAAAATGCCGAAATCTGATAGCACAAACGAGTTAAAATTAGCAGGAGAACAGATATGCACAAATGCATCAATCAGGATTTAACTACATCTATTGGTTTCATAAAAAAAGACAGATCTTTTCCCCTATATATATATATATATTCAAACTCGTGGAATAAATTTATATAAAAAATTCAAATATCCCATTAGACATCGTGGCCGAGTAAATTAGGAGATTTAATCCCAAAGATTGCCATGCAAAGAAGATTAAATGAGCAAACAACACCATTGCACCTCCTCTTAATGGACCAGCTGTTATTGTTAACATCAGTCACCGACAATGAGTAAACAGCGAATGTTTTTGACGCACTCTTAACAATGCTGGCACCAACAACCTGCAAGAACAGGTACCATTTTGCCTCCATCAAATGCTAAAGGTTGCATAAATATTTCCATAAGCAAATGGCTCAGAAGAAATAATACCTCACATCTTAACCTCAAAAAGGAATCAGCAACAATAGATTTTTTTGCTGAATCAGCAGCTAAGCTCTGACTTTCGGGTACCGAAGACAAGGACAACGATGATGAAGTTTTTTCCCCACTGCGTATTCTACCTAATAACTCTTCCCCGGAATCCTCACTCGAGCATCCAGCAGCAGAATTTACCAGGGAGTTACTCAGAATATCTTGTCTATCTCCAGACAAGAAGCTACTTCTTTCAACCTCTTTCCACACGTGTTCACCAGATCTAGACCTTTTGTTTGCTGGTTTATTTCTTCGCAACCTTTTAAACTGGTGAAGATGTTTTCGGGGCTTTTCAAGTGGATGATGAATCTCACTTGTGTTTCTTTTTCTTCTACTTTTGCCATCCCAAACAATAACACCGGGCGAATCTAGCCCCGTGACATCGCTGAGCTCTTCATCTTCTGTATATCTGTTCACATATTCAGTCTCCGATGGAACACTTCCTTCTTCATCATCATCTTCCTCCTCCTCCTCTTCATCGAAATCATCATAATCATCCGAAAATGTTTTGTCCTTACCAGATCTTAGTAACTTCTTTCCCACAGAACTACCTCTGCTGTCCGATTCTTTCTCAGGCCTTGGAAGTAGCTTCGGTTTTGCCACAGAGTCATTAGCCCCAACTTTCCTTTCACATTGCTGGCTCGTGGATTGCTTCCTTCTGTAATCCCTTCCTCTCGTCCACATATTTTCTAAGTGCTCAGGAGCAAGTGCCTCCGTTTTCCTGCGCAAAATCAAATCCAACTTATCGCCCCACTCTTCCCCGGGACGTTCAAAAACACCTATTTCTCCATTCTTGTCAATATCAACAGACAACGAAGGGTCAGTACGAGATTTTTTGTCTGAATCAAGAGACACTTTGTCACTCTTCTGCTGATCTTTATGCAACGGTACAAGTTCAACACCCGTAACAGAAGGATCCGGAGAGCACGATGCAAGATCAGACGAGTTCTTTTCTTGCATTCCAGATTGTGATGGCTGTTTGTTCTTACTACTCGTTTTGTCAGCATTTAAAGAAATGACAAGATTTTCAATTCTCTCATTGATGAACCTGACATTTAAAAAAATGGAACATTATATTAAAAAAAAAAGAGAAAGATCTCTGTAAGAACTAAGATGTGTGTGAATAAATATTCAATGTACTGTGGGCCGGCGAGGTTTAATACGGGTCGAAGTATGGCACACGCAAGTAGTTCCCTGGAGGCATAGCGAAACAGAGAGCACTGAAGATCTGATGGCTTTGATGTCAACACGACGAGACCATCCGCCACACGTTGGAGAAACTGCCAAGAAAACAGCATAACTTCACAAAACATAAAATTATGTCCAGTAATGACAAGGAAATTTTCAGTCTACATATGATTAAGGGGCATCAGG
Source organism: Linderniella brevidens (assembly GCA_004919715.1). Classification (NCBI taxonomy): domain Eukaryota; kingdom Viridiplantae; phylum Streptophyta; class Magnoliopsida; order Lamiales; family Linderniaceae; genus Linderniella; species Linderniella brevidens. Next base: position 2,443,542 of record SWDC01000146.1, read on the forward strand.
GGAGATTACCTTGTACTCCTCTTCAGAAGAAAATAATGCAGGATGCAACTTGTTATCATCGATCATAACAGATCTCAGTGCAACATCGAGATCTTCAACAGTTAAAACTCGGGACTGTCGCCTCTCGATCTTTGCTTTGCTCAGGCGAAAAGACTCCAGCTCGCTGCTCACGAGATTGATGACGTCCCTGTGAGAGTAGGAAAGGAGTTACACACTCTTGGAACTACACATTAGAACCCGCGAATAAAATGAACCGGTAACTACATTTTAAAACCTTAGGAAAAGATCAATCAGGTTGATGTTTCTCACGCGGGATGAAATTTCTCCGACTACACCGTTCAAGATCTGCACGAGCACTTCTGGGAATTGTTTATCAGGAGTTATATGTGAGTACCAAAGATCTACTACCCACTCGGTGATAATATGTCTCGAGAATCTATCAATGGCTTCTTCAACTACGGGAGAGTTAACTTTATGCCTCCATTCAGAGTCATCAACAGCTTTAGGAAACTCAATATGTTTTCTTTCAGACAAAATGTCTGCAGGCAATTGTTTTCCTTTGTAAGCTGCAGCTCTCCTCCGCATCTCAAAATCCAGAGATATATAGCGAATCATGATTATTAACAGGGCAGCAACGGGCATGTTGATTAAGATGGATTTACTTGCTACTGTAACGGACAAAGAAAATGACCAAAAATCAGCATAGTCACCAAAAATATATAACAACTGGAAACGAAGAACAATCTTAATTCATCAGTTGTCAGAAAGAAACGAAAGCTTTCACTAACACGACATGATGTACGATAATCCAACGGCGGAGAAAACCAGTAACGCAGTCCGCTTCTTAGCTTCCTCCAGCACGGCTCTGAAGGTAACAGATTCCCCTTCGCCGCTGCTCATCTTGCCGATGATTCAATCCTCCCACGACGAACAAAAACCAATATAGAAGATCGAAATTAAGGAATTAACAGATGAATCCCACCAACGCGAACACTATGAAGATCTTCATCCAACTTTAGGTGAAGGTTATGGATTTTTCCGTAGGTTTTAGCACTGCAGCTTCAGTGCGTAAGGTTCCGTTTTCGCTGCAGCTGATGGATTAGGTAGTTAAAGTAGACGTGAATTAGGTTGAGCTTGTCGAAAAGAGAACAGTGAAGACTGAAGAAGACAACTATCTGCGCATGATCTTCGACAGTGATGGTCTCTGATTCGGTGATTTCAACATCTGTTCACCGCATGTTCTAGCGAGTACGCGGTGGCGCGGGATCATTGAGTTCCACAAAGTCCAAACGATTTCTTCATATAGCCTTTTAACATATGTGCCCCTCAAGTTTCAAGTTTTACCGTATTTGCCCCTTCAGGTTTCATGCGGTTAGGTTAGGAACTTCCAACATTTTCCCTTTGGCCACTACGCTAAACTTCCTTAATATATAATTATTTTTTTAGTCTCATATATTCCCCTAAGTGATATTTTAAGGACATTTAAATGAATAAATAATTATTTTCATAATAATTTTTTATATTCTATCAATTTGACGACAATTAATGCTAAATCTAATTTAAATTCGAAATTAACATATTGTTATATATATTAAGCCATGATTGGACAAAGTTTGAATAGAATATGAACTACATTATTGACAATGAAACGAAATCAACTTCCAATGGACTAATCACACTGGTCAGTGTGAAGTGCAATCAAGTCCACACAGACTATGATGGTTAATTAGGAAATCCATCGAATCTACATTACAATGATTTTATATCTATTCGTATATAAGGCACGTTTACGTTTTGAGTTGGATGTCTCATAATACATGTCTCAATTCATGTCCCAACTTGACCTAATTTTAAAAAAAAATAGTCTTATCAATATCGAAAAATATATGATATGGATATCAATTTGATTGTCATCAAACAATGGAAAATTCAGATGTATTTATTTGTTTTTATCATATAAATCACATGAAATAAGAATAATTTTATGATTTAATGGAATATGAAATTAAAAAATAAAAAAATAAAATTGACGAGTCACGTGATTAAAAATCTAACGAGGGTGGGATAGAAAATGGAACGTGTATTATGGGCCTTTTTAACAAAATAAATCGAAAAAAAAAGATTAATTTTCAAAATAGGGCGTTTTTTTCACCTATTACTAAAATAGAGCCAATTGCGGGCATTACCCGCGACGTCACGGCCATTAGGCGCGACGTCTCACCCATTAGTCGTGATGTTATATTTTCGCGAAAATGTGGGCCATGGTACGGGGCTGTTGTACTGGGCCAATAATTTTTTGGCCCAGTACGGAGCGTCGCGCTTAATAGACGCGACGTCGGGGAAATATAGATCTCAGATCTATTTCCCCGACCCTCACTCTCTCCCTCACTCTCTCTCTAAAACATAACCCTAACCCTCTCCGCCGCCTCCGTCCGCCGCTCCGCCGCCTTGTTCATCCCCCGCAGCCCGACCGCCCGTCCGGCCCCCTCCCTCCCGACTGCTCTCTCTCTCTCTCTCTCACTTTCTCTCTCTCTCTCGGTGTCTCTTCGCCACCAGCGCCGCCGCCTCCGTCCGCCGCTCAGCCCGCCGAGGTCACCACGCGCAGCTCGCCCGCCCTCTCTCTCTCTCTCTCTCTCTCGGTTTCTCTTCGCCACTGCCTCCGTCCGCCGTGTTCATCCCGCGCAACCCGCCCGCCCGCCCGGCTGCCCTATCTCTCTCTCTCTCTCTATCTCTCTCTCTCTCTCCGCTGCGTCCACCACCCCGCCGCCCCGCTCCGCTACCGTGTCCAACGCCTTCGCCCTCGCCGCCACCGCTTCCGCCTCTCCGTACGTTTTATTAGGTATTTAGTTTGATTATAGTTAAATTGAGTTATTCGTTGTTTGGTTATAACATTAGACGGATTCGTATAGTCATTAGTCGGATCTGTATTGTTTGATTGGTTATAACATTTTTTTGTTCGATTTAGGATGGACACGAACGAATTCTACGGTCCGATCAATCGTTCGCTGTTGATATTTCAGGATAGTCATCGTTGTAACGATGTGCTATCCAACATGGATGGTGCTATTGACACCCCGTTGACGGTTAGGGGCTTAGAAAACGTAGTATGGGGTAAAATTTCACGACCGGTGCAATTACACGGTCGTGTTTTGGAGAAGTTACATACTATGTCGCTGTATGGCGTCTATAGTTGTGGATCTCAGAAAATAGATCCACACTTGATTACCGCACTCGTCGAACAGTGGAGAAATGAGACACACACGTTTCACCTACCGGTGGGGGAGGCGACTGTCACATTAGAGGACGTAGGGTTGCTGTGGGCACTCCCCGTGGACGGTATTTCCGTCAGCGGTGTGATCCCACGTAAGACGCAGGAGCAGTGGCTCGAATATTGCGAGGAGTTGACTGGGTACAGACCTCCCGAAGGAGCGTACCACGGGACCAAGTTGTCTCTCCGCAAGTTTGCGATCTGGTTAGAAGAAAATCCAGTCGACGACATGACCGACGATCTAATTGTCGATCAACACGCGCGCGCCTACGCATTGTTGCTGTTCGGGTCGGTGATGTTTCCCGACTCCAGTGGAAGTCACACGTCGATGACCTACCTTACGCTGCTCGAGGACATCGACGAAGTCCATCATTACAGCTGGGGCAGCGCCGTGTTAGCATTCCTCTACAGAGAGCTCTGCACATCATGTCAGTCGAGGAAGATGAACATAGGTGGAGTTTTACGGTTGCTGCAGGTACGAAAGATAGTTTAATGAAACAACTTGTAAAGCGTAAACGATACTTATGTATATAAATAATTAAAATATAGGTTTGGGCATGAATGCGTATATTACAAGTCCAGCCCATTATCGCCCAACCTCGAGTGGTGATGCAGCCTATTGTAGTCGATGGCATTCAGTTACCCGTTCCACCGCATGCGGCGAGGTAATTGCTCTTCTAATTATTCGAACTTTCAAATAATAAATTTTCAGCCTAATGAATATTTATTCATTTAGATGGAATGCATTGTTTGACCATACGACCTCCGCAAATTCAAATTTGCGTGCGATACGGGAGTCCATCGATAGTATGTCGATGGAACAATTTGTATGGACCCCGTACAACTATCACTATCCGGAGATTTTGGCGCTACCCCCGGAATGCCGTCCTCAGTCCTCTCGGTCGTCGTGCCCGTTGATATGTTACAACATCGTCGAGTGGCACTATCCAGATCGCGTGATGCGACAGTTCGGATTGATTCAGTCGGTGCCACAACCACCGGCATATCTTACTGTAGATCTCCACCGTTTTAGCACTCGGAATGTCCCCGGAAAAGATTAGAGATCGCAGCACGAACCGCACGAGGCATATTGGAGTCAAAGGCACTCGAGGGTTGTGAATGGACTGGAGATAGGATCCGGACCGCAGTGCACCAGTGACTATTATGACTGGTACCGGTCCGTGACCCGTCGATATATCTCTCCGTCGTCTATTCACATGTCGCGAGGCTTTCATATGGGAGATGGAGCAATCATCGACGTGCATGTTAGTTTATATATTAATTTTATTTATTATATTTAATTTCGATTTATTCGCAGCAAAATAATATTTGACTATGCTAAATAACAGGCACAGCATCTCGATGACGTTGAGACAAGACTACGTCGTCGTGAAGTGGACGGAGGATTAGACGTTGTACATCGTATGCAGCGTCTAATCATCGATAAGCGTCAGCGACGTGATACCCAGTTCACCGACGTTCCTCCTACGCAAGATCGTGGGACATCATCCTCGCATCATGTCATTCAAGGTGCTGGGCCGTCGTCATCGCGTATTCCGACGGATTTATACGGCGATGGTGGATATGGGACGTCGATGCCATCGGGGTACACTACGCCGATGCAGTACACTTACGAGGACGACACGCCACCTTACCGTTCATCTTCCCATCGTCGTCCTTCCGAGCGTGAGGCCCCAGTTGACCGTCGTCATCTGCGTAGAGAGCAGCGTCCTCGAAGATGCGGTACCGGAGGGCATTATATGCCATAGTTTTTTTGTTCAGACGATGTTTTTTATTGTATTTATTCAGACGATATTTTTTTGTTATATGTTATTACGACTTACGTTTTTATTTTTGCGATGTTATTATCTTATTATGCGTATCTTTATGGTGGATAATTATAAAATACGAGTTATATAATTAGTAGAGCCGTAAAAAAGGCCCGAAGCCCGCGGGCTGCCCCGCCCAAGCCCGCCAAATGGATTTTTTTAGGTTGTCGGGGAGTGGGCCTAAGCGGGCCGCGGGCTACAGGCGGGGCGGGGCGGGGCGGGCTAGCACGCGGGCTACCCGTCTATTTTTTAAAAAATAAATATAATATATTTTTATTAATAAATATAATATATATGTATTAAATTATGTAAATGTACTAAACGTATTAAATTAAATATAATATATGTACTAAAAGTACTTAAAATTTAAAATAGATCAATGTTAATATATTTTTAAAAAAATAAATATAATATATTTTTAAAAAATAATATAATATATTTTATTAATAATATATATATATGTATTAAATTATGTAAATGTACTAAAAATATTAAATTAAATATAATATATGTAATAAAAGTACTTAAAAATTAAAATATATCAACGTTAATATATTTTTTAAAAAATAAATATAATATATTTTTATTAATAAATATAATATATATGTATTAAATTATGTAAATGTACTAAAAATATTAAATTAAATATAATATATGTACTAAAAGTACTTAAAAATTAAAATAGATCAACGTTAATATATTTTTAAAAATAGAACAACTTTTATCATCCGCGTGCAGCTTTAATCAACGCTACATGCAACTTCAGCAACTTTTATCATCCGCGTGCAGCTTTAATCAACGCTACATGCATTTTCAACAACTTTTATCATCCTCGTGCAACTTTAATCAACGCTACCTGCAACTTCAACAACTTTTATCATCCGCGTGCAGCTTTAATCAACGCTACCTGCAACTTAAGCAACTTTTATCATCCGCGTGCAGCTTTAATCAACGCTACCTGCAACTTCAGGAACTTTTATCATCCGCGTGCAGCTTTAATCAAAGCTATATGTAATCTATCTTCAATCTAACTGTACACAATAATATTGACATTAAAAAAAATTGATCCAGAACATCTATAAAAATCCCACAAATTAAGAAAATAACATACAACATTTGAGATACGATGCACCCGTTTGGTAGACACCCGCGTCTTAATCGCTTCAATGGAAAAAAGATGAATGAGGGTCATCCGATATTCGGAAATTTAAAGGTCCTTGGTGATTACTTTTACGACGAACTGTGGACGTACGATATTGAAAGATGGTTCGTTGGAACATTTTCGGCAAAAGCATCTATAGGTGATATCACGAATGAGACATTGTCCGAATGTCTTCAATTCCTTGCGCAACTATACAATCAACGTTACGGAATTCATTTCACCGTACCTTTTCTAACGGAGAAACTTGGTCATTTGAAGCGTCGCTACCTTTTATGGACAAAACTACGCGCCGAAATGGGAGATTGGGGAGAGTATGATAGAGGATGGATTCATGCAGATACCGAGCAATGGCTTAAGTGGTTTGGGGTGGTTATTTTACTCAACGTTTTATTCGGATGTAATAAAAAATTTTAATTATGCAATTTGTCATATTCTTGCAGGAGGATCCTCTTTCAACAATTTATTTCTATGAGCCCGAGCCACATGAATATTATCTGTATAAAATTTTCGGTAGCTATATCAACCCAGACATTGTTCCAGACATTGACGTGCTTGCAATTCCTAACAACGAATGTCCAATAGTTCATACTCAGGCGGAAGAATCATCCAAAAGACAGTCGGTAAAACATGTCAGCTCGAGTTCGAGAGTCAAAGACGATACGGGTGATGACGACTTCGTCGACACGCCACCGAAAGTAAACCGATACAATATGTCGAGTAAGATCGGCAACGCTGGCAAAAATCAAGGCGATGAAGACTTCGTCAACCCACCTCCGAAAGGAAAGAAAAAAGGTATGAATAGAAAGACGCACAACAAAGGCAAACATCATGCAATGTCGAGTTCCAGAGTTGACGAAGATAATAGTGACGATGACTTCGTTGACCCGTCCCCGAAAGGTTGGAGAAAAACTTTTCCAAAGTGATTGTTTGTAACTTCAGTAACCTTTGTCATGCGTGTTTGCAACTAATATCAGGTAAATTCGGACGTAACTGAAAAATTGTAATAATTTACTTAAAGATTTGGTACAACATATGAATACTAAAACTATTTAAAGATTACAATAAATCAACGTTGACCACTGCCTCCGCCTCTTCGACCTTGTCTCCGCCTCGAACCACCACGATCCATTTCGTTCTGTATACGAGTTGTACGGATTCTCCCCGGCCCTCTTCGGGTACGCAGAGCGTCGTTATGTATAAGAGAGAATTCAGCAGGCTCCCAATAACATTCGTCATGTAGATGATGAAAAAACCCCTCGTATGTTTTACGGTACGCTTGTTTGTTATAGAAATGAGCAATATGATGCATGCTATGAACTCCCCACATACAGCAAGCTGCTTGGGCATGAGAACATGGGATAAAATACGTGTCCCATTTTCCGCACGTGCACGTCTTTCCTAAGATGTTTACCACGTGCTTCCTTTGATTCACGGCCGAAGTATAAACTTCAGTTGTTTGCAAACGTGGGTCAAAATTAAATGCGACGTGACTCCAAGAACGACTTGTCCAGTCGTTGAACTTATTCCACGCATACGGAGACCAATCGCTTTCGGTGTTAGCCATCGCTGCAGAGCACTCCGTAAATCGATTGCGAAAATATTCAACGCATCGATGAAAGCTAAAGTCCACTATTGCTTTCGGAGGCAAACACCTCGCCCCTTTGAAAACTCCGTTAAGGGCCTCGGAGATATTAGTGGTCATCACCCCGCATCGGAATCCACCATCGTAAGCAAACGTCCACTGCTCTTTGTCAATCTTATCTAACCACTTCCAGGCCGGTTCATTGAGAACTTTAATGTGTTCCATAATGCGATTGAACTTCTCCAACGTGTGGGCCATTCCAGCTCTATGGCATAACTGTTTTAGGTCATTGTTCTTGAATTCAGTGTTGAAGTTTGATACGACATGACGTAGACAAAACCGGTGTACACCATTCGACGGCCTAAACGCTGATAATTCGCTTACCGCCGCCAATATTCCTATAACAAATTACGATCAATCGATTAAAAGAGTGTCAAATTAATACAAGAATGTATGTAGGAAAATAAAAGTACCTCGATGACGATCAGAAATGAGGCATACACCTTGTTCACCCAACACGTGGATGTTAAGTAAGTTCAGGAACCAACTCCAAGAGTGTCTGCTTTCCGTTGAAACAATGGCAAAAACAAGGGGGAGAATATTTTGATTTGCATCGAGCCCAGATGCAATTAACATTTTATGCTCGTATTTGGAGTATAAGTGCGTACCGTCAACGCAAACAACTCTACGACAATGCCTAAACCCATCAATACAAGGTTTGAAAGCCCAGAAAACATACCCCAATTTCTTCACACCGGGTGCTTCAGTTGGAAGATTCAACCACTTGACGACCGTGTCGAGGTTGTAACGTTTCAGAGCTTTCATGAAGATAGGAAGTTGTTGGACTGAAGTTTCCCAGGTACCGTAAACATTTTTTTTCGCCCTTTTGAGGCCATGCCATGCTTGAATGTATGAGATGTCGTACCCGGTATTGTCCTTCACCAGCTGCTTTACGTTCTTTGGTAGAAATTGAGGGTCTGTCTTCACTATTCCAATCAATATTCTCGCAATTGTGTTTCGCGAAATGTTGCGGTGTGTTCTCGCCAACTCGTTCTTGTAGCATGTGTGTGGCCCCCCATATATCGTAATCTTCCAATAACATTTTTTCGGTTTGAAGCATGCTCGTAACCTCCAGTGACAGTCATGGCTATGGTTGGATTTCACGCCTCATACGGTTTTGTTACTTTCTGAGACGTGAAACTCACGTCTAGCCACCCTGTAAGAATAATCGCCAACAGCATCTTGTAAGTGAGCTTTGGTACTAAATGTCATACCGACTCTGAACCTGGGATTGTCCCTACTGTAAAAATCACCGCCGCCCTCGTTGGCTTCTGGAGGCGCCATTTGATATGTTGAATAAAAAGGCACGGGTTGGTAAGGCGCACGAGCATCATCCGCCGGCAATGGAATGTCATTCTCGGGACCATCATTGTTTCCATCATCGTCGCTATCGTCGTTATCATCTGCAGGATCCGGAAAATCGTCCAGTGCACCACCAACGTCATCAGCTTCAGAGTCGCTAGCGTCACTATTTTGCAAGTCTTCGGGCACAAGCTCAGGTTGTGACACATTCGGCATATTAGGAACATCACGACTGCTCGAAGGAATGTCTGTATGAGGATGGTGGAGTGAAAATTCACTCATTCCTTGAGTAACTGCCGTGAGAGCAGGGAACGAGTGGCTGGAGGTGATGTTGGTGAACACGTCCGGTGCCTCTTGAACGTTCTCGCTGGCCTCGACAAACACTTCAATTAAATTAAGTTCCGCATCAGCATCCAAGAAGTACGATAGTTCCGCATCGTTTGAAATTTGAAAGAGTCGCTGATAGAGTTGAGAATACTGATAGTATTCATTCTTAACATGAACGGTTAAGGAGGAAAAATTGTTGTCGAGGCGAATAACCTCATATAGCATGCCCAGAAATTGAGCAAAGCTAGTGTCGCGACGAATTCGTCTAAGAGAAATGGGTGGGATGCTGTAACGGATGGAGTTTGATTCAGTAATGATTTCGCCACCGTAGTAGATAGAGACTTGAATTTTGCGAGATGTCATAATTTGAGGAGAAATTTAAATACTTCAAGTTGTTTTTTAATATATCCATGTATACGAAATTATAGTACTTTATATAGGGAAAATCGTCGCATTTAATGGACGCGACGTCGCATCTATTGGACGCGACGATTCTTCTGCAAAACTCGTGAACGTTACGTCCACATCAGTTCTGCAAAAAGAAAAAGAAAATTACAGACAACGCGTGATCGATTTGTCACATCATCGCGCCCAATGGACGCGTCGTCGCATCCATTAAACACGACGACGGGCCCAGATAAGTTATCGGCCCGTTTAAGGGCCCGTTTAAACGCTTAAACGGGCCGTAACGAACGTCGCGTGTAATGGGTGCGACGTCGCGGCCATTAGGCGCGACGTCGCGGGTAATGCCCGCAATTGGCTCTATTTTAGTAATAGGTGCAAAAAACGCCCTATTTTGAAAATTAATCTTTTTTTTCGATTTATTTTGTTAAAAACGCCTGTATTATGGGACATGCACATTTAATACTGAGAGGGGGTATATCCCACAAATGAGGCTCCGTCCAAAGAGAAAGGAGATAAAAACAAAAAAAGAGGATAGAAAGAAAAAGCAAACTCATGTGGCTTCACTTCACTACGACAGCAATGCACTCAGCTTATCATAGAAAACACAATGACGTCCACAACAACGGGTTGCTCCTCCTGCTTCGTCCACTCTTCGCCGCCGCGCGCATTTTCATCTCCTCGCACGGCTAATAGAAAGAGCACACCGTACATTACTTGTTCGACTCAAGAAAACCTCAAACAGAAAATCTCTTGCAGGAGACGAGTCGCCGTGTTTACGGGCTTTGCTCTGATTCCATTGATCACCTTCAAAGCCGAAGCTTCTGGTAAAATTCTCATACTTCTTCGTGAGATTTCCGAACGATAAAAGGAAGGATCTTTGTTAACTAACTACGCTGCTTTCTTGATCTGTTGTCAGAAATCGCAGAGGATGTAAGGAAAGATTCAATCCAGAAACCGAAAACGGAGGTTTTATTTGATTCCATCTGTTGTCGGAGGTTTTCTGGTGCCGCACCTCAACTGTGTGTTTCTTGTTGCAGCAGCAAAATCCGTTTTCGCCTCTCTTTATTAACATACTCGGGATCTCGGGATCGGGCGCTCTCGTAGCTCTCAACGCGACGATAAGGAAGGAAAAGGCAGCTTCGGATGCTGCAATCAAATCGGTCAAATCCAATCTTCTTACAGTTTTCGTTTGTTCATTCGTTTACAGTTCTTACATTCGCTGGAAATCTTGTCTCTGCGTAGATCGATCTCGAGCTGAAGCAGAAGGAAGCCGAATTCGCTTCCCTGGAGAAGAAGCTCCAATCGAAGCTATCGAAGGAGAGAGAAAATGGAGCCAATGAGCTCGCGAGGGCCACAGAGGAGAAGCTTTCCTTAGCCGGCGAATTGGAGTCGGCTAAAGCCGCCGCCGCTAGCCTCGAGAGAAATCTCCAGAGAGAGAAACGATCGATCGAAGAGAGAAAAAACCAAATCGAGAATCTCGAATTCAGCTCAGGGAAGGCTCGTGACGAGAAAATTGAGCTTCAAGAGCAGCTTAAGGAGAAAGAAAGCCACGTGGCACTCCTGCGGAAAAAGATCGAATTAATTTCATCAGACATTAAAGAGAAGGAAGAGAAATTGCAGAGAGTCAACGCACTCCTCTCCGAAAAGACCGGAGATTTAAGACAACTGATCTCCAAGTCCGAACAATCTCGGGATCGAGAAATCAGCTTAAAATCTGAGGTTTCTCGATTGAAAGACGAGATCTCGAGGAAAGAGAACGAGCTCGAGACGAAGAACGCTGCACTTGATAATCTCATGGCGGAGATCGCCGACGCCCGCGTGGACGAATCGAGGAAAGAATTCGAAGCCCTCGTAACCGAATACGAAGAATTTAAGACATCCGCAGAAGAAAACTCAGCTTCCACTGCAGAGCTGTTGGAGGAGCAAGAAACGGTTGTTCGAAGACTCGAAGAACAGCTTAGGGTTTCCTCGCGAGAAATCGATCAAGAGAAGGGATTCGTCTCCGATTTGGAAGGAGAAAGGAACGATCTCGATGAAACGATCGATAAGGAGAAGAAGAAGGCGAAGAATCTCGAAAAGGAGCTCCGAAATCTGCAGGAGAATTTGGAGGAATCGAGGGAAGAAGCTTTGGATCTCGCGAAGCAGCTGGAGGAATCGAGGAGCTCATGTACGGAGATCGAAGGAGAGCTTCAAAAGATTAAGACGGAGCTCGATGAAAGTAAAGATTCATTACAGAGGAAACTCGGGGAATCGAAACGAGGAGCTGAGGAGTTGAGGGAAGATTTAATCTCTGTGAAGGAGAAGCTGGAGAAATCGAGCGAAGAGGTGAAGATTAGGGCTAAAGAATTCGAAGCCACCACGAAGAAACGCGAGGATCTCGAGAAGAAGCTCGTTGCTGCACGTGATAAAGCAGAAGCTGCAGCAAGTGGTTTAAGAGACGAAAAGAAGGCAAATTCTTCTCTGAGCAGAGATTTAGAGGCATTGAAAGCAAAATTGTCTGAAGAACACAAAGCTGTAAAAGATCTCGAGAAAAGGTTACGAGCAGCCAACGAATCGGTCAATGAAATAGGCTTACGCGTGAATGATCTTTCTGAAGAACTCGAGCGAACGAATTCTCGGATTTCAGACATCGAAAGTGAGAAAATCATGTTAGAAAAGTCTATCGAGGAGGAGAAAAAGGGTTACGAAGAAGCCCGGGAGAATCTTAAGGATGCAGAGAATATGGTTAAGAAAGTAACAGAGGAGAATAAAAACTTGGAGACTAAAAGCAAAAAACAAGAAGATGATTTGGCTTCTGCAGAGGGAGAATTATCGAGGCTCGAGAATCGGGCGGGCCCCACCGAAAACGTCGGGGAAGATCAGCAGCAGAAAAGTGCGGTCGCGGGGAGTAAGTCTAATGGCTCCTCGAGGAAGGTGACTCGGAGGAGAAAGGTGAACACGAAGCGGACCGATTCGTAGCAGAAAATTCGTATTTCTTGATGAGTGTAATTAGATGCAAACATGATATTCTTGAATACATTATATGAGGCAAAATTTTAATGATGGGCATATCACCAGCCACGTCGAATTTCCGGCAATTTGTACTGAAAATTCACCGATTTTGTTAAGAATGCAAATTTAGTGACCTATTTTTGCAAAGTGACCCAAAATCGAAAATTGATATAGTTAGTGACTCAATCTTATAATTTTTCCAATTATATGACTGGATTTATTTTATTTCACGAACACGTCCATTACAATTTTTTTTCGAAAAAGTCGTAGTCTCGTAAGATCAAAGGCTCCTTACAAAATTGATGTGCGTATAATAAGTGAAGCGCTTCAAGGCTGAGCTTTCCATGATGAAGTAATATCAGCTACGGCTTCGCCGACCGTGAGATAAAGCCCTTCTAAGCCGAACGGTTCCAACGCGTTCGACTGGTGAAGTTTTTCCATTACGCTCCCGACGGGATTTACCAGCACGAGCTTCACACACACAAAAAAAAAAGAATAATATTATTTCGATTACGAAATAAAAATAGGAAAAAAACTATATTTCTTCGCGTATAGATTTTACCTTAAGCGATCGTTTCTCGAGCGTGTTTCTGAGCTCGCCGATCATGTCAATGCCGCTCGTATCTATCGCCGTCACAGCTGATCGAAGATAACAAATAGAATTTAAAAAAAAAAAAAAAAGATGTTTTTTCGGGTGCTAAATATTTGTATTAATGAGAAAATTTATGAAAGGTAGTTACCAGTCATGTCAAGAATCACACACTTGATGCTACTTTCTTTGTCTGAAGAAAGCAACTCTTCTTCTTCTTCTCTAATCCACCTCAGCACCCTGCAGATTTTCAACCGAGGTTACCTTAGATTGCGAAACTAAAAAAAAATATGTAATGATTTCAGAACCAAACTTATAAAAAAAAAAAGAAAAAAAACCTTTCTTGCAAATACGTCGAATTCGCAAAGTAAATCGGAGACTCTACGGCGAGTATAATAAAACACGGCACCCTAACGGCGTTTCTGTATCTGCTAAGGCTGTGGTAAATTTGAGTCCCCGGAATATTCCCTAAAACGACCGTATTTGGCCTCGTGACGTGCAATAAAATCTTAAAAATCGAAATTCCCACCTGAGATTTACGCCAAGAATTCAAAAAAAAAAGGTATAAAAATCATTACTTTTTAAATTTCATGAGAATATAAATAAGACTCACAGCAATGGAAAGACCAATAGGAACCGAGATGAAGAGAACACCGAAGAAAGAACACAAGCATGCGAAGAAATCGAGCTTGTCCACTTTCAGCAGCTTGTAAGCAGATTCGTAATCGATTAAGCCAACGACGGCTGTAATAATAATCGCCGCCAAAATAAAATTCGGAGTGTAATGAAATAGTGGCATCAGAAACAGAAGCGTCACGAGCACCGCCGACGCCATTATTACGTTCGACGCCACCGTTTTCGCTCCGGCGTTGTAATTCACTGCGGAGCGCGAAAACGATCCTGTCGAGGAAATTAGAGAAATAGCTTTATTGTGATTATCTTTATTTTTTTTCGTTTATTTCGTAGATTTGAGAAAATAAATATTATATATATATATAACCTGTCGTGACGTAACACGAAGTGCAAGAGCCGGCGATGTTCATGAGGCCGATGGCCATCATTTCTTTGTTCCCGTCGACTTGGTAGTTCTTTAGGGACGCAAATGTTCTTCCCACGGCGATTCCTTCCTAATTTATTTTTTTTCGAAAAAAGGGGATTAATAATTTTTTTTTTTTTGCATAGCGAATAGAAAATAATGGAAATTTAACGATGAAGTTACCGTAAGTGAAAGTATTCCGGTGACGATACCGGTTTTGATAGCCAGAGCGAGGTGAGGACCGCTCAAGTACAACATGTTTAAGGACGGCGGATTTAAGCCCTTCGGTAAATCTCCGATCTGTTGACGAATTACTTCATTATATATCGAAAAACTCGAACAAAATATCAGAAAAAATATCTTGTCCCACAAGCAAAGTTGTCATTTTTCTTACAATAGATATCATGTGAAGCTTCGACTTGAAGCAGACGACCAAAAGGGTCGATGTAATGACCGATGCCAACGGTGCAGCGGCCGAAATCCAGAACAACTTTGGCTTTCTCATGCTCTGTATTTATTTTTTTTATATCATCATGAATACGAAAAATTATATTTTCGAGTAATTAATAGAGAAGCAACGAAGAGAAAAATACGAATGCTTACTATTTGCCTCGTCGTCAATAACAGTACGAGGAAAACAACTCCGACGACGATCGTTTGCCACGTCCACTGCAGATCGTTACTTCGAATTTTAAAAAATAAAAAATAAAAAATTCTATCAACCGATAAACTTTGGAGAGATTTTTCACCTCGTTTCGGTGATGAAAAACCGAAGACAAAACCGGCAAAAGCTGCATTTCGCTGGTGAAGTGAGAAATCCCGAGGAGCCCTTTAAGCTGCTGCAACGAAACGATCACCGCCGCACCCGCCATGAATCCCACGAGGGTTGCCTTCGACAGAAAATCAATCACAAATCCCAATCTGCAAAAATTTCAAAAAAAAAAAAAAAGTTATTTCATAATCAGACAGTAAAAAAATGATGTAAGAAAACAATTCATTGTACCTTAAAAATCCCAGAGAAGCCTGAAATAATCCCGCAAACAGCGTGGCGGTGAACGCCAGCTGGAGGTAAAGGCCCGGTTCTGCAGTGTAAGAAACGGATTCGCTGAGCATCGTGCCCATTACGAGCGATGCTATGGAGACGGGACCCACCGCTAAGTGCCTCGAACTCCCGAGGACGGAGTACACGAGAGGCGGCACGAAGCTCGAATCTGCAAAAAATACGAAGTCAGTAAATAATATAGTGAACGCAGAAGATCGAAGTGGTTTGTATAGAATTCGGGGTGCTTACAGAGCCCGATTATCGGTGGAAGATTCGCTAATTTCGCGTAGCTAATTCCCTGCTTCGAAAAATTAGAGAAATTTTCCATAACTAAATCACCATTAAAACATCCATAATATGGAGAATTGCTTGATATAATTTCAGAACTGTGAGGAGGTAAAGCATTTTTGCTCTCAAACTTCTGAAGCATGATAATTGATAACCAACCCAAAAAAAATGTTTTTTTTTTCTGTTAATATTCCATTATGTTGCTTGAAACTATTTCGGAACATAAGAAAATGGTCATTGACGTTGTTGTAATTAAAAAAACCATTGAATTCCATACACACGTAAATTGCTTGATATAATTTCAGAACTGTGACGAGATAGAGCATTTTTTTGCTCTCACACCGAAAAATTCCGAAACATGATAACCAACCCAAGAAAAAAAAAAGCTTTTTTTTTTTGTTAACATTCCATCAAATAAGCAAAAGACTCCAATTTTGTTTTCTTTTTATAGAAAGAATTTCGCACCTGTGGGATTGCGAGGCTTGCAATTGTGAGCCCAGAGACAACATCGGATTTCAGCAACTCGAGAGTGTACTGTGGGCCCCACTGGAAAACCGGAAAAAAAAACTGCAACGCGAGGACCACTCTCTTGTACGCCGTTTGATCCTTAAACTTGTGTAATGGGTCGTCGGGAAAGAAAATTTCCGAGAGGCGCTGCCTCAGTTTCTGCGCGGTTGTCTTCTCCGGCGGCAGGCATACTCTGTGAACTTCCATCGCCGGAAATTGTCTCGCAATGTGGGCGGTTGGGATTCGAGCGTCTTCGACTCTTTTTATATTGACGGGCATTTTTAATTTTTTTTTTCCTTTTTCTTAGCGTGAAGAAGCGGTATGTTTGTTTCTGAGTACGAGGTTTTCTCGCTCTTATTTCTGTTGACGGTTGAAAGGTAGTTTTTGTGTGGGAATTGAAAAAAAAAAAGAAATGTGACTCGGATGGTTCCTTCGGAGTTGAAGCTTATGGGGTTTATATATACATAAGATGTATGCGAAAAAGCGTGAACTTTCGGAAACGTTTTAAATGAGGTTCTTATTTACGTATAAATGTTGGATTTTTAAAACATTTGACTATGTAGATAAAATACGTACTTTTTCATTTTCTTTGGTGGTTTGAATTTGCAGATTTACTTCATATTCAAGAATAATAAATATAAGTCCCGAGGAACCCTGGCCGGGAGACCAGGTAAAATCGGAAGTGAACTCAGTGACTTGCAAATCATGTCAATTGGTTCAATCACACTAGTCTAGGTACATTTTTGACAGGCTAACTCGAGCTAATATTGAAAGAGAAAATCGATTATGGGACCTTGACAATTAAGTCATGACCTCTTGCACCATGTGCATGTATATATAAATTATATATATATATATATATATATATATATATTCTGGGGCTATGGAATTAGGTCACAACCACAAACTCTCAAAGATGGAACTAATCACTGAAGTTAGTTGAATATGCTCGATCTGACCCAATATTGATAGTTACGAGATTTGAACACACGTAATTAAAAAAGGTTTATATATTCCACTCAACTATACTAGGCTGCGCTACAAAACCACCTTTTGGTAAAAAAAAATTAAATTGTAAGACTAATCGAGTGTTAACATGGAGTACATATGAATGTCGGAATTAAACCCTCATAGTCAGAAGTATATAATGAATATGCACATTATTACTTGTGGTTTTGGGTATAAGAATGACATCATTAGCAAATAATATTATTACATATTTTATTTTATTGGTTGGCACGACCACAATATAAGACTACTCGAGCCTAAATGAGATATATTTTAGGGCACAAAGGAAAGGTTAATAGCAAGATGAAGAGACATCACGTTATCATTGAATTTTGACCAGAGAATAAGCACAGGACACCCATGAAAGAAGCACTTAGAAAAAGAAAAAAAAAAGACTTTTTTCGATTGCAGTAACATCTTAATTGAGTAAATCAAATACTGCATTATTATTGTGGTGGTGGTCGACACCATTTTTCATGTAGAATTGAGACTAAAATATATTAAAAGGAAAAAAGAAATAAAGAACCTCCTCCATGAACTAATTATATATAGACACTCCCTATGAACGATCGATTATTACATATTGATCATCCGACACTGATTTTTCTTGATCAAGCTTTAGTTCACTTCTTCTTCACGTTAATATTGCATCTCAGATTTGTAGCTTATAGCTTCTCAATGGAAGAACATTATATTGGAATGTGCTAATAATATCCCATGGAATAAAAGCCAATAAAAAATTCTTTCGTTCTCCATTTCAACTTCCGTGCATTAAAGTTAACCTAAAAGTGTGACTGCTGCGAAAACAACATCGAAATCACACGAACTCATAGTTCTTAAGAAGAAATAAAAATCAGAAGAGCACTTGATTCCTTTATATGCGGCGAGTAGTGGATGCTTTTGCGTGTGGACTATATAAAATTATCCTTATAAATAGAGATGACTGAATCGAAGCAAAATGAGACACCATTGATGGACCAAATTCAAATACTTTAAAACTTCGGCGTGGAAACGCCACTTCTCTCGTGAGAATATACCTTTCAACTTTTTATGACATTACTTCGATCTTCTCTAATTTGCGCGATAGCTTAAGTTGTACTTCAACCTCCCATTTTCCATGGTCCATGCTATGACAGCACAGCACTCATTATTAGCTAATTTAGGGTTTAGTAATTGTTGCATCAGGAAGAAATATACATATGTACTATAGGTCCTTTTAAAAAAATGGAGCTTGACTGGGTCAATTTTAAAAAAATGGCCTCGTTGACGATTTTTTTTTGGTCAATAGCCCTCACTTTGTTTAAACGTTAACCATATTAACTAATTCTCATACTTAACTCATTAAAATAAAAAAATAAAAAGAAAAACGAAAAAATGGCCGCAATAACTGACTGAACAGAACATGGGTCCATCTCCCTCTTTAACCATAACCATACAATCGATATGAATGCATTATCTTCTCCATTTTAAAGAACAAAGGGTAACAACACACACCTCTCTCACAAACCTAAAGCGACGCGAGCTGTTCTCTTCGTTTAGTGCCGGAAAACAACTTTTCAAACCAAGAAAACAGCAAGCATTTCAGCATATTTACCAGTAAGCATTCATTACATGAAAACTGCAATTTTAACGTCGAAAATGGTGAATTTCCAGTCCATTACCCCCTAAAATGTATGGGTTATTTATTAGATCACGTGTACTAGCCAGAGTAGCGATGTTTCAGTGGTTATTACGAGAAATCGGACCTGAAAATACATATTCTGAGGTCTACTGTTCGTGCATGGGACCCCTGCGTGCGGGTACCATGCGATATAGGTGCGTGTACCGTGAGATATAGGTGCGGGTACCATGCGCGCGGGTACCCTGCGCCAGTGTGCGGGTACCATGCGCCCAGTGTGCGGGTACCATGCGCTTGTGTGCGGGTACCATGCGCCAGTGTGCGGGTACCATGCGCTTGTGTGAGGGTACCCTGCGCCAGTGTGCGGGTACCATGCGCCAGTGCGCGGGTCCCCTGCGTTGTGTGCGGGTACCGTGATCCCATGTTCGGGATCCATGCGCTGAAGATCATATATAAGCACGATATATGACGAGAATCGTTTTCTAAACAGTAACATTGCATAATATTGCAGGTGTTCAAAATGACAATTACCAACATTGTATTTCAATTCGACGGTCGGTGGTTAATCGGCGAGGACAATACCTCGACTTGGTCTCCTGCGTCAAATTGTAGCTGGCATTCAATTTTGGTGGATGAGGACGCATGCACGTTAGAAGACGTAAAGGAGCAAATTGTATCCGTGTTAGCGTTTCGCAACGACAATGCGAGGCTAACACTAAGCTATATGCCAAATGTACCCTATAGTTATCCGAGGCCCATATACATCGATAACGACTATGCTCTACGTGCGTACTTGGGTTTTGGTGGCCCTCAATCGAGACCCGTGATTCATGTCGAGGTGGTGGAATGTGCGCTTGTGGCTCCGTCGGACGCATTTGCTGGTTCTTCTAGTAATAATACCGGGCTCATAGCCGATTGCGATGAAAATGCGCAAATCGAACCGTTTGAGGGTCTTGAAGATATCGCTGGACCGTCTGGGGGTAGGGATTACTCGGGTTGGCATTCGAATGAAAATGAAGATGAGGCAATTGAAAACACTGACGAGTCGGAAGAGGAATTCGTAGCCCGTGATCACAATGACGATATAGATCGAAACCCGGTAGAAGAGGCTGCCGATGGTACTTTTGCATTTCCGGACGGTTCAAGCCTACACGTTGGGCAGCAGTTTCGTGATAAGGCGGAAGTTATCGAGGAAATATCTAAAATCGCGTTGGCTGCGTCGTTCGAGTGCAAATTAGTAAAGTCGAACAAGACTTTGTATGTAGTAAGATGTGCGATGGAGCAATGTTCGTGGCGCTTTCGAGCTGCAAAAGATAGAGATTCCCCTTTTTTCTCGGTACGGACATATTGCGGCACACACACATGCGGCGTGTCTCATCGACGTCGAAGTCATCGTCAAGGAACTTCATCGGTTGTGTCTAGGATGCTTCTTGACAATTTTAGCGGGCCTAAAGACATTCCCGCGCCA
Source organism: Linderniella brevidens (assembly GCA_004919715.1). Classification (NCBI taxonomy): domain Eukaryota; kingdom Viridiplantae; phylum Streptophyta; class Magnoliopsida; order Lamiales; family Linderniaceae; genus Linderniella; species Linderniella brevidens. The sequence goes on from SWDC01000146.1 coordinate 2,464,024, forward strand.
AAGGCTATCATGTCTATGATGCAAAATAGAGGGGTGAATGTTTCTTATTACAAGGCTTGGAAGGGGAAGAATATCGCTACGGAGGAGTTAGTCGGTAACGGGGACGATTGTTACGCGTTGATCCCGGCGTATTTGGAGGCCGTGAAGCAAATGAACGCCGGAAGTGTCACGGATTGGGAGATGGACGAGGAAAACAGATTTAAATATCTGTTTTTGGCATACGGTGCATGCATAGCGGGATTTGCTTTCATGCGTAAGGTAATTTCTATCGACGCACCTTTTTAAAGGGAAAATATAAAGGGGTGATGCTTGTTGCTACGGCGCAAGACGGCGATTACCACCAATATCCTATCGCATGGGGTATTGCGAGCACCGAATCTACCGAATCTTGGTCATGGTTCTTAACGAGATTGAAACTGATCGTGGCCGATTCAAATGACCTCGTCATAATTTCTGACAGACATGGCGGGATAAAGACAGCCGTACCGGCAGTTTTCCCAAATGCGTTTCACGGGTTCTGTGCGTGGCATATTCAACAAAATATAAAGACCCGTATGAAGGAGAAAGGTGCGTGTGCGTTATTCCTTAATATTGCGTACGCCTACAAGACGAGCGATTGCGATCGATTGTTGGAAACGCTAAAGGAACGGTACGAAAACGTGCATAAGTATCTTCAGGATGGTACGAAGGCAAAATGGACGAGATCGTATTGCCCGAGAATGAGGTACAACATCATGACCACAAACGGCTCGGAATCGATAAATGCCGCTCTACGTGCGGATAGAGAGCTTCCCCTCATAGGATTGTTGGATTCGATACAACGTTTGACAACTAGTTGGTTTAGTAAGCATCGACGAACTTGCGAAGCTTCGATGACAGCCAATGTTACGTCATTTACGCCGAAGGTCGAGTCAATCCTACGGTCTCACTACATAAATTCTCAAAATCTACACGTCTCGGAAATTGGCATTCAACGGTATAATGTATACGGGCATGGAGTCAACGAGGTGGTCGATATCGAGACGAAGTCATGTAGTTGTAAGATGTTTGATATCGATCGTATCCCGTGTGCGCACGCCATTGCGGCTTGTGGACACGCTAATGTAGGGGTATATTCGCTAGTCCATGCGTATTACAGCTTGGAGACATGGAAATCAGCGTACGAGGGTACCATATGGCCTGTGACCGAGCGCGTTGAAGGAATTGTTAATATGTTACCACCACTCATTGACCCAAAACGTGGAAGAGCACAAAAAAATAGAATGCCATCCGTCGGGGAATTCGGTAGGAGGGGGTAAATCCTATGAGTTTGTTTGTAATGTTGTAATGTTTGGTATCGTATAATGTAATGTGTTAGACATGGTGTAATTTTATTGTATATTCGTTATGTTGTCAACTGTGTGCGGGTACCGAGCCCTTGTGTGCGGGTACCGTGCACCATGTGTGCGGGTACCGTGCACCATGTGTGCGGGTACCCTGCTCTTGTGTGCGGGTGCAGTACAGTTATCAAATGATTTCAACATTAAATATTTTACATCAATCAAGTCAGCGCAGTAGGTAGGTCTAGTCTGTACGTTAAATAATAAAATAATAATTTATCCAGATTTACAGTAATCATTAATCAATTATTCTGAAAATCATACATCAATCAATTTATTTTTTATTATATTAAATATGTTATATCAATCAAGTCAGTGCTTTACATCATGTTTGTACGTTATTTTAATCATATCGATATAATCATTAACCAATTATTCTGATAATCATAAATTAAAGAATTATGTTTTCAAAATAACGGCGCCAGTGTGCGGGTACCCTGCGCTAGTGTGCGGGTATCCTGCGCCAAGTGTGCGGGTACCATGCGCCAGTGCGCGGGTACCCTGCGCTAGTGTGCGGGTATCCTGCGCCAGTGCGCGGGTACCATGCGCTTGTGCGCGGGTCCCCTCCGCTTGTGCGCGGGTACCATGCGCCAGTGCGCGGGTCCCCTGCGCTTGTGCGCGGGTACCCTGCGCCAGTGCGCGGGTACCCTGTGCTTGTGCGCGGGTACCCTGCCTATACAACTCGAAAGACTTATAACATAATACAATTTCCCGAATATACAACTCGAAATTCCATTATGACATAAAATTTACCCAGATTTACAATTTATCCAAATACAAAATTATTCAAGTACATATAAATTATTGATACCAAGCACCCCAATCGTTCATGCGAATGGTAATACATAAAAATTCACGAAATTGGGTCACTTGCCGCCCTGTAAGCTCGCCGACGCTATCGCCCCGGAATAACATTGAAAATGCGGCCCGCAACACGTGAACCCCACAATCGCCGCTGAAAACAACCAAATATTTAATAATGAGATATGAAGTAGTAGAGACAACTTAATATCGAAATATGATACACTTACGAATTTTCTTGCTTCTTGAAGTTGGGGATCCGCTCGACCTTCCATTTCCTAAAAGCGTTTGCGATCAGACCGAGCTTTTTGAGCACGATCGGGACAGCTAATTGGAGACCGGCGAGGGCTGCGTGCATGTTGCGCATGTCGACATCGCAAGACGGATCCGAGTCGAATACTCGGATCGTCTTGTTCTTCCAGTCGAGGACTGCAAGAACCCAATGCGCGATGGTCTGCACCGGGACCACGATATAGTCCGCAACTTGCCACGACACGGACGGCCAGTCTTGATCCCGTCCCTCTGCGAAGTGGACCAAAAAGGACAGCATCCCCTTGACAAATTTCCCGTTCTCTATGCAGTCCCGATCGATGCTCTCCTTCATCGCAACGCTCATGAAGGAGATGGCACGAGAACATAAGGTATGAATCCTCTGCATCTCGATGAACCCTCTAATGGATTCGTCAATGTGCTATAAAATAAAAGGAAACAAGTTAATTAATAAAACGTATTAATGCATTTACACGTATTAAAGTTATCAATCCTTCTTACCGCGTCGTCGAGCCAATACGAAGTGGTGTAGAGCTGCTGAAACCACGTCTTGGTTCGATACGATTTGGACAAGCAAAGAACCCGGCCGTTATCTTCCATCGTATCGATCCTCTGTTTTTGACGTCCCCATAATTTCAGCTTTCTCTTCATGTGCCGTTCCAGCATTGGGTTTATGCTGTTCGGCACACGGTTCTGGTTCGGGTCGATGAATGGGGTCACCTGGTACTTGGAGGGCCTGGTTTCCCGAGGCGGCGTCGACTCCACCGCGGGCCTCGGGTTCCTCCGCGGCCTCGGCTTCCTCCGCGGGCTCGGGTTCCTTCGCGGGCTCGGGTTCCTCAGCGGCAGCGGCTTCCTCCGCGGTCTCGGTTCAAACGGGAACTCTGCCTCTCGAGCTGCCTCAGGTTCCGACGGATAGAACGCCTGGTTGGATCCACCGGCCTCATAATCTAACAAGATAAAACTCCAACGTCAAAAACTATCAAAATTGCAGCAAATTATTTATAGGGACGTACCGTGCGACGCGTGTGCCGGAAAGTCTCGATTGGGCCTGTACCACCCCTGTTGCAAGTTCTGTTGCAATTCAGTCATCGACTGCTGCAACCCGAATAGACTCGCGCCCCACTCTTGAGCCGTGGACCATCGTTCGTCATACGAGTCCCGTAACTGCGAGATGCTCGTAGAAACGTCGTCGAACCGATGATTCACCGTCTCGAAATTTTGGTCCACGCGTCTTGTGAACTCATCGAATTGCTCCCAAGTGGGGCCCGAATAATACTGTGGAGGAGGGGACGGGTACCGTGAGTGAGAAGGGCCCGAGTAATGATGTGGAGGAGGGCTCGGGAACCGTGGAGGTGAGGGGGGACGAAATTGGTCCGCCTCTTCCTCGTAGAACGACCGCTGCGATAGTTGAGGCATGATTGGCGAAGGCTGCGTTGCTACGACGTCCTCCGCGGTCGGCAGATGCCGTACGCACTTAAGCTCTATACCATCCTCGAGGAGACTCGTTATACGGTCGAGGACTTCGTGCCGCTCCTCCACTTCGAACCGACTATATCGGAAATACGGCTCGTTCATCTCCGATACAGTCGGGCTCAACATCCCCGAGACGGGTGACCCCTTTACGGCTTGGAGGATGGTCTCCATCTTCAGAGCTCCCTTCGTCGACCAATCATTGGTGACGTACCGGCATATCCGCGGGGTCACCACATCCGCCTCGTTTCTACGATAGGCGAATGCGTACCGAATGCCTGGTATGCACTCGTACGCCAAAACCTAGAATGCAAAGAAACCAACTTAGCAAAAATATAATCACGATTAAATATATATTTATAAGGATTTTAAATAATGAACGACCTGAAGCGGATGAACGAAGCCACTAATCAGTAGCCCGCAGTGTTCGCTGCCCCCGTTGCGGGCTCGTTCGCGCACAAAATCTCGCTTCTCCCTGAGGTTTATCTTCAGCGAGCGTATCACCTCTTTGAACGCTACGCTGCCCCAAGGATAGTTGGCGAAGGTGACTTCGTCTTCGACCAACGAAAGCAGCCACGACCGAAGAATGGTGTCCTTCTTCGACGGTCGAGGAAGCACCACAGATGCGGCAAAGAGAATGTCCGCCAACTTCAACTTATCGAAGTTGACGGTTCCGTCGTCGTTGGCTCCCAACTCTCGCAGCCGATCCTCGACGTACGACAAACGGATGGTGGATCTTCCCGGGAAGTTTCTCTCAGCGAAATCACCATTGGGGTCTACTTCCGGGATATCATCGGAGAACCTTAGCCCGGTAATCACGCAATACTCCGCTTTAGAAAATCGGAGAGGTCGGTTGTTTATGACCATCCACAGCTCCTCGCGGTCGTGAAGAGTAGTCTGCCTCCTCGTCAAAAATGTAATGAGCTGGGCGGATAAATTGAAATCGACGGCAGCCTCGACGAGTCTACCAAATGGACTCCCCGCCCTATAACTCTCTCACTCATTTCCATTTAGATTGTTCCTGATCTTCGCGCTTGCCTCCGTGTACATCTCGGTCATTGTCAATCGGAACTCGAAGTCGTCGTCTCGGGATGACAATTGCTTCTTCAGCACAACCTGGGAATCATAAGAGTAAATAACCAGTTAGTACATGCATGGTACCCGCACATGAAAGCATGATACCCGCACAGGAAAGCATGGTACCAGCGCTGGCAAGCATGGTACCCGCACAGGAAAGCATGGTACCCGCGCTTGCGAGCATGGTACCCGCGCATGCGCGCAAGGTACCCGCACACAAGAGCATGGTACCCGCACACAAGAGCATGGTACCCGCGCTCACTATCGCATGGTACCCGCGCGCAATCGCATGGTACCCGCACGCAATCGCATGGTACCCGCACACAATCGCAAGGTACCTGCCCGTATGGGTACCGTGCGTATGGGTACCATGCGACTGTGCTCGGGTCCCAAGCCTGCTATCACGGGTACCCTGATTTGCGCGACTGTTTGGGTCCCAATTGGTTCGACGCACGGTTCCCTTGCGAACAAGGTCCCAAATTGCAGAATTGGGAAACCATGCGACGGACCCAATCAATTCGACGCACGAGACCTGCTCCTGAGGAAGACGAAGTCACAGTGAAATTTACCGGCACTCTTTCGGGACGCGCGCTCATTGCCATTGTAGTCGGTTTGGAGATTTTTCTGCTTCGGTTAGAGGTTGTTTCGTGGATCTGAAAATTTACTGCTTCGTTTCCGTTATGTGTATTTCTTCACTTTTAACTGTCAATTATTGTACTGTACTCGGTTATGAAGAAGAAGACGACCCGTGACGCTACAGTGGGGGAATCGATTAAACTTAATTAATTTTACTTTGGGTAGTTGAATGGGTTAAATAAGGGTAAAGACGTCTTTTTCCCTGAGTTAGTAAGGGTAGAATAGACTTCAAACATTATGGAGGTCATTTTTTTAAAATTGACCCAGTCAAATGCCATTTACTTAAATAATCCATGTACTATATATGTGTAGTAAATTGGATCATATTAGTCAAATGGAAAATCGAAATTCTTTCATGCATTCGATGAACTTCGAGCCCTCTATTGCGGGTTTACATTAGTATGTTAAGCACATCGTAGTTATAATTTATCTACATAGAACATATATTGTTATTGAACAAAAGCCCCCCTCTTGATCATATTTTCCCCTTACACGTGCACTGCACTTGCCTTAGAGTTTGATTCTTAATTAGAACTTGCAAGTTACCTTTAGCATATATGTTATTGCTTTTGAGTTCCTGCTGGTAATGCAAGAGTTTATTCCAAGGAATATCCCATCTCCTCATGCATATAAGTGGCAATAACTATGACTGCTTGGGTACTAAAGCAATCATGATACACTTGGAAAAAAAAAACCTCATGGTCATCATACTTTGCACTTTAGACTAAATTAAAATCAACACAACTTTGGAGTATTGCCGTTGAAAAAATCAATCTGTTACCACTAATCAAACTTATGTATATGTAATTTTTTATGTCCAAAATTATCACATAACATAGGCTGTTTGTATCTATATTGTTCCACTTTGAATGTAGAAAATACGATAGAACCGAAGATATCTCGTAGATGCCCGAAAAAAGCACGTGTGGGCACTGATGAATATGTTTCGAAAACGCGTAAATGGGAATAGTTATCGTGTGATTACAGTAAATGCACAAGTCGTTCTAACACGTAACAAGCTATTAGTTTTGTAGACTGATTGTTGAAGGTCAGAATCATGGAGGTAAACAAACAATGTTGCATTTTGAGGGGAAAGTTTTGAATATTTTGATCTTATTTCAAGAAAGTAGTAGGGTTGGTAATTGTAATAATGTTTGTGGACAAAGTGCTAGTTACATCTGCTTTTTGTCAATAAATAAATTAAATTAAATGAAAGAAAGTGTGTGATTAATTCTCTGCTTTCCTTTTGGCTTTCTGCATGATTTAATTTTCAACACTTCTGTGCCAAATTAAAGTGTTATTAATTATATTGTTCCGTGTAACTACTAAGTCTTATGTCTTAAAGGTGAGATGAGTAGTTAAAAGCTTTTCTATAAAGGTTGATGAAAGAAGTTGACCACAATTACCCCATTCATTATATCCTTCGCTCTTAGTAGATAATTAATGTGATGTTCAAACTTCAAAGAAAATTCGAAAAGCATTACGCAACTTTGGTCTCTGGCTAACTCGCGTATGGTTGGGAACGAACTCTAGTTAATATATAACTAATCTACTAAAGCTGGAAGTACTGTAATGATGTACTAATTACGATTTTGTCGAGGCGTGATATTTAATTTCTCATAAGCGTTGACTTCTTATCTCATGAGGTCCCAATTTTCAAGTGACGGAGGCCGTCAAACATTTTGGAGGTAACTGACGTTACGATAACGGATTAACCGTTGATGGAAGAATTGGCGCATTAGTATTGGTAAGTGGAACCTATTACTTACCTACGTTGTGAGCCTTTTGACTAATATGATGAGCCCATAAAAATCAAATAATTGTGGGCTCAGGTTTTAAGAAGGTTTCGACATGCGATTGAAGAACTGTTTTTAGGAAAAAAAAACACGTAGAAATATAAACTAATGAAACGGATATAGGAGAGCATCATCTCTCATGTTTTCTCATAATATTGGCTTTTCTTTATCATCAGTACAATAAATTAATAGTAGCGATTATAACAATAATACCACGAATAATAATAATAATAATAATCATCATCATCATCATCTTTGTGGTCGTCGACTAAGGTGGTGGGGTACTGTAGCTCTCGGTGCACTTGTTAGAGCAAGATCCCACACAGTTGTTCATCTTATCTCCATCTGAAAAAAAATAATAATTAAACAAATAAAAATCATTAGTATCCATAATTAGCTACAGAGACTACGTACATATCCTCGTCTGCGGCTAATAATAAAAAAAATATATAGAAAGAGCTTATAATTACTGGGCTTATTCTTGATGCTAAAACCCATGCACGTGGAGAAGGCACAGCCAAGTTTGCAGAATCCGAGGTTGTCCGATGCTGCTGATGAATCTTCTTCTTCTTCTCTGGGAAGAATATCAGAAAAGATGCAATCTTTCAAGCAATGAGTGGTGCAGTTGCAGAGATTCTGCGCAGGATCAATCATGCACGTGAGGAAGCATTTGGTGTAGCAGTCTTTGAACGAAGCAGAAGATTTCTCTGCCTGCATTAAGCCGACAACAACCATAACTACGACCAACATCAGTTTCTTCATCATCATTATATCTCCCCTAATTATCAAGAAAAAATAAAACTGATGTAGTAAGAAGAAACTCTTCGAAGCGTCGAATGATTATATTACACTGGTGGTATGTGTTGCTGTCCACAAGGATTGTATATATATATATATATATATATATATATATATATATATATATATATATATATATTTATTCAGAAAGCTCCCTAAATCAGTCATGTGATTAGCCACTTGGTCATCTTCTTGTCTTATTATGAGAAAATGCATGCATTACTTTCGAATATAAATGAAATAAAAAGGTTACTCAAACATATATTTGTGATTCTATGGGACTTTGAGTTGAGTGCCAATGAAAACTGCGGAAATTGAAGTTAAGATCAGACATGTGATTTTAGTATTGTGGCTTTTCTAGTGGTTTTTACTGCGGAAAATTCAGAAATTAATTTAAATAAGTAGTGTATTATTATATATGGATAGGACCGAATCACGAAATGATCATAACAGGGACGAATAATAGATGTATGTGTTTCTGGCCCGTGATCTTCCGTCAGAAAAGTCGATTGGCTCGTGAATTCATCGTCATTAACAGAATAATAAATTCCTCCGAAAAAAACAAAGTATGAATAAAAAATAAACAATAGTAATAATGATATTGGGCTGACGTAGCTGGGCTTGGAACTAAAAATAATGATATTGGGCTGGAGTAGCTGGGCTTGGAACTTCTGAAATATTGGGCTCATATTATATAATTGTTTGTTTATTAAGATATCCCAATCTCTTACGAGTGCAAGGAACAGTTCCGGCAACACTGCCGCTGTTTCTACGATCTCAGGCCACCATATCCATGCGCGGTGCTGAAGCCGAAGGTGTATAGTAATTAGTATTTATTCAACTCAATAAAAGGCATAGCATATTAATTCAATAAAATGAAGGGTGCATGGCCATATATTTATTCAATAAACTTTACACACACACACACACACACACATATATATATATATTTATGTTATTTGCGTGAGATGCTTACTAATTAATCCATTAGAAATCGTAACAGATTTCTATGCATGTTCAGTGAACATCATCATATGATTAGTCCTTGTGCAATAGTATACAGAGTATTTGAATAAATTACTCTCATCAGAACGCTTGAGTAAATATATTAATCGCATGGGTTCGTTGTAATATATATAAGAAATTAAACGGGTATGTAGGTAGTTGGGTTCGTTGTATCTGTCTTGAAATTCGTTAATTATACAAAGTGATACAATTATATTAATAGGATAATGTCTCCTGTGTTCATGAATGTTGAACTCTCTCTCTCTCTCTCTCGCATCATCGAACATATAACCAATGTATTATTATATAATATATATGAAGTCATTGCAAAAAAGAACAAAAAATCTCAACTGTTATTGCTTCTTAATCATATGATCTGCTGATCAATAATCGAATTTTCCCTATATTAAAGAATAAGCACGGCCGATTTCGTGTGATCTCATGATCTTCCATGTCTGCTTCCTCAGTACAATAAAACACACGGTGGGCCCCATGTATACCGCTCTTGGCTATACATCCACATAAGGCTCATCAAACATGTCCTCACACCACAATTTTCATAAAAATGTACAGAAACTGTTGACCGGGAACTCCGGTAAAGACTCGCCGCGTAAGGCTAACTCCTGTGTCGGGAGAGATACCTGCGAGACGGACATTAAACTCCCACGTGTCGGTAAGTCCTTGAATGAATTGCCCCGACAAAGCAACAGGCTTCACACATGCTGGTCTCACGGGCCCACAATACATTGCGTCATTACGTTGACTCTTTGCTCATATAATGGGACCCACTTCTTGTTCCACCATTTTTTAGGTATTCCCACTATACTTCTATATGAACTAGCCCATAAATATCAGCATGGGCTTGCGTCACCTGGCGGAGACTTAATTACACCACACATTCCATAAGTGGGACTAATCCTCGGGGTCAGATGGATATCTATCAAACCCACTTGACAACGATAGTCATGGACCATAAAGCCCATATCACCCACAAAATCCTTAAGACATACTCCTTGATCATTCATCCATTGTCTTTGTAGCAACAATTCTTTCGCTAAAAATTGGCTTTTAAGGGGAAAAAAAAAAAGAAAGCCAATGAAACCTTGTTCTAGTGGTCAAGGAAGAGCCATTAAGGTATTGTGGTTAAAGGAGGTCGTGAGATTGAATTTTTCCTTCCACAATTCCTTTAGTAGACTCTAATGGGCCCATGACTATTGTTGTCAGGTGGATTTGGGACGTATTCATCTGGCCCTCGGGATTAGTCCCACCGTGCAATTAAGCCTACGACAGATCTGTGTGACGCAAGTCCACCGAAAAAAATCAGGAAAGAAACGTGGGAGAGAGAGAAAACAATTCGGGAAAAGAAAAAAGAAAGAAAATAAATAACTACGACAGGATCATAGCACTTGGGGTCCACGTCGTAGGGGGAAATCTCCAACAGTATCGCTTTGATATGTCCGGACGAATCAGGTCCGTTCTTTTGAGGACACCCGTCAATCAACGGTGAATCGTCTTCCCTTTACACATACCGTCAATTCAAACAAATCACCACACTGATATAAATATAATAGCTAGTCTCTCTCTCTCTCTACATCGTTAAGGCGGCGAGGCAAAGAAAGATGCTGACGACGGAATCAGAATATTCCGTCGGACTGAAGACGGAGCTAACCCTAGCACTTCCCGGCGAGACGCCGCCAAATTCCGAAGATGAAGAAGCTATTAGTAGCACTCTCTCCTCGCCACCTCCATCCGAGTAATTGAATCTATAGTCGAAAATACCCTTTTTCTTCAGCAAAGCTCATCGCAAAAAATTCATGTGAAAGAAGATGACAATTGATTATTTAATTTTTTTGATTCCTTAGGTCTCAGCAGGTCGTGGGGTGGCCGCCGGTGAGATCACACAGAGAGAGAATCAGTGGACACGGCAAGTACGTGAAGGTTGCCGTCGACGGAGCTCCTTATCTCAGAAAAGTTGACCTTGAGATCTACGGTGGCTACGATGAGCTCTTGGCTGCATTTGAGGACATGTTTACTACTACTACTACTACTACTTGTTTAACAACCACACGTAAGCAATAATAGATTAAACTAATTATTTATAAATGATTAAAATTATATATTGTGGTTGGAAAATATTATGGACCCTAATTATTAAATACCCTTGAAATAATGGTACTACGCAGAATATGTGCCCACTTACGAGGACGGAGATGGAGACTTGATGTTGGTCGGCGACGTTCCTTGGAAGTAATGAGTTTTTTAGTTGTTTTTAAGAATACCAGTTTTCATATTTGTTTTTCTCCTTTTTTCATTTTTTCCTTTCGATTGAGTCCTCTTTTAATTAATGTGGCAGAATGTTTGTTGATTCGTGTAAGAGGCTTAGGTTGATGAGGAGTACGGAGGCCATTGGAAGATTACGTAAAAAGCTAAATTAGCTTTATTTTATGCATTCTCGTTGAGGAGGAAATTTGCATAAAGAAACTGGAAATGAGGGATCGAATCGTTGCATGATTTATATATCTTTTTTTTTTTTTATTTCTCGTTTGCAGCTCCTAGAGATTCTTCAGAGGGCTCAAGTGGATAAATGGATGTCATTGGCAGAATTGCATTGTTCTTTCGAGGAGTTTTATTGATGTAGAAAAGTGTATGTATGTATGTCACAAGTATTATTGTTACGTCATCGAACCTGAGACTTCCTTTTTCTCTCTTTCAACGATAGCCTTTTACTAATATGCTAATAATTATATAATGAAATAGAAAAGTAAAAAAAAAAAAAAAAAAATGGGGTGAGAGAGGCTCGAACTCTCGACCTCAGGATCACTCAGAAGCTATGAGACCTACGCGCTAGCCAACTGCGTCACCACCCCATTGTAGAAAAATTTGTTATATTATATTATTAATTAAATGTCTTGGCTTGGGCTTCGATACCTTTAGCCACGATCAGCTTTATAAGACCCAGGAAACATAATCCTCTGTCAAATTATGACAATCTTTTTTTTTTTTATGACAACACACACACGCAGTAGCAATGGGGCAAGGACCAGATAGTTGCATTAATTCTTGATATTCAATTTATCTATGCGATATGACTTGCGATTACGAAAGATCTTCTGTGACAGTCATCTGATGGCATACGAAGTGTTCTTTAGTGATCTTTTAATGGGTTTCAATTTAAACTAATCAGCAGGTACTTTCTTTAGCGATCGCTAAGATTGAATGCGATTACACGATTAATTAATGGTTTAAACATCATCTTATAATATACCGATCCAAAAAGAAAAAAACAACTACGAATGGTCCGCAATAGTGATGGGATTTGACATATCATCATCATCATCATTTGTGGTCCATTGTACGATAATCCAATACATTAAGCCCTAGAAATTGACGGACAATTTCTTAATTAGGTGCAATAATGTCATATAGTGATTACTTCATTATTATTTTTTTCTAATCTAGTTCGATGTTGCAGTTTTTGTCTCCGCTCTCTCACTTTTCCATCATGAAAAACCCTAGTTTCTCCAACTCTTGAAACATTAATGCAACAATCAAACATGGGCTCTCACGCACAACCTCATCATCTCCCTGTAATAAAGTTTACGGAGGCAAACACAAACTCCGAAAACACAAATTCGTGGAAATCCACGTCAGATTCGGTACGAAGTGTCCTCGAATCCTACGGATGCTTCGTGGTGTCTTACGAGAAACCGAGGCCGAAGCTTCACTACGAGATGTTTGATTTGATGAAGGAGTTTTTCGATCTTCCTCTCGAAACCAAGAAGCAGTATTCTTGCCCGGTTCCCGGGCTCGGCTACGGCGGGAATTATCAGATCATGCCGTTGTTCGAATACTGCGGGATCGAAGATTGCCATAATCTTGAAGGCGCGGAGATGTTCACCAGGCTCATGTGGCGCGATGGATACGATAAATTTCGGTAATGATCTGATTTAATTTTTTTTTTGTCGTTTTTGTAGGCTAATTCTCATGACGAGGTAACAATAGATGATATTCGATGTAACAAATTTTTTTTTTTGGCATGTGTATTAGGTGACACTTAAATCAAAAGATTAAAAATTATGATAATAAGTTTCGAAATTGAATAAATTTTAGGTCATCTAAATTACACGTTGCAGTTTTAGGACAATACCTTTTAAAAGCAATTTTAGAACAACTAATGCCATCATTTTAATTCTTAATGTCATCAAATTGCTTTATTTTTGTTCCTCAAATTTAATGTTAGGCTGATTTGTAGACTTTATATTCACTCTGCATGATCAATTGTTATCAGAAAAATCTATTGGATTCTTTAGTTTTTTCTAAATTCAGGTTTCTTTCTAATGAAAAATTATGAGGAAAAAAATAGTTCCTCATTCACCTTATTATCAAAACTTGTTTTCTAAAATTAGAATAGTTCCTCAAATTACTCTATTTTCGAAACTTATTTTCTAAAAATTGGCATCCCCTAATTTAATCCCCGAATTTTAGGTGTCCTTATAATCCCAAAATATACGATACTACAAAATAACTCACCCTACTTATTATAATGATTATCCAACAGCGACGCCATAAACTCGTACTGCAAGGAATCGGCAAAAGTGCACCAAACGGTGATGAAGATGCTGCTCACGAGCTACGGCTTGGACGAGAAATATTACGGCCCGTTGATGGACTCCTTGATTTACCCGATGAGGCTCATGAAGTACCGGCCACCGCCGTCGTCATCAAGCGAAGACGGTAATAAAGATACAATCGGGCTCGTTCCTCACAGGGACAAGAGCTTCATGGCCGTTGTTAGCACCAACGAAGTCAAAGGGTTGGAGATCCAAACCCGTGACGGAGATTGGATCGGGTTCGACCCGTTTCCGTCTTCCTTCGTCGTCATAGTGGGCGAAGCCCTCATGGTAAGTACGGTGTGATGATTCGTTACAGCTCTTTATTACCGAACCTGTCTAGATTTTGAATAATATAAGAAAATTGATTGATGAATGTTTTTTAAAAAAATAGCCTTCAAATGTGTAATTACTATTACACCCTTGCTGAACCGGTCAATCGTGCACGAAACATTTATGAGCGGATGGGTGGGTGTGTAGAATAGTAATTGTATAGTCAATCATCTATTTATTAGATCATGAGTCTAAATCCTTACTAAGACATTTTTTTAACGAATTTTTCAGCTATACAATTGTTCTCAGCTCCAATTATGGTCCAAAGAACGCACTGCACGGTCTCACTTGTATACTGGGTTCTCAACTTCAATTATGATGCTGAGAACCCAATATAAAGGTGAGAACAGAATGGTGCAGAGAATCCACGGGGTTCTCAGCTCCCTATCTGAAACTGAGAATCCAAGTGTAAAATAATATAAATATCATTAAAATTAAGGTCATTCGCTAAAAAGGCTGAGATTGTTTTTCAAAAATTGACTTTGGCTTATTGATTAAAAACCTTAATTTTATTGGTTGTGATTAGGCGTGGAGCAATGGTAGGTTATACTGTCCTCTACACAAGGTGATAGCATCTGCGGGACACAAAGACAAGTATTCGGTTGGGTCCTTCACATTCGTTCGTGGAGTTCTTCGAGTGCCCGAGGAGCTCGTGGACGAAGAACATCCACTCAAGTTCAACTCCTTCAGCAACCTCGAATTTCTCGAATTCTGCAAAGAAGGCGGCTCTAAAATGTCGGGTGCGATCGAGGCGTATTGTGGGGTTATTTGATCAGTCAAATTCTACTGCGTTTATGTGTGTGTGTGTGTGTGTGTGAGTGTGTCTGCAACAGATAGATCTCGTCTTGATCTTAAGCATTGTAAGGTACTATAACAGCAGTTTACAGTTTCACAAGAATGTATGAAAATTATGATGCTGCTAGTAGGTTGTGTGCTTTGGTCGGTTATGTCATTTACTATGGTTGTGTAAGCAAGTGCAGTATGTTGAAGAATAAAAGAAGTCCAATTAGAATTTCATATGGCAAAATTATAATATTATCTCATTATATATATGTTTTCGTTTTTGGGTCCTTGATAGTTGGAAAAATAGATTACTAACTTTCTGGGCCGGTTTGGTTTCCTATATAAGCCCAACTAATGCTAAGAATATGGGTTAATAATTAATATAGTATCTGTTTATTAAATTGTAGCACGATAGAGCCCGTTTTCAAGCAGAAAGTCCAATATAAATAAACTAAGTAAGGGGACCAAAATAACTTGCTCTAAATAAAAAAAATATTTGCCACTTAATATATATTTTTCAATTTTGAATCACTAACTCTTCAGTTCATCATGCAACATGAAGTCACACAAAACAGCCTTTATTATTTCTACTTATCCGTCGGATAATGTATAATAAAAGATATCACAATGAAACTAAAAATTCCGACAACAATCCCCCCTACGATCAAATCCCGAAACCAGAAAAATCATCCATCAACGTCGTCTCCTCCTTCGAACCCAACCGACAGTGCAATCACGCATTCCTAGGAGAAGAAGAAGAAGAAGAAGACTCCGACGGAGCACTCCCGCTACCGCTCGGTCCCAGGCCCGGCCCGGCGTTAACCGACCCGTTGCCACCGCTCTCGTCCGAGGAAGAGACCACCGGGACCTTAACGGCAGCAGCTCTTTCCATCTCCTTCTCGATCTCCTCCTCTTGCCTCAAGGCGGTGAACTGCGCGTCCAACGACCTCGCGGCTCCAAGCCACGCGAGGACGATCACGAGGAGAATCCCTCCGAGGTAGGGAGTGGAATTCGCGAGGGAACCGAAACTTAGGATCATGAATTGTTGGATTAGGGCGCCGCCCGATTTCCCCAGCGGGTTGCACACGACGTCGATCGCCGCTTTGCCTTTCACCTTGAGGCCGAGATGGCGAAAAAGTTTTTAAAACGGCATGCAACGTAGTGAAAAAAGAAGGCTTATATTTTTTTTGCGTCCAGTAAGATAAGAGTGGTGACACGTTCATCACACTTAACTTAAGAGGGGTTGTAATTTTAGGACATTAACTATCGAAATCGAAGCAATTTTAGGACAACAGGCGTGGCAGTCCAACTGGACGATATATGTCACACCTCTCGCACGATGCGGTATCCAGTTGGACGGCCACATCACCTCTTATGTGCGACGTGGCGATAATGGACCGCCACGTCACTGGAAGAGGTGACGCGGTGTCAGGGATGGCGAAAATGTCCATTAGATCTTTTATGGGTATGAGTCTTGACCCACTTAGACCCAGACCTTTCTGCGCACCGACACCATGGGTGAGTTAGGCTCAGGGTCTACGTGAGTCTAGACTCAGACCTATTAAAGATCCAATGGGGTCTTTAATGACACTTTTTCCATCCCTACGTGGCTGGCGTCCACTTGGCGCTTGTTGTCCTTAAACTGCTTCAATTTTGAAAGTTAGCGTCCTAAATTGGAAGTGTCCTGAAAGTGTCACCCCTCTTAACTCACACAGGACGATAGAAATATTTACGCCCGAAAAGAAAAAAAGAAACGAGAAAGCTTAGCATCCCCGAACCTTGGTGTCCTCGTCCAGAGGAATGTACGCCATTTCCTTGCACGGATCGAACAAGCTGTACTTTGCGCTTTTACTAAAAATGTTCTGCAAGGCTCCCACGTACACGGCCGCCAAAAGCGGCGTCATCCCGAAATTCGCCAGAGCCGGAGCAAAGGGATCCCCGAAGAGTATCAACGAGAAGAATCCAACACCCGTAAGAAGCAACACAGTGGGCGTAATCTTAGCCGCGACTCCCCAACCGTACTTGCTGAAGATCCACTGGCTAAGGAGCATCATCGTGAAGGTCGCCACCCCCGTGGCCGTCGAGAAATCTCCCATGAACGACGAGTACGCATTCGGCGTCGGAAACTGCATACATGGCATGAAACTCAACGCGAAAAAATACAGAAAATCGGTAAAAAAAAATTATTTTTTATTTTTTATTTTTATTTACCTGCGCTTTGAGCTTCGATTTCCACGTGACCTCGACGAGGTTGATGCTGATGCCGTACGCCACAACTAGGGTCGCGAGGTCCCTGATGTACCTCGACGACACCAAGAACTTCAAGCTCTCCATCGTTCCCATTTTCGGCTTCTCCTGAAAGAAAAAAAAAATATTCGTTGAACCGCTTCGATTTTTTTTTTTTTGCGAGAAAGGATATTTTTTTTTTCCTGCTACCTTTTTCTTAAGGCTGCGCGTGGGAGCCGGGACGTTGCGGTTCACCCACCAATAGAGGAAGCAAATCGCGAATCCCATCCCCACAACGATGCTCATCATTCCCTTTAAAGAAACGGCCCACCCGTCGACGCCCGGGCCGAGATTTTCTCTTAACTGAGAGAAGTACTTCACGGTTCGACCGGAGAAAACGAGGGCCACGTTGGCTCCGAGCCCGAAAAGAGGGTAAAATTTCTTGGCTTCTTCGACGGTAGTAATCTGCAAAAACAAAGGCATCGAGCCCCTTTAAGAGACTTTATATCTCCTAAATAAACATTTTACCTAAGAATCTTCGAATCATCAAGTAAAAGCACGTCCCATAGAAGACATTCCAACATTATAAGCAGAGAAAGATGCAAAAACACATAATCAAGCAGCAACTTAACAAAGAAGACTCTTCAATCAACAGAGATAAAAGCAAGTCCCATATAAATTATCCCAAGAAATAAGCATTTGCTATTACAGAAACTCAAAAGAAGAAGTCACCTGATTAGCAAATCCCCAGAAGAGAACAGAGATCACAACGCTCCCCCAAAGCTCAGCCATGACGTAGAACAAGCAGAAACTCCATATCCTCATGATCGCTAGGGGCCCAAGAAACCTCGGACCCAAGGTGCTCAGCAGCTTATCAGCGAGCGCCGTGGGGTGAAAGTACTCGCTGAGGGGATAGAGGAGGAACCCGAAGGCACCGAAGAAGGCTATAAAGGGGACGATGACGCTGTAGAAGAGAGCCTGCTTCGGCAAAACATCGGCCATCTTCGTGTACAGTAGCATAAACCCAATCGCCATGGGCAGATTCACCCACGTTTTCAAGAAGGGTATGATTTCGGCGCTGGAGCCTTTCGCCGTCACCACCAAGACATCCTTTGTGTCCCTCAGGATCGTGTAGTTAAACAGGATGCAGAAGAACATCAGCCCCAGGGGTATGATTTTCTTCAGCGTCACCGATTCGATGCCCAGAATCTTAGCTGGGGAAGATTCTTTCTCTCCGCGGGACCCATCAGCTGCAGCTGCCGCCTCGGCTTTGACTACGAACGAATTTTTCTTGTTTCGGCACAGGAATCTATCGTTTGAGGATGCTTGGAATTTCGAGAGCCCTCCGGCGGCGGGTAGCGGCGGCGCGTTGAATCTGTACCTTAAACTATGGGATGATGTTTGTTGCTGAAGAAAGGGCCTCAATCTGGGGTTTGAAGGTAGCGAGAGAAGCCCTTTCGATTGAAGAACAGCTTGCATTTTTGGTCGCACGACGATTGAATTTGTCGCTGCTCTTAGTTTACTTCGCCCAACAAGAATGCGATTTTGGATTTCTGTGAGTGAAAGCTCGTAAAGAATTGATTTTTATGCAGTTGGAGACGAAGAGGAAGAAAAGGGGCGATAAGGTTTGGTGGAGCAAAGGGGATGCCGATTGGTGCTCTTGCTCAAAGAAGGCTTTTGGTGGTGGTGTTGAATTATTTTTATATCTCACCGCTTACAAAAAAAATAATATATATATATATGTATATATGTAGAAATAAAAATTGATATTTTCACCTTTTCTATTTCTGTTCGCGTGTCAGGGAAGGGACTGCAGTTAACATTGGATTAGTCACTGTGTGGTGGTATTCTATAATATTCTATAGTGCACGAGCTATACTAGGACATTATTCGACATGGAACATATATTTTTATTAGTCATTAGTGGCATGCATGGTGCAATTAAAAATTAAATAATGCAAAATTTCAAAACCGAAGAATCGAAAATATAAAAATGAATCCTTGGATGTACCACAGTCGTCCACAGCATGTAGAAAGAGAAACTCGAAAGCTAAAATTTATTAGAATAGGATATTTATGTTAGGTAGATTTGGGGTCCAACTAAAAGTTCAAAAGAATCACGTGAATAAAGTCCATATACTGCCCAAGACTCGGGACTATTTTTTGATGCTTCATATCATATTTTTTGTTATTCAAATAAAATTAATTATTTATAAATTACGCAAAATTCATGTGCATATTTTCCCACGAAAATAACGACTTGCTCACCTCAAGCCAAGTGATAAATCAAACTGATATGCAAGGAACTTTATTCTTGCGATTTTAAACTTGACAATAATTATTTAAAAGTGATGTGTTATGATACTTGATTTAATTCGAAATCCAATTAAAATTTATAATGCAGAGTCGTTTAAGCTTCGCTGCCAACCTTTGTTTACCGGTCAAATATCAAATGTTTGCAGCCTCCTCCTAAGGTAGTAATTAAAATAATTTAAAAGGACGGGTATAAATTATAATTTCATGAATTGTAAGTTTAGTTTGAGCCCCACCCCACCAAACCATAAAATGCCATAGAATGGTAATCATAGTCTTAATTTCCGTTCAAATATCATGTCAGCCTAAGACTTCAAACGATCACAATACTAAACTAGATGATTAAAGCCATTATCACATGAATATTCACGTTAGAAGGTTTTATGTTGAGCTTATTTGTCACGTATCATAATATTAAATTTATCCGACTCAATATAAATCGAAGTAAGCTCCCTCATATCACAAAAATGGTTCTAGGATGTAACCTCAAATTTAATATAGTATCAGAGCGGGTTCGATCTGCGTGTTATCGCACTTTAAACTAACTTCATCTGACTCAATATATAAATCAACTCATTTAATAGGTTTAGGTGGAACCCTAAATTTAATATGGTAACATAGCAGGTTTCGATACCATTGTTTGATTCACTACCATCCGGCTTTATATTTTCACATGTTAGGCTTGTTGGACCACACATGATGTGACGTGTTTAGATTATTTGTTTCACATCGTGATAACTAACTTAAACCAATTTAATATATAAATTAAATAGGCAAATTAGGATAAAATCGCCATCTAACAGTTAATCATGGCGTCGTTATTCAATATATATATATATATATATATGTATATATATATATATATATATTCCATAATCTCCGATATAGGGGTGGGTAGGTGATGTTCCGTTTCCGTATATGAATAAATATATCTTTTCATAACTTCTAAATTGTTTCAGTTTGGATTCATTATCGACTCAGCTGATACGAACTTTGAAGGAAAAAAAGAAATATTACATTTCTGCAACGGTAGTTAATTATCCACGTGGAACAAAGGCAATCGTCCATTACTCGCTTCTCTAGGGAAATACGAAATTTCAGCACATGATAGTTGTCCACGTGACATTTTTATAAGCGCCAAGTCATCTGAGATATTTGTTTCTTTTTCTTTCCCTCAAGTAAGTTTCGTGTTTAAATTCTGCTTTCCGGAACTTGTGACATATGACTCGAATCTAAATGGCTTTTCATTGTTTATTTTATTATATCAACACCCGCTTGTCCCCATCTCCTCCAACAAAACAAATTCCACCAAAAATCTCTCAACTTGTTAACGCCCAGTCGATTTAGATTTTATATTTATTTTAAATAAAACTTACTTTCACATTTTCCAAGATAAATATTTACTATATTCTCAATATTATCCGTCATTTAATTAAGTGGAAGAATAATTATATTAAATAGGATTAAATAATTAATTAAGAATATATGAAAATTTTCGTTCTGTTTTTTAATATATGTGTGCAAAATACCTTTAGTTGCTTTTGAAATCGGAGTGAGTAAAAGTGAAGAAGCCCTGTGGAATGTGGATAATGATCCTCTAACAAGTTCCATGCAACGAGGCCCATTACCACCTCAATATTTTCTGTACCAATATTTAAAACCAACATATGTCGATTTTTTAATTTTCTCTATAATACGTTCGCATTTACTGTCCGTGGCATCGAATCATTTCATTTCCAAGACACCAAATTGAACCTTTGCACATGCGGTGCGAGATTAAATATTGAATGATGATTCCCGACACATAGGAGTAACAAAGAATCACAGGCTTATAACTAGGAATTCAATTTACGATAACCATGATTAAATTAACTTTTTATTTCGTCGATCAAGATATCCATAAGCACATGGAATTGCAGATCTCAACTGCCTTCCCATAATCATACATAATTCAACTATAAAATACGAAATTATTGCACTAAATATTGTCAGGAATAAAAGTCACCGGTTCAATCTTGTCCAGCTGATGTTCGACCCAAGCATCACCTTCCCATCCCTTCCACAAGACCCAATCTTAATTACAATCAGACAAATATAGAAGTATTAATTTCTTTTGTGTTATGATTAATAAGGAACCCATGCATAGGACTACCTAGACAAAAATTTCGAAAAAGACCAAAATACCCTTACGACCATTAAACAAATCTCCATGTTGGGCCATGCCATTATTGATGCGGGGTGGTGCTCGAGCAACCTGTCTCAGTTAGGTCAATGTTGATAATGCAATTTGCAATTTTTATACATTCACCCCACAAAACTATCACTCTCTATTATTTTATTACAAGAAAAATATTAGTTTAATCCAAATTGATGATGGGCCATTTGGTGGCAAGAAATGCATATATATAAATGCACAATCCACCATTTTTAGTACATACACAAATAAAAATGTATATCTCGAGAACAATGAAAAACAACATGAATACAATGCCGACGATGCTATTGCTGGTGCTCTTCGCCATTGTTCATGCTGCATTAGCTTTGATCGATGGTAAGTTTTCTTGCAATAATAAAACAAATTTCGAAACAATCCTTCGTTCTACAAGATTTATTCTATAAAAACCCTAAATTCGAAACCCTTTATTTCAGGAGAAATACCCAACGGTAACTTCGAGGTCGGCCCAAAACCCTCACAAATGAAGGGCACGATAGTCACGGACCCCAAAGCTATACCCCATTGGGAAACTTCCGGAATCATCGAGTACATAAAATCCGGTCAAAAACAAGCCGACATGCTTCTCATTGTTCCGGAAGGTTCCTCAGCCGTCAGGCTCGGAGACGATGCTCGCGTTAGGACCAAAGTCACTGTCCAAAAGGGAGTGTTCTATTCGATCTCGTTTAAGGCTGCAAGAACTTGTGCACAAGAAGAGAAGTTGAACGTTTCGGTTTCTCCCAACTCGGAGGACAAAGATTGGGGGATTTTGCCCACACAGACAATATATAGCAGCGACGGTTGGGATACTTATTCATGGGCTTTCTTGGCCGAGGCGAACGAGGTTGAGATCGTTTTTCATAATCCGAGGGTTAGTAAGGATGTAGCTTGTGGCCCTATTATTGACCAAGTTGCCCTCAAAGCCCTAGTTTCGCCGAGGCGGCAACGAGGTAAGAAAAACGTTTTCTTTGCGATTTGATGTCATCCGTAAGTATATTTTCGTTTGGGCATTGAATCATGTTGAATGGAGACCTTACTTCTAGGCTGATTTCTTATGTAGCCTCACATCTAGTCTTATTTCTTTATTATCTAGTCTTAGACGTAGAATTCCTCTTAAATGTGTGATCTTGATTATTAGGTCATGTTAAACGATCACGTAACCCTAAAAATTTTAAGCTTGAAGGGATCGCATCACATTTTAGATTTACATACTTATTTCCTATTACATGCATCCCCACGTTAAGACTGGTTTTTTTTTTTTTTCCTACACACACCCTCACGTCTAGGCTAATTTCATTATTATCAGATCTTAGGCGTGTAACTTTTCTTAAACGTGTGGTTGTGTGGATCTTACCCATGACCTTCTGACCAGGACTCTGATACCATGCTATATCAGGCATTCACATAAAAGCTTAAATGAAAAGGAGCCCATCATATTTTAAGATTACATATTTTCTTATTTCCTACAAACCATGCATGCACACGCAGGTAACTTGTTGAAAAACGGTAACTTCGAAGAAGGCCCATACATCTTCAAGAACACGTCGGGTGGCGTCCTAATCCCGCCCAACATCGAAGACGACCACTCTCCTCTCATCGGTTGGATGATCGAGTCCTTAAAGGCCGTAAACTACATTGACTCGAACCATTTCAAGGTGCCCGAGGGTCACCGGGCGGTCGAGCTTGTCGGTGGAAGGGAGAGTGCATTGGCCCAAATCGTTCGAACCGTGCCCGGGAAAACCTATGACATGTCTTTCATCGTGGGTGACGGTGGGGACTCGTGTGAGGGCCCGATGATGGTCGAGGTGGCCGCGGGCCAACAAGTGTTTCGAGTCGATTACGCGTCGAAGGGGCTCGGAGGGTTCGAGAGTGCTAGGGTTAGGTTTAAGGCTGTCTTGCCGAGGACTAGGGTTAGGTTCTTGAGTTCTTATTACCACATGCGGACCGATGGGACTTTGTGCGGTCCGGTGGTTGATGATGTGAGGCTTTGGAGTGTTCGTAATATTTAAGTGATTGATATACGAAGTACTTGTGGGCAAAATTGAATTAATTTAGCATTCATTAGGTTTACATTTGTTTCTTTTATCAACTTTATTATTCAATCACATGTTAAAAAGATCATTCTTGAGTGTATGATCATGCACACCATTTGATTGAGAATATATGGATCAATATGACAAGTGTGTCGGGCCGACCCAACACGAATCTTGAATAGCTTATTTTTTATTTGTGAGAATTTTTTCGCAAAATAGTACGTGTTAGTACTATATTTATAGATTTCCAATTTCATTACAAGCATCTCGGGGAATATTTCTTTTTTAAATAAAAAAATTAACATTGTAAAGAAAAATCTAGAATCGAAAATATTTTCCAATCGGGTATAATATTCGCTTTTTGTCCCCGAGTGATAAATCTAATGGTCGAGCTCTGTGACATACCCAACAAAATGAATATGATTATCGAAGTCTGTGTGAAATATTATACAAATAGATAAGAGATTTAGTCCCCTGAAATTTCGTAATCTCTGTGGTCTCATACTGAATTAATATTGTGGGACTATACGCGGAGACGAAGTCCAAGAGATTAGAATATTAAATGTGTAAAAAGGAATTGAACAATGGAACAAAACCAATTTGAGTGGTTGACTTATTTTGTGTATGCCCCAATTGCTTCTCGTGACATCTTTTCTTTTGTCACCAATCAATATACAACTTACCGAAATTAATTTAAATTCAATGAAAAAACATTATATTGAGATTAATATTTTCTCCACGTCGTCTTTCTTATCCTCAATCTTGTCCTTTCCCCCTCTCCATTTTGTTTTTTTTTTTTCCAATTATTACGATTTATAACATGATAATAATAAAATATGATTTCTGATAAATTAGTAATTTGTACTCTTCTAAACTATTCACTAAAAAAAATAAAACAAATCAAATTAGTTTACTTTCTTCGAAACTGTTCATTACCCATCCATCGTTTTCTTTCCCTGTATTTAATTTAATTCTATAATATTCCATAGAAATATAAACATAATATAAATACTTTATAGATACAAAAATTCTCATCTCTATGCTAATAATTCACGCCTAATAATCCCAAATCGAGAGAGAGAGAGAGAGAGAGAGAGAGAAGTTTCTCAGTTGTGATTTTCGAATGGAAGGTTTACAGAGATCTGCGGTGTCTTTCCGGCGACAGGGATCTTCAGGCATGGTGTGGGACGACAAATTCCTCGCCGGTCTGAATCAGCTGGCGAAAGAACAAGAAGAACAAAAGCTAAAGGAGGGCGAAACCAGCGGCGGCGACAACGGCGGCGCGAAGAAAGACGTCGAGGAAAAGAAAGATCAGCAAGGACCCACTGGCGGTGTTAGTCCGTCGCCCGCCGTCGGATTAAGGATGGAGAGGAGCCGATCCAACGGCGGGGGACGTGGGTTCCGCACCGGGAGGATTTCTCCGGCGATTGATCCACCGTCGCCGCGTGTATCGGCTTGCGGATGCTTCGGGAAGAAGAGCAGTGCTGGCCGTGGTAACAAGCCGCGCCGACGCGCGTGATGTGGGACGCGCCGATTTTTCTGTATTAAATTGTAAGGATATTCTTCTTTCGTGAATTGTGGTGTCGAGTCCGAGAACTGATTTTCTTTTTCTTGTTTTTTTTTTAGGAAATCATGATAGATTTTTGGTTTTGATTTTCTTTCTCGTTTGGTGTAATAATATATGAAACTCTTCTATTGTGATTTAATATTGTTTAATGTGTTGAAACTCATTTGTTTCTGCCTTTATTTCATTCTAGACAGTCACTAGATTTTGGATTCTTATTTTTGGCTAAGGATTGGGTTATAATTTAGTTAGTGTCATTTTGAGATAATTTCTAGGAGTGCTTTTTGTATCCAAATATAACATTCCGAGATTTTGAGATTATCCCCTCCGGAGAGTCAATAAAAATAGCAATGTCTCACATTGACTACTTTGACAATGTTATCATACCTCCCCAACAAAAAGAAAAGGAAAACATTTGGTGATAAGGCGATCAAAAAATAATTTTTGATGTATGTTGTCCCAATTATTAATATCGGTATATATTGTATAACCATGAGATACCAACCTGAATCGAACAAAGAAAATGCTGAACTTTGTTCGGATTAAGGAATTTCGAATCACTTCATATTATTATTGATTTGGAAAGGTGGTTTACTTAAAATCATAACCAAGATGACATAAATCCTCTAAAGGCCTCAAATGCCATTGATGTAATAACGTTCATTCGTGATATTAATTGCCATTGATACCAAAAAATGCTAGCCAAGGTTCTTCATTTAAAGGGACATATTTTTCAAGATGCGCCTGCATAGCTCGAAGGCATGGTATAAAAATAATTGATTTTGGTCGAAAAAAAATACTCCAATGAGTATACGAATTGGAAAGTGTTCCCAAGTCAAAATAAGTAGCGTATAAAATATGATTATGTTGAAAGCTAAGTTTATCAAGAGACGTATAATTTATATTCATTACATAAATGCGTCCCTTCCATGTATTGATAGTCATTGAAAAAAAAAATCTACCACTTCCAATAAATAGATTATAGTAACCATCAAACATACGCTAATTTAATAATAAATGAATACAATTCGAACAATTGTCCATAAAATTATGGAGTAAACAAAGTCATGCTCGCATACGTAAGGCACATATAGTTTTGACCAAAACCATTTTTGACCTGCCATATCTGCCTAATGAACACATAAAAAAAAGTTTTAGTTTAATAAACCAAGACCGCTATTTATAATAATTAATCATGAAAAATATATTAGTTGAACTGATCTAACCTTTTCGTATCATGGTTTTATGGTCCAACTCCACCATCAGACTTACGGCACTATAAAATACTGCAAGAAAGTCAAATATAAGGGGAAAGAAATTGCTGGAAAAGAACAGCAAGTCAGTGCCCTAGTTTTGCTTTCAATAATTAGACATTGCATGTGACAATTATAATACAAATAAATAAATCAAAAGAAAGGATAAGAATCGAGTAGATATGCAACATCTTGATTGAAGAATATTGCCTACTCTTCCATCATGTTATCACAAAAGAGAAAAGAAAGTGCACTTTCACCTATAGTGGCCACAGTATATGAGCACTTACATATGACAAAATCAAATTTGGACCCAAAGGGATTCAATATGAACTACCTGAGAATCACATGAATGGCTTCAGAGGTATTTCTTGCAAGTACAGAGGGTTGAGAAGAGTCTGCAAAATGTTTAAGTTCTATATCAGTAAATTCTGATCGATGAGACCCAGTTTTTTATTATAAGTAAATGTTTTTATATATCTGAAATGGCTTCATTTGAATCCCTAAGGCTTTTAAACAATAAATAGTGTCAAACATAGTTGGAAGTGATACATCATTACAAGTTACAACCAATGTGCTTAAGACAATACTACAACAACTCCAAGTTTCTAAGGGTAACATATTACATACCGGAAAAGAAAAATTTAGGAGATGATCAGAACTTGCCTTGATATATAATTCGTGAACTTCCTGGAAGAAGCTTTTGATTCCATCGTCGTTGCGAGAATCGTGGAGCAGCATTAGTCGAGTATGTACGCCTTGTATAGTTAACGAAATCAAACAGATGACAAATAGATAGTTCTTAAATCAATTCATAAAGATATACAGCACACCTCTCAAAGGATGATATTATATAAAAAAAAGGATAAAATGAGTTAAGAACTCCCTGTAGGCAGCGCTTAACCTTAAGGTTAACCAAGCAGTGCTGAGTGTTGATGGATAACTTGTCAGAAAAGGTGAAAAAAGAAAAAGAATAGTGACTAGCATCACAACTAAAGAATGTCGAAAGGAAACGACAAAAACAATAGCTTTGAGTGCAAATGCATTAAAACTCAATTTCAATGAATTACAGCTAATCAAAGACCACACCATTAATCAGAGCCTCCCAAATTTTACTTCAGCTACCAACTGGTTCAAACAATTCCAGTTATAAAGAAACCACGGGCTCATCATTAACTAACTTCACCTATGTATTTCCACACAACATAATGCAGGTTTTATCTAAAATAACAAGTGAAATCCCAAATTCTGAAATGCATAAAAGGATATGACCAGCCGTCACATACATGGACCCCACCAAGTCATTGAATCTATCTATGCCACAAACAAATCTCCCTTTACATTATGAAAGTAAAAGATCATATGATGTGACGCGATCTAAAATTAGAATCTTACATGGCACTTGTAGTCCAGGCTATTTCCTGAACAATGTCTAACGCGGCATGCAATATGAACTGGTGTTCATGAGCAACATCCTCCTTCTGGCACAACAAAGGATTACAAATTCAAAAATCCAACACTGATGCCACTATAATGTCAGCTGAATCGATAAAGGGGGAACAAACAAAGTAAAGCGACATCGATCATGCTAACACTAATCCGAACAGATTCAGATTCAGCGAATGATCGCGAAAATGCAGATGCTCCACAAAAGGGACAAACTCGAGAAAAAAAAAAAAGCAATTCATCTCAATAAGACACCGGAAAACAATTGTTAGAAAATTCAGCAAACATGAATCATATCAGCTAACTTTTAATCGGAATAAGTGAGAAAATAAAATGACAAAAAAAAAAAATCGTACTTTCGGAACAGTTCCAACTTCAGCTTCGTAAATCGGAATATCATTCTTGCTTACTATCATCAAAACACGCAGTGTTCGCTATTGATTCTGCAGAAGTTATTTGTAAGGCAATTTCTCAATCAAAAATTCGATTTCGTATCTTCTTCTGGTGGTAACCAGTAACCACCGAGTGAGACTGTCCTTGAGCTGAACCTTGAGCCTTGAGCCTTTCCGAAAATTAATAAATACCATTATAAGCAAGTTTATATTTAGTTGGGCTCAGGCCCAATGAAAACAAGAAATTGTAAACATTTTTTAATTGGTGTTTGATGATCACATTTTTTATTTAGGTCCTTTTTGTCCTTTTCTTTCGTATTTTTATTATATATATATTGAAATTGAGAAAACTTCATTAGGTTAGGATTTGAAAGGTTAATGGCTGAAAACAATCTCGATTCCTATTATTATTAACTTCCATTATAAAGAGGGTACTTTTGTCTTTCCGCTTCCACCGGCATTATTTCGATAATATCGAACCTTTTTTTTTTCTTTTCTAAAATCGTTGACGCTTACAGACGTCACACTATAAAGGCGGCCGACTCAATCCCCAAATCGAGATAAAAACCTAGCTTCCTCCGCCCCTTAACGTATTTAATTGCAGACACAGTTCGGTGAATCGTACCGCCATCTAAATGGAGGAGGTAACTGAGGGAGTCAAGAAGATGAACGTATCTGAATCCGAGAAGAAAAATCGCATCCAAGTGTCAAATACGAAGAAGCCGCTTTTCTTCTATGTCAATCTCGCCAAGGTTTTTTATTACTAGTTTCTGGTTTAGTTCTGTAGTTGTCTTTAGCTTGTTTGACCTTCTCGTTGCTTTGATGAGTGCAGAGATACATGCAACAGTACGAAGAGGTGGAGCTTTCTGCGCTTGGAATGGGTGAGTGATTGAATTTGCTTATTTTGTGTGCTACGATCACTTTTTAAGATGCTATTGTTGATAATAAGTAACAGGAAGAGTTTAATTGTTAATTTGCGTGCATTATTCGGTTATATGTCCAGGCCCTTCTTTCTGCATTATTTTACATTTATAATCATTTTATTTATTGGAAGTGAACTTAATAATAGTTATAATGTTGCCTCTCATCTTGACAAGGCGTGCTCTACTCCGTTCTATGATCGTAGAAGCTTGTAACATTTGAGGCATTACACTGTTTATGTACCTTTGCTAAATATATTTTGTTAGGTTTGTAGGCTATTATATCATATCTAAAATAATTTACTTTTATTAATTAGAATTCGATCTATTAGAGTTTTATTTGCATGTAACCCTGAACTCTACACCTCTATATAAGAGGTGGAGTTTCTTCAATAAACACAATTTCTCCTAATTGTTGTTTTGTCCAAATCACGTTGATTCACGTTACTCGCTTTTGAGTTGTACCTCCACGCACCAGTTGACAGTTATACTCCAAATGCCAATTGAGATTGTGGGAGTCGTTAGTGACAGCTGTTATCACTTATTGCTTTCCACGTCACATAAAGTTTATTTTTGGCCGATGATTCTAGAATCTGCACATTTGTAGAATGTTCTGTACGATTTCGAAGTGTAATATTGGTTACCTTCTTTTATGTAACATAATATGTTTGAAGTAGCTTGAATCCTGATATAATCTTTACTTTTATAACTGCAGCTATTTCAACTGTAGTCTCGATTGCTGAGATCTTGAAGAACAACGGATTTGCTGTCGAGAAGAGTGAGTTCTCAATGTTGTGAACATCCTATCTATTTTAAATGGAAAATCTATAAAAACTTCATATTACCATATATATATATATATATATATAACGTAATATTTCCTCCATACATGTAGAGATAATGACATCAACTGTGGAAATAAAAGATGATTCTAGAGGACGACCGGTTCAAAAACCCAAGGCAAGTACAACTTACTCAGCTTAGACACCGATCAACTTTATGTTTGCATGGTTGTAATAGCAGGAATCTCTTCAAATATTCACTAAGACAAACAACTGATATATTTTTCCCAAAACATTTTTTTTATTACAGTCGCAGCCCTTAATTCCTGGGGATAAATCTTATCAAACTGATGATATTTATCCCATCTTACATTGCTGTCGAAGTTGATATTCGTGATTCTGCTGTTTCAGATTGAAGTAATTCTTGGGAAAACAGCAAATTTTGATGAGTTAATGGCTGCTGCACGAGAGGGTGGAGAGAACGAACGGGCCGAGGATTAGGGCGTGGAATGGTCCATTAAGGTTGTTTTGTGTTCCTTTGGCTTTTGAACTTGATAGTTTGAATCTATCTTCTCTTGGAGATTTGTGCTATTTCGTAAAATTGGTTTCGTAGTGAACATTTAAATTCTGTTCCTTTTGCAAGTGCGAATGGTTCCTAATTTTATTAACTTAAACATCTAGCTACTAAAAACCTGGAAAAAAACTACTTGTTTTAGCTCGTTATAAGTCTTCAATGTGATAAGTCATGCGGGTCGGGTTATGACATTTTCAAGTGGATATCATACGTTTGCTTCTACCTCGAATCAAACATCGTGATATTTGTATTCGTATTTGAATATCACCCGAATTAGAAAAATTATTTTCATTCAAATTGGAGTCGTGAATTTCAAATAAATTTCAAAATCTTGAATCAAACCAAAAAGAAAAAATCTGATCAATTTGCAATCCTACTGAGTCTGAAATTTAGAGTCATAAATTTCAAATAGAATCTCCAATGGAATAAAAAAAATTGATTCATTAGCAACTAGTTGTAACTAAACAGTAGACCTTGGGATTATTTCCGCTTCGGTGGACTTATATCGAGTCGTTTTATAATGAAATTAGTTGGAGGGTAAGTACTAACATTTTCGTCCATCCAAGAAAAAAAAAGGAAAAAAAAAAAGAAAACTAGCCAAGAATTAAGAAGATATAGAAGCAATAATAATAATCCTACATCAATAATCATCCAACGAAACAGTTCAATTACCAAATCCCATCACAACATATAAGAATAAAATGCACGAACAACTCCGTCTAGAAACGGAAACACAACAAAATCCAAAGTCTTCCGACAAAAAACATAAAACAAAACTCCCACCACAGCATTAAAAAAAAAAAAAAAAAAGAGTCGATCACCCCATAGCAACAGCCTTGCCCTTATCCGCCGGCGGCTCACCCCCCCAATTCTCCTCTCCATCCTTGGGCTCCACCACATAAACCCCACCGTCGTTAAACCCCATAGCAAACTGCGTGTGCACAGTTGGATGAGCGGCAATGGCCAACGGGAATGTCTTCTCCTTGTCGCTGGTCACACAAAAAAATACGCAAAAAAACAAATCATTACATGCTTCTATTTTTTTTCCTCCCAAATGTATCGGGTTTTCAATGCATGTAAATTCGTTGCTTACGGTGGGTTGCTCGGAGCAATGTAAGATTCGGGCATGATCTTGCACTTCACCCTCAGCCCCGAAGAAGTCAAGACGTTGACCACCGCATTGTGTAGGGCCACATAAATAGAGTTCCCGTCGCAGGAGAAAGCGGCGTCGGCTACTCCGGGGGACCCCTCAGCCAAACACCACTGCAAGAAAAGTTGAAAATGTTTAATCTGTTGAATGATCACTACACCTAAAAGATTAAGCTTGAAGGGACTGGTATTGACTTTTTAGAATTTTATACACTTTATTTCCAATACGTCCCCTCACGTCTAGGCTGATTTTTTTTTTTATCTAGGCTTAGACATGTAATTTCGTAAATGGTTGGCCGTTGTGATTCGTACGCATGGCCTCTCGTGGACCTGATATCTGATACCATGTTGAATGATCATTTCACCTAAAAGCGTAAGCTCGAAGGCAGCGTAATTTGATATATTTTATTTCCAACATAACAGTCGCATTAAAATTGGTACCTTTTTTACCAATTCGAGTGTGACCGCATCGTGTATGGCAATCTGAGCCTCGTGGACGACCATAACCCGAGCCTGGTCGGGGGAAAACTCGACCCGGGCCCGCCCGGGAGCATCAGCGAACAGCGAAGCCGTTATTTTCTTATCCCAGCCATTGAGATCCCAAGCAATTATCTATATCCAAAGTCATCATTACACAAAAACTAGGAACCAACCAGAAAAAAAAAAAAAAAAAAAAAAAACACGGGCGGTGCGAAGTAAAAAAGTCATCGAACCTCGTCTGCACCGGCGGATATGAGCACGTCGTGACGGCTTGAGAAGGCGAGCCCGGTGACTCTGCTCTTGTGACCCCTCAGCCTCTTCTTCTCCTGCACGAGAAAAAAATCCGACGGCTCAGATTATTCGAAGATTATACTTCCGATAATTTGATGATGGGATCGATAAATGTAACTAACCTCGTCCTTTTTAAGGTTGTATATGGCCACCGAACCGTCAGCCATTCCTACGGCGACGAAGTTGTTGTCTCGGGGGAGCAAAGCGAGACAAGTTGCCGCCGGCGGAGGAGCTAAAATCTTCGTCATTGCCTGCGAAAAAGAAAGGGCGAAAATAAAAATAGAGTATGAGTAATCACCAATCCCTTTGCAAGAAAAAAAAAAAAGAATCTTTAGTTCTCAAAAGCTAGTTTTTTTTTTTCTTACCTATAGGCACTTGGCTATAACCCGGCTCCACTCAATAACTGACACGTGGCCCACATTGTTTAAACACTCATAGAATATATCATTACACATGCAACTATATTACAATGCAAATCAATAGTTAGCCACATGTAAAATTTTGAGTGGAGTTGAGTTATACCCAAGCAGACAGAGACAGGTAAGACAATCGAAACTAACTTGTATGACCCGAACGAACCTGAAATGTTACAGCATTGAAAAGCGTTACTCTTCCTCCCGATGCCGAGATGACGTAAGAGTCGTTCTTCGACAGGGCCAAGCACGGCACGGCTTGCTCGGGATCCACTCGGTCCGTATCGTTAGCCATTAGCTCGAGCCGGTTCGGAGGAGTCCAAAGCTTCGGGAGGACATCTGCCGTAGCCTGAAATAAGACATAGTAGTAATACATGTAATAACTAAGAACTACCACTATGCAAGAAAACAGCATGAAAAAAGAAAAACAAAAACCCTCGGTACCTTTCCGATGACGAAACTCTCAGTTTTCCGCCACTTCCACACCTTGTGCCGGCCGTCGTACGACAATGCGATAATCGCGTTCCCGGAGTTTGTATAAAGCAGCTCAACAGTCTGAAAATTTATTTATAAAAAAAAATAAAAATGGCTTCGAATCGAAGATCATTTAGTAATATAAAAAAAAACGTACGCTTATTGGAAGCGAAGTATCGGGGGCTCTTAATGAACGAAGTTGAGAACGATCAATGATCTCCGTTATCCTCCAAGCAGCCCTCATCGGTCCACTCGCTTGGTCACCGGAAGCCTGTAGACTCAGGCCCAGGCTCAGTTCGGGTCGAGCCGTCGAGCTCGGGGGACCTGAAATGGGCACCTGAAGATAACACGCGGTTCAGAAATTCGATGCAATGTAAGATTAATACAAGCCCACAATTGAAAAAAAAAATAAAAAAATCTTGAACTGATTATTCGCTACCTTTGACGCATTTTTGGCCTCGCTCAACAAGCGAACGCCCTCGTTGTTTGCAAGTATTTGGACTTTGTTGCCGGCGGTCGACACCGCGAGAAATCTCCCTTCGTTGCTGGCTCGAACGATCGGGCAAGCCTGTCCCAAAGTTTCGAGATCCCGAATATATATAGTCGCAATACTGTAAATATTTTCATCATTATTCTCCAAAGTTTAAGATACGATTTATTTTATTACCGGTAGGCCGTTGAATGTGACGGAGGCTAGCACGTCGACGTCGTCCATGTCCCAAAATTTCACGGCGAAATCGTCGCCGGCTACCAAGAAACGGCTCTTTATCGTGTGGAAGTGAATCGCTTCGACGGGTTTGCTCACGAGCCCCAAATACTTTCTCTTCACCGATCCTTCCGTGTTGTCCCACTCCATGATGAACGATTCTCTGTCTTCGTCCATGCCGCAAGAGAAGAACCTGGGATTTTTTTTATTTATTTTTTATATATTTTTTGGGATCAAAATATATTAAAAAAATAAAATAAAAAGAGGTTCGCGCACGAGCACGCGGTAGAAGGATCGAAAATTCAACCTCGAGCCGTCTTCGGTGTAGGCCATGACGTTACACGCTCCTCCGCGCGTGTCGAAGTCATGCTTTCTGCCCGTGTAGAGCCACGCTTTTATTTCCCCGTCGACGGAAGTCGAGAATATGTACTGAAACGTAGGATCGTTGATTCGTTTCAAACATGTTGTAAGACTTCTTTTTTTTTTTTTTCAAACGATTAGTTGCATTAATAACAAGAAAATATACAGAGGGCTAAAGAGCTCAGATGCTTCCTCTCGTAACATTGAACTATCTAAATGAAGATGTAGATGTACTAAAGAAAATATTTCGTAAGATGTACTATTTCGGAGATTTCTTTTTTAGCCATATACGTACCGCGAGGCCGTTCTTGGTACTATTGCACATGGCGTACACCGGTGCATTGTGCCCTTCGAAAGTGTGGAGCCAAGCGCCATTTGTAAGATCCCACACCTATGTATGCATGTAATAAAAAAATATAAACCCGTCAGAAATCGAGAATGTAAGCGTACTTCCCGTCGATTTTATTTCCCGGCCCTTCTAGGAGAGATTACGAACCTTGATCAACGTGTCTTCTCCGCAAGTCACCGGGTTTGATTTTCCGGGCTCATGAAGGTGATGTCGCTAACGTTTCCAAAGTGAGCTTCGATCTGAAATGTAGTAATGTATGAATGTGCCCTTTTACTCGGGATCTTTCATTCGTAATAAAAATCAAAGCTTTAGAAGTTTAAGAGACGGGCGAAAGAAAAAAGGTACCTCGAAGTGGTTCTTGAACTCGTTGTCGCCATCACGAGCATAGACTTGGACAATGTGCTTCGAGCATGCGACTCCTGAAAATCAGTTCAAGTTTTGTAATGACGCCATTTACATTCAGACCGGAAAAAAAAAATTCGGATGTAACTCACCGAAAAAAGCCCCGTTGGGGCTCCACTTGACGCGATTCACCGATACGATGCCATTGTTCGCCAGATATGCCTATAGAGACAAGAAAAAGATATGGGATGAGAAAAGAATTACACATGTTGAATCAGTTAAAAAAAAAAAGATAGACAGTTCAAATGTAAGAAAAATATAACACCTGCAGCGTCGGCGAGCGCTCCGAAAGATCCCAGACACCGAAGCTTCTAAACCCGAGCCTTTGTCCACGCGCGACGTCCCACGTAGAGATGTCACCAGCATAAGTTCCCACTGAAACCGATAATAAAGCAAAATATATTTCGATCGAAATTTTGAAGGGAAAAAAAAAAGATGAGGTTATGTGCTAATTTATTACCAAGAAGAAGAATTTCTGTCACCGGATGAAAATCCAAGCTCTTTACGGCGGAGCTTTGATCCAGCGCGGCCACGGCCTCCGTTGGGAGCTCGCCGTTGCTGATGTGTAAAGAACTTGTGCTGCTTTGGCTCGTATAAGTAGCCGGTGGAGGCACGCTCATCTGTAGACCACGTAAAGCCCATAAAAATAAATAATAAGTTCGAAGCAGAAGATCAAAATGAGACCAAGAGCAGAAATTTTCGTACGACATATATGGATCAATGCCTTTCGTTGTAATATTACCTGCGCGGTTACGGTGAAGGTTCTCGACATCTTGGGCGGATTATTAGGAGATTCTGCGTACAGAAATATATATATATATATATTATTACTCAGACGAACAGCGAACAGAAACGAAGAACGAGAATCGAATCCCTTACGAGTTTGGCTAACGAACGCCGACGAAGACGGCCTCGAGGAGTCCGCTGCTGGGGTGTCCATGGCGGTGGCCGGGTTTAGCATCCACGGCAGAGACGATCTCGTAAAAGGAACATGAGTGTGCTGGAAAAGAAAAAAAAAAGAGTAAATTGCATTGTACCCTAACGTGAATATACTGAAATGCACATCACTGCCATATGCTTGTTTTTTATTGCGCGAAAATCGCTTGTGATGTCTGAATTTAGCACAGTGCCCCTCGGTGCTAAAACATCGCACTGTACCCCTATTCAGGGGTATAAACGGTAAGGAGCGCAAGATTAAATAAACCACGAGAGTGTTTTACGCCATGTGCTTGTAGCTTTTAAACCAAACGCGGTTTATAATATGCAATTTAGCTGAAAAAAATATATGAACAAAATATGACCACTAAAACCAACCAACCAACCATTTGTTATATAAATATCAACTTACCCTAGGAACTCCCGCGGGTCCAGCCGACCTAGCCAAGAGCCCTGACCGAGCATTGTTGGTCGGAGGTGTGAACGGGGAACCATTCACCAAAGGGTTCAGAGGCGGGGAAATGCGAGCCCGAGCCGTGCTGGTGAAGTAATTCGGAGGCGGGGGAATAATCTCAGACCGAGCACGGTTGGTCGAAAGATTCTCGAGCGGGGGAATCCGAGACAACTGAGGACCATTTGTCTGCGCGCAGACATGATCCTTGTATAACGAACCGATGTCGGGGTTGAACTGTGGATACTTGCAAAGCTGGTGCTGCCAGTTCAAGCTGCCATCGGGAAAAAAAAAAGCGTTTGCCGTAAAAAAAAAAAAAGCGCACACGAGCGACGAAGAACGTGTAATAATTATTGCACAAAACGAAGCTTTTTACTACCTCTGATTGATTAGGCCCCTCAGCCTCGAGGCCTTAAGGTCCTGCGGGAACTTAAGCTTGCTGACTAAATCGGGATTTTGAGCGATTAACTTCTTTATCTCCACCAGTAACCCGGCTCTAGCTGACCTAGCATCGCCGTGGCTCGACATCGTATTGTGGTCCCTGTCCTCGGGAATTTTATTTTTTTTAATAAGTCCCGTGTTGTAAGATTAGAGACAATGTAAAAACATCGGATAATTCGTGTGCTACCTGAAGTTTTTCATGGTCACAAGCATGGTGAGGTCCTTGTAGATCTCCTCGTTGAACGTCGCGAACGCTTTTAGTTCCTCCGCCAATATGTCCACCGCGCGAGGGCGGTCGCTCCTGTGAATCGGCGGCGAAAGACGATTTATTAGTAATAAAAGAAAAAAAAATGAAAAAGGATTATTGAGAGAAAAAAAAAAGTCTTTACTCGTCTAATGCTTCGAGGTACTTCTGCTTTCGTATGTCGAAGAACATCTTAATTGAGAAGCGATTCTTTTCAAGGGGGGTAAATGCCATTAGATATTCTTCTGCTTCCTTGAATTTTCCGTCCATGATGAACTCTTCGACATGCTTCATGTTAAGGTAGATCGCCGTCTCCTTCTCGAACCTTCGATGTCGCCATTAACACAGCATTACAGATGAGAGACAATAATATATATATATATATATATATATATATATTAAAGATTATAATGGTTGATCTTACTGGAGAAGGGTCCCCTTGTGATTTTCTTCCTCCAGGAATTGGTGTATCAGGAATTTCAGGTCAGTGTTCAGAAAAAAAGCCATCTTTTTCTCTCTGATTAATGAAAGCCAAAATGCACAAGAATAATTTCACTGCAACAACGGAAAAAAAAAAAGATTTAAGATTCAGAAAATGATAAAAAAAAAATAGCAACGGATCTGGAAATATTAAGAATATTTAGGTATCGAATTCGAAAATAATGAACGAACGCGGCGCATGTGACTGATTTAACAAAACGATGTCATAGATCGAACGACGGGAGACTCTTAGAAAATAACGACGCTGTAAAAGAGATGGACGCCAACACTAACTAGGCGGAGACATAGAGGAATAAATTGAAAAAAAAAAAGCGACGTCGTTGGTGAAACGCGACACGCTTGGATAATTTAACCTAAACGGTGTCGTTTTTATGGAACACGACATTGACCCAATAAACTCTGGTCTTTGGACCAAGTAAACCCGGGGGACTGATGCAATGGCCTACAGACTACTACTTCCAATCAGATAAACCACACCAGGACAGATCCATGTGTGACAGACTCACTCAAGGTATTTGATAGCCAGGGAAAATTGAGATTCGATCGTGCGACCTCTACCCCGAAAACCTCGAGCGCCTAAACCTTGACCACTAAGCCAAGGCCTCATCGGCGAACACGAAAACTCGACCTTGACTAGAATGCGACACGGACGCTGAGGATTTAATTAAATAAAAGCGACGCCGCCAGTGAATTAAACTCGACGCGCATGGAAATTAAAGCGAAACAATGTAGTTTATGGGCTCGTCGACGAATAAATCAAGCGTAGCGGCGCTCGTCGATGGAAATCGACGGCGTCGATGAACGATTTGAACGAAAACGGCGCCGTTTTGTTTATGTCTCACCGAAACCCTAGCGACAAATGCCTAAATATATATACAGACGCTTGCGGCGGCGGCGATGAATTATTTAAACATAACTACGCCGTCGTTCGGAGAACACGGCACCGTTTTTTGTTTTTCTTTTTTCACCGGAACCCTTGCGACAAACGCCTAAATATGCAGAAGCTGAAAGATGCGGAACGAACGAAAGCTTATGCAAAGCCTATATAATTAAGACCCAGAAATGAAAGGCAAAGAGCAAGAGTGGAGCTCATGAAGACTCTAGTATTAAGGAGGAAGAAGAAGAAGACATTAAAGCTAATATATATATACCTTGATTTTTAAGGTTGCTTAGTGTGTTGTCTCACACTCTAGGGTGGTCTTTATATAGAGTTGGTAGAGGGGTGGAGAGAGTAGGGCTACGCGCCTGAAGGCGCGTGTTGTGTAGTTTCACCTAACATTTGTCCGTGAATGAATGATGAGTGACACGTGTCGAATGATTGGGAGGTGTGCATCGTTGTCAGAAATTACTGTGACTGAATGATAATCGCTTGGGCAGGGTGATAAGCTATTACGTGATTACTTATCAAATTTAAAAAAACCTCGTACATTGAGCCGCCGGATAATGGGAGTTAAGTAGCGTGGGCTTGTAGGTAAATTACAAAAGAGCCCTTCAAATTATCTTTTCTTTTACATTTTTTTTGGCATTTTCAATATATTGTCTCTTTCCACTTTAAGGAGAAAATAAGATAAGATTTATTGGTTTAGTCTTTATTACAGGTGAAGAGAGTACATAGATTTTCCATATAATCAAATTATATTTTTTTACCTTTATGATTGTGTGTGAAAAGTGAAATCTATTATTAATAAAATATGAAAAGAGAGACTTGGAGAACTCTCAGTGGAAGGATGATAAATAAATATCAACAAAATAAAATAAAGATAATATGCATGCATCTGAAAAAAAAAAATTAAAATAAAAATAGAACTAGTGTAAATCTATTAAATTTGAATGGATTTCGGCAATTAATCTTTCTTATATACTAGGGTATGAACCAAGACGTCATTAATGTCCCATTATGGTAAAAAGATAAAGAAAAACTAAAGGTAATTATAGAGATATGAAGCTGTCATAGTTGAATTGCTAAATAATCTGAGTGAGAGTCTCCAATAAAGAAGAAAATCTGATTGTAATTAAATAGTTTGAGTGGGACAAAATATTAAATTGTTGGACAAGGAACCCTACAGCTAAGTATAATCCACAAAACCCTACATACATTCACCTGTAAGAAATTTACAAATGTGCCCGTTAGTTTTTCTTTTCTTTTTCATGTTTTTGGCATTTCCAAGATATTGTCTCTTTCTACACTTTAAGGAAAATAAGATACTCTTTATTTAGAGAATACGCAATCCTTAAGAAAGGTGGAATACATATATTTGCCAAAATTATCAAATTATATGAAAAGAGAGATTTGGAGGGCTCTCAAAGGAAGGATGATAAATGAATACCAACATAAAATAAAACACAAAGACAAGATGGATTGCAATTATTGGGAAATTAATGAAAATGGAAATAGTGTAAATCTAATAAATTTGAATGGATGCGATAACTAATTTCTTGTTATATACTACGAATCAGGATTATCAATAATGTCGTCCCATTTGGTCAAACAAATTAGAAAGGTAACTACAGAGATTTGAAGCTGTCAGATTTTAATTACTAGTGTATTAAATAATATGAGTGATATCATAATGTAGGAAATCTAAGGGTTTTTTTTCTGAAATATGTAGGAAATCTATCTGTAATTAAATAATCTGAGTGAGACTCATATTACATTGTCTGAAAAAGGAAATTTACAGCTAACTACATTCCACAAAACCCTAATTCACTTACATTCCAAATCAAAAGCCCATGGGCTTTTAATGGGCTGGGCCGACGAAAATGGATATTGGAACTGCCTAAGAGCAAAAGGAGAACCCGATTCATATCCAACCCGGCTCGTTTGAAAACAACACACACCTCTATATTAAATATAATACTATATATTGTATTATGTTTGCTTGTGTACGACTTGGATACACACCATAGAAAATGGAAAATTATACGATATTTCATATTAGGCGAGAATAATCTAATTAAACAATAAATAAAATAAAATCCCTTTGGTCTTTCGTATTTTCTCTCTCTACGTTCACCTAGAAGGTTAGAAACGTGGACTCCTGAAACAAAACGAAAAAGCCTTCACATTATCCGCGAAGCGCAAAACAATCGCTCGCAGGAAAACTTTCCCAGATCTTCAACTGCTCTGAAGAAGCCGTAATCCAAATCGTTAATGGCTTCCACTGCCACGTCGCTGGCTTTCCCTTCTTCGCTGGGCTACGGACATCAAAATCACAGCAAGCGATTTCTGGGCTCTTCAACTTCATGCTTCTTTGTAAATTCGCCCGGCAAGAAGTTTCCAGGAGCTTCTTCGTCATCCGCAGCTCAGTTGAACAAGAAAATGTGTGCGAGGAGGTTTAAGAGAGTAGGTATAGTGGCAGCAGCTGATTATTACTCGACCTTAGGCGTGCCCAAATCTGCTACTAGCAAGGATATTAAGGCTGCGTATCGGAAATTGGCAAGGCAGGTAAAACAATTGGGAGATTTATTTTATTTTTTGGTTAAAAGGTTTGTTTTTTATTTGTCGTGGTTGAAATTGTGTGATGGGTTTTTTTGAAGAGTTTGTTCGTTAAAGAGAACTGAATTCATTTCTTGTGTAAATTGTTTACCGTATTGGATATTTCAATAATCACCTTGTCCCACCTACATTAGTGATATCTGTTATTGCATCGTTAATTTTTACGTAATAAAATTGATGCCTTTTTTCTTTTTCTTTTGCGCCTTAGTACCATCCCGATGTCAATAAAGAACCCGGAGCAACTGAAAAATTCAAGGAGATCAGTGCTGCTTATGAGGTAAAGATCAAAAGGAAAGATATCGGTTCTATATGATCCCCGTGATTAGTCTTCGTATTGTTTTTTTTTTTTTTTTTCACTTTAAAGGTCTCCTACAGTATATGTTGTTCTTTTGGTAGAATATTGTTTCACAACATTTGCAACTGTAGATGATTTCTGAGAATTTAGCGATATTTTGGGACTTATACTCAAATTAATTTGAGGATTTTAAAGGCTGGCTTTGTCAGGTACTATCAGATGACCAAAAGAGAGCTTTGTACGATCGATACGGTGAAGCCGGAGTAAAGAGCGGTGTCGGAGGAGGCGGTGGTTACACGGTACTTCTCAAATGTCTTTAGTTACACAATCTCTTTGAACTTTATTCAACACATGTTTGTTGAACAAAGAACACATACAATCAAGAAAATTCCTATGGATCATAGTAAAGAACGTGCATTTTCGTCCGTTTTCTGTGAAGATTTCTGAAATAGGATGCTTGTCCTATTGAAAAATGAATTAATGTTATTTATGTGGATAAATGCATTCCATAGGCAACAAACCCTTTTGACCTCTTTGAGGCATTTTTCGGGCCTAGCATGGGCGGGTTCTCGGGTATGGATGGATCCGGATTCGGAACCTCACGACGTAGTACTGTCTCCAGAGGCGAAGATATCCGGTGAGTAAATTTCAATGGGCTTTTCTACGACATCTCTCTCATGACTCATGATGCTCGTTATCCTCTCGTTTACTTCTTTGATTTTTTGTTATCTTTTGAAGCTATGCTCCCTTAGTTCTATCTTGGTGGTAAATTAAATTTCACCATTGACTCATTACTCTTAACTTCATTTTTTTTTCCAGCTATGACATAACATTGGAGTTCTCAGCTGCTATATTCGGGGCGGAGAAAGAGTTTGAACTTTCACATCTGGAAACGTGTGGGGTTTGTTCGGGAACGGGAGCAAAGGTCGGGTCCAAAATGAGGATATGCTCGACGTGTGGCGGAAGAGGTCAAGTCATGAGAACCGAGCAAACACCTTTCGGCATGTTTTCCCAGGTGTGCTTTATCGTTGTGTTTTGCTTTGTATATAGTAACCGATCATAGTTAATATGCTTTTTTTTTAATTATTTTTCTTAGTCTTGTATGTTTGGAGGGGTGGCATTTTAAGGACATTCAAATTAAGGGGTGTCAATTTTAGGACAATAAGTTTCAGAATTGAAGCAGTTTGACAATTTAACGCTAAGAACCTAATTTCTGCCAGAATTTATACATGTGAGCCACCACCCGTGCCAGCAAATTTAGGGCGAAAATCCTACATAGCGCCGTGGAAAATTCGATCCAGTCAGCATCTTGGACGAATTAAAGGAATTTTAGGACAATTAACGCCAGAAACCTAATTTCAACGTGGAACACATGAGATGCACATGACAATTAATTTGGGGGAGATACTACGTGTCATCCGGAAAAATTCGATCCAAATCAGCATGTCTGACGCCACGTAGGATTTTCTCCAATTTAGTTGCTAAGTGCGGCGGAGTGAAACTAGGTTTCCAGCGTTAACTGTTCACAATTTGCTTCGATTTGAAAACTTATTGTCCTAAAATTGTCACTCCTTAATTTAGGTGTCCGTAAAACACCACCCCCGCCAAGTATACATGACCAAAAAAAATAATTAAGCCTTTTGTTTTCCGTGCTGAACTGGTTATTTTCAGACAATATGTGGTAATCCTCATTAATGTTGACCCACCTACATCTCTCTTTGTAATAATAAAAAGGTTTCGGTATGCCCCACTTGTGGCGGGGACGGTGAAATGATATCGGAGACGTGTCGTAAGTGCTCGGGCTCGGGAAGGGTGAGAGTTAGGAAAGATATCAAAGTCAAAATTCCTCCCGGTGTGAGCAAAGGAAGCATACTGCGTGTTGCTGGAGAGGGCGATGCGGGGCCAAAAGGGTAAAAGCTCGATTTTCTTAAAAACTTTGCAATATATTACCATTATATAGCTCAAATTAAGAACATAATGTACAACTTGGAAAATCTGGTAGAAGCCCATATATATTTTTGACACTTTGAATGCATGATTATCTTCCCCTTTTTCTGTTACTATACTTTTGAATGTTGAATCCAATAAACCAAAAATATATTTTTTACAGGGCCCCACCTGGAGATCTCTTCGTCTATCTAGACATTGAAGAAATCCCCGAGATTCAAAGGGACGGTATCAATCTCACTTCTACGATCTCGATTAGCTACCTTGATGCCATTCTTGGGACTGTAATACAGGTGCCTCAATTGCATTCTTTGCTCTTGTGGTCCACACTAAACAGAGAAATTGAAATTTTTGCTTGCTGAAATATACATTGTTGCAATCCCTTTTGTCTTCCATAGTTATTGGTAAGGCTGTGTTTGGTTTAAGGAAATTAGTGTGGAAGAGAAAATTGGAGAAAAA
This sequence comes from Linderniella brevidens, assembly GCA_004919715.1. Taxonomy (NCBI): domain Eukaryota; kingdom Viridiplantae; phylum Streptophyta; class Magnoliopsida; order Lamiales; family Linderniaceae; genus Linderniella; species Linderniella brevidens. Next base: position 2,508,091 of record SWDC01000146.1, read on the forward strand.
ATAGTTTTCATAAGTTTTTTCTTTCGTTTTCCCCACCATTTGACGAAGAAATTAGTTTTCCTTAGTTTCAAGTGTAAACTTAAGCTAGATTTTCTTTTCTTTTCTTTTCCTTATCTATTTCTTCAATCAACCAAACATAAAAACTAGTTTTCCTTTTCCATTTCATTTTCCTTTCCCATACTAATTTCCACAAACCACACACACCCTAAATTTCGTAATTTTCTTGCTCCGTATGTCGAATAGGTTAAGACCGTGGAAGGAATGAACGACCTTCAAATTCCTCCCGGTACTCAACCGGGGGACGTGCTCGTCCTCGCGAAGAAAGGTGCACCGAAGCTGAATAGGCCCTCGATACGCGGTGATCACCTATTCACCGTTAAAGTTAGCATACCGAAGCGCGTCAGGTATATAATATAAATCACTTTCTAAATCCTATTGTAACCGATTTGGGGCAGTTAAAGCTTAAGCTTGAATGGAGTGCATCATATTTTTAATTTATATATTTAATATTCATCACAAACTCATACGTCGAGGCTGATTTCTTTCTTATTTAGCCTTAGACGTGGAATTTTCATTTAATGGGTGGTCGTGAGGATTCGTACCTATGACCTCTATGCATGGGCTCTGATACCATGTTGAATGACCGGTTTACCTAAAAAGCTTAGGTTTAAAGGGAACGTATCATATTTTAAATTTATATATTTTATTTTCAACATAGTAAGATAGTTTATTTTCTATTGCAGTGCACAGGAACGTGAACTACTCGAAGAGCTTGCTTCTCTTAGCAAGGCCCCGGCAAGTCGGTCAAAGCTTCGTCCTCAGGTTCCACAGCAGCAACCCGGTAAGACAAGGTTCTTCAATGATTTGAATCCGTATATTTTGAATCTGTCACATAATACACATGTAATAATATTTCAAGCTTGGGAGCTTTTGTCTTCGTCTTTGCAGATAAAAGTACGGAGAGCCAAAACGGTTCGGTCCCAGAAAGCAAGAGCGAATCTGAAGATGAAGGCGATGATGTATGGAAGAAGTTGAAAGACTTTGCGGGGTAAATGTCCTTATTCGCCTTCTTCAGCTGATATTTTCTTATTATTATTATAAAAAGAAGAGTAATAATGTATTCTTTCACTTTCTTTCTACAGAAATGTTGCAAATGGAGCTATGAAGTGGTTCAAAGATAACCTATGATCCTTCGGAAGAATAAATTAACCGCAACGGATATTCTTTGTAATTTTTTCGGTTGGATCTTCTTGATGCTGTGAACGATAGCATTGTTAGCAGCAGCACTGTAGTAGAGGAAATCTGTACCCATGAATGAATCTGTAGAGATATTAAATACTCGGAAGATTTTGAAATTTATATACAGTGTGTTTGGCCATTTTATTTTATCACAAATGCGAAATTTTATTTTGAAGAGGATGTGTTACGCAAATTTTAGTTTGTTGAATTGTTGCTTCTTTATATGTATTTTTATTGCTTGATGGTTGTTGCTTACTGATGTCCTCGTACGTTTTTTTATTTTCAGTCACTATGTTTTTATGAATGCAAAAACGGGTCATTAATCTTGTAAACATTGCGGTCCAAAAACTTAAAACATGTATATTTAGTGACTCAATATTGAAAACACATATACTTAGTGATCCAAAGTTGAAAGGGCGATTCAAATTTGTTTTGACATACAAAGTTAGTGATCTACTTTTGCAATTATCAAACATAGTGAAAGTGACCCAAAAACAAAAATAAATATCTCACTCGGATTCCCATCGTCATTTAATACATATCATGGCCAAAGATCCATTTTTTAATAGTTAGTTTAGGCCCACGAGTCATTGCAATAATGGCATTGCTGCTTCTCATCTTTTACACGGCTAACAACTTTCTTGCGTGCCCACTTTTATTCGATGACATAATTTGTACTTAATATCTCCAAGACTCCAACGGTATTGTAATGAAGCAAGCAACATTGCTGTACTACCATTATTGCTTATGCATCATAGAGATCGATTTATCTAATATTTTAACTTTTTAAAGAAAGTGATTGTCTCATAGCCAATAATGAGGTTAGGAGTCCATTGAGCAGTTTAGAATCGAAGTTTGGAGACCACGTTGTCATTGAGGATACCTCTTTGAAAAATATAAAAAAAAATCTAGCATCGTAACTTCCCTACAAGTGGTGGCCATGCAAAAAAAAAAAAAGAATTACCAACATGCAAATTGTAATTAATTTTAAAAAATAAGATGAGGTCAACGACGCTCTTAGCGATGCTAAAACGATGTCCGTTGTCACCTTACACGAAGAAGAATCACTTGCACTTCACTCCTCAACTGTCCGTAGAACGATGCCTCCCTTAAATGAGGCTTCTCTAATTTCAGACATTACCTTTTGTCCCCCTCAAACTCCAACTACCAAAAACCAACCAAGGGGACCACAAAACCCTATTACACCGTGATACAAAAGAAGCCGCCTTTTGCAGCTCCCTTTTATTGCATCTCCACTACTCACTCACTTAAAAGCTCAAAAAAAATAAAAAAAAATAGAAGCCAATAATGGACTGGTTCTCCTGGCTTTCGAAATCCGACCTCGACCCTTCACTCGCCCGCAAGTACGCACTCACTTTCGCCCGCAACGAGCTCGTACGAGAAGACATATCCCACTTCGGCCACGAATTCCTACTGAGCATGGGCGTTGCAACGGCCAAACACCGCCTAGAAATCATCAAGATTGCTAGGAAGGAGAAAGCCAACAGCAGCAGCAGTAGCAGAAGAACGATGAAATGGTTCGTGTCTGCACTGATACAGACAAAGAACTACATATCCGAGCACGCCAGTGCACTCGTTTGCCGTCGGGATTCTTCCAACTTTTCCATCACCGTCCCCACGAGGAGCGGTAGTTTGAGGTGGAAAGTGGCCATGCTGCAGAGGAACAAAAGGTTCGTGGTGAATTCGGTTGAGCCCAAGTGGCTCGGTGAAGGGAGAAAAGATGGACCCGATTGTAAGCTGTTGCTTACATACGGAAGTTGTAGCGTGGTTGATGAGCCTCGTAGTAGCTCGGACGGGTCGGAGTTTACGGTTGGGTTTTCGAGCACGGTGGCTCGATCTTTGGACGGCTGGTGTTGGTCGAGTGGTGGTGCCGAAGAGGTGAAGTGGGATTTAATGTTTGGAGACATGAAGCCTACATGAAGCAAATAAGGGTCATTCTTCTGCTATGTGTAGGGATGGCAAAAATGTATATAAAGGCTCATTGGATCTTCTGAGTTTGACCCACTTAGACTCAGACCTTCTATGGTGACGGCCTCTCAAGGGTGGGTCCCTTTTAATGGGCCTTTAATGGACATTTTTGCCAGTGTTGTAGTTAGAAGTGTCTTTTATGTGTTGTCCAATCTCATTCTCAGGTGTAGTTAAAACTTAACCATCAATTTGTAGTAGCATAGCAACAAAGGGTGACTCATGATGATAGGAAATGTTTATAGCATATTAGAAAACCCCAAAAATGATTTTCATGTGGACCAATTATTAGTCCTCAACGTTTCGTCTGAAGCATTCTCACACGTGCCGACCACCATGGTTTTAAAACCGGGTTTTTGAACCGGACCGGAAATTTTAGTGGTTTAAGGTTTAGTGGTTTAATCGTTATAAAATCGGAATAAAATCGGCGTAAAACCGGTGTTATATATATTATATAATAAAATTATATTTTATGAATAAATTAATCATATAAAATGTGTTGGGGGTTAAAAAGTAATTGTAAAATGGGGTGTCAAGAATTAAATTTATAAATTGAGGGTTAAAAATTATTTAAAATAAAATGTATTGGGAGATAAAAAATTAATTCTAACATGAGGTATCAAAAATTAATTTAAAATAAAATCTAAAAATATGTAAGGATTTGAACCACACAACCTTGGAATGTAACTCTAAAATGCTAACCACTGGACCATCTTAACATATTTTACTTTTTGCTTACTTATTTTCGTCTTATTCTTTTTTCCAATTTTTTTTCTTTTTTTTTTTAAATTAAAGATGAACCAGGACCGGACCGGAACCGGATTTCCAACCTGTTCACGGTTTTTCCAGACAGACTGGCCGGTCAGGTCCGGTTTTCAAAACCATGCCTACCACCTAAAAATTCACTAAATTATGCTGGATCGAAAAATTGAAAAGGATTACTGAAATTAGAGCAAGAATCTGAAAGTTTCTCCTCCAGAATTTCGAATACGAGCTCTAGCGTTTGTGCGTTATTCTCGTGCCGTAATTCCAGAACCCACTCAATTTATCGATGATAACACAGTGGGTTTTTAGGAAAACCGTTGTGAGTGACCTGCGAGATTCCCGTTAATAATTGACATTAATTGTAACGAAATGGCCAAATTGATCCAAAATCGACACCACCGGAGACTAGATTGGTTCAGGCGAAACACCGGGGACTAAATTGTTCCGCACGATAAACATTATGGACCATTTTGGGTTTTCTCCCGTTCTCCAATCTTAGACTGTGCCTAAAATAACCTGCTGCTAGATGAATATCAGGCAAATTTCTGGTATAATTTCTATGAAGAGCAAAAGCAACCTCAGATTCGTACCAAAAAAAAAGTCTTCAAGTTACGATGCTAAAATTAGTACTCAAGACCGGAGTATTACAACAGTTTTCTCTCCAACGCGTTCATCAAATCACTACACAAAATCAAGCATTTCATCGAACTTTCTGTCACTAGGAGCATCATCTTATAAGCATATATATATATATATATATATTTATATATATATATATATATTATATATATATATATATATATATATATATAAATCACCAGTGCATCAATGACCCGAGCTCTGAGGCCACCGAAAAGAGCCCCCGGCATAAAGCATCTGATAAACCGGTCTGATTCTTACAGTAAGAACGACGCTCAGCAGAGCCCCGAGCCCGCAAACTCCGGAAAGAACGAAGAACGTGAGCCTGAAGCAGTTCGGGCCCATGCAAGAGGAGCCCGTCTGCTTAGCCGCTTCGGCGTCGTAGACTCGGCCCGCGAGCCAGCCCGAGAAGAGGAGTGCCCCCGCGGGATTTCCCAGCTGCATGAAGTTGTAGATTATGCCAAAGTGCTTCAACCCGAATAGCTCCGAAGCGGTTGGAATCATGACGCCGAACTGAAACCCGTAGCAGATCCCGAGAAGTGCCGTGGCCGCGTAGAGGGTCCCGTTTAAGGCGGACCCGTACAGGAGAAATGTTAGGACCATGAGGATTTGGGTCACCGTCATCCAAAATGTCCTTGGCAGTGTCTTTGTCCTGCAATATTTTAGTTATCAGTTTATTACAAGAGACATGACACTCTACTTATATAGTAGATGGATCCATTTCGAAAGTTTGGAAAGAAGGAGCAACTCGAATTTTAGTCCCGTAGCTTTTGCGAAATTTTCTTTTCGTCCTCTAACTTGTGCCTGTCCACAACTAGTCCATTATGTTTCGGAGTAACTAAAATTTAGGTCATGTAACTCGTCTCTGTCCAAATTTATCTTGTATGCTTAAACCATTTATCATAAACAGTATTTTTTGTAACTTTTCGGTCATTTCACACTACGAAGTTAATTAACACAATTGTTGAACGATCATATTTTCCTTGCCGGACGCAATCGAAAAATGGTCGGACAAATTATGAAAATGATTGTTTATGATAAATGGTGTGAGCATACTGGATTGAACAAGTATATGTCAGATGACGAAAAATAAATTTCGTGAGAGTTAAGACTATTTTGAACAGGAAAAAAGTTAAGAGGACGAAAAACGAATTTTGTGAAAGTTAAATTTATTCCTAGGAGAAAAAAAGCATTCGTTACCTCACGAAATGTTCAGAAACGGCTCCAGATCCAAGGCGACCAAGAAAATTAGTGAAGCTGAACAAGCTCAACAGCATCGTAGTATCGTCAACCCCGACCGAAACCCCGATTTGAGCCAAATTATTCAACACGGTAACACCGGAGCCGACTCCGACGAAGTAAACAACCCATAGGAGCCAAAAGTCGGCCTTTACGATCGCTTCCCGAAAGTTGAAATCTTCGCCCCTCCTCGGTTTTCTCTTCTTCTTCACCGCCCCTTCTCCCAACGCCAGAAGCAAATCCACCTCCGTCATGTCCTCGGGCTCGTAGAAGCTCCCAAGGTACGTCGAAGACGAAGAGGGCTTCAAAAGGGGATCCAAAGCATCCGAACCGTCAGTTCCTCCACCCCTCGAATCCGACGGCTCTCCTTGCTTCTTACGATTCTTAGGAAACAACGTCATCTTCAACGGAATCGCCAGTGGGGCCATCAAGAGAAGGACCATTACACCAACGAACACGTAGGATACAACCTTCCCGAGAGACAAGGAGTTCTTGAGAACCGTAGTTGTAAGGAGATAAACGGCGAGAGAAACACTGGCGACTTGCGTGAAGAGAAAATGCCCGTGCTCCGATGAGTCTTCTCCCGAAGCCGGAGTGCACGGTCTTATGAAGAACATCATCAACAAGCCTATTGCGGGGACCCCGAGGGTCAAGAGGAGTAGGAGACTCGAAGCCGATTCGTCGAGGATCATGGTGAAGATTTCCGTGAAAACGGCCGCGCTTAAACCGACGTATCCCTTTAGTACTCCGGCGACGGTGCCTCTGCTTACGGGGAAGTTCCTCATGTTCGTCACGAGGACCGCCGTCCCAAGCCACGCGCTGCTGTTCGTGCCGATACAAAGTGCAATCCATAACTGGAAAGGATTTGGAATTTGTTTAAGGGACAAAAGAAGCTTAAGATCGTAGCTATCAAACGAAATGAAAATCAACCTTAGTAAAGGTCCAATGTTTTTTATAACAAACAAGGGAGAAGAGAAGACCCAAAATAGTCCTTCCTCAATGCCTACCTACCATGTGGACCAATTTAGTCTCAGATATTTCGCATGAACCAAATTGGTCTCTGACGTCGTCGATTTTGGACCGATTTGGTCCTTCCGTTGCGGTTAACGTCGATTTTGATGGGTTCGGAGTCGTACAGACCGTTAGCAAAGGAAGCTCAAATCCACATTGGCAAAATAGAGGGTTTCTTGGAACACTTTCGTAATTTGGGGATGTTCGAATTTTGGAGGAGAAATCTTCACTTTCGTGCCCTCCTTTAGTTAGTTATTAACGGAGACGGAGGCCCACGTGGGGCCTGTGCGAGATTCCAGTTAAAATTGACGTTAATCGTCACGGAAGAATCAAATTGGTCCAAAATTGAAACATCGGGAGCTGAATTGGTTCATGCGAAACATTAGGGACTAAATTGGTGTTAACGGGGAACCATTTTGAGTTTTCTCCCCCAACAAACTACAATACTAAATCAGACACCCCAATTTTCCAGAGAAAAGCTAACAAAATCTACAAACCCCAACAAATCGAATCGAAAAGCCCATAAACCCCAAAACACTCAATTTTAACAAAGAATCAGAGAAACTCACCACCCAATAAGGCAGCGACTCAACGGTCTTACTAACGGCGAGCCAAAGGACTCCGTAACCAAGGCAAGACATGAAAACTCCGACGAGGAGCACAGCCCAAGGCGGAAACTTATTACAGGCGATCCCCGGTAATAAACCCATGTTTTCTCCGATATCATTCGCCACGCCGAGAATCGTGAGCTGCTGCTGATGAAATCCCAGAACTGATTTAAGCGAATGCGAATACAGAGGAAAGGTGTATGCATTTCCGGCGGCGATTTGAACCCAAACGGCTGCTCCTAAACCAACCCACGGCGGTCTACTGCCTTCTTTTAGAGCCAGCATCTTTTTTTTATTCTTTTAATTTGGGTGAATTCTTACCTGGGCTTTGGGATTTATAGAGAATTTGCGGAAAGGTGTCGTCTTTGCTTTGCGTCCTATTTAAGACCTTGATTGAATGAATTTGTGTAATGGCTACAAGTGGAGAGCTAAGAGAGGTTTAGGTATTCTGATACGAAGTGGGATGGGATTTTTGGGAATTAGGGACAGTTAGTTACGTTCCAAATAGCAATATCCAAAAACGTGTCTATTTGACTAAATTAAATTAAATAAATTACATATATATGGTATGTAAATCCAGAATGTTATACTAATTAGTAGTTCAAGCACAATGCAATAAAATATAATATATATGATGTTATTCTATTTTAAGAGTTGTTATTGATTAAAATGTTTGAATTATGAAATTTTAATTTTAATTGTGTTATTGTTAAATATTTAAAAGATTTTATATTGTAATAATTAAAATAAAATAAATTATAGCGAGTACTATAAGTTCATGTGGCGGATCAGATTAATTGAATAATTACTACGTGGTCGTTATTATTTCGTTTTCACGATTTATAAATAGTATAGATTATATTAATTTATTCAATTTTGCAAGAACATTGAACTTTCTGTAATATTGCTTGGTAAAAGTTGGATTTTGTTATTTTTCCTCATTTCACGTGATTTATCAGATGACTTTAAAGATTGGCAACGTCATTGCATACATATGCTGTGATTTTACTAGTATGATTGTGACTATCAATTTTGTAGCAATATCTACTACTTTGGAAAATATTAATAAGAACCTCAACACTTTTTCGTTCATTTAAAAGGTACACATACTTACAGTTACATCCCAAAACAATGACATATTAAATATGATATATATATATATATATGTCACGAAGCACGAAAAAGAAGTTGACACATACTTATATTAATGTAATGATATGTAATAATACATTGATGTAAAAATGTATTATCTTATAATATTAACAAATTATTAATTTCGAACCACGAATTGGAGCGGAGGAAAAGATATCTCAAAAAGTTTATTAAATCATCGAATATTAATATAGCGAGTTTCAACGTGCATAAATATTAGTCCATGTCTTTAACTTTGTGGGCCATCATTATATCAATCACACTATTTATGAGCCTCGGCCCATCCAAAGCAATCAACTAGGCCTTTTTAAAGCACGCAATATCGGCCCATTTAAAGCCCAGTCTATTTATACTAATTCCTCGAAACTACCCGTACCCATTACACAAACCCAATATTAAACGACGTGTCCGTGTAGTGTTTTTGTTTTTTCTTTTTTTTTTTTGCCGGAATTTCATTCAAAGGTAGACGAAGGAATAGCGGAAAAAATATTAAATAATATATAAACATTCGTATAAATCATCAAAAAGATAATTGAAAAAAATAAACATATAATGTTATGGTTAGCTGGACGTGGGTCGTCGAAATGTCGTTGGCAGCAGTTAATGTTTTCGATCAATATTAAAAGGGACCTTGTTAAAAATAAGAAAATTTCCACAAAAATCCAGAAGCTGCAATTAATTATTATTCGGAGATTAATTAGCTTCGTGACGTTCGAAGCAATTAACTCCATTTCGTTTAGGATCTGGGGCCGTGTTATAATATTAAAGCCAGATCTGAGTTGGTCGGATTTACCATTATAATTTAAGATCACAGTATATTATTTTTTTCTTTAATTTAAATCTGATCTACACAAATTTATTTATTTTAATACACTTTTGATGACTGAATTGTGTCTTAAGTCAACAAATTAAAGAAATCGACCGATCTTCTTCTCCGCCTTCTGGAAATTGCTTCCGTTAAACTAAAGTCAAATTCGAAGATTGATATATTATTTTCTTTCAGCAATAAATAGTGCGGTGCAATTAATATAATGAAATAGATAAGTCCATGTCGTAGTAGCATCGCCAATCGACACCGAGCTACAAAATTAAATTTTTGTGGGTAACATGTAAAACCAATAAAAATAAATCATACTTCCCTCTTCAAAACGTATCTTTTTTTCTTTTGAAGATGAAAATAAAAAATAAATAATTTAGAACATGATTGGAGTAAAGCTAAAAGATTGTCACATATCTCACAATAATTGTCGCATGATTGAATGCAGAAGCCCTCATTTTTCTCGTAATTCCAAAACTGTCCCCTTCTCAGTCTTTTTTGTACTGTTCGATCCTTTTTTTCCCCACAGCAAAAGGAAGAAGACGAAAAACTGAGATACGACGACCATCTTTGAATAAAGACAGATTCTTTCCACCTTAAAAAACTGTTTCAAATTGAAACCGACGCACAATTATCGCACAGAGAAAAGAGAACACAAGGTTGCTAAAGATCGCATCTTTTTCTTTTTTCTTTTCTTCCCTTAAACGAAAAAGGACGCCCAAGTGAAGCTTTCTCTCTATTATTTGTCTCCTCTCTCCCTCCACCTCCTTTGCTCTGCTTTAAGCTCAATCTCAACACACTGTTTCTCAAAACAGATTCAATGTCGAATAATAGTACTAATCTCTCTGCATTTTCTCCAGGTATAGTTCTTCTTCTCCTTTATTATTTCACTATGGATTCTCTTGTCATTTTGCTCAAGTGTACGGTATCAGCTCAACGAAATAGTGGTTTCTTACATCAGAAGCTTCCATGGCCGTCGAAGTAATACACCATCAAGATTTGAACAAGACGATCCTCGTAGCCCTAATCGTGGCTTCGTCTCTTCTGGGCATCATCTTGCTGCTATCGTTTTCCTTCTGGATCTGTCGATTACGAAGGTTGAAGAAATACGCAGCCGAAAGCAATGGGTATTTAGGTAACATGCGTTTCAATTTAAAAATCAAACCTTTTTTTCAATTTACGCCCTCACGCACTATAAATCATCCTTCGTTTTTAGCAGCTGCAGATTCTTCGAGGAGGGTAACGTTAAATCCCGTCTTCACTTACTCGAGAATGAGCGTAAAAAGGGCTTCGATTGCGGCAATCGATTACCAATCGTTGGCTTCCGCTACCGAAAACTTCGACCCGAGGAACATCTTAGGCGAAGGTGGCTTAGGCTGCGTTTACAAGGCTCGATTCGCAGACAATTTCAGTGCAGCTGTTAAGAAGATATTCGACGGAGGGAAGGAATCGGAAAGAGAATTCGAGGTGCCCATCAGATTCTTGATCTTCGTTTCTCTAATGTCGATGATTTCTTAGATTGTTTAATCTCTTCAAAAATCTGCAGAACGAAATCGAAATTCTCAGCAGGTGTCGGCATGAAAACATAGTTTCTCTATTGGGATACTGCGTTCGCGGCCAAGAACGGTTCTTGATGTATGAGTTGATGGATTACGGTAGCCTTGAATCTCGTCTCCACGGTATTATTATTATTATTATTATTATTCTTCCGTCAAATTATTAAATTAGATCACTAACTATTCCTCTGGTGTTTTTTGGGTCACTAAGTTTCATAATTACAAATATAGGTCACTAAGTAACGTATCTGATTTCTTTTGGGTCACTTGTGAATTTTCCGGCAAAAATCACCGGAAATCCGACGTGGACGATGACGTGGCTGCTGACATGTCATCGGCCACGTCATATTTCCGGCAATTTTTGCCGGAAAATTCACAAGTGACCCATAAAGAAAGCAGATACGTTACTTAGTGACATATATTAGCAATTATGAAACTTAGTGACCCAAAAAACACGATAGGCATGGTTAGTGACCTAATTTAATAATTTGGCCTTATTCTTCCTATTCGATGCACCGTTTTTTTTTTATATCTTTAACACATATAATAGCAATAAATTATAAGAGTGGATCACTATCGTTTTCGGTTTCAGGTTACTATGTTTGATGATTACGAATGTAGGTCACTAATTTCATACGCTGCAAAATTGGTCTCCTGTAGATTATTGGGTTACTACGTATACTGATTTTCGGTTTCAGGTTACTATGTTTGTTGATTACGAATGTAAGTCACTAACTTCATACGTTGCATAATTGGTCTACAACACATTATTGAGTCACTAACTTCGTATGTCGAAACAAAATTGAGTCATTATGTTTGATAACTGTAAAAATAGGTCACTAACTTTGTATGTTGACGATAATTCTCGTCAGAAAATAACTCGAAAACCTAATTTTGATTCGATGCAGAAGGTTCCTCTCGACATAATAGAAAAGAGAAAATATAAAATTGTTACCCTTATAGTGTGTTTGGTATGCGGAATCCGTGTGTGGAAAGTATGACGGAAAACTATGTTGGCGCAGCAAACACTTGTACTTTACGCTTTCGACCGTTGTACCTCTACATCTTTTGCATTTCTTTTCCGTAACGAATTCCGCAAACCAAATGCACCCTTAGTGACTCAATCGTTTAATTTTTTCCGGATAATAATAGATCATTGTGAAATTCATATTATGCTTTATTCATAGGAACTTCTCATGGATCATCATCACTAACTTGGCACCTGAGGCTGAAAATTGCTCTAGATGTTGCAAGGTACTTCGTTATTACCATTTCGCGTACATTGTAATAACGATGCTTCTTTCCCGAGGTTAATGTCGTTTTCTCCTCGCTATTAAGAGGGCTCGAGTACTTGCACGAACACTGCTACCCTCCCGTGATCCACCGAGACCTCAAATCCTCGAATATCCTTCTCGATTCGAGCTTCAACGCCAAGGTAAACATCTTGGTAGAAATTACTTCGTTTTAATCTTTTTGCAGAGATGGGATTTTTGTCTATCGAATAAAGTTCGAATCTTTTCTTCAGATTGCTGATTTCGGGCTCGCGATCAGCGGAGGGATATCGAAGAAGGCCACCGACATTAAGCTTTCGGGAACTTTAGGCTACGTGGCCCCCGAATACTTGCTCGACGGTACGTATTGATTCCCTCGTTCGTTCTTAAGAGCGAGCATAAAAAAAAAAGAGTATGGTAATGAATTTTCCCGAGCAAAAATGTATCAGGTAAGCTTACGGACAAGAGCGATGTGTACGCGTTCGGCGTCGTGCTCCTCGAGCTTCTAACGGGGAAAAGACCCGTCGAAAGAGTCGACGAAACGCAGTGCCAATCGATAGTCACATGGGTAATGTTTTAATAATAGTACTAATCTTTTTTAACCATTTTCAAAAATCTGCAAGAAACGCAATATTGAAATTGAATGACCAATTCACCTAAAAACTTATGTTCGAAGGGACTGTATTATTTTTTAATTTTTTTTACATTTTATTTCCAACACTCTGTCTCATATCTATTCTGATTTCTTTCTTGTCTAGCCTTACACGTGTAATTTTTCTTAAATGGGTAATCGTGAGGATTCGTATAGAGCTCTGATACCATGTTAAATGATCACTTCACCTAAAAAAATAATCTTGAAGGGACTGTATCATTTTTTTTCAATTTTTACGGTGTATTTCAAACACTAAGAGATGCTCCTAAATTGTAAAACAGGCAAGTCCTCATCTTACGGACAGAACGAAGCTCCCTAATATAGTCGATCCCGCGATTAAAGACACGATGATTTTGAAGCATTTATATCAGGTTCGCTTATAAATCGATCTCGTAAATAAATTGTCTAAGTTCTTACAGGCTTCTGTTTCTTTCTACATAGGTTGCTGCTATAGCGGTTCTATGCGTGCAGCCCGAGCCCAGCTATCGACCGTTGATAACCGACGTTTTGCACTCGTTCATTCCCCTCGTGCCCACCGATCTCGGAGGAACGCTGAGAGTTACCGATTCGACGTGTTTGTAGATCAAGAAAAGAAAACCCGTAAAGATTCGATTTTTAATTTTTTCCCTTTCCGAACATAAAGATGAATATTACATTGCTGTATAATGTCTGCACAAACATATACAATTCATTGCACCGTGAAGAATCTTAACATCTTCGGAGAGATTAATTCGAAATCTTCTTTCCGTTCTTCTTATTCTCTGAAGCTCTCTGGGAATATGATTTTGAATTACAATCCCGAGGGTGACGGAGGATCCTAATTACGAGTGGTACATTTGATTTAGGATTCAAAAAACGCCCAAAAAACTCCGATCTTACATGTCCCATGTCATTTTTGTAGGGTTCCTTACAACTTATACACTAAATCATTGCAAGATCAGTTCGAACTATTGATCAGTGATCAGCCCATAATTTAAATCGAATCTGTCTTTGGCAAAAGTGTCATCTTTGCACTCGTATCGGGCTAAATCGAATATCCGGATAAAAATTTCGCACACAACTCATTGCATGTACAAAGGGATTGCAACTGCATTGCTACAAGAATTATAATTATTAATATTTATTAATATTATCTTCAATGCAACGTTTAAGATGGGATGTTGAAGTGGAAGAGCCACGACACTACGAAGGCAAACACCATACACGCGAGAAGAAAGTTAAACGGTGACCGTTCAAGCAAGTTCGAGCCCCTCCGTTGGAATCAGACGACGACGTATTATTATTATTATTATTATTATTATTATTATTATTATCACCATTATTACTGCCGTTTGTTTGAATCTCGTTGTTCGTGTCATGAAACTGCAGGTTGGCTTCGACGTCGCCGGGCCCAACGACGTTTTCAGCAGTCGAATTGCAAATCTCGCAAGTCCTGACGAAAAAAATAAAGTCAAAATCGGAGACATTATTATTACGACGACGTTAATAGAACGACGTTAATAGAAGGAGGTTGATAACTGATAATCATCAATAACGGATAATTTCAAGTTCCATGATTATCTCTCATAATTATCTCCATATCATTTTCATTTATGATAGTTTATTTTCCTTTATGATATAATATATTTTCCTTATTTATTTCATATGTAATCTCTATATATTGGAGATGTAATAAAGTTTATTTTTAGAGGAAAAATATTCTATTATGGTATCAGTCTAATACTACGATCCTTCTCTTTCTCTTCCCCGTTCTTCCTCCATGGCATAAAATATGGATAAACTTTCATTTGCCACTACTCATCTTCAGGCGATGACCGCTGAACCTCGAGGTTTTAAATCAGCTGCTAAGCACCCACTGGCTCGCTGCTATGGATGATGAAATGCTTGCTTTACGGGAGAATCTTACTTGGGATCTTGTACCACGTCCACCAGGAGTTAACGTTGTTGGCTCTAAATGGGTTTTCCGTACTAAGCATAACTCTGATGGTTCTGTTGAATGGCACAAGACTCGTTTGGTTGCGCAGGGATTCACTCAAGTTCCGGGGTTTGACTTTTAACATACGTTTAGTCCCGTTGTGAAGGCCGCTACTGTTCGGGTTGTTCTTTCTCTTGCTGTCATGCGAAATTGGCCATTGCATCAGTTGGATGTCAAAAATGCATTTCTTAACAGTGTTCTCACCAAGCCTGTTTATATGGAGCAACCACCGGGATACATTGAACCTCGCTTTCCTACTCATGTTTGTCGTCTCAAAAGGCACTTTATGGGCTCAAACAAGTGCCACGTGTATGGTTTCAACGGTTTAGTGATTTTCTCATTCAACTTGGTTTTCTTTGCAGTCGTGCGGATACCTCGCTTTTTATTTTCAATCATGCATCTGATATTATATATCTGTTGGTATACGTCGACGACATTATTCTCACAGGAAATAACACAACCGGTATAAGACAATTCATCTCCAGGATCCATTCAGAATTCGCAGTAAGGATCTCGTTCGTTTAAATTATTTCTAGGGGCTTGAAGTTGATCACACCGATATTGGACTCCACCTCAGTCAGACCAAATATGCTCACGATATTCTTACACGCTCTCAGCTACTTGAGTGTAAGCCTGTTTCGACTCCTCTTGCTGCTGGTCAAGTTCTAACAAGTGATGGTGCGTCATATTCTGCAACGCATTATCGTTCCTTAGTGGGAGCTCTTCAATACCTGACAATTACACGCCCCGATCTATCGTATGCGGTCAACCTTGTCAGCCAGTTCTTGCAATCTCCGACAGTTGATCACTATCAGGTCGTCAAGCGTATTATTCGCTATGTCAAAGGCACAATTAATTATGGTTTTTCATTCCGTCGTGGATCGCCTTGCACTTTATTGGCCTACTCTGATGCTGATTGGGCTCGATGTCCTGAGACTCGTCGTTCCACCTATGGGTACTCTATTTTTCTTGGTGTTAACCTCGTATCATGGAGCTAAGAAGCAACCTACTATGGCACGATCTAGTTGCGAATCAGAATATCGTGCGTTAGCCAACGCTACATCTGAAGTAGTTTGGTTATCTAATCTTCTTAAAGAGCTTAATGTATCTATCGTCGACACCCCGGTTCTACTTTGTGACAACAACAGTGCTATTTTCCTAAGCCAGAATCTCATCGCTCACAAACGCGCGAAGCACATTGATATTGACTATCACTTTGTTCGTGAACTTGTCGCCTCCTCACGAAGTTTATTACTTCAAACCTTCAGATTGCAGATGTTTTCATCAAAGACCTAGCTCGTCCATTATTTGAGTTCTTTCGCTCCAAGCTGTGCGTGGCTCCACGCCCCACGTCTTGATTGAGGGGGTGATAACGGATAATTATCAATAACGGATAATCTCAAATTCCATTATTATCTCTCATAATTATCACCATATCATTTTCATTTATGATAGTTTATTTTTCTTTATGATAGTAATATATTTTCCTTATTTATTCATATATAATATTTGGAGAATGTAATAAAGTTTATTTACAGAAAAAAATATTCTATCAGAGGTTAGTTAGCTTTTGTCTCTGTGTAGTTAATTAAGATTTTTGATTAACCGACTTGTTTCCCTTGATGTTAAACCAAGTCTCGGCGCAGCGCCTGTGAGCGGCCGCCAAATCGTCCTTGCAGGAGCAGCCCAGCTCGATCGCGGCGGAGGAGCTCGCCAGGCTCGGGTGACAGATCCGGCAGTCTCTGTCGGCTTCACCGTCGTGATTATCGTCGGGCTTCAAATGCGGCTCCTTGTCGCAAATTTCTGAGCCGGAGGCTTCAGAAGCCGAGACATCGCCGTCGGCTGTTGAGTAGGACTCGTTGTAGGAACTCACGCCGCCGTCGGCGTCTTCTGATGAGAAGCAGCCGCTGCCGCCGTCGTTTCCATTCGCGTCCGCGGACTCGGCGGTGGGGCCGCCTTCGTGTTCGGTGGAGCTCCGGCGGGCGGCGCATTCGATGATGCGGTGGGGCGTTTCTACAGTTGCCATTTTTTTTTTCTAACAAGAAAATCTACAGAAACGAAAGTGGAGGCAGTGGCTGTAGCTTTTCAACTCCCCAGCAAATTTGTTACTGAAACGAAAGTGTGTGTTGCTTAGAAATTCGAAAATAATTAAATATACGAATACAAATATACAATTATTATAAGTTAATTGATTGACTAGTGTTTTGCTGGCTTTATTACGACCCGTGACTATCGTTGTCAGGTGTGGGTTTATGACGTATTCATCTGACCCCGGAAATTAGTCCAATCACTGGAGTGTGTGGCGCAATTAAAGCCTCTGTTAGGTCTGTGTGTCGCAAGCCTATAAAGGTATTTAATGGTTAGTCCATAGCCAAGTCGAATAAAAAATATATTTTTTATGATATTATTATTACCATTATTGTCCATGCATGTATATATGGAGCAGCAGCAGCCCAATATAATGTGTCTATTGGTAATTATTGGACTGTGAATCTGAATCTTGATGCATTAATTTTCTGTACGTGCATTACTGCAAAGATATGAACCGATGATGTAATCCAACATAGGATGCTGAGGACAACCGACCCTTTTCTCCACAAATTATTAAATTAATTTCTTGATTTTTTATAGGGTAAATTCACTTTCAGTACCCTTTTAAGTTTCAACTTCCTGATCAGTACCCCTCCAAGTATTTCTTCCTGTTCGGTACCCATTTGCGAAAAATTGTGTGTTTAATACTAACAAACATTGAAAAGACGAAAATAACCCTTCTTTACAGATTCAGTTATACCAACTGGTCTCATTATTATACCAATATATTCAATTATTATACCAACTGTTATCACTGCTATACCAAGTCAAATTTAAGAGTATTTTATCACTATTATATCAAGTGTTCCCATTATTATACCAATATATTCAATTATTATACCAACTATTATCACTGCTATACCAAGTCAAATTTAAGAGTATTATATTATACCAAGTGTTTCCATTATTATACCAGTATATTCAATTATTATACCAACTGTTATCACTGCTATACCAAGTCAAATTTAAGAGTATTATATTATACCAAGTGTTTCCATTATTATACCAGTATATTCAATTATTATACCAATTGTTATCACTGCTATACCAATTCAAATTTAAGAGTATTATATCACCATTATACCAAGTGTTCTCATTATTATACCAATATATTCAATTATTAAATTTTGTTATCAATGTAATATCAAAAGTAATGTTATTATAATATCCGAATTATTTGGTATCTATTCGAATTTATTGGTAGAATAATCAATTTTATTGGTATAATAAGCGGTTTTGTTGGTATAATAATCGTGTTTTTTGGTATAATACGCAAAAATAACTTTAATATAATACGCAAAAAATATTTTTTTTGGTATAACAGTGATAACGATTAGTATAATAATTGGATATATTGGTATAATAACGAAAACAATTTGTATAATAGTGATAACAGTTGGTATAATATTCTTAAATTTGACTTGATATAAAACTGGAGATAATTGAAATAATATTTATGTATGAAGAAGGGTTATTTTTGTCTTTTTAACGCTTTTTAGGTACCTAACACACAATTTTTTCAGATGGGTACCTAACAGGAAGAAATAATTCGAGGGGTATTTAAGAGGAAGTTGAAAACTTAAAGGGTACTGAATAGAAATTTATCTTTTTTTATATAATAGTAAATGTGAATAATTATTGCTCACAGGTGGGGGAACGCCCACACTACTTTGTTTTGTTCTATTGCTCTACCTAACCTAACCTAAGCGTAGTTCTCTGAGTTATTTCACATGGCATCGACATATTATTTTAAAACAACGACTACAAAGTAGAATGTAGGCCCATAGTGTAAAAAATATTACAAAATCCCCCCTACCATATTTTATCCATTCATGTTTGATATGTATGTGTTTAATATATATTTGTATTTGCGGTCTACCTCTCACACACAAATATACATCGTTGTACATATTATTACCATTTTGGTGAATGCGACTGTTCCAAGATTTTACCCGACTTATATCCATTTGTTGCGTTGAACTATCAATTCATATATCAATAAATGAAGACGACTCGGTAATTAAGTTAGTGATTCAGTGCGATCATTAAGAAAATTAAACGAATGCGAGTATATAGTTTTTAATTTTTATTACATGAAAACCTCAGTAACGCACACGAGACTGGGTGAAGAAAAACCCTAACAGCTGCCCCCAATGATGATATTGGCAGCAATATATGGGTTGAGAATCCCTATTTCACTTTGTTGTGCCACTTTACAAAAATATCATTTTATCCCGTTCCGATCAGTGTTAAAACACCCGTAAGTAATATTACACCTTAAATATTATTATACCGAGTGCAAACACACAAAAAAATATTAAAACATTGATAAGCATTCGGTATATATTTTTTTGTGTTATATTTACTTTTTTGTGTTCCGACCAATGTTACATAATTTTTTGTGTGTTTAAGCACCCATTATAATAGTACTTAATGTGTAGTATTATTTACGGGTGTTTTAACACTTATCGGGCGGGGTGTAATGATATTTCTGCAAAGTGCACACAAAAGTGGGACAATGGATCCGGTTCCGCATTATACCATCACTTTACATTTACAATAATAAACAAATCAAAATCGAGAAATATTAATTAATGAGATGATTATATTAATAAATAATGTACTAGTTGAACGGTGGGGCTTTATGAGAAGGAGTACCGGATCCGGACCCCACCGGACCATGCTGGATCATCTTACGGCCGCGGAGACTTGGCTTCTGCTCCGTACACAGTGTTGGCACATTCACTCCTGAAATAAATAAATATTAATAAAAAACCATTAGTATATTTAATAAAATATTGGAATATTATGTGTGATGTACTGTACCTCGAGTTCCTTGGATGAACATAGCGCAAACAAGGAAGATCATCAATAGTAATTTCATTATATTGGCTTGTATTCTTTTTCGCTGCATGTTATATTTCCTATGAGATGAATAATGATGGAAATGCTCTAGAGGAGGTTGTATTTATAGGTGGGTGGCTTTGATTTAGTATAAAATTCATTTCAACTGAAACTATTGAATATCGATCGAAGTCTTGGGAGAAGAAAATATTTCACAAACTAAGTCAAACTATTTAAAAAAAAAAAAGAAAAAAGAAAAGAGAGACCGTAAAGCTTTTGACTTCCCATATATGAATAAGAAAAAAACCTTGATAGTTCTTCTTGGCGATTTATTAATTAATTAGAGGTGGTGGCGACTCAGTAAAATCAAATTTAGCAATAAAATATGGTCAATCCAAAATTCATTTCCATCTATCTTCGGAGACACGCAATTGACATTAATAAATTCATTACATACGGAACTTCCGTGTTGTCTTAAACCCATTTTTTTATTGTTAATTAAAGTAAAAAATATAGTATCAAAAGTCTTGAAAAAGAAATAACATCCGCTGCCGAGATTCGAACCCGGGACACACAGATGTGCGCTGTTATATTATTGGGTTGAATTTGTACATATATGCTCTAAACTAACATAGTGTGCCATTTTTTTTATGGGCCTAAATAATATTATAATTTTGATTCCAATGTTGCGAGTTCACTAAATCAAACCGACTGCTATAAGTATTCGAATTAGAAAATTAACAAATGCGTCAAAAAATAATAGATAATGCGAGGACAATTTTTATTACATGAAAACCCCTGTACAACGGGGAAAAAGCAAACAAAAAAACAAACCCACAGTAGACGCTGCATGAACAAAAACCTAACAGTCCCATATCTATGATGACATCGGCAGCCCTATAATCCTTTTACAATAATAAACGAATTAAAATCGAGAAATTTATTATTGAGATAATATTTCTAGTTGAACGGTGGGGCCCGGATCCGGACCATGCTGGGGTTGGGTAAAAACCAATTACTCAGTGCTGGCAAATAAATAAATTTCAAGAACCGTGAAATTATATATAATTTATATTGTGTGTGTAGGCATAAAATATAACATTTTGATACTATGATCAAGAAAACCATACAAATCATGGTACCTTGACTCCTTGAGTTCCTTGGACGAGTAGAGCGCAAGCAAGGAAGATAATTCAAAATAATGTCATTATATTTATCTTTTTTTTCCATTTCCTCTCTTCTGTGATACGAATAATTGAAAGGTTTGGTGGGAATGCGACGCTGGGACTATTTTTTTTTTCTTTTATTAGGTGGTGGCTTTGATTTCGTAGAAATTTCATTTCGACAAAATAATTAAATATTCTATCGAGTCTTCGTTGGATTCGATATTTCAGAGACAAGTCAAATACTTTTTTATACATATAAAAAGAGACCGTGACTCGAATAAGGAAAAACCTTGAAATTTCTTGTGATTGAATAATAATAATCCAGTGAAAGGTGATGAGTCAGTCAGTAAAATCAAATATAGAAATAAAATACGGTCAATGGAAAGTTCATTTCCATATTATACCTTCGGGGATATGCACTTTGACGTGTTTGCCTTTGTATGTCCGACTCCGAAATGACTATTCATCTATGTCAGAAATTATAACTATTAATTGCTTTAAATTAATTACAAAATATCGAAAGTTGTTCTAACCCATCTCTTTACATCATTAATTAAATTTAAAAAAATTAAAATAGTTGAAAGTCTTAAAAATAATATCCGCACTCTTACTGCATTGATATATTTATATACATTTATCTAATTGCCTGAAATTTCATATTGTTAATTTCTTATAGCTGGACCTCAAAAAACATTGCAAATCTCGTTGGCTTTATTATAAGCATCTCCGATCCACTGCATTACAACAACTAATTTTACACAAATACAATTGCTATAGTAATTTTATTCCGTGAAATTCAGTGAACCACGGTCAAGGTGGTGGGCCCCAAACATTAAATAGGATCAAAAAATAATAAAAATATATGGATGCGAGGATAATATTTATTACATTAAATCCCGGACTACGTGGCCAAAAAGACAACACTCCCCATATTATATGATAATCGCCAGCACTAGCAGCTATATCACTTTCACTTTACAATAAATAAACAAATTAAACTCGAAAAAAAATAGTTATTGAGAATAATTAATATCATCACTTTGTTGTACTAATCGAACGGCGGAGCTTTCACAGAAGGAGAACCGGATCCGGACCCCACCGGACCATGGGGCATATTAGCCAAAATCTTACGGCCGTGGAGATTCGACTTATTCTCCTTAGGCAGTGATGGCACGAATACTCCTGAAAATAAAATAAAATAAATATCAATATTTGTTATATAATATGTATAATACACGTGAGTATGTGTGTGAGGGTGTCTACCCTGTGATTAATAATTTTATGTACCTTGAGTTCCTTGGACGAGTAGAGCGCAAACAAGGAAGAGAAGCCATAATAATTTCATATTGATTTGTATTCTTTTTCTACGTTTTTTTCCCCTTCTATTTCCTATGTTCTGTGAGATGAATAATTGAAAGGGTTCGATGGAGATGCACTTGCGGATCTTGTATTTATAGGTGGATGGCTTTGATTTAGTCTAAAATTCATTTCAACCAAAACGATTAAATATCAAAAGTCTTTTGCAAAATTTAATGTTTCATAAACTAGGTCAATCACATAGAAGAGAAAAAAGACAGTAAACCTTATGATTCCAGCAGATGAAGAAGAAAAAAAAACTTGAAAAGTTCCTGGCGATTAAATAATTAATTATAGGTGGTCAATCCGAAATTCACGTCAACATATCTTCGGGGACACGCAATTTTGACATTAATAATTGCATTAAATTAATTACTAAATATCCAAAGTTCTTTTAACCTATTTCTTTTTATATCATTAATTGAATTAAAAAAATTAAATAACGTCTGAAAAAATTGAATATTTAGTGACCTAATTTTATAATTTTATCTAATTTAAATCTCATCCAAGGTTGAGAATTCAATAAAACAAATTATTGCTACCAGTATGACGAAACGCTCCTCCAGAATAATTAAAAATTGTTATTTTTATTGTCATATAGTTTTTTAAAAACAGTCAGTGGTATTGCTCACTGCCAGACTGTTTTAATGAGTCACTAAGTACATCAGTTCATTTTTTGTCACTATCTTATTATGTCTAAACAAATTATGTTTTCATTGCAAAAATAGGCCACTAACTTTATATGTCGAACAAAAATAGGCCACTAACTTCGTATGTTAAAGTAAAAATAAGTCATTAAATGTTAAAACAAAAATAGGTCACTAACTTCGAAATTAATATCTTATTTCCGCTAGTGACATATTTTTGTTTGGACATACAAAGTCAGTGACCTATTTTTGCAATTATCAAACATAGTAACTCAAAAACAAAAAAACCGATATATTCAGTGAACCAATTTTATACGTTTTCAACAACATAAAATACATTGCTTTACAAGAAAAAATATAATTGATACTAATTTGAAAATTGTTTATTAATGAGATGGTGGGGCTCTAATAGAATTGCGAGCGCGTCTCGAAGCCACGGGACCGTGCCTCTCCTCATCGTCGGACGAGTCGATACTAATCATCTTGCGCCCGTACGGATTTGACCTCCGAGGCTCGGATAATGCTGGCAAATGCAATCCTGAAAATAAAATTAAAATGTACAAACTTATTATTATGTGTGTTCTATATAGCATGAATATACATACATTTGTGTCGTCTATGTATCAATGTATTCTATTATTATCAAGAAAATTAGCACAAGAACGTGTATCATGATTTACCTTTAGTTCCTTGGACGAATAGAGCGCAAACGATAACGAAGACGATCCATAAGAATTTCGTTGATGTCATTTCCTTTTCTATTTTATTTCTTTTCCTCGCTTTTAATGGGATTGTCGTTTGATTTGGTTCGGTACTTGTTTCTCTCTGTGTATATATAGGGAAACCCTTTTGGCTCTGATTTTGAATGCAAAATAAATAAAAAAAATAGCAATAACCAAGTGGCAGGCAAGTGAATAAAAAATCAAAGATCGTTTACCAATTTTGAACATCGCACATGGGTCAGAAGAAGCTGGGAAGGTTCTTGGTATTATCTAAATGAATAAAAATCAATCGGGAAATTTGGTACCACATAACTTTTGGCAGTGCAGTTGTTGGAACACATAATTTGACTGAAAAGAGTATTCATCGAAATTTATGTATAATCTTACGGCCGTGGAGATACCACTTCTGCTCCTTGCACAGTGCTGGCACATAGACTTCCGAAGATAAGTTTATAAATTTCAAATACTTATTTGATTATATATATATATATATATATGAGAGAGTGTGTATGCCTATGTATTGACAAGAAACTTATAGCTTGTAAGGAAAGTGTTTTTATTTTTATTTTTATGATAGCATTTGTTTTCTGGCAATACCTTCAGCGCATCAAATTTATCGTGTATAATGTGATATATCAATGCTATATATCAAGAAAACCACACAAATCATGAATAATTTGGATGATATGTACCTTGATTTCCTTGTACGAGTATGACGCAAAGAAGGAAGAAAATCCACAATAGTTTCATGTTTATTTGTATTTTTTTTCTCTAATGTTGTTTCCGATTTCCTATTTTCTTGTTTGTAGAGGTGGTGGTGTTGATTTTAGATAAATTTCATTTCAACAGAACAATTAAATATTCAATTAAGTCATTATTGTTGAATAAATACTTCATAAACCAAGTCAAATACACTTCTCCCTACCAAGTACCAAGTCCAATAGACGAACAAACCTTGAAAGTTCTCGTCGATTAAATAATTAGTTAAATTCGGTTAGTCGAGTAAACTCAAATTGAAAAATAAAATATGGTCAATCCAAAATTCATTTTCACACATCTTCGGGGACACGCAATTTTGACATTAAGAATTGCGTTGAAAATTAATTACTAACCCATTTTATTTATTTCATTACTTAAATAAAAAATAAATAGTTGAAATTCTTAAAAAAAAATATCTGCTGCCGGGACTTCAACTAGAGTCAAATGCAGTTTGTTGCTGCTGCCTTACAATTCAATAGAATTTCGCTACAGCGGAATTGTTAACTAATATTGCACTAATTTATTTATATACGTAACTGCTAGAAATATAGTTTGTTATACTTATTAAATATTATCCATATTTTTTTATGGATAGTGATGATTGGGCCTAAAGGATATTGCAAATTTTAATATATAGTGATAATTGGGCCTAAAACATATTGCAAATATCATTTTGAGATTGACCCTCATTCAAACAAATGATTGTTATCAGAAATATTAGATATGAAGCCCAAAGTCATATCTTTAAAACATATAAATACCTTCCTCTGAAAAAAAAAAACACATAAATACCAATTGCACGGTAATCATTGGTCGACACATTCATTAATTGAATTTTAAATATAATATTATTGTTAGTGAACTGTTCAGATGTAATTGCCTTGTGTGTTGTACTCATTTCTAAAACTCTATCAAATTTAAAATTTTACTAACGTGGCTGTTTAAACTTCTTAGCTTAATCACATGTAGTTATTTGTGTATCTTAATGAACGTGTCCCGGTTCAAGCTTTAGAGAAAAGTAAAGTAAAAATATAATATTACCGTTGGTGGACGATTCACCTGCAACTGCTTTGTATGTTTACATAAACCAAGATTATTTCCAAATTATTATACAAAACACGAACTATATCATATTATTAAGTCTCCAATACTTGCTTATTCTATAGTGGAGCTTTTCTTGGCTGTGATATGAACGCAAATCCAATAAAATGTCAAAGAAACTAAGATACAAACCGAATTATTGCATTACCACTTCTATCTAAAAGCTTTACTTAAAAAGAAATCGATCATATTTTAAATTTATATAATTTATTTCCAACGAGTCACTTAGACATTAAATTTTCATTCATCGTGTGGTCGTGGGGATTCATACACGTGAACTTTAGTCATGGACCATAATATAATTGGTATTTAAAATATAATATCAAGGCAGATTCAATATGTCTGTTACCACGCTTATTTGATTCGCTGTTATCCGATTCGTCATCTGTTAGGCTTGGAATCTGTTAGGATCGGACGGTATTAACGAACACTCGGGCAGAATATCGGCAGCACAATTAATCAACGCAACGAAAATAAAACGGAAATCAACACGGCGATATAACGTGGAAAACCCCCTTCAAATCGACGGGGTAAAAACCACGGGACCAAACGATCCAAATTCCACTATCACCACTTCAAGTACAGCGAATTACACCACAACCCAATGCCACAAACGAGCTATGAACACCAAATCAAAGCTCCAAAAGCACCACAACTCAAAACAAGATCATAAAGATCAAAATCGTCACAGAAAATCACAGCAGACTTCAAAAATTCATAACTCACAAACAAGACCTCTAAATGAAAATCCCTTTGGGGAGAATGAAGATCAATGAGTCTTCTACCTTCTCCTGAAATTTCAGGCCAATCGGACAACGTTTGCCCCTCCAAATGTGAGAAAACCGAATCTGTCGCTGGATAGAAAAGTTGCAGAAATTATTCTTTTTCTTGTGGAATAATTCCATCGATCCTTAGCTCTCTCTCTCTTTAGTAGGTCAGATTTAGTTGTTACAACTTGGTGTTAAGTGGGCAAAAGAGCTGGGCTTTTATCCACATAGTTGGGAGCCCAAAAAACCCAACAAATCTCCCCCCTCACGACTATGTGGAGGAAATCGCCAAACCGGCGATTGTACAACAAGCTTCAAACTTCGATCTCACCAATGACTTAGTCATCATATCGGCACCATTATCATCGGTGTGAATCTTCTCAACTTCAAGCTGCTTGGTATCCAAGATCTCACGAATCCAATGATAACGCATATCAATATGCTTCGACTTCCCGTGAAACGTCGGATTCTTATTGAGATGAATCGCACTCTGGCTGTCACAGAATAAGACATACCTTTGTTGATCAAAACCAAGCTCACTCATGAAGTTCTTCATCCAAAGAAGCTCTTTGCAAGTTTCCGTAACAGCTATAAATTCTGCATCTGTCGTAGACAAGGCAATACACTTTTGAAGTCTGGACTGCCAAGAAACAGCTCCCCCTGCAAAAGTAATCAAATATCCCGAAGTAGATTTTCTCGTATCCACATCTCCGCCCAGATCTGAATCTGTATAACCAACAAGAATAGGCTCGTCAGAACCAAAACACAATCTCATGTTGGACGTACCTCGGAGATATCTCAAAATCCATTTCACAGCATTCCAATGCTCTTTCCCTGGATTAGACATGAATCTACTAACAACTCCAACTGCATGAGCTAAATCGGGTCGAGTACACACCATAGCATACATAAGACTACCAACGGCAGATGAATAGGGAACTCGGTCCATATCTTCTTTTTCTTTCTCGTCTGTAGGGCACTGCGTCATGCTCAATCTAATAAAGGTAGCAAGTGGAGTACTCACCGGTTTAGCTATCTCCATGCTAAAGCGTTGCAGTACCTTTTCGATGTACTTTTCTTAAGATAACCACAACTTCTTGTCTTTACGGTCACGTGTGATATTCATCCCAAGAATGCATTGAGCCGGCCCCAAATCCTTCATCGAGAAATGCTTGCTCAAGTTTTTCTTTAGCCTGTAAATTCGAGATGGCGAAGAACCTACAATAAGCATATCATCAACATAAAGTAACAAAATGATGATATCGTCATCGAGGAATCTCTGCATAAAAACACAATGGTCAGTATCATTCTTCTTATACCCTTCTTGAATCATCACTGACTCAAACTTCTTATACCATTGCCTCGGAGCTTGTTTCAAGCCATACAAGCTCTTTTTCAATTTGCAGACGTAATTCTCCTTTCCTTTCTGAACGAAGCCATCAGGTTGCTCCATATAAATTTCTTCATCAAGATCACCATGAAGAAAAGCAGTCTTGACATCCATCTGTTCTATATCAAAATCAAGACTCGCTGCCAAACCCAAAATGACACGGATAGAAGTCATCTTCACAACTGGTGAAAAAATCTCACTAAAATCAATCCCTTGCTTCTGACTGAAGCCTTTGACAACTAACCTGGATTTAAATCTGGGAGAAAGTGAGTGCTCTTCATGCTTCACCTTGTAAATCCACCTGTTCTTCAAGGCCCTTTTACCTTTAGGAAGCTCCACCAGTTCATATGTGTCATTTACTCGTAAAGAATCCATCTCGTCTTTCATAGAAGCAATCCACTTGTCTCTATCTGGACTATGAATGGCTTCATCATAACTCTCTGGCTCACCTTCACTAGTAAGAAGTACAAACTCATCGGATGAAAAACGAGTAGAAGGTCGTCTCTCTCTAGTAGACCTTCTAAGAGAAGGTTCTGGCAAGTCAACATGTGTCTCCTCCTGCTGATTAATATCATCGACAACATGACCATCGGGTTGACTCTCAGCTTCATCTGGATTTGGTGTAAGTAGGCGATCCAAATCAATCGAGTGGTCATTCTGGATTGCTGGCTTTTCTGACTTCTCGATATCCTCAATCGTCTGATCCTCCATAAAGATAACATCACGACTTCTAATAAGCTTCTTATCAACAGGATCATAACATCTGTAGCCAAACTCCTCATCGCCATAGCCAAGAAAAATGCACTGTCTTGTTTTGACATCCAACTTCGACCTTTCATCTCTTGGGATGTGGACAAAACACTTGCACCCGAAAACTCTCAAGTGGTCATATGAGACATCCTTACCATACCAGACTTTGTCAGGAACATCACCCTGCAAAGCAACTGAAGGAGTCAAATTAATATTACGAGTAACCGTATATAAAGCCTCACCCCAGAAATGTTGTGGTAACTTTACTTCTGACAATAAGCATCTGACTCTCTCCATCAATGTCTTGTTCATTCGTTCAGCCAAGCCATTCAACTGAGGAGTCTTAGGAGGTGTTTTCTGATGCCGAATACCATATCGTCGGCAATAAGCATCAAATGGTCCGCGATATTCACCTCCGTTATCCGTTCTGATGCACTTCAATTTCTTCCCTGTCTCCCTCTCAACGGAAACATGAAACTCAATAAAAGCATCAAGTACCTCATCCTTCGACTTCAAAGCTCGGACCCATAATTTCCGTGAGTGATCATCAATAAACGTCACAAAGTAGGAAGCGCCTCCGAACGATTTCACCTTCAAAGGACCGCAAACATCTGAGTGAACTAAGTCAAGCAAAGCGTCCTTCTTGTGAGGTGGATGATGATGAAAAGAAACTCGTTTCTGCTTTCCAGCTAAGCAATGCACACATCTGTCTAACTTAGCGCCTTTCAAGCCAGGAAGTAAATTCTTCTTGGCCAAACAATCGAGCCCTTTCTCGCTAATGTGACTCAATCTCCGATGCCAAAGACTAGAAGAATTCCCGCTATCAACTGCGTTCACAACACTAGCAGACACATTAGTATTAAGCCAATACAAATTTGAAAATTTCTTACCACGAGCCACAATCAAAGAGCCTCGAGTGATCTTCCAATGTCCATCACCAAAGTGGCAAGAATAACCCTCATCATCAAGCTTTCCAGTAGAAATGAGATGCAGTCGAACATCAGGAGCATGTCGGACCTCCTTCAATACCAACTTCGAACCCAATCCTGTGTCCAAGCAAATAGTGCCAACGCCTATCACCTTCGCTAAACCATCATTGCCCATCTTCAAGACTCCAAAATCACCCGGAGTGTATGATGTAAAGAATTCCCGATTAGCCGTAACATGATAAGCCGCACCGCTGTCCAAGACCCAACTAGTCTCGCCTTTCACAAGATTGATTCCCACGTCGTCATAAACAATAACAAGATTATCTGGAGTAGTGGTGGCATTCACGCGATCAACGCCATCGTCAACATTCTTCTTCGACTGCTCCTTCTTCAACTTATAACAATATCTTTTGATATGTCCTTTCTTCCCGCAATGATGACACTCAAGATCCTTATATTTCGATCTTGACTTGCTTCTTCCTCTACTCTTGCCTCGGTTAGAATTCTGGCCCGCATGTCTACTTCTCCCCCTATCTTCAGTAACCAACACCTCAGAAAGGGATGAAGCACCTTGCGTTTTTCTTCTCACCTCCTCATTCAAGACGCCGCTCTTGACATACTCCAAGGTTACCAATCCACCAGGAGCTGAGTTGGTTAATGAGATTCTGAAACTTTCCCACGAGTCAGGAAGCGTATTTAGTAGCCATAAACCGAGTACTTCCTCTTCAAACTTAATGCTCATGCCAAACAACTGATCAAAGCATCCTTGAAACTCATTGATGTGGTCAGAAATAGACTTGCTCTCATGATATTGCAAATTCATTGCTTGCTTCAAAAGAAACAGTTTATTGTTACCTGTTTTGGAAGCATACAGTGTCTCAAGCTTTTCGCACAACGTCTTGGCATGTGTCTCATTCGCAATATGGTTCAATACATTGTCTTCAACCCATTGCCGAATAAAGCCACATACTTGAAGATGCTCAAATTCCCATTCTTCATCAGTTTTTGAATCGGGCTTTGCTGTAGCAAAAACCGGAAGATGCAATTTCTTCACAAATAAAAGATCCTTCATCTTGCCTTTCCACTTGTGATAATTCGCGCCATTCAAACAAACCATTCTATTCAAATTCGCCTCCATCCTGCAATGATGAAAAGAATACCAACAGAACAACCAAAAGCTCTGATACCACTCTGTTAGGATCGGACGGTATTAACGAACACTCGGGCAGAATATCGGCAGCACAATTAATCAACGCAACGAAAATAAAACGGAAATCAACACGGCGATATAACGTGGAAAACCCCCTTCAAATCGACGGGGTAAAAACCACGGGACCAAACGATCCAAATTCCACTATCACCACTTCAAGTACAGCGAATTACACCACAACCCAATGCCACAAACGAGCTATGAACACCAAATCAAAGCTCCAAAAGCACCACAACTCAAAACAAGATCATAAAGATCAAAATCGTCACAGAAAATCACAGCAGACTTCAAAAATTCATAACTCACAAACAAGACCTCGAAATGAAAATCCCTTTGGGGAGAATGAAGATCAATGAGTCTTCTACCTTCTCCTGAAATTTCAGGCCAATCGGACAACGTTTGCCCCTCCAAATGTGAGAAAACCGAATCTGTCGCTGGATAGAAAAGTTGCAGAAATTATTCTTTTTCTTGTGGAATAATTCCATCGATCCTTAGCTCTCTCTCTCTTTAGTAGGTCAGATTTAGTTGTTACAACTTGGTGTTAAGTGGGCAAAAGAGCTGGGCTTTTATCCACATAGTTGGGAGCCCAAAAAATCCAACAGAATCGTTCCACATACGAGAAAAAATATTGTGATTATCTGTCCAAATCAAAAAATTAATTTCACCGGCTCAATATATAAATAAAATAAAAAATGAAAGATACAACTTTAACATAAGTAGAAAATTCGAATTCAAACGGCCTCAATTTAGAAAGACCACACATGTTGAACACGACAAAATTCTAGCAATAAATTATACCCTTGTGAAAACTCGTCGCAGTTACATTGCAATCATCTCTCGACAGTGAAAAGACTATTAATGAATATTAATTATAGTAATAATCATTTAAATGGTGGGGCTGAAGTAGAAGGACGACCGGCGCCGGAGTTAATCAGATCATGTTCAATCTCACCACGATCAATCATCTTACGGCCACGGAAATTTGATCCCCTATGCCTCTCACTTATTGCCGGCGAATACGCCCCTAAAATAAAATAAAAGTAAAAAATAATATATGTATATATGTACATAGATATAGAATAAACAAATAACCATATATATTTTTACGAAATGTTAAGAAAAACACGCATATTTTCAGCAAATAGTAAGTAGTAATACAGTGGACGTACAAACCTTGAGTTCCTTGAACTAGTATTAGAGCCCAAAAAGGGAAGAGAATCCATAGTAATTTCATTATACTCATTTTGTAACCTTTTTAAATTTTTCTAATTTATTGATTTCCTTTTACTCTCGCGGGTCGCACTGAACGAACTACTGGAGACTTTGGAATTGGAGGGTTCGATGATTTTATGTACGAAGGGAACTTCTTTATATAGATAGGGTTTTGGCTTTGATTTTATTATCTTAGTAGAAAATTCATTTCGACAAAACAATTAAATATTTATCGAGGACACGGTACATTGAATATTTAGTAAAACCTTTTGACTCCTATAGATGAATACCTCCGCGTAGAAGTTCTTTGTGAACACTCGATCGGTCAGTCGTTGAAATCAAATTGGACATTTGAAATTTGATAAATAAACTATAGTCAATCCAAAATTCAATCTCATATATTTCAGAAAAGAGAATAAGGGTATATCCAATGTCAGTATGTTTTACCGTAATGTGCAAACGAGGACATGTGGGGTCCGCACCAGACCGCTAATTCGTAAATGAGATTTATCTCTATGGTAACTTCGCCACCCAAAATTCTTTTGGCCCCTTTTTAGCTTATCTTTTAAATTGTAAATTAAATAAAAAAATGTCTAAAAAAAATCCGCTGCCGAGATTCGAACCCGGGAGACACACAAGGTGTGTCGTTTCCATAGAATTCAATAGAGAATTTTGCTACAGCAGAATCATATGCTGTCACTTTCAGGATAAATTTATATAGCATGTAATTAATTGAAATTAACCTAGTGTTTCATATTTTCAAATTATGAAAAATAAAATTGCTCGTCAGTCTTACTTTATGGGCCAATTTTATCATTTGGGCCCATTAGGATATTAAATAATGAATTAAAGGTGGCGAGTCCGGTAAAAATCAAATTTAGATATTAAAATTTTGTCAGTCCAAAATTTCCTTTTACATGTATCTTTGGGGACATGAAATTTTGACATTACTAATTCCGTTATATTATTAATTACTAAATATCGAAAGTTCTTTTAATCCATTTATTTTATATCATTAATTAAATAAACAAAGTAATTAGTTGGAAGTCTTTAAAAAAGGTATACCTGCCGGGACTAGAGAACCCAAGGTGACACGGTGTGTCCTAACTCCTAAATAAGTTTATACATATTTAGCTTTCTTGTGATTAACATATTGTTATATATATTTTTTAATAAATAGAGTAGTAAAGATGATTGTGCCTAAAAAATATTGTGTATCAAGAAAATCACGAAAATGTTGGTGAAACTTGAATGTCTTATTTACTTGCTCTAGTTCCGTGGACGAGTAGATCGCAAAAATAACGAAGATGACCCACATCAAGAATTTCATTTCCTTTTTATAATTTTGTTTTCCTCTCTCTTGTCTATCTCTCTTAACGAAATGGATTATTGAAGGTTTTGGTTTGATACTAGTTTATATGGTAGTTTTTAATGACAATATTCTATAACTTATATTTTATGTCAGGACTTGATCTTACAGCGAACATTACTCATTTTCATGGGCTTTATGTTAAGCGCAGTGGAGTCGACCGAACTAATGCGTAATTGAATATTCTGCTTAAATTAACAAGAGTGCGTTTGGTATGCGAAACTCATATGTGGAAAGGAAAACTTTATTAGAGCATCGGACAATGATATTTGACAGTTATACTTCTCTATTTTTTCGAATTCCACAAATCAAACACACCATAAATATTATCATGAAAATAGTAACTCTTCCTAGAAAGGAAAATAAAAACTCATTATATTTATTATTGTGTCCTAATTACATGGCAAGCATCTCTTTTGCAATGCTACATTATTAATTATTTAGATGATTTAATATATAATTTTATTTAAAAAGGTGGAGCTGAAAAAGAAGGACGACCGAGGCCGGAGCCCACCTAGTGTTGTCAAACCGCCGGTCAAAGTGTATCCGGCGGTTACCAACCGCCGGGATTTTAATTTTTTTTTAATTTTTTTAAATTTTTTTTTGAATTTATAGTAATATTTCGATAGTTTTCGACTTTTCGGGACACAATTATGTTTTTTCAGTATATAACAAGGGTTTCGATTTTAAAATAATAATCATCATAAATTAATTTCATTACAAAAATGAAGTTACATTTACAATTAAAATTTACAAAGTCGAAAATACAAAGTAAGAAAAAAAAAATTTATTCGTTGTCGTTGAATACTTGAATCGCAATCGCCATTTGCCAACGCCAGTCGATAATCGGTTTCTGAAAAAAAAAATATACAATAGAAGCTAGTTAGATAATATTTTTTTGTTCAATCGTCATTAAAAAATGTAATTAAATTAGTATTAAGGACTTATCTTTTTCGGACTTTGTCGTTGACTTGGATGTCGTCACGCGAGCGATTTCTTGGAGACGTTGACTGAAAAATAAGATTGTATGTGTAAGTAATTATTTAAAAATATAAAATAAAAAATTACTACAATGAGATTAATATTAAGGACTTATCTTTTTTCGGGCTTGAATCTTTCGCCATTTTCGGAGATTCTCTATGCTCTCTACTCTTAGTCGCCGCCGCCATTGCCGCCACCACTAGTCTCGGTGCCGGTGGTGTCGTCGAATACGTCGTCGTCCGAATCGGTATTCGTGGCATCTTGTGTCCGATGTTCGGCTCTCGTCCAATCATCGAGAAGGCATTGGTATTCGACGTTTTCTACCGTCAACCTCGAACTCCTTTCACTTAAAGTTAAGCCGCCCATGCTAAAAGCTTGTTCAACCGCGACGGTTGAAATTGGGACGGCAAAGATTTCCCTAGCGATCTTCACCAACGTTGGATACGTTGGCGACAATCTTCGATCACCATCGGAGGACGTTGAACTGATCTTCATCCTCGCCGAACTCAAAAGTGGTCGACAAGTAGTTATCTAACTCTATGAACGGGTTCGTCGACCTTTGGCGTTTGCTCGTGTTGAGGAGGTTGTAGTAGGGGGCTAAGCGATCACTACCGCTAGCAGTACTACTACTAGTGGATTGACCCGAACGGCTAGTTCAATTTTTATTTTATTTTTTTTTCCTAACGGCTATTTTCCAATTATTTCAATTTTTTTTTTTCAATTCAATTCAAACGGCTATATTTTTATTAATTTTTTTTTATACTAACCGCCGGTTGAACCGGCCAACCGGTGGTTTGCGATTTGGAAAATTTCCAACCGCGTGGAACCGGCCACCCGCGGCTGCCGGTTGTGGTTGGTGGCCGGTCGGAACCGCCGGTTTCGGTTAATTTTGGGCATGTCTAAGCCCACCAGACCATGTCCTTGCTGGATACGACCAGTCATCTTACGTCCACGGGAATACGCTCCTGAAAATTAAATAAATATCAATATATATATATATATATATGAATTATCCAATAATATTAACTATTTTATAAATTATCAAGATAAAACAACGCATAGTTTTGAGTAATACTAACTAATATGTGACTGTACCTTGAGTTCCTTGAACTAGTACAAGAGCCCAAAAAATGAAGTGAACCCCTATTAATTTCATTATATTCATCTCTACCCTTTTCCTATTTTATCGATTTCCTTCTACTCTCGAGATTATGGAGGGTTCGATGTAAATGAACGAAGCGGACTTCTTTAAATAGGGTTATGGCGTTAATTTTTACCTTAATATAAAATTCATTTCAGCAAAAAGTTAAATATCAATCAAGTACTAGCCACATTAAATATTCATTAAACCTCTTGCCTCCTAGGGATGAATGAGAAAAACCGCGTGGAAGTTCTGTGAACACTCGATTCTTTGAAGAAGTCAATTGGACATTTGAAATTGGGTGGCCTTTGACTGGGTCAATTTTAAAAAAATGGCCTCATTGACGATTTTTTTGGTCAATAGCCCTCACTTTGTTTAAACGTTAACCATATTAACTAATTCTCATACTTAACTAATTAAAATAAATAAAAAATAAAAAAAAACGAAAAAATGGCCGCCGTACAGATGTAATAACTGACTGAACATGTCTTTAACCATAACCTTACAATCGATATGAATGCATTATTTTCTCCATTTTAAACAACAAAGGGTAACCACACACACCTCTCTCACAAACCTAAAGCGACGCGAGCTGTTCTCTTCGTTTAGTGCCGGAAAACAACTTCTCAAACCAAGAAAACAGCAAGCATTTCGGCATATTTACCAATAAGCATTCGTTACATGAAAACTGCAATTTTAACGTCGAAAATGGTGAATTTCCAGTCCATTACCCCCTAAAATGTATGTGTTATTTATTAGATAACGTGTACTAGCCAGAGTAGCGATATTTCAGTGGTTATTACGAGAATTCGGACCTGAAAATGGGACCCCTGCGTGCGGGTACCATGAGATATAGGTGCGGGTGCCATGCACAATACGTGTCGGTCCCATGCGCATGGACCCCTGCTTTTATGCGCGGGTCCCCTACGTTGTGTGCGGGTACCGTGATCCCATGTTCGGGATCCATGCGCTGAAGATCATACATTTATGTTTGTGAGATTAGCTGCTCATTGCATGCATTT
The DNA here is from genome assembly GCA_004919715.1 of Linderniella brevidens. NCBI lineage: Eukaryota > Viridiplantae > Streptophyta > Magnoliopsida > Lamiales > Linderniaceae > Linderniella > Linderniella brevidens. Next base: position 2,544,458 of record SWDC01000146.1, read on the forward strand.
ATGTGAGGAAACAGTTACTTAACGAATGTCTTGATAATTGTGTTGTTCCTCGTCTGTGTTGTGCTTGTATCTTGGATCCTACGTGACATTGATCTTTTAACATATTATAGGAGGACAAATTTTCCTTACCATTATTGTGATAATAATAGTAATAATATAAGTGTAGCGGTGTTAGCGTATCCTAATCGATCAAGAGGGCTAAAGGGTCAAGTAGGAGAAAAGACATGGAAGGAACAAAAGAAGGTAAATGTTAGATGATTAAAGATCATGCGTTAAATGTGTTTATGCTTCACACTAATCTTACGAGCAAGGGAATAAGTTTTATAAAAAAAAATCCAATTGAAGCATAACAAAAATAATAATAGCGTATCATTTTTAAATTACAGCAAAGGCTATATAGACCACGTTGTTTTAGGAATCATATATTATTATTCTATGACAAATATTAAGACTTGCATATGTTATTTAAGAAAATGAAGCCCAACAGCCGATGCAAACTTTACTTCTCTTGTGCTTTAGGCGGTGGCTTTACTAATAAAGAGCTCAAGAGGACTATTAATAGTGGCTTCTTAAGGTTTTGTATATGTCATGCAATTTTAATGTGGTTATGAGTCACGATAATTGCAATCAACGATGCTCTCTGTCACGACAAATATACGATAAATATTGTGTTCTTTGGGCAAAAGCAATCACGCGTACGCCTCAATTTATGTGTTATATATATATATATACATATATATATATATATATATCTTGAAAATGTACATGTGGTTATGTGTAATTGATATGAAAATTCGGTATGTTGTATGTTGTATTGGTACGTATAATGTAATAGACATGGAAATTTATTGGTTAAATGGAAATTTAGTGTGCGGGTACCATGCCCTTGTGTGCGGGTACCATGCCCCTTGTACCATGCGTCTTGTGTGCGGGTACCATGCCCTTTTGTGCGGGTACCATGCCCCTTGTGTGCGGGTACCATGCCCTTGTGTGCGGGTACCATGCCCCTTGTGTGCGGGTATCATGCCCTTGTGTGCGGGTACCATGCCCCTTGTACCATGCCTCTTGTACCATGCCCTTGTGTGCGGGTACCATGCCCCTTGTGTGTGGGTACCATGCCCCTTGTGTGCGGGTATCATGCCCTTGTATGCGGGTACCATGCCCCTTGTGTGCGGGTACCATGCCCCTTGTGTGCGGGTATCATGCCCTTGTGTGCGGGTATCATGCCCCTTGTACCATGCCTCTTGTACCATGCCCTTGTGTGCGGGTACCATGCCCCTTGTGTGCAGGTACCATGCCCTTGTGTGCGGGTACCATGCCCCTTGTGTGCGGGTATCATGCCCTTGTGTGCGGGTACCATGCCCCTTGTACCATGCCTCTTGTACCATGCCCTTGTGTGCGGGTACCATGCCCCTTGTGTGCGGGTACCATGCCCTTGTGTGCGGGTACCATGCCCCTTGTACCATGCCCCTTGTGTGCGGGTACCATGCCCTTGTGTGCGGGTACTATGCCCTCTTTCGGGACGCGTGTTTATTGCCATTGTAGTCGGTTTGGAGAATTTTCTGCTTCGGGTAAAGGTTGTTTCGTAGATCTGGAAATTTACTGCTTCGTTTCCGTTATGTGTCTTTCTTTAGTTTTAACTGTCAATTATTGTACTCTGTTATGAAGAAGAAGAAGACCCGTAACGCTAAAGTGGGTGGAATCGATTAAATCTAATTAATTTTACTTTGGGTAGTTGAATGGGTTAAATAAGGGTAAAGACGTCTTTTTCCCTGAGTTAGTAAGGGTAGAATAGACTTCAAACATTATGGAGGTCATTTTTTTAAAATTGACCCAGTCAAACGCCATTTACTTAAATAATCCTTTGAAATTTGATAAATAAACTGTAGTCAATAAAGAATACTTTCATCTTTTGACAGTATTTTATTTCAGCATGCATACAAGCTCTTGGCCATGCTTTCATTATCCCGCAAATACAAAATTCTTTTCAATGTAGTGAATAATCAATGCCCCATTAGTATATTATTAATAGAGAAAAAGAGGATCAAAGGTATATCCCATGTCCATGTTCCACCATGATGTCCTAAACGAGGATAAGTGGGGTCCACACCAAACGCTTACCAGCCTCACAAATACAATCCCTTCCAAATTCACACCTCAAATTGGAAGAATTTTTTTTTTAAAAAATAAAAATAAATCACCACTCATTCAACAAACCTAGCGGCGGTAGAAGCTAAAATATCAAGAAGAAACTCCAATGGCCGCTACTTCAACATCCACCACCGCCACACTCTTCTCATCCTCCAAGCACATCACGCGGTACCCACCCATCCAAGCGCTCGCCGCCGCGCCATGCAGCAAGAGCCGCCGCCACTTGGCGTCGGCTTCAGCAACCAGGACCTCGGCGTGGCGGTGCATGGCCGTCGCCGAGGAGGCTACGGCAGCGACCAAGAAGAGGAGCGGGTACGAGATTCAGACGCTGACCAACTGGCTGCTGAGGCAGGAGCAGGTCGGCGCCATCGACGCCGAGCTCACGATAGTGCTCTCGAGCATCTCCATGGCCTGCAAGCAGATAGCGTCGCTGGTCCAGAGGGCGAGCATTTCGAACCTCACCGGGGTTCAGGGCGCGGTCAACGTGCAGGGCGAGGACCAGAAGAAGCTCGACGTTGTCTCCAACGAGGTTATTAACCTGCAGTTAGTTAAATCAGTTACTGTCTGAAACCGTACCGTCCAGGTTTCTGAGATTTCTATCCCGCATTGGATAATTCAACTCACCTAACTCGGTTAATATCTCGAAATGAGATACTTCATGTGTCACCAATCGATTTTACGATCAAACTATGTCAAATTTTCGAATATGGTATCACGGCTGGTTCAATCTGCGTGTTAATTAACGTGCGTGTTTTTCGCACGATGTCACCTGATTTATATGTCCACGTATTAGTCATTCAGTCAGTGAGGGGCATGTTGGGATTTCAATCATACGTCGGATAATTCAACTATCACACGATTGAATTAATATATCAAAGATGCAACTTTACCAATCATCACCAATGGATTTTAGAATAGAGCCCTCAGATTCTAATAGAAACTTGTACATACTTGATCGTTGTAAATGTTGAAACAGGTGTTTTCTAATTGCTTGAAATCGAGCGGAAGGACGGGAATTATTGCATCGGAGGAAGAGGATGTCCCCGTGGCCGTCGAGGAGAGCTACTCCGGTAACTACATAGTCGTCTTCGACCCGCTCGACGGTTCTTCTAACATCGATGCGGCCGTCTCCACGGGATCCATCTTCGGGATTTACAGCCCTAACGACGAATGCATCGCCGATACCGAAGACGATGGCACGGTAAAAATTCCAAAAACACTCTTCAAAACTCATCATTTTGTAGGCTTTATTTATTTTTGGCCCCGTAAGTTAAGATGAAAGACGCTTTGATGAGACCTGACTTAAGAGATTGCAATTTTAGGATACTAATTTTTAAAATCGAAGCAATCTAAGGACAAAAAGTGGCACCTGGACGCCCCGTCGCCTCTTCTGATGACGTGGCAGTCCGACTTGACAATCTGTCACCTCTTTTGTATGACGTGTCAATACGTTATGTCGGCTCTTTTGTATGACGTGGCACCCAGCTGACTTCCAAATTAACTGATATGTCATCTGAAGAGGCGACATGTCGTCCAGTTGACACTTATTATCCATAACCTGCTTCGATTTTGAAAGTTATTGTCCCAAAATTGCAACCATCTTAAGTCAGGTGCTGAAAATGTCCCTCCTCTTAACCTACATTACTAAAAGAAACCCTAGTTCCGTGCATATATTTCCCATCATGTTAAAATTACCCACCAAATTTCAATATTTTGTAGCTCGACAACGAAAGCCAAAGGTGCATCGTAAACGTGTGCCAACCGGGGAGCAACCTCCTCGCGGCGGGCTACTGCATGTACTCGAGCTCCGTGATATTCGTGGTCACCATAGGCAACGGCGTCTACGCCTTCACGTTGGATCCCATGTTCGGAGAATTCGTCCTAACTCAGGAGAAGATACAGATACCGAAATCGGGCAAGATCTACTCGTTCAACGAGGGCAACTATCAGCTATGGGACGATAAATTGAAAAAATACATCGACGACCTTAAGGACCCGGGCCCGAGCCCGAGCGGGAAGCCTTATTCGGCTAGGTATATAGGGAGCCTCGTGGGGGATTTTCACCGGACTTTGTTGTACGGTGGGATTTACGGTTACCCGAGGGATAAGAAGAGCAAGAACGGGAAGTTGAGGCTACTTTATGAGTGTGCACCGATGAGCTTTATCGTGGAGCAAGCCGGCGGAAAAGGGTCCGATGGGCACGGGAGGATTCTTGATATCGAGCCAACCGAGGTTAGTGTTTAATTTAACTCGTGTGGTCATCATCCAACTATAGTTAACGGATGAAGAGTTTTGCTTGTTTCTATGTGCCAGATACATCAGAGAGTTCCCTTGTATATTGGAAGCGTGGAAGAAGTGGAGAAGCTGGAGAAATATTTAGCTTGAGATGTGGATGAGAAGGTGTACATTTATTTCTACGTTGTTATTGTTATTTTTGTCAAACCGACGAATTATTGAATCAAAATTACCTAAAATATATGTTGCGCTGTATTATATCCTAATCGAAATGATTGGTCATCGTTCCTATATTTACATGCTCAATCTCGTGAACATTTGTCTTCAATTTTCAGTATATGTCAATTAAATATCTTTGAATGATACATGCGAAACATTGACGGACAATAAATTCAATCACGAAATAAAAAAAATATACAACTAGGGGGACCAAGAATTCCACATCCTTGTACTATTTATTTGTTAAAGCGGGCTAGCAAAACTCAAAAGGATGATATTTGTGACAAAATTATTTAAAAACTCGTTAAAAGCACTTAACTATAATACGATTTAAACTTGAAGGAAAGCCACGTTGAAACAAGACAGACAGGAAAAGATCATCGAACAAAACGTCGTCGTCTGAACCAACGGGACCCACATACGGACACAGCTGCCATGTCACCTAAACCAACTGTTCAAACTCTTCTTTTTTCTTTCACTTCGCTTGAGCACCGAAGAAGAGACATTATCACTCACATTGCAATAAATAATAATTATACACGGATCAGAATTGACCGTTGGGTCAAGGCGACAAATGGGCATGCGTTTATTATATATTCTTTACTTTTTCCTAATAATTTTATTCTATTATACTAAAGTTTTACAATAAAACAGCTCTTCGTTTCTTTGCTGTCGGGAGATGCACATCGAAATGGGTGTTGTGTGGTGTGGTGTCGCTTTTACCGCTTGAGCTGGACATTGGGGCTTTAGGAATCTTTTCTTTTTATATTTCCGGCAATTAAAATTTATAATTATCATATGTGAAATTCAAGCTATAAATAATCCAATTCCCAAAAAGCGTGTTCGATGATTTACATAGCCAAAGCGTCAAAGCGAGCATCGAAGGAGGACTACAATTGCAAATAGAGAATAATTGAAGGACGTAACCCAAAAGAATCCAAATTGATATCTCTTCTCAGCGACCACTCAGAGACTCAAAAAAGTAAATCAGTGGCAACAAGAAACAACTAAAAAACTAATTACCGTATTTAATTTTCACAACCTCCAAAGCCAAAGCAAACGCCTCCCCACTTCTTACCACCACCACCATTCCTTGCCCATTTGCTCACAAACCCCATAAAAAAAAATCCATAAAAAATATCAACGGGTCCATTTTCATATGGGGTTTTCCAGAAAACCTTTGTAAGAGAAAAATCATAATAAGACACAAAAATGGCTTCATCTTCATCTCCCTTCAGGTACTTGTTGGCATTCTTTCTACTGAATCTCTACCTTAAGTCGTTGGGCGCAGATTCGGGCCCGTCCCTTTATGTCAAGAACTTCGGTAAAGATTCGATCTTTGAGCCACAGCTTGCTCTCTACGGCGATGCTAAGGTCGATAGCGATACTTCTTCGATCCAAATCTCCAGTGGAAGTCTCGTCTCCAAAAGGCCCTTTACAGTAGCGCCGCCAAACTCCAGCCAAACGGCGTCGTTTTCGAGCTACTTCGTGTTTTCTCTGTCTGGGAAAGAGGATTCCCGCTTGTCTTTTGTCATGTTGCCTCTTGATTCCGGGCCAATGGGGTCGCCGGAGGAGGGCAAAAAGAAGGTTCTTGCAGTTGAATTCGATGCTATTAAGGATGTTGGGAGCCTTGTAATATCTGTTAACGTTAGCAACGTGTCTTCGTCTTCGATCCACTTGAAGCTAAGCAACGGAGAAGAAAAGCTGCAATCTTGGATTGACTACGAAGCAAGCAGCAAAAGATTCGAGGTGAGGCTAAGCAAGCTAAGGGACAATAGGCCACTTAACCCATTGCTCACCTACTCCATCGACATATCGAATTTCTGGAAAAATAACGAATTTATCCCGGGACTGAGCTCTTCGGGGAAAAATTCCTCTCATTGCAGCATCTATTCGTGGAGTTTTAAGACCAGATTTACCCCAGAGTGGATGCATTCTCAGCCGTTGGATCCTGAAAACTTGCCCGAGAAAGGGCAAGAGGTTAATGTAGTTGTTGGTAAGAGAAGTGACTGTGCTTTAAGGATTATCGTTGCACTAATCTTTGGAACGGGCTGTGGTGCGATGGGAGCTGTCTTTGTGCTGTTCTTGTGGGCTGTGTTCGGAAATAGAAGACCCGTTGTGCCCGAGGGAATTCATGATGAGTTTGAGTGTAAGAAGTTTGATGTTGTCGTGGATAAGACCATCGAAGGTGGTAAAGAAGTAGAGGATTTGTTCGTTGGCTTTTGAATTGGTTCATGAATGGGCTTTGAGTTTGTAAATCTTCCTCGGTTTTGTTTGTTCTTGGATTGCTGTGGTGCTGTAATATAATGAATGATCAATGGATCAGTGTAGTTTTGTTGAGTGTTTTTCAAACTTTGTGATGATCATTATAAATACAGCTCTCTTGTTTTGTTACCAAAAGAACTTGCTTTTATAAATATGTATCATCTATTATCAAACTTCCCAAAAAAAAAACAGAGAACATCATATATATATATGGTTCGATTCAGATCGAATGACGTTGTGTGGGAATACGAATACCTACCTGATCGAAATATATATATATATATATATATATATATATATATATATAGATGAGTCGAGAGTCGATGTCTTGGCTCGATCTGTGAGCTCACGTTTGTCAGCTCGTGAGTTTTTTTTTAAATATTTAAACGTTTTTCCTCGAATTTTAAAATTCCTTCTAGACTTAACACATATACTTTCATGCTCGAGTTCTAGCCTAGAAAATGAGTTTGTTTTTGCGTTTATTTTATTTCCCTTAACCACATTTCGACATTGGTTGAACAACTATCTTGCGAAAGTGATAGTGAAGTAATTTGTACTAACCAAACCAACTACCATCAATCACCTTGAACATAATTTTTTGGGGAGATTTTTAATTTTGGTATTTGTGTAATCCACTCAATGTCCGGGGCCATTTTAATAAATTGTTTGGGCCTAAAAGTCTATCATGGGCTCGCAGTCCAACGCGAAACGACCCAACCCTCTGGAAGTGATGACTCATCATCTCAAGCGCACCGCACTGGTCGTCGTTAGTATCCTTTTTCTATTTTCCAGCATAGGAATCATCGAAAACTAATAAATAAATAAATATTTTCTTTAATATTTTCAGCTTCGATTAAGCAGACCCTGGCGATTTTCACTATGCTATGCTCTCATTCTCCAGCTGTCCCTCGTTAACTCACATCCGTACCGATTTCTTCGATTACCAGCTGAGATCTCTTTATTACCGCGAGGTTCTCGCTGAATTCTTGCTGCATGTGATGATGTTGAGAACGATTTAGCCGAATGGTGTGATGCGTTGCCGTTTATCGAACTGCTGACTTTGAATCTGAGCTTGAGTATCCGTATGTGTGGCCTCTCTTGTGTGAGATTAATTATTGTTGAAACAAATGTATTTCGGTTGCTTGCGATGATGCTGCTTGTTTGTTGTTTGTTCCCTGTTTTCCGATATTCTTGGAGTTTGATTGTTAATGTCTGTCGTTGTAATTCTGTTTCAGTTTTGCCTGTCGATCTTTTCTGGATCTATCTTTCATTAACTATTTGTCTATTAATTGTACGTGGCAGTAACTAGTGATGCCTCATTCGATTTCATGCGGCAATGAAGAAATATCATTTCACATTGATATGTTGATTTCTCTTGCGATGATCGTCCTTGTACAGCATCACTGCTAACATTTTTTTTACCGGCCTTTTATGAGCACATAAAATTTGCTGTGTAGGATATAACAATTTTTACTTTGTTCTGAAAACGATTTTCTGCTGGAATTTTATTTCTACAGGTGGAAAAATGGCTGCCATGAACTATTCACAGGGAACATTCACCGGGAATGTAATTTCCAGGCCTAGTGTGTCTGATCTTCTTAGGAGCTCAAGTAATGGTGTTTGTGGTGTGCCCCTGAAATTCCTCGGAAAGGCTCGTCTAGGAGCTAAAACTGGAAACTTCACCGTAACTGCAAAGTTCAGGAAAGTGAAGAAACGTGACTATCCATGGCCTGCTGACCCCGACCCAAATGTGAAGGGTGGAGTACTTAGCCACCTGTCACATTTCAAGCCTTTAAAAGAGAAAATGAAGCCAGTTACCTTGGCCTTCGAGAAGCCACTTTTGGATCTGCGGGGAAAAATTGTTGAGGTCTACTTCATTTTGACCTGCATTATGTGTTAACCTTTCACTATATAATTTACTTGTTATTTTATTCACATTGCAGTGGGATCTAATGTCTTATCTCGAATTTTGATACAGGTGCAAAAGATGGCAAATGAAACTGGCCTCGATTTCACTGATCAGATTATCTCACTGGAGATGAAATATCAAAAGGTTTACGCAGTTGTACACGGTTTTCCATTTTCATGTTCTGTAACCGACAAAGTATCTACACTATTCATTGGTGTTCTTGTTAATTTAAGGGTGAAATTATCGAATGAAACTCTAGACTAGAAACCATTATGCTTGTGGTGATATGTGCTTCTCATTATTCGTTTCTTCCCATGTATTGTTGCAGGCTCTGGAAAATTTATACACGAATTTGACTCCTATTCAGCGTGTGAATGTTGCACGCCATCCCCACAGGCCAACGTTTCTTGATCACATCTTCAACATCACAGAGAAGGTTCTATTAGTTTCGACTTCCTATTCTGCATAAATCCTTAAGCTTACTGATTGTAATTAATGTATAATTTATTCTATCTGGTAGAATCTATCAGTAGAAAAAAGAAAAACTAGTTTTATGATGAAGACCCCTCTATTCGCTCTTTCTCTCTCCATCATTTCTCTCTGAAATGGATATTTTAATCTGTGTATCCAGTTTGTGGAGCTACATGGTGATCGTGCCGGATATGATGATCCTGCTATAGTCACTGGTCTCGGTACCATAAACGGGAGAAGTTATATGTTCATTGGACACCAGAAAGGCAGGAATACAAAAGAGAATATCCGTCGCAACTTTGGGATGCCTACGCCTCATGGGTACTCTTAACATGCTGACACTTTCACATGAACACTGCATTGTGCATAAAATAACAGTCTATCAAGCCTCAGCTTTTTTGGAATCATCATGAATCAGCTGCAAATTCTTGCATAATGCCCAAAATTTCTAATTTGACTTGACCTGATTTTTAGCTGAGTTTTATGATTAGAAATTAATTCTGTGTCTACTAACTTTCTGGTTTTTAAAGTTATCGGAAGGCTCTGCGTATGATGCGGTACGCTGATCACCATGGGTTTCCAATCGTTACTTTCATTGACACTCCAGGGGCATATGCTGATCTTAAGTCTGAAGAATTGGGACAAGTACTGTAAAGTGATACTTTTGTTTTAGTGCAAAGTTCCCTTTGACTGAAATTTCTCTAATTCCTTTTCTTTTTTAATGTATATGTATTAGGGAGAAGCTATAGCTCATAACCTGAGGGCTATGTTTGGTCTGAAAGTACCAATACTTACAATTGTCATTGGAGAAGGTGGCTCTGGTGGAGCTTTGGCTATTGGTTGTGGCAACAAGATATTCATGCTTGAAAATGCCGTTTTCTATGTTGCCAGGTGATTCAATATACAATGTACTATTATTGCATATGATCCCATCCCAGGTTTCACATATTCTTGGTATATACGGTACACATTAGCCATGAGATATTACATTTGATGCTTCCGAGTAAGTTGCAGATCATTGATTTTGATGTCCCTTTACGTGGAACTATGCATTGCTGACTAAGATTGGTTCTTTGTCCCGTGTATCAGCCCCGAAGCTTGTGCTTCAATCATATGGAAGAATTCAAAAGTTTCACCAAAGGTGACATCGATTTTTTGATCTGTGTAACACTCCAACTACAAATGACGTAGTATTTTAAGACAATCATTTTTTCCCTTTTCAGGCGGCTAAGAAGCTCAGGATTACAGCTCAATCGCTGACCAGGCTAAGAATCGCCGACGGTGTTATCCCAGTAATATTTGTTCATCTGAAAATATTTCTTACATCAAATATTCCAAGGCCCCTCTTAGTGACCGTAGTTATTCAAGTCAAAGCTAACCCATGTTAGAAAATTAATGTATCGAGCGTTTTTCTTTTTCATTCTTTATTAATGTTGACATTCTTGCAGGAACCTCTCGCTGGAGCACACACAGATCCCTATTGGACATCTCAACAGATTAAGACCGCAATCATTGAAGCAATGGATGTAAGTCAACGGTTCCTCTTCACTTTTCTATTACGAAGTGACTGCATTTGCTCGTCACATCAAGAACACTAACAAATCCTATGCACTTGCAGGAGTTAGTTACCATGGACACAGAAAAGGTACTGAAACACAGAGCCCATAAGTTCCGAAGTATTGCAGGATACGCCGAAGGCGTAAAGATAGATCCCAGAAAGAAAGTCAACATGAAGAAGAAAGACGAGCCCATAATCCCCATCAACAAGTTCTCAGAATCCAAACTGAGGGACGAGATCCAAAAAGTGAAGGAACAGGTTATGAAATCTGGTAAGCTCCCCGTATCAGCATTGAGGGGCATGATTAAAAAGCTCAAACACGAGATACAATTAGAATACAACGAGGCTGCGAAAGCCCTAGGCCTCGATAAGAAGATCTACAAGGTTCAGGTAGAAGCTGCGAAAGCTAGAAACACGAAAGGCAAGCTTTCGGAGGCTGCTCTAAAGAAAAAGATCGAGCAGTTGAAGCACGAGTTCGAAGGGAATCTACACACGGCCCCTAATTACTCTACCTTGATGTTTAAGATGAATTCGCTGAAGGAACTCTCCAGGGACGAAACGAAGCTGGAGATCAACTATAAATTTGGTGAGCTCATCAGTAAAAAGGAACTAAAGAAGAAGTTTGAGTTTCTCGAGGGCGAAATCTCGGGCATGGGAGAATCCGAGATCGAGCCGAGCCCGGAGTTGAAAGAAAGAGTTTTGCATCTGAAGAGAGAGATGCAATCGGAGTTCAAGAGGGCCCTTAGCTCCAACGGTTTACAAGTGGTTCCTTTGGATGGGGGAGCAAAGAAAAAGTTGGATGCTTTTGAAGAGGAGACGAAAACGATTATAGATAATGCTGTGATTTCCTCTCGTCTGAAGGAAAAGATCGAAAGGTTGAAGGGTGAAATTGCCAAAGCTGAGAAAATGCCCGGTAAGGATTCGAAGAAGAAGATTCAGGGTTTTATTTCGGAGATCAAGGAGGCTATTAAAGAGGCTTTGGGCAGCGGGGGATTGAAGGAGAAGCACGAGAAGCTGTTTTCTGAGGTACCTGAAGGTACCAAATCTTCGGTGAAAACCGCTACTACCAAATCTGATTATTCGCAGATTAAGGTCAACGTCGGAGCGAACGGCGTTGCTGTTTAATGCACGTAAGCTCTTTCGTTATTATTTCGTAATTATTTGCTAGTTTTTGTCTTTTCCTTAGTTATTTATGATCACCAGATTGATTTCAATTTGCGAGCTTGTTATTTCTTGGAAACTGATGATATCTGCTGATGATAAATACACTGTACCAACATATAAATTGGAAAATTTTTTCTGCAGATGATGACCATTGGTGTACTACGGCGGGGAGAGTGAAAAGGTGCTTTGCTTTTGCTTATTCTTATCACATGGCTTAGACATTCGGTGCTATATTAATTTTCTTGCGGGAAAATATTTATAGTTATCTATTGAGATTTTAAGATTGAGTTTGAAATCTTGAGTGGCTGTTAGACTTTTGATTTCCCAAAATAAAGATAAACTGCTGTTTTTTGTCATAAGAATGCTGAAGTTTGGATCTTTATGTATGTGTTGAACTTTGGTGCTTAAAGTATGATTTGACGATCGTGTTAAATGGATTTATTATGCTAAACAATTATGGATTCCTCAGCCACCTATCTACATTTCGGCGGAATGAAAATAGATGAAAAATAATTTAGCCACCATAACATTAAGATGCTTTTTTCTCAGAATTTCACCCGGAAAAAATGATTGATGATTTGATGATCTGTGAGACTTTTGGGGGTGTTATTATTGAAAACTTTGTAAATCAACAAAACAAGAGGCAAAGAGTCATGAGATAATTATGGTAAGTGAATATAATTTTCGGTTTAATCATCACATTATTGACCAAATTAAAATTACCTAGTGACAACTAGAAATTAGTTGCATGCCTTTCCTCCCTTTGGTGGCATCACCAAAGATTAACTAACTGATTATCCATCGGAACTAATATTTGTCCTCATAATGACTGGATAAAATTAGGAAAATGTAATGATTTGAAAAAATTAGGAAATTTAGGAAACTGTATATATTTGAAAATAACTCGCTGTAAAGGATCCCGACAAATAGTAATGTTTATGTTTATGGGAGAAGTCAGAACAACATGAAATAAAAAATGATTTATGAGGAAACTAAAATATATATATATATATATATAATTGCAACCTAATATTGTTGCCTGATTAAGCAAAGAAGCTTATATTCTAAGGCTAATCGTTTCACCTAACAGAAGAAAACTAGAGCAGTTATGTCGTTTATCACCTATATAATAAGCTTCGCTCTAGAGAGTCAAATGCCAAGATCAATTTTGCGAAAAACATCCCCTGAACACAAAAGTCAACCTTTTTTTCCCCTGAATTTTGAGGAATTTTTTTTAAAATAATTGAAAATATGGGCTCTTTCTTGCGAGCTTTGATCGTCATTACAGCATGTTTACTGTCTGTGCTCGTCGAATGCAGCGTCCGCCGCTTCCAGTTCAACGTGAGCTTCGCATGCGAAAAAATAAAAATTAAATTAAGCGATTCATTAATATTCGATATTCAGAAAAAAAAAATTAAAAATCCGATGTACTCTCATCTCATGCAGGTGGTGATGAAGAACACGACCCGACTCTGCTCGAGCAAATCCATCGTGACGGTGAACGGTAAGTTCCCGGGCCCCACCATCTTCGCTCGGGAAGACGACACGGTCCTCATCCGCGTAATCAACCACGTCAAGTACAATGTTTCCATCCACTGGTAATAATTTGAAAGAAAAACAAAAAAAAAAATAGTTTCCTTAACATCACGAGTCTCGTCGTCTCATCTGTCATTGGTCTGCAAATGAATCGGGGCAGGCACGGAGTTAGACAGCTCCGTACGGGCTGGTCCGACGGGCCCGCTTACATCACCCAATGCCCGATTAGGCCCGGCCACAGCTACGTGTACAATTTCACGATCACGGGCCAACGAGGGACGCTCTGGTGGCACGCGCACATTTTGTGGCTGAGGGCCACCGTTCACGGTGCTTTGGTCATCTTACCTAAGCCCGGGGTTCCTTATCCTTTTCCCAAACCCGACCACGAAAAAATCGTTGTTTTAGGTAATAAAAGTGGTATATTTCGATCGAGCATCGCTTGATTTTCTCGGGTACGAAAGACGATGTTGAACGCCTAACAATTGTTATCGTTCTTGATTCGATGAACAGGCGAATGGTGGAAATCCGACACCGAAGCCGTTATCAACGAGGCGTTGAAGTCGGGTTTGGCGCCGAACGTGTCCGACGCGCACACCATCAACGGCCACCCCGGCCCCGCCTCCAATTGTCCCTCCACAGGTAAAAAGAAAAACTAAGTGAAAAGCACAAAAGTTTTTAGCTGTCATGAGGGTATTTCTACACTCCGGCTAAGTTCGGCCTGAAATCGAACCCGAACCTCATCGTCGGCTATGCACCGGCTTCCAGCGTGACTATTCATCCTGGTCCGTGATGTTCAAAGCCATAACAAAAATCAGGGCCAAATTTTAGCATGTATATCTTGGCCTAATGCACATGGTTATACAATATTTAGGGCCACATTTTTAGGCCAATATCATATACCCCACTAATTTGTATGGCCCAAAACCGTAAGGGCCCCACTTTATTACAAGAACGGACTAATATTGATAGTCAATGTCCCAAGTGGATTTAAACTCGTGACCTCCTCTTGAGGTATCACGACCCAACCACTTCGTTAAGCCCTTGATGACCCAGCACACATTACTTGATTTTTTTTATTGTTTTTAAGAATGTTTGTCCCACATTGAACAATCAATCAGATGCTAATCACACATTAAAATAAAGCAGACGGATCGTCGACGCTAAACGTGTTCCCGGGAAAAACCTACCTCCTCCGCCTCATCAACGCGGCCCTCAACGAGGAGCTCTTCTTCAAGATTGCGGGCCACACCCTCACCGTGGTTGAAGTGGACGCCGCGTACGTGAAGCCCTTCACCACCGACACGGTCCTCATCGCCCCGGGCCAAACCACCAACGTCCTCCTCTCCACCACCGCCCGTGGCTCCGGCAACTACATGGTGGCCACCTCCCCCTTCATGGACACTCCGGTGGTGGCCGTTGACAACACCACCACCACCGCCACCCTTCAGTACTCCGGCACCCTCTCGAACTCCCCGACGGCCTTCACCACCGCCCCGCCGCGGAACGCTACCAACGTGGCCAACTCCTTCACGAACTCGTTGAGAAGCCTAAATTCCAAGAAATACCCGGTGAAAGTCCCCCGGAAAGTCGACCACTCGCTCCTCTTCACGGTCGGGCTAGGGGTCAACCCGTGTCCGAGCTGCAAACCCGGAAACGGGACCCGGGTCGTGGCCAGCGTGAACAACGTGACCTTCGTGATGCCGACCACCGCGTTGTTGGAGGCCCACGTGTTCAAGAAGAGGGGCGTGTTTACGGCGGATTTTCCCGGGAATCCGCCGGTTAAGTTTAACTACACGGGGACGCCCAAGGGCGGCGGTTTGGCGACGACGAGCGGCACGAAGGTGTATCGGCTTCCATACAACGCGACGGTTCAGGTGGTTCTTCAGGATACCGGGATAATTGCGCCGGAGAATCATCCAGTTCACTTGCACGGGTTTAATTTCTTCGCAGTGGGGAAGGGATTGGGAAATTATAACCCGAATACCGACCCGAAGGGGTTTAATCTTGTCGATCCGGTGGAGAGGAATACCATCGGCGTGCCCTCCGGTGGATGGGTGGCGATAAGGTTCACCGCCGATAATCCCGGTGAGTGTCTGTTCATTTATTTATTTATTTTATATATTGGATATTCATCTTCTTTTCTTTTTAAATAAAATAAATTTATGTATAGGTGTTTGGTTTATGCACTGCCATTTGGAACTACACACGACGTGGGGCTTGAAGATGGCGTTCTTGGTCGATAATGGAAATGGGCCTAACGAGTCTATTGTTCCACCTCCCAAAGATCTGCCTCAATGTTGAATTATTTTTTTTTCGACGCTTTTTATTCGTTTATTATTTTTGGTTTAATAAATTTGGAAATCTATGAAAGAAAACGAGTGGAAAATAAGGGGGGGAACCAATTCTTTGTTTCCGGGTGAAATAACAATATTTTTGCTCATGTTATAGCGAATAGTTCTGTCTTTGGGAATTTTTCGCATTAAACTTGAATTTGATTTAGATCAAAGAAATGATAATCTTAATTGATCAATTAAATGCTAAACAATATGTTACCATCCCAAAACTCACATAGATTTGCCGAATATGTTCACCAAAGATAAGAACACTAAAAATATAAACATGCCAAGCCCAAGTTATGTTCTCCTAATAGGTAATATCAATTGTGAGACTCTTCTCCATTTACTCCCATAAATATATATACAAGTCCCGGGGAGAGAAATATTCGACTAAACATAAACAATACGCCGAAGGAAATATTGATTCCAACGCATCATTTATCGACGATTTTTTTCTGGGCTCAAATAACTATTGCAGGAAAAAAAAAAATATTCCCCACAAATTCTCATGGGAAACTGCAAACTATCGCCATTTTTGTTCTGAAAACAACAACGCAAGCCTTACTACTACTCGAAAATCAAGAACCCAACATCGTCATCCCCACCGACGTTTACAACCACACAATCATTACAACAAAGCTTCAACAAATCAAATTACCCACAAAAACAACGAATCCATCACAAACTCGACAAAATCAAACACCCGATGCAATCCCAGAAGAGCACTTCGTCTCCCAAACCTCAATCCCTTCAACCCCTTCCCTACACAGAAACAGCCTCTCCCCTCCGCCACCAACCTTCCTTATTACACCCCTCTCTCTATCCTCCGCCTTATCCACAAAATTCCTACGGTACATCTCCTCTTCTTTCCCCTCGAACCCATCAACACCACACCACACCTCTAACTCCCCTCCACGCCCCACGAACACCTGCCTCCTATAACAGCTCAAAGCAAAACCCTCTGCCACGTCACCTCCCACGAGGCTCAAGCTAGGGTTTTTCTCCTTCAGATAAATCCAAGGATCTTCGCTTAATTTCCTCACGTCGGCCCTCGCGAGGTCGCCAGACTTGGAGCAAACCTTAAACAGTGCAGCCTCGTCGAGATCCACTGCCACGTCTGCAAAAGAATCTCCGAACCTGCTGCTCCGACCCGACCCGGGCTCGTTTGTTTCCCATACCACGTCTTTGCTGCGTGGGTCCCACAATCGCACATAGCCAGAGTAGCCGAAGGCGCCCGACGTTACGGAGCTGCCGAGGAGGAGGTTAACGCTGGGGATGTAGTTGAGCTTCGTGGGCACCGTGTTCTTCGATGAATTTCCTGATAATCGGCCGATTTCGGAAAGGATTTTGCCGGAAGTTTTGTCGATCATGAGCACGCAGTTCTCTCCGTGTTGGCAGTCGTAGGATGCGTACACGAAGGCGTCGGAGTCGGCTATCGCGTGCACCTTTGCTTTGTATATTCTCACGTCGGACGGGTCGACCCATTCGACGGAATTGACCCGGCGGCCGTTGACCACGCTGTAGAAGTGGAGCCCGGAGCCGCGGACGGATCCTACCGCGCACACCTCGGTGCCGACGCTTTTCACGGAGCTGATTAGGTCGAAGTGGGTGCGCACGGTGCCGGCGTGGGAGAGGGACCAGTCGTAGAGCGAGACCTGACCGCCGTGGGCGACCCAGATGGAGCAATCCGCGTCGACCGGGTCGAAATCGGATACGACGGCGTTTGAGGAGGGTTTTATTGTGGAGGTGAGCTGCGCGTCGATTGCGTTCAAGGGGTCGGGAGAGAGGGCTTTTCGCAGGATCGATTCGAGGCCGAAGAAGCTTGCTTCCTGGAGGAGCTCTTGGACGGAGTGGCTGCGCGCGGCGGAGGACGGGAGGCGGCGCGTGCGGAGGAGGGTGAGGATGGTGGAGAACGCGTCCGGGTCGCGGTCGATGAATATGGGTTCCGACGCTTGTGACGGATCTCGGCTCGATAGCTGGTGTAGAAGGGAGTCGGGTCCGGCGGAGCGTAGGGTTGCGACGGTGGTCTCGAAGATTCTGCCGCCGACGTTGATCTTCACGCGCTGATCGGATTCGGACATTTTTTAGGGTCGACGCTGTGATTGGAACTTTGGAGGCTTTCGTGATTTGCCAAGTCGCAGCTCAGCTTAGATTCGCCTTAGGATTTGGGTTTTTTTTGTTTTTGCACTGTAGTCCCTAAGTTTCCAAGTGTATGAAATTATGGCACAGAGTGAATTTATCACAACACCCTCCATATTTCAAAGTCAATTTTATTATGTTTAGTAGCATTTATATAACGGAGAGAATTAGTTTTTGGGATGTTTGGTTGATGTGTTTAAATAATGACATAGTTTCGATAGTACATAACAATTTTACCCATATTTGAATTATGTAATTTATAAAGGAGAAAATCTTCAAATCACAATTTATTGAAAAAAAAATTGAGCAACAAACTGGCAATAAACTTGAAGAAACCGAATCAAATTGTTTGAGTTAAGTTAGTATCAAATTAGGAAAGGTAAATTTGTCAGATAAACAAAGTATTAGATACAGGAAGGGGTATAGACTGATTTAAATGAACAAAATTTTATTAAGAATATTAAGAATGTATTAATTAAAATGTATGAACCTTCCAACCAAATATGTCTAACTAATTATTACCCTTCAAATACCCCACCAAACACACTACAAAAGATGTAATTTATTACTACAACCCAACAACATTCTTTGACATCTAAGTAAACCATACACAATAAATTAAAATAAATACTCATTTACTATTTTTTTCTTCAAATCCATTATTCCCTTGATTGGGCTTACCAACGTCAACGCGCCCATCATTCCCAGCCATCATCACATACTTATCCTTCCTCGTCAGATTAGTACACTCAAACCCCAAAGTCCCACCAATCACCCTCTGTACATAATTCGCCACCTCGATCGACGACTTCCCGCCAGCGACCGTCAGCTCCGGCGGCAGCTGGTTCAAGAAGGTGACCTCGTACACCGGCCTGGGATTCATGAACACGAAGTAAGGGTCCATCGCCTTGTGCCCGCGCGTCGTGGTGCCGTAGAAAACCCCCTGCTTGGCGTCGATCGCCACCGGCACGATCCTGTCGCTCAGCTCGGCGAAGAGCGCGCTGAACCGGAGGAGGAACGGCTCCCTGCAGGTGGTCCCCTCCGGGCAGATCACGAGGTCGCCGCCTTCCTCCAGCAGGCGGGAGATGTTCGCCGCGTCCCTGTCGCGCTCCCTCGTAAGGGCCACGGCCTTGATCGGAGAGATCATCTCCGAGAACTTGCTGATGCTGTAAGTCACGCAGCTCACCTTGCGCCCAAGGGCCACCGCGACCACCACCGGGTCGAGGACGGTGCGGTGGTTGCACACGAAGATGTTGCCGCGGCGTCCGGGGCTCGGAGGAGGCGGCGGCGTGCCCCTGACGATGAGCTTGATTCCGAGAATCGGGTAGGTGTGGCGCACGATTTTTTCGGGCAAGGGGATGTTGAAGAAAACCCTAACCAGCGACAGTAGGAAGCCGATTGGTAGCCACAGGAAGGTGATTAAGGCGGCGAGCGGCGTGGGCTTTCGGACTAGGCGGCCCTCGTGGAAGATTACCGGCGAGAGAAGGTTGTTTATTGGGACTGGTTCGGTGGTGGTTCTTGATCGGGGGACCGTGTAACCTTCCTGTTAAGTGACAAGAAAATGATCATTAATAATATTAATAAATAAATAATTATTCTTAGTGATGTATATTCGCGAGGATCGTATTTTAAGAACTATTTTAAGAACGCTTAAATTAAAAACTAATAGGACAATAAGTTTTAGAAACTGGAGTAATTTGAGAACAATTGCCATTGGAATCTAATTTCAGTCCGAAGTAAAGGCACGCTGATAATTAATTTCTGGAAAAATTCATATTGTTGTGAAAATTTTGGTTCAGCATCTCGACGAATTGAAGAAATTTGAATACAATTATCGTCGGAACCTGATTTTAGCCACATATTAAACAAACATGAGGTCCACTTGACAACTAATATGGGGAAAATTTCTTCCTTGCATCGGAAAAAAATTCGGTTCAAATCAGCATCTCCGACGTCACGTGGGATTTCCCCCCAATTTGATTGATAACTACGGCTCACGTGCGGTGATTTCTGGACTGAAAATAGGCTTGCAACGTTAATTGTCCTCGATTGCTTCAATTTGAAAACATATTGTTCTAAAATTGTCTATGTTTACTTAAAATGTCACTAAACAAGTAAGCCAGTTAATAATAATAAAAGAAAAATGACAAAAAAAAATTGTAAGAACTCAGAATAATACCTTGCAAATAGACATGAAGTGATGGTCAGTCTCCCTATCACCAAGCCCCACCGCAGGCAAATTAGTTCCAAACTCCTTCAAAACCGCCATCGCCTTGAGCTCCCCAACTAAAACGCCCGGTTTCTTCGCAAGCCCGGTGAACCGACCCGTTTTAGTCGTCTCCAGTTCGGTACCGAGAACCCTATCCGCTCCCATAAAATTCTTACAGAAATACTCGACCATAATCCTAGGATTCGCAGTAACAACACACCGTTTCCCGAAAGAGTTGAACACCTTCCACGTCTCGGGATGAACATCTCCCGAGTAAAACCTAGGCAAAACCGATCTCGAAACGAGCTCCACGTCCCTAACTTTCAAGCCCGATAGGGAAATGAAGATCAAGGCCTCGATGGCTAGTGACTCGGAGACGAATATGTAGGTGAAGTACACGAATGGGACCGATAGCAATAGGACCAAGGCACGCATGAGACCACCGGCTTCTAAGGCAACGAGCATGTAATAAGGAAACGATGAGTTGGAAATTAAGAGTGTGCCGTCTAAATCCGAGGCTACGGTTTGGTCCGATCTTGAAGGCCCGATGGGGCATTTTTCTATCGGGTCGAAATGTCGGCGGAATACCATTTTTTTTTCTTGGTAGTAAGAGAAGCAAAATGGAATTGAATGGGAGATGTGATTTTTTTTTTCTTTTTTTTTTAAGGTTGGAATATTGTGTGTGTTGAGGGAGGACGATGCATGGAGAAGGGTTTATATAGAGATGGGGAAATGTTTTGTTAGCTTGTACGCGTTGTAGGGTAAAAGAGGATAAGTCCATCTGGTTGAGAAGTTAGTCAAAAATGGATTGATTAATTAATTAATATTTAATAATCAGGTGTTACTTTTGATGTTGTTCGAGATATATATATGTGTTTTGAATAGCCAATTTATATCTTCCAATTAATAGGCCTACTTTTTCAGTTTTTGTAGGAAGTATATTTATTTATTTTTATCCTTTTTGTTACGTGCCGCCCTCAATAGTTTGCTCATTGAGTTTTATATTTTGGTGCATGACGAAACATAAAATTAAATAAGTGAAAAATGGTTAGGAATGTGAGATGATTAAATGGGGCTTTCCTATATTTAATAAAAAGGAGTATTCATAATTGCTGGTAGTAGATATTTATTTTTAGTAGATGGAAATACTTAAGTCTGAACGAGAATAAAAGTAAACCACATCGGTGGGATAGAAAGTATGATGATGTCACTGTGTGATCATCGTTACATATTTCTTAAAATATTTTCAATCTTTTATGATATTTTTGCTCACATGCTAACAATTAACACGTGCTTTTTTTAGTAAATTGTAAGAAAATAATAGGAAATCATCTCTTTCGAAAGATTAAATGCATCGTTTGATATTTTAATCCACTTGAACATAGTCTTTAGCGTAATCAAAATTTTAGATATTTTCTGCACATATAGGTATCTTGCTTAGGAAGAAACGGGTATCTTGAACGCAATTAAGCTATTTTTTATTAAATATTAAATTAAAAAAAGCATATATGTGGAGGACTAATTTCAAAATAATGCGAGAACAAGATTAGTACAAAATTGGTCAAAAAACAATACGAAGTTTCATATTTAAAATGCTGTCTTATCTAATATATCTTCCATATAAGGATCAAAGCCAAGTAAGAAAATACGGTTCGTGCATTTGTAGTATCACTTTAATTTGAAATCTTTAATTGATGTTTCATTTGTGAAGTATCATATTTTTCAACCATTTATTACATTACTAGAGAAGTTAGGAAACTTTAAACGACATAAACCATTATCATAGAAATATATATATGTATATAATATATACATATAATTTCTTAACTAATCATATGACTTACGATTGAAAAAAATCATGTGCTTTCTACATGTTTCTTCTAGAAATTTGAGATGAGGACGGAGCTAGTTAACCGTTGGAGAGGAGACTTTGACCACTTAAATACAAGAATTGTATAGATCTCAAATCCAACTCAAACAAATGAAAAATCATATTTTATTACATTCATATATATATTTAGTTCCAAATAATTTTATTAGTTGCTCTTATCCAAGGCTTGAGACCAAAACCAAAAGTGGACTTGCAGATATTGACCACTCACGTCACCATGCGTGTTGACAAGAAAAAGAGGCTTGACTCATTATCCTTTTCAAAAGCCCATTTAAACGGGCCTGGCCCAAAACTAGAGCCCACAAACTCCAATGCCAAAACAATTGTGGCTAATGGCTATGACCGACCCTTCTAATAACTATTATTTTAATCACGTGCTATAATATATAAATATATATTATTTTATAATTAAGAAATTATTTTTAATTTAAACCTTTTAATTTATGAAATTTTAATTCTAAATATTTATTATTTATAAGTGCGTATAAATAAAAAGAATTGATTTTATGGCGATAAAATTGAAATAAATAGAAAATATAAAGATTAAATTATAAATAACATAATAATGGTGGTTACTATTGGGTGGTGAGCGAGTATAGATATGCCCTAATTATACATAAAAGTGGATCACTACTATCAACTAATATTTGTATACCATCCAACTCCGTTAGATTTTTGACATATCATCTAATATTTAAATTTGTGCGAGTATAAATTGATTGCATATGTAGATAACAAAAGATGATGGATGAGAGCAAGTGCTAAGTTGAGTGAGATTCATCAAGCTTCCACTAATCAATATATGTTTTGACTTTCAGAATAGAATCTTAAATTCAGGTGGGAAAATAGTTATTAGGATTCCCTCTTTTGTAAATTCATGTCTGCCACAATCAATACATCACTCAAGTACATAGGTCCTGAAAAAAAGATATCACTGATCAAAACAAAATCAAGGGTCAAGGATATGGGTGGGTTGACCCGACCCACCAAAAGCCAGTCAAGCTAGCGTAGCTGGTGACGGTTTTAGTGGACCATGAAAAATAGTTTGTCGACCATCTATTGCTCGAAATATTGTATACATACGTATATACATGTTGATGTATTTGAAAAGGCATCATCAAATATTTTGTCGCGCATGCTGAAAAATTGCTCAGGTTAAAATCCACGATTAGGGGAGGTAAAGCAAAGCCACGAGCAACACGACACAAATCACATGGCATTTGACCAAATTAAATCCATTACAAGGTTTTTGCAGTTATCATATATAGTGGTTTCTATGATTATTAATTTATATATATCCTGGATTAATTAATTTATGAAAACCACAAAATCTCGTAATCCCAAATATAAAATGTACGTTGACTTCGACTCTTCAGATCAAGGGCCGTGAGCTTTGGAATATGATTACACTCTGTTTATTAATTTAGGGACATCGTAATATGAATGCACGCATATGTATAATAAAAGAAATTATATATTAAATGATCGCCTAACGAAGTAAAGGTAACACATGACAGGAGTAAGTTTTTGACTAACTAGCGATAATTAAATTAATTAATACAATGAAAAAAAGAAACATGATGGAATCGATGAGCTGATGGTTCGTTCCTGCAGATGAGAGCCATGGAAGTCAAAATTAATCTCTAAATTGACTTTTTTTACAATTAATTGCACCAATAAATGTAAACATGTGCTTTCCTCGGAAACACTCAAGTTTTTTACTTGAGGAAATGGATTTGTGCAATCAAAAACTGCAGAGGATGCATTTTCAGAAGGCATTTACTGCACCAACTTGCGCATATAATTAAGCAAAAATAAATAAATAAATCTATTTTCTGTGCTTTGCAGTTTGCAATACATTGTTTGTATTATATCGAGTGGAGACCAATTGTTAGTTTTAATTATTTTTATCTTGATTGATTTATTATTATTGACAAAAACCTTGTGCTTTGAAAAAAGGCGTCTGTTCAGTCCATGCTTGCGTAGAAGAAAAGATAATTGGATGAACGAATTAGCGACAGTTAACTTTATTATTGTCACTTACAAAAAAAATAAAAATAAAATTAGCACTAACTGTATACACGTATAGTGTGTGTGTGCGTGTGTGGGTGGGTGTGTGTGTGTGTGTGCCTAAGCATGGATGTTATCCTTGAGAAAAAGCATCGTAACGTGTGTATGGTTTAATATATAAAAGCTCCATAAGATTCTAGAGAGTAAAAAATGAAAAAGGAGGCATATTTAAAGGCCGAGAAGATGCTACAATTGACCTTTTTTTCTTTACAATTGATTTAATTGTATATATGTACTTATCACTAATCGGAGAATAATTATCCGTAGCATCAATGATAACAACGCTTCTGCGGGGAAACATCTTTTTCTAATTTTTATTCACATATAATAATTCATCTTTTTCACCCATCACACTGACGGTAAGTTGATGAATTCTTGAGGTAGTGGAGTGAACATCTAAAGAGAGTATGTCGTCGGATTTTCTAATCTATAGTAGTAATTATGTGTGCAACATTAGATTATTGCATCTTATAACTTTTATGGTGTCGTGGGATAATATCTCGAAACGACATGACATTATCGCATTTCAGATTCATAGGTAGTACTAAAATGCATTGAATTGGGTTTCGATTTTAAAGCTAATTTATAAGACCACCTTGCCTTATTTTTCATTACATTATCTTAACAATGATTAAGGATCATAAAAGTAAAGTAGTCGAAAATCAGCGAAGAATTAGAAAAGAAAACAAATTATAACGACCTACTGCCATTCTAAGGAGAGTAAGGCTTTCTTGTGATATATGATTTATTATGTTCATAAGAAGTCCTAATGATCATCTAGGGTTTTCTCTTTTTTCTTCTTTTTTTTTCTAGGAAGATTTAATAACTTGGCCTGCATAAGAATTTCGTTTTTTTCTTTTTCATTTAAAGATTACGTCTTCATGTTTTTCTTATGCTCATGAGGTTTCATGAATTCTTTGTTAAGAAATAATAATAAATTGGTACCTGTATTAATAATCTTAAGGGGCTTGCATAACTGTTTTATTGTTTTTAACTAGCTTTCTAATTATGAATAAGTAGTAGCAATTATTTTTTGATCCATATGAAGAGGAGAGAACAAAACGTCTTATGCAGATCCCGGAAGACATTTTCCGACCTTTTAGCAATTTAAAAAAATTACCTGACAAAATAGTAAATAAAGAAAAAAGAAAAGCTTAAATCATTCGTAACGATACATTTAAAAAAAAAAAAAATAGCAAAGAAAAGGTTACATAACACCTTTTGAAAATGGAATAACGGAACAGAATGGAAAAGGAAAGCCACAAGGTTTGGTGTAAAGCACTACACACGTGATAATTACCTTCGTTTCACGTTTTGCACTTTGCATCAACTTATATAATCATTCCAATTAGCTATCATAATTAGTACAAAGGGCAATTACCTTCTAGTTTCATTCAAAAGAGAGAGAAACTAGACCTAAAAAAAAAATAACAAAAAGAAACAAGCACACACTCTCCCACGTAACGAAGAAAGACATTTAATGCCCATATATATATACATAGATACATACATATAGACATATATCTGCTACTTCGACAGTAATAGAAGAAAGTCTCTGTAATAAAAGATCCTTTCTCTCTCTCCTCCCTTCGCTTCTTCTTTCTCATTCTCTGTGTTACTCCTTTTCAGCCGAGACTTCAACACTCTCGAGATCCCTTTTCGTATAAAAAAGAAAGCGAATTAAATATTTTGTGGGCTGCTGTGGCTACAGAGAATTCTACTCGAGCGCAGTAATTTCTGGGTTCGCATTAATTCGTATTCAAAGCCCCTTCATTAGTAAGCTCCGTTTTTTTTTATTTTAATTCGATTTGAGGTGAAAAAAAAAACAAAACTTCCATTTCCTCCTTTTGTCTCATTAACAACTCTCTCTCTCTCTCTCTTCAGATCTAAAAGAAACAGGAGCAACAATGTCGAATCAAAAGCAAGGGGAGGAAGCCATAGCCGTCTCCACCTCCGACGGAGCCGTAAACGGCGGCAGAGAAGAAGGGCACGTCGGAGGAGAAGAAACCCACTCTCTTTTTAACATCGAAAGCTTCCTCTGGCACGGCGGCTCCGCCTGGGATGCATGGTTCAGCTGCGCCTCGAACCAAGTACTAATACTGATGTTTTATTACAATTAAAATATTCGATCTTTTATTGTAATAATTTATATATATATATATATATATATATATTATAATATAGGTTGCACAAGTGTTATTGACACTTCCCTACTCATTCTCTCAACTGGGAATGATCTCCGGCGTCCTCTTCCAAGTTTTCTACGGCGTCGTCGGAAGTTGGACGGCGTACCTCATCAGCGTCCTCTACGTCGAGTACAGGAGCCGAAAGGAGAAAAAAGGCGCCAGCTTCAAGAACCACGTCATCCAGGTTAATTAATTAGCTAATTAACTAATTAATTACATAAAAAGATTGCTTTTTTAATCTCTGGGTCTCAATTATTTACAGTGGTTTGAAGTTCTTGATGGATTGCTCGGCCCCTACTGGAAAGCTGTGGGCCTCGCCTTTAACTGTACTTTCCTCCTCTTTGGATCTGTCATACAGCTCATAGCATGCGCAAGGTATAAGCAACTCTTATAGAAAAATATGATCTTTATTTATTTTCAAGTGTTTGTACTCTGTATCGATGTAATTTATTTATGGGTTAATTATTTTTCTAGTCCTCTAATTTAGGGGTCGTGGCCTGACATGGACAAATAATTTAGAGGGCAATTTCACATAAGAACCCTGAATTTTGCACACAATTCTAGGGTTTTGCCTAATTTAAGACGACAATAAATAAGCAATTTTGGAACAAATTCTAGAGTTCCGATATAAAATGTCCCTAAAATTGCTTGATTTATTATTTGTTTACTAAGAAGTTACAGGACTAAAAAAATAATTTAATCCTTTAATTTATTTATTGCAGCAATATATATTACATAAATGATCACTTGGACAAGAGGACGTGGACTTACATATTCGGAGCTTGCTGTGCGACTACTGTATTTATTCCTTCCTTCCATAATTACAGAATATGGTCCTTTTTGGGACTTGGTATGACGACTTATACGGCTTGGTACTTGACTGTAGCTTCTCTTGTCCATGGCCAGGTGATAAAATAATTTATATTAGATTAAATTAAATGGTTTGTTACCTTTTTATTCATGTAATTTAAGGGGTGTTATAAAAACAAATAATTTAAATTTAAGGCGTGACATTATACGCACAATAACTTTAAAAAATAAGCAATTATGGGACATTATACGCCAGAATCCTATATTTTGTTATAAAATTGCTTTATTTTGAAAGTTACTGTCCATATAATGCCACCCCTAAATTAGCTGGAATCCTAAATTATACGCTATCACCGGGCAAATTTTAGGGTTCTGATGTAAAAAATATCCCAAAATTGCCAAAATTTGAAAATTATTTCCGTATAATTAATATCATCCCCTAAATTATATTTCCCTATAACGTCACACCCCACAATTACAAGACTAAAAAAAATGATTGAATAAACCATCAGCAATTAATATATTCTTGAATAATTGCTTATATTGTAAATAAATATAGATTGAGGATGTGCAACACAGCGGTCCGAAGAAGCTGGTCTTGTACTTCACCGGAGCCACCAACATACTCTACACTTTCGGGGGACACGCGGTCACAGTGTAAGTATAAGCTTCTATTTTAATTAATGTCTTGTCGTGTTTTTTCGAAAATAAATTATTATTTAGTGGTCTTTTTCTTCTTATTTACGACAGGGAAATCATGCACGCGATGTGGAAACCTCAGAAATTCAAGTACATTTACTTGCTGGCGACGCTTTACGTCTTCACACTGACGATCCCCTCGGGCTCGGCGGTTTATTGGGCTTTCGGCGACAAACTCCTCAACCACGCCAACGCCTTCTCTCTCCTCCCCAAATCTGGGTGGCGTGACGCCGCTGTTATCCTCATGCTTATCCATCAGGTGCTTTAATTACCGTAATTTAAGTAATACAAAACCTTAATTTATTTTAATGTCCTATAAGTTATGGATTTATTCTATCTAGCCACGTGGGAACACCGCAATCAAACTAATTAAATATTCGATGACGTGTCGAATATCCAACGGAGTTGGGTTGCTACTAAAGTGGGTAGTAAAAATTCCGATGAAATCATCGGTCCCATTTTTTGTGTCCCACTCTATATCTCATATCGTACCATTTACTAAAAAAATGATTCTTTTGAATATCGAAAAATATAAGATATGGATATCAATTTGATCATCACGAAACAAGGAATAAATTAGATATGTTTATTTATTTTTATCATATAGATCACGTGAAGTAACGAACAGTTTTATGATTTAGTGGATATGAAATTAAAAAATTAGAAAAAAAATAAAAAATAACCAGAAAAGTTGTGAATCACACGATGTTAAATTGGATGATCATGATTGATGGGACATAGGGTGGGATATGGAAAATGAGACATGTGATTTCAACCGGAAAAAAATAGACTGGAAGTGACATTGACCTCAGCTTATGCGGGTGCAATTTATGGACACTAAATTGGAAAAACTTTAGCAACTTATAGGCACAATGCGTCTAAAACCTAATTGCGTCCTAAAGTTGCTTCAATTTTGAAAGTTAGAGTCTCTATTGTGTCGCAAATTGCTTCAATTTCAAAAGTTAGTGTCCTTAAATTTCAATTCTGCAAGTTGGGCACTATACAACTCTGACACCACATGATTCATCACCAAATTATTCGGCACGTGTGAATCAGAACATGTCTCGAAATTCCAATCAAAAATTTGGTTTCCAACGTTGCCATTAAATTTTACTTCAGTTTTGAAAGCTATTCTCGTTAAATTGCAACCTGGTAAGCTGAGGACAAAAAAAATGTCAAATCCTAATACGAATAATAATTTGTTGTCGCTTGCATGTCACGCAGTTCATCACGTTCGGATTCGCATGCACACCGCTCTACTTCGTGTGGGAGAAGGCGATAGGGATGCACGGGGCCAAGAGCGTATACGTGAGGGCGCTCGCGAGGCTCCCCGTGGTGGTGCCCATATGGTTCCTTGCCATCATCTTCCCCTTCTTCGGGCCCATCAACTCGGCCGTCGGGGCCCTCCTCGTGAGCTTCACCGTCTACATCATCCCCGCCCTGGCCCACATGCTCACCTACCGCAAGGCCTCCGCTCGCCAGGTGGATTTATTTTTTAATACACATATATAGAATAATATTTCAATTTCATAATTTGCTGACAAATTTTTTTTTTTTTTGCCAGAATGCGGCGGAGAAGCCGCCGCGGTTCGTGCGGAGCTGGACCATGATGTATGTGGTCAATGCGTTCGTGGTGGTTTGGGTCCTTGTGGTCGGGTTCGGGTTCGGGGGGTGGGCGAGTGTGACCAATTTTGTCAAGCAAGTTGATACATTTGGGCTCTTTGCAAAGTGCTATCAGTGCAATGCTCCTAATGCTCACCGTTGATATGATGATCGGAGATTTTTTTTTAAAAAGAAAAAAAATATATGGATGGATTGCTAATTATTTTGTGACTAGATTTTGCTAGTTTAATATGATGGTGATTATGCTTTCTTCCCCTTTTATATTATTATTATTGCCTTGTGGCAACCATTGGAATATATATAAACTCGAGCAATATGTATAATTTATTGTAGCTTGCAATTGCAAAACGCAAAGTCATTATTACATTGCATGTGATCACATGGTTTCACGTTCGGCTTTGTCATGTGCTACCATTTTTCTTTCTTTCGCCCGCACGTGTGAGCGTACGAGGACACATCTGCGACTGTCTGAAGGTGAACGCGAGGCTTGAGAAAAAGGAAATCATTAATATAAATATATATTTATATACATATTTTTCAATGGCTTAAAGGAAACAAAATAATTAAAAATAAACACGCAATTTCGTGTGGAAAAGAATCCGATAGATGGGCATCGAAAATAATAATTGGGAGACAGTAGTTTTTGCATTGAAGCCCATGTGCCAACTCTTGATCTTAAGGGAAGAAAAATAAAATGCTTGCATGTTACTGACTGATGTAATAGTTAGATCCGGATCATGTTCAAAGTCCAATTAATTGGTAATTATTTTATTTTTATGTCGATTGACGATGTATCCCACCAATGTAGATTGCATTAATCAATCGACTAGAAAACTGTACGCATAATTAATTATTGGCTAATATCAGAGCAATTATTATTTATTCTTTTCCCGTTACGTTTGACTATCCTTACTGCCGACTAGGTAATAAACGTGTTTATAGGTCAACGATCGGATTTTGCATTAACACCACCATGTTTTCAAGATTCTCATAAAGGCCCAACTTTTAAACAAATCAAAAACAAAAGCCCAAATCGCTCGAAGACGAGCCCAAATTCAGCCGGCTCAATACAACATAATTTTTAATCCGACGTCGTCGTCATCAATACCCCAGCTTCGTAGACGACGCAATCGATGCCTTAGAAATATTTTGCCTCTTTAATCGAAGCTCATGGCCTCGGAGATAACAGAAGAAGAAGACGACGACCACCACAATAAAAACCAAGATCCACGCAAAGAAACCGATAAAGAAGAAGAAAAAGCAAGAATACGCAGAATCATAGCGCACCAGAAATCTCTATACCATTCATCGTCTTCGTTGTCGTCATCGTCGATTTCTTCAGCAGCAACAGCTTCTTCCTCGTTTTCTTCTCCAGCACGAAGAAGCAGCAGCAGAAGCAGATTATTCGACCTCATGAGAGACGGAAGCACCTCGTTGAGAAGGCTCTTCGACATGGAGCACACGAGCCTGGGAAATTACTTCAGAGACTACAGCGTTTCCCCCACGATTAAGCCTATTCTGCTGTGGGGAAGCAGCGAATCTGAAGACGACGAAGCTCACGGCGATGACCCGTGGGCCGAAGTGAAGAAACAAACCCTAGTTATTCGTTCTTCTCGAGGCAACAGCTTCGTTGATGAAGGCGATGACGGTGGCTTTGTGGGGCCCCGGGTAATGGGAGAAAAGCACAGCAGAAGCGGCAGCAGAAGAAGAAGGAGAAGGTTGCTTAGGACGAAATCTTACAGAATTTTGCCGAGATTTAGTTTCTGGAGATGTGGGATGTTAGGGTTTAGGGTGATGAGGAGGCTTAGGATTGTAATGAGGAGAAAGAAGTTGTGACTTATATGTTCATGTAAGGGGTAACAATATACGGGTTATTATAAAATATGACCCTTTTGACTCCTTGAATTTTCCAATTTTTAAGTCGTCAGTCGTAAATTTTAAGAGTATTTTCGTCAATAGCTTAATTCAGAAAACCTTCTACATCTACAACAGGAGACTCATAATATTATACAACAGGAGACTCTATTCGAGTATCACGTTGTAATGCAGAGGTCCACTGCTCTATAATAGCAAGAATTCCCTCGGAGATCCATCTATATTATAGCATGGTTCTCTCCTATGTATGGAATAATCCAATCTTTACTATAAAAAAGTATTATTGCAACTAGGATTGAACCCGAACTCGTATTGCATTTATATATCCGTTTATATGATTCCATTAATAAGGAGTAAAAGTGTAATTGAAATTTCTAAAATAAAGGTTATTTTTTAAAATTTGATCCTACCACTTGCACTAGTATTATGGGCACACCCTATGTGTGCAATGAAAAAAAATAATGGATATTTATTTGAATCATTCCACGGCAACAATAGTGAGTGGTTATGCTTTATATTAATTCTTAGTTATTAATTTAATAAAATAAAAATAATAAAAGATACAATCCAAGGTCGCTGGTGCTTTGTATTAATTCTTAGTTATTAATTTAATAAAATAAAAATAATAAAAGATACAATCTAAGGTCGCGGGTGGTTATGCTTTATATTAATTCTTAGTTATTAATTTAATAAAATAAAAATAATAAAAGATACAATCCAAGGTCGCGGGGTTACTTATTTTTATTTTTTGCAAATATTAGTGTCAAAAAAGTTGATTGACTAGTTTTAATACACCAATTGTTATAGATAATCTACAATATATGGTATATATGGTATGTGATTACCTATTTGGTGTTCCAATAGTGTAGAGAAGATTGTGACATGTGTTAAACTCAATTAATTTTTTTATAAAACTTGTCACGTGACCCAGAAAGAGAAAATCCAAACTTTAGTTGACAATCAATGATGTGCAATTTTTCACACTTAATCGATCAAAGATGCAATTTTTTCTCACAATTTTGAAAAAACCCTTATAAATCCCGAAAAAGGGGATCTACGAGTGGATCTGGAAAAACCAGAGGCAACTGTTCAATATACAACAAAAGCCTCTTAAGATTCTCGCTCGCAATTTCCGATAAATCTGCAATATCTTCGCAGCATGTGTACACCCAAAGCTCGCCGGAGTTCACCCTCTTCAGGCTGTCCCTGCAAAAGGGACACGACTGAGACCGAGCCCTCCTGCCAAAAATAAATAAATTAAATCGTGTTCTTTGATTAAATATAAAAGCATTCAAGAAAATTAAGGCGTTATTACCATTTCTTGTAGCACCTCACGCACAGGGAGTGGCTGCAGCCAGGCAAGACAATTTTCGTGCTGGTTTCTGTGCATATTTGGCATTCTTCTTCTCTCTCGATTTCTTCTTCGGACAGCTGCTTGTTGTTTCCTTTGTGGGCTTCTACGTAGGTTGCACCTCGATCGAGTTGCAGCAGCGAAGGGTATATCACGCCTGCAATCGTAATTAATTAGGGTTTCATCAGTTTCTGTTTCATCATCATCATGAGAAGAAAATGATTTACTAAGATTACCCACCGTAGAATTCCTTCAGTGTAGCTTTCCTTTCTTGAATTGGCACCGCTGCTTTGCCGTAATCTGCCTAAAGATTGGATTTTTTTGTGAAAAAAAAAAGAGATTTTTATTCCTCTGATGTAAATTGCGTCATTACGAGGCTAATTAAGATTACATGGTATATGAGGATTCTAATCAGTCCAAGAGCAGAAACAAGGCGGCAGCAATCGGCCCATTGCAGGAAGAAGAGGAGGATTTGGGCACAAGGGGTGTAGGATAATCTCATCTGAAGGCATGCCACGTCACACTCCCTCGAATATTCCGATGCCCTGAAGCGCACGAGCAATAAAGTTTAGATCTTTGGAACAAGAAAAAACAGAGGATGCAACGAACTGATACTTTACAGGGTGTTTGCGTGTTGTATGTCGGCTTCGAGTGCTTTGAGGGAATCCTTGAGGCACTTGCTCTTCATTGATCTCTTCCCTTTGGCTCCCATTCGAAGAAATCTTCAGTTTTCTGTAACATTAAGACAAAAAAAAAACCCACGTTAATGGGTTTCCCAGAAGGAAAAGAAGACGACGAGAAAAGAAATAAAGAACACCTTTGTTTTTGGGTCGATATGGGCCAAAACACAAGACGACACCGTATGAGGCTGCAATGGCCTGCAATGCACGCTTCGGTTGCTGTTTTCTGTTGTTTTGTCTGTTTAATTACTTCTTAAGAAATGATGTGCTAATTGATTGCCTTGTAAGAATTATAGCTTTATCTCTTCAGGAAATAAAAACAAGAGTTGTGTATTTGGTGGAGTGCCGTGTTCGCTTTTTTTGCATGATATGTAATTCTTGATTACATCGTGTCCATGAATTTGATAAAGTGTGGGACCCTCTAAATTTTAATTTATGGACAGCTCACCCACAAAAGGGCTATACGTGGTCGTGGAAATCTTTTTACAGGTGTCCAACATTTTTGCTATTTTGCGTAAGCTTCTCGAGTTACGCAAGATAACTATAATAACAAAAAAAATAAAATTGTCTCGAGTTACGCAAGATAACTATAATAACAAAAAAAATAAAATTCAACGGCTTCATGAAATCTCAACCCATTTCTTTCTTGGGATTATCTTCCTTAATCAACTCAAGCCGTTCCTCGGCAGTCGCAATCAGACGCTTCACGTAGTCGAAGGTTGTCAGCCTTGCACTGCAAAGACGATAAAGAAACCAAAAAAAAAAAAAAATAATAAAAGTCAAGAATTAATTCAACAGAATAGGTTAAGAAAGAATGAAGAATAAAGGGAAAAGAAAGATGGATTTACAACCTGCTGCTCGGCAAAGTCTTCAGCGCCGTCGGCACGAAGCCACGGTAAAGACCCGCAAAGCCATCACGGGCCACAATGCCTGAAGAATTATTAACGGGCTTAATTATTTTTGGTGGTTATATATTTGGGGAGTGACGTTTTAAACCACCTAAATTAATTAATTATGAATAGACAATTTTAGAGTTTTGAAATTGAAGATAATTAATCATAGAAATTTAATTTCAGCTTGAGAACTAACACATGCGAGTGACACGTGCTAATTAATTTGAGGACAAATTATTAAATTAGGTCACTAACTATGTCTCTCGTGTTTTTTAGGTCACTAAGTTTCATAATTGCAAACTTAGGTCACTAAGTAACATACATGATTTCTTTTGGGTCACTTGTGAATTTTCCGGCGAAAATCGCCGGAAATCCAATGTGGTCGATGACGTGCCTGCTGACATGTCATTGGCCACGTCGGATTTCCGGTGATTTTCGCCGAAAAATTCATCAGTGACCCAAAAGAAATCAGGTACGTTACTTAACGACCTAAGTTTGCAATTATAAAACTTAGTGACCCAAAAAACACGACAGACATAGTTAGTGACCTAAATTAACAATTTTGCCTTAATTTGAAGAAAAATTGGAAAGAAGTCGGTTCGAAATCAACATTTCTGACTAATTGTGAAGCAATTTCTGGACATAATATTGGAAATCTAATTTCAGTTCGAACGTGCAATTAATTCGGGAAAAATCATACGTGGCAGCGAGAAAAATTCGGTCCAAATTAAATGCCTACGTACGTTAATTTCGAAATTTATCGTCCTAAAATTATCACCGCTTATAATCTAAACATTGGCCCACGGAATATACACTAACAAAAAAAATAGAAAAATATCTTAACCGGTTCCGTCGTTACCGGAAAATGCATCCATGACGGTGGAGTAAGGGCTTCCCTTCACCTGCATCTGCCTCCTAACGGTGTCCAACGGGTAGCACAACACCGAGCCGACGGCCGCTGACATCAGCGATATCGCCATGGACACTTCGGTCCTCTTCTTGTATTTCTCGGGCAGGGACTTCTTTACCCTGAAACATCGAAAGTTTCAAATTTCGAAATTCGACCAATAAGAAAAATCGTAGCCGAATGAGGGAAGAATAAAATAAATGCCTTTAAAGCTCACAAGTCGAAGATGCAGAAATTCACCGCGAGGTAAGGAGCGATCCCCATGAGAGCTGGTCCGAGGCCGCCGTAGAACGATGCTACGCCTTCCTCTTTCAGCATGTTGAAGGCGACCTGCAAAGGGAATGCAAGTGATTTCGTGGCAACAAGAACTGCTAATCTATGAGAAAATTCAAAATGGTCCCCAATGTTTATGCTGTGGACCAATTTCAGTCGATTTTGGACCAATTTGGTCCTTTAGCCACAATTAATGTCACTTTTAGCGGGCGACACGTAGCCTCCTTCTCCGTTAAAAACTAACGAAAAAGAGGGCACAAAACCGAAATTTCTCCTCCGAAATTGGAACATGGGATCTGGACCGTCTGCTTCGTCAAGTTCCATTCACAGTAGTTACGAACCCTCAAATCCTGCGAAATGTTCCGATAGGCCCTTTTATTTTGCCAATAATGTGGATTTGAGCTTCCTTTGTTGACGGCTTGCGACTCTAAACCCGTTAGAATCGACGTTAATCGTGACGAAAATGACAAAATTGATCCAAAACTCGATAGCATCGAGGTCTAAATCGATTCATGCGAAACATGAGGACTAAATTGGCATAGAGAGTAAACATTTGGGACCATTTTGAATTCAAGCAAAAGTTTTGCTACCTCGATCATTTTTCTGTATCCGGGTTCCACGGCCATTCTTAGCCTGAGGACGTCTAGTGGATAAGTTACCTAATAGAGATAAAAGATTGTTTTTTTTTTTCAGATAAACTTATAAAAATCCATTGCTATAAAATAATCAATTTTTTTTCGAAAAACTTACGACGGTTGAAGTCATGCCTGCACATGCACCCGCCGAGAGCCGTCCAATCAGAGAAAGCTCTCCATTTTTGCCACGAAAGAGTTTCTTGAAGTGGGAGAAGGAAGAAAGAAAAAAAAAAAAAAGACAACTTGAGATCACAAATAACACTCATTCCCCTTATGTTGAAGGTTTTCGAATATCACCTTATATGTTTCGTAAGCAAAAAGCTGCACTGCACTATAAGGTATGATTCTTACTACCTAAGAACATTTTCAAAAAGTTCACAAAAAAAAAAATATTAGAAGATTGAATATTTGGAGAGCAGAAGAAAATAATTCAGGACCTGAGGCAAGTTTCCTTTCCAGTACCCTCGTATTCCTTCTTCTTTACCGATCATTGCAAAGGCCTGAGTTAAAATTTTAAGAAGATTTTCGTGTATTATTTAGGATATTTTTTCTGGTGAGGAAGCAATAAATAAAGATGATTAAATGATCAAAGTGGCTAATTGTGCAAGTAGAATTTCGTCAAGATGAGAATTTCATAATGATACCTCAATAAATCCTATTCCACTCTTCACGCCTATTTGTCCTTGCCCAACTCCAACGCCATGAGTCTGCATAATACAATAAGGAAAAAAACATTTAAAAAAAAGCTTAATTACTAAATAGGTCACTAATTATACCGATTTTTGGTTTTGGATCACTGTATATGATAATTGCTACATCACTAAATAACGTCTCTGATTTCTTGTGGGTCATCAGTGATTTTTCCGACGAACATACCGGAAAATCCGTTGTGGCCGAGCAACGACCACAAAAGCCGGAATTTCACTAGCGGCCTAAAAGAAATAAGACTAAATTTCTAAGTTTTCCAGTGTCCTCACAATTATGAAACTTAATCACCCAAAATGGCCTAATTTAGTAATTTGGGAGATAAAAATCAGAACTTTTAATTTTATTACTGTAACACGAAAAAACTCAATGTGCTAACAAGAACGAACGCACGATTGAAAACGAAAAAAAAAATCACGATTTTAAAAACCTGCATCAGAAGCTTAATGCGGTCCAATGGAGCCGTCACCGTCTTCGAGATCGCACCGGCGACAGCTCCGGCTGTGAATACGGCGGCGTCTCTGGGAACCAGAGCTAGTAACACCAGCGGGTGTTCGAGGAGCTGCGCTGAGGTGGGCCCCGGTGTTTTCTCCACTTTCTTCTCCGCCAGCGACGCACAGGCAAAATTTCTCATTTTCCCGCCGTCGGTGAACCCGTGACCTCGCCCGGTTGGACGGGTCGGGTCAAGTCCGGGGATTTTGCGCCACGTCAGCGTGGATTGCTCGCGGCCCATAATCCAAAAGATTGTTTTTTTTTTTACTCAACTCCTCGGTTCACAATCGGACTTCAGAGAGAAAACGTTGGACTGTGAATTTTTAGCCGACGATGTTGACGGATCATTGGGTATTATATATATATATATATATATATATATATATATATAAAATTTTTGGGGGTATTGTGATTCTGTTGGAGGATTTGGTCGATGCTATTGCGTCGGATAGCACACCAAAACCAAACCTAACAATTTCCAATTTCCAATTTCCATGTATAATTGATCTGTCGTTGACTTTTTTTTAAAACATATTTTTACACAAGAAACACGTGTGTAGTTTTAATTTTTGAACTGCAGAGGACTTGCTTGTATATTATCAGTGGGACTTGTATATATATTACATTCAAATCTGGGGAAGATGTAGGCGATTGTTTAGTTTGTCCTGATGTAGCAAATCACTCTTCCTTTATTGCATTGAGGAAGATTTGATTTGCGCTTTGATTACATGATTTGGTTTCCTGTTTGTCATATTCTGAACCCTAACTGTGGTGGGAAATTTATACTCTTGAAAACTTCCCAGAATCTACCCAAGAAATATTTAAGATTGGAGAAAAATAACACAAATATTTAACGTGGAAAA
Organism: Linderniella brevidens; assembly: GCA_004919715.1. Lineage (NCBI taxonomy): Eukaryota > Viridiplantae > Streptophyta > Magnoliopsida > Lamiales > Linderniaceae > Linderniella > Linderniella brevidens. Next base: position 2,582,603 of record SWDC01000146.1, read on the forward strand.
CTCCCAAATCAGGAGAAAAACCACCCGGGCACCAAGGCCGAAAATAGAAAATCCACTATGTGAAATATTACAAAATCACATAATTTTTCCACTCTCACCTACACCCAAAGTTTCCCCACATAATTTTCTACCCGTTAACTATAACTCTCACCCTAAGGAATTTTTAACCAGAGTTAATTGTTAACACAAAAGACTCTGTGATACATTTTACATAAGAAGTAATAGCCTTCTTATATAGGAGAGAAATCTCCTCAAACCTATCCCACAACCGATGTGGGACAAAAGCAACCCAACAAACTGGTCAATAATAGTAGTTGAAAAAATATATTTCCATCACTATGATCACGAGTTCGAATCCTTATGAGATTTGAAATAGTTTACATGAACCATAAATGATTGATTAGCCAAAGCCGAAATTGTTTCACACTGATTGTGGGGTTCGGATTTATTTCAGACTTAACTTAGTCAAAGTGTAGGGATCACACTAACAATGTGTGAGGATACCTAGTGATTAAAAAAAAAACGTCGGTACAACTATAGCTTATGAGTTTGTTTATTTATTTTTGCATTTATTTGATTTTTTTGACCCGGGAGGTTCAATCCCTTCATGTTACATGTTAAATTTTATTTTATACTTGACTCCGGATATATTTTAATTTTATTTAATTTTGACCCCCCAATTTATAAATATAATTTTGACACCACATTATCCAATTAATTTTTGATTCGCCAACACATTTTACTTTTATTTAATATTTGACCCCATCCCCAATTTTTATCTCATACCTCTGTTATTGGCTGGAAAGTTAGTTTATGAGTTCATAACACGTGTTATGTTGCTCTTTTATTTGATTAATTGATTCACGAAATAATTGATTCATGAAATATATTTTTATTATTCTTAGAAATCAATTTTAATCCTATTTTATTCCTATTTAGTTCTGATTAAACCACGAAATCTCGATCCATTTGAGAATCCCGTTTCAAAACTTTGGTGTCCGATCACTTTTATTCTGTAAAACATTTTGTACATGATCAATTGTTTGGTTTTTTGTACACATTAAATTGTTATTTTTTAATTAAAACCAATAAATGTTGTATTTTCTTTTCAGTGGAAAATAGCTAAAGTGGTACTGGATAATAAATGGATTTAGAAGTAGCCCTCGCATTTCGCCGTTCGGATTAATTAGGTACATCGACTGTCTTCAGCGTTTATAATCGGAGAAGCGGAAATACGTCTGAGACCTCAGAGACCCGAGCCGATACCAAGATTTAGGGTTTTTGTATTCTTTATGCGTTGTCGGAATGACGACGAAGATTACGCGAGCGAAGCTCTCGAGTCGCATTAATTTTGCAAAAAACGGCGAGTTGCCGGCCAAACTCGCGCATTTGCATCGGCTTCGTGACGAGTTAGCGATTGCAGATCCTGCGGTGGTCGGGGAATTCATATCCTCGATTATTAAACTTCAAACAGATAGCTCGAGTGCTGTTCGCAGATTGGTGACTCAGTAAGTGAATTTTTTAATCAAGCAACAAATATATCGTCCCTTAGCTGAGGAAATGGCCACAACAATACTCTCATGTGTCCTAATGCTGCTTGTGAACTGCCGAACTAGTCTTAATCTACCTTAATTCATAATGTATGGCGCAATTGGCTGGCTATTTGGGATCAATTTTGGTATATCTCGTTTGATTAGGATTCTATGGACATCTCGTTCACGCTTGTCTTTATTTGCATGTAAATTTCGTTATTTTCCTATTGTTTTTTGGATTTAGACTATGGATATGAATGAGCTCAAGGTTTTAGTATTTAGGTTTTTTAACTCGTATAGCTTGGCCATATTGTTTCCCTTATTCTAAGAATTATTTCTAAGAAGAATTTGATTCATGCATCTGACACATTCTTTAGGCAACTCTTACGCAATAGTTTTTGAGTTTCTGTTATTCTGCAGAGATAATATGCTATGGTGAATGGTGATTAGTGGTCCATCATCTTTTATCTGCTAAACTAAATCTGGCTTAGTAATGTAGGATAATTAGTGAAGTTGGTATGAAGCACTTGAACCTGTTGCCTGAAGTCATACCTGCATTGATATGTTCTTTGAAGGATGAGACACCAGCTGTCGCTAGACAGGCCATCTTATCTGGGGTTGATCTATTTCGCTCCACTCTGGCCAAAATCGCCACCCAGGTTGGTCTAGAGGGTGATTTTTTTTGCGATGTGGTTTCATTGTGTTAAGGATGTAATAGATTCGGTGCCCTGTTGAAAATATCACCTTTTCGAATGCCGTTCTTATTGATAGATTTTCTTTTGCATGGTGTGCCTCGACTGTTTGTTAAACTTGTTATGGAAGTTACTTCATTTTTTAAATTCCTATTACTTAACTATTTCGACGTAATAGTTCCAGTATCAAAATCTTTGAGAAAGCAAACACACTTCTATATTCAGTAAACTCAGGCACACCAAAGCAACTGTATTGCTTCTGTATGAAACACTGTGTAGATAATTTGAATGCTGTAATTGTTGTTACTCTGCCTTGATTTTTGTATTTGTAAAGTTTTTCCATCAGTCATTTGTCTCTATGAAGCAGCGTTTGGGTTTGGGCATCATACAATGCTGCTATTTTTGCTGCAACTTTACAGGGCTCATACTCAGGTGAAGTTAGTCAATTGTTAAAATCATCATGGGAACATCTGCTCAAGTTCAGAGATGAAACATTTTCAATGGCTTTTAAGGTAAATGAGGCTAAGAGCAAGGAATGCAAAATATATATGAATTGCTATCTTATCTTTTAAACTATGATTAGGTTGGCGGCAATGGAACAAGGTTGCCTGCTTTGAAGTTTGTCGAACTCATTGTGCTGCTTTACACGCCTGATCCTAATGGCTCGTTGGAGCCACCTTCCGATAAAGTTTCTGAAGGTAGATGCACTCATTAACCTGCTAGGTTTTATACTTGTTATAATAATACGAAAGCTATGTCATAATGCGGAAATGATCTTATACAAACCCATATATAGCGGTTACATGGTACAAATGTTTGTTTTCCGCAGGAGAATTTGAGGAATTTAATGTCTCGTGGCTTCGTGCTGGACAGCAATTACTCAATGCAGGAGATTTATCTGCTGAAGCCAGCCAGAGTTTAAGTTTACTTCTCGATCAGCTGAGATTCCCTTCACTAAAGTCACATAACTATTTGATAATCATTGTGCTAATCAAAAGGTATGCTGTCTAACTCTGTCGTTGCTTTCTCACATGCACTTTGCCTCATGCTCTGTTTTTTCCTTTTCTTTTAAGTCTTTTGGAAGTTGCTATCAAAAGGCCAACCTTCTACGGCCGCATACTTCCTGTGTTGCTTGGCTTGGACCCATCAGTCTCCAGTAGCAAAGGCGTGCATCTTACTGGGGTACGGCATGCATTGAGAAAGGCTTTTGAGTCTTGCTTGAGCTGTACCCACCCTGGTGCTGCACCGGTATATATTTTCATTTTGTGGCGTTTAATTTTACTTTTTAAACCATGTGTTCTGAACTGTGTTTCATTTCTGGGGTTACCTAGATATTTATTGATCTTTTTTGTTCTGTTTCTTCCTTCTATATTTGACTGTTATTCCTCCAGCATTAGATATCATTCTTTTCTTTTTATCACGACTTATAACTAAGAATAAAAATGGATTCTTTTCTTTTAAAGTGGAGGGCTCGTCTTGTCAGTGCACTTAAAGATGTAACCGTTGTAACGTCAGCTGTTCAGCAGTCTGTTGAAGTAGTTGGAAACAATGAAAGAGTCCATCAACAAGGTGATTCGCATTCGAGTCAAATGTGCAAGGTAGCATGTTAATCTTTTTGTTACATTTTGTAGCTTCCATATAAAAATAGTATGGGCAGAAATATCCTTTAGCTGCTTGCAGGATGAGAAATATCCATTAGTTGCTGCCGGTGAACACAGTAACACTGGAACAAAAAGAGTTGGGGATTTTCATGATTCTGAAATGTCCGTAAAGCGTGCAAAATCAACACCCGAAAATTCAGAGGGATCTGTACGTGAAACTAGTGGAAGCCAGGAAAGAAGCCCTTCAAGCGATCCGACAGCTTTCAAATCTGATTCAGATAACGGACCCGTTCAACAGCTTGTATCTATGTTTGGTGTGTTGGTTGCTCAGGGTGAGAAAGCTGCAGCTTCTTTGGAGATTCTAATCTCTAGCATATCAGCTGACTTATTATCAGAAGTGGTAATAGCTAATATGCGAAATCTTCCATCAAAGAACCCTAAATTTGAACATATTGAAGATTCACACCGCAGTATGGGTGCTTATCCTGATATGAGTGGTAGTGATGCGCACCTCAGGCACTTATCGTTGTTGCTAGAGGACATACTTGCACGGTCCACGCATTTCCTAAAGAAAGAAGGAACGTCTGATTCCCATCAACAAGCTTCTGACCTAATGGTATGTATCTTACCTTGCCAGGCCATCTCTATTGGGCCATATCTATCTTCAGAAAACTTCTTTTCTTCAAAAAATTTGATAATAGTCTTTTCGAGTTTTGTATTTCGCTTTGCTGAATATGTCCTTGCTTCTTCCTTACTGGATACAAATTTATCGGAGTCGCTGGTAATGCAGGAGGAAGAGTTACCAAATGCAACCGATACTGATAGTGTGCAAGATGGTTTGAACTATTCAAGTGAACAAGTTACTTTGCCAATGAATGAGTCCGACGCCATTCCTCCATCTTTAGAAACTGCGTATGCGACCTTTACACCTGAAGTGAATGACATCGAAGTTGGGGATAATGATATTCCTGGGTTATCCTTTTCCACTCAGGATCAAAATCTTCCTGAAAGTTCGACTGACTTTTCGAAGGGTTCGAGTGATTTGGACATTGCAAATTTGGAAATGCTGACAACTCTTGACCATAAACCCATGCAAATTGCCCAATCATTGTCGACAGATAAGTCTGAGGAGCTTAGCCCTAAAGCGGCAGCTACTGATGCAACCAGTATTCCTTCTGAGACCCCAACTTCTGTTGGTCTGTCCCCCCAGTTTGTTCTGCCAAAGATATCTGCCCCCGTCCTCAACCTTCGTGATGATGAAAAAGACCATCTGCAAGAAAATGCTTTTCTGCGCATTGTTGATGCTTATAAGCAAGTTAGTGCTGCGGGGGGGTCTGAAGCCCGTTTTTCTATTCTCGCTCATTCTGGAATGGAGGTAAAATGCCCTGATGTATATGAACCTGGTCTTCTTTGTACTTGTCTGTCAGTAAAGTCTTGTTTTGATGCATATGTTTGGTACAGTTTCCACCAGATCTAGACCCATGGAAGTTGTTGAGAGCACATATATTGTCCGACTATGTGAATCATGAGGTATAATAACGATTCAGTATTTTTTTGGTGTTGTTTATGATTGGGTCTTGTTGGGGTTGGCTTTGTTTGCTGATGCTGCTTAACTTTTCTTCTGCGTGGCTAAAAACATATTTCAGATTTTTTAGTGTTTATATATGGGCGGATATTAGTTGACAATTCTTTCACCGTTTTCTGTTTTTTGACGGGCTTGTGGCTATGCATCTGCCTCCTTTTTCCTTACTAGCTTCCGACACCTTGCGTGTTATTCTTAATTTCTGTCTGTTCATAATTTACATCTCCTTAGGTATTAGAGAATATGGCCATTTTGGTTTCCAAATCCAAAGTACCTTATTTTTTGGGGAAACTTTCATTTTAGAGGTAGAAACCGCTTTCGTTTACAAATAGATTTTTGTATATTTTTTACATCTTTTACGAGTGATCTTTTTAAGTCAGCCCAAACATATTGAAGTGAAGATATGAAAATACTTTGAGAGTGGTTTTGAAATGTCAGTCATTCCTTTTAGAGGATTTGTTGGATAATAAAGCTTCCTATACTTGACATATAAGAAACTGTATATGTGGATTTAACCCATGTACCCACACACACAGAAATATGTACGCAAAAGTTACGTGCTATCATTCATCTTAGCAGCGATTTTTCTTCGCTGCTTAAGCAGTTTGGGTGTTGTATTATCTTCCCTACAACGTAGAACCCAATATATTTATTCATCTTTCCCATTTTCATTTTCCTCTTCCAGCTAACTTCTTGATTATATAATAACTACCGACTTACTGTAATATTGCTTGTTGACACGTATCTACAGGGGCACGAGTTAACATTACGCGTCCTCTACAGGCTATTTAGCGAGGCAGAAGACCATGATTTCTTTGCTTCAACAGCTGCTACATCTGTATATGAAACTTTTCTGATCCAAGTGGTGTGTTTTAATTTCTATTTCCAGTCCTTTCTTTATGAGTTGATTGTGATACATCTTTACTTCTTTTTTTTCGCAACTCAGGCAGAAGCGCTGAGAGTTTCATTCCCAGCCACTGACAAGTCTTTGAGTAGATTGCTTAGTGAAGTTCCAAATCTTCCAAAGTCTATCTTTGAAATGCTGGAATCCTTGTGTTGTCCTGGTGGTAGTGATCGCGATGATAAAGATTTGCGGAGTGGTGATCGTGTAACTCAAGGGCTTAGCACAGTGTGGAGCTTGATTCTGCTGAGACCTCCAATTCGAGATGCTTGCCTCAAAATTGCTTTGAAGGTTCTCTCTGTCTCACTCTCTCTGCTTGAGCTCCTAATTTTGATTTATCCATTTAACCAAGAACCGTATCTCTATCTCACTCATCAAAGCTTGGGGCATGAATTAGAAAATATATAGACTATCCTGGTTCTTGAACTTTCAGTTATATGAATGGAAATTTTTATTTAGTTCTGTTGTGATCGTATTGCTAACTCCAGAAAGCTGACTTTTGTCTCTTGCTGAGTATTTTATAGTCTTCTACATTATGATACTCATAAGCTGTTGTGACTAGACTTAGGAACTAAGAGGCTTGGTTGTTTTGTGGCTGTGTCAAATTAAAAGAATTCCAATTTTTTGGTTCTTCTCTAGAAAATCATACAATATTGCTTGGTTTTTGTGAAATCTGATCTCTGCATACAATTACAATAGAGTGCTGTTCATCACTTGGAAGAAGTGCGAATGAAGGCAATACGGCTGGTACATTATTCATCACCTGTATTGTTTCAAATGATGTTATGTAATTATCATTTGTTCATCTTATGATGTTTATCATTCTTCAGGTTGCAAATAAGCTTTATCCTTTATCATTCGTGTCTCGAAACATTGAAGAGTTTGCCGAGGAAATGTTACTGTCAGTTGGAATTCAGGATCAGAAGTCATTGACAAAGGGAAGTGATGGATTCCATGATGAATTACTGAAGGTCATCCAGCTTCATAACATTATTTTGCAACAATCTCATGATTGTTAAGTTAGTCTTGGGTCTATATCAAGTTGTTCATTATTATATAAGTGTATCAATTGCAAACATAGAATGTAGTTTTCTAATAAGGAAAATATGAAAATGAAGTTTATTGTCCTAAAAGAATATATGCAGTAGCTTTACTCATTATATATCTGTATTATATCTTCACTCTGGTCAAAGATAATTTTACCCAGTGGTCTGTTAATTCCTGACAACTTCATAATTTGATTCTTTTTTCAGGATGAAAACCTTTCAACTGATAATCTTTCAGTGAGTTCAACCAACGACCAGGAAGTGCAACGTGGCATGTCTCTATATTTTGCACTATGTACTAAGGTTTGTTCGCTATCTTCTTTTTCTATATTTTATTATATTCATTTGCTACTATGATTTGTAACTTCCGTCCTAAAAATTTGTTGTGATTGGCAGAAACACTCCCTTTTCCAAAAAATATTTGATGTTTATGACCGAACATCTGATGTGGCAAAGCAGGTTTATACTTAACATTACGCCACTTGGAAAATATGTATCAAAACCTGCCAAATCTTTATGAGCTAATGATGGTTCAGGTGATTCATCGTCAAATCCCTTTACTTGTTAGAACAATTGGCTCATCCCCAGAACTCCTTGATATAATAGCTGATCCACCAACTGGAAGTGAAGGACTAGTAATTAAGGTTCTCTTTCCAACAATAGATAAGTTTCCCATGTCTTGAATTAAGTATACTTGCTCACATTTGTGTATGCTCCTGCAGGTTGTGCATACGCTGACTGAGGGAACAGTTCCTTCTTCAGAGTTGGTATCCAGTGTCATGAGGTTGTTCAATACAAAGCTAAGGGTAAATTTTAGATTCATACTCTGTCAACTTTTCACACCTGGCCGGGCTAAAAATGAATATTCATAGCATTTTGACATAAAGTACATGTCTTCTAAAAATGCTACCAGCTTTTGATCAAATCTCTTATATTTGTACCCGTGCTATCTATGGTAAACATCGCTTGTAGCATTCTCCAGACAGTTATTAATTTATTGCTATTCTAACTCTGGCATGGCAATGTACAGGATCTGGATATTCTGATTCCCCTATTACCTTTCGTACACAGAGACGAGGTTATAGTTGTTTTTTGCTTGCCTTTTTTGTGTACTACCTTTGTAAATATTGTGTTCACTTATCTTTCTAGACACAGCACGCAAGTGCACGTTCAAATATTTGGGTCTGGTGCGCCGTATATCTGCACGTTAAAATACATGCGAGTCTGGTGCGTATGGATATGTTATATGGATATGGATACCGTGATACAATAATATCTTGAGGGGCGTTATCTCCTCCAATCTATACAATAAAATTAATATTTAAATGGTGTTAGAAAACCATTTACCTCTTATCTTTATGTTGTAAGTGAGTGTTGGGTGATAAGGTGTCTATTGTGTTTAGGATTATTTTTGTTGTCATTTGCCACCTTACCATATTAGCATGCGTGGCATTCCTGTTTTCCTTTTTTTTTTTTGTTTGCAATATCTATTGACTAGTTTTTATATCATGTATCCTTTCTCGTTCCACCTTTTTTCTGATTCTTCTCGATTTTGGTGCCAGGTTTTACGAGTTTTTCCACAGATCGTGAATGCATCGCTGGATAAGTTTCAACTAGCACTTTCTCGTCTTCTACAGGTGCTCTTTTTGGACTTTAATTATTTCTTGAAGAGACATCCACAGTATCATTTTTTTTATGTAAAAGTGTGTCTAGCATGCATGGGCAATGGGTTTGTCACAGTGAGACACTATCCAAATTGTTAGGATGCTTTTCTTTTTCTTTTTCTTAAATGACGGTTCGCAATTTCCAACCATTGAATTGAAATTTTTTTGGTGGTCTTAGTTCTCAAGATTTTTTTTTACCTAACAGTTTTTCCAACTATAATTAACCAGGGATCGAATAATTCTAGTCCAATGCTTACTCCCGCTGAAGCATTAATCGCCATCCACGGAATCGATCCCGATAGAGATGGAATTCCCTTGAAAAAGGTTATGTTTTTGTTCTCTCAATACTGTATATAGTATTACTCTTAATCCGCCAAAATCATAAAAGTAAATATCCCTTTCAAGCAGGTCACGGATGCCTGCAATGTCTGCTTCGAGCAGAGAAACATTTTTACGCAGCAAGTTCTCGCCAAGGCCTTGAATCAACTGGTAAGAAATTTTCCCAGCTAACTAGCAGCGGCTCTCAGTGTCGGTTTAAATCTTACTTAAAAAAATTTGACACGGTCGTGCAGGTCGAGCAAATTCCACTGCCGTTGCTATTTATGCGTACAGTACTGCAGGCGATAGGGGCGTTTCCGGCATTGGTAAAGAAGAAATCTACTCACATTCGTATTCAGTTGGCTGATTTTATGATATAACTTTACCCCTTTTATGTTATTATATATTATTTATCTTGTTGGGGGATTCTTGGAGTTATCGTCATCTTATTTCAGGTGGAGTTTATAATGGAGATCCTCTCTCGCCTTGTAAACAAGCAGGTAGGTGTACCCCTTTTATTAACCATGGGTTTCCTGAAATGAAAAGGTCTCTCTATATACTCTTAAGCATGACTTATATTTAAGAAACATTTTTATTCTGAATGTAGATTTGGAAATATCCAAAACTCTGGGTTGGATTCTTGAAATGTGCTCTTTTGACCAAGCCACGGTCTTTCGGCGTTCTCCTCCAGGTATGTGCACCGATTTATTTTTTTCTTTTTTTTCGGGTCAGAAAGGTATCATATCACCACACAACGTCACTGCAGTCCCCACACTCCTACTAAGTTCAGTCTGAAACAAATATGAACCTCACTGTCTGTCTCAACAAACACCATCTCACGAGAGGGCATATTTGTTGCATGTTTTCAGCTGCCTTCGGCTCAACTGGAAAATGCCCTGAACAGAACGCCAGCCCTCAGGCCTCCCTTGGTCGCTCACGCCGGCCAACCGCACATAAGAGCTTCTCTCCCGAGGTTTTAGCGGGACCCGTTCATCTTTTTTTTTTTTTTTTGAAAGATTAAAATAAGGCGGCGAGCGATCGATCGTACAATAAAATTTAGTTTATTTTTTCTTTGTTTAAATTTTTTTCCAGGGCAACGCTAGTGGTTCTTGGGCTTGTAGTGTCGGAGGAGTCTCAAGCCTCTGCTCCTCCTCCGCAAGCACAAGCAGCTTCTGCTACGACTCAATCTCAGGCTTCTGCTGAGGCCAGCAACTCGGAAAAAGAAGCAGCAGCCACCGATGTTGCTTCCAAGGAGGCATCGTCTTCGTCCGTTGCCGATTGAGCTCGGGAGATGTGTTATTACTTAACAAACATCATTAGAGTTCAGCTTCAAAAACTCAAAGAATGTAACAAACAAAATCCCTTCGACAGTGTGTAGTGTAGTAGTAATTAATGCCAACGTTCTCTATAATAAACTTGAAATTTGATTAGTACTTTTAATGGCCGCAGTCTTCTTTTCTTGCAAGGCCAGAGCTAGGCTTGTCAATGGGGCAAGGATTCCCCGTCCCCGCAGGGATCCGCCCCGAATAGGAGGGATGGGGAGAGATTTTTCCCCGCGGGGATCCCCGCCCCGCTCCATTCCCTGCTGTATTATAATATTTAATTAATATTTTTTATATCCAATTTATATAATTATCGTATAAATAATATTAAAATATAGTATAAGTAATATAAATAATATTAAAATATATTTTCAATAAGACTTAATAATATAAATATATTAAATTATAGTTTAAATAATATTAAAATATAGTTTTATTATAAAAAGTATATATATTTTTAAAAAATATTGCCGAGGCAAGGAACCCGTGGGCGTGGATCTTCGTGGGGACGGGGTCAAGGATTAGATCCCCGCCCCCGCCCCGCCCTGTTTGACATCCCTATGCCAGACGGCAGACACTTACAGGCTTCTTTGCATTTTAGTTATTCGTCGTGCCTACGAGTAACTAACTAACCTTCGTTCGTTGAAAGTTTTGAATATTCTCTCAAAAGTAAAATAAAAATACTTCATATCATCATCATAAAATATTATTTCGAGGAAAAATAATATATAAAGTTAAATAAATAAAATGTTATTAAAGGAGATCCCGTTGGGCTATAACAGGCTAATCTTCTCCGAAGCAAAGCTCAGCCCTGGAGACGTCTCTAATTCATACGCCTGATTTCAGTTGCTATAAGAAAATTGAATTTGCAGAGAGAGAGAGAGAGAGAGAGAGAGAAACTCCAAGATTGAATGTTGAACAAGGAGGACGATAATGGGCGTTGACTACTACAAGATCCTCGACGTTGACCGCTCCGCCAAGGATGACGACCTCAAGAAGGCGTACCGCAAGCTCGCCATGAAGTGGCACCCCGACAAAAACCCTAACAACAAGAAGGAAGCCGAGGCCAAATTCAAGCAAATCTCCGAAGCCTACGACGTATCGAATCAATGCTGCGCTTTATTTCCCCCCTAATTCGATTGTTTAATTGGCCGATCTGATTGACTCGTTTCGTCATCTTGCTTCGTCAGGTACTCAGCGATCAACAGAAGAGGGCGATCTACGACCAATACGGCGAAGAAGGGCTGAAGGGCCAGGCTCCTCCGCCACCGACTGGTATGGACGGAGGAGGTGGGGCCCAGAACTTCCGTTTCAATCCGCGGAGTGCTGAGGATATCTTCTCGGAGTTTTTCGGGTTTGCGAGCCCGTTCGGCGGGGCGGGCGGGTCGGGTTTTGGACGGAGCAGGTTCGGGGATGATATGTTTTCCGGGTTTAGGAGTCCGGGTGAAGGCGGGCTGAGGAAAGCTGCAGCGATTGAACGGATGCTTCCGTGTAGCTTGGAGGATTTGTACAAGGGGACAACGAAGAAGATGAAGATTTCGAGGGATGTGATCGATGCCAGTGGGTAAAGTCTTAAATCTTTTACCTGAGTATTTTAGCTTTTGAAGTGATTGTGTTAATAATGGTGGTTGGGCGGACATTAACGGTTAATATTTCTGTTGGCATAGTTTGAAAAGTTCGGTTTTGATCGAATCTAAAGCCCTGCTTATGCATAGCTGGGATTTCTTGCTATAATTGAATTTGAGGAATATATTAACATCTGATATTTGATTGAGTATAGACACCTACGGTCTATAAAGGCTAAGGAGTAATTTTTTCGCTGTAGACTTCCGTTTGTTAGTATCTGTTCCGTGTAATGTTTCACATGGTCACATTTAATTTATGGTTCGTTATTTCCGGAATCTTGTGTACTTTGATGACAGCAAATTAGTTTCCATGAGTAATATGTTGTGAGCTAATTAGTTTGTTCGTTTTTTTCCTTTCACTTACCTAACATAGATATTTGTCAACCAAGCCAAATGGTCATTTCAGTTGTGTTTAACTTTATCAGGCATGCTTGTTGAATCGATCTTTTATTGTTGCAAGAAAGAGATGCATAGATTATCAGTTATATGTCAACGAGTACTACAAAATTCACTAAGCAAGATGTGACGTTAAAATGCAACAAATAGCTTGGATATCAGCCTTTTGATACTGATGCTGTTTATTCGGCTTAGTCTTACGTTGTGGGTGTCAATATATCCATTGGTTTCTCGTTCTTCTAGTGGTTAGTTGTACTTTGGCTGCCTAAATTTCTTTGGTAATGTAAAATGTATATTCTAAAAGGTTCACCTCTAACTATGTGTTGAAAATATACATTTTATATTAACTGTTGTTGATTGCCAGATAAGATCAACGGAAATATCTGCTGAAAGGCTTATAGTTCCACTTCTGCATAGAATCAGACTCCTCTGTTATTGTCTCTCTCTATTGCTAATCATTTCCATAACCCTCTGTTTAGCAAGACCCATGACATGTTTTCTCATGCTTCCTCGTTTCAACAGGAGACCCACGAGCGTGGAAGAGATCCTCGTGATAGAGATCAAACCCGGCTGGAAAAAGGGCACCAAAATAACTTTCCCAGAAAAAGGGAACGAGCAGAGAGGCGTTATACCCTCAGATTTGGTCTTCATCATCGATGAGAAGCCTCACACCGTGTTCAAAAGGGACAGCAACGATCTAATTGCTACGCAGAAGATATCTTTGGTTGAGGCTCTCACGGGTTATACAGCACAAGTGACCACTCTTGATGGACGGAGCCTCACAATACCCATCAACAACGTTATCTCTCCTACGTATGAAGAGGTTGTTAAAGATGAGGGAATGCCGATTCCCAAGGAACCCGGTAAGAAAGGGAACTTGAGAATCAAGTTCAACATCAAGTTCCCCAACAAGCTTACTTCGGAGCAGAAGGCTGGTATCAAAAGGTTGCTGGCATCTTGAGAGAAGGGAAAATAAATAAATGGAAAGTGTTGTAGGTCTTATTTTCCTCATTCCATTTTTTTTTCTTGGTTGAAGCAGGTAACAACTCTTGTTTTCTCTGAAATATATGGAAGAACTCTCATGTTGGATGCATCTTGACATGCAATCGTGTAGTGTTGATGGTTCTGGTTTGTGACTTTTAAGCTTAGCTGCTTCATTTTTAGTTGATAGAGAATTGGATTTTCATTTCAACCTTTTTCTTGTTTCACATGAATAATCGTTGATATACCATAGTTTTCTTGTCTGATATGTCTTTTGCAAAGTTGATGCTTGGAAATTGGATTTATTTATGATCTATAGTGTCCACTATAGTGCCATAACTCATGATGTAATAATGCATGTCAGAAGGTGTGTATATAAAGATCATCAAATAAGATCAATATAAAAGCATATTCTTCTACAATTCCGTCAGGTTTTTATGATATGCTACTGCAAATGCCAGATATTCCAATTAGTTCCTTGCAAGATAATTTGATTAAAGTGAAAAATTATCAATGCAATGCTAAAATGAAGGTTCTGAAGACAAAAAATCTAGTTAGTTCTCTTACACAAATATATACTACAAATACAAGTACAATAACCTCACTTGTCAGCGAGAGAAAGTGATAGAATCACTCAATGAAGAAGAGAAGAGATAACAATAGTACATTATATGATCTCAAATATGACACACGACAACAAACAATCTCCACTAAGTGCATGCAAGCCAATAACAGCAACAGCGTAGGGTTTAAAAAAAAACTGCCAGAAGCATTTCACTCACCCAAGTTGATTGAACCGTCCTTCATCAGCTTTACGCTCAGGCTGTTGAATCTCCCTCTCGAGTAATGTCGTGAGGCTTTCCTCCAATCCGTTCCGGTTTTCATCATGGCTGCAAATTCTTCGTAGCTGATGAGCCCGTCCTGCATTTTTTCACGAGACAATAAAAAATGAAGTTTTCCTATTAATATTTGGAAATTTTGCGGTAAGTTAATGGTGGGTTCTTTGAAAAAATGGTGACCCTGTCAATCTTTAAAAAGTAGCCTCTTTGACCACACTTTTAAGTCATTAACCTCTAATTTAAGCGTATTTTCGTCATTTTACGGGATAGTCTCCTTTTGTGTAAAAGGTGCACATGCTATGTATGGGGACCCCCTGAGCTCTGGGGACCCTTTATATATAGCATGGGACCCTACTAGGAAAAAAAATGTTTTATCAGGAATTAAACCCGAGGCATACTACTTGGATGACTGACTAACCCACCACTAGACTACACACCCCCACCCGTAAAACATTTCCCTTTAACATATTTGTTTTTATGTGGGGCCCTATTGGTAAGGATATAATAGTCATTTTACATTTGGAGGCTACTTACCAAATTGATCCTAAGTTAATGTCAAGGGGATGATAGTAGATTTGGCCTCTAACCTTGTCGGTGTCAACTTCCTGGAATATGTCGTTCGCCACGTCATCGACGCCGTCTTCAGCCAGGGCTTCCCGGAGCTCCTCGGGCTCGATGTAGCCGTTCTTGTCTCTGTCGAAGTAGGAGAAGGCCCTGTGAAGGTGCTCGTCGTTCGCCATCCGTTGGAGATGGAGAGAGATGGCAAGAAACTCCCCGTAATCCAACGTTCCTTTCCCTAGATTGTCCACCTGTTGGCGAAGATGGTGTTGATCACTCTATATATATATATATCTCTCTCTCTCTCATAGACACACACACACGCACGCACGCACGTGTGTGTGTGTGTTTTTTGATGGAAACAAGTTGTTGAGGAGAAGACTTACAGCTTCAATGAGCATCTGTATCTCTGATTCAGCCATTTGTGAGTTGGACTTTAGCATTCCCGCCTTGAGCTCTTCGGTTGAAACGATACCATCGTTATCGGTGTCCATCTTATTAAACATCTCTTTGATGTCTTCGACCTCTTCAGTCGACAAGAAATCAGCAATGACCTAATTTCAATAGAGACAGGGAAAATTGACCACAATATCAACATGGGAAAATGACGCTAAGCATGCCATGATTATAGTGGTGAGAACGCTTGATTATATTTTCAATCTTGCATTTTTGGGTATATTTGGGAGAGTGACATTTCTACTTTAGGGGTTGACAATTTTAGGACATTAAGTTTCAAAATTGAAGCAATTTTGAGGACAAGTAAATCATAGGTTTGCAATTTTAGGGCAGTAAGTTTCAAATTGAAGCAATTTGAGGACAATACGCTTCAAAATTCTGGCATTAATTGTCCTCAGATTGCTTCAATTTTTGAACTCCTAAAATTGCAACCTTTAATTTAGGTTTCCTCAAATAGCTTCAATTTTGAAACTTACTGTCCTAAAACCGCAACCATTTGATTCATGTGTCCTTATAACGCCAACAGCCATAATATACAAGGACTAAAAAAAAAGAATTAAACCTAGTGAGAATATTCGACAAGTATATATATTATCATCAAATCAACCAACCCTGAGAGCCTTCCTCTTAAATCTGTTCATCATTGAAAACTGCTTCAGCCTCGATTTAACAACGTCCCCGAGATTAACATTCGGCGCTTTTTTAGCATTTTGGAGCCAAGGATGCTCTGAAAAAACACACAGCATTAGTTTCGTCGCGTTAAATTATCTACCGAAAACATACTGACTATAGAAGAAAACAGTATTTTATTTTACATAAAATTATCATACCGAGAACTTGCTTAGCGGTCAGCCGCAGCTTAACATCTGGCTCCAGCATCTGCCTTACGAGGCTCTTGGCACCCTCTGACACGCTCGGCCACGGCTCGCGCTCGAAATCTATTTTCCCACGTATGATAGCTTGGGCAACTCCTTGCTCGGATTCTGCGGGAAATAATTTGGAAGCAACGAACCGTTAAATTTAACATAACACACACACACACACACACACATATATATAGATATATATAGATATATATATATATAGAGAGAGAGAGAGAGAGTTGAGTTACCAGCCCAAAATGGAGGAACCCCACATAACAAGATATAAAGAATCACCCCTGCGCTCCAGATGTCTATTTCAGGGCCATAGTTTCGCTTGAGCACCTCGGGAGCCATGTAATAAGGGCTTCCAACAATTTCAGAAAATCTCTCCCCTAAATTCCAAATGTTGACAAGAAAACATTTTTCATAAACATACAAGCATAACTTGAAACAGAAAACAAAAAATAGGCAGCCTATTCGTTAAGCATAAGCAAGCAAAAAAGTGTTAGAACCACAAACTAAATACATAAGGCACCAATAGAATACATAAGGCACAAAAAACTCCAAGTTTTGCAAGAAACAAAACTTGAGTTTCCATGTAACTTTGGGAATTATGTTTGGAATATTATGATATGACTGGCAATCAAGCAAGAGATATAATTTAACCAGGCAGAACTAAATCAAGAAGCTTTCTATATCCAATTCCCAAATAAAACACAATTAGACCCATAAAACCACTTCAACCAAAAATTTCCCCCAATTACCAGGCTTGAAGAATATCGAGAGCCCAAAATCGATCGCCTTGAGCGGCGAATTCTCCTTCTTATTCGCAAACAAGAAGTTCTCGGGCTTCAAATCCCTATGTATCACCCCCTGAGCATGACACAGCTGCACAACCTCCACAATCGTCCTCGTCACAGCAGCAGCAGCTCTCTCACTATAGTGCCCACGAGCCACAATCCTATCAAACAATTCCCCTCCCTCACAAAGCTCCATCACCAAATGCACGGCATTATCATCCTCGCAAGCTTCCTTCAAGCTCACGATGCTCGAATTCTGAGGCAAATGCCTCATTATCGCCACCTCGCGCCTCACGTCCTCAACATCAACGGCCGTTCGGAGCTTCCTTTTGGGAATCGATTTGCAGGCCAAGAGCTCTCGATTTTCGCGGTCGATGCAGAGGTAGGTGACCCCGAACTCGCCGCGGCCGAGCTCCCGATCGATGACGTAGCGGTCCTCCATGTGCACTTTTTTCACGCCGGGAAGGACCGTCGAGGACTTACTGACGCCGTTTGGGGGCTTGTGCTTCTTGTGGGCGCCGTTGTTCCCGGAGGACTTGACGTTAACGCTGACGTTCACGTCTTCTCTGGCGACAGATGCCGGAGATCTGCAGCAGTTCCCCATTTTGCTTCCAGAAAAAACCCCAATTCGAAACCCTAATTTCACTTCCTACAAGTTGCCACTAGAACATGACAGAGAAGGCCAAAGAACGGCTTTTTAGGGCTCGGAAGCGTGGAGCGTCGAGCTCGGAGACGATAACGTAGCTGAACTTAACCACAGCTCGAATACACTTCGGATAGTGAATGAAAGTGTACAGTGAGAGAGAGAGAGAGAGAGAGAGAGAGAGAGAGCTTTTATGAAGGTATCTGCTTGTCGGTCATATGTGAACGGAACGTAGTTGGAGACTGTGCGTTGGCAAAGGAGATGCGTTCGTCTTTGTTTATCATAGTCGCGGTTGCGTCCGACGATTCCCCTCTGACCTAAAGAGCAGAGATGAGAGAACCCTTTTTTTTCTTGATCAAGATTTCGTTATATTTGTTTCTCCCATTATATGAGACACGAATTGTTATTATAATGTTCGGCATGATTATGTAACTATCAAGAAGCACTAACTTGCTATTAAGAAGATTATATTACAAGCTCTTAAGCAAGCCATTATATGCATTGACACGAGTCTTTGTCTTTGACCAGACAGTCAACATCCTTTTTTACTTGCAAGCGATTGATGTGTAGAGTAGAGATCATATTGTCTCTATGCTATTTTTTTTTTATTACTAAACTAAGAGATGATTTAGATTGGCTTTTTTTTATTTATTTATTTAAAGATTCAAAACATTTGGCTTACTCTCACCACTTCCGCAACTAATGTTGTTTTCAATTTCTAAGCTGGGACCCAAAAGTTCGATTTTGCTAAAGATTTTGACTTTTGTTGCTGGATGAAAAGTGGAGTATTATCACCTGTGGTGTGGAAGCCATAGCCGCCGGCCGACTGGCGTGCAAGTTCGGTGTTGGAGAGTGTGGTACAATTCAATAGCCAGTCAAAGTGGCAATATTCTTGGATAAAAATTTTTTTTGGCTTCTTACTATTTTTCGGGTGGGGATACAGTTGGATAAAAAAAAGGCTTAAATATTATTTTAGTCCCGTATGTTAAGAGAGGAGGCGTCTTAAGGACACTTAACTTTAGGGTGGCAATTTTAATCCCGTAACTGTAAAAAAATGGAGCAATTTTAATCCCATAAAGCTGGAAACCTAATTTATGCTGGAATTTGTACACGTGGCTGCCGGAAAAGCTGACGTGGACTAAATTTTTTTCTCAATCGTCACCTAAACGCCACATAATTAATAAGAATATAAATGATAAACTAATTCATAACAAGATAAGTAATAAAGAAAATATAATAAACGATGAATCAAATTTGCACTCAAAAGTTTGCCCCAAATCGATTTTCTCTTCAAGAACCCATATGACAAACGACAGCCATGTGTACAAATTCCGGCATAAATTAGGTTTCCAGCTTTATGGGACTAAAATTGCTCCATTTTTTATAGTTACGGGACTAAAATTGCCACTCTAAAGTTAAGTGTCCTTAAATCGCCACCCCTCTTAACATATGGGACTAAAATAATATTTAAGCCTAAAAAAAATTTTAAAGTTGGCTTCGAAAAAAATTGCATTAGATATAATTTGTTTTTGCATGCTCAATAGGCCCGGTGGATTTTGAAAAATCAGGCCCGCTTAGGGCGGGGCGGAAGCGGATTATGCCCATTATTAATGCTATAATTAATTATGATAGTTAAAAATATGAAGTTTCTTAAGAGTTGGGGAATAATTAAAAATTTAATCTAAGTCCAAAAACGAACACGCAGCGGCAGACAGATGAAACCATCTACATTGCAGAAACAAGGCCGAGGATATGCAACATATAAAATATAAATTAATTTAAAAATAAAGATATAATACAAAATACGGGCATGCGAGAGGTACGGCGATCGATTATTAATTTGTTTTTGAAATAATAATTAATTGTTTTCTATTGTAGGCCGTAGCACCCTTTTATTGAACCCAATTTGGAACTTATCTTCAGCATTCATGAGTGCTATTACCACACAAGTTTTTGCTTGGTCCACTTTTAATTCTTTTCTCTCTTCAATAACGTGAATCAATAAGCATTAGATTATCTATGTTTTGGTTTATTTTCGTCGCTCGATGGTATGAATTTTCTGCATCTGATGCTACAGTGCAAGCTTAAAATATGAATAAGGATGCAAGTAAACAAAAACACACGATCCTGAAAAAAATATTTAATTATTTATTTTAAAAGAAAAAACCGTTTACAAGTGGCAAATCCCTAGCCTGAATACTCTCCGCCACTAACCGCCGAAGCCGTAGAGCGTACGGCCCTGCCTCTTGAGCGCGTAGACGACGTCCATCGCCGTCACGGTCTTGCGACGAGCGTGCTCCGTGTAGGTAACGGCGTCGCGAATCACGTTTTCCAGGAAGATCTTCAGCACGCCGCGCGTCTCCTCGTAGATGAGGCCGCTGATGCGCTTCACGCCGCCTCTCCTTGCCAGACGGCGAATCGCCGGCTTGGTGATTCCCTGGATGTTGTCCCTCAGTACCTTACGGTGGCGCTTTGCGCCGCCTTTCCCCAATCCTTTGCCTCCTTTTCCTCTTCCCGACATTTTCCTGAGCTCTTAAACAATCGCTTATCAAAGAAAATTGCTGCAGAGGAAGAGTTGGTTTTATATACAACCATCTCTGTCTACGACGTGAGATCTCTGCCGTTGGATCATTATTGTCAATCCATGGCATCAAATGAAGATCCGCGTGATCAACTTATATCGACGGTCAACATACGTCTATTTTAACTACTCGGATCCTGCATCTTGATTTCGGCCTATTGGTCTTGTTGAGAGCCCATTTGCTTGGAAATAGTATTGCATATTTGGCTTAGTGTCAATTTTATATTAAGGTATTTATAATTAAAGCAAGTAAATAGCTGGAGCTAATTTCAATGAGCATTTCACTACGTGTCACCTTTAATAGTATTTTTTATTAAATCTAAATTTAATTTTTGGCGGTCAGCTAATATTGGAGATTAAAATAATATCTGAAAAATCTCATGTCTTACTAAATTGTTCTAGCACCCAAAAAAACCTACGGTAAAGGGTTATTAGTATACAAAGGCGCCTGCCGACCTCCACTACACTCGTCTTCTCGCACTAAACCCTAATTACTGGTTCTCCGTCGCGACCTCCGCATATTTCAATTGGTGATTGTTTTCTCCATGCTTGAAGGCTAATATTATGTGAATGATTTTTTTTCGCAGTCTTTTCATGTTGTGTTTGTTAATTGAAGGTAGAAACAATGTCGGACGAGGAAAGGGAAGAGAAGGAGTTGGATCTCTCCTATCCGGAAGTCGTAACGAAATACAAATCTGCTGCTGAAATTGTCAACAGTTATACATCGTTTTCCCGATATCTCTGTTTTTGTTGGACTAATTGATTTGCGATAATTTTTTACGATGACTGGGTTTTTTTATATTTATTATTGGTTTGATGGATTATGCAGAGGCACTGCAACTGGTATTGTCTGAATGTAAACCAAAAGCTAAAATTGTTGACCTTTGTGAGAAAGGAGATGCTTTCATCGCAGAGTGAGTAATTGATTGTTATATGTTCTTTGAAAAGATCAATTTGATTTCATTATTATTACTATGATTTCTACTTCTTTACTGCTGAAACTTGGCCGTGGGTTATATTAGGCAAACTGGAAATATGTACAAGAATGTGAAGAAGAAGATAGAGAGGGGCGTTGCATTCCCAACTTGCATCTCTGTGAACAACGCCGTGTGTCATCATTCACCACTGGCTGGCGATGAAAGTGTGTTAGAAGATGGAGATGTTTTGAAAATGTAAGCTTTTCCTCTTCAGATCATGTAATGGTTTTTGGCACACATTACAAGTCAGTGATAAAGTGACTTTTATTTGCAGAGATATGGGATGTCATATAGATGGCTTTATTGCCGTAGTTGCCCATACTCACGTGCTGCATGATGGACCTGTCACTGGTCGAGCAGCTGATGTTATCGCTGCGGCAAATACTGCTGCCGAGGTTGCATTGCGGCTCATTAGGCCTGGGAAGAAGGTAATATTCTGTTCTTGGTTGTTTTTTATTATTGACGTAACGTTTAATAATTGTAAGGTGAGATCAAAGATATTTGACTTCGTGTCTGGTTTGACGTTTGATGTAGTATTTAAGTCTTGATTGTTGGAACTTGGTTAATTTGTGGACCAGTTTGCTATTTCTGTTACCCTTTTAACCGCATGATGTCTTTTCACTAACTCCAAAATTTCTGTTAATTCTCTAGTCCACCATGTAATTCTAACTGTAAACTACTTTCCGTTCAAGGGGTTCAAATGTTTATATGTTATTCAATACCAGTCTTCAAGTGGCAATTTTTGAATTGTCATTAAAAGATCCTCAATATCAATTGAGCTTTTTCATTTCATTTTTGTTGTGCATTTGCTTTTCTTATGTGTTACTTTTTCTTGATTATTCAGCACTAATTATTTCGTATGTGGATTTGATTTACAATTTTCCCCCTAGCCTCTTTGTTTGCATGAGTCCTTTTTAGTTTTTCTTCAATTTTAAGTTTTCTTCACATTGAAAGCTTTGCAATGGCTTATCGAAGGGTGACAATGATTCTCTACATGATGAAATTCACAAAAGAGATGGATTTTATATCCGATGAAGTTCTTCATTGTCATAGTTACACTGATAGAGATATCATGGAAGTCCGGGTTCCGTCATTTATTTTTTCTGAATTTGTTTTTGCTTTAGGTAGATTTGATTAAATCTAGTTCGTGTCTATATTCTCTGATTGTCTTTCTCTGTTTTCCTCTTGGCAGAACAAAGATGTCACTGAGGCAATACAGAAAGTTGCTGCAGCTTATGACTGCAAGATCGTCGAGGGTGTCCTTAGCCATCAAATGAAACAGTTCGTTATCGATGGCAACAAAGTTGTCTTAAGCGTGTCAAACCCCGAGACGAGGGTGGATGAAGCTGAATTCGAGGAAAATGAGGTGTATGCTGTTGACATTGTCACCAGCACCGGTGAAGGCAAGGTAATAATTCCGTGTTTTTCTCAGCAAAACCGTTGAAGACAGATATTATCATTGCATCGACATCTTCTTGCACTTGCTGACAGAAATTGTTTTGAAATTTGCAGCCGAAATTGTTGGATGAAAAACAAACAACCATATACAAACGAGCTGTTGACAAGAATTATCTCCTCAAGATGAAAGCCTCTCGATTCATATTCAGTGAGATCAGCCAAAAGTTCCCAATCATGCCATTTTCTGCAAGGTCCATTTTTGCCTTTTCTTTATCACTATTACAGCCTTTTCCCTTCAACTGAAGATAACAAACACGATGAATTTGTTACAGGGCTTTAGATGAGAAGCGGGCTCGTCTGGGTTTGGTGGAGTGTGTGAATCACGATTTATTGCAACCTTATCCAGTGCTTCATGAAAAACCCGGTACGGAGAAATTAAAAAAAATCCCAAATTTCGCGCCTTATACATTTCTTCATCTCACGAGCCATTGTATTTGCAGGTGACTTGGTGGCTCACATTAAGTTCACTGTTTTGCTGATGCCCAATGGATCGGATCGGGTCACGGGTCATCCTCTGCAGGAGCTGCAACCGACGAAGACAATTGATGATCCCGAGATTAAAGCCTGGTTATCATTGCCTGTTAAGACGAAGAAAAAAGGAGGTGGAAAGAAGAAGAAAGGTAGTAATGCAGAAAATCAAGATTAAGAAGTATGTTTTGACTCGTCAGTTATTTATATTTGTCAGAGTTGTATTTTGCAGGTAAAAAAGGAGACAAAGCAGAGGATCCAGCAGTTGATGACGAGCCTATGAACGAGGCTGCTTCCACCTAGAAGATTGAATGGCAGCAAAATCTACAGTTTTTTTTATGTTTTTTCTTGATGAAATTTTGATGACAGCTTGATTTGTAACTTTGTACTGTGTTTGATAGAAATTATGAGATGTCATTACTCCGTTTTTTCTTCTTCCCCCCCCCCCCCCCCCCCCCCACTTTATTGAGTTTATCTTATATTCAATATCCTTTCTTTTGCCTATTTTTATTCACAATTTAAATGGAATCAAATTATGTGATTTGATGGAATTAGACTATTTTTTATGGCCTTATCCACAAAATAGTTTACCATTTTACCGTGTATCTACTAGAAAAAGAAAGAGAAATGTGACCTTTTCGTATCAAAATGGCAACGGCCAAAAAAAAAAAAAACGTGCCACAATTTTCATTTTTATAATAAAAAGAATAAGTCCGAACTGTGCGTCGTCGTTTTGATGATGACGTTAATAGGTGATGGTATCTTAAATCCTATTGGTTATACACTCGTGGAGCCCTTTTGTAAGCGCCACGTCGGACCGGAATGAATGAAGAAGTGTCTCGATCTTTCCACTCCCGCGAAATCCATATAATGAAATCCAAGGCTGCTGCTGAGATTAAACTTGCGAATAGGAACTCGCAATTTGAGGGATTGAACCATGAATCGATTGGCATTACTGTTGATTGGCTCCGGATTATTTTTCCTTCTCTGCGTAGAATCGAAGACACTCGACCCCTACAAGGTAAAAGTCTGCAATTGCCTTTTTTGTTTCCTCTGGTTTTCCTCTTCGTGCCTGAATTTCTCTCCAAATTTTGCCGTCTTATTTCATTGTCCAATGAATTGTTTATTTCTGTGTAGTCCTTTCCTTATCCTTTTTTGGGTGGTGTAATACTTTGTATATCGTTTTCTGCGACTTCTTTTTTCTTTTAAAATTTGTGAAGTAGTTTTTGTCCTGATTGGGACTTTCTTAGGCTCGGAACGACAACGTGATTGTATGGGATTTTACTTGTGTTGGCAAAATTTAGCGTGATTGTGTTTTAGCTGACACAGTAGCTAGGAGTATGATCTTACTACGGAGAATTATTAAGATGTATTCGAAAACTGAAAAAATAATAAATGAAAGACAACAATGTGATTATGGCCTGTGGTACACAAACTTGAATGTTTATATATTTGCTAGTTATTTATGATGATTGGTTCTGTACTTGATTTGTATGTGCTAGCGATACTAAATAGAATTAAGAGGCTTTGCATTGCTTTGCTTCTTACGAAAATGGCTGCATTTATCAGGTGCTTGGTGTTGAACGCGATGCAAGTCAACGTGAAATTCAGAAGGCGTTTCACAAGTATGTATTGCTCCTTCCAAAAATTGAGGCTTTGATCTATCTCGAAAAAACTTGACTGAACTGTTTTTTTTTTCAGGTTGTCACTACAGTATCATCCTGACAAGAACAAGAACAAAGGTGCCCAAGAAAAATTTTCGGAGATTAACAACGGTAAGATACACTCAATGCCAACAATGTTGCGTGAAGTCGAGAATACCATAAGAAGTAGATTTGCATGTTAATGCTGTAATGATTTCTATTTCCCAGATCTCATTTTGGTGTTCATTTGACCTCAATTGATTCTGAGTTAAGAAACATCTTATGTGAAATCATATGGTAATCGAAGTTGCTGCCTAATGTTCAAACTCTTCATCTTATCTGTCACCATAATTCTTTCTTCGAATCTGTAGATGCTGAACACAATTATTTTGGTCTTTCCCTGTGTGTTTCAGCATACGACATCTTATCCGACGAACAGAAGCGAAAAAACTACGATCTTTACGGGGATGAAAAAGGGACCCCTGGATTCGATGCTGGGGGCCAAAGTGGACATTTCACTAGTGGTGGGCCCGGACAAAGTGGATTTCATTTCAACCCAGGTGGTTGGGAAAATATGGGCGGTGGTGGCCAAAATGGAGAAAGCTCATTTTCATTTTCTTTCGGTGGCCCCGGATCTGGAAAGAAGAGCTCGTTCGGTTTCGGTTTCGAAGAGATCTTCTCCAACCTTTTTGGAGGTGGAGGAGGTAATCAATTTGGTGGCTTCGGTGGATCAAGCAGGTCCCAACATGGAACTCGTTCTTCCTCGAAAAATGTACAATCTGTGAGCTCGAAGTTATTCAAGAAGGATATAGTAAACAGTGGGATGACGTGGCTCTTGCTGTTTCACACATCTAATAATCATCAAAATACCCAATATTACGAATCTTTAGTCGGTGAAGTTGCCGCCTCTCTCGAGGGAGCACTAAAGGTACATGTAATTATTGTCTCCTGTGCTTAATATTACAGATACCATGATGATCAAGAAAATAGTGATGCTTATGGACTTTTGGTAACATAACACAGGTTGGCAAAATTGATTGTGAATCTGATGCAGCCTTATGCAAGGAGCTTGGGGTAAATCCTCGAAGGGAGCCAAAAGTATTTGTTTATTCTTTTATATCTGTGGAAAAGGGTTCGTTGTTAGAATATGATGGTGATCTTGACGTGAAATCCCTTAAGAGTTTCTGTCAAGAAAATTTACCGAAACTCTCCAAGAGGATCAACAACCTGAGCAAATTAAGCATCAAATCTGAGGCGGGAAATTTGCCCAAGCTTCTGCTTCTTTCCACGAAGAAAAACACTCCGGTTATTTGGCGGGTTCTCAGCGGATTGTACCGCAAACGTTTTGCGTTCTACGATTCTCAGGTAGTTATTTTCGTATTCGATAAAGTTGACGTTTTTTTTAGGACCCCTAAGTTAATTTTCCTGGGGAAAATGCAGGTTCTTGACGTAACTGATTCAGATGTGAAGAAGTTAGGAGTGGATTCACTTCCAGCTATCGTGGGGTGGCTATCGAATGGGGAGAAGCAGGTTTTGAAATCTGGGATTTCCGTTAAAGACATGAAATCTGCAATCAAAGACCTCGGAAACCTGCTCGAGAATTTCGAAGCTAAGAACAAGAAGGCCTCCGCAGCAAAGAAGGATCAATTTGGGTCTGAAGAAACAGATATTCCCTTGCTTGCAGCATCCAATTTCGATGACATCTGCAGCAATAAAGTCCCCGTTTGCTTGATCGGCGTTTTTCAATCTCCCAAATCAAGAGAAAAGCTGGAGAAGATACTGAGATCGGTGAGTGCTCTTTACTTCTTGAACCACAATAGTCCTTAATTTTTCATCACATTGAGAGTTTAGTGGCAAAATATATTATGAGTTGAATTTTAGGTGTCTCAAAAATCATTCTCGAGGAGGAGGAATTTGGCATCTGGGTCCAGGGATTCGGTTTCGTACGCTCTAGTTGATGCCACGAAGCATCGATCTTTCTTGAATAGCTTCGATAGGAATCTTATGAATTCGTCGGATAAGATTTTGGTGGCTTATAAACCGAAGAGGGGAACCTACGCTGCTTCTCAGGGCGATGAAGTAACTGAAGAAGCGACGGAGAGATTTATAACTTCGATTCTCGGTGGTGATGTGCAGTTTGCTAAGACGAGGCAGACGCCTTCACTGAAATAACACAACTCCCCTAGTGTTCACATGTTCTTTTTTCAGATGACTTGTAGGTTTTTTTTGTATAGTTGAAGCTAATATATATATATATATATATATATCTGTGTGTGTGTGGGTCATAATTATTGTTTTAGTCCTGTAACTGTACGAGTGATATTCTAAGCCTAAAAGGGTGGGTAATTTTAGGATAAATATTCGAAATTGAATCAATTAAGGGGTATGTGACGCTCTAAATATGTAATTAACACGCGTGTGGGTCGTACTTAACAATCAAAATGGAAAAAAATTCTACGTGGAGTCTGACAAGCTGATTGATTCTAATTTTCGAAAAAGTCACTTGGGATTGCTGCTCAAAATTAATTGTGACGTGTATCTCATGTGTTTTAATTTCGGGTTGAAATTATATTTCTGATACCAATTGTTCTCAAATTAATGCAATCATTGGAGATGTTGATTTAGAACGAATCTTTTTTTAACGTAGAATTTTTTCAAATTAATTATCACGTGTGGTGTGGCTAGTCGTGCCAGGATTTTGTGCTGAAATTAAGTTTTCAGCAGTGATTGTCCTCAAGTTTCTTCAATTTTAAAACGGTCTTAAAATTGTCACCGTTTAATTTAGCTATACTTAAAATTCTAATAAAAAAAATCAAGAGAAATGCAGATACTGAGGAAGAAAACACATTTGAAATTACATGATAAGCCATGTCCTGATTCCCGAACTGATCGATGATTCGGTATGGTTTCCAATTGCAGATCAGTTCGTTATTTGAGCTGTAATAATCATGGAGATTAAGACGCTTCTGGTAATAACTAATTTTAAATATGGTTCATCAACGTTTAAAAAATTAAATTAATCAATTGGTTTATAACAGAATTAAAGGAAACCCTTACACGTCCACCTCCACGTGTCAGCTTCCCAAGTTTCCGAACCTTCTCAAAATCCCACACGTCACCATAATTCTTCATCACCGCCACCAGCCGATATAATATAACAACACATCAATCACGCAACAAATCATTCAAACTCTGAAATCATCGAATCGAAGAGACGAAAGAAAATGGCGACGGATTCAACCGGAGAGTTCAAGCTGGTGTCGTCCTCGATCAAGCACGAGGGAAAGCTCCCGAGGCAGTACATGGCGGAGGGCCAGGGGGCGAAGAAGAACATTTCGCCGCCGCTGGAGTGGTACAACCTGCCGGAGGGGACCAAGAGCCTCGCCCTGGTGGTGCACGACGTCGACGCGCCGGACCCCAGCGGGCCGCTGGTGCCGTTCACCATATGGGTCGTGGCGAACATCCCACCGACGGTGAAGGGCCTGCCGGAGGGATTCTCACTCTCCGGGGAGGAGGAGATGGGCGGCGATTATGCAAAGATTAAGGAGGGGCACAACGACATGAAGAAGACAGGGTGGCAGAGCCCTAAGCTTCCGAGCCACGGCCACAGGATTGAGTTCAAGCTTTATGCTTTGGATGTTGAGGATTTGGGCCTTGGACACAAGGTAGAGTATACTAGATTTTATAACTACACTCGATGATTGTTAAATTGAAATTTTTTTCTATTTTTTTGTGTGAGACAAATAACCACGATACATTTACTATTTAAAATCTAATAATATCAGTTCGGGCGGCGGGCGGGGAGTTAAAGAAGCATGATAACATGAATGCAGATCAAATTTGCTATATGATATCATATTAAATTGAGTGTTTTTTCGTAAAATTAATTGATAGATGAGATCTTTTTATTTATATATTGAGTCCGATAAAGTTAATTTTTTAATATTGGATAAATAATTTTAATACGCTTACTCACGTGTGTGCGACACGATTTCAAGCCTAACAACATATCAGATTTTGAGTGGCGAAGAGTCAAACAAGCATGATAATATGCAGATCAAACACGCTATCATAAAACCAAATGGTGATAGGGGAAAATCATCTTTAATTTATATATTGAGTCGGATGAAGCTAAATTGTGAGCAAATAATATGTACAGCAATTAATTATCTTTTTTTTACGTGGTTATTAGGAAAAGGTGATTACTTAGTTGTGATTGATTGATTGATTGATTTATTGCAGGTGACTAAGGATAAGGTGGTGGAAGCCGTTGAAGGGCACTTGCTCGGCGAGGCAGTTCTGATGGCGACGTTTTAAATGATCGGAGTTCTGAGATTTCCGGCGAGTTTCTTTCCGTGCTCTGTTTGAATATTTTTTTTTTTGGGGTACTCGCTTTGTTGTACTTTGATTATAACGTTAATAATAATAATAATAATAACAATAATAATAATACTGGGAAGGGATGTTTATGTTGTGCCTATTACTTCACAGTCTTGGAGTTAAAACATAATTTATTAGGTATGCAGGATTGTATGTTCGAGAATAAGATAAGTGGTAAACTCAAATTGATTTTTAGGATGAATTACAATTTTTTTATGCATAGAATAGATTGGAACACAAATGAGATATTGATGATTCAAACTAATTTATTCCCCATACAAGTAATTCTCGTGTGGACCAAAGATAAAATCCTGAAATTAAGCACACACTGTAATGAGAATCATCATCATATGATCCATTTTTATTCCACAGTTAAATGTTTACTGATAGATATATGGTGTAATCAGCCAGAAACAAACAATGTGTGTCTTTTCGTAGAACAACCGACACGTGTAGTTACATGTAATATAATAGCACGGGATTTTCTTCGTGGAGTATCAGTGCATAAAACAAAGGAGTTAGAAAAAAAAAAGAAATTCTTGGTAGAAGAGTTCTTGATGACCATCAATTGTCAAATAAATCCATAAAATGCACATTTATCCACATATGGGAAACCCATGCGTGTGTTCTAACAAATATATGTTGTATTATCACGTCCTTGTAGTGATATCATATTCATGCGAATCAATGAGAACCAATTTCCACAAGAACCACATATCCAAAAGCATCAAGCAATTAATCATATTCCATTTGGGTTTATTATTGCATAAAAGAAAAGCTTTTTTCCTTGCAAGAAGTCAAATAGCAGAAAGTTAAGAGAATGAACATCTACAATATGAATGATATTACATATAACATATATCCATGCCAAGAAACATTATATATATGATCAAATACGCATAGCTGCAGGAAAAGGTAGAGATGATAAGTACCTCAAGATCTCACTCAGAATATTAAACCCTAATTAATTCATAGAGTCAGATCCAGAGTACTCACCCTTCTTGCATCTCCATCACCAATAATACTGCTAATAAAATGTTCTCCATAATCAGTTTTCATGATCCTCTTCTTAGCCGAAGGATTAGCGGTGTACAACGATAACGAAAGGCGTTCATCATCATCATCATCATCCCCAAGATTCTCCTCTTCATTATTGCTGATAATCATTTCTAACCCGAGAGATAAATTCAAGTTTATTAGTTCACTATCTGATGATGCCTTTCTCTTCAGCACAAAAGGGTTCTTTCTGTTACAGCTGATGTTGCTAAAATTTGATGTGAGCATTCTCTTCTCGTGATCGATCTTCTGCTGCATCATCATCATCTTCAAGGAGCTGAGCTCCATAGGGTTTTGGTTTTGTCCGGATTTAGTAAGATCATCTTTTGGCCTGTAATAGTAATGGCTGTTCATCAATATCCTTTCCCTTGCAGCATCTTCAACTACTGGAAGACCGATCATGTTTCGCCCCACCGAGGTCGGGCTTTGAATCCAATTAAGGTTCCAAGTAAAATCACCAAATCTTGGGAAACTGGGAATTTCAAGGAGATATATTCATTGAGACTGATTTAGATATTTAAATTTAATCAAAACCAGCCCTGATTTTTTGTACATTAATACCTGAGGTTGGAATAATTCTGCCTTTGATTACAGCTTGGAAGAAGAGGAATCCGACTCAGGTTGAAGATATTCCGATCAACACCTTCCTTAAAGATGCAGTCACCAGACGTCCCTGGATATATATAATATGGAAAGACATACAAGAAAGGTTAAGACAAGAAATTTAATGAAACCCTAATACATGATATTAGCAAGAAGTGCAAAGTTTGATCACTTCGCCTCACCTTTGTTTAGTGCATCAAACTTCTTGCTCCTGTACATCTGTAAAGACAATACCCGAAACTCATAACTTTTTTCTCAAACCGAACTCACCATAGAAGTAGCAGTTATGATCTCTAACCCTAGCAATAATCCTAAGAAAAAGTCACCTGCAAATGGCTTTTAACATGAGCAATATTGAGCCCTTTGATGTTCATAAGCTGAAGCACTAATTTCGGTGTGGCTCCTGCAGCAGATCTTAACTCAAGTTAAAAACACACGATTATACAAATTAATTATGACCCTAATTAAAAAACTGTGAAGAAGAAAGAGCTTTTTACGATCTTGTCCACCGAGTCTCTCCACTGCGTTCTCGAACCGGAGGTGGAGCTCCGGTGTCCATCGAAGCCTAGGCATCTTGGATCTAACATAAGGCCTCACAGATGGCTTATTATTGTCACTGATCTCTTCGACCGTGTTGTTGCTCGAGCTAATTCCTGAGGATCCATCTTTGACCGTGCAGCTTCGTTTATTATTCCCTGCTGTGATGCTCTCTTCTTCTTCTTCTTCTTCTTCTTCTTCTTCCTCCTGATCTTCACATGGGCTAATTACAGAATATTCCAGATTCTCAGAGTTTTCTGATCCCATGATGTGATTTGATCTTATCCAAAGGCTGTTTCTTATGCTTCTAATATGACTGCCACTACTTTAGGAGTACAATTGTCGGCATGAAGAAAGTAGGAGGATATACATAAGCTACACTATAATCCTGCGAAATTTGTCTATCTATACAACATAAGTAAACTTAGAAGAACTAGGGCTTTCTTGGAGCTCATTAAAGATCAATGATGTGAACTCTAGGATTATATATATGTATATGTATCACCTAATATTCTCTTTCTAGCAGGCTAAATTACTAAATCCCTCAAAACAGAAATGTTTAAAGTAGAGAATTCCATCAACTACTAAATTTTGGAATATGGGTTCTCTCTTAATAATCATAGTTTATTCAGGAAGAATATAAAAACCCTAGACATGGAAATGAAGATGGAAATGATCTCTCTCTCTCTCTCTCCTCTCGCCGAGAACAATAAAAAGATTCCAAAATAAGGCATTGCTTTAACTAATCGGTAAAATTGGTATATGTACATGTATGCGAGAAAAAAAGTTTGTTGATATATGTAAATTGTCGAAATGTGTATTAGAAACATAGCAATCATGTGAAGCCAGTTCATAAAAGCCCACCTTCTTAGAAAAACGATGCTATTTTATTTATTTCCATCGTGAAAAAACACAGACTCCAAGATGTTATCTGCGAACCTCTTCATCTCTAGTAGACAGTTACCCCTCAAAACAAAAAAGAAAAAAGAAAAAAAGAAACTCTAGCCATGTCTCATTTTATCTCTCGATTATTATATAATAATTAGTGTTAAGAATCGGTAAAGCCTATTGGATTTGAAGTTGCAGTCCAAGTAAATTCAAACTTAAACTTTTCTAAACTTTTTGTCTGTTTATTACTCGGAGAAGCAAGTCTATTGTCGGGACCATTCCGTCTATTTTTTTAATAGTAAACCCATATGGGAATTCGACTTCACAGTTTTTTTCTTTTTTTTAATGACATTGGTATCGAGAGATTCTTGATTTTGAAGATGTTTCAGAGAAAAGTCTCCTCATACTTGCCTGTCTTTCACATTTGATTTTCCTGTCATATATTACTTTATCTAAACTCAAACATCGTTCTCGTAGTAATTTTCCTTATTGCAGTTTTAGTGAAAATTCATAACAATTCTTGGACCGAATCTTCTGCAAATGATGAGTAAAACAAAGCACTTTTTTTCTATTTAATTTGTTTTCATAAGACGCATTAAATTTGTATCTGAAATTAACATATATGACAAACATACCGTGAAAGGATAAATGCCCACGTCTGCAGTAAATTATTGATTTACATTATCTCAAATTGCAAGTAACATAATATATATATATATATAATTGAAAAAAGAGAAAAAATTGCGTTGTTGCAGCTGCCTTTGCGTCGGGAATCACGGGGCTTGTTCTCAAGCTGGACTTGGGACCTACCATTCTCCTCTGTATGCAAATAAGACGATCCCACTCTTTTAATAAATACAACAATGTCTTCGTCCTACTATATGATCCTTTTATTTTTTTTATTTTATTAATAATCTGCAAGCAAGATAGTTAAATTATTTAATTAATTACTTGGTGGGTTAACGAATATCGCACAAATGGACTGTATTAATTAGGATGCATTTGCTGCATTATTAGACCATTAGACCTATTAAATTTATGTACTTAGGGTAACGACAAATCTATATCCGTACCCGTATCATATGGGTTTTTTGGATATTGTTTAATTTCGAAAAAGTTATAAATAATGATATGGAACTTGTGAATGATATAAGAAGATTATTTTTTTTTTTGACCCAGAATAATGTAGAAAACCACGTCATTAGAATGCTGGTGATATTTACAGAAGTAGCCGTTACAGAAGTAACATATGATTACGTTACATTCCCCGATATATAATGTCATATACGATCGACGTGTTATTGTTAATTTTTATTATTTATACTAGTGACAATTCTTGGAAGAAGAAATTTTTTTATGATATTTTCTCACGGGTCTCTCGAGTGCGGTGACGATAGAGTCATAAAACCCTCAAAACTAGATTATGCGCTACTTAATATATAGAACGTTACAGTATGACCATATATATATTTTCTTCTTTTCATTAATGTCATGGCCGACTATTAATTTTATACATGCAGGCAGCTTCGTACAGTTTGGTATTTTATAATTTGTCTGTATAAACATGTGACGCAATTAAGAACTTTCTGAAAACTAAAAACGGAAATTAAAACTCAGTCTAATTATGAACCTCACTATACATATTACAGAGACGTCCTGCACGATGAGATTATATAATATATATAAATATATATAATATTATATTTTTATTGAGAATACGTATAAAAGGATGACTACTGTCCGAGAAGATTCACCACACAAACGTCCAACCTGTGAAGTCAACTCTTCAACTGATCTTCTTGTTGTATAGTACTGCTATTTTTCCATCGATTACGGTAATAAATAATATTGTAATATTAATTAAGTTAATTAATCTGCCTTGCCATTCCTACAAGGTTCCTTCGGAATATGTGTGTCTGCCTATTAATGCGGATCTAAGCATTATTGAGAATGAGGATGTCTGTCGTCTTATGTTCTCTCTCATTAAGCAATATATATATTACACATGCATTTATTATTATATTTAAATCCTTGATCACACTTCAAATTCAAAGCACATCGTTCCTCGAATTTTCATCTCACGATCATATAGTATTCATTATAATGTCCAATCTGGTATTTATCATAGAAGCATGCATGCCACATTATTATTATAACGAATATTTCATGGACACAATTATGGGCTACTGAAAGAATCGTCGTCTTAAATTAATATTCAAGGACATTAATAAACGGCTTAATATTCAACAAAAAAAAATAATATCAATCGCATAGACCAAACATGAGCAGCCAATTCATAAAATAATCGAAAATATCTAACGAGACGACGAATAATGTGTCAACACCCCTTATCTCTTTGGACTATAATTACATTTTACTTAATATACGAATTTTAAGAAGTCGTCCCTGATAGTGACTGCAGGAACCAGTCGCGTAATAAAAGTCTTCCTGATATTAAATTTTCATTTATAAGGAGAAACAAAGCATGTCTCGTACACCTCTGATTGTTCTAATTGTTTGTTATGGTCAAGGGCAAACTTGTTCCCTAATGAACTGCCTAATATAATATGCGTTCTCGTAAGTTGTTCAGTTAGTCTTTTGAATAAAAAACTAATGAGATGTCGATATTCTTTGTGTCATCAATTCGTATTTAATCTTTTATCATATTAAAAGTAGATCAAAATTGAATATTCAATAAATGGGCTGGAGACCACCCCAACCAAATGCCTAGTATAGAGGCCCAATTAATTTAAGTGGGCCTCTATTTTAATGTTGAGGTCCACAAGTCACAACCCAAAGAGTTCTTTTTAATCTGCCACAAAATACCCCGTACAACGCTACCATAATCCGTCAATGAGGCATTGGTCTAGTGGTGAATGAGGATGCCTTAAGGACTTGTGGTTAAAGGAGGTCGTGAGGTCAAATCTCCCCTCCCACAATTCCTTGAGTAGTCTCCATGTGCTTTATGACCCATGAACTATAGTTGTCAGGTGGGTTTAGGATGTATCCATCTGACCCCGTGGATAAGTCTCACCTCTAGAGTGTGTGGCGCAATTAAAGGCTTCGCCAGGTCTATGTGGCGCAAGTCCACGCCGGTATTTAAGGGTTAGTTCATAGCCAGGTCGAGTGGGAATACATCGAGACAGTAAAAAGAAAAATACGCTACCGTAATCCACACATACGAGTAATCATCCCAGTCCATGTAATTCATCCCTGAATGAAGTGCTGAGATGATTTGTTCCATATTAAAAAACTAATTTCGCCATACTCAATATGTAAACTAAAGCAACATATTAATTTTTGGACCAAACTCTCAATTTAACATGGTATCAGAGCGAGTTCAATCTGCGTGTTACCGCACGTGTTTGGCTAACCGTCACCGAACCACATACTGAGCTTTGAATCGTGCCACATGTGAGGGGACGCGCAGACATCATCTATCCCACGTCGGAAAAACTAACCCCACCCGACTCTATATATAAATCAAAGAGACATCTCCTCATATTACCATACCAGTTGATTTTAATTCAACATCAAGATTTAGGACAACATAGAACAAAATTACGATTTACACACATAGAATCATGTAAGCTCTGAGGGAAGAGTACCAGCACAGGAAGAAGTGCCGCAAAAACATGCCTTACCATCTCCCCTAAGCCTAACATCTCCATAGCTAAAAGTTACTTCTTCGGTTTCTCGTATCTCTCTCGATGCAAAGAAGCAGACGCGCGGCAACAGAGATCCCGAGCTTCTTACGATCACCGTGTCGAGGTTTCCGCCGTCGCACGAATGGTTGATGAATCTCGCAACGTTCCCGATTCTCGTGGCGTCGATGTTTATCCTCACGCACGCGTTTATGGAAGGGAGATGCTCTTTAACGACCAGAAGAGATGGAGACATACGGCTGTGTTTATTGTCGTATGTTTCTTGTCGGTGTTTTGCTTCTTCGGTAGACACGAGTTCACCTTTTAAGGACAGATAAAGATTGTTAGAACACTCTCGTGTTTCAATTAATCGAATGATGGCTTAATTATTTCTATTATGAATTAGTGGATTTCAATTTTAGGATAATAAGTTTCGAAATTAAATCAGGCTCACATGACAATTAATTTAAGGAAATATCACATGTGACAATTTTTAAAAAATTTGGTCCAAATCATCATCTCCGACGAAATGAAGCGATTTGAGGATAATTAACGTCGGAAACGTAATTTCTGCCTAAAACTAACGCACGTGAGGCATGTGACCATTAATTTTTATGAAAAATCATACGTGACATCGAGAAAAATTCTATCCAAATCAGCATGCCCAACCATGTCACATATGGTATGTGTGTCACTTCTGACTTGAAATTAAATTTTCAATGTTAATTATCCTCAAATTGCTTTAATTTTGAAACTTATTTTCCTAAATTATCATTAAAATGCCAGTCACCTACATATACCCAACTCAAAGAAATAGTTAGGTAATTGAATGATGAAATGATAAAAATTTAATAATAAAAATTCGATCTTTACCAGCATACTCGCAGACAAATTGGCCTTTACTAATCATTTGGGCTGCGCACAAACACCAACCTTTTCTAACATCCCACACTACCCTCAACCCGACCCTAATCCCGTCCTGGGTCACCCGATTCCCGCAGCCCGACCCATACCCACAGCTCGGCCCACATTCTCGGCCCAATCCCTCAATTCCACCCTCCCCCAGACACGGACAACAACCCTCGCATTTCTCGCACTCGCAACCAGCCGCGCCGTCGACCCGAAATACGAAAGGATCGGGTCGAGCGCACTCCGATTTCGGGTCGGGCAAGCCCCAGGGTTGGCGGAGGTTAGGGGGGATGGGTGGGGTTTGAGATGGGGTGTAGAGGAAGTAGGGGTAAGAGGAGTCCGGAGAAGAGATCGGTATCGGAAGCTTCTCCAAGTTTCTAGAAGCGTCGGAGAGCCTTCGGGAGGCTACGAGCTTGCAGATGCGGTGGAGGGCTCTGCAGGTTATGGAGGTTGAGGCCAGTTCGGCGGCTGTTAGGTAAGGGAGAACCGCGGCGGCGCAGCTTAAGAGCGCTGGTTCGCCGGTGGTGGCTACGATCTTGGACTTGGGGTTTGTTTCCTCCCCCATTGCTTTGGCAATTTAATAAAATTTGAGCTTTGTAGTGTTCATACCGACTCATAATCTTTTAGGGCATGTTTGGTTATGGGTTTAATAGTTTTAAAGGTGGGTTTATAAAATTTTAATGTGTTTATTCATGTGTTTATATAAACCAAAGGTTTATATATAATAAGTTTAAGCTCATGTATACGAGTTTATATAAATACGTCTCTCAGATAGGTTATTATAAACACACTAACCAAACAAACATTTTATTTTATACCCAATAATCCATTTTATATAAACCTTACCAATTTAAATCCTCCTTAATATTAACTGACGAATCAAACAAGCCCTTATATCTATATTTGGGAGACTATTTTATACTTTTTAAAGGTAAGGTGGCAATTTTAGGTCAATCCAATTTGAATTAATGATTTTGAAAAAAAAATTG
This sequence comes from Linderniella brevidens, assembly GCA_004919715.1. Taxonomy (NCBI): domain Eukaryota; kingdom Viridiplantae; phylum Streptophyta; class Magnoliopsida; order Lamiales; family Linderniaceae; genus Linderniella; species Linderniella brevidens. The sequence continues at coordinate 2,620,555 of SWDC01000146.1, forward strand.
ATTTAATTATTAACGTTAGAAATCTAATTTCAGCTCCAAATTAACACATATGAGTCACGTGTGACAATTGATTTAGGAGAAAATCACACGTGGCGTCAGACATGCTGATTTGATGGAAAATTTCCCCCACTACCATGTACGTTTTTACCCAATTAATTGTCATGTGCAACCCACACGTGTTAATGTCGGGCTGAAATCAAGTTTCTGGTGTTAATTGTTCTGAAATTGGTTCAATTTGTCGGAGAAGGCGATTTGAATTGATTTTTTCCAATACCACATATGATTTTTCCCCAAATTAAATGTATCTCACTTATGTTAATTCGGAACAGAAATTAACTTTTAACTATTAATCGTCATCAAATTGCTTTTGAAACATGTAGTCTTAAAATTGCCGCTTTATTTTACCGTGTAATGACATTACTCGCAATATAAAGACAAAATAGAAGATAACTAAGCCTATTCATATGTGTTATTATATTTCAGAAATGGCCCAAATTGCTATTTAGGTCCTAACATAATGTTATTAAGAATGTAATACAATACATTACAAAATATTTTCGCGAACACAATATATGTATTCTTATATTTCGAACCCTGATATCATGTTATTACAATAAGAACACTAAAGCAACAACATATTACACATAAGCAACAAAAAATTATACTACAAGACCATCTATATCCTTGATGATGCAATCACTTCATCTCGGAAAAGTAGGTCTTCGGCGAGAAAAGCCTCCTCGGAGAAAACATCCCCATAAACCTCGGCGAAGCAATGGCATCGATGGTCCTATAATTAGGCATAACGTATCCTTCCACTCTATCATCCAAAGGCAAATTCGACCCACCAAAAGTCCCACACTTTGCCAATTTCCCGAGCCAATTAGAACCCTTCTTCTTCTTCGGAGAACTCTTATTACAGCTTGTCCCGTTAATCTTATCGCACAGATACGCCTTAACCGTGGTTAACCCTTGTTCGACAACTTCCGCGGGAGGCGAAACGAGTGGATTCCCTTCGAGGCTAAGCTTCTGAAGGTTCTTGAGGCAACCTATGGACTCGGGCAATAATGTTATCTTGTTGTAGCTTACGTCTAATTCTACTAAGGAGGGTAAAAGCCCTATGGAGTGAGGGAGCTTTTCGAGGTATTGGAAGTTTTGGCTCACGTTGAGGACTCGGAGATTGGTGAGGTTTTCGAGGTCTTCGGGTAGGGTTCGGAGGCAGTTGAGGCGTGCATCTAGGGTTTGTAGGTTCGTTAAGTGGGACGTGGAATGGGGGAGAAATCCTAATTTGTTTGAGTTCACGGAGAGCTTACGGAGATTTAGGAGCTCGAATCCGATGGTGTCGGGTAATTGGGTGAGCTTGTTGAAGTTTGCATTAAGCTCTTCGAGGGATCTGCACGTAACAAACTTGAAGAATATCACTTTTTGAATCAACCATGCAGTATTTATAATCATTAGAAATGGTGGTGTTTTAAGGACACTTAAGTTAAATATTAACAATTTTAGTCTAGGTATCGAAATCGAAGCAATTTAAGGACAATAAATTAAGGGTGAAAGTTTTAGTCATCTAAATATTAAAATTGAATCAATTTTAGGACATTTGACCCGAAAACATAATTTCAGTCTAAAATTTATGCACCTCCATCCGGAGAGACTAAAATTGATTCAATTTCTTTATTCTTAATTGTTACCCTTAATTTAAATGCCGTCGAATTGCTTCTATTTTGGTCCTTACTGGCTAAAATTACGACAAACCCCACCCACTTGTATTATATATGAAAAAATATAATTTAAGCTTATCGGTGCACAACCCATATAGCAGAAATATTTTGTGGAGAAAGAAATGAAAATTGGATTAAATAGTCATTACCTGCAATTTTCTATGGTTCTTGGGAGCGACTGAAGGAGGTTGCCGGAGACGTTCAAAACCCTAAGCTTCGAGAGGCAGCCGATCGAATTCGGTAAGAGCTTAAGCTGATTCGAATGGACATCTAATGACACCACGTTCAACAATCTTGCTATTATTGATTCTGGGATGCTCTGTCAACAGAGAGATTTAATCATTTTTAATACAATCGTATATATATATGTAATAATAATTTACCTGGAGATTGTTGTTGGAGATGTCTAATTTGCAGATGAGGCCGTAATTAAGGGGTGAATTGTGGGGGAGTGAGTCCATCGACATCCCACTTAGATCCACAACTTCGTCGTCTTTATTATCATGATTATGATGATCTGTTTTTGTCTCTTCAACTTCTGTTAGACCTACCATTATCTTGTTGTTATGAATCCCTGATCTCCTGCCAACATTATTAGTAATCCTCGTACCTTGCTCCTCGTACATCATCGAAGAAGGAAAAGACTTTCTCTTTCCGTACTTTTCTTATGTTAATTCTAAACCTATACAAGATTCATGTGGTGCTAAAGGAGAGGATGCGCGCATATATTTTACATACAGAAAGAGAGAGGATCTATCTATCTATCTATATATATATTATATATATATATATATTGAAATAATGGGTAAAATGGAGAGATACGTACGTACGTACGGATGAGAAGAGAGTGACGAACGGGCAAGTACAATTAGACTTGGTCTTGGTCCGCTTATTGCGTAATAGCGTTTACTTGAAAAAATTTATAGCTCCGTTAAATTTTAAAGTCAAACCTTCGGTTACTTACTAGTTGATTGTAGGCGTTCCGACATTTAAGGTGTTATTATCACTAGTATTAAATATATCACTAGTATTAAATATATATAGTGGTATTTTATATTTCAAGATTGTGTTTTTTTTTTTTTAATTCAAAATGTTTAATATATAAAATTATAGTTTAATTGAATTTTTTTATATGTTATGTATTTAAAAAGACAGTTGCATTTGTGGATAACAAAAAAAAAAAAGGGTAAGCTGGTAATCTTGATTAAATACCAAATCGATTTGAGGTAATTAATGTGCACTGTTTATATTATCTATATATTGTATACATATTGTACCTTTTTATTTTCTTCTTGGTCCAAAGTTACTGTTTCTAGTTGAAGTTCATGTTCTATCCCTGGACTTGTTGGAGAGAGAGCGATACAATTCTTTTTTTACGTTATTCAAACAAAAACAACCATTATTTCAAGGCGATAAGAGGATAATGTACTCTTCCCAATTTGTTCAATTAAAATATTAATGTCATTTATTACGATTAAGAAAACTCGTTTTCGTCGTATCACACAATTGTGATATAGATCAAATTCATTTCAGACAAGACAAGCAAGCAGAAGTCAAGACCACAGCCAATTTGCTTGAATTTAACTGATTTTAATTGACATCATCGTCACCATTACGGTGCTCTATATATTCAACACATGAACTAATATATAATAAATGTCGTCGGTCGTGGCTGCTGCTGTGGCTGCATCATTTTCAATGCCCATCCAGCAGTAAAATAGATTTCCAGTACAATATTGAATCCAACAGTTTTAGATAATTATCCGCGTACTTAGAGAAAATTTCACTGCAGAAGACCATGGAAATTTAGTATACCAATCAAAAGACTTGCAAACATGTATTCATCATGACAAGTGTACTATAAACGGTTCGTTGCTCGCATAACATACACATGTAGATATATCATAATAATACTAGTACCGATAATAGAAATAATAATAATATCGATCTATAATATTAATAATATCAGGTTGATTGGTCATCCCATGACAGACCAAAATATATATCATATCCTCTGTCGGCAACTTCATCCAAAAGAAAATGTGCTCTCTAAATATCAACAAAAACCATTTTTTTATTCTGAGATTAAAACACGTCAGCTTCGAGTCAGAGTTTTGCATCTCTCCCAATACTGGAATATAATATATAGCCTATTCTGCAGTACCATCAACTGCTCCTTCCTTGCCTGAGGAAGCGCAAAATAAAACAAATAAATGATGGAAATAACCAAAACTTATTTTCAGGGAGTCATAAATTTAAAAAAACAAAACAAAATTTTATTTACCACTTGGATTTTTTTGATGCGTCTTCCTCTTCTTGAAGTAATCAGCAAACGGTCTCTCTGGGACAGGAATGAGTTTCCCCAAAGCACCAAGAGGCCAACTGAAAGAAAAGACAACAAATATAATAAATATTTTCAGCATTTTTAGGTTATTATTTTTACCACGTTTCCTTAAAAACTAAAACAAATCTTCCAAACAAAAATATTGACCTGACAAAAGCGATGGCAATAGAGACGAGCCACAGTTTCCAACTGAGCCTCACGGTTGAAGCGAACTTTCCAAGGAAGAAGATAATGACGACCTATGAAGAAGAAAACAAAGAAAAAACATTAGTATAATAAAGGATTTAAAGATAAAAACAACATTTATCAATCACTGCCAGGGAAATAAAACAAACAAAATACCTGAAGAACCACAGTAAGGCCAACTATGCCCATGAAGAGATGATTCCGAGTAACCCCTTTCCACACATTTATCTGGTCTGGTTTTCGAGCATTGAACTCATTGAATATCTGAAATACAAATATTTTTTGGAAAAGAAGAAGAACAAACACTTGCCGTTAGAAAGACACAAGTCATCAAACAACTTACTCCAAAACTACTAAAACTAATGCACTTCTTAATCACCTGACAGAAGACAAACGCGTTGAATATGAGAGTGTTCTTCACTTTGAACGCGTGATCGCGGTTGTCATGCTTCAGATTCAGTAAGCTCATACCACGGAAATTGAGAATCAGCAAAACCGTGACTTGGTATATAGCCTGCAAAAATCCCACCAAATACGACAGTTGAAGAATTTCGATGAAGTCCATTTCACTTTTTGCTGGACAGTCAAAGTACATGTAAATATACTATTGATTGACGAACCTGTAAGAGCAGATTCCTCCACATGATATTTGTTATCAAAGGTTCCCTAAAATAGATGAAGAAAAAAAAGGATCAGAAGATAACTCAAACAAGATACAAACATAACGATGTTCTTTAAAATGGTAATTGTGTAATACATATCATGTATACATCACAATTCAGACATGTCCAATTACCTTCTACCAACAGGAGTTCTTTCCATTAGATGATCTGTTGGAGGCTCTGTAGCAAGTGCCAAAGCTCCAAGGGTGTCCATGATGAGATTAACCCAAAGAAGCTGAGCGAAAGTTAAGGAAAAACAAAACAAATAATTAATTAGAGACGGGCAATAACTATCTACTCCTAAAAACATGAAACAGAAAAAAAAAATATCCCTGCAAGAGCATAAGGAAACGCACCTGCACAGCGTTAAGAGGAACATTTCCAGAAGAAATTGCAGCGACAACGTTTATAATCAGGGCAGCAACATTCACCGTGAGTTGAAACTGTATGAAGTTCTGAATATTCGAGTAAACAGATCTACCCCATCTCACAACCTAGTAGAGGGCAAAAATTTAGCTTCAATAAGGCCAGAAAAAAAAAAAGCTAACTGAAAATTCAAAGGTTTGAGTTAAAGAGTTCGGGTAACAGAAACTGCTCTTTATGAATAAAGTCACCTTCACAACTGAAGCAAAATTATCATCCAGTATAATGATGTCGGAACTTTCCTTGGCAACTTCAGTGCCTTGGATACCCATTGCAAGACCAATGTCGGCCTGAACAGCAAAAACAAATTCAGCAGATAAGATAGAAAACCAATGGATATTAAAAATGTGAAGACTACTTACGTCAAAGATAATAATATGAAGCATATTAAATCCATACATACATTATTTATCCAACAGATGGTATAAAACATAATTCAGTTAGCTGTTCCAATGAAGAAAACTGCTAGAAAAGAATATAAAAAAACATCTAGAAACAAATTTGAAAAGCATACCTCGTGTAGAGCAGGAGCATCATTTGTTCCATCACCAGTAACAGCAACGACGTGTCCGCCCTTCCTCAGTGCTTGCACTAACAATAGTTTGTCATTAGGCGATGACCGTCCCATTACCTAACCGATAAATGGAAAAAGGGTATTGGGGAAAGGTTAAAATTAACAATCATAAGCGAACACATGATAAAAGCACTAAAATTTACATGTACCGAAATTTTGTCAGCCACTTCCAATCTTTGAGCTTCAGTCAAGTTACGAAATGTTTTTCCTTCAATAAGATTTGGCTCGGTGGCATCTGCATCTGACTCTAAAATCCCGCACTCTAGAGCTATCGCTCTTGCAGTTTGGAGATTATCTCCGGTGACCATGCGAACCTTGCATTAAATTAGAACAACAAATTGATGAAAAATCATAATCATGAAGAATATGAGTTATTACATCTACAAAAAATCGATACTGTAACAACCAAAACATAGGAGAATCTAGAGGCCTGAAGGGCGATTCAGACACACGTGGAATGAATTATAATCATGGATCCCAATTAATAGTTTCTAAAATATGTTTCAGCATGCTACAAGTATTTTGTGTGGAACAATATCAAACTCACATACCTTAACTCCGGCCCTGATGCATAATTGAACAGAATCTCGTACACCTGGACGACACGGATCCTGTGTTCAAGTGTACATGCTCATTAAATGAGAGGGCCATACACGGGCATCACAATAAATACCGATGCCAGCTTATGTATAATATAAATATAGTTATCAGCGGGTGATTGAAAAAAATAAGCACCTTGATACCAACAATTGCAAGCAAAATGAGGTCCTCCTCTGGTAACTGCCAATTTTCCAGTTCATCATCACTGGTTGGAACCTTCTCCAATTCACATGTTCTATAAGCGATGGCAACACAACGCAGACTTGTTGCAGCCATATCTTCAATAGATTTCTTGAAAAGTGATAACTGAAAAACAAGTAACAGCACCGCACTGACTATAAAAACTGAAGGAAACAATCTTCAACTCATGATAATACATGGAGTTATAAAGAGATATGGTCTCGTCCAAAGGAATCAGTTCAAAGTGTTAAGGATACAGAAAGAGCTTGCAAATACCATACCATGCTTACAATTACTCGACTAAACAAAAGTTATAAGAAGATGGCACAAACCTGGTCTTCACTCATAGGCACAACATTATCATTTGCATCAATATAACTTGAACAGCAGGCCAGAACAATTTCTGCAGCACCTTTCCAATGCACACGAACCTCAGAATTGGACTGCCAAAAATAAACATATTAAAGAACCCCGTACTTGTGAAAAACAAAAAACTACTCATAATATCAGTGAAATTACCAATTTCACAGCAACACCACCACGCTTCTTCTCCGAGTTGAATGGAAAAGCATGTATTATAGCAGACTCTGACCGGGCAGCAGAGAAATCCATACCAAGCTATAAGACAACATAAAAATAAAATTTATATAGTCAAGAATAATCCCCGTAGTTTAATAAATAAAATTCCAGTACATTTAGTCCCCACTGCAGAATAGCCTTCTCTGTTGGTGACCCAGAAAGCTCCAGGTTTCCACCGCCCTGTTTTAAATCACACATAAACAGCATAAATGTTCAAATTTAATATCAAAAACATGTCATAATGCTTTCATTTGAATTACCGAATTATTAATAAAGTAGAATGGAATAGTGGAAACACAAAGTGGAAAGTGGAATAGTGGAAACGCATGGTAATAAAGTGGAACACCAAGATCGAAAATACCCATACCAACTAAAATTAAACTATGGAAATACAAAGTGGAAAGCCATAACTGCGTTGTACATAATAGTACATGCAAAAGCACGAGAACAAAACACACATGAACAAACATTCTTAAGACACTAAGCTGGCTGCATTACAAGAGCATTTACTTTTAATATCAGAATAGGCGAAGCAAAATAAGCCACAATGTAGCAATACCTCTGGGACAAACACACTTCCAGTTGTGTTTTGAGCAATGCCTTCGACAAGCAAAGAGACAACCCTAGGCGGAAGAGCAGATGTGTTGTCGGGGGGGTCAATCTTTTGTCCACAGGAATGGGCTTCAACCACAGTCATCTGCTCAGGACAAAAGCTCCTTATATTTAATTAATTACTAAATAATCTAAAAATCATTCATTCAACACTTTTACTCAATCCATCCACGAAAGATATAGATAATAAAGGAAGAAAGTAAAATCAGAACCTGATTTAAAGTTAGCGTTCCAGTTTTATCACTACAGATCGTAGTGGCAGAGCCCATAGTTTCACAGGCTGATAGCCGCCTGACCTGGATTCAAAATGAGGCAAACATTTCGTGTGGATAAGAAGCATCAATCGAAAAATCAACAGAATTCAATGTGCCTTATGCTACAATGACTTACCAGCGCCTTATCCGCCATCATTTTGCGCATAGAGTAAGCAAGCCTGCAAAAAAGGCATCCATAAAAAGCAAGATGAACGTCTAAAGCTGAAATGAACGAACTGTAAGGACCCCTATCCGAAAATATAATGGGAACACCAACTTTTTGAAAATGTCATGGAAACACCAAATGTTGAAATACAAAGCTCTTAAATGCCCAGTGAATATTTAAATATAAATTGTCCTCTATAATTGTGAAAAGACGTGTCAGGTAGCTAAGCAAGAAATACAAAAGATAATGCAGACAGATCATGGCTTCCTTCTGTAGCATATCGATTGTGACATGTAATTTTGTAATAAACTAGTATAACTCACGTCAGAGTTACGGCCAACGGAAGCCCTTCAGGTACAGCAACAACTACAATTGTCACCTGAAAATTCATCCATCATCATCAATCATCAGCCAACACTCAAAGATGGAACTTCACAAATAAGAACTTTCCATATATATAAAGGCTACATACAGCAACAGTAAATATTCTTATGAAGCCATTTATTGCATCACCGACTCCTGTCTTCCCGCGCTGGAATTGGACTCTGCCGTCAGGAGTTTTGGTATGACCGGTGAAAAATCTGCTCAATACCGACGTCACAAAATAAATCAACATGCAAAAAATAAAGGACAAGATGTCAGTGAACAACATCCATAATAAAGTATATATACCTTATCACAAGGACTATCAGCACAAGTACTGCTACTGCAAGACCAACTATGCCGATAAATGTAGCCACCCCATTTAGTCGTACCTAACCACATTGACAAAAAGGTCAAAAGTCAATATCTGTCAAATGAAATTAACTGAAGATTTATGCTTTCAAACAAAATAAAACCTGCAATGGAGTTTCTTCACCATTATCCTCTGAAATACTGGCCATAAGCAGTCCCCATTCTGTATTAATCCCCACACTGGTGACCTGTGGAGCATAAAATATCTCAACCTGATACAGACTAGCTAGGAATGGTGGAGATCATTTATTTACATGAATTACTGAAGAAATTTTTCCCCTTTATCATGCTCTATAACAAATACAACAATGTTAACGGAAGGGTTAGGCAGGTCTATTATTTCATGCACATCAGTTACGGAATAAATCTAATAATTGCTTAAGGTATAGTTCAATTACATCCATCGACCAGCCACTTGAAACATAAATGACCCACTTAAAAGAATATGTATATAAAGCCAAACCAGCAAGATCGAGACAACACAAGGACGAAAGAGCTTACCAACATGCTGCCGTAACCATCAGCAACCTTGCATCCTGACATAAGAAACGGTGCTCTCGATGAGTCCTTGTGAACCTATGAACATTTAATTATTATCAGTATATGAAAAATGGATACATAAAAGAGACATCAATTAACTCCTGATCTTACAATTTTACTCTCTCCTGTCATGCTGGACTCATCAATAGAAAGGGAGTGGCCAGAGAGAACAAGCCCATCTGCAGGTACCTTTAAGCCAAGAAACAGAAGAAACAATAAAATGTTACCATTACTGCAAAAATCTCATGTAAAAACTATAGTCTAACAAGGTTTCCACATTCTTCATCTCCTGATTTTCTCCATTTAATTTTTTTGTGATACTTTATAGGGGATTATAGAGACAACTGGAGGTTTTTCCATTACCTGGTCCCCAATCTTCAGTGGCACAACATCACCAACAACTATATCAAATATAGAAACCTTCATTCTCCGTCCATTTCTAACAACCTGCACATAAGGACCAGAAAACGTTACTGACACGCACATAGAGGTGCACAAAATGCTACAACGTTAAGTAAAGCACACCTCCATTTGTATGTTTTGCTTTTCCTCGTTCAAATTTTGAAACTGAAGGGATTGTCTGTAATCACTTACAGCTGCAAAAAAAAAAAAAAAATACTTGAGCCGTGGAGTTTAACAAAGAGATGGCTACCGAGCTGATATCTTAATTAGCATAAGAAGAAATTATCACCACTATGATATCAATTAGGCACTTCCAACAAAAGAGCACCTATACAGCAATTTCACGCAATTGCGGTAAAAATTTATGCACCCGAAGGACACCGTTGGTTTATATGGGAATAAATAAGGTACTAAAATGCAAGCACAAACACAGAGCATATAACATAAGAATCCGGCAGATAAGATAATACCAAAGTGGACGATACCTGTAAATATGATCACTATAATAACTGCCATGGCAATGCTTCCCCCATCATACCAACCTTCTTTAATACCCTAAGAAGGAAAAATAAACTTTGATTGGACAAATGAACTAAAAGGAAATAGTACCATGTTAAAGCAAAGGCCATCACTAAATTAAGATACATGAAAAAGACGAGCATAGTATATACTCTCAATCATCCACGTATCAAAGCAATAAGTTATCAACTTGTTCAGTCAAACTAGATGATGCTGTCATGCTGGACTATAGGACTCCAGATGTTGGGTCTTCAAAATATTTTCTGAATTTCACATAACAAAAAGGACTTGTCAATCATTCTCTATTTTCTCTTTTTTCTTTCCCACATACTCTGATTTTTACCTCCTATACTTTCTTTACCTTAACCCTATGTCATAACATCTATCAAGATTATTTCTGTCAAAAACAACTTAATATTGGAGGGAGAAGCGGGTATCTCATTATGTCGTACTGTCTCCAGAAACTAATCCATTTACCTACACACCGGGAAGTGGATCTTTGCATGTGGCATTTGTAAGTCATAAACCATGCAACACTAAGAAGAGAAAGGCGCTAAAAATAATCACGAGGCACGTTCAAACCAAAGATTTCATTTAAGTTACCTCAGTTTTGATGCCTAGAGCTAACGAAGCAGCTGCAGCCACCATCAATATGATGAGTGTAGTATCACAACAAGCATCCCACACAAATCTCTACAGAAAATTGAAAGCGCAGAGCGATGCAACTATAAAACTCCTGCACAAAATGATTTAGCTTTTCGAACTAAAAAATAGATGCTCACCCAGAAACTGCGTCCTTTCTTTCGAGGATATGTGTTTGATCCAAAAGCATTTTTTCTATTAATGATATCATTCTCGTCTCCAGAAATGCCTTTCTCGGGATTAGAATGAATCTTCTCAGCTACTCCAGTAACCTAAAGCCCACAATAGAAGTTGACAAAGCACAGTCTGAATCCCCCTTATGGTTAAAAACATTCGTGAAAAGAGGACTAAATAGCAAGATAGACCCATAGGACTGAAAACTCACCCCTCCATTTTGCTGCAGTACAGATAAGTCATTCTCCCTATTCATAGACACTAGTTCTTCTGCACTTAAACCAAAATCACCAATTCTCGTAGGGGTTGAAGGTGTCTTCGAAGATCCTGAAACTAAGATGCAGAAAGAAGACATTGATCACTTTACCAAGGAAACATAGTCTAGCTTATAATATAATATTAATCCGGAAAAAAAATAAAACAAAACAAATAAAACATTTGCAAACAGATGCTACCGTGATCAAATTACATAGAGACAACCAATGCAATAACATATCAGCACTAAACAAACTGCTCTGCGATTACAAGACCATATTGCCAATAATAAAATTACGATATCAAACTAAAGATGAAATCCACATGAAATTTAGTGAAGTCAACACATCTATTCTGAAGATTAGGTAATCATGATACTCATGAAGACAGCCTAGGGCTTTTCACACAAGCACAATCAACATTTTCACGAAAGAAGTACATTTAAAGCGAAAAATTGAAATTTACCACTCATTCCTTGCCCAGCAGCTTGGAAAAGAACAGCAGCCTGATCAGATAGTTAATGGTTAGCACTCAAAAGAGTTGAACATTAAAATCAAATTAAGACTGCAATATCACCAACCCGAATGACTTGTGCATGCATCCTTATCTTAGCAATCAACTGCTTCCTCTCTTCTTCTTTCTTCAGATCCAATGTATATCGAAATCGCCGAGATGCATTCAACACAAGTGCAGCTTGCTGAAATAAAACAATTCAGTGTATATGCATTTTTTTATATATCAAAAAACGACCAACGCGTGTTTCAAACTTACCCTCCACCGGCGCAACCGATCGACAGGAGCACGTTTCGTACGGACGATATCAAACGGTCCAGAGCCTTCATCGTCCTCCTCGTAGTACCGGCGACTACCGGAGGCCTCGATGTCGTTGCGGTGGCGCCTGTACGGCGACGATTTGTATGGCTCTTCGCTACTCATTTTTCCGATCGATTTGTTCTCGTTTCAAGTCGCAGGAGAGATGACACAAACCTCTTACGCCTTATCTGTCAAACAAATCATCACACGCTCCACTTAGCATTCGTAAACAGAAAACAGTGCACACGACGAACACAAAAGCTAACAAAAAAATGAAACCGTTTCTTCAGAAGTGATTCTGCTAGCACAACTCTTCTACTCTCGCTTAATTTTTCAACTGTGTTAAAGCGAGATTGGTGCCGGAGAGTCGTACAAAATCAGTAAGTTGCGGCGGTTCAGAGAGAGAGCGGAGAGAGGAGAGAGAGAGACACGAGGAAACTGCAGGGAAGTTTCTTATAAGAGGACGCTGTACTTCCTTTTTCTAATTTTCTCAATTAAAAAAATAAATGAGGTCTTTAAAGTTAATTTGAATTTATTGGAATTATCTCTAATTATTTCAAATTTGAATCCGGATGATTCAACTAAAAGCTAAAAGCCAAAACCCAAAACAAAAAATACGGTTAGAAAATTATAAGCAGAAACGTTCTTTTCAGATAAGCACTTTTAAGTCGGAAAATAAGTTTCCCATCTACAGCCGAATTTCGAATTATTAAAATAAAATAAAAAACTAAAATTCGGGAAAACGCGTTGCCGACGTGGGTTGCACAAACGTTGTTCGATGCTTAGTCATGACTGAAAGCACAGCACAGTTCGATTCCCGTTTATAGCCAGATGCAACACATGCAATGTGCCAGATATAAAGTAACCGCTAATGTATTGTTTTTATTTAATATGGCATAAGAATTTAGGGGAATTAAAAATAATAGTCAGATATATAATTAAGTAATGAGCTTGGACTGCATCTTGACTGTTAGCGTTACATCTGACAAGTGGCACGAATGAGTTTTCGTGTCGCTTGGAGATTCTTATTTAAATATTTAAGTAATATTTGTAATATACTTCATGGCTTTCTTACTCAATGGGCCTTGACAAAGATAGAGCCCATTCCAACTTATATATATTTAATAAACTATGATCTTTGTAATCAAATAAACCTCTAGGGCACCGCGTAAGGCATGTTTATGCGACAGACTTATCTAAAATATAGGGGCTCGACTATTTTCTGAACTCGAACTCAATTATAATTTTTCAGCTCTCGAGTTCAACAATTCATGCTCAATTAAGTTAACATATAAGAAAAAAATTAATTTTTTTAAAAAAAAAAAAAAAGAGAGCTCTTTAATAACTGACGCATAAGTTCGAGCTCGACTTAGACGACAATTACGTGCTCAAGCTCGATTATCACGATTTCGAACCAAATTCAGTCGATTCAGTTCATCGAATTCATGATTTGATAATATTTAATTTAACCCTATCAGAGGCTTAAACGGTAAAACATAAGACAACTACGGATAATACGATAGGAACCACCGCCGATCGAGATGTAAGAACCGACCCACGTGATTCAAGCAATGAACTTCACGGAACTCTTTGCATAATTTTTGTTTGTTTTTTAATTTTTACGAAAACTTCATCGCCTTTTTAAAGTATAATCAAACAAATTAATTCCAACTGTTTGGAGAACCGGAAAAAATATTTGAGAAGATAGTAAAATACATAAAGGGACACATACCGAAGCGTATAACCGCCGCAGATTAGGTTTTTGGTTCGCTTCCGATGTCAAATATGTGTACTGATCGAAGATAGCAACACGTCGTGGTCAGAGTAATATATATAAATATATATATATATATATATATATCTAATTGGTATAATCAGAAAATATTTCGTAATATCGAGTAAACTTGGCATCTCATATATCGCAAGATCTTAGACTATAAATGAAGATTAACGCGGTATTACACACAAGACAAACGAGGGGGATGTATATGATAAATCAACGTTGGTATTGATTAGCGGTGCATGTGAAGAATGTAAATAATATATCATTTAATATTAAAAACCCTAATACAGCAGAAATTTAGTTTTCTTACCAAAGTACTGAAAGATCTCGATCCAAGAACAAACTGGCGAGCAAACTTGAGTTGAGAAAAAACTCGGAAATTATATAAATATCAAACTTTATTGATGTTTCTACATTTTTTATTCATGTTGGAATCATATCTTTATGGAAGTATGGACGACAAGAAAAGAATAAACACGCTTCGGGTGAAATTCGATTTGAGAGAGAGGCATGATGTGTTTATCTCTTAGAGAAAAGGTCAAAAAAAAAAAAGAGAATAATATATTTACATCTTCTTTTCGATGATCTCATAATCCACTATTCTTTTATTAACCGTGTTGAAATATCAGATTCTATGTGCTTTTATGAATTGCGTAATGACTATTAATTATTTTTCCTATTGATTAACTACCTTTCAATTCATTATTACGTGACAAATAATTAATGAAATAACAAAGTAGGTGTGAAATCAGTTAAGGGCATTGATATATTATAGACTATTGGTATGCATGTCGACTGATTTAACTTTGACTCCCCAAGAGACATTTCTAGTCTATATAAGTAGCGAGCCATAATTAATTAATTAGTGAGAAAATACCATCAGACATATGTAACGAAGAAGGCTTGTGTTCCTACTAATTAGTCTTGTAGTAATGACGACATATGATATATTCTGAACATATGTTAATTATAGCACCACGCGTTACATTAATAATAAGATTAATAGACTAGACTATACAATAGAATACACGTTGCCCATTTACATTTAGTACATTTACTGCTAAGCAATTGATTTCTGCAAATTACTTTTGTCTCCTAATTATATATATTTATAAGCCCTCGTTAATAATTAATGAATCGTCTGTACCAGGATGATGTTTAATGGGTTCAGAATCTCTGTCCCACTTTAGTGTGCCGTTTTTTGTATTACTTTATAAATATATCATTATATCCCGTCTCGATCTGTATTAAAACGTCCGTAAATTATATTACACCTTAAGTACTATTATATCGAGTGCTTAAACACAAAAAAAAAATTAAAACATTGATAAGCACTCGATATATATTCTTGTGTTATATTTACTTTTTGTGTTCCGACCAATGTTATATAATATTTTTTTGTGTTTAAGCACTCTCATTATAATAGTATTTATTGTATAATATTATTTACGAGTATTTTAACACTTGTCGGGCGGGATATAATGATATTTCTGTAAAATGGCACAAAAGTGGCACACAAAAGTGAACAAAGGATCTGGTTCCATGTTTAATGGAGTTAATTATTAATCTGCTCTCTTCCTCCTCAAAATTTAAATTTCTTCACTCTTACATTTCATGTGACACGACAATGTCGTCCTAGTGTGAAGATTAATAATGTAAAGGCCATCAATATATGCCAATATCAAAATAAAAAAAAAAAAATGTGAACATGCTTAAAGGTTAATGAGTAACGCGATTGCTTGGATTTGCAGCTTGAGTTATTTGAGAATATATACAGACAAAAAAAAAAAAAAAAAAGCATACCTTTTGAAAGCAAAGTTTCATCAGCACATTGAATTATCGCTCTCTCTTTTAGATATATTGCTGTGTAATGACTTATTACACAAGTTTACTTATGTTCCAACAGCAACTTCACTTTATCTTCCAGCCTACGTAAAATATATAGACATCGATATACATTAGTCTCTTTCGCGTTCAATTTCTTGGAAGTTGCCTGGAAATTTTCATTACCTCGATACCCGTGCGTGACCCACAGACATGTTAAGTATTGTTTCTTTTCAATTATTATTACTATATATGTGATATAATAATATAATATTAATTTATATTTTGCGTTCTTTAAAATTTAAAATATTGGCAAAATTATAAAATTAGGTCAATAAGTATCCAAGTTTTCGTTTTTTGGTCACTATGTTTGATAATTGCAAAAGTATGTCACTAATTTTGTATGTCAAAACAGTTTTGGGTCATGTTTTCAATTTTATGTCACTAACTATATATTTTTTTGATTTTGGGTCACTAAGTATACATGTTTCATTTTTGGGTCACCACTATGTTTACAAAGTTAATTACCAAATGAGTGACCCAAAATTGAAAAAATATATATACTTACTGACCCAAAATAGAAAAATATAAATTTAGTGACCTAAAATTGAAAATATGACCCAAAATTGTTTTGACATACAGAGTTAGTGAACTACTTTTACAATTATCATACATAGTGACCTAAAAACGAAATCTTGGATACTTAGTGACCTAATTTTATAATTTTTGCGTTCTTTAAAATTTAAAATATTTAAGAGATGAAATTAATTTCAAATTTGGGCATCGTTTATATGTTTATAAATAGTATGAAAATTTCGATCTGGGAGGATAGAGTTATAGTAAATAAACAATTGATGGATGAAATGGTAACTAGTCAAATAAAAACAAACAAATAAATAAATAGAAAGGTAAAACAGTAATTGCGTCTCGCAATCCAATTTTAAATTCCCAATGAAACAAGGCACGTAATATATTACACACATTTCGTTTTAATACATAGTATATTTTTTTCCCCTTAGAAAAAAGTATTTGGATCATAGAATAAGTGATAAGGTTGGGTGGTATTATTATTACATGGGCACACGCATGAGCCATGCCATCAATTTCTGCTCCTTTCATCTTTTCGAGAGTCCAATACAACCTTAAAATGTACACTAAATAATGAGTTGATTGAGCAGCTAAACAGTGTTTTGTGTCTCCAAAGGGGTGTTTGCATGTATTTTTAATAAAATTTCATGTGCTATTATATTAGACTTCCCTAAGATCATCTCCAATGGGTAACAAAATAGAGTACACAACTTCTCCAATGGGTACTATATTTTAACACTATTATAGAGTTTGCAGACAGTCAGTCATACTCTATATTTAGAGTAACTCTATTTCTCAACTCTAAAATAGAGTTTTTATTTTAATTTTAATATTAAAACTTATGTTTAAAATATTTTATATTATCAGAATAATAAACTAAAATAATATAAAAGTCAAGTTCATTATTAATTACGGATTCTAATTAAAATTTACTTTATCTTAAATATTAATTTATTATGATATATTGAATTTTAATAATTATAA
The DNA here is from genome assembly GCA_004919715.1 of Linderniella brevidens. NCBI lineage: Eukaryota > Viridiplantae > Streptophyta > Magnoliopsida > Lamiales > Linderniaceae > Linderniella > Linderniella brevidens. The sequence continues at coordinate 2,638,115 of SWDC01000146.1, forward strand.
TATTGGTTTATATTAAATTTGAAAACTTAAGACAAAGCTACATCATTCTAAGTGTTTTTAAAATTTTTGTTTCGTTTTTATTATAATGCATTTCAACAAAAAAATAAATATATTTTTATAGAGAATATACGTGTTTGTTTTTAAATTAACATGTCAATTATACCATTACTACGTTTAGTATAGACAAGTAAATTATAGGATATAAATTATAAATAAATTTTTGAGTCATAATTTAAATTTAATTGTTTTTGTATTATAAATAATTTATAATGATGCTAAGTACGAATATGTATTAAATATTATTTTTAGAGTAAAAATAGAGTTAATGGGTTGGAGTAAAAAATTGTGCAGAAAATAGAGTTAATGAGTTGGAGTATAAGCACTGTAGCAATTGTATTTTTTGGTAAATTCAACTGTATTTTTGTGTTGTTGGAGATGACCTAAATAAAATAAAATCCTAAACTTACAAGAATGTGAAAAGGAAAAAAAAAAAGTATAGAGCATTGAAGTGGCCCGCAATTATCGTGAAACGCGCATGAAGGTGTTGCCATTCTTCGGGCTGGATATGATTCAGCTGTGTCGAAGCTTCACATTCATGTGACTGTCATCAATAACCCTTTTGAATATTTTTAGATTATTTGTTTCCTCATTGGAGTAAAGCAAAAAATAAAAAATAGAAAGCAGAAAATTGAAATGGTTGGTATGATTGGGCCGAAGTCAGCTGCGCTTATCCTGGACGACGAAGGGATAGCTGCTGATAGTTTAAATTCTTATTTATCAAGTATATATATATATATATATATATATATATATATATATATTAGAAAATTTGAGTTTTGGAGATATGTATGAAGAGAAATGTAATTGCACATGAAACTCCTCCAACTATTAAATATAATTTTCTTCAAAAAAATTATTAAATATAATAATTTTATTTATAGTAGCAGTGCACTACAAGGTCAAGTTTTGAAGGGTTTTAAGTAATAGGCCGTATAAGTGGGTGATTTATAGGAAGTTCATTTGGTTGGACACTACTTACCTCATTGGAATTTAGTTGTCTCTGGAGTTGAGATAATAGGTAGTAGACTAAATCAAAAGTCCTTAATCTCTGAGAAATTGGGACAGTAAATATAGGTAAGGAGTTTAATTTTGGTCTTTAGTTGTCGACCATAGAGACATATTAAAGAGAGACATATTAAAGGAAGATTAATTTCTTAGAAATCGTGGTCTCCATCCTAAAACCAATTGGTGATAGGTGGTGTTCTCTCTTTATATATATAGTGGATTTTTAAGAGCTTGATTTGTTCGATGTGGGATAACGCCCGCTTATTTAGAATCTCAACGGAGTCGTTTCATAAAAGACTTCAAGATTTAAATCACTTCAAACTAAATTTAGTGTGATTTGTGTTGGTGAAATTATGAGACATTTTTTTATTAATCTATGAATGTGTAACCACTCAGTTGGACATGCTCTTCATTCAAATGAAAAAAGTGTGCAAGACAAGAAAAAAAGGCCAAGGATGTGTTGAAATTTATTCTATTAAATTAATTATGATGACTAAATAAAGGGCGAGTCTATTACTAAATAACAAACTAATATCTTTAATGACGTAGACACTCGTTAAGGTCGTAAAAAGAAAAACATAAGCCGGCCGTTTTGCAATATATGTGCCCTAATTAATGAGCTTCGAGAAGCAAATTAAGCCCAAGTTGTTCATATGGCCCATTAAAATATAAAACCCAATATCGCCGGTTAATGTTTTGATATAAATTCGCTAGGGCTTGCGTAGCATTGTGCTTTTCCAGTCAGCCGAGAGACGAACCATACTTTCCCAGCTCTTGTTGGATCAGGTATTGCGGTAATTTTTCCTTTCATTTCTTTTTCCTGTGGCTTCATTATGCCCGATCTACAATCGAACGTTGTTGAGGACGATTGCCACATCGATTTCTATTTTTATGTTCACTTTACGGCGTTAAACCGTAGGTTTCATCGTTTAGCTTGGAGATGATAGAAATCTAGGCTGTTAAGAGATTATAGCAGTTCTGACATTTTTTGCCCAGTTTTTTTAGTTTTGAATCGTTCCTTAGCTCTAAGTGATTACTGCTATTCTTTTTCCGTGCATCATTGTGTATAGTAATACTGACCAGATCAATGTATTCATTTCATACTTTTGTTAATAGCATCAACTGTGTTTGAGCTTTGTGAATTATCTCTGTCATTGGTTAATTTAATATCTTATGCTCTGAGTTATGTATTTATTCAGTCACTTAAGCGATGGCCGAGGTTGCAAAAAGCAGTGTTCCGGTGCCCGAATCGGTTTTGAAGAAGCAGAAGAGGAACGAAGAATGGGCCCTTGCAAAAGCAAATGAGCAGGAAGAAGCCAAGAAAAAGAAGGCAGAGACGAGGAAAATTATCTGCAAGAGAGCTAAGCAGTATTTCAAGGAGTACGAGGATAAGGTAGACGTGATATCTTTACTTATGCTTAACTCAAACATCTCTTATCGTTAGTGGTTTCACCGTTTTAGCGGCTGCTTTAGCATTTTTTTAAATTGTTTATGTATGTAGGAGAGAGAGTTGATTCAGTTGAAACGCGAAGCTAGATTGAAGGGTGGCTTTTATGTCAGTCCTGAAGCCAAGCTTTTGTTCATTGTCAGGATCCGCGGGTATGATACTTCTTTTTTTGGGGGGGGGGGGGAAATCACTAACTCCTACCAAGCTATATGCCGTATATGTTTAATAGTTAGTGTTTGTATACTATTTTTGTAATGGGTATGATATGCCTTTGCTGCTCCTATCATGCTTGCTAGTATTATGCCTGGTAAATAATTTCACATTTTCGTAATCTTTCAGTATCAATGCAATGCACCCGACGACCAAGAAAATTCTTCAGCTTTTGAGGTTGCGCCAGGTATTCATATTACGTTATTATTGGCTGCAATATATTTTGGTTTCTCCTCCCCAGCTTGTTTATTTAACAACGCATATGCATCATTATTGTCACGATGCTTATAATATAATCTTGTCTGGTGGCATTGTTCTTCCATGCTGAACCGTGCTTGCTCATGTGCTACCAAATATCATGCTTATTTATAGTTAAATCATTTATCATGGTATTGCTTTCCCAAATCAATCGGTTGATTTCTTCCTTTCCCCTCTTTGATTTAATCTTGCCCATTTGGTTTCTCACTTTTACAACTGTGTGTAGATATTCAACGGTGTCTTCCTGAAAGTAAACAAGGCCACGATGAACATGCTCCACAGAGTCGAGCCTTACGTTACTTACGGCTACCCAAACCTCAAAAGTGTAAGAGAATTGATCTACAAGAGAGGATACGGAAAGGTCAACAAGCAGAGGATTGCCTTAACAGACAATTCCATCATCGAGCAGGTAAGAAGAAGTTTTTCCAATTCCTTTTCACTTCATCACGATTACGATGCCCAATATTTGTCTTGCTATATAAAAGGTGTTGGGGAAGTACGGTATAATTTGCATGGAGGACCTCATCCACGAGATTCTTACCGTGGGCCCACATTTCAAGGAAGCAAACAACTTCCTCTGGCCTTTTCAGCTCAAGGCACCATTGGGAGGATTGAAAAAGAAGAGGAATCACTACGTTGAAGGTGGTGATGCCGGTAACCGTGAGGACTACATAAACGAGCTCATCAGGAGGATTAATTGAGGAGTTAATATGAACTTTTCTTTGTTATTGGGGTTATTATCACAACTTTTCGATGTTCCTTGCTTTCATTTTGCAGCAACCTTTTGTGAGATTGATTTGAAGTGAGTTTGTGGATGTTCTCTTTCTTGTGGTGGTTTTTTTCTGTGTCGAAGTTGCTTCTTTTCTTAAGTTAGGGGCAATAGTGCCAGTAATAGCTTCAGACAGATTTTGACTGGTGGCAACTGAACAATTAAATGCTAGTACTTTTTATTTATTTACATGTTTAATCAATGTAATTTTAAATAACGAAAATAGGGGAATATTGTGTAATTCATGTCAAGTGACGTGAATTTTATATGTGGATGAAAGATTACCCATGATTGCTCCAACGGTAAGTTTGTCCGAGTCTAATAAAATACAGAAGATTTCATTTTTATTTCATTGTCGATTATGCGTGTTAAGCAATTCCTAATAATTTTAGGAAGATAAAACATTAATACATGTAACGCCATCAAAGGAATAGTTTCTAATCCGTGATTAAGCTATTTTCTTGCATAACATATCCATATTAATTTAGTTTAGCATTATGATAAATGAAAAATAGTTTAGCAGAATTGGCGAAGGATTATTCGCCTAATTGAATATAAAACCAACGTGACTGTTTGACCAAGTGCCATTATTTTGACTCCACGCGTCTGATGTATTAACGGTGCATTTGTTGTTTACACACGTGGCCATTAGACTTAAAAAATACATATATTCATTAATTTATTGTTTGGTAGTAATTAGAATTACATCAGCGCCTACCAATCATAGATTAACAATGTCGCGCATTTGTAGCATTTTCATTTTTTTTGTGGTACTTAAATCTAGATATCAATTAATTAGAAATATTAACAACGTAAGCTTTTCCATCGTTTTCCTAATTTCATTCTTTTGGCCGTTTTGGGTGGTAAATTAAAGAAACCAACCGATGAATGAAAAAAAAAATCTCATTGATCACGTGTCCTAAAATTTCGAATGTTCTAGTAGCATTGAGGGATATCCATATATATATATATATATATATATATATATATATTTAGAGAAAAAGGAATAAAATAGAAGTGTAGAGAATAAAAAATCTTCACTGTTCGACTGTTCGTAAATTATAAATCTGATATTTATATCTCAAGTAGAGGAGACGTGCGTGTTCATTTGTTATTTTTATTGAATAGTTTTTATTAAAATAATAATTTCATAAGTAAATTAATATTTACATGTGGTTAAATAGTCAAGAATCCTCTCACACTATTGTAGGTATAAATCTTAAAAACCTCGAGAGATAGAAAACAAGCTCAAAATGAAAAACAAAATCGCACACATTACAATTTTTAGAGGTTAGAATAAAGTAATAAATCCACTTTCTTGATGAGAAAATAGCAGTGGGTTTCCCACTACTTTACGTTTGGCATAGAATAGAACTTATAATGCTTGCATACTTCAACCTCTCAGGTGAACTGAAATATAATAATAATAATAATAATAATAATAATAATAATATTGCTTTCTTAAAAGTAGAAAGAGGAATTCCCAACAGATTATTCAAAAAATATATTTAAATAACAGATTGCACGTAATAAAAAAGGTGTGTAAACATAGTCACGTATAACGTAGATAGTCGAAATATCAGTATATTATTGTAATGGAAACGAAGACATAATTATATTGCTGTGTCGAAGTGGTGGACAATATTATTTTTTGGTCAAGAAGAGCATTTTTCATTAAACAGCGTGTAATTATTGATTACATAAACGACGTAATTTATTTAATTATGTTCAAAGGACAGTTAATAATGTTCCATGATAAAAAAATTTAATCACTAAATCAAAGGTCCCCACACTTCATTATTTATATAAATGTTACATTACGTCGTTTATTATTTATTCTTCAGCGTATAATATATATATATATATATATGTGCCAAACATTTCTCAAGCAACGCATCACCTCTCTCTCTCTCTCTCTCTCTCTCTCTCCTATATATATATATATATATCACACACACACACATACTAAATCGAGCATGGAAATCTTCGATGATGACTACACAAACTACTGGGAAACCAATATGTTTCTTCAATCCGAAGAACTTGACAGGTACACACTATATTATTACAGCTTGCTATGATCTCTTGGAATTATTATTATATCTTATTAATAATGGCGACGTTGAAAATCCCACTGAATATATAATTATTCTTTCCAATTTAAACGCACAGCGTCCGCTTCGACGACGCACTGTCTTCATACTACTACGATTCAAGCTCGCCGGAAGGAGGAGGAGCACAGTCGCCGTCGCCGTCGTCGTCACCACCTTCTTCGAAGAACACCGTCATCTCCGAGAAGAACAGAAGGAAGAAGCTCAACGAGAGGCTCTACGCTCTGAGATCAGTGGTCCCCACCATCACAAAGGTACTATTTATTTATTACAGCCAAAAAAAAACCCCCAATAACCCCATTCGACCTAATTTTTGCTCATCAGTAACAAAAAATGGATCTTGTCCGATACCCAGATGGATAAAGCATCGATCGTAAGAGATGCGATCGAATACATTCGATCTCTGCACGACGAAGAGAAGAGGCTTCGAGCGGACATTGCAGGGCTCGAATCTGCTGATGATGATACATTTTGTCCGAAGCCAAAGAGGGTTAAACGCGATGGTAGTCGCGAAAATGAGGGATTATTGAGATTAATCTCGTCTCCAATTGAAGTAATTGAGGTACGAAATTTGCTGTCCAATGATGAAAAGCTTGAATTTTTTTTATTGGGCTTCTGAGTAATTAATTATTAGGTATGTGATTTGTGATGTAATTTACAATTATTTTCTTTTTCGTAAATTGATAGTTGCGAGTTACGAGCATGGGAGACAAAGTAATGGTCGTTAGCTTGATATGTAATAAAAGAAGAGACACAATAGTGAGGCTCTGTGAGGTTTTCAAATCTTTGAAGCTTAAGATCTTTACAGCAAGTATCACTGCTTTCTCCGGAAGGCTGTTGAAGACTGTCTTCGTCGAGGTAAGAAAATATAAATATTATTCTTCTTTTTTTTTTCCCTTTTTTTTTTTATTTTTGTGTCAGCATCGTCCCACGCCACGTGGGAGAGAGGCACATGTCGATATTCTGACAAGAATAACCTAATTGAACATGGTCACATGATTTTTCAGCCGTTGGTTTCATCAGTAATGTGTTGGACTTAAAGATAATTTAGCTAATATTTTTTTATATTTATAAAATGCCTTTGACAGGTTGTTTTTTTTTTCAAAAATTATTTTGCAGGCTGATGAGGAGGAAAAGGATGTCTTGAGGCAAAGAATAGAATCTGCCATAGCAGCTCTAAATGAGAGATGTTTAATTCAAACATAAATTGTGTAATGTTTTCAGGAGAACTGTTTACTTTTTTAGATTGTTTAATCCTTTTTTATATTTGAAAAACAATGCTAAACTTCTCAATAATTACGAAATAAAGGTCAACCAGCCACCGTTTGAACAGTGAAAATCTTTACAATTAACTTAATTTAAAAATTAGACATAATATATTAAAAGAGCTCTCTATTTAAGTTTTTTATCAGCGAAACCATATCATGTGCCATGACAAAATATGGGCCCGGGGTGATGATTTATGTTTATAGTATTATACAAGTCTTTTATTCCAAAATAGATCAGGAAAATCACATGAAAACGATACCTAATTGTGATATTCCTGTGGGTTTTATGCTGTTGAAATCAATTTCAGAAAAGAAATAAATAAAAATTGAATTTTGGCTTGGCCCTTGAATCTCCTCAGTTTTATGGTGTTTTTTCTGCAACATTTCTTGAATTTTGAGATTTTTGCTTCTTACTAGTTTGATGGAGTCTTATATTACACTGAGCAAAAAAGTAAAAACAGAAACTTTCATTTCCCCTACTTGCAGGGAAATGCATGCTTACAGAGAACAAAATCATGTTCTTTTAAAGGGAAAAAAAACGCAAAAAAAATTAAAAAACATCACCTTTTTTCCCTTACTTCAGCTATCGGTACATACACCACGGATCGATCGATAGGGCCAATCGTTTTGCTCTTACGGGATCTGCATTTCGGGAGCTGAAGAAGGATCCTTCTTAATTTTTCTACTCTGTTCTTGATTTCGCAGAGCCTCTGCATCTCTGCATGAGCTTCTTTGATAGTTGACTTCTTCTTCTTAGCTTCTTTTGCTCTCTCTTTCAAGTGTTTCAGGCTCACATCATCACCGCATTCCATTGAAATCTGAAGATGTTAAGTCCAAGAAAAGAACCCAGTTGGTTTTAGTTGTACACATCAGCACCCGAGAAAAAATATCATTACAGTACAGAGAGGATTGAATTATGCTGAAAAAAAAAAGTAAATTTGAACAATTGGGCTTTCATTACAGTGTAAAGGCGATTGACTTATGCTGTAACAGAAAAAAAATGTAAAATTTGAACTGGGCTTTCATTAAAGTGTAAAGGGGATTGAATTATGCTGAAACTGAAAAAAAAAATGTAAATTTGACAACTGGGCTTTCATAATTTACGTCGATGGATAAAGGGAGTGCGTGGATGCAAGAAGGTGAAAGCTTTAATTCTCAGTTCTATGAAGGAGAGAGGTACCTTGCGAATATCTGCTTCACATTGTGCTGATGCTTTCTTCTTCGGGTGCTTTACCATAAGGGATCCGTTTGATAATTCTTTGTTCCTTCTTTTCACGAACTCGTTCAGCTTTTCCGATTCTTTGGTAATTACATGGCCACCGTCTGCAGTATCTTGGACTTTTTCTGTCTGTTTATTACATCATCATGATACTAATTACTTTCATTCTTAAAACAAAATTGAGGGAAAGCAAAAAAAAAAACATGATTTGATTAGGAAGTGGCTTGCCTTTCTTGCTTTTAGAGCTAGGTATCGTGCGTTCTTGAACCATTTGTTCACCTGCAAACCGCGGATATTGCAATACATTATGATTCCACTTAGACCGATAAAATAATAAATCACAGCAGTAAATATTTTAATTTTTTTCTAGTATTTCCCATCACCTTGTCGAATTCAAGGCTCAGCTGCTTCGAAAGCCTCACTCTTACATCTTTAGCTGGAAGTTCGTTCTCAGCAAATGCCAGTCGAAGCTTCTGAAATAAAACATGGGATTATTACGATACAGATAATTGAAATAAAAACGGGAGCAGATTTAGAAAAAAAATTAAGGTACCTCAACTGCATTATTTGGGAGTCTGCTGATCGATTTTTTCGTATTCTCCTTCGCTTCTAATGCCTCTTGCTCCGTATTTCTCTTTTCGCTTTCACCACCGAGAGCCATAAGAGTGTTAGCAGCATCGTTCTCCTTCACTCTTCGTCTCATTGCTTTAGGACCCCAGTCCTCGTCATCACTTACCTGCTCGTTTTCAGGACCATTTTTCCCGAACATTTCCTACGAACCAATTTCAATATATGGGTTGCAAAGATCTGAACTTTGAAGGGGTTTCCTGGGATTTAAACGAAGGATCGAAGGAATTAAAAAATACTCACATCATTCAACTTTACGTAGTCAACAGCAGCTCGATTTCTGGGACCGGACACAACAAGCTCTCCACTGTGTTCCTCGTCATGAACTCTTGCAAGAAGAACGTTGTCGTCCTCGAGAGAATCTACGTGAAAATCGAAGCTACAATCTGAGGCGTATGATTCGCTGCTTGAAGTGTTGTTGCTGAAACTTTGTCCCTCGGGATCGTAATTTTCATCTTCGGAGTCATCCGATGGCCATTCTTCGGGGTGGAAAACTATGTTTTCCCCGTCGGGCAATGCTGCTTCTTCCTTGAAAACATCCTGTCAATGATTTAAGAAGATAATTTTAAAAAAAAAAAATCGAACGGAGGAAAAAAAAATTCTTACGGGTACATCGCAGGGTTTTCGGGTAATGAACCTGCCAAGTGATGTTGACGGGAAAGTTAGTACCGAGGTGTGCGTTGGTGGCTTCCAATATTTCCATCTTCTTCTTGCAGAATTTGCAGAACCATGACTCCTCTCCTGTGGAGAGAGGCACGCATGTAGTAAGAGAAGTCGAAGTCTGAAACTTGTAACAACATGTGAGGGTCCATCTGAAAAACCAATTGGTGAGGTCTACTTTGGTTTATATATTGAGTAGTAGGGGTGAAGTTAGATTCCCGATGTGGGACAGATAATACCCCCCCACGCCCTCTCACGTGCAGCACGATTCAGAGCCTGACACGTGTGCATATCAAATGTGGTGGCAGTGATCGAAGCCACGCTGATACCAAGAGAGGTCATGGGCACGAATCACGAACACCCATTTAAAAAAATTACGCTTCTAAGACTAGATAAGAAAGAAATCAGCCCATGAACATAAAAATATATAAATATAAAAATATGATACAATCCCTATACGCTTAAGCTTTTAGTTAACGCAGTCATTTAACATGATATCAGAGCCTAGTCACAGGAGCCACCCATTAAATGAAATTTCCACGTCTAAGGCAGATAAGTAAGAAATCTCAAATCGGTCTAAACGTAAGGGGCGTGTTGGAAATAAAAATATATAAATTTAAAGTATGATACACTCATTAAAACTTAAGCTTTTAGGTAAAGTGGTCATTCAACAACATGCAACAATATAAGGTATGAGAGAGCTCACCAGTTTGCGTTCTGAGAGGAGAATCGAGACAATTTTTGTGAAAAGCACATTTGCAAGTCCCCGCACAATGCATAACGTCATCATCACGTAGGACTTCTCCACTATTACATTTCGAACATAATATCTGAAAAACAAACAAGAAAATACGAATTCCCCCTTTCAATCGAATCACATGAGTAGTTAATCACCGTCACGTGTAAATATAGATACTCGATTATCATCAAATTCCATTAAAGAAAGCCCTTACGTGTTTGTGAACTGATGCTTCATCGGAGTTATGCCCCGTTGAACTAAGCAAATCCAGCTGGCGAATGGCCTCGCGTATTCCTAGTTTGCAGTTCAATATTTGCTTTCGGGCCCTCTCCAGTTCCTTTTCGGGCTTAATCTTTTCTCGGCTGAAAATAAAAGTAGATAAAATCATAGGAAAATCAGCTTTAATTCCTTTGAATAACGACCGATTAAGAAATTCGAATCCTTTTCGATTCAAGTCCTCAACTTTAGCAAGAAAGAGTTCAATAGCCTACACAAAAAGATTCATTTTTTTCCTCGATAAGGTAAGAGCACATAATTCAATAGCAATAACCGAGTAAAAATTCAATTACCTTTGACCCCTCCAACCTTCAGCACAGTAAGCATCGATCAGATTCTGCTCCATCTTCAGTTTAATCAACAGATACCTTGTCCGCTTTTGCAACCTCGAAGCTTCATCGATCTCCACGTTTGCTTTCCTCTTCTTTTTCCTTCTCCTTCTCTTAATCTTTTGGGACTCAATAGTATCTATTTTTTCGACGTTATTGCATTCTTTTATCTCCGTGTGATTATCGTTAGGGCCACTGCTCGAAGAAGCTCTCTTCTTCGAATTTTTCTTCTTGGGTTCCCTGATATTTTTCACGATTCCCTTTTTATTCGGGATTCTCGTATCATCTTTAAAATTCGAATCATCGGCGGCTTTCCGTTGAGGAAACGAAGCATGTTTCCTGTTATGAGACTTCAGTCTTTGCTTTATGCTCTGTAAACTTTCATCATCTTTAGCACGAAACATTCTTCTGGCGATTTTCGTCCTTAGGAGCTCAACATCGGGAGCTGAAAACCCCAACAAAAGCAAAGGAAAAATGCTTCAGAATCAACCAATTATAAATGGAACTTGCAAGAATAGTACCGATAACAATCACAATAATGCTACACAAACCTATAAACTCAACCTATTTACACCTAATTAAGTAACCTTCATCCTCCCCCCTCTAATAGGAAACATAACCTCTTTCAATACAAACATTGGACTGCTGAAACCTGATCAAGGCATGAAACTTCGAAGAAAACCAAGTCGCAAGAACTGATCTTTTTATAAAAGGAAACAGCAAATCGGCGGAACCCAAAATTGCAAAATCCAGCAACAAACTAAAAAAGCTGAAAGATTGAAACTTACGGCGTTTAATCGGCGAGAGAATGAAGGATCCGTACTGTTCAGTGGAGCTCCATTGATGAATGCACCAATAAACCGAAACACAACCATCGACTACTTACAGAAGGAGATTCAATCAAATGTCGAAGGGGGAAGATCGATTGATGCGGACTAATTGCATGTATTGGGAAAGTTGGTTCTTTTATTTCCTCAGAATCTGAAACACGAAGCTGAAGAACTCTCCCGTGGAGCGATTTTGAAGGTGGTGCGTTGTAGTTTACAGCCGGCTGCAACGTTCTTTCGTCTTTTGTTCGTGTTCTCGTTTCTCCACTACCATCGCCAAATGAATTATTATAATTAAAGGCTGTTGGATTATATTATTTGATGTAATTTGCTTTCTTGATTGTGCAAGAAAAATACATTCTTTTCAATTTTGCAATTTCCTATTTACATAAACACGGCAAGAATTTAAACTATCACTACTGGACAATGTGCACATCGTTGAATCTTGGATCAAACTCTAGTGGGCAACGTGGACGGTTTTTATTAATTCCTTTTAGCCCAATTTAAAGTTTTGGTTTTCTTTTACTTGTGTTTATCTGACAAGTTAGCATTTTTCCAAAATAAAAAAATCTGGCAAGTTAGAAATAATTCAAACCTTCACTACTTGACACACTAAGTCCATGAAACATAGGCCATGACAATGCAATTCGGAAAATTTAGCCTCCCATTTTAGGATTGAATTTGAGGTTATGCATCATGGCCTCTTTACATAGCTCCACCACAAATTTTGGGCTAAATTTTTAAAGCCAATATTACATAAATCTGTCTATTTATTATCGAAGTTTATGTTTTGACAGACCTCACTTTGTTACAAGAACGAGACCACAAATTAAAATGAATTTGCCTCCACCGCAGCTCAGCCTAGGCTAGCCCTTAGCTAATCGAAGTCGACCTCGAGCCCCACATACTCAACCGAAGTCATAGCAGTTGGGATCAAGAAGCTCGAGGAGCACCCGATTGGTTGGCTCCCCTTTTTGCCCGTGGACTCACTTAAATCCCCTGCAATAACAAATTGACAGCCATAACTTAACAACAAGTTTAGCCGCCGCCTCACTATTTGGCTCTTCGAATTACCAACCGTTCCAGCATTAAAAATTAATATTAAGTCCCAAAAACACAAACACAAGCAATGTAAGCAATCAAATGGTGATGTAGCTACTCTTGAGCCCTTGCCGAAGTTAGATAATTATTGTAGATATAATATATTTTTGCATATATATATATATATATATATATATTGAACGTTAGAATTTTGCGAGTGATTGTTCTTGTTCGAGCTCTCTGGCACAAAAACAATGTCGCCGGCGGCGACGTATTTGCAATTCAATTCACACCTGAGGGCCCGGCTCATTGCAAGCTTTAATACGTTTTATATAAAAAATATCGATTCAGTCTCCTGTCGGATAAGTTTATATCGAAGTATCTAGTAGAAACAAGTTTTTACACGTATGTACCAACTTAGCTGAGAGTATCATTTTACCTTCATTTACGTAACTTTTTATATGTATATTACGTACCACGTCACGCATTTATATGGTACCTAAATATGTTTCTTTATGCTACCTAAATTTCTTATATGATATACATTTTTTCAGTGTATTATATAACGCAATATATTTCTCTAATTTCTTATATGATGTCACTTTAGCCAAACGAGTACATATATGTAAAAATTCAACTGGGTAACTATATATTAAAAAATTCTGACAAGGAACTGAATTGACGTTTATTTATACAAAGAGATATTTAAGTGTAAGCTTCTCTAATAAAAATAATAATAATAATATGAGATGCATTTAGTATGGAAGTTCTATGGATGAAAATAGATATTATGGAGCTATACTGTTTTGCTGTCATGTGGGGCCGGGGAAATAGTCAGGTGGGCCGGGGAATTAGCTTTTTTATCTGTGATGTCGACTTGACATGCATTCAAAGTTTTCGAACTCGTTTTTATCAACTTTGGTGATATTTATTTTAAAGTAAATTATAATTTTTATTACTAATTATGAATAGCAACTTGCAAAAACTTTTGTTTCGCTAACTGGGAAAAGAAATATACGTATAGAACTTTAAACAATCATGATAAAAAATGCCCTATCATCACCATGTAGCATTGCTAATGCTAATTTTTATCCATAAAAGCATGATTATTTCTATATAAATAATATCTGCGTAATGGCCCAAAGAAAGTAGCACCAACAAAAATGGAAAGAGAACCCTCACTCGAAAGTTTTAACAAGCACATTGAATAAACCTTGTGTTATTATATATTTTTTATTTTTCAGAAAATGATATCAGTATCTATCGAACTGATGATATTTTCAACCTTGAGACTGGCTATTTTGGTGTAATATATGTAGCAGATTTGTTTTCTTCAGTCACTTCCAACCTTTGCAGAAAGCATTCCCTTCATTGCTTAGCTTGTGTAAGGCATATCGGATTCACATGATTAACTTTAGCTTCGTTTCCTATATTCTATTTTCATTTCATTCATTTTCAGTTTTACAGTGTATAAACAGCCTCTGTACCCTATACTTTTCTACATATTTCGCATTGATGATGATAATACAACACATTTTCGTTATGTTGTATTTATTATTCAGAGGGTCCCTTGAAAACTCTTACTCATTTTCGTTGTGGTCCTAATAAAATAATTTATCGTGGAAATCGTGTCAACTATATATTACTATTATATATGGAGTAGTACACTTAATTATTAGGTCACAAAATAATAGCCGGGTTCATAGAGATCTTCAAGTATGTTAAAAATTTGAATCCACTTAAACTTCTTGAGTATCATTGTCCATATGGACTTGAAATCATATACATAATCAAATTAAAATTAGTTCCCATGGAAACCGCGATTATTTCATATCTCACAATAAAGTTTATATATTCACACTAAACTTAGTTCAAAGCGCGGGAACCTAAGAAAAAAATGGAATAATACATTTAGTAGTAAGTAGAAATGGTCCCGCGTTATCGTACGTACAATTATTGCAGGTTTTTCAGGAACATATATATATATATGCACACATTACATATTATGCTTTATCGGGATTTTTTTTATTAGAGTGTTGTCAATTGTGGCAATGGCCCTTATCTTTAAAGAGGGCGGTTTAATACACTTAATAATTCCCACCTGCCCTATTATAAGGGACATGGTTATGTGGTTGCAATTTTGAAATGGATAAAGTTATATATTATGACAAAGAAATGGATTGGTAACAAAATTGAAATTACCCACGCGCATCTTATCCTACAATGCGACGGCCACCACTCACTCTTTCCAAAAAAGAAAAAGGAAAATGAAAAGACTGGAAATAAAATATTTATTATTTGTAGAACAAAATATCTTCTATGCTATTATTTTTAATTTCCGCACGGATGAGACTAATCTCCGATATGAGGTGAGGATGTTTTACTCTCTACTCAGCTATGCAATTAGGGACACATCTGCATTAGAATTTACATCGATTGTCTTACAAAAAGCCACTCCCAAGTGTAATCGGTTCGTTGGGGTTGTTAAGTTCTCTTGACCACGAATTTTTATTTCATGACTGTCGCGATAAGAAAAAAAAATACACCAAACAGAAATCGTGTTTCATAGTGACGAAGTTGGTCACATGGATCTCATTCTTCAACCGCGTTAACTATTTTTTTTTGTCCTTTTAAGTGAGTAGGGTGACACGGTTAAATTTTCGGTCACCGGGCCGCGCACATGCACCGCACGGAGGAGGGGGTGACCGTATAAGCTTGATGGAATTCCTTCCTAAAACCAATTAGTGATAGGAGGAGAGACCCATCAACTTATATACCAGTTAATTTTTCTCGTCGTAATCAATGTAAGACAATTTGCCCTCACATGTGATATTCTTCACCCCCCCATATGTGAGTCCATTTCTTTTTAATCGGACGAGAACACCATTTTTTTTCGAACCCGCCGTATATTATTTTTTAATTTTTGAGTCGAAAATGAGGAACGTCATTCTTTTCGAACCTCGGATCTACCAGGATCTTCCGCTCTGATACCATGTTAAATTTGGGTTATCAGGGTCCGTATAAACTTGATGGAGTTCCTTCCTAACACCAATTAGGGATGGAATGTAAGGCTACTAACTTTCAAAATCGAAGCAACTTAAGGAAATTGCAACCTCGTACGTTAAATGTCATCAAACAACACGTAGAATTAATCATCAATAAGCAACTCTGCCCGCATATGATATTTCTAATTATTTGGCATGTGCGGATCACATGTTAAAATTTCAGCTAAAATTTTAAGTTTTCGATGCAGTGCTTCAATTAAGAGTCATGTAGTTAAATTGCAATCCACTAATTTGGATGTTTGGAAAATCTATTCTATTATATTAATGGCGAGAGGTGGCTAAAAATTGTCCAATTTGGTGTATCAAAAATATATTTCAATTTGATCCATCTTTTTATAATTTATTTGATATGTATTTAGACCTCAATCTTTTATTTATTACAATCACATCCTCACCAATAATTCTTTTAAAATTATTATTTGATATGTTAAATATTATAAATTAAAAATAACTTAAAATATAAATTGGTATTAAATATTTATATTTAGACACGCGCATCGAATGTTCAAGAAATACTGGTAATAGTTAATGACGAGTCTTGAATGGGATATATATCGAACCATTGGGTCCGTACTAGTAAACACGCACGTGTCCCGCGTTTTTTTTTTTCCACCAACGGATGAGATGAATCGACGCACTATGATAAATAGGTGCTTCTTGAGGTTGGCTCGAATGCATCAACTCTTATTATCTTTACTCTTTTTAAAAAATAATTAAAAAACAAGAACTTAGTGCTCACCGCCAATGGCTAAGGGGTCAAACGACGTCGTTATTCCACGAGAAGTCACTCGCAAGGACTTTCCAAGTGACTTCCTATTCGGAACTGCTACTTCAGCTTATCAGGTTCCTAATAAATTTACAAACTTCAACTACATTGGAAATTGCTGACATATATGTGTATTAATATATATGCCTATTAATATATATATATATATATAATATATGTATTCTTACATGATATTCAACTGGCCAGATAGAAGGTGCTGCTACGAAATATGGCAGAACAATGTGCGCTTGGGATAAGTTCACGTTCACCTCGCCTGGTTTGATATTATCTATTATTCCTCTTCTCTTGATAATTTTTTGATTTATGTATTTTCAAAAATATTTATCTGAAAGAAACAAAAATTGAAAATTTCAGAAAAGATTGAAGATGGCTCTAACGCTTCAGTTGCTATTGATCACTATCATCGAGTGAAGGTAATCATTGATGCTTGTTTTTTTAAATCATTTTTATTTATAATTATGTCTTTATATGTAAATATATAATTTTGTATTATTGGGCGATGATTACTTTTTTTTGAACAATCTAATGTAGTAGGCTTAACGATGATGTACTTATTACCTATTGTCTGAAGGAGGATGTGAAATTGTTGAAGAAAATAGGTACGAATGCTTATAGATTTTCCATTAGCTGGTCCAGAATACTACCAGGTAACGTAATACAAAACAAAATAAATATATATTACAATAAAATATTTCATTGATAATAATTAATATATATTTATATATATTATAGCTGGAAGGTTGAATGGAGGCGTGAATCGTGAAGGCGTCAAGTTCTATAATGACCTCATTGACTTGGTCCTTGAGAATGGTATCCATTATATATAATTCATCTTCATTGCTTAAACTTAGCTATGTAAATAGCATATTAAATGATCACTTATGTTTAGCCCTAAAGGAGATGCTTTAATTTTATATCTTTTATTTTTATTACTCTTCTTATTGATAGATTTCCTTCTCTAACTTTAGATTTTGACTTTTCCTTTGACGAGTGGTGATATATCATACATATGACACCATATTAACCTAAAGTTTAAGCATATACAATTATTTTATTCACACTCTACGTGCATGCTCTAATATATAAATACACATCACCACTTTGAATTATTTATAATTTAAAATTTTGATATATGTAATTTGTAATTAAAATTTAAGTGTAATATTTTTAATATATAAAAAGGGAAAATTTGAATTGTGAAGAAATAATATAAAAAATCAAAAATTGAAGGGTTAGTTGTTAATTTTTTAAATTAAAAGAAATAAAATACAAGGTTAAATCGGAATCACACTTGACATACCAAAGACATAGGTTTTATCCAACCCTAACCATTATAAATAGTATGATGCATATATATTATATATATATAGACATGTGGCCACTCTTAATTAAGAGTGCTCACGTGTCAAACATTTGAATGGAGTTGGGTTATAAAATCGTATCCACTTTTTAATATTTGAAATGGATTTGCATTATATCCAAATGGACAGATAAGACAAGCCTATATATAATATTGCATTTCTCTTTGCAGCAATGGAACCCTTCGTTACCCTCTTCCACTTCGACGTTCCCCAGTGCTTGGAAGAAGAATATGGCGGCTTCTTAAGCTCCAAAATTGTGTATGCAATAATATATTATGGTGTATGGACGTAATATGATTTGCCTATATATTTCATAAGGGTTTGATATTATTACATATATATATATATGTATGTGCATGGGGACACTCGAGTGCAGGGAAGATTACGTGGACTTCTCCAAGGTGTGCTTCTTCGAGTTCGGCGACCGCGTGAAGCAGTGGATCACCATGAACGAGCCGTGGAGCTTCACCGTGATGACCTTCGTGAACAAAGTGTTCCCTCTCTCCGCGTTCGCAAAGGACCCGACCACCGACTGCTACACTGTGGCCCACAACATTCTCCGGGCCCACGCCCGCGCGTCCCGCCTCTACCGGGACGAGTTTCAGAGCGTGCAAGGCGGGAAGATAGGCATCACCAACATATCCTTCTGGTACGAGCCCCTCGACCCCGAGAACCCCGATGACGTGGCGGCCGCTCAGAGGGTCCTGGATTTCAACTGGGGATGGTATGTTAAATGACCACTTCAATCGAAAGTTATTTTGGGTTAATTTTTGGTAGTCCCGTTGTTTACGGAGTGCGGAGTTATATGGACAAATAATTTATAGGGTGGCATTATACGGACAATAACTTTAATATTAAGCAATTTTGGTACATCTTACGCTGGAACCTTAGATTTTGCCCCGAGTTCTACGGTTTCGGCATGTAATCTTGGGTTCGAGCGAATTCGGGAGTGTCATTATATGCACAGTGACTTTCAAATTTAAGCAATTTTGGGACAAAATCTAGGGTTTCAACGTATAATGTCCCAAAATTACTTAATTTCGAAAGCTATCATCCGTATAATGCCACCCCCAAATTATTTGTCCCTATATAGCCATCATTCCCGAATTACAGGACTAAAAAAATTACTAACCAATTAATTTTATATATTTTAATTCAGAGACATGTAAATGTTATTTTAAATTAATGTGATGATAATATATATGTATATATATATATATATTATATAAGGTTTACGGGTCCGTTAGTGTTTGGCGAGTATCCGGCGGTGATGAGGAAGTACGTCGGCGAGAGATTGCCGGAGTTTACGGACGAAGAGAAGAATATGCTAAAAGGGTCGGTCGATTTCATCGGCCTGAATTACTACAGCGGAATGTATATCAAGTTCGAGCCCACCACGGAAAGGACGGAGCCGTACAATATAGATCAGAAAGCCGAATACTCCGGTAATAATAATAATAATAATAATAATAATAATAATAATAACACTAATAGTAATAATGACTACGACGATTATTATTATTACGACGACATTTATTTTAAGAATATTTTTTTTCGAGCTAGTAATTACTCCGATTTGCTATTAATAGAATACCGACTCGCCGCCGACGGTGAAACTAAACTTTACACCGGAGAAAAGGTATTACACGTTACGCATGATTGTTTATTTTTTCGATTTTACATGTAACTTTCTCGTCGTCGTGTGTATTATAGCACGGAACGGCTATAGTCTACAGCGTCCCGTGGGGTTTTCGGAAGCTCCTACTTCACGTGAAGAACAACTATAAAGACCCCATAATCTACATTACCGAGAACGGTCGGTAAATAATTATAATTAATCATCGTAAATCTCCGTTAAAAAGTTTTAATTTTGATCCCATTAAATCCCGCTAGGTCTCGGAGAAAGCGACGATAATAAGAAAACCCTAAAAGAGTCGTTGGATGACGAAAAAAGCCGGACCAAATTCTTGAAAGACCACGTTGCCGCCCTCGCAGACGCCATGTACGCTCGCTTTTCATAATAATAATAATAATAATAATAACAACAATAATAATAATGATAATAATAATAATAATTCAGGCGTGAAGGGGCGCGGGTGAAGGGCTACTTCATCTGGTCTATGTTCGACAACTTCGAGTGGCATAACGGGTATAAGACGCGCTACGGGCTTTTCTACGTCGACTACAAAGACGAGTTTAAGAGATATCCCAAGAATTCGGCGATGTGGTACATGAAGTTCCTCGGCGACAACGAAGACCCGAAATCCGAGGGAGATAAAGTGGCCGCGACTCCGAAGAATCAACTCTCCAACAAGAGGCGTAGGGATCGTTGATTATGCTAAACGTCGACTTCGGGTTTTTGCGCCTGGCCGATCGCAGTTTCCATGGATAAATATAATTGTGTGATAGTGTCGATGCTCAGTTGGTAGAGTATCATCGTCGTATGAATAATGTGATGATAATAATAATAATAACATAATTTCGAGTTTTCATCACTGTATGCTCTATTAATAATAAAATGAGATGCATGCATCGTTAAAAAGTTAGACTTTTAGATACATATTTGCCTTCATATATACTGAACTAGTTGGGATCCTCTGTTCTCAAATGGTGCTCGATCTCGTGTTCCATTTACATTATCTAGTGGTGAATGGACCACGAGATTGATACACCGTTTTAGGATTAAACCCAAATTATTGAACTGAAATGAAGTTGAAAAAAAAAATCTCATTATTGCAATCTTTATTCTTAATAAAAAGGTCAAAGTGACGCCTTCGAATATAATTTGGGCTTGTTAGAAATAATGGGCCGATAAATCATGTTGGTTGCTCATTATGCATTTTATAATGGGCTTAGTTAGGGGCTCAACCCCCGTGGGCCCCACTCAATTATATTCTTGCGGGACCATCTATATGAGATGATGATTAGTTCAGCTTATCTGCTGCTGACTTGACATGACTTGGAATTTCAATAATGAGATAATTTAGGTGACATTTTAAAATATATATTTTTTTTAAAAGAAAAAACTCAAGAACGATGATTTTTAGGGCAGCAAATCTATATCCTAAACCCCGACATATTACGCATGGCTGCTGCTCCTGTTGCACTATATATAGCGTGTCTTTGTTTGTGTCTGTACTCATTAGTCCTAAAATCTTGTGCCCGCGGACAGATAATTACCGATTTGTCCCAATCTGAAATCAGCTCCCTTTTTTTTTTTCCCGTCCCCTTATAAAATAATCTTGTTTTTATCTGTTTACTTGTCTGCACTCGTCAAACAATGCCCCAACCCCACATAGCAAATTACGCGAAGACACCCTCTCTCTCTCTTAGATTCTGTAGATTCTCTCTTTTCGTCCCAGAGAAGTAGAATCAAGGGTTTTGTGCCGGAGAACAGCTGATGGCTTCAGGGTGAGATTCTTTTTTGCAATTTTATAGGCGGTGGCGTTGATGGAACGAAAAAGGTTTTCTTTCTTTGCCTTGATCATTGGGTTTTTGTGAACCGTATGCTTTGTTCTTGCTGCGTTGAGATATTAAGATTGGGAAAAAGATCGTATCTTTACATGGTTATCATGTGTATTGTTCGTCGATTTTGTAGTAAATTCTGCAGTTGACTTTGTTCTTCTCTGGTGACACGGTGCTGTTTTTTTAAAGGGTTGTATTGCAGAATTAAGTTAGATGATGCTTTGTCTCTATGTTGTTTTGGAAAGCCCAGAAATTCGTACGTATGCTTATAATGTTTGAATCGATTTTTTTTTGCAAGAAACTAAATGGAAATGATTGGGTATCGATGTGTTCATGTTTTGGGGGATATTGGACTATCTAGAATGATGATATAGATAGATTTTTTTATCTTTACCTGTTTTAGAGAGAGTGGCCAATAAATGATCAAGATTTTTTGTCGTATATAAAAAATTGGCCCGAAAAATACGAATCATAGGGGCTCGTTGATACTATCTTTATGTGTTTAAAAGAATTGGCCTATTTGTATAGTTTTCATGACATAGTGTGGTGGTATCAGTAGTATCTTATATGGTATTAATGATGGTGTCAAGATATGTTCTTGTTGAATGATTACTTCACCAAAAAGCTTAAGCTTGAAGGGAATGTATCATATTTTAATTTTATATACTTTATTTCCAAAGCGCCCCTTCAAATCTGGAGTAATTTCTTTCTTGTCTACCCTTAGACGTGTAGTTTTCCTTAAATGGGTGGTTGTGAGGATTCAAACCCATTACCTCTTTTGGCATGAGCTCTGATACCATGTTGAATGATCACTTCACCTAAAAGCTTAAGCTTGAAAGGAATCATGTGAAGTGAAATATAGCATGAGCTCTCCAGTTATTTATCTTATCACTGCCTAAGCGAAATATAGCATGAAAGTCCTTTAAGATCATTTCAACAAATGAAAAGAAATATTGATCGATATAAGGACTCGGTTTATTCTTTGACAGATATCTTTAACGCGGTTTCTGACACGATCTTTTCCAAGTCATCCTTAAAAGCAAATGGCCACCAAAAGCCCCATTAGGATACCTCAAGAAACAGACCAATGGGCAACCTTAAAACCACCGAACAGTTACAGGCCTTCCTCTGCTGAGATGGCCATCAAAGGTTTAGGTTTGTTCTTGAAAGAAAACAAACTTCAGAGCCACGAAAATGATTTATTACCAACACGAAGCGAGAGTGCACCCCCGAGCATGGAAGGTTCCATGGCTGCAATCCAAAATATTTTTTCCCAAAAGGTCTCCGTTTCTTCTTTACGGGATTATTCCGATGCTAAGTTGGATAAGAAGTTTAAGTACGTTGATGGTTCTAGAAAAATCCTTCCTGCCCACGAGGAAGAGTCCGAGGATGATCAGTTGTCTGAAAATAGCGTGTCTGCTTCTGTGGAGAAAGCTGCTTCGTGCAGCAATTCATTGGAATCGAGCCAGGTACGTCTATATTATGGAGAAGTTAATATATGGAAAGTTTCCATGAAATTGATGATCGTAAAATCCAGAAGAATGGTTAAACATTACGAGGATGGTTCACGTTTTCTTTTTTCTGGCTTCAAGGCTCATAGTGCGGGCGTCTCTAGTCCCCTATGTTCCCGAGTTACAGTTTTAGTCCGCAATGTTGTCGATTTTGGACAATTTTTGTTCACATGTTAGTTTAACCAATAAATTGGACGGAAATATGGGCCGGGCCAGCAAATATTATGGGCCAAAGAAAGGGGGACTGACCCAACCCGTATTTCCGTCCTACTTAACGGTTAAATTACTCGGTTGGCCAAAAATGCCCAAAAATCGCTAACATTTGGGACTAAAACTGTAACTCGGGGACATCGGGGCCAGAGTCGCCCATATGCCAAACATTGGGGACTAAAAATATCGAAATTCCCTAATAACGCAAACTAACATCTGGTGCAAAGCAGGTGTTGTTGTTTGATGGCTCAAAGGACTCTTTCGTAGAGCCTTCTCCACACGAAAGAGACTTAAACACGGCAACTTCTACCATTAAACAATTGGGTGTTTCCCATTCAGAATCAAGCAGCCATCGAGCTGAGGGATCTCATTCTCGGGATAATTATTCTGCAGCAAAAACTCATCCTTACGGTTCTTCGACCCGCCCGTTTCAGTATGGCCCGTCAAATGATTCGGGTCAAGAAACCCAACCCGGATTTAAAGCTCCGATTTTTATCACCACCGCTGCTTATGTGGCCCCGTCGAGCCAATACTATCCGACAATGCAACAAAATGGCTACTACTTTCATCCTCAGTACAATGCACCGTACAATTTCAACTCTGCTTCTTTTTCATCGTACTTTGGTGGATACTCCCAACAAGTCCCTATGGCCTTTAATGATGCAAGTGGCCTCTACACGTATGATCCTCAGAATATGAAGTTTTACGGGCAAATTGGTATGCAGATGCCACCAAATTTATCGATGCAGCAGTATTTGCAGCCATCGTCTTTACACAATGTGTACGGTCTTTTCGATCGGGAACCGAGAAAGGGAGGTGAACTTGTTGGCTTAGGCATCGAACACAAACCTAGGAGCTTGTCTGATTTTGGACATAACAGTTTGAATCCCGTAGGGGGGACTTCACCAGTTCGATATCCTTTTGTGGGCCCGGGGTTTTCTGATAATTCGACACAGTTTCCCGCTCCGTCTACTGTTAGCCCACTGAAACAAGGAAAACATGAGATGGGGGCTAACTATTCGGGAGAAAGATATTATGTTGGTGTCTCTCATTCTCTTCTTGAAGAGTTGAAATCTGGAAAAGGTCAAAGATTTAAGCTTTCTGATGTCGCAGGTCGTGTATGCGAATTTAGGCAAGCGTTTTCGTTGACCCTATTTTTTATTTTTTTTTCTTAAATATCGGTTACTATTTGGAGTAACTTTTTTTTTTTTTTCCGATTTATTTCCACTTCAGCATCGATCAACACGGGAGCAGATTCATTCAGCAGCAGCTAGAAACTTGCAGCGATGAGGAGAAAGCACGTGTGTTCGATGAAGTTGTCCCTCATGCTTCTAAGCTAATTACTGATGTTTTCGGGAACTACATTATTCAAAAGGTGCTGAACTCAATAATCTTTTGGAGCTGCATAGTTTAACTTTGGCTGTTGTTTTTTTGTTTTCCAAAACAAAATCACATTTTTTTTTCTGGTTTATAAAGATTATTCATAGAGCTCTGTTCTTCTCTGTCTCACGAATGTCTTGAAAAGCTCTTCGAATATGGAAGCCCTAAGCAACGGGAAAACCTTGCAAATCTATTACGAGGCCAAATCTTGACATTAAGTCTGCAAATGTACGGGTGTCGAGTTATCCAAAAGGTAGAGGCTTTTTGGCCTCATTATTAATGAAACATCATTAATATTCAATGTTTGATTTATAAATTCTTTGTTTTTTCATGTCTAGGCTCTCGATGTCATTGAATTAGAGCAAAAGGCCGAGCTCGTAAGAGAACTCGACGGGCACGTAATTAAATGCGTCCGCGATCAAAATGGCAATCACGTTATACAGAAATGCATAGAGAGTATCCCCTTGGAGAAGATTGAATTCATCATTTCTTCTTTTCGTGGAGAAATCGCTAGCCTTTCGATGCATCCTTACGGGTGTCGGGTCGTACAAGTGGGTTTTTAGCTATGAATTTTTCTTGAATTTGGAAATATATCGGGAGAACTCTATTTTAGGTCCTCAGTGTTTGGGGTATGGACGTTTTTGGTCCCCCATTTTCCGAGATGCCACATTCAGTCCTCAATGTTACCGATTTTGGTCATCCGGTTAATTTTACTGTCATGCTGGAAGGAACTACGGGCCGACCAGATACCACATTCTTTGGCCCGCAAAATTAAACTGAGGACCAAAATCGCCCAAGATCAATAATGTTGGGGACATAATATGG
Source organism: Linderniella brevidens (assembly GCA_004919715.1). Taxonomy (NCBI): domain Eukaryota; kingdom Viridiplantae; phylum Streptophyta; class Magnoliopsida; order Lamiales; family Linderniaceae; genus Linderniella; species Linderniella brevidens. Next base: position 2,663,565 of record SWDC01000146.1, read on the forward strand.
GCATCTTGGAACATGGGGGACCAAAAACGGTTAGACCCCAAACATTGGGGGACCAAAAATGACGAATATATCACTTTCGAATAATTTCCACTTCCACAGTCTTATAATGTTATTTATATGCAATAGGAATTACGATATTCTCGTGTTTTCTTGATTTTTTTTCCCGGGCTTAAAGAGGTTCTTGGAACATTGCGACAGTGGAGCGCACGCACAATTCATAATCGACGAGATTCTCGAATCGGTTTGCTCCCTTGCACAGGACCAGTACGGTAACTACGTCGCACAGGTTAGATTTTTCTTCACTCGATTTTTATTTTTAAAATTTTTATTACAACGCATCGCTCGTGCACTGATTATTTTTTTTTTAAAAAAAACTAATAAATGCAGCACGTGTTAGAGAGAGGAAAGCCCCGCGAACGAAGTGTGATCATCGAGAAATTGACGGGATCCGTAGTGCAGCTGAGTCAGCATAAATTCGCGTCCAACGTCATTGAGAAATGTCTCGAGTACAGCGACGCTGCTGCGAGGGATTTGCTGATAAAGGAGATTATAGGAAACGGCGACAAGAACGATAACTTGCTGGTAAAATGTCGAAAATTCGAATTTGCAAGTTCAAAAAAAAAATAAAAATCTTCATCTTTTTTATTTTATTTAAAAATGAACCCTTCGCTGCGATTTCAGATGATGATGAAGGATCAGTACGCGAATTACGTGATACAGAAAATACTTCAAAAATGCTCCGATGACGAGCGTGAAGTGCTGCTCGGTCTTGTTAGGAGCCACCTAACGTCTTTGAAGAAATATACGTACGGAAAACACATTGTTGCCCGCTTCGAGTTGCTGTGCGGAGAAGGTGAATTTTTAGTATTTATTTATTCGAATAGTTCGGGTTTTTTGCATTTACATCCATGCTTATTTTTTTTTTCTTAATTCTTTCTTTTTTACCAACTCAGAAACACAAGAAACTGGACAGTGAAAGCGGGATTCGATCCTCTGCGGGCAAGATCATTCTTCGAGATTTAATTTTCGAAAAATATTGCATCATCTGTGCTCAGTTTCCACCTTCAGGGGCTTTTAGTGTTAGGTTATGTATAGTTAAGAAGCTGCTGTGCTTGAATGTTTTATGATTATGGATGGGGTTTATTTTCTGTATAATGTAGATTGGAATAAATACTGATATTCACTTTCTTTCTGGGTTGCGCATATGTGGATCTTCAGTGGTGAGAAAATTATGACAAAATGACATTTTACATTACAAATAACCAACGATTTAATTTAACAGTAAGAAGCTTATAGAAGGTGATATATTATATACAAATAGCAATCGATCAAAAGAAGCAGTGGTCGATAACAGCCATTTTCTATCAAAAGCCACCACTACTAGAAAAGATAACAAGCAACCACCTTCTCCCCCATTACCCATTTCTATGAGATTGAAGAAAATCAGATACAAATCACAATCAACTCTTTTAACTACTCACTATCTATCAATTCCCTCCGTTACCGATACCAAAACGTGGGCGTTGATAGGTTGTTTGCGGGCTGAGGAATCATACAATATTGCTGTGGCCATTGATGTAGCACTCCTCCACTTGAGGTCACAACACCACCTACTTCACCATACACATCAGAGTGATGAGAGCTTAAATTGTCCTCAACATCCATATCCGATCTCTCCAAGGCTTCTTCATCAGCATCGAGCATATCAAGATTTTCAACATTTGGAGAAGCTTCTGGAAGATTCTGCAACGGAACCCACGGCATGACAGCCAGAGATGCATCATTACCCAAGGTAGAATTATTTTCTTTCTTAATCGGGTCCTTTTCTTGCTTGGCCAGTTTCCAATAACCCAACTCGCTGGACCACAAATCTTTGCCTGCAAAGTTGAAATACACAAACAGTGTTGAGATATGTATCCCACATCGGCTAATTCAACTCAAACGACTCAATTAATACTTCAAGAGACAAATTCACCTTATCACTAATTGGTTTTAGGTTGAAACCCTCAATTTCTAACACAAACAGAATGACTTGGAATAGACACTCTTAGAAATAGAGGTCTCCAACCTAAAACCAATTGATGATAGGTGGAGTTGCCTCTTGATATATATAGTGGATTTGAGAGCTTGATTTGTTCGATGTGAGACAACATCCACTTAATTAGAATCCCGACAGACACAGTTTCCACACAAGTGAACTCAATCATCAATAGTAAAATCCGTAATTCTGATACTGAACTTACTTTTCAGGCCTGAAATAATTTGGGGATTGATAGATAGCAGGTGGTTCGAAGGATGCAGAGTGAGAGGGTTCGGATTTGCGTTGGGATTAAACAGCACGATGGCTCGCTCGTTATTCTCCGGAAGGCTCGGTAGTTCTTCGATTTTCAAACCACCAGTCGACGCATTGATAGGAAATACGTGATCATCGGTCACCGGAGCACCGCTAAAAGTTACGATTGGAACGCTGTCGTGTGCATTTTCCTCAACAATTGGTGGCAAATCGGCATCCTATTAGAAGATACACACAGAAATCGTTTATCAAGCCAGAATCGCCCATTCAGCTCGAACAAAAAGAAAAAAATTAAAGCAAAAATTCACAAAAGCAACCGTTGATCCTAAATAACTAGCTCAAAACGACTCACCAGCCTTCTGATTTTTCTGGCGGGCGATGGAAGGGGAAAGTCGGAGAAATCATCGTCGGCGTCGTCGAGGCCTTTCCTCTTCATCGTCTTCGTCATCGCAGCATTCGGATGGTGATAGAAGTATCCCTCGTACATCATTCAACCTCTAGAATGAACAATTCGATCCAGTACTCGATCGCTGAAAAAAGCTGAGAGACTCTGATATGATTGATTCCAAAGGCTCGAAGTGAAGCGCGAGTTGTTTTGTATTTGTTCGTTAGGTGTCTCCCGAATCTTCCAGAGTCCAGTGCCACGTGTCGTATATTTTCCATTAAAAATGGACGTGACGCGCGACTAACGGTATATTTTAGAAATTTCCCGCTTTATCAGGGTAAAATAAATATCTATTATTATTATAACTAGTATCTAAGCAACATTACTATTTAAATATATTTTTTTATCTAAAAAACATTAATTTAAATATATATAATATTATTAGTAGATGATGCTGAGATACAAGTATGGACGGAAAAAAAAAATCATGAAATGATATGAAAAACAACAATCGATATTAGTATAGTTGTCTGTACTACGAGTAATAATAACACAGTACAGTGAACATTTTATTTTTCTAACAAGTTATACATTCTCTTGTTCAGGGATCCGAGTGAGTACAACGGAAGAATAGCTGAGCATCGGGTACAAATTATTATCGAGAAAGTGAGCATACTGCTTGATGGCCACCTCCCTCTCGGCCTCGGCGATATCGTCGGACAAAAAGTCAAACGGCGCCGGCTTGCCCGTGTCCACCAGCGGGCCCCACCTGTAACCGCCACGCTCCGGCAAAGCAACCGTCACCGGGACGTGACTGGCGTTGAAGGCAACGTACAATTCTCCCTTCACAGAATCAACCTGGCAATAATTCATCCGCAATGTTATTACAATGTTATCCTTAAATTATAATTTCATTTATTGATATTTTAAATTAAAAATAGCTCTACAACATAAAATAACATTATATATTTATTTATATTGCACACGCATCGGGTGTGCTAAAATACTAGTGTATGAAGGTGAATGAGTATTTGTTACCAGTGTGAATGATACGAATCGGCTCGTATCGGACCAATCCGGGGAACCAGGAGAATGGCCGTGCCATTGAAGCCGCTCTGATGTTGGAAACTCGTTTAATCCAAGTGACTCGCATTCGCTGAATGGTAATAAAAGAAACAAATGTATCAGATTTTAGATCCATTGGATGTGAAGAAGGAGAAATGGAGTGTGTATAAGTATACTGGCGAAGCTTTATCGCGAGGCTGCAGAATCTAAAGAAATCGCACGATGATTCTTCCATCTCGTCCCACCTAAAGTAGTTTAGCTGCAGATTGATAGTGGTGAGTGAGAGAGAGAGAGGGAGAGGGAGAGGGAGAGATAGAGAGAGAGAGAGAGAGAGAGAGTTACATACATAATTATCATGGCAATATGTGTTGTTATTGCCACCTTTTGTGTGGCCATATTCATCACCCATATAGATCATTGGAACGCCCTGATCATTCAGCAACACGTTGAATTGTTTGAATGCATTGTATGCGATGGTTAAACATAAAAATTGAGATGAAAATTATGTGACGCGAATTTGATGGGAGATTGGACTTCACCTGGGAAACCATGAGGCACAAGAAAAAGTTTCTCATCTGGCGTCTTCTCAGTTTTTGAACCGATATGCTAGCAAATTCCCCCTCCTGAGACCAAGTTACAACAAGAAAATTCGTGATGACAAGCGTTTTCAACATTATGTGAATATTATGTAACTTAAAAGAGATAATTTGAACATGCATCAACAAATGCTTCTGAAGAGGAATAGTAATCCCCATTTTCCCTTCGTGGTGCAACAGGTTATATGTTTTATGTTATGTGGAATACAGTTTCTTCAGGGGAGGGACATATATATTGTAATGTTAAAGAACGCTGTTAATCCGCTTATAGAAACTGTGAAACCCCATGCACTATACATAGTCATTATTTCAAAGATCAAGAGATGCATATTAGATGAGCCATAAACCCATTAATACATCACTACTAAGTAGTGTTAAAACAAGTGCCGGTAAGAAAACTCACTTGGCCACAATTCCAACTATTGTTGTGATTCTCCCCATCTTTGTTGTCCTCGCCATTAGCCAAATTATGCTTCTCGTTGTATGTTACTAAATCAGCCAAAGTAAATCCATCGTGTGCACAGACAAAATTTACGCTGTTCCAAGGTTTCCTTCCACCTTCCTGATTCAGATCAAGAGCAACTAATTTTCAGTCAAAACCTGCATTAGTATGTAATATCCACCAGAGAGTAGAACTTCGGACATGCCTTTCTCAAGGATGAACGTGTATATATGGCCTTAAAGAGAATGAAGCCACAATAAAAATGTGACGTAAATGCGGTAGAATAATGTATACATGATATGCAGATGTGGAGTAACCATTCATGAGACGACGACTTAAACGAATTACCTGGTATAAATTAGGGCTTCCACATAGGCATTCAGCAAAAGCTCCAGAAAAAGAATCCGTGCCCTTGATAAATTGCCTCACTACGTCGCGGTACTGAAATGAATAGAATGCCAATAAACACCAAGGATTAGTTAACAAATGGGAACTTCGGGCCCATACATGCACATATGGTAGCAAAAAAGAAAACGTAGGTGGTGATCGTTCAAGGCACATGACTGGTAACATGAGCAGCTTTCCTACAAGCTCTTCTATAGTAGTGGGAGTCAACTAGCTGTAAGAAATATAGATTAACAGTAGTAATTCAGTTACCTTCCCATTCCACTCTGACCAAATGCCCCAATGGGGAAAAGATCCAACTTGGTAAAGGCCTCCGCAGTCCCATGCCTCAGCAATAAGCTGTTGATCAACAAGGGGAGGAACGTTAAACTACAACCAATATCTGTTAGGAATAAATATTAATGACATGGAATGCCATGCAAATTTGGATAATTCTTTGCTACCCGAAGTGGTTTGTGCCTAAACTCTTTAATTAATGACAAGCACGCAAAAATGTAGGCACAAGAAAACAAGCACACCTTAACTCCACGGAGTATGGGATCATTGCTGATCATGTCGATTACAGGCGGGCTACCGAGGGGAGTTCCAGTAGTCGTTGTCGAACCTTCAACTGCACCACCGTACACATTAACAGCATCCCAGAGACTGGACAGGAAGGAGATAATGGAAATAGAGTTAGCCCAAATCAAGTAACTAAGTTATGCACTTAGTTAATAACAGACCTGCTACTTCTAGTCAAGATCGAGGCAAGATCGAACCGAAAGCCATCAACATGCATTTCCGTTACCCAGTATCTGTTGAGAATCAGGACTAACATGAATATCATTCTGGGAAATATATTGTTTCCTACTCCACGTGGTTTTTCTGTAGAACCTTCAAAAAGAATAAATGTTCTAAAAGCAAAGAAGTAACTACACCAAAAATGATCAATGCTTTCAAAAAATTTACCTCAAACATTCCACAATAAATTGGCGTACGATTGGATGATTGCAGTTGAATGTGTTACCACAGCCTGAGTAATTATAGTATTCACCCTGTTATGATTTCAGAAAGAAATTTTATTCGGAGACATATTATACCAAATCTCAAATGTCAACTTTCCCAATAAAATGAATATTGGGTTCGCACTAGACCGCATGGCTGGGGCTCCACATTCTTTTCCAGATAACTAAAAGTCCGATCGTAGAGGCAGGAGTGTGGTACAGTAATGAGCATACCTTTGGTGCAAGCATATAGAAGACATTATTGTCGAGACCTCTAAATGACAATATCGGGCCATTTTCATTTCCTTCAGCCGTGTGATTAAAAACAACATCCATAATCACCTGTTAAGGTAAGCAAGCGAGTGATAACACACGAAACATTACATCAGAAGGATCATGAAACGTCAGAAAATAGCTCTAACCTCAATTCCATGTTTATGTGCTTCCCTAACTAGATATTTGAACTCATTCACTGCACCATTGCCATAATAAGCGGTGCCAGCAGCGGAGTATCTAGCCATCGGTGAAAAGAAGTTGATCGTTGAATAACCCCAGAAGTTCATCCTGAAATTGAAAAAGAAGTTGTAAATATTGAACGAACGCCTGCCAAGAATCATGCCAATATTGTACATCTTTTTGCATGCACAAGGCCACGAAAAAACATAAGGAACAATTTAGATCTAGAAAATCAAGTATATCATCTATATGATGCAGCCAAGGTGTGGGCTAACTCACCATTATCCTTAAATGCCACAGAGTATTTCCAAAACATGTAAACAAAACCAACAGGTTCTGAATTTCAGAATCACAATGAGGAAGGTTATTGGAGTTACTTGTAGTCACCCATGACAGAGTTGTAGCTATAGTATTCCAGTTCATTGAACTCATGGCAGGGCATTAGTTCAATGCAGTTCACGCCAAGTTTCTGCAGAATATGATGTAGATCGGTAACAGTTATATGATTGATGGTATACAACAAATTGATGAAATTACTTTTCTGGAAACAAGTTATCATATAAAGCTTAGTGTTGTTATTCTCTCTCTTTTTTTTGTTTATATTAGTTAGTCTTAGCAGCTGCAAAGTCAGTCATCTCGAAGAAGAACCTAAGTACTTGTTGATTTTAACAGATCCAGCTATAAGGCTTTTATGATGATAAAAAATAAAAACAATCAGATGAACCTTTTCAGCTTGCTACAGAATACTCACAGAGATGAAAGGTTACCTTCAAATACTCAAGTTTCTCCACCACCCCATGGTAAGTGCCAGGTCTTGTTGAGTTGCTTGATTCATGCTTTGTGAAACCACGGACATGCATCTCATAAATAACCAGATCACTTTGAGGCAACTTTAGAGGCAAATCTCCTTCCCAGTCAAACTAAACAAAAAAAAATTACACCTCATGCTTTGCAAGATTCATATCCATTTAACAAGTTTTGAGAACATGTAATTTATCTGTGTTCTTTTCGGTTTCCTTTTTCTTTTACCGAGAATAAGGTTATTACAAGCAATGCCAAAATACCTCATCATCAATAGAAGGCACCAAACAAGCCATCTGGGGCCAGCAATCATTATGAGGCCCCAAGACACCATATTTCCCTCTGCTCAGAACACCCTATATAACATACCGAAACTAGCAAGTCGTCATAATCCAACATGAGCGAGACACATTACGACAGATAGAACTCTGAGGTACCAAAATAGAACTACTAAAATCACCAACCTTCCCGTAAGGATCAACCAATATCTTCGAGCTATCAAAGTAATGCCCATCCTCTGGAGAAAAATCGCCAGAAAATCTGTATCCATAAACCATACCTTTGAAATTACCTTTCACAAACAGATGCCAAACATCTCCTGTCTTATTCATCACGGGGTTCATATCAATCTCCTCAGTCACTTTCTCCTGTAACCGAAGATAAAACCAATTATTCATGCATTTAGTCTCTTAGGCCACATATGACCAAGTAACTTCTTTTTCAATTCTACAGACTAGATGACATAAAATTTGCAGGACACGTACAAAAAGAGAAAGTTTAACAAGCGTAATGCTTAAACAACCCATTTTTAACTGTTAACCAAAAGTAAGCGCTTCCAGGTGCAACGGTTAACAGAATCAAGCAACGTTACTCAGGTCACAACCACGACAGGAATCCAGAAAATTCGCTCAACGAACCAATGTTACCTCAGCTAAGTCGGAGAGCTTGAGCAAGCACAGAGAAGCTGACGTGGCATTGCACGACGGCACCGCAAAATTAACGCCTCCATCTCTAACGGTGGCACCAAAAGGCAAAGGATAACCCGAAGAAACTTCGAAACGGCTGCGTTTCGTCGCTGGAAGCTCTTCGACCACCACCGCTTCACGCCCTTTCGTAGCATCGTTGCAAATTACCGAAGAGGACGCACGTCTGCTCGCACAAGCCGGCGGCTTAACTGGAATTCCGATACTCAGCTTGCTCGTTCCAACGCAGTGGTGGTTCAATGAAGCGAATTTGTGCGGGAAGTGCCCCGACATTGACGATACGCCGAGGTGCAACTGCACCTCCATTGGATGATGAATTGGTACTGCGAGAGGAACTGGAGTTCAAGCTTCAGTCAACGAGAGAGTCGCCATCGGAGTACGAAGAAGAAGAAGAAGATAGTGTACGTGAGAGTGTGTGATCTGCGATCAGTGGTTCTCAAATATCTCAACGTGATTTTTGCACTTTGAGAGAGTACTAGTGAAGGAAGTGATGATGTAGTCCTTCCTTGTCTTGGGAACGGTGGAAGACGACTGTTGAATTGATCGATGCTGACCTGTCACTATTTCAGGACTCTTCACATAAAGTAAGCATGACCCAATAGCCCAATGTGGGCCCAACAGCCCAAATAATAAGGCCCATACCATATAATAAACATCTATTCTATTTTAATTATATTTAGTAAAGGGTCACCTAATGGTTGAACTTGTAGATACGCAAATTAGAAAATCAATCAAACAAGCAGGGGAGAAAATTCTCTCGTACCAACGAAAAAGCAAAACAAATGGAAAAATCTAAAGAATACAATTTTTTTCAGTTAGAATAAAAAAAAAAAGAAAAATTACTGCAAATCTGAGTGTGAAACTCCATAAAAGTAGATATTAGATCCAATTTTTCAGCAATCTTCAACTTCCATCAAACTCAACTTAGAAAATAAGAATCCAAATATATAACTACCAAAACTACTCAAGTTATGAACAGTCAAAGATTGCACACTTCTGATTTTCTCTTTCCGTATCTACCCTCGATCTTGTCAACAAAGTACTGAACGCTCCCATGTCCTTTCGCTCTCCCCACAAGCACGCCACGCCACATGCATCATCAACTATAATCTCTATTTCTATTAATATTATACAAATTCTATACTAGTATTTCTATAAATATTTTCAATCGGCTGAAATACGTGATCTTTACCTTATCCATTTGATTTGTTCAGTAAAAATGTAAGGACCCACCCCACAAACAATTACCACCGTTCATATTCGTAGCACAGGGAATCGATTGATCGAAAAATTACAAAAGGCTAAAAACAAGCTTATTTTATACTGTAGGCTATTGTAATGATAGTTCAATGTAGTTTAATGCACTGCAAAACATGAATATTTTTAGTATAAAATGATATGAGGCGATGTTAGCAAGGCTATATCTCTTCCACTTTATATATATATATATATATATATTTGTCCCTTATATATTGTTATAGAAAAAGAAATACAATGTGGTACGAATCGTACGTACGTACATCGTAATTTGGAGATTGGAATTGGATCTGTCCAACTACTTCCAACAAAAAGTAAAATAAATAAATAGCTAAAGGCTAAAGCCGAGGGATCCATGCTTTTATGATATTTTTAAAATTAAATTAAAGAGAAGATTTATAGTAAAAATTATCTTCCTATCCTTCTCCAAGATTGGAAGAATACGAGCCTCGAATCTTAATTGTTTTTTTTCTCTCAAAAATTAACCTACTTAATAATATGATTTTCTTCAAGGAAAAATTCATTTTCAACTTCAATCCTCCACTAAGGTAAGATCCAAAAGAGAAAAAACAATTTGAAGATCAACCGAACAACATGCATCGCAAAGATTAATGGGGATCCATTTCATCTCTCGAAAAAAAAAGTAACAACAATAATAAAAAGAGAAAAATCCATTATAACAAAATAGAAAAAAGATCATCTCATTGAGAATCCAGCTTGAACCATTAAAAAAAACAACACGGGACTCAAGGATGGTCAAATTTCGGACAGAACGAGAAAAAAAAGTGTAATGGGCTTTTTCTTTATCCCAATACACTAAATTAAAACCCTAACCTAACGTTAACGTCATCCGAGCCTAACACCAATGCACGTCAAAACCTGGCATTGTTCAGCAACGGAGCACCCGAACCGAGGCCGTGACAATACGACGCCGTCGGGTCGCCGCCTCTACAGAGGAACGCGTTCACAAACTGATCCAAGCGGAGCTCGCGGAACCTCTCCTCGTCCTCCTCCAGAAGCCGAACCACCTCCTCGAAGAAGTCCGGCTCGCAGGGAAGGACCAGGCCGCCGGAGCTTCGGAACCCGAACTCTTCCTCCGCCTGGTGGAGCAGCGCCGTAAAAACCGGGAGGTTGAGGAATCGGGTCGGGACGACGAATCGGTGGCGCTCGAGTCCGACGTAGACGGCGAGGTAGCCGGATGGGGTCGTTGGGCGTCTAGATCGGTCGCACATTGGCGCGTCGTCGTCGTCCCGGTCGGATGAGGAGGAGGAGTAGTGGGCGGCGCGTGGGGAGAGGCGCGCCATAGCCCTATTCTTCCAGCCCTTGGCCGCTTGTCTGAGGCGCGTGATCTTGGAGATCATGTTTGGGTTCAGCGGAAAAAATGTCAAGGATGTGAGGAGTCGAGGTTTGGGATATGAGAGAGAGAGAGAGAGAGAGATTTTCCAATCTTCAACATTTTAATTACGGAATAAACTATTTATTAATTGCACTTGACAACCTTGGAAGTTGCGTAATTGCAGCTATATCCTTTACCTATTATTATTAGATACTTAATTATATCATACAAAATGCTTTAATCAAGGAGCGGCAGTGAATTAAATAGTAAAACAAATAATTAATTCAAAGCGGCAGCAGTAGCAGTATAATGGTCTTCAATTATTTCTTATTTCAAATAAGAGACCACAAGTGGGCATTGATTGGAATATTTGTTTTATTGTGGTAAAAGCTAATTCAAATCAGTTCCCTTCGATAAGCCCAGGCCCAATATGAATGGGCTTCAAAAGATCTGTTATATGGGCATGTTTGGTATCAAGCCCAATATAATATTTATAATTATTGATATTTCTTTAACTTAGCTATAAAATAAATATAATGTGTGTTTCATGTGAATTTATAATAAGCCACCTAAAAGGTGTGTTTATCTAAATGTATATACATGTATTTATAATAAGTACCAAACAAATCAATATAGTTTTGAGTGCGACAACTAGGATTTCATACCTCCAACTAAAAATAAATAATTTCCAGATCATAACTGGCCTAATAATAGAAAAATTTGATAAAAAGATATTCATACTTAAATTAATATAAAAAAAGTCTGAAAATGACGAAAATGCAGCAGAACCGCATATTGTTTATAATTTAGATTAATGATTATTGCTTAGAAAAATGATTATTGAAATGTCCCCACAAATGGTAATCAATCATCGTCATGTCGGCGGATTAAAACGTTACGTAGTTGGGAAATCATCGCGATAATTGATTTATTACCCATCTCACTCGCCGGAAAAATCATTTCCGATTTTCATCGTCTTTAACAGTGTAATTATATATATATATATATATATATTTATATATTTTTCGACTAACCAACGCACATGATTTTTCGTCAAGACCACTCAATCACAGTCAAAGGATAGCAAGTTGATTGTATATCTGTGGCATTAATCTCATAACAATCAGAAGAATCATCACCGTCATTAAATCGGATAGCTTCGATTCCTCGGAATAATAATGGGTGCAATGCATTGGCCTTCTGAATCTGAGGTATGTCGTCGGTTGAGCTAAGGTGGAAATCTCAATCTAGTTAATTTTTCCTTAGAGAAGGTAGATGAGTTTTTCTAAGTAATTTAGTGGGAATAATTTTCTCTCTTGCTTCGTCATTGTGAGTTAAGGTGATAAGTATGCGCTTGTCGGTTCATGTTCCACTACACAGTTACAGAAATATGTACGTCGATGATAGTATATCAGATTTGAAGTCTTTTTCTGTCGCTCATTGACTATATATGTGATTCTGGAATATTGGGAATTGTTTCACTGAGTGATTAGAAGATCCAATTTGCATAAATTCTATGTTATAGGAGATTCTTGTTAATTGGGTTTAATATGTTGTCTTTGCAGTTGAATGTAATTAGAGAAAAGGTTGCACAAATATCTGGTATAAGTTCGCAAGAGGTCAAAGTTGTTGTGTCTCCTTACAGAATTTGTCCGCTGGGAGCTCATATTGATCATCAGGTATGAATTTTTTATAGTTCTTTTAAATGATTAGATCCAATAAATTTAGAAAAAGCTAAGTGGCCTTCTGATTCTATCCCGCATATTGTAAACCACGTATCATACACATTCATTGGGTTTTTCAGATTATTGTACATGGTCCCACAAATATCAATCTTTTTTTTTTTTCTGGGTGGGCTTATGTTTGGGATGCTCTTATGGTGGATGACTTAGGATACATATTGTTTATATTTTGTTGATTGAGGAATTCATAGTTTAATGTTCTCAAGAGAAATCTTAGGAAAGTGAATGTGTTTTATCACTGTTCACAGGGTGGAGCTGTGTCGGCAATGACGATCAACAAGGGTATACTTCTCGGTTTTGTTACATCCGTTGATTCTCAGGTATCGAATGCTAAAGGGTCCTTTCGATAATTCATTTTTACACTAAATTTCCCATGTGATGCTATTTTGGGCCCGAAACTTCGTTGCAGGTTGTAATAAAATCAGAACAGTTCAAGGGAGAAGTACGGTTCAGGTGATGACATGCTAATTTTATCTGATTCTATATTTCTTTTGATCTTCTTCATCATTCCCATTGTAATAATTAGTACTTGTCTATGGCTTCGCAGAGTAGATGAAGAACAAGTACCTGCAACTACAGCTAAATCGAACGGTTCGGCCCAACTGAAGAATTGCACCAATTTGCAAGAGGAGTGTAGCTGGGGAAATTACGCCAGAGGAGCAGTTTATGCATTACAACAGAGGAAAAACTATCTAAGAAAGGTAATGTTTGCTTAGGAATTTGCTGTTCATGGTTTTACTATTAAGGGGCTTGTGATTGTTTTCTCCTGCAAAAATATCACTTTCATCACTAGTATTATCGGTCTTAAAATAAAAAGTTTCCTTTCTTTTGTTCGTGTTCCCGTATTTGAACATCCCGTTTTCAGATCCTCCATCGTTTGGTTGAAGCTTTTCTCTTGTTTATCCATCAACTCATTATTTCTGATTCATTGTAATGTCAATGTGGATTATGGAGAACAATTATATCATTATTCGTGCACTAATTTGTTTCTGCTACCTATGGATTTTTTGCAATTTTACAGGGCATTTTTGGTTTTACTTGTGGTGCTGAGGGGTTAGACAGTTCCGGGCTCAGCTCTTCGGCAGCTGTAAGTAGGCCATAAGTCTCACATTTTATACAATGAACTATTGTATCCTCATACAATATTATCATAAAATGAAACTTTTCTGTGTGGACATTTTTTCCCGAAAATTTACTGCTTTTTGCAGGTTGGGGTTGCCTACCTTTTGGCTTTTGAAACCGCAAACGACCTCACGGTGTCTCCAACTGAAAACATTGAGTGTGACAGGCATGGACTCATCGATCTATAAAACTTCTGTTCGAATTTATGTTATCTTTCTGTTTTAAAAAAACATATTTTTTTTTATGAGGATTATTTGAAAAAATGTTGCAGGCTGATTGAAAATGAATTCTTAGGCCTGAAAAATGGCATATTGGATCAGTCCGCCATATTACTCTCAAGCTATGGCTGTTTAACTTACATGAACTGCAAGGTAATATTTTTTTGCCGCATCGCATCATTTTTAGGATTATATAGAGTTCTTTATTTCTGAGTATATTTAGCATTAGAAACTCCAACTCTGATTTTTTTCTTTTTTTGCAGACCAAAGAATATAAATTAATACCTTCCCCAGAAAAAAATGGAGGGAAGCAATTCAAGATATTGCTGGCATTTTCGGGACTAAAGCAGGCTTTGGTGTCAAATCCGGGATACAACTCTCGGGTCGCAGAATGTCGTGAGGCTTCAAAGATTCTGCTTGAGTACGTACGATTCTTTTCATGTACCATTTTATTAACATTTATTCCTATAAGATTGTGAAATTTCAAAATAGAGAAAGTACGAGATTTATTGACCCATTTTCTCATTCGTGTCGAATTCTCTGTACAGGGCCTCTGGTAAAACAGGATTGGAGCCTCTATTATCTAATGGTACTTGAAAGCTGCTATATAAAGTATTGAATACTCATAATTTTCTTTCTTTTTTCTTTGAAACCAAAAAGAAAAAATTTGTCATGGTTTCTGTAAATCTGTTAATTGCAGTCGAACCCGAAGCCTACGAAGAGCACAAGGTGCGTGTTTGCTCCTTTTGATTAATTGTATTTCTTGATACACCTAACAAACGTAATTGTCAATTGGCTGCATAAAGTAAATAAAAGATTCCTGTTATAACTATTTGCCTAGTTTGTATTACATGAATGCAATGAGCATATGTATGTTCAGTGTACAAACTTCTTTTTTTTTTTTCTATTTTCTTGGTTTCAAAAAATATGATCTTTCTCACAGCACAAATTAGATCCACATCTCGCCAAAAGAGCGGAGCACTATTTCTCGGAGAATAAGCGAGTTGCAAAGGGTATGTATACTTATCTTAATTTTGATCAAGAGATATTTAATGGTGCTCATCTTATGTGACTACACATTATGTAGCACTGATTGCTGCCACATCGACATAAGAGGTGATGTGGCGTTGATTGAGACCTTCTGCCATTAATTGACACATCTTATGTTGATGTGACATGTTTATGTGGCTGGCACCAATCAGTGCCCCACATAACATAAGGCGAGCACCATAAAAATTCTATTTTTATAAATACCCTCAAATGTCAATCAATTAACATACAATTTTTGCATCCATTTTTATACTTCAATCTTCATGTTTGTAATAAAGGGCTCGAAGCATGGGCTTCCGGTGACTTTGTGGAATTCGGAAAGCTCATCTCCGAATCGGGACTGAGCTCTATACAAAACTACGAGTGCGGTGCGATATCCATAATTCCCTAAACTCACGGGCCAAAGTTTCAATATTACCGAAATTGTGACTTGTTTGCTGAATCACTACATCAAATAATGCATCAGGCTGTGAACCCATGATTCAACTCTACAAGATCCTTGTAAGGGCTCCCGGTGTCTACGGGGCCCGCTTCAGCGGGGCGGGATTTCGAGGGTGTTGCATCGCGTTCGTGGACGCTGAGTGTGCTTTGGAGGCGGCCACGTTCGTGAAGAACGAGTACGTTAAGGTTCAGCCCGCGTTAGCGGGTAAGATCGATGAGGATAAGGTGGTACTAATATGTGACCCTGGTGATTCTGCTAGAGTAATTTGACACTGGTGATTGCTTCTTTTTTTTTTTTTCTTCTTTCCCTCAGCTTCTAATTTCTGTAATTTCGTATTGAAATTTATTGTTTATGCGATGCCTATTCACAGTGAACCTGAATTGGATGTTTAACTCATCGTAAACACTCTCATTGAAATTCATTGTTTAGGTTTCAGCCCCGATGCATTCATATTGTATACTTTACACCATTTTTATTACTATTCAATCCACTGCCTTTTCTTGATTGTATCCATTAAAACTTGTAATAAACATCTAATAGATTTTGTGGTATTTTAAGGACAAATAAATTAAATGCTATAATTTTATGTCAATATATTTCAAAATTCAAGCAATTTGAGTACAGTAAGCTTCAAAATTGAAGCAATTTGAGGACAACCAACGTCAATAATAGTCATTAAATTAGTTTAATTTCGAAACTTAATATCCTAAAACTACAACCTTTAATTTATGCGTCCTCAAATTACTTCAATTTGAAAACTAAAATTGCATATCTTTAATTTAGATGTCCTTATATCACCACATCATCTAATATAGAATATCAGTGTATTATTAAGCCATATGTTTTTTTATTTCGATGGTGTTCATACAAACCAAACAAGAACGGTGAGAAAACTGAGGGAAGCTGCAGGCAGAATATTATTACAAGGCAATTGTATTGTCTACAGAGAGAACAGATTGAGAACACAATAACCTCAGTAGCTCAGAAAACAATGGTTGAACAAAAAGGAAAAGTAAGAAAACACAAGAGCCGTTGTTCTTGTTTGATTACATTTATTATTTGGGACAATTATGAAGGTTTAATCAAGACATCCAGAATTTCCTGTAAGGTCTCCCCGCATCCTCATCTTGCATGTGCTGCCACCAAAATTATGAGGAGGAACAATAAACAACAAACGAAAGTTTCAAGAATCACATCAGAAAATTGAATTTCTGAATTATATGATAATGATTGGTCATTGTCTGGATTTTTCAAAGAATCAATACGAAATTACACAGCTTAATCAACCAATTGCCTAAAATTGTTTAGCCCAAATCCAAACAGTTGTAAAAAAAACCAACCGAGCTTCTTCAGAGACGATCAAATTAGGGTTTTGTTCTAATTTCAATTAAGATCGTATCAATCGGGGCACAAAACAGATGGAATTTGCAGCACGCAACAAATCAGACGGTAGGAGGAGAGGAAAAACGAAGAATCGAATTACAATCGACGAGAAAAAACGTACGAATTCCCTGACGATGCCCTTGTAGACCAGCACCGGAATTGCGACGCCGAATATTCCGACGAGCGCTAGGTTACGGCGAGTCCATCGGAAGTTGTGCTCGAGGTTCTCCCTGGCCGAGGACCAATCCTCGATCCAACGGTTCTTGTTAGTTTCCATTCCTCCACCCATCGTGCTCGTGCAGTCCTATGTTGAATGAATTCGTGCAAGGTAAGGTAAACTTGATCAGGGGACCGATGAACTTATCTTGACGAGAGAGATTATATAATTGGGCCTCATAATATGGGCCTAGTATTATACGGGCCTGATGATACTAGAAATTATACACAATACTGGAATAATTAGTTTTTTTTTATTAATTTAAGAAGAGAGAAAACCATTTTTTTTTTCCGCAACTGTAGTTATTGAACAACGATTATCGTTTAATATATGGACAAAAAGATACGGAACTAAATAGCCCCAAAAAAGCCTTCTGAATGCAGTCGAACACCATCTCTACGGAGGGAGACAATCAAACAAGAATTAAAAAGAAAAAAAATCGAAAGAAAATAAGTATTTAGAACGAGAGAAACTAAAGAACCACTACAAATCGAGTCACTAGTCAACCCAACTATGTAATAATACACTTTAATTATTTTTCCCTCTTCAACTTCAAAATATCATCGTCTCCATAACTGACACTCCCATAAAGGGAGAAATATAAAGTCATTTATGTAAATACAGCACAATACAATACTCATCGGTTGCAATTTAGAACGCCTGAAAAATCCAAGACAGACAACTCATGCAGTAAGGAAGGACACAGCAATAATAATAATAATAATAATAATAATAATAATAATAGCAATAATCCAAGGAAATTAAAAACTAGAGAGAGGGACATAAAATTTATCATCAATGGATCATTGGGTCTGCAGCAGCAGGGCTATTAGCTTTCAAGACATCCAATAGGGAGTCAACAGGCTCCAATTCTTCGTGCCACATGGGCAAGGCGTCTCCAGGGTGGAACTTCTTGCTCACACCATCTTTGTTAATCTATTACATAGGGCCACATTAAGGATTCGTTATGAAATGAAATGTCTCTCTACGGTCGAAGAAAATATTATTGATGCATTTATTTCGGGTTATTTACCGTCACGGTCCGTACTACTCCTCCACTGGCTCCGTCTCGGGCAATAGCAAGGGATACTGCCTCCACCACCAGTTTCTGATGAGAGTTTTCAAACAGCATATAATAAGATCAAGCATTTTTCTTACAGAAAAATAATCTGTAAACAAAATTGTCTTTTTCAAATAAAGAATATATATTATTCACAAACCTCAGCTTCCTCTAGAGTCATTCCTGCCTTCCAATGTTTGTCAAAGTACCCATACAAGTAGGACGATCCCGAGCCTAGAAAAAACAAAGGAAAGTTCCTATCATGTTAAAAACTCTTAAAGTAAGTCCACAAAGGTCTAGTGAAACTATGTATTGCTTAAAATAGCCAGGTACTGAATCTACTGCAAAAGTGGATCCTGTTAAACGAACACAATCACAATGAAGTGATAAAAGAGAAACACCTCCAATGGTAAATGGCTGCTCTAAAAGTGTCCCACCAAGGGGGACACCGTAGATTTTGCCCCCTTCGTGCTTGTTCCATCCACCGATAATGAGACCGGTTTGGAGCATGTTCTGCAAATAAATCAGCATGATTTCACAAACGAAATACACGAATGTAATGTAAATGGACAAAAAAGAGGGAAGAGAGAAGAGCACACCAAGTAATTAAGCTGAAACGTTTTCATGAGAAGTGTTACACCGCACTGAGTTCTAATTTTCTTTTTTATTCCAAAGTAACTACCTTTTTCATTATTATCAGATCCAAGAATGATAACGCAACACGTATCTACAGCGACGTATAATGATGATCTTCATTTATGTGACTTGGTGGAAAACATAACACATGCAGGCATGTATCGGCCAATGATTGAACAGGATTTCGTTATGTTTGGGCACAGAATGAATTTTCTTTACTGTCAGAGGTTGTAATAAGTATATATGGTCAAGTTTCACCTACCTTGTTATTGTAAGCAAACATCCTGACGAGGTTTGCAGCAACCTTCACTGTTGCTGGCTCTCCGAGTTGTATGCTGCATCAAGTTGCACGAGATATGAATTTTTCTAATGTGACAGCAGGAATGTAGTGTAAAAAATGCGTATGTTATGTGTATCTACAATCCACAAACCAGAATAAATATACACGAGCAATTTTTTTCGATAATCTAATGTCGCCGAATGTTCTAATAATACAGGCTTAAAAGTCATCATACTTACGTGTGTTGACTGAGGTAAAGGCGGACGTAATCAGAGAGAATCTGAGAATCAGCAGCCTGATAAAAAAGAAGTCACATGTTAACAGGAGGGAATTTGATTATCCACAAGTTCGCATCTGCTGAACATGATTGAAATTACAAGAAACAGTATGAATATCCCCGAATTTGTGTCAACAAGATCACAATTAGTATTTAAA
Organism: Linderniella brevidens; assembly: GCA_004919715.1. Classification (NCBI taxonomy): domain Eukaryota; kingdom Viridiplantae; phylum Streptophyta; class Magnoliopsida; order Lamiales; family Linderniaceae; genus Linderniella; species Linderniella brevidens. The sequence goes on from SWDC01000146.1 coordinate 2,683,152, forward strand.
AACACACGTTCACGTTTTTAATCACTTCTTATTTACACCCAAAACCTCCCTTCTTCAATGCAATTTCCCAATTCTAACCAGCAGCAATTCAATTTAGAAATCAAGTAGAAAAACAGAATATTAAACTATCATATAAACGAAAAATTACGCCCAGCAGAATACACAATTCTATCCAGTATCAACAAGCTAAAACCCTAATAGAGGACACCCTAGAGCTCACCGAACCAGAGCGGCAAAGGTAGACGTTGTCCGTCAATTGAGTTATCTTGTCCGATGCCCTATTCGCGACGTACATCCCTGCAAATACCGTACGACGTAACTCCAACATTTCATCGCAAAACCAGAAAGTAGAAAATAAATGAAAAAGAATATTTTACCGGTGCTAGTTCGCGAATCAGCTCCGAGAACAACGCCGCCGTCATAGGTGACGCCGATTATGGTCGTCCCCATCGAGTGAGGACCGGTCGTTTGATTACCGTTGCCGTAGTCCATGATCAATCGTTAACCTTTTTTTTTCAGTGCAGAGAAGAAACAAAAGTTTAACTTAACAGATAAATAACCAAAGTATTTCGTGTTCAGTAAGTAGAGACTGCTTTATTAATTAATAATAAATAACAAAGGGAATCGTTGACGTTTGGTCCTCCAAGTGTTTGGACTTTTCAATTGAGCCCTAAAGTAAATGATTTGTGATACAATACAAGTAAATCTACAAAATGGGCCTTTTTTTTCTCTCCCAAGAACGACGGCGCTTCTCTTTTAACACTCGACGATCACAACGTACTGGTGGCAAAATTTTACGCTACAAAACGCCTTCTTTCTACAAAATCAACAAGATGATTCAAAACTCCGTGAAAAGATTGAAATTACTTGTTCTTCCGCATAAGAAAGTACACATGTATAGTTTGATCATATCAAACACTAAAGATAATTTAAGAAAATAGCAACTTGGAGGTTTTAAAAATTGATTTATTCTTACATGTCTAGTGAATAAATCAATCCAACTTTGATAGATTATTTTTACTGTTCATAACAAATTTGAATTTATGATGATGTATCAAACATCTAATTCGATTTCAACCCACTTCGATGGGTAAGAATAAGCGTAAAAAAGGCATTCAAATGTATAATTACTATTATACCCTTGTTAAAACAGATTCATGTTGCCCAATTCAAATATATTACAAATTTAATGGCCCAATTTGATTGAATTTGTTGTATTTTATTTTATTATTATATTAAAAACTTACACACTTAAAAATATCTAATATATCCTACTGTATTTGATCTCAATCATCAAACATAAACTTATTTCCATAGTTAATCGTAACAAAAAAGTATGATGGTTATATATATATAATATATACATATATATATTACAACTTTTTTTCAGAAAGATGCATATTGCAATGCAACGTATTTGAATCGTTCGTGTCCTTATGACCGCGGCGACGAACCATGCTCAAATGTCCTTTCCTTTTTTCTTTTCTTTTGTTTTTCTTTCTAAGTAGAGTAACTACTAGTACAGTGCCAATTATATTAATTCCATGATTAATTAATTTCAGTTTGAAAAAAATAATTCACCGGGGTTACACGTGGCAATTCATCCAGTGGCTTTTTATCTTGAAACGGAGAAAAGAATACTATCGTGGGAAGTCGTCAAAGCATCAAACCAGATTCGACGAATTGAAAATTTTAGTTTCTTTTGCACATAAATATCGTATCTAATATAGTCTCTTTTTATTTAATATATTTCCTAGAAACAGAAATCGGGATAGGTTCGATGGATTAGTGTCGGTGGTATTTTTACTCATTGGCCCTTCTTTATCAATCGTGGTTGCAAATAACAAAAAACCTTTGTTTTAATTGTCACAAAAATAAGGTGAAAAGTAGTGAAAATCACAAAAAACATTAAAGAGATGTAAAGTCATGCAAGCCTTGTTTTGATTAATTGTCAAAGAAACCCAATTCAACATATGGAAAATCAATTAATTGCGAGAGCCAAAAAAGGGAGGAAATAGGGTTTTGTAAAGAGAGGAGAGTGAAGTGATAGATGTTAGTGAATTGATGGACTCTTCCTCCATACTCGTACTACAAATTTCTATGGCTCTTCATGCAAGTGAGAGCTCCACAATGCATTCACTTTGCATGTGTTGCGTGTAACTTCACTCCATCCACCCCATAGGACAACAACTTCTTACATATATTATTTACAAAATGCGACGAGGCAACCTATTTTAAATAAATGCTTCTTCTTCTTCTTTTTTTATTTAATACACTACTAACATGAATTGAATTCCAATACCCCATGACTAAACAGACGGCTTACAACGAGACTAATACTATTAGCCTAGTTGTCCACATTTTAAGTCTACACCAACTCCCACGTGGCCATGTCCAAATCAACAAAAGAATCCTCATTATCATAGTCCAAATATTTTGACTAAGTTCAGTATTTATTGGAATTTGATCTTGTTGTCATATATGGATCACTCACCCGACTTCCAACGGAACTAATCCTATTGACCCATATATCCTTGTTCAAGTCCATAATTAGGACAATGTAAGTTATCCCCACACAATGTCAATGTAGTCTCAATATTTCAACTAAAGTTCAGTTTGATGGAAATTGAACCCCAGCTACATATGGATCGAACCCCCGACTTCCAGCATGAATAAACCTTTTTGGCTCATGTATCATGGTACCAAGTCCCAGCGAAAGTTATCCCTACACAGCGTCATCATTGTCTTCATACTTCGACTAAGTTCAGTCTGAATGAAATTATTTTAACCTCATCGCCAGTTACAGATCGATCTACGCTCCCTGAATTCCAGCAGGACTACTTGGCCCATCTATTTCCCTTTCCAAGTCTATATGGACAGTGGAAGTTATCCCCACACAACGCCACTTTGTCACCATACTTCGATCAATTTTCGTCTAAATGGAAATCGAACTTCATTTGGATCGACCCTTTCCGACTTTCTCTGCTTAACTAATCCTCACTGCACATGTGTCTCGGTTTCAAGAAAATCGAGTGGAATCGAACATAGGACCTCCTTCGGGGGAGGGCCATGTTTCTGAACTCGTGGCTAGTAAACCCTAGGGAGTGTACGCACGTGCTGATGTAAGGTAAGATTATTTAAACCTTGCCCAAACTCAAAAGTTTGATTTTCCAAACTACACTCTTCGGTTTTTTTATTTAAATTTATTTTAAGAAGCGCGAGGCGCTCGCGTACAAGCCAAATAATAGTATTCTAATATCAAATGCTTACATACCGCGAGAGAGTCATAATAACAAGTATATACTCTTACACGAAATCACCGGAGCCAAACCCCAAGAAGCGTTGATATGCATGCAATAATGCAAATGCATTCCTTGGCCTTGCCTATAAATAAACCCTAACCTCTCCAAAAAAAACAAAACTCAACAAGAGGCAAATACACACAAAAAAAAAAACCATATGGACCTCTTCCACATATTCTCCCTTATAATATCCATTTTCCTAACCCTAATAATCTCCCCCGCACTAATAAACTCCCTCCTCCGCAAGAAAAAACCCGCCCCGCCCAATAACCCGCTGCCACCTGGCACTACCGGTTGGCCGTTCGTAGGGGAGAGCCTCGAATTCCTCTCCACGGGGTGGAAAGGACACCCCGAGAAGTTCATATTCGATCGAATAGCAAAGTACTCCTCTCACGTCTTCAAGACCCACCTCCTCGGGGAGGAAGCCATGGTCTTCTGCGGTGCCACCGGTAATAAATTCCTCTTCTCCAACGAGGACAAGCTCGTCCAATCGTGGTGGCCGAGTTCCATCGACAAGATCTTCCCCATCTCCGAATCTTCTGCTTCTGCCAAGGAAGAGAGCCTCAAGATGAAGAGGATGCTCCCCAACTTCTTGAAGCCCGAGGCCCTCCAACGCTACGTGGGCATAATGGACCGAATAGCTCAGACCCACTTTGAAGAAAAATGGGAAAACAAGGACCAAGTTGCGGTTTTTCCTCTCGCGAAGAGCCTCACATTTCTTCTCGCGTCCAAGATTTTCCTCAGCGTCGAAGACCCGAAGCACGTGGAAGCGATTTCGAAGCCCTTTAACCTCTTGGCTGCGGGAATGATCTCGATCCCCATCGATCTTCCCGGGACCCCATTTTACAAGGCCATCAAGGCTTCGAGGCAGATAAGGAAGGAGCTCGTTTCGATCATCAGGCAGAGGAAGATCGATTTGGCCGAGGGAAGAAGGGCTTCGCCCACCCAAGATATTTTGTCCCACATGCTGATGACGACCGATGAGAATGGGAAGTTCATGCACGAAACCGAGATTTACAACAAGATTATCGGGCTTTTGGTGGCCGGGCACGACACGGCTAGCACCGCGTGTACTTTCGTTGTCAAGTATTTGGCCGAGTTGCCGGAGATTTACGAGGGCGTCTACGAGGGTATTGAGCTTCTTTTTTTTTCTTGCATGGTGACACGTGGCTGGTGCTTCAACTCCATTCGAACAAGAAACCCTAGTATTCTCTTTCTTCTATCTCTCTGTGTGTGTGTTTGATTTTTTTCTTTTTTCTTTTTTTTTTCTTTGTACGCAGAGCAAATGGAGATTGCGAAGTCGAAGAAGCCCGGGGAATCGCTGAACTGGGAAGACCTACAAAAGATGAAATATTCATGGAACGTCGCGTGCGAAGTGCTCCGGCTCGCGCCGCCTCTTCAAGGCTCTTTCAGAGAAGCCATTGCGGATTTCGTGTTCAACGGCTTCACAATCCCAAAGGGCTGGAAGGTAATAATAGTAATCGAGTAAAATTCATTACAAGAATTATAATGGTTTTTTTTTGGGCAACTTCTAATAATATCAAGGCCTTTCAACACTTGGATAGTCTTAAATGGCAACTTTACTTGAAAGCTTAAGCTTAAAGAGGGTGTATCATATTTTTTCATTTATAAATATTATATTTCCAATGCGCACTCTCACGTGTAGGCTGATTTCTGTCCTATATAGCCTTAGACGTGGACTTTGCTACATTTAATTTGCTTGGTGATACCATGTTAAATGACCCATCCACCAAAAAGTTTCAACTCAAATAGAGTGTACGTATTTAAAGTTTATATATGTTATTTTGGGATAAAATCACTTTGGTCCCCCGATGTTTGTCCGTTCGACAATTTTGATCCACGATATTTCGAGTTGCCACATCTCGTGCCCGATGTTATCTGATTTGTGACAATTTTGGTCCCTCGATTAATTTTTTATACTAATTTTCCGTTAATTGCCCAGAAGAAAGCGTATACCATCCATGCATGCGAATTATAATTTTATTGCAGTTTTATTGGAGCACGTACTCGACGCACAGAGATCCCGAGTGCTTCCCCGAGCCCGACAAGTTCGACCCGTCGAGGTTCGAGGGGTCGGGTCCCGCCCCGTACACCTTCGTGCCTTTCGGGGGAGGCCCGAGGATGTGCCCCGGGAAAGAGTACGGTAGGCTAGAGATCCTCGTCTTCATGCATCATATCGTGAGGATATTCAAGTGGAGTAAGGTTATCCCCGACGAGAAGATTTTCGTGAACCCGATGCCGATTCCCGAGAAGGGTTTGCCCGTTCGACTCTTCCCCCACGCGGCCGTCGCCTGATGATGATATCGAATCGTGGGCCGTCGCTTCAACACATCATTATTTATTATTGTTCCTCGTGTGCATGGGCGTCGTTCGTGCCCTATTGATGAAATAGAGTGCATTATTATGTACGTAATAAAAATAAAATGGGTCCATCGATAATTCATATTATTGTAAATCTCTGCATATTTAATTTAATCTTGTTTGCGTTATTACAAATCGATTGAAGCTAATGCCGTGATCATAAAAAATTCAAATCAAAATGCCAACACCACTCTCGATTTAAGATATTTTACAAAAGTCCAACCAATTCATTGCCCTTGGTGAACAATCTTTGAAAATGTGACGCCAAAGAAACACCATGGTTAGGGATTTTTACATTTTTGTCCCCAATGTTTGGCCTCTGGGCGTTTTTTGTCCCCCATTTTTCCAAGTTACAGTTTTAGTCCCCAATACTGTCGATTTTGAGCATTTTTTGGTTCCTCGGTTAACTTAACCGTTAAGTTGGACGGAAATACAGGCCGGACCAGCCCGAATTTACGGTCTGGCCACTGCATACTGATCCAGGTTCATGTGTGACGGGCTCTCTTATGGACTTGCTGGCATGGATAATCATTGAGACCTCTTCCTTGTAATTCTTGAGGCCTCGGCATTGACTAGTAAGATTCCTCATATGATTTAGACAGATAAGTTATACTCACAATTTCGATTGACTGACGGAGCACGGGCACGAGCCCAACAACTTTCCCGTCTTGTTCAGGTCGTTTATTCTTGGCCTGAAATGATCGAATCGTAGCTCTCGTTGGTGATGATGTGTAAAAGACGATTACAATCTCGAACATTATTACTTCATACAGATATCTTTGAGGCAATTTCCTCCCCTGCCGTGAGATTAAGCCGTGAACAAGCATATAACATGAAATATCATTCGACAGCAAGCATAAATCTCTGACTAGACAATAATAATTAAGCTACAAACCTCGTCTTCACCATCAGCGGTGAAATCGTAGAGTAATATTCGAACATGAAACCTCTTATTTGAGTATTAATTGGCCCGGATCACCCTTTAGGGACATAACTAAAAAAAATTTTAAAATCACAATAATAATAAGGGATATTTACATTTTTGGTCCTCAATGTTTGGCCTATGAGCGTTTTTTGGTCCTCTATTTTTCCGAATTACAGTTTCAGTCCCCAATATTGTCGATTTTGAGCATTTTTGGTCCCCCAGTTAACTTAACCGTTAAGTTGGACGGGAATACGGGCCGGGCCAGGTTTCCTTTTCTTTGGCCTTCAAAATTCGAGTTGGCGCAGCCCGTAAATTCGGGCTGGCCCGTCCCGTATTTCCATCCAACTTAACGGTTAAGTTAACTGAGGGACCAAAAACGCTCAAAATCGACAACACTGGGAACTGAAACTGTAACTCGGAAAAATAGAGGACCAAAAATGCCCATATGCCAAACATTGGGGATCAAAAATGTAAATATCCCTAATAATTATTATAATAATAATAAATCTTTAATAGTTTCGGTTACTAAAGATAGAAAGAAAGAACAAATTTAATGACCAAACAAACATATTGCATTTCTAGGCGAATAATAGTGAGAAGGAAGGTAGAGCTAAGGCTCTGTTTGGCGTAGAGAATCCAGTCCAAATCATACAAAAGAAAGATTACTACCAAATCAAACACGGCGAATCGTCGTCCAAATCTCTAATCCAAACGGAGCCTAAAAGAGATAAAGCTGCCTTTTATCATTCAGAAAAACCCTTTCGGCTGGAACAAAAAGCAGCCGCCATGTTCTTGCACAGAAGAAGAAGCAGAAGCGCCTCCTTCGCCGCCGTCCATTAAAGCTTGATCCACCGCTACTACGCCGCCACTATTCGACCAGCGTTTCATCTCCGGCGAGCCCCCGTTGTTATTCATCGCCGGAGCATTATTACTGTTCACTACAGATGAAGACGACGGGTCACTTGGGTACCAAGAGTTTGATGACAGAAGAGAGCGAACACTCGAAAAACCTGCTCTTGCAGCTAATTGCATACCTGTTAGATAAAATAAATAAAAATTAAATGGACAAATCAAGAAACCCATCTACGAATCGGGGGAAAAGTAAGCAAAAAGGCTTACCTTGATCGGCCAAACGATTGTTTGCCGAGCCCGCGTGTGGAATCTCGTCGCTTGGGAAGCGAGCCGTTTCCTCGAGGCCCGGCCCGATTTTTAGGGGCCCCATGAGAGACGGCGACGATGATTCTCGGGTTTGTCTCGGCATGTAATAAGATGTGCTAGCGTTTTCATGCAAACATTGCGCTGTAATAAGATAAATCGGTTAATTATTTTTTAGTTTCGGTATATTTAGGGGAGTGTCTAAATTATTGAACGACGGTTTTAGTACCGTAAATTTTCAAATTGAATCATTTTGAGAATATATAACGCTTGAAATATAATTTCAGTTCGGAATCAACGCATATGAGTCGTGCTTAACTATTAAAGTGAGGGAAAAATACTCTGTGGTGTCGGACATGATGATTCGGGATCGAATTATTCTCGATGTCATTCTACCACGAGTTAATTGTCACGTGCACCTCACATAGGTCAATTCCTGATTGAAATTAGGTTTCCAACGTTATTTGTCCTCGAATTGCTTCAATTCCTTATAGACGCTGATTTGGTACGAATTTTCCCAGCATCTAAGATTTTCTCCCAAAGTGTGTTAATTATGGGCTAAAAATTATGTTTTCATCGTCAATTATCCACAAATTACTTTAATTTCAAAACTAATTATCCTAAAATTGTAATCCTTTAATTTATTTGTCCTTAAAATACCACTCACGTAATATACAATACTAATAAAAAATAATTCAGTAACAAACTTCACCGTATAATGCAGAAGGAAGTGCAGCAGCCGATGAACTGAGGCGGTGCAAAGACTCTGGCGGCGGCAGCCTTCGCCTCCTCGCGTTATGGTCCGAAAGTCTTTTCCTGCAACTCCTCTTCTTATCGTCGAATTCCGAAAGATCGTGAAACCTAATTAAAGAAAATTAACTAAAAAAATTAACTTTACAACCCAAAAATAAAGATCGAATTTTTTTTCCTTTTTAATTACCTGCTGCATTGCTGGCAAAATCGGCGAACGAATCCTCCCACGACGACTTTAGGGCTCTTCGAGTGGGCCTCGCAAATCCTGTGCCGCCGGTGATAATCCTTCGCCGACTTCAGATTCAGGTCGCATCCCTCCACCTGGCAACAAGGGTTCTGCATATTCTGATAGGAAGCTCTCGACCTCTTCGCCGGCGACGCCGGGAAAACACCGTCGTTCTTCTTGGTCGGAGGTAATCTCTCTCCGGCGGACGGCGGCTGACTCCCGAGACTTAGGTTAATCATCTGGTCCCCGGGAGACGAATTAGGAAAGACTGTATTTTTCTTCCGCGTCACCACAACATCGTCGACGCCATCACCGCACGTGCTTGCAAACGGAGCAAAACCGGCGCCGGCGAATCTGATCGGACTGTGGAACGATTCGGACACAACCGTTGAAGAGATCCCAAGATTATCGCTATCATTATTACAGTATACAACGCCGTCTTCCCAAATTCCCCGCCAAACTAACGTCGGCGAGCTTAATTCTGAGCCGTTGTTGTACTCCATAATTACAGCAGAAGCAAAGCTCTAAAGGGGTTTAAATTATTTTTCTTCCGATTAACACATGTGTAGTGAAATTAATTACTTCCATAGTTGAAATTGAAACTACACGAGTGTGTATATAGGTTGTTGTAGAGGGAAGTAGGTGGCAGTAAGGGTTTGTTGTTTCCTTCAAGAACCACACAAGAGAAAAAAAATTGAAAGTCTCATATATGAGACAGCTAAATAAATTAGCTACGCAACAATTTACTATTTACGTCACTTCGCTTTCGGCTCTTAAATTCTGGGGCTGACTTTTCAAATGGAGATTTTGATAGTCATGCATGGGCATGGGGGTTTTAATTTTATTTAATTTCTGTCAGTATTCCCATGTGGTAATAATGGATGCTATTTTATTTTTTTTGGACGTGACAGGATGCATTTACTACTATGGCTGTAAAAACTGTAGAAAAATCAATCATTTTTTCGAACTGTGTTTGGGGGGAAAAAAGGGAAAGTGAATGGTTATTAATATATTCTAGATCTAGTATAGATTCTTGAATTTCTTTTTTTACCAAAACAATGTCCGAATCTTGATGACAAGAATCTGCCTTATTGGAATTTGGAAGCATAATTTAGCAATATTTGATCCATTGTTTGTTTATTTCAGGTATTATTATTATTATTGTAATATTTATTTATTTATTATTATTATTATTATTCGCGGTCGTCTAATTCTGCACGTGTTTATTAAAAATAATAGTTAGCATGTTGTCAGCATAACTACGTCAAAAAATCGATGACATCACTCAGCAAAGATTTCGAAAATTCAATTTAATGAGAGCTGACTTCCACGCCCCAAGCTATCTCGCTAAAGCTGAAAAAAATCACAAATTTCATAATTACAATCATAAATTAGTAATCTGTATAGATCATAGACGTATAGCTAATTGCCTATAAAAATTAATATAATAACACATTCCTATTACAACATATATTCACTTTCCAAATCTTAATGTGGTTTTGTAGAGCACAGCGGAAACAAAGGGACTATACAGATCCGCATTTAAGACGATGACAAATGGGGACCGATGATAGTTGAGAAACTTTACTACACGCTTTGTTTTGTCTACTTCAATTTATCAAGTCACTGTGTATAGATTAAGACTAAGACAATCAAAATATGGCTAAGTTCCACGTAGCATGGAACTCCGATAGAATATGTTGTACGGAAAATATGTAATTAAATTAGGATTGAAACTAGCAGGATTCCACATATAATATTGACCTACAAACCAAAAAATGTAATTTTTGATTTGAAACCACGTTATTTATTGGCTTAATTATTTTTTGGTCCTTTATATTAAGGATGGAGGTTACAATGACATTTAAATTAAAGGGTTGCAATTTTAGATAATAGGTTTCAAATTGAAGCAATTTGACTGGAATAAGTTATAATCTTCTGTCGACATTGGGGTGGCGTTATAATGACATTTAAATTAAACTAGTATTTCTTGCACACTCGATGCGTGTGCCTAAATATAAATATTTATTACTAATTTATATTTTAAGATATTTTTAATTTATAATATTTAACAAATGAAATAATATTTTTTAAAGGAATTATTTGTGATAATGTGATTGTAATAAATAAAAGATTGAGGTCTAAATACATATCAAAAAAATTATTGGGGTCAAATTGAAATATATTTTTGATAAACCAAATTGGACAGTTTTTAGCCACCCCTCACCATTAATATAATAGAATAGATATAATAGATGGTTGCAATTTTAGGACAAAAAATTTCAAAATTGAATCAATTCGATGGCACATAAACTAAAAAGTTCAAATTTTAAAACAATAAGTTATAAAATTCAAGCAATTTGAGCACAATAGTTACAATCTTCTGGCTATACTTTATATTAGAGATGGTGGCATTATAATGACACCTAAATTAAATGTTGCAATTTTAGGACAATAAAAAATTTCAAAATTGAATCACTTAGAGAACATTTAAATTAAGTTGCAATTTTAAAACAATAAGTTTCAAAATCAAAAGCAATTTAAACACAATAAATTACAATCTTTACAATAATCTTCTGTCGATACTTCGCCCAATAATCTCTCTTCCGCATCCTATTGCCATAGTAAACTTTAGTTGGACTCTGTTTCAAAAAGAAAAATCCTCGACCAAACTCAACTCACCAATTGACATTGCTATTTGACAAAATGATACACCCTTAGATATGCTACAAGATCACACATATACACATATTAAAACATATATATATATATATATATATATATTACTCATCTATCTTCCACGTCATCAGCTAAATTCTTCCCCATAGTCTCAAACGGCGAGAGCACGACGGCTAGGCCCGAGAGAAGCACGACGAGCTGAACGAGAACCACCGCATGCATCTGCCTGCAGCTGTTCACCAATCCAACGGCCACAAGTGGGCTCACCATGCCGCCGATTCTTCCAATAGCCGTTGCTAGTCCAACGCTAGTACTTCGTATGTTCGTCGGATACACCTAATTCAAAGGCCACAAAATGCGAAAGACGAAAACGTTAGATTTCATGATGTTTATACGAATTATATAGATTCCATTTTGTGCAACAATATATGAAAAAGGAAGAAAAAAAAAAAAAAAGAAAGAAAAAAGAGACAACCAACCTCCGGGGCGTAAATACAGGCGACGGTGAAAGTTGCGGAGACGAACGTTCGCGCGACGAACAACAAAATTGTAACGGTGGTCTCGTTCCGACGTGCGTATAGCGGGAAAAGTATTACGGCCGACAGAGCAAACATGATCGCCATGGAATGTTTGCGACCGACTCTGTCTACTATTAACATGGATATGATGAGCCCCGGGATTTCTGGAGATTGTAAAAACAAAAAAAAAAAAGAGTTAGAAAAAAAAAATTGTTGCATAGGGCCCAGAGGGTGAAGCAATAGCCTGCAGACTACACCAACAAAGTAATCCACACTAGGACACAGTGGCGGAGCCTAGAAAATCGTGTGAGTGGGATCCAGTCTAATTGGACCACATACTTCAATATTTTCCAAAATTATCACTGGAGCCCTTTCGCTTTAATTTTGTTCAATTTTAGTCTAATCATTAAAACTTTCAACGTATATTATTACTAAATAATTTTTTTCAGTGGGATCCAAATGACTCCACTGGACCTAATGTAGCTCCACCCCAGCTAGGACATGTCCATGCGTGACAGTCTCCTTAAGATATTGGAGATGCAGGAAGGATTCGAACCTATGACCTCCCAACATCTTAAGATCTCAGCCTTGACCACTAAGCCAAGACCACACTGACAGACTGTAAAAACTTAGCACAAAGTGTAAATTAATAAATAATTACTACGAAATACGTAAGCACGTTACCTGCCAAGCTCGTAACAAACACGTCTACGTAGAGGCCGTCGCTTCTCCCTTTCTCTTCACGCAAATTCACGTCCGCACATTTAGTTTGGCTGCTGCTGAGCTCGGACGTGAGCAGTATAACGCCGTAGTACGCAAACGTGTTGCCGAAGTATAAGAGCCATATCGGAAGGTTCGTTCTGATCAATTTGGAGGAGAATATTACAGACATCAACGAGGGACCTTCTTTAGCAACATATTGTGTTATATCGTCTGCAGCTAACAAAGAAGAGCTTGCTGATTCTGCGGGTAGTGTCGTTCCGTTGAGCTTAGCTGCTGTTTCGAGAACGCGACGGGCCTCGTCGTGTTTGCCCTTGATGCATAGGAATCTCGGGGACTCGGGAATTACCGCGTAAAGCATGAGTACGATGAACGAAGGTCCCGAGGAGAGTGCAACTAACCATCTCCACCCGAGGTTTGGCATGACGATCTGCGAAGAACATTAGAAAATTTGAAAACTGAGATTTCAGTATTACAACCTTGTTGTCTGATAAAAAAAGGTAATATAATTGGGAAATAACATTACTTTCAGTTCAAACCCACGAGCCCAACATAGGTGGATTTCTACTCAGAAACTAATTGGCAATAGAAATAGTAACTCACAAGCTTAAAAAGGGGCTACAATTATTTTACGATTATTACCGCAATAACTACATATGCACTATCGACTATAGCCACAAGAATCGGTCTAATCAACCGACTTATCTAGGCGTTATACTGCTGAGTACCCTCTGTGACGGCAGAAACCCACTTTTTCACAGTGGGTTCTCAGCAGTATAATGCGTACCCAGCAAGGAAACCCACTATGTCACAGTGGGTTCACAGCATTATATAACGAGTAATCAGGTTGAGTACATGTTATATATAGCTGAGTACCCGCTGTAAAAATAAATGCTCTCCTAAGGAACATAGATGACTGAAAACAACCATTGTTTTACCCACTCTGCGTTTAACATAAAGATAGCCACGATGGGCCCCGTTAAGCAAGGGTATAATAGTATTTACACATTAGGAGGCTATTTTCGTAAAATTCATCGCGTATATGAGTATTATAAGGAGAACGCAAGGGCAAACATACCCACGCAAGAGCGGCCTCGAAGACGGTCCCAACCGTCCAGAAACTCGAGAACACCATCATCCAAAAACCTCTATTCGGCGAGGGAACAAACTCCAAAAACCACGAGTTGAATATATGCATGCCGCCGAGCCCGACTCCAGCTAGGCCACGAAGCACCATCAGCGACGCGTAGTTCGGCGAGAAGGCACTCAACAGCCCCGCAATGGCCGTAAAAGAAGCCACACACAGCAGCCCCTTTCTAGATTAAAAAAAATGTATCAAGTGTTTTTGACCAATAAAGAATTTAATTAAGAGATGTGATGGTGAATTTCACGGGCAAAGAGGAAACTTTACTTTCTACCGTAGGTGTCGGAGATTAGCCCCCATAAATAAGCTCCGATCAGCATTCCGGCGAAGACCACGGTGGATATCAGGCTTTTCTGTCCCGGAGAGAGGCTCCACTGGGACTGAACGGCGGACCCCACGAAAGAGAGGATCATCATCTCCATTGCTTCTGCGATCCAACCGAGTCCTCCGTAGGCCAGTAAGAGGCCTTGGAATCTGCCGAAGCCGGCCGTGAGAAGTGCTTCGTCGAGGCCTCCCATATCTATGCAGCTAAAGAAATTTGGTATAAGAAAGTACAATGCAGATTTTAAAAAAAAAAATATATTCTCTTGGATTTGCTATTTTTTGTTTTCGGGTTTGTGTTACATGGAATATTATCGGAGCGACCTTTTGGCTATTTAGCCCCTTGTCACCGAAGTTTTCGTTAGAGAAAAGAAAATACGAGTGAATTAATGGGAGAAGCTTCAACCTTTCTTACGGCTGATGCTGCAATGACTACGGAAGCTTCTCTTGGCATCAACCTAAGCTCCTGCAATGAACAATAATCGGATTTATCCTCGAAATTGTAGAGGAAATGTCCAATTCTGAGTAGAGATAAGCTCCGAAAATAAAGTAGATTTATCTTAAAAATAGTCCCGAACTCAGCCAAGTAGCAAAAGAAACATGCAATCGATCTCCAATCACAGTACATATCATAATCCGTAAAAGGAAAATTGGAAACCTGGGCCTTGCGGATTATCGAGTTCCATTCTGAGGCTCCAATCGAAGTCAACAGTCGTTGAAAATTGAAATGAAGTTGGTTTTATATTAGCCTACGCGAGGTTGTCTCCGGTTGGGTTTCGTCCGGTGCGTGCAATTTTGCCGCTTAAGCGTTTCGACGATTGGGGGATCTCCGATTTTAGCTGAAACCTGACATAATTGTACGCATTAGGTGAGTCAATAAAAAACAAAACGTATCTGGTAATGCAAAAAAATAATAAAAGACGTGCTTAGAGTAATAATTGCTAATTTGAACATATGAAAAATATATGGATCCTCGTAATATGTTATAGAACGTGGAGGACCTGTATCGTACTTTTCCTTAATTCATTCCTTTCCATCTTGAGAAACGAAACGACATAAAAACAAGGGAACAATTGGAATTGGAAGAAATTTGATTGCCGGGCTTAGCTTAAACCCTAGAAATCATGCCTCCAAGAAGAGAACTCTGCAGGAACTTTCAACGCGGAAGGTTTCAGTGATTCACAATCTTTAGTTTCTCTTTTCTGTTTCTAGACTGTCTGTCGTCCGTTCTTGTTTGGTTTATGTATTATACATTGCGACATTGAAGTTTGAGGCGACGCTGCACAGCTGGGAAATAATTTGTTCACCTTATTCGACTCAGCCATAGTTAATTGATGCTAGCACTTTGATTCGGAGGTCAACAATTGGAAATATATATTCGTTATCACGTGTTTTATTGGGTATATTGTTGGTAGAATATAGTTGGAACGACTATTTATGTGATTAATTTTGCGACTCTTGAAAAGATATAGCCAAGGCAGAATAGATTTCTAGATCCAGAAAATGCTTTTACATGCAAATAATCGTTTTTTGTCTCTTGAAGTTGTCAGTATGGTGATCGATGCAAGTTTATTCACGCGGCTGCTGCCCCACAGCAACAAAAGAGCAGTCCTTTTGGATTTGGGATGCAAACGAGCAATCAGTTTCAGCACAATACTCAACAACAACAGGCACCGAACCCTTTTGGATTCGGCGTTCAAAACAATGCCCAGCAAAGAGGGGGAGATGATTTCGCATCAGCACCGAACCTGTTCAAGGTTTTCTGCGTTGTGGCTTCCTATTTCTGCCATTGTTGAAATTTTGCATATTTTGTTGATTGTGTCGGAGCTCATAATTTAACTTATATTGTGTGCTCAAAGTTGTTCCGTTTTTCCAACTATAGCCTTTTGAGAATAAATGGACTCGTTCCTCCGCGATAAATTCCAACAATGCCTCTGTCCCTCCAGCAGCTTCTCATAAGTGAGTGAATATCGTTTTTTATGAATTTGTTAAAATTTTCTTCAGTCGTTTTACTGTTATGTAGAGTTAGGTGAATCTCTGCTTCATCAACAGGTGTACTGATGCCGAGTCCTGCCAACAAATTATGATCGAAGATCTTCAAAATGAGAAACCGTTGTGGAAGCTTACATGCTATGGCCATAAGAGAGAGTGAGTATTGACCTTCACAGTTTATACCTCCGTAGGATGGATTTAGTCACTCATTAATTATTATGGTGTTTGGTGACTGCGAGTCATTGAGTTTCTTGCAGTGGTCCTTGTGACATCACCGGCGACGTCAGCTGCGAGGAGTTGCGTGCGTTGGCATATGATGATGCTAAAAGTGGAAAGAGCTTACAGTTCATCGTGAGACAATTTTCTATTCTATTTTCAGCTCCCCTGCTCTATCGCACAGCTTAATGAGGTCCTTGGAATTTGACTAGAATACCAAAAGATTTAAAACTTTTAACAGAAACATTATTATTGATGAGGTTATACGAATGCACACTTTGGCCCTGGAGACGGGTAACTGATTGTTATTTGACATTATTATTTTAGGAGAGTTAAAATTAGGGAACCGTTGAATTTGGGATATGAAATGAACCATCAAGGACTACATTATCATTAGTTGCAGATCGTATTATGATGCTAAATTCATTCTTTCCGTTGCTAATTTAATCTTTTATCCAGATTGAGCGAGAGAGGGATCTCCTTAACTCCAAGCAAGTCCAATTTCAGAATCTTATTCAGAAGCCTTCGGTCACTTTAAATAATGCTATTAGCAACCAGAGTCCTTTCGCTGTAAACCAATCAAATACACCCTTTGCCAACAGCAATATTCCCCCCGCAGTCTCGAATTTTGGCCAATTGAGTGCTTCATTGAACGCAAAGTATGGTTTCAGAAAAACTTAAAAGTTTATTGCCACTTCCCAGCTTTTTTGTGAGTTTGCTGTTGTTTCCATTGACGTTTCTCATCGTTTGTCACTGCAGGGCCGTTGCCACACCTAACTTTAACTTTGGGCAACCAACCACGGTTCAAAAAAATGCTCAGCCACCTGGCATGTTTCAGACAAACAATTCTCTGTTCAATAATTCAGGTAATAGCTTGTGCTGGTTCAAGCTTCGTGATTTTTTTTCTTCTTTTTTTCCTCTTCTTTTTTTGAGTAAACACACGCTCACTGCAATAGCCAGCAAACAACAGTGGGAGGTAAGCTACCCTAAGGAAGCCCTGGGTGACAGGCTCATGTGAAATTAGGGTTGGTATATATATACAAGTTAGCCTTGACCATATTCATGAAATTGATTGAAATTGTTCATAAAGTCATCACCATTCACTGTTTCTTGACCAGGAACGAACGGTAACCAAATGCCACAACAGAAGTCTCCTTTTTCAGCTGCTTCGGGGAACTCAAGTGCCCATCAAAATCCATTTTTTAGCTCTGCCACAAATGCTCACCAAAACCCGTTTGCAATTTCAGCAAACTCGAGCAACTCCGCCCAACAAAATCTGTTTTCGGTTTCGACAAACCAATCACCGTTTGGTATTGGCAATAGCAAACAAGTAAACTTTCCGGCCTCTTCGCCGGTGTCGGATTCTGGTGCCCCGACGTAAGTTCTCTAAAAAAATATTGATTTTTTTGCAAAATAATATAGGCACTTTTTCGCCTTTGAATGGAATTTTTTGCCCATTTAGTTTTTATCAGTGGGGTACTTTCTTTCTTTCTTTGTCGTAACAATTTATGTTCTCTTTCAGCAATAACAAGGGCAGTAAGGAACCAAGGGTAGTAGATGACAGCATTTGGAGTAAATCAGACTGGAAATGGAATAGTGGCGAGGTAAATATATTATATCGTCTTACATTACATGCATTGGCTGAAACTGAAATGAAAATCTTTTATGATATATTTGTCTGAATTTCCCTTTTTCAGATTCCTGAAGAAGCGCCTCCAGATAACTATATCTTCTAGCATTATAACTTCATGCATCTGAAAATTTATCCAAGTTTCTTGGTATTCATTCTTTCCTCTTTATGGCTTAGTATGAGTTAGTTTAGCTTGTATATATATAGAGAGAGAGAGAGGGGGGGATAGGTTAATTAATATCAGAGTCCCATAATGTCTACTACCCTTGTTACGAATCTGAGTTGTCTTTGTTGTTCGCCGACAGTTGGATCTAAAACATAAGACACAACATTCTTAAAAAATTAATTTGGTCTACATTTTCTTGACTAACTACATGTGCATAGATAATCTTCAAGTGGTATAATTACATTTAATTAAGACCAATCCAACTTATTTATTATAACTATATAGGTTACCTCATCAATTTTCTCCAATGATTTTTTTTTTTTTGTTCTTTTTGGATGAAGACAGTGACTAATTAGTTTGGTTCATTTGTGTTTATTTGTTGTTCCACGCATCAAATTGTAACACGTGTAGAAAAATCAATCGAATTTATGACTTGTCACGATCTGATATATGGAATACAAATTGGAAACTACCGCGACTAATCTTACAAATTTTAAATATGAAGTCCAACCACGAAAGTCATGGAACCGCGTTCTTTATTTTATTCCTCTCCACGGATATACATAATATTATAATGTTAAATCCAACTGGCACAGCCCAAGACTTGAGATGAGATACCCCAAAGACTTTCTTTATTATTATTTATTTATTATCTTAGATTTCGCCGTGTATTACCCTAAAAATAGCTTCAAAGCCTTCACGTTTAGCTCAAAGACAAAAGAGCAGAGTAAAGTTGTATTGTATTTCATTATCTTCAACCTTTGACCCCCAAAAGTACGGTTAAATCTTCCATTGTAGTAACATCTTCAGCAACTCACAGGCAACTACTCAGCAGCTCACATACTTCTTTCACCATTAATAAAAGAAATCATCACGAAAGTAGACAAACAACGCCATTCTCCATCACCACTTCCCACAGCCACCCCACGGCCAATGCCTCCTCCGGCGCGGTGGCTCAGCCACCTGTCCCTCCTCCTCATCCTCACTACCACCGCCGCTGGTGCCCAAGAAACCGCCGTCTTCGAAAACCCGAAACTCCAACGAGCTTACGGAGCATTGCAGGCGTGGAAAAACGCCATACACTCCGATCCCTTCGGCTTCACGTCCAGCTGGAGAGGCCCCGACGTTTGCTCGTACGACGGCGTCTTCTGCGCCGCCTCTCCGTCGAACTCCTCCGTCAGGGTCGTGGCCGGCATCGACCTCAACCACGCGGACATCGCCGGATACCTGCCCGACGAGCTCGGGCAGCTGACCGACCTTGCGCTGCTGCACCTCAACTCCAACAGGTACCGTTGAATAATTGAAGGTTTCTTCCTAAAACTAATTGGTGATTGAAGTAGATGTATCTTTAATTTATATATTGAGTCTGGTGGAATTTATTTCTCGATGTGGAACAAATAATCTCAACATGCCACCTCATGTGTGGTGCGATTCAAAGCCTGATGCGTGAACATATCAAATCGGGTAGCGAATAGTCAAACAAGCGTGATAACACGCAGATCAAACCCGCTCCGAAACCACGTTAAATTGAGGGTTCATTCATGAAACCAATTGGTGATAAGAGCAGATGCCTCTTTAATTTATATATTGAGTCGGACGAAGTTAGTTTTCTGAAATATCAACATACCCCCTCACGTGTGCCACGATTCAAAGTCTAACCCGCGGACATATCAAATCGGGTGGCGGCGAGTCAAACAAGGGCAATAACACGCAGATCAAACACGCTTCGATACCACGTTAAATCGAAAATTCATTCCTAAAACCAATTGGTGATAGGAGGGGATGGTGTCTGCTTGATTTATAAACTGAGTCACGTGAAGTTAATTTTTTCCGATGCGGAACAAATAATCTCAACAGGTTCTGCGGCGCGGTGCCCGACACGTTCGACAACCTGAAGCTCCTCTTCGAGCTCGACCTGAGCAACAACCGCCTCGCGGGGGGGTTCCCCGGCGTCGTCCTCTCGATGCCCTCCCTCAAATTCTTGGACCTGAGGTTCAACGAGTTCGAGGGGAGGATCCCGAGCGGGGTCTTCGAGCGGGATTTGGACGCCATCTTCTTGAACTCCAACAGGTTCCGATTCGGAATCCCGGAAAACCTCGGGAGCTCGCCGGCGTCCGTCGTCGTGCTGGCGGACAACGACCTCGGCGGTTGCGTCCCGAGGAGCATCGGGGAGATGGGGGAGACGCTGAACGAGGTCGTCTTGAAGAACGATAATTTAACGGGTTGTTTGCCCGCGGAGATCGGAGAGCTGAAGGCGGCGACGGTTTTCGACGTGAGCTTCAATGGCTTGAAGGGGAATTTGCCCGACGAAATCGGTGGCATGAGGAGCATCGAGGAGTTGAATGTTGCGCATAATAAGCTGACGGGGGAATTGCCGGAGAGTGTTTGTGGGCTTACGAGGCTGTTGAATTTTACGTACTCGTATAATTATTTCACCGGAGAGCCGCCGAGGTGCGGCGGCGGTGGGGTGGTTGGAGATGGGAGGAAGAATTGTTTGAAGGAGGAGAGAGGTCAACGGAGCGGTGAGGAGTGTTCGAGCGAGGAAGCTAAGGAGTTTGATTGTAGTGGAAGTCGATGTGGCGGTGGTGGTGGGAGGATTGTTCCGAGGAGGGGTAGGCGGCCGGCTCCGCCGTCGCCTAGGGTTAATCGAGGGCCAAAGCCGGCTATCAAGCTACGGCCACCGCCGCCGCCTGTTAGGTCCAGTGCTTCGAGGAGAGGGCCTGTGCGTCGGAGTCCACCTTCGCCCAAGGCTAATCGAGGGCAATCTCCAAAAATCGTGTTTCCACCTCCACCGCCGCCGTCTGCTAGGCCCAATGTTTCGAGGAGAGGCCCAGTGCGTAGCCCACCTTCGCCTTTACACTCCAAGGGCCCAAGGCCCAAGC
The DNA here is from genome assembly GCA_004919715.1 of Linderniella brevidens. Classification (NCBI taxonomy): domain Eukaryota; kingdom Viridiplantae; phylum Streptophyta; class Magnoliopsida; order Lamiales; family Linderniaceae; genus Linderniella; species Linderniella brevidens. The sequence continues at coordinate 2,704,163 of SWDC01000146.1, forward strand.
GAGGATTTCTGGCCCCACCACCACCGGTTGGTCATAAAAGGTCGCCGATCATGCGATCGCCACCATCGCCAGCACCCATACTGCCGCCTCCACCGCCGCCGCGACAGGAAGTACCACTGCCTCCGATAGTTGGAGTATCGTATGCATCTCCGCCACCACCGACCATTCCATATTACTAGTTTGTTGGTCGTTGGCATTAAGTTGGACGAAAATTGCGTGTAATTAGCATTTTTTATTTCATTCTTTCCTTTGTTCTGAATTTCATTCTTTCCTTTGTTCTGAATTTCATTCTCGTCGCGTTTTTTCAGTGATTGAGTGCTCTGATTTTGTTAGCAACGATGATGTAGTATTATCTTTATCACCAACCTACAATTAAAAGCATTTTTCTTGATTAGATATGTTTTTGCATTTATGTTATTTATTTAACCTTAAATCTTTTCCCCCTATTTTAAAATGATTTGTAGGGCCGACCAACGCGGTTTTCAATTTGCTTCGTCACTTAAAACTTTACATAAAGGAACGAAAAAAAACGTGTCTCCGACGTGTAAAAATACAATATTTTTTTATTAGTTCCTAAGATGGGTGTCATTACCCTTTAAATCTTATGAAGATTAGGCTGTAAAGCCACCATCTTTAATTATCCTAATGTTCCCCCATTGAAAAAAAAAAACCATAGCCCACAAAAGAAAACGTCATTCCACCGTGTAAAGTTTCGATCTTTAATAAGCCTTTGGTGCATCTATGATTCTATATATAGCTCCCTTCTAACAATATACAACTTCCCTCAACTCCCTAGTTTCTTACACCTGCAGATTTTCTTGATTCGACAGACAAAAAATCCCTCTTCTATTATATTACAGCACAAAGATGGTGGTGAGCGATCAATTTGTGCTGTGCAAGGTGGCTCTTATCCTTTGCATTAAGGATATTATTCACTAGTTGTTCATCGTCATCGTCATCCAATTTAAAGATTGTAGGAGAAAACCTCACATTAACGACGCTAGAGAGCATCATCGAACACGGGGACGAAGAAGAAGATATTTCGTGTGCTGTGTGCTTGGAGGAGATGAGAAAGAATAGTCAAGTTTACGAGCTGAGAAACTGCAGCCACGTGTTTCACAAGCACTGCCTCGAGAGGTGGCTTTGCTACGACAGTAAGCTCACGTGTCGTCTTTGTCGGGCTTCTCTCGTCCGGGTCGGGCCCGGGTCGACCCATTCGTCGCCGGAGGGCCCGAGTTGGGCGGTGGAGAAGATGCTTTACTTGTTCGGAGACGATCTTCTTCCTTCTTGAACCGGAACTCACGACCGATTTTCTTGATTTATTATTTTTCATTTCCCACAAATTCTTATTCCAGATTGGATTATATATATACGTCTTATTTTGAGTTTTCTGTATATAAACATGGGTTTTGGTCGGAAATTTCTTTGACCGGTTATAAATACGTTTACGAAGTAAACGAAGATAATCTTTTACCATCTACATATCTACTGTAAAACCTTCTGTACATTTACAATTTCAAAGCAACAATCTTTAAAGTTAATGATCGATCGTCTCCACCAAATTGAATCCGTAGGCCTCCAACATTTCCAATGCTGCAACGAACCCAAAGCAGAGAAAGTAGATTTAAAAACATCCCACAATTTCTAACTGTTCATCAAGAAACAAACATCTTCGTAAGAATCTGACTCACCAGGCACGTAGATTTCGGAGCTCATGGGCCTCAAGACACCGTGTGATTTCACGATTTTATGCAGTATGAGCTGGGAAAAAAAAATCAAAAATTGAAATCTCAAAATTACAATCAAGAAGCACATTAGCTGTTTAAGTAAGCAAGAGTTGGTTTAGTATACCAGAGCTCCAATTGCTGCAGGAATCCCAACTGTTAAAGCCATTGCTGTGTATTGCCTTCCTCCTTCGATCTTTCCGAAATCTAGCAATGTCGCTCGGTGGCTTTCACGAGGCTTTTGTTCGCTCGGGAATTCGACTTCAACTTGGTGATGCAAGATCACCATGTCCTAAAGGTCATCATTATTTTATTATCAAAATCAGGAATTTTTAGGAAAATTGCCTCCTTCCAAGTTGGTTTCTAGAAAAAAAAAAATTAGCATCCAAATGCGTAAAGTCTATTATAACCTTTACTAACTGGACCCCATGAAACGGGATGTGGTTATGTTAAACACGAAGCGTCTTAAGGGAGGGCGGATGGGGTGCAGAACAGTGGTTGCCATCAAAGTAATTGGTCACAGACTCACAGGTTCAAATCTTACTACATCAATTTTTTTACAAGGGTACTCAGTACCTGAGACCCACTGTGACATTGTGGGTTCTGTCGTCACAGTAGGTACTCAATATAACGGGTACTTGAAACTGGGTACCTATTGTGACAACGTGGGGTTCTCAGAATTAAAATGACAAAAATACCCTTAAAATTAACGTCATTGACTAAAAAGACCAGTTAACAAGCCTATTTAAAACCTTTTTGGTCAAATGCTAATTTTTTTAAAGAAAAAACCCATTAAAATCATTTGTTAAGGCCATGTTTGGTACCATATGAACGGGGTTAGCCTATTGTTAGATTAGTAGAACTGCTAACAAGTATGAAGCTTACATGTTCTTTGTCTGAATAAGCCATTCTTTCCTCCATTCTAAGGCAGGTGGCGTGGAACGGGCATTTGCATGATAAGGGTATTTCCGTCTTTTCCAGGAAGCCCAAGAACCTGACCGAACAATTTCACACGAGGGTAATAAGCTTATGGAGAAAAAGAGCATCAGATTAGATATGTAAGCTTTTATTACGCGATAGTTTTTGCAGCTTTCGTTGCAGTTCCTTTGTCACTGCAGAAATTGAGGGCAACAATCTGATCCGAAATCTCGTTCTCGCATGTAATAATTTCCTCGGTCGAGCTTTTAAGATCGATACGAAGAAGGGAGAGTAGAAAGTCTCTGTAACTTGGCCTATTTTTGCTTCGAAGGATTTGGCTCTCATCAGTGTCAAAGAAACCGATTCTTGCCATTGTTCCCATTATTTCACCGAAACCTGCATAAATACATTGATATATATCTTCTTTCGTCTCGAAATAATTTGATCAATGTGAATGATGGCTACTTAAAAAACCTCACCTTCATATCTGAGGGTCCCACGAAATATAGTCGATGCTTCGTTGCCGATGCCATAAAGCTCTCCGTATGTTAACGAGTTACGATTCGGTAGGCATTCGAATGCAAAAGCGGGATAATCTGGGACACGAAACCTTACAGCCGAATCATAAAGCTTGTCCCCTGTTATAATAACCATACAAAGTAACAAGAATTAAGTCAATGAAGCACACGATCAAATAATTATTGATTTTATACAAAGGACCCACCACCAACATTCACGATTTCACCATTGTATTTGTACGTAGCTGGATTTCGACCAGCTCGAATGGCCCCTTCTGGGCTCCAACTAAATTTTCAAGAGAGAGAGAGAGATGATCAATCTCATTATAATTTGCAATTATTTAACCGTCATATTTGAAAACCCGAGATTAAGCTATACCTAAATTTGTAAGCTAACGGATTGTTTGCTGCATCTGGAGACGGTAGACCACCGCAGAAAGAAGTGAAAGATTTGATCTTTCCACCACGTGCATGAGCTTCATTGATCATCTTCATAGCCAACATGTGGTCTGTGCAAGAAAATAAAACTCAGTCTTTGTTATCATTGAACCAAAATCATCATTTCACGATGGCTCATCAAACAAAGAATGATATTGACATTTAAAAAAGACATTACCAATTCCAGGATCCAACCCCATCTCGCATAAAATCGTAACACCCGAACTTTTTGCTGCTTCATCGAACTTGGACATGGAATCATCAACATAGCTAGCAGTGACTAGGTGTTTCTTTAACTGCATTGCGATATTGTGTTTTCAGAAGAAAGAACATGAAGCAGCTAGCTATGTGGGGTAGAGTAAAGCTGTTGTGAAGGCCAAATATTGTTGGAAACAAAATATATAATTTAAAATACGATACACTTCATTCAAGCTTAAGGCGAAGTGGTCATTCAACATGGTATCAGAGCTCGGGGCCAAAGAGGTCTTGGGTACGAATCCTTACGACCACCCATTAAAGAAATTACCCGTTTAACGCTAGATAATTAAGAAATCAGCCAAGACGTAAGGGGCATGTTGGAAACAAAATATATAAATTTAGAATATGAGATACACTGCTTTTAGGTGAAATTGTCATTTAGAAAATACTAAAACAATTCGTACCTCAAGACAGACACCGGCTATGGTACTGTGGCAACTAGGTGGTAATAAACTGATGACAATATCAACCTGCAGCCAGAAAAGACTGAAGACGTTAGTCTCGAAAAGATTTTGAAAAACCTTAAATATATATATATATATATATATATATATACTTATTTATAAAGAGTTATCTAGTGATTGATCCATAACATCACCTGCAAGATATATTTGCTAAGATCATCCTTGTTCGTAATGTCCAGCTCAATCGCCTTCGCGTTTGGAATGCCTTCAGTAACCTGTTCCATGTCATAAAGTTATACATCACATTTGAGAACATAAACATAATCAAACAAATAAGCGATCGTAAGTTCAAAAACTTAAGCAGACCTCTTCTGCATCTTTTATGTATAGAGAAGCTACGATAACATGGACACAAGCCTTAGCTTTCGAATCATTGTCAGTCAGACAATTCAACCACTGTCTAGAGGATGTAAGAAACTCAACCGCCGGCCGACAAACGCGACCGGCACCTAAAATGAGGACCGAAGAAGCATCACTCATTGCCTCATCAACTGGATCACTTCCCTCTTGGAATTTTCCAACCGTAAGAGAAATCATATTGTTTCTGGTGTCTAAGTTCTTCGGGCTCGTTGGATGAGAAAGTGATGTTAAGGAATCAATGATCTTGTCTAGGACTGCTTTGTCATCAGCACCAATCTGGTTAAATAAGAAAAAATAAATAATCGTATACAGATTAAAAAAAGGTAAAACTATTTCTTAATGAGAATTTAGAGCTCAACCCACTTCGAGTTCAGAATAAGACGTGGTATCCGTGCTTTGACCGAGTTGGCATTTCACCAAGTGAAACGAGCCACCTGCTGATTCAATAATGTCTAGAGCTTCATTTATCAGGAACTGATCGAACAAATGGCCACTCAATGAAACCTGCAACGATATCATTACAAGCAGAAACTCATTAAGAGCCAAAATCAGATGAAATAAGTAAACGGGAAAGAAGAAAAGCGACGAAAAGAGTAGCCCACAAGAAGATTTTACCAGTGTCGTATATTTCATATTTTCTGGCTTTGAAAGTGTTACGGTTTCTGATAAGCATCTGTGGCATGAAAGGAGGAAATATATATCGAATTTAACTAAAACCGATAAAACAGATGAGTTCTGTGAAGGTATAGAGAGTAGCATCAATAGAACATACTCGATATCAGACAACCTCATTCGAGGGATGTATTCGTATAATGAGGTTAGTGATCCACTATGAACTATACAAGCTCTCTTTAGGTGCGGAGGCAATGCATCGAGAAGATTAGAAGAAGCTAAGCTTCCAACGAACTGGCTTAAGATATCGCCGAAGTGTTGGGAGGCCTATGTCATTACAAGATCGAATGTAAGAATCATCACAGCATCAACGGGCAGAAAATAGTGGGGAAAAAATGAAATTACAGGAATCTGAATACTATTTTTGCCACCTCTTTAGCAAACTCTGTTGGTAGAATATCTACAGCGGAACATATTATACCGTCGCCATCCATGTCATGATGGTATGAACTATCATGGGGATCATATCTAAGATGTATTTGGAAAATGTTAGAGATCAATTTCAGATGAAAAAGAAAATTTAAAAATGGCAATTTTATGATCCAAATGCGAGTGAAGGTACCTAATGAAAGGTGAGTCTATAGACGTCGTTCTATTCACAAATTCGAGCGAGCCACCTACATCACAAGTTATATCAGCAATTCCAACGAGTGGGCTTCCGTTCATTACCAGATCTTGCAGTTGCTCATTGGTCAACAACCGAGGAAACCTTTTTTCCCAATACATACAGTTCACTGCAATGCAAGAGAAAAGGAAAGAGCCCAAATATTACAGTGGAGTTTCCAAAACTATCCCATAAAGAACGAACAGAGAGGGAAAGAACCTAATACAGATGTGAACGGAGATATTTTTTCATTGAAAACGGGCCTGTAGTTTTCTGGGTGTGCATAGTAATCCACCTGGAAAGAAAAAGAGGATCTTGTAACGATCAGAGGATCATAAAATGTTTATCGTTGTTGCATGACTCGACAATCAAATGAAAAGATTGTTTCCATTTTTATTCTACAGAATCTTTTCAAATAAAAACAAGAATCCAGTCTTTTTAAATAAAGACTCGCCTTATCGAAGATTTTGGATGAGTCTTTGGGTTCTACCATGTCCTTAGAGGTTACCACACAGCCATATACTTGAAAGGCTCTCTTCGAAGGTTTCCCAACGTGATTAGCATCCCTGGCCTAGCCACAAAAACACATATCTTTTTTTATATCTTTCACAACATTAACAATCAGCAATCATCAAAAACAACTAAGATGACAAATCATAATAGCCGCATCCATTGTCTTCTATAGTTCAATTACCTCTTTGAATAGTTCCGGGAGTTTGCTAGGGTCAACAAAACTGTGAGGTAAGAGCTTGAATATCTCGCGTGCTCCTTGAGAGACTGCACGAAACAGAGAATAGAATAGAATAGAATCAAATTGGCAAGCAGAGGTCTATTGAAAAATTATTGCATGATATAAAAGCTTGTAAGAAATTAAATCAATCATTCACACCATTTCCGTCACCCGTGAACACAAATACGAGAGGGCAGATTCCAGAAGGTAGACCCATCGTGGCTATCTCTTCACCCACAGATATTATAGCAGATTTTGCAGCAGCCAATGAAGAATACATGTAAGATGCGCCCAAAGAAAGAAACGGTGTTGAATAACCGAGGCTAAGAAACCCTGCAGCAAAAGAAAAAGATTGTTTATCTTGCTCCCATAAAAGCCTCTGTAATCTAACTTTGTAATAACTTAGCAAGAATTTATAGCGACACGACGGGCCCCGCTATAATGCTTACGCTGTCCTAAGCCGCTGAAGAAATCAATCATTCCCGCTCTTCCAGCAAATTTCCCAAATGCTAATATCCTCGCACCATCATCACCAGTTATAAGCTCGTAATCAAACAGAGTAGCCCTTTCAGCCAAAATCTGGTACATCGAAAGGTCATATAATCAATCAAAAGGCGAAAATCGAGGAAACCAAACATAGCCTACCGGTATTTCACAGAACACACCTTATCAAGAAGAGGCATGTTTTCTTTCTGTGCTTTATGCGTGTGAGAGAAGAATGCATAAGCTCTATTGGGAAGTATCATCTCCAACTGTAATCAAATCTCTGACAACTAGTTATACATCTTAAAATGTAAGGTCAGTTCAAATCAAGAAGAAGCAAAAAAACGAACAACCTTTGGCTGTTTAACCCCGACAATTAATCCGCATTGGGACAAATCTTCAGATATTTCACAGCCAACATCCTCGTAAAGGTCATCGTGGTAAATTCTTTTCTTCGACGGCTGCACCACAATTCGAGCCACACCGGTTTTACCCGTGCCCCCATGGAGTAATCCAGCACAGTGTGAAGGTGTTAGAGGGACTCTTCTCTCCCACTTGTTCGTCGACTCAGAGAGGATTCCGACGACTCCATTACCAAGCATTGTTGTAATTATTCCCCGTAATTAGTCCTGATATGAAGAGGTAACACAACTCTAATCAGATTTCTTCATGTTTTAAGGCAACAACAGAGGAATCGAGCGATCGTACTGCTAAATAGCCTTGAAGCCCACTAAAATCGACCAACGTGAGGAACATTAGAGGCCAAAATCACAAGTTGATGGAAAACAATAATCAAAAACCGAAGAACGAAATTCCAATCAGAGATAAACATGCATTCATATGGAGAATTAAAATGAACAATCAACAAAAGGGAAAAAAAGGAAAATAGAAAACCTGAGCTTCTCGATTATAATCGGTTTCCGTTTCCAGCAGAAAGTGTTGAGGCTTTTCGAGATGATTTGGCTATTGTAGTATGTATGTGTCGAGTCGCTTTTCCAAGATTCACTGTGACGAAGAGAGATTTATATATTATATTATATTTTATTTATAGATAACTATTTTGTTAATGCTTATCTCCATAATAAAATAAGTTTTATCATAACTGACTAAACTTATCCATCTTTAACAGTAACTAAATACTATCTATTTTTTAGACTATTTTGTACACAAGAAAACGCTAACAGCGTAGCGTATGGCTAATTCAATGCATCGAACCAATTTTAAAAATTTTGTATGATGACAATTGATATATACACGTGTTTAGTGTGATTCAGAAAAGGCAAAAGCCACGTCAGTGGAAAATATTATCACGTAAGTTAATATGGATTAAAGATAAACATGACGTGTGTAAAATAATAATGTGACAGCAATCCGACTTGGCTAAAATAAATAGAGACAAATTAGTTGTGTATGAAAGTTGGCAAGACGAAATGTATGCATTAGCTTGTGAGGACAAAATTATAAATTATTAAAATATTTTGGTTGTTATTTCGCTTCTATTAACCATTTTTCGTTGTCTAACTTAGTAACCGGTTCACGTCCAATGTGTGTGCAACAATAAAAACAATGCAATAAATTCTACCGCATTTGATTGTTTGTTCTTTTATTCGTAGTGCTAAAGTTATTTTTATTTTTATTTAATTTTTGCAATTCAAACCCGGATTTGATCGTGGAGGAGAAAGAGACATGGGGAAGTAATTTAACTTTGTTATATGTTTTATTTATACTTTTTATTATAATAGAAGTAAGAAATTTAACGTGACAGTTATTTTCTTTAATCGCATGTTATTATTTTTATTTTTTCTCAATTATTAATTATTAAAAAAATATGATTAGTCAACAATGACACACCAAATTAATGATTTTTAACTTGTGTTCTTGCTATAAGAGTATAGATATAATAACTGTCAATGTAATTTAGTATCTCACTCGCAATTATTATTTTACCTTTTTATTTTTTATTAATTTTCGTTTGAGTTATTACCGTTTATTATAATTATATTCTTACAAATAAAATTTTTATATACTTAAAAATACATAATTAACTTTTTGTGAGTTAATAATTAACGCAATTATAAAATTAAATCACACACACAAAACTAGGTTTCATAGTATATCGAGAGGGGTGGATTATTTATCACTTTAACATAAGCCCCAATGGAGTGTTAAGACGTAAAGGCCCAATTTAAGGCCCTTTTACCGTACCGTCTTCTGACTCAAACAGAATCGAGGCCCGATGGAGCAGTAATTACTATTAAATTGATTGGTAGAAATATAGTGAGAGAAACAAAATTCAAATCATAGACAAAACAGAATAACTTTTTCTAGGTTCTGACTATTATCATTAGATTTAGCGACAATTAATCATGTAAGCTTATCTTAAGCACATGACCAAATCGCACGTAATCTAATTACAAATAAAAAAAACTGATGTGATATGTAATATGTCTAGCTGAGAATATCGTATCTCAAAAAATCCAGATCACATGTTCTCATAGGATTAGAATATTGTAATGATTGACTTAATATACATATATTGTCAAGGTCGTCGAAAAAGATCATCTAATCGATACCGAGCGAAGCAAAATAAGTAAACACAGAGATAGACATGAAATTTGATAAAAACAAATTAGAGAATTTGAGTTGTTTTTCTAATAAAAAAAATGACTCTATTTAAACTCCTTTCTTTCTTTTCTCCTGAAGCATTACAATTACAAAAGCTATGAAGATATATTAATGAAAGAAGGATAAATTTCAACGTAGGTCACCTGTAACCTAGCTCTCATAGGAATAACATGAACCATATCTTTAGTTTTGACTACATGTAGATAATAATTCAATCGCTTGGACAAAAAAAAAAGACTACATGTAGATAATAACAGAATAATAATTATTAATCATTATAAAATAATACTAACTACCGTAACCGCTTAATTGATAGTCATGAGAGACACCACATGGAAGATGGAATTTCTGCATGTCTATAGCTCTATTTCGAAATAAATTAAAATATTGAAAAGTATTTTCCAAAGGTATCAGTATTTGACCGACACAATAAACACGGAATGCATGCACTCATGTACGTGCAAAGAAAAAATTTAATTAATCGGAATTTATTTGAATCATTCCTCAATAATAGTGGGTGGTTATGCTTTGGAATAATTTTAAGTTATTAATTTAATTAAATAAAAAAGATGAAAGACCAGGTGCAATGTTATTTTTTATCATGGGTTAATTATTTTTATTTTTCACAATTATTAAATCCAAGAAAAATCTGATTGGTTAATTATGATACACCAAATTGTAGTTTTTAAATGATGCTCACGCTTAATAAAAGAGTAAAGATATTTTTCTATACTCTTACCATCCCCTCCGCCTTTATCTTGAAGTAAATAACAAAAAGAAAAGGACGAGTAAAAACTCCTCCCCTTCATCCATCAACGGGTGTTGGGAAGCTTATGTCCTCTTTTTTCTTGGTCTCTACTTCGTTCGCGTGTGGTTATAGTTATTTTTTTGAAGAGTCTCTTGATTGGGAGTTTGTGTCTCCTCGTTGTATAAGTTATTTTTTCTCTGGTGCAGAATAAGACAACTAAAAAAAAAGTAAAAAGAAGTGATGAGTGACGTAAAGATTGGGTTAATATATATGCTTTGGGAGTGTTATTTTGATTTATAACGTCTTTTAGTTCCTTTTTAGACTGTTAATCTTGTTCTCGTTTGGCTTTGTTTTTCTTTTTTTCGAGTTTGTGTTGTTTGTTTGTATCTTGAGGAGAGCTCTCTACCATCTAGGTGATCTTATATGTTACCACATGTATTTGTAGGATTGTTTATCCCCTTGTAATTTCAATGTGATAATGAAACTGCAATTTAAAAAGAAATAATGCCAGTTTTTGACTGAAATCGAGAACACACGATTTTAATTAGAGTACAACTTCAGGCTGGATAGTTTAATTTCAATGCATTAATAAAATAATGGACAATTATACCATGTCCATTTGCTACTTATGAGTTATGACTATTTAAGGGTTAATTCATGATTGTTCTAATATTCTGAAGTATATCTAAAAAATTACATGAAATGCATGCATTGAAATCACCCTGTAATGATTTTGTCTAATGTTTCAGAGTATTACATGTTCTACAGGACCACATACATATCTCGACAAAAACTATAGCACAATCAACTTTAAGGTATCGTTCTTTAAATTGCCATACCAACTTGTATGATTATATACATAAATATTAATATACTTCGTGTATATCATTTACTCCCACCTAAAATATGGTTAATTCATTGCACCAAAGAGTAGAGAGGGCATTTCTAGCTAGGCAGCATAGGTCAGTTTAATAAGGTACCAAACACACTGTTGGAGATTGTGATAGTTCAACATGTAAGGACAGTAAAAGGGTGGTAAGAAAATATAATTTTTTTAAAAAAACATTATTCCTTAATTACAAACAATTGTTTTTTAAAAAAAAATTGCAACTCAAGAACATGGCAAAACCCTCACCGGCCATTGCACATGTCTATCGCTTTCATCAATCCTCGAAGCACATTAAGATTGCACACCAAACTCTTAATGTGTCTGAAAGCTACTTAAAATGTAAATAAATAAAATATAAAAATAGAAAGAAGTCCTTTGTTATATTGTATTCGGTGAAACGTGGGTCCCAGAACCGGCGATTAAGTGCTAATTGTCTGAATTAATCTCGTCGACTTAGTGTTAATTAATTCAGGTCGTATGATAAAACATGTTAAAATATTGTAACACATACTAACGTGTCAACTTAGTAAGTATTAATGTTAATTATTTTATCGTTACCGTTGGACAGAGGTAGTTGAAAGAATCTTTATAATTTAAACATGCAATTTGTTCTCGTTTTATTTTAATAATATTACCAATATAAATATAATAGAATAACAGAACACGAAAATATTTTTTTTTATTTTTTACTACTATAGGGAAATTTAGAAAGAGGGAGAGAGAGAGAGTTGAAAGAATCTTTATAGTTTGAAACATGTAATTTGTGCAGTGTGCTTCTTTTATTCGTAAAATGTTAACAATATATATATATAATCGAAGAATTACGAAATAATAATCTTTTTTATTTTGAAATAGGGAAATTAGAGAGAGAGAGAGAGAGAGAGATTAGCATAGCTAAAGCAAGCCCCGACCACACCAAACCAAGAAAACACATCGGACCCAAATTCCAATCCTCCAACATCGTCTAACCACATTATAACCACATGGGGCCCAAATTAATGCAACAAGCACATTAACATTACAACCCCAAAACTTCTCCAAATTCTAATTTCACCCCTAAACCCGCCCTACCTATATAACCCCGAAACTTCCGTGCTGTTTCACAAAGCAAACACACACACACGTACCAAAAAGAAACCAATAAAAGAAAATAAAAACGAAACATGGCCAAGGGACTCAACAAGCTCAAATCAGTCCTCAAGAAAATGCAGTCGTTCAAAATCAACCGAAGCTCCATCATCGCCAACGCCGCCACCTCATCCGACGACGAAGACTGCTCCGGGGAGAACCTTCACGCGGTCTACGTCGGGAAATCCCGCCGGAGGTACCTCGTGTCCTCCGACGTAATGGAGAACCCGCTCTTCCGCGAGCTCGTCGAGCGGAGGAAACTCACCACCGAAGGCGTCGGCGGCGGCGGCGCTCCGTCCGTCGCCGTCGGCTGCGAGGTCGTGCTCTTCGAGCACCTGCTGTGGATGCTGGAAAACGCCGATCCTCAGCCAGATTCGCTGGACGAGCTCGTCGAGTTCTACGAGTGCTGACGTGGATTTGCTTGACTTAACGAGAATGTCGCAACAGCTTTAATATATGTGGCGGATAGTGAGTGAGAGAGTGAAACTGCTGGCATTTTTTTTTTTCACCGTTCTTCTCGACGAGAATGTTTTTTTTTTTTCGTTTTAATTTTAACTTTCTCTGCTTAACTGTAATAATGATTGTTTAGGAAGACGCTTAATTAAATGTCGAAATAACTGTCGTCGATGTATGTAATTTATATGATTGCTAATATAAAATAATAATCATTCTTGTGTTAATGCATCTCAATATATGCTTCATTGGTATTATGTATAAAACAATATTTTTGTTTTTCTATCTGCGGTCTCCATGCTAATCATTTGACTTTTGGGATGCCATTAATTATATGTATTCGTAGGTTAGTTAGTAAACCGCAGGCTTTTTTGGTGAATATAAAGTACAAGTAAACAACGCGTTAGTGCGATGATTCTCTAATCATTCCCGTAAAGTTGTATTTTTTCGATTTAATAATAATGAGCTAGGTTGCTCGTAATTTAAAAGTGATGCAAATAATAATAATAATTTGAGTAAAGAAACCCGACAAACCGTTACTTTTTATGAATATGGCGAAACAATGATGATGATGATCGTGATAACTTATGTACTAATTAGATTATCATCAGATCATTTATGCCGTTATTTTCTTAGTCCTAAATAATATTATCAATATTAGTTAGTTAAACACTATACATTAGGAGTTCGGAAACAAACGAATAGTAGCATGAAGACGACCGCATTTTCCGGCTTTTTCTATGGGGCCTTACAGCTAATTTACATTTTGTTATTCAATATTTAAAGATTATATCCTATATACAATATACTCCCTCCAAAAAGTCGAATAAAATTAAATACTCACCTTACCTCTTTTCTTCCTTCTGCCCGACAACGACAAAGGATTAGGAACAAAAGTGAACCTCCCTACTACTAATTTCAATTAAAAGAAAAAAAAAATAAATCCTTTTTACCAAAATGAGAAGCCATTATATTCATTAACCATCATTAATAATGTCAGTGATAATAGGTTAGAGACCAGCCCATGTGTGCGGGCCCAACAAACGGCCTTTAAAGCCTTAAGCAAGAGGCCCCTTACAATAACTCGCACTCTGTCTCCTACGGTCCATACAAAATTTCAATCTCGTACTAATCTCCAACGTGAACTAAACTAAAGTTGTATGTGTGTGTGTGTGTGTTACGCTGTGTTGTAATATAAAAGATGAAAAGATACATTAATGAAAGACGGATTAATGAGTTCCAGTTTCGTAGCAGCGGTGTACTACTAACTAATTTTCTTATTATTGTTCATTTAATATTCAGTAATCTTGATTTTAAACAGTACGAAAGAAATCACAGTGGGGGTGCCATGAGAGATCGTCTTTTCGTATTAGGACTGAGACTTCGCAACGACAAGGTGGTGCACCACACTTGGAGGGCATTAGTTCTTGCAAAACCGAAATGTTTTGTTATTTTGTATCTTACATAAAAAGAAAACATAGGGGATGTAGCTCAAATGGTAGAGCGCTCGCTTTGCATGCGAGAGGCACGGGGTTCGATCCCCCGCATCTCCATTTAAAATATATGTTGGAGTTCACTGTTTTCTGCTAAAATTATTTATGACGCTGGTAAAAATTTTCCGAATAATTATTTTTAAATGTGTTCCACTCCATAGTCCACTTTTAATGGTCAGTATAGATTTCTTAAGCCATCATATGGGCCCTAAACCAATTATATTAGCCCAATATGACAGCCCGTAGGCCCAATTAGTGAAATTTATATGATATATAATTGATTAGGGGTGAGCAAATTCGGATTTTCGGATATCTAAAACCTAAAACCATATCCGATCCGATTTTAATCGGATATCCGAAAATCCGGATATCCGGATTTTGGATATTCGAAATCCGATTTTTTATTTCGATTAATTTTTTTTAAAAAAATATTGATTGTAACGTATTCAATTTTGTTTTCAACTCTTCATTTATTTTCACGAATGATATAAATGCAATCCGATATATTTTATTTGTGTCAAATTAGGATATTTAGTTTTTTTTTTCCTTTTTCTCTTTTTGGGCCTAATTTTTCTTTGTTTTTGGCCTATTATTTAATTTATTATTTATTTTAAATAATAAATCGAATACGGATATCCGGATTTTAATACCGAGTGTATCCGTATTCGATCCGGTTTGTGTTAAAATATTCGGATTCGAATATCCGATCCAGTTTTAAAAACCGAGTATCCGATTTTTCGGATTTTATAAACCGGATATCGGATCGGATTTTGAATTCCTGATATTTTTGCTCAGCCCTAATTGATATACTACAATTTTTTCCTTTTCCGTGGTGAAATATAGTTCGTATACGTAACATTCGAAACTCATCTAAATGTGAAAAGGCAATTAATTTTTATTTGAACAAGTCTATTGTATTTAAAAAAAGAGGACTTATATTACAAACTTTTTTTCTCTGCAGAATTCCGTTATATCTACGTTCCGTTATATCTACGTTCCGTTATATGGGCCTAAGTTTATGAAGGCCCATATTATTTGGGTTATGGGTCATACGGCCCAAACTGAAGCTGTAGCAGGCCTTATTTATCTCTCGAGCCTTTTGCTACTTCAATTACTTTCAGAAATGTCACAGAAAATTTAACTGAGGAATTTGACACCCTCGGCTCAAAAGAACTAAACCCTACCTGAAAGCTGCCCCAGGCCGCTACCAATGGAGGCAGAGTTCATCGCACCACCGCCCAGCGCCGATGAAGATTTCTGTGCGGCAGTGCTTTCTAAATTCTCCTCGTCTACTGCCACCAACGAACACCACAATCACGTCTGCGCCGCCGTCGGCGCCACCTCTCAGGAATTGAGGGACCAAAATCTGCCTCTAACACCAGTGTCCTACTTCGGAGCTACGTGTGCTTCCATCGACGAATTAACGGCATCCCATGACCCACCCGGGCACGTTGTCGACGCGTTAGTCACCGTATTGTGTATGGCATTCGACGCAGTTCCGGTGGCTGTGCTGAAGAAGAAACACGATTACCTGTCGGAGCTTCTCGTAAGAGTCCTGAGAGTTAAATCGGTTGGAGAGAACGGGATAAATCCCGGGTTGAAATGTGTGGCTAGGCTTGTCCCCTTGAAGGAGAAGGCTGAGTGGGCTAACGTGACACAATTGTGGGGCATGGTCGTGGATTACATGACTGATGATCGGATTAAGGTGAGAGATATAAGACATGTCTTTTTGTGTTTGTGTTTGTGTTTGTGTGTGTTTGTGCTGTGTTCTGCAGATGATTAATGATTTTTTCTAGAATAATCAGTCCTTTTTGTTGTAGCGTTCATGGAATTTGCTTCATGTTGTTTCATTGATTTATATATCAAGTTAATCTAGTCATGTTGTATTGTTTTTGACATTTCGATGAAGTTCTGTGGGAGAAAACCAAAATGGTTCCTGATGTTGACCCCACCCTGTGGACCAATTAAGTCGCCAATGTTTTCGCCTGAACCAATTTACTCCCCCATGTTGTTGATTTTGAACCAATTTGATCCTTCTGTCACGATTAAGGTCAATCTTAACGAGAATCTAAGCACAATACTGTGAGGCACGTTCGAGATTTTGTTAAAATTGATGTTAATTGTGACAGAAGGACCAAGTTGGTCCGAAATCGACAACACCGGGGTCTGAATTGGTTCACTCGAAACATTGGGGACTAAATTGGTCCACACTGTAAACATTGGGGATCATTTTGGGTTTTCTCCCAAGTTTTATTGTTTCCAGTTTACTTCTTTGTGGCACCTTTTTAACGATGAATACAGGTTAGGAAGCAATCACATTCCTGTCTACGTGAGATTCTCGAGTATTTTCAGTCAGTGCCACCGCTACTGACTTCTGCAAGTGAATCCATAACAAATGTCCTCAAGAGGTTCATTCTACTTGCCGGGGGATCAAATGCAAACGTCTCTGAGGGACCCAAAGGAGCACAGGAGGTCCTTTACATTCTCGATGCTCTCAAACTATGCCTTCCTTATCTGTCTTTGAAGTCTCTGACCAATACATTGGAGTGCTTCAAATCGCTGTTGAAGCTGAAACAACCTCTAGTCACGAGGCGCATAGCAGATGGTCTGAATTCGCTGTGTCTCAATTCCACCGAAGAAGTTTCTGCCGAGACCCTTCTCGATTTGTTATGCACGTTAGCTGCATCTTTATCCACAAACGAGTCATCTCCCGATGGCATGACATTCACTGTTCGTTTGCTGGATGTAGGGATGAGGAAAGTTTACCTTCTGAACAGGCAACACTGTGTAGTTAAGCTTCCTATTGTCTTCAGTGCCCTAAAAGGTCAAGCTTTTGTTTTTCTCTTCTCCCTCTTTGATATATCTTTCCTGATTTTGGAATTTCTTCGCATGTTTCGGTGTTAGATCAGTTTCATTGTTGACTTCAACTGAGATTTTTCATCTTCCCTCAGATGTCTTGGCTTCTGGGCACGAGGAAGCATTGGTGGCTGCTGTGGCAACGTTCAAGAGCTTAATAAATTCATGTATTGATGACAGTTTGGTAAAACAGGGTGCTGATCAGGTTACCATTAGCACTACGAGAAGGTCGGGTCCAACTATGATGGAGAAAGTGTGTGCCACCATTGAAAGCCTTCTTGGTCACCACTACGAAGAAGTGTGGGATATGTCATTTCAAATTGTTTCTACTATGTTTGACAAATTAGGTAATTGCACTTGGTATTCCGGTTGTTATACTGCTGTTGGAGAGAAGTCTACCCAAGTTTAAGGACATTTATTTTTTTGCTATGAAGTATTAATTTATTTTTTGAGATATAACCTTTTTATCATTCTCCTATTCCTTTAAAGGATAAACTTTTCGGCATTAGCTTTCTTTTTCCATTTAATTATAGTGCTTCTAACTCTTTACGAAGTTTATATGTGATTGTGGTTCCAATCCTTGTTCTTGATATTGCAGGAAAATTTTCATTCTACTTTCTAAAACAAACGGTTGAGATATTGGCTGAGATACAGAAATTGCCCGATCAAGATTTTGCATTCAGAAAAGAGGTAACTTTTAGCCAATCGTAAACTTGAGCAGAAATCTATATGAGATATGATCATTTTGATTTGATTGAGACTGCAAAGCTATTATAGTCCTCTTATTCCACATTCCCAAAACCGAAATTTAGAAAAATGGTAAAAACGTGACCCTCCTCTAGTTTCGGAGAACGTGGGCGGGGAAGTCATCTCATTAGTCTCTTCGTACCTCAACTACTAGGTGGAGGCTGACATAGTTTTTCCTTTGGCTTGCAAGTATTTGGGTCAGATTTCCGCATACTGGCATATCGTACTCGATATTGTTGAAACGCAGTTTGTGTTATAGCTCTCTATGTGTTCGGCATTTACATAACCATATAATCATAAACATGTGAAAAATAAAAGAATTTTCTTGATTTTGCAGTTGCATGAGTGTATCGGTACAGCTCTTGGAGCTATGGGAGCAGAAAATTTTCTTAGTATTCTACCCCTTAACTTGGAGGCTGAAAATTTATCAGAGGCCAATCTCTGGCTTTTCCCAATACTTAAACAATTCATAGTCGGTGATCACTTGGAGTTTTTCACTGAGTTGATTCTACCTATAATAAGAGAAATGAAGCAGAAGTCGTATATGGTATGTACTCCCTTGAGTATGGTTTATAATATATATTATTCTTTGTGATGTGTAATAAATTGATGCTTTCACCAGTTTGAGCAAGGGGGAAAAATACATTCGGCAAGGAGTGTTGATGGCATTGTGTACTCCTTGTGGTCACTTTTGCCATCATTTTGCAACTACCCTGTCGACACCTCTGAAAGTTTCAAGGGCCTGGAGAAAATATTGTGCACTGCTCTTAATGAAGAACCCGATATTCGTGGCATTTTATGCTCCAGCTTGCAGATACTCATTCAGCAAAATAAAAGAGTTGTGGATGGGGAAGAAAATGTTCCAAGTGCTGACATAAGCATGCCAGAGAAAAGAGCTATTGCTTTCTACACTTCACAAGTTGCTAGCACTAACCTGAGGGTGTTAAAATCATCTTCACGTGAGTTGTTGTCGGTTATAACTGGAGTCTACTTCAAATCCTCCAAAGACACTGCTGGAATTTTGCAGGTTAGTTTGTGATGCATTGGGGTGCATCATCTTGTGATCCATGAGAAGAATGTTCTTAATTTTTATCATCTACAGCCTTTGTGATCGTACATAGGATAACTATCTTTCCTTGGAAATCGATACTGTAATGTCTAAATCTAAACATAATATTATACCATGAGCAACCGTCAATTTTAACTGCAAATTGCAATGCTAGTACATGATAATACCTATCGCTTGTTCTTTCAGTCTGCAATTGGTGAGATTGCTTCAATATCGGATAAAGAAGTGGTGGCACGTTTTTTCAAGAAGACCATGCAAAAGCTTCTGAAGGTTACTCAAGATGCTGGGAAATTGGGGAACTCCAGCAATGCTAATAACATGCAGGTTGATAACCCCTCAAATGATGGTTCACTATCGATAGCCAGGTTAGAATCTTCGATGCTATTTTGAGTAGTGTAATCATCTCCCCTCACATGGATGTTAGCAGCAGATGATAAGCTGTAAGATAGAGTACTGAATATTCTCTACCATTCTTTGCATACAGGACCCAATTATTTGATCTTGCTGTCTCATTTTTACCCGGATTAGATTCCAAGGAAATTGATCTTCTGTTTGTTGCAATAAGTCCTTCATTAAAGGTTCGCTAGTGCTCTCTTATACTAGTAATTGCTTTTCGACATGTTACCAAAATACTTGTCTTTATAAGTTGTTTAAAGTATCTGTACACCTTGTTTTAGGACTCCGATGGCATGATCCAGAAAAGGGCCTATAGAGTGCTTTCTCTGATATTTCAGGTACTACCTTGCTATTTTCAAGACAAAGGTTTTGCCCTATTTTGAAATTCTCTCTTTGGGACTTGTAAGATAAATGGGATATAGGATTTGGCTGTGCCGTATAACAGTTTTGCTTTATGCAAAATTCGAGTATCAACCCATAGAGAAATATTTTAATTAAGTGCTCCTGGAAGCAACTATAGCTAAACTAAAGTGATGTATGATAAAAAAGTAGGATTTCATAAAGTATTGTAGGTCGTACTGCTGATTTTCTTGTGCCATTATTTATCTATTCCTCTATTTCAATAGTTATTAATCTAATGGCATAATGTTTTCTCATTACAGAGGTCTGATGATTTTATTTCAAGAAAACTCGATACCGTGCTCAATCTTATGATTGAAGTGCTGCCCGCTTGTCACTTTTCGGCTAAGCGTTACAGACTTGACTGTTTATACTTCTTGATCGTCCATGTTTCTAAGGTAGATTTCACCATTTCATTTATACTGATAAAAAAACTTCTAACGTGCAATCATTAAAGTTTTACAATGCGTATAACTTCAGGATGGATCTGAACAAATGCGGCGTGATGTCGTTGCTTCTTTTCTCACTGAAATTGTGCTAGCCCTCAAAGAGGTATATTCTTTTGTAGTCATTATATTATGCACCGGAGATTCCTGAGATCATTAGTTTTTTATAACCCTTTCTATCTCCACTCACTACATGCTAACATGTCCTTTGTTTACTGTACTATATGATTACTTCTTTGGCAGGCTAACAAAAAAACAAGAAACAGAGCGTATGATATCCTCGTACAGATTGGTCATGCATGTGGAGACGAGGACAAAGGAGGCGAGAAGGAGAAGCTGCTCCAATTTTTCAACATGGTAGTAACAGATTCAACGCTTGTGTCCTTAATTTAATTTTCTTTAATACCCTCAATTTGCTTGTCTGCAGGTTGCTGGGGGCTTAGCTGGCGAATCCTCACATATGATCAGTGCTGCAATGACGGGCTTAGCTCGATTGGCTTATGAGTTCTATGATCTTGTTTCCGCTGCTTATAACGTTCTTCCTTCTGCATTTCTTCTCCTTCAAAGAAACAACAAAGAAGTTACCAGGGTTTGTCTCACTTTTTCGAATAATCAAATGCCCTACTTTAAATCTTTATACTCTACTTTGATTCCAGTTTCTTTCTTGTATTTCAGGCTAATTTAGGCTTGTTGAAGGTGCTGGTAGCGAAATCTCCAGCCGAAAGACTGAAAAACCACTTGCATAGCATCGTCGAAGGCTTGCTCAATTGGCAAGATAGCACTAGAAACCACTTTAAAGCCAAAGTAAATATTTAAAAGCCAGAAAATGATTGTGTTGTTATTTTACAATGATGTTCGCTCTTTGATGTGATATCTGATATCTGCTGTTATAGGTTAAGCTACTCATCGAAATGCTTGTGAAGAAATGCGGTGTAGAAGCAGTGAAGCAAGTGATGCCTGAAGAGCATATGAAACTTCTTACCAACATTCGCAAGGTTTTTAAATCTAACCACAAATGGGTATTTATTTTCAAATTTCTGTAGGAATCAGCATAATCTTGAGTCATTATCTTTTCGAATTGCAGATCAACGACCGCAACGAGAGGAAACAATACGCTAAATCCATAGAAAATAAATCAGTTGCATCGAAGGCGACCACTTCGAGGTATTTTAGTGCATGCAGCAACTGTAACAGATATGTAGTAGAGGTGTACAAATTTCTGGAACAAACATCACTTAGTTAGCAACTTGTTTTTTCTTACACTTAAAAAAACATCTGAAAAAAGTGGCTCTAATGAGTTGTTTTTTTGTGGAGAAGTTCCATGTTAGTTATTTTATATGATTCCTTGGGTCTTGATAATAGGCTAAGCAGATGGAACCATACGAAAATATTTTCCGACTTTGAAGACGAGGACACGGTGGTTAGTGCCGGTGAATACGAGAATGCAAAGAGTATACGTAGCCGCAGGAGCAAGAATCCCGCCGAGTTGCAATCTAAAGCCTCATTGCTAAGGTCAGTTTGATAAATATAAGGCTTAATTATTTTTTTGGGTCCTGTTGTTGGGGGTGAAGGCGTTATAAGGACATTAACGGATTGTAATTTTAGGATGATAAATTTCAAAATTGAAGCAATATGAGGACACCTAAATTAATTTTGCAATTTTAAGACTGTAAAATCGAATCAATATGAGGCCAGTAAGTTTCGTAATTCCGGCGTTAATTGTCATCAAATTGATTCTATTCTGAAGCTTATCGTCCTACATTAAAAGGGTTGCAATTTTACGACAAAAAGTTTCAAACAAAAAATTCAATTTCAGGACCGTAGGTAAGTTTCAAACTTGAATCAATTGTAATAAATTTCAAATTCTGGCGTTAACTGTCCTCAAATTGCTACAATTTTTAAACTTTCTATCGTAAAACTGCAAAATTTAATTTAGATGTCCTTGCTAACCCTTTTAATTTATGTATCCTTATAACGCAGCCACCTCACCCCTAATATACGGCACCAAAAAACTAATTGACCCTAAAATACAATGCACACCACTCAAAGATTTTATCTTGACTTAAACTTCTCCAACTCTCTGAATAACACCCGACAGATCCAAGAAGAGACGAAGAGCAGCAAAGAGCCTGCAGGAAGACCTATTCGACGAAATGGACGACGAGCCCCTCGATTTGCTCGATTCCCAGCGGATGAGATCTTCTCTCCGATCGTCTGAGGTTACCAGAAAGAAACCCGAGTCCGACGACGAGGTGGAAATCGATCCCGAGGGCCGTTTACTCATTCGCGAAGACAATGCAGCCGGTAAGAAAAAGACGGTCGAAAGAAAACAGAAACATGAAGTGGTTTTCAATTCAGACGAAGAAAGGAGCGACCAAGTGAGGAGCAGCTTTTCTACGGGGTCGAAGAGGAGGAAGACGGGAGAAAAGGGGTGGGCGTACACGGGGAAGGAGTACGCGAGCAAGAAAGCCAGTGGCGACGTGAAGAGGAAGGATAAGCTCGAGCCGTACGCTTATTGGCCCCTCGACAGGAAGATGGTGAGCAAGAGAGCCGAGCACAGGGCCGCTGCTAGAAAAGGGATGGCGAGCGTTGTGAAGCTGACGAAGAAGCTCCAAGGGAAGAGCGTGTCGAGTGCGCTATCGGTGAAGGGCTTTGCGATGAAGAAAAAAAAGGTAGTGCGGTGACGGTGAGTGTTTTTAATTTAGTTTATTATTCGGTGTGTGCTTTGTCTTTTAATAGAGTCGGTGGTGCCAATCATCATTAACATGTCTTTGAAATATATAATTTCGTGTTGGGGATTGGTGAATTTTGTCGTATCATTCATCATATGTGGTTTGGCCTAGAATTCGAAAGAATGATGGCTATGTAAATTTATTTGGCATCTTAAATACCAAGTAATGTCTGGATTTTTATTTTTATTTTTCTGAAAATAATACAATAATTGAAGACCTACTAAGATATTTTCCTGATTTGACGGGCAATGGAGGATATTATTTAAGAAAGCGAGTTCCAAGAATATTTATTTAGCGTCCTTGACAAGGACGATTGAGGACGATATTGCATTATTACAGCTTTCCTCGTATATGAGTTGAAGTTGATACGAGTTGTGATCCTCTTAACTTTTGTTATTTTACTCGTGCTTTTGCATTGCTCACTGTTCGTTGGAACAAACAATATGTATTATAACGGAAAAAAAAATTTGTGTATATATATATATATATATGTATAACGCATTGCAGTCGTCGGCGCATTTATTTGGATCATTAAAACTTGTATAGGGTTAAAGAATTATCTATATATTACCTCGTCAATCTAATTAGGCCATCGAGATAAAGCATTTTGAATCAAATTTAAATGTTTGCAAGTTGCGGTTTGTTCTTAATCTGCACATATATATATATATATATGTATATATATATACATTGGGTTTCTTCATCGGAAATTCAACATCTTTGTTTCGTTGTTAACCTCCATCTATATGTTTCTTGAATTATTTATTCAGGCTTTCATTCTTCCCTCGGTAGGTTTTTTTCACGACACATATATTATATATATATATAGTGTGTATATATATATATAGTGAGAGAGAGATAAATATATAAATTTGATCTAGCTACTAGAAACTTCCACGATATAGACACATACAGATCGATCACAAAAGGTCTCAGTTTCCTTAAATCTGTAGTACGACTTTGGTTTTTGTAGTGATGCAATGCAGACTTTGAATAACAGAGACATTCTGGGAAGATGCGTTTGGTTATTCGTCATTAGGGTTTTAAGACGACAATAATCGAATATCTATATTACATAATACACTTATATCCATGCGCGTGTTGAATCATTGCTTTACCAATGTTTTTACTATTATATATAGCAAATGACCAAGCCACGGTTTTGCAGAAATGTTTTGACTAGTAAGACCTTTGCAACATTGATAATCCCATATAATATATATATATATATATGTATATATTGAGGCTAGAGCCTAGATAGATCCGAAATATATAAATAAATATAACCTTTCACCTCTCTTCTTTTGCTTATTTAGTAGAGCCCTATATTTTTTTTTGTCCCGAACTATCCTCACTCGACCTGTCTATGGACTATCCCCTAAATATCGGCGTGTGCTTGCGCCACACAGACCTGACGAATGCTTAATTGCGCCACACACTTTAGTGTTGACAGTAATCACAGGGGCCAGATGAATACGTCTCAGACCCACTAACAACGATATCCATGAGCCATAAAGCCCGCGGGGAGTGTACTCAAGGAATTGTGGGCGGAAAAATTAGATCCCACAACCTATAACCTACAAATTATTAAGGTCTCCTCATTGACCACTAGATCAAGACCTAGCCCTATACTGCTTATTAATAAATTGGTGAATAAAAAAAAGGGGAGGAATCTTGAAGAAGTAAATAAATATAATAAGCGAAGAAGGGGATGGCCCTATTCAATAGAAATAGTCCGCTAAATGCTGCTAGTAGAAAGTACATCATCCTCTCGATTTAATGTATTAAAAAAACAAACTCGTTACGGCAACTTTTGTCTGCATGCAATATTTTATATGTTATTGCAATAATAATAATAATAATAAACTAATGAAGTCCCATCACGTTTTCTATTACAATTCTTTAATTATGTAGATGTCACTTAGAAAGCGCTATCATGCTTCCACGACCCCTCCTCTCATCCACGAGGAACACAAACTAAACACACATTTCCACACGTGCCCATTATCCCATCTCTCTCTCTCTCTCTCATGGCAAAGCCACGCCCTGAGAAGACGACCACCGCGTTGATTTCTAACATAAAAAAAGAAGGAAAATATATCCACGTAAGCAACATATAATATAGTTCTTTCTACGCGTAAATTGAGACGAACTCCCTCGCTCGTATGACTTTTGACCAACGACTCCACTCCTCACTTCACTAACACACACACACACACATATATATAAATCACCTCACGCATATTCTCCAACTCAAATCACACGCAATCAAGAAAAAAAAAACAAAAAACAAAAACAGTACTAATTTCCATTAATAACATGGTGGGACCATCACACAATCCACGTCAGCAGCAAGCGCCCTCTTCCGGCGAACACGATCCTTCGGACAAGAAGTACAGGGGCGTTCGAAAGCGCGCGTGGGGGAAGTACGTCTCCGAGATAAGGCTCCCCAACAGCAGAGAAAGGATATGGCTCGGCTCCTACGACACGGCGGAGAAGGCGGCGCGTGCCTTCGACGCCGCCCTGTACTGCCTCCGCGGCGGCGGAGCGAGGTTCAACTTCCCCAGCGATCCGCCCAGCATCGAGAACGGAAGGTCCATGACCCCGTCGGAGATACAGGTCGCGGCGGCGCGTTTCGCGCACTCTCGGGAGCACGTGGCGGACTCGGGTTCCGACGATACGCAGTCGGAGGCCTCCGATGCGCCGCTGTGGAGCCGCGCTGATTCGCCGCCTTATTCGGTGTCTGGTGGGGTTCCGAATTTGGAATATGAAATACCCGAAATGCCCTTGGACGGTGGGTTCTTGGATCAGTTCGGTACCTTGGGCACGGGGAGTGATGACGTGGGGTTATTTCCGGAATTTAACGAATACATCGGCACTGCTGATTATTTCGTGCCACCTTTGCCTGGAGCTGATAATAGTAGTAATCATAATAATTACAATAATTGGCACGAGAGTAATAATTATGACGACATAACTACGCAGGGAGGATCTTTTCTTTGGAATTTTTAAGAATCCGAAGGAGAAATTTATTTAATTCTTTTATTTGTTTTTCATTATTATTTTCGAGAGTCCGAAGGAATTATTATTAATGTGTTATTTTTTGAAGAGGTCAGAAGTTCTGGGAAATTTTTGGTACTGGAGTTGATGGCCACCTTTTGTTATATTCATTTTCATTGTTGAATTCAGTCACTGGTTTAATAATTTCTACATTTGTTATTATCTGAACATTTTTTTTTATGCTAAAAATATGAATTGCTGAGAATCTATTTCAGAAATAACATTAGAACGGATATTAAGGTTGTAATAAGAAGATTAGAGAAACGAATTTAGCCCCACGAGCATTTTATATTCGTCCGTGTCCCCCTATCTAATACTAGGTGAAAAACTTAGAACCCTAAGTTATGAAAGATTAGGCGTCCTTAATTACCACAGTAATACAATTTTCTTTTTGCATCTGCAGTGATATTATTACTTTCATGCTCGGGAGAAAAAAAACAATTTGAAAAACAACGATAATGCTAAGATTGGATTTGATCCACTTATTGAAACAATGAATATATATATATATATATATATATATATATATATATATTCATTCCTTAATCTTAAATTTCATTTTGAGACTTGAATGCTACGATAGCTATATATTACTCAATTTATTTATTTATTTATTTTTTCAACGATATATTACTCAATTTATTGACAATTAGTTTTACAGTGAAACATTATTACGACATATATATAAGGTTAATGTGTGAGTTATACTCAAACATCATTATAAAAAAGAAAAATAAAAAGAAAAATCCTTATGGTGTATCTTACAATATCATAATCTCCAAAGCATATTATAATAGACGAGGTTGCATAGTAAATGTGTCAATTTAATTTGGTACGTCAATTTATCATTCTATTTTTATTTATCGTTTTACCCTGTTATTATAAAGTTATCCACACAAATCAACTTTTCCTTTTTTTTATAATACTTAATTAAATTTCAAATTACGAATTAATATTTAAATATTTTAAACTACAAATATATTAGAGCACACAAGTCTATATATTGGCTTTTTTAACAAAATAAATCGAAAAAAAATATTAATTTTCAAAATAGGACGTTTTCGGCACCTATTACTAAAATAGAGTTATTTGCGGGTATTAGCCGCGACGTCGCGCCTAATGACCGCGACGTCGCATCCATTAAACGCGACGAGGTACTTTGGCCCGTTTAAGCGTTTAAACGGGCCTTAAACGGGCCAATAACGTATTTGGGCCCGTCGTCGCGTTTAATATACGCGACGACGCGTCCATTGGGCGCGATGATGTGACAAGTCGATCACGCATTCTCTGTAATTTTCTTTTTCTTTTTGCAGAACTGATGTGGACATAACGTTCACGCGTTTTGCAGAAGAATCGTCGAGTCCAATAGATGCGACGTCGCTATTATTAAATGCGACGATCCACAACTATAGACGCCATACAGCGACATAGTATCTAACTTCTCCAAAACACGACAGTGTAAGTGCACCGGTCGTGAAATCTTACCACATACTACGTTTTCTAACCCCCTCACCGTCAACGGGGTGTCAATAGCACCATCCGTGTTAGCACATCGTGACAACGATGACTATCCTGAAAAATCAACAACGAACGATTGATCGGACCGTAGAATTCGTTCGTGTCCATCCTAAATCGAACAAAAAAATGTTATAACCAATCAAACAATACAGATCCGACTAATGACTATACGAATCCGTCTAATGTTATAACCAAACAACGAATAACAAACGAACAATTCAATTTAACTATAATCAAACAAAATACCTAATAAAACGTACGGAGGGGCGGAGGCGGCGGCGGTAGCGGAGGCGGCGCCATTGGACACGGCAGCGGGTGTCGCGGCGGGGGTGGTGGACGGAGGCGGCGGAAGCGGTGGCGAAGAGAAACCGAGAGAGAGAGAGAGAGAGAGAGAGAGAGAGTGGGGGCGGGCGGGCTGCACGGGATGAACACGGCGGCGGAGCTTAGGTTAGGGTTAGGTTTTAGAGAGAGAGAGTGAGGGAGTGAATGAGGGAGAGAGAAATAGATCTGAGATCTATATTTCCCCGACGTCGCGCCTATTACCCGCGACGACCAGGTACTGGGACAAAAATATTGGCCTAGTACACCAGCCCCGTACGATGGCCCACCATTTCGCGAAAAATACACAATCGCACCTAATGGGTGCGACGTCGCGCCTAATGGCCGCGACGTCGCGACTAATACCCGCAAATGACTCTATTTTAGTAATAGGTGCAAAAAACGCCCTATTTTGAAAATTAATATTTTTTTTCGATTTTTGTTAAAAAAGCCCTAAATATTTAAACGTCGCAGTGGGTCCCGGTGCACACGGAGCGCTCATTACGTTTGCTGGTAAAAGACTGAACAATGGGCTACGTAATTATTTATGATAACAATGAGCTACTTTGATGAGATTAATTAAATAAAATTCGCAATTTTTTCTAGAAACATTCCTCATTTTCTTCCTTTCTTTATTTGAGATCTACAAACAATATAAATACATTTTTCCTGAAATGTTCCAAATCGAATCAAATCTATCCCCCATAAAATAAAATGAGTTACAAGCCCATAACTAAAGGAGGCTATAAAATAAGAGCAATAAGCCACTTTGTATCAGAAAGCTACATACATTTAGTTCAATTTTATTAAATTAACAAAAAAAGATCTCATAACATAACCCATCCTTTTTCTTCGTGGCAAAAGAGCATCATCTTCGTGGAGTAGGTTAAAAAGTGCCGCGCAAGGACAAATAAGTCATTTCATGACAGCGGTCATTTCAGCGGCACCACACATGACACGTCGCTTTCTTCTCAAAGTGGGCCCAGCTCGAGTGGGCTATAAATATTTGGGCCCAGCTGAAACTACACCTGTCACGTTAACAAAAGCCAGTTTTTCGTCGTCGGAATCTTATGCTGAGTCAGATTGACCTCAATGGGACCCACTTTGGTTATGGGCATTTGCTTTAAATTATACCCCACGGTTTTGATAAATCATGACATTGGAATCAATTTTCAATATTAGAATAATATAAAGTAGTATTTCACAACAATCATTGTGCTCCTAATGTCGTTGTCATCGAGAACAATGATTCATCGTAAATAAAATTTAAATTTTAGGATTAATTTATTTTTTAGTCATATAGATATATTTAGTGGACTAGCATATGATTAAATTAAATTGAGATAATTTTAGAATAATAAGTTTTCTAATTAAAGTAATTTGAGGACACTAACATTGGGACCTAATTTAATATAGAATCAACATACGTGAGCAGATTAAACAAATAAATTGTAGGAAAAATCATACATGACGTCGAAAATACTGATTTGGATCGATTTTTTTCTCCTCAAAATCACGTAATTTTTCTCCATAATTACCGTCGCGTGCACCCCATTGTGTGTGTAGTTCCAGGTTGAAATTAAGTTATAAACACTTATTGTACTCAAATTAATGCAATGCATCGGAGATAATTGATACGTGTGGCTCAGATGTGATAATTTCCGACATAAAGTATATCTACGGTTTTAATTCTCTTCAAGTTCCTTCAATTTTAAAACTTACTAACCTTAGAATTGTCACCAAATGCCTTTTATTCTCAAATATACAGAACGTACTAAAATATGATGACGCTTATTTTTATTATTCTTATTACAAAAATGTTTATAGCCAAACCAAAACCACGGGCCTTAGACGGTTTAGTCTCAACAACCCCATTCATCATCATCATCATCAAAATATATGAAGACGAAGCTTCCTTCCTTCATAAGAACCGAGCCGTCTTCTCAAGAACACTTCATATTCTCTCTACATAAAGCAACTCACACAAAGCTCCTTCTTTCTTGCTGAGCTATAGACAGAGATTGAGGGAGACAGAGTTTAACTAAACCATGGTGATCAAAACATCAAACCCCATGATCAAAATCTTCACGAGCTCATCGAATCACCAAACAGAGTCCATGAAACAATCGCCTAAAAGTCCGAAACCTTTTGACCTCGGCGGTGTTGGGCTCGGCATAGTAGCAGCTCTGGAGAGTTCCGGCGACGACCAACGTCGAATTTCTGCCATTTTCAGCCGGAATTTGAGTCGGAGCAAGCAAGCTCCGATCAATCCGTCGAAGGTTCCACAAGAAACGGCGACGGATGACAACAGCAGGGAGTATACTAGAGTGAACAAAGGAGCTGAGCTTGGTAGGACAAAGAAGCTCCGCGATGGAAGCGATTTTCGTCCGAAGATGAAAAGGGCAAGCGTTTTTCACATCTCTCCGGCGGATGACGTTGACTACGCCGGAGATTTTCCGGCGACGGATTTTCTGGGTTGTTGCAACATGTGCCGGAAGAAACTCCATGGCCGCGACATATACATGTATAGGTATGTATTGTTTATGGTCTAAAAAACATCTCTTTTTTCTTTTTCTTGTTTTTCATTTTGAAATCTGCTTCCAAGAAATTAATGGGGTTCTTTCTTTCTTGGAATAAACAGGGGTGAAAAGGCCTTTTGCAGCACGGAGTGTAGGTATAATCAGATAAAGATCGATGAGCGAAAGGAAAAATATTACAGCAAAGAAGCCCTCCTTTCGAGTTCATCGCCTTGTGTTAATGGGCAGAAACAGATCTATGCGACAGGAATTCTTGCGAGTTAGATTCATAGGAACTGATAAAGTCCACAAAAAAAAAAAAGATTAGCCTAATAGTTCTTAGATTTGTAAAAATCTCGAGTATTATGCCTTTCTCTTACACATAAAAGAGATCGATTTTGGATTATATTTCCCATCTTCTTGTAGTAATGTATCTTAAACTGTGTAACCTTACAAGAACATGGTCGACAACAACTTAACAACTTATCATTATAAATGTTAAGAAATCAGTGAAGCTCGTTTAAAGACAGCAAAACCACGACAATTCAATCATCAACAGACGATATTTTCCAAACAAATATCCCAAAACATTTCGAAAAACATATCGAGTAGGCACAGCTGAGTTTTTTTAAATTGGGCATCAAAATGATAATATTTTCGCTCCACAAAGCATTCTTTTATTCTAGTGACCATACTTCTGAAACTCCCACTCGCTGTTATCTGTTCAACATATAATGAAACCAGAGATTACAAAGGCATCAATAGCTTGCCATTGCTACGATGATCTCCAGAAACTAAAAATTAATAATAATAATAATAATAAACACTTACCAAGAGGGCAAACTTGACGAGTCTTAAGCCACCTGCTAATGCAGTGGAAGTGGAATGCATGATTGCAAACCCCTGGAGATAATGAACGGGGAAAGAATTTCAAAGATTATGCATATATGATGATTGATGCCCATAAAGATGTTAAAGCATCTTTCTAATATACAAACAGAAGAGCTCAAAGAAAATGTAATGGGGTTGCAACATTAGAGTAGAGAAGCTCGATATGTTTTAAGGCATAGCAAATTTCAGTTTAATTCTGCAGATCCCAAACTCCCGTCATTCTCGATGCTAAAGGAAGAAAGGCACACAAGACTCAAATGCATTACCCCCAAACATATGCCTATTTAACGAACAAGAATCCGTTAGCTGTACCGGTATAATTCTATCGGTTGATCGATTTTGTTCCCTCTTATTTGCTTTTATTGTTCTTTATTTACCATTATTTTCGGGATACCATCACGATTGGATTAAGTTAACTAGCTGCAACTAAAATCCCAATCAGCTCAACAACTTTACTATCTCCCCGATGCTATCATCAAACAACAAACTGAAATTATAAACACAATGTCCTATGTAACTGCAATGTAAACAAAATAACAAACAGGAATTCATCTGCATACATACCCCAAGCAACGGTGCACTCCTCGCTGGTGGCACTAGCTTGATTAGCCTGACACTCAATGCCTATTTAACAACAATCGCCACATTTAACCCCAAAAATTAGAAAATTAAATATCAAGGCTCGCCAAAAAAGAAAAAGTTGCACTCACAGAGATCCATGATGTGGTTCCTGCAGATAGCACAGTTATCGACGACGATATCTGCATCGAATAAGAAACAATCAATAACTCAGGGTCATCGCTAGCACAAATAGAATAGAAGTAGGGTTTTGTGCGAATTCGATAGTAGTACCCCAAGCCCATAGGGCAACAGCGTTCCACTTCTTGACCTCGAATCGCTTCTGCTTCTTGGACGACGATGATGCCGTGGTGTTCGAAGGTCCGGCGACGAGTGATTCTTCGCCGGGTGGAAGCTCGTTGAGGTCAGTGTCCATCAGCGATGCCATCGTTGCGACGAGCAATTTTCGTTTAAACTTGGAAAAACTAGGCTTTCTTATACTTTGTGGCACAGAGAAATATTGGGCTGTGATTTTGAATTGGGCCTAAACCCATATAAATGAAATTAACTAAATTTAAATAATATCCCAATGTGTCTATCCTACATTATTCTTTAAAAAAAAAAAACAATAACAGTGGGGCCCATTGGAAAGCAAAATAAGAAGGAACTATCATAATCTCAACAGCACACACAAAATTGTGTGGACATTTTTTTTAATATTATGATTTGGGATGACAAATCCATATCTTTTAAAGTTTTCTATTTTATCTATTCTGTTTAATAAGGTATAGGTGCAGGTAAACAATAAGTCCTGTAATTTAAGTTTATTATAAATTAATTATTATATTTGTAAAATTACCATTGCACTCTTCTTTTTTATTCATTCCAGTTATTCTCACGAATCAATTTTTCTTTTTATACTTAAACATAGTATAAAAGTAAAATTAAACTAAATTTATATATTAAATTATTTTAAACTAAAAATAATGCACATGGGGTGCTTAAAATAATAGCTGTTAAGAATTGAACAATATTTTGTTGTTGTCCAATATTTTGCCATAACTAGCTAATTAATTATATGTCTGTCCACATCTTATTCGATTATTTTTCTCAAAAAAAAAAAAAAAATCAAAACATGATGATGATCATGATGCGTGTTGTTATTATATTATCTATTCTATTTTATAATAAGAGAGACATGATAAAAAACGTCACTCAATTTCATCAAATATCATAAAAAAATGTACTAGAAACCGGCGATCTACAAATACTGTTATTATTAAGTCAATTTATCTTAACATTGACTGGACCTCCCCAAGACCTTAGAACCAATTATTATGCATCTTCCATAAGCGGTTAGATAGGTACACATTATATAACGTCATTAAATGAGCTTAATCTACACATGAAAGCGACACAAGGAAAAAAAGGGTGGTAACTCGTAATATTTTCTAATTTAGGGGAAAAAATAACGAAATAGATCGGATATTATATTTTCATACAATATCTTACATTTTGAGATACAAATTCCACACACCGACGGTTTCGAATGAAATATAATTTAATTAATTCAAATAAAAAATAAACAAATCCTAAAAGGTCATCGTCCTTAGTTGTTCTTCCACACACACATGTGACCAACCAATTTCAAGAGTTGCCAATTTGGACTTTTCTGCAAACACCAATCGGAATCGTAGTCGCTTCACAACTTCGACGTATTACGATCCAATTTCGCATTTTTTTTGCTTGTGATGTTTGTTATGAGAAATGGGGCACCACCATAACAGCCACCACCACCAGCACGCCGCCGCCGAAGATGGCGTCTCCTCAGGCGTGTCTCAGCGCGTCAACAGCCCCAGATTCTCCGGCCCGATGACTCGCAGAGCTCAATCGTTCAAGAGAAACGGCGGCAGCAGCAGCAATAACAGTAGCAAAAACAACAATCAGAACCGCGGCTGCAGCCACGAGATTGATCTTCCGCTTAATTCCCCCAGATCTGAAACCCAGGCGGCAGCTGCCGACGGGCACGAGGTCTTAAGATCGGTCCACGTGAGCAGCGTGGTCCACAGGGCTCACTTGAGGAGGAAAATTGCGTCTCTGAGTGCGGATTACTTGGGATTGGAGTTGAAAGAGAAGAAGAAGTTGGGGCAATGGATGTTTTTCGTGTTCTGTGGGGTGTGCGTGCTTTTGGGCGTTCTTAAGATCTGTGCTACTGATTGGTTCGGATCTGCGATTGATAATCGAATTGGTAGCAATCAGGTGAGTCGATACTGATGCAATGTGCTTGTCGGATAAGAAAAATTCATCTATGTTGGAGAAAAATTTTCGCGTTGATTAATTAGCCAAAGATTTTCCTGCAATATCATCAAATGCTGTTGTTGGTGTCAATTAACCAGGACATTTATGACACTGGGTTTCGTCTTCTTGATCACCGCGATAAAACCGGTGCTGACGAGATGGGAGAAATCGACATTGTTGAAAGAACCCTAACGGTGAATACCTTAAGCATACGAGATCTTCATGACAGTGTTTCTGTTGAGAGTTTTAAGGTTTGTCATGCTTTATCTCTTACATTTGGATGTGAAGGTACGGTGTTTCAATGTATTCATTTGATTGAATATTTATTCTCAGCGATCAGGGATTTGGTCCGATCCCGATAGCGAGAATTTCACTCAGTGCATCGATCGATCGAAACCCAAGAAAAGTGAGCCACATCTGTTACTTTTACATGCTCTGTTTTTAATGTCTTTATTTGATTCATAAATTATGTTGTGGTTCCCTTATTTTATTTCCCAGAGCTTGACTCGATGACGAATGGTTACCTTCTTACAAACGCAAACGGTGGCCTTAATCAGATGAGATTTGGGGTCTGTAATTTGATGATTTGAGTACCCTCTTCATGAAAGATTCATTTTCGTCCATGTTAAAAGCCCGATAAACCGATCATTTTAGAATGCAGATATGCGATATGGTTGCTGTTGCTAAGATTATGAAGGCCACCCTCGTTCTTCCCTCTCTCGATCACACTTCGTATTGGGCTGATGAGAGGTGATTCACGTTCTTCTTCCCTTTCTTGTTTTCCTTGGCATATTTTCTTCTAACTTTGGTATTTATTTCCCGATAAATGCAGCGGTTTCAAAGATCTCTTCGATTGGAAATACTTCATCGAATCTCTGCAAGACGAAGTTCACATAATCGATGAATTGCCACCCGAATATGCTGCCAATGAACCCTTCTCAAAGACTCCAATATCTTGGTCTAAGGTACTTTCTCCGCATTCTTGATCAGTAAATTAAATTGCTAGTTGATTGAAAAATGAAAGACAAATGGAAACCAATGAATTGGTCCCATATTTTAAAAGCCGATTTAAAGTCAGTGGCTTATCATTGAATCAGGTGAGTTACTACAGAGACGAAGTTCTTCCCCTTCTGAAGCAGCACAAAGTAATGTATTTCACACACACAGATTCCCGACTAGCCAACAATGGAATCCCACCTTCGATTCAAAAGCTAAGATGCCGCGTAAATTACAGAGCCTTGAAATATTCCGCACCGATCGAGGATCTCGGGAAAAAATTGGTAACAAGAATGCGAAACGGTGGAAACCCTTATCTTGCACTCCATTTAAGGTTCTTTTTTTGTCAAAACCCTCTTCAAAGTGTGCATTTTTATGGAGAAGTTCAGGAGATAATATATCGTTTTGATTTTGTCTTACGTCGTTTTCTTACAGATACGAAAAGGACATGCTTGCTTTCACGGGGTGCAGCCATAACCTAACCAGGGAAGAAGACGAAGAGCTTCAGCAAATGAGGTACGAAGTGAGCCATTGGAAGGAGAAGGAGATCGACGGTTCTGAAAGAAGAAAGCTCGGTGGCTGCCCGTTGACTCCAAGGGAGACAGCTCTGTTACTAAAAGGCTTAGGTTTTCCTTCGAATACTAGGATTTACTTGGTTGCCGGTGAAGCTTACGGTAATAAAAGCATGCATTATCTCACCGAAAATTTCCCAAATATCTTCTCCCACTCGAGCCTCGCCACCGCGGAAGAATTAGACCCGTTTAGGAACCACCAAAACATGCTCGCTGGTCTCGATTATGCCGTTGCTTTGGAGAGCGATGTCTT
Organism: Linderniella brevidens; assembly: GCA_004919715.1. Classification (NCBI taxonomy): domain Eukaryota; kingdom Viridiplantae; phylum Streptophyta; class Magnoliopsida; order Lamiales; family Linderniaceae; genus Linderniella; species Linderniella brevidens. The sequence goes on from SWDC01000146.1 coordinate 2,740,293, forward strand.
TGTCTACACTTACGATGGGAATATGGCTAAAGCCGTTCAAGGCCACCGGAGGTTCGAGGGATTCAAGAAAACTATTAATCCCGATAGGTATTTTTGCAAAAAATAAACTACTTTTCTTCCCTTCGAATAGAAAAGTATGTAAAAAAACGTTTTTTTTTTCTGGGCTGCTGAAATTCAGGATGAACTTGGTGAAATTTGTTGATCAGCTTGATGAGGAGAGGATCACCTGGAAGAAATTCAGCTCCAAGGTGAAGAAGCTTCACAGGGACCGCATCGGCGGACCGTACATGAGAGAAGCCGGCGAATTCCCGAAGCTTGAAGAGAGTTTCTATGCGAATCCGTTTCCAGGGTGTATTTGTGAGAAAAAACCCGAAGATGGAGGCTCGAATTAGTTGATTTAAGGACCTCAAATTCGTGACTAACCGAAAAAATGCAGGGGGCATTGAAGCTCAGCTGAGAATCTAAAGTAGTTCAACCTTGTACAGGAACCTGCCTGAGACTTCAAGGTTTCATGTCTGAAGATCTACTGTATTCTTTTTCGTACGGTAACCGTAAAGTGGGGCCCTCGATGTACCGTCCCGATACTGGAAAAAAGGTAAACGAAGAGAGAATGTAAGAAACCGATTGCATAGTTTTTCGAATACATAGCCTCCTGTAATAGAATATTTGCTGCCATTACATATACAATTTGTTGTATTTTGCTTCATAAAATACATGATGATGCTATGAAGGGGAGATTTTTAGATTCTTTTTAGTTAACATTCCTGATTTAGGGTCACATTTTCGCCATCAAACAAGAAAACACAACCAATGCATCATCAGTTTAAGAAGGCATAACCCTAAATGATTTTCATCATCTGTCTTCACAGAGATCCAACTATATATAGGCTTCTACACTAGCTTTGCAGGACTGAGTCAACGAGCTCTCTCACAGCTGAAAACTCTGCCTTGTCGATCAAGTCGAATTCCTGCACAGATGTAACGCAGTAAATTTCGATCGGAAAACATTAAAGACTCGACCTATATAATTCGAATGATAATTTTTTTTCTTTTCAATCTTACGGTTGCAAAAAGCACAAAGTGCTTGAAGCACGTGTAGAGGTGGGCTTCTTCTTGCAGCATTACGGTCTTCGGGAAGTGAGAGCGATAGATGTGCGCGTACACGCGGAACATTCTCTTCACGATATCCTTGAAATTCTCCGGAAATGGCACACCTGAGGAATTAAAAAAAAAATTAAAAAAAATAGCAACAATTATGTTTCAATAAGCACCACACACACACATGCACACACGCTTCTTACCGGGCTTTTGAGGGAAAACTCGCTCGTCGTCGAGGTGGGCTTCGACCCAATTCATGAGGTATTCCACGTACTTCGGGGCGGATACCTCGATGGGCCTCTTTGTGCCGACTCCATAAGCCCATTTGTATTCGTACCTTAAAAAAAAAAACGGGAAACAACGAAAACCCTAATTTTAGTGATAGTGTGTAGGTGTCATGAAATTTTTAGTCATATATGAAGTTGTGTGTGGGACCGTATACTTGGGCCCCGCCGACATTTTAGGACACGTTGACGCCGTGCAGAACTCCGTTAGAGTGGCATAGAGAATGTTGATCTGATTATAGAAGTCTACGGCTGCCACGAAAAAAAAGGCAACAAAACATAAAATGATACGTAATGATAAGAAAATTTGATTCGGTATAAAAACCGTTGCGGATTACGGGTTTCTTACTGTTTATGGCCAACCATTCGTTGAGATCTTCCCCGGGGGGAAGCTTTACGGCTTCCTTCAAGTTGCTGTTGCCTAGGGTTTCACCAATGTAGGCCTTCAACTGTTTTCCCTGCACCATATATAATTATTACAAGATTAACAATAAGCTTTTAAAGTCCATATATATCTTGAGGAGACAGTGATTATATATATAGTAATAGTGGTCAACCTTATTTTCCAATGGAGCATTCTTCTTGGCCCGAAAAGTCCTCTGCTGGTTTCTGCTGCATGCAATGAGCCATGAAAGATCAGCAGATTTCATGAAAAAAGGGAAAAATTAAAAGTTTTTTTTTTTTTTTAAGTCAGCTCCAACTTCTAAGAAGCTAGTTTTTTTCCCCCCAAAATCAAGAATGTTAGAAGATTGATTTCTCCGATATGAATAGCCAACGAAAGAAAGAGACCCAACTCGTAGTTATTAGAGAAGATGCATCCCTCGAATTTACAGACATTGAAATCAAGAAAGTTTTTTATTAATTAATTATGATCGCCACCTGCTGCTGCTGCTGCTTCCCAGCTTCCCAAAGAGACTCATTGTTATAATTACTGCACAAGCTTTGTCTGAGAAGGAAGAAACAATTCTCTTGAGAAGACGGGGCGAGGAGGCTATTATAACTTTGAAGGGCTTCTTGTGCATGTTTTGCTTATATCTGTAATGTAATAAATGTATGTATCAATAGTGTATTGTATGAGAAGGGCTGTGGTCGTCGTCTTCTTGGATATTAAATGTCTTTTTCTATAAAGAGAGCTTTTAATTCCCTCTTCAATCTCCTCTTCGTTTTTTTTCCATGCATTTTAGTGACGTATGTATACATTTAATTATTACACACTCACATACATCGCTCTAGTAAATATTTACGACGCGTGCGTAAGCAATCGGCCATTGTTTTCAGACTCACGGTATTACATTTATGTATGTTTGTCGTGACTGATACTTGACTATGTATTACCTATGAAAATATTACGTATTTTATGTACAATTGTTACGTATTTTTTAGACATTTTATGTACATCATAAAAAATCCAAAATTTTGACAAAGTTAGATGGGTACCTAAGTGGCTACGAAAGAAAAGAATAGATCATGTTGTGTAATCCCACTACTGCTACCCGTTTGGTCGCAAAGAGTAAGATAAAGACTCATGATTAAATAAGTAAAGCATGTCCATTATTATTTATCCCAACCATTCATCCTATCTTATTTATGTCGCACCTAAAGATCTAATATCGGGCTTCCTCATAATAACGGGATTGGAACAAACAAATCAAACATTATATTCATAATATTATTAATATTCATTATTATTATTAGTATTATTATTAGTATTATTTGTTAGCATCAAATTGCATGTTTAAGGCCCAAAGCTTATTTGGTGAGTCCAGCCCAAACGAATTGTAGAGTAAGCCCAATTAATATAATAAAGATTAAATATTTGTTCTTATCGTATTACACTTTGGAACTGTGATGAGAAGGTCCGAGAGGCGCTTTCTGTCGATTTTTTTTCGTATCTAAGATTTGATCTGTCGCTCTCGCTCCTGAAGTAGCTTTCTCTGTATCTTCTTTTTATTTTCCTATCCGATCGATGAATTTTAGCTTCTTACCTGTTGCTGCTTGAATTGATTTCAGCTGTCGTGATAGCTGAGGTTTTGATCCGCCTTTCAGTCCGTGCTGGCCTAAGCCATGAATTCCAGAAGGTTCTTGCTTCATTTAATTTGATTTTGATTTTATCAACACCGATTCAGATGTGATTGCGGATTTCGTCCGATTTGATACGTGTCGTTACACGTACTGTTCGAAGAGCAGAATACGGAATTTAAGTGGGTGCTCAATTCTTGCATGTGGGTTTAAACTTTAAATTGACCTAATTGATCATCCTTGCGGATTTTCTGTTTGGTGTTATTGTTCAGTGGATTGATTCTGCAATCGCAATCTCATTTTAGGATAATGGTGTATCTGGCTTGCGATTGGGGTCTGAAATGAGATTATATTTCAGTGTCTTTAGTCTGTTCATAGAAAAATCGTTGAGTGGGGATTGAAATGCTGCTGGATTCAGCTTTCCCATGTTAAGTTTATTTGAACCATTTTGATAAAGGTTGAAAAATTTAACCTAATTCGGTTTATGGACGGACGGGTTATTAATTTTCTTGGACATTCTTCGGCTGATGGCTCCAGAATCCAAATAAACCCCTCAGCATGTGTTTATCATTAATGTTTACAACAATCATATTCCAGCAGGGATCGTAACTCTAGAACTGCCCTCTTCGACGGTATCGAAGAAGGAGGCATAAGGGCTTCGTCATCTTACTCCTCACACGAAATTTCCGAGCAAGAGAATGAGAGATCACTCGATGAACTCCACGACCGAGTTAATTTACTGAAGAGAGTGAGTTAATATGTTTTCAGATGTCGGTCAACAGAGGCATATGGGATTTAATCACTTTTTTTACTATGTTAAGAAATGTACTATCTGGATTCTCGAGTATGCAAGTGATTATCTTTCACGTCCTTACACTGCTTTTTCTGAACAGTTGTCAGGCGATATAAACGAAGAAGTTGAAACCCATAACCGAATGCTTGACAGAATGGTAAGATTTATTTATATAATTTTTTTTTCTTCATATCTATGATAAAATATAATCTATGTGAAAACTTGGCTCTGATTCTAACATCTGGGGTTGTAGGGAAACGACATGGATGCTTCAAGGGGAGTTTTATCTGGGACCATGGATAAGTTTAAGATGGTATATTGTTTCAATCATGAATGAACCTCACTTGTCTTTCTATTTCCTTCGAACCTATTTTTGCTTACGAATTTATATTCAATTATTTCAGGTGTTTGAGACCAAGTCCAACCGCAGAATGTTCACTTTGGTGGCATCTTTTGTGGTACTTTTTCTTGTTATTTACTACCTTACTAGGTGAATGAATGTGTGTGTGATGGTACTACTATTTAAATGGGCTGATTGTGATATATGGTGATGCTATTTACTTGTGATCAGAAGCTTCTACTCCGTGTGTGTTTGTGTGTGTGTGAATAACAGAGCTTGGCATTTTTCTGATGTGAAGTTGAGAAAATTGAGCTTCATATTCTTGGAGGAAATATTTAGTTATTAACTTTAATTTGATGAAAGAATTGTGCCAATGCTTGGACGTTTGTGATATGAAGTTCCAAAATTTTTTAGGATAAAAACTGAGAAAGAAAGCCAAATATTGGCAGGTGGACAGCTAAATCAACATTTATTGATTTAATTATCCTACACAATTTACGAGGCCACAAAATTAGGACCACGCACATAAATTTCTAAGCAAATCCTCTATCTACTTTTCTTCATTCTTGTTTTTGGGTCATGTTTGTGTCACGTTATTGAACAGGTAGATCAAAACTAAAGAAGAAAAATATGTTTTTCATCGAAATCTCTTGTCCGCAACCATAAAGTTCCAGCACTCGAAAAGCCCTAATCAAAAGAATCCTAATTGGCAACCAGATAACCAACAAATGACCTTATCAAATGAAGATTTGGTGAAAGAAGCCTTTTTTTTTCACACTCACTAATTACGGTATAAAATATTTGGGCAGTCTCCTAGTGACTGCCATCTCTCTCTCTCTCTCTCTCTCTCTCTCTCTCTCTCTCTGTGCCATATACCGCCGATAATCCAATCGGGAGTCCACTATCTTTATGATATATTCAAGAAGTTCTTCAAGGTACGTTATAATTCATATTATTCACAGTAATATATATGATGGGTTATGAGCTAAATAGTTGTCTGCGTTTATGTGACTCTCGGTGTATGTGTGTAAGAGTATCTTCCATTATATTTTATTTAGTTTAAATTTTTCTTCTTGAGATCTTTTTTTTTTCTGACGTTCATGGCTGGCTTTGATTCAAACAGTACGAGCTTTTAGGTTGTTACTTTTTTTGTTTTTCCATTTCAAGAATTCCAAAATTATTCTTATAGTTATGATGCCCCTAATCAAATTTGCAGATCTTTTCTTGTCCCCTCTCCAACATTTGATTGAATCTATATCCTATTTATCTTTCTTGTTTTCTTTTCTTTTTCTGTTTACTAAACTTTTTTGCTTCTCTCAGTCCAAATATTCTGCATAATTTCAAGTGTCGTCTATTTTCTTGAAATCCTTTGTGCCGTTGGAGAGAGAGTAATATTATTAATTTTTTTTTTCTTTCCTGAAATTCCCAGCTGATGAAACTTATATTTTATGACAGCTCAATCACAAAGCTTAGAATTGAAAAAAAAAAAAAGAAGACAAAGCTTAGAATCATTATTAAATAGTACCCTCATCGTATCTTACGACGTTTCCTTGTTCAGTCACAGTCCACACACAGCCTTTTGTCTCTTGCCCCATAATTCATAAACCTTATCACGTTTTGTCTGAACCTTCTTGTTCATACCAGAAAACTATTATAAAATTACAAGAAAAATGTGAACTACTTATAACGTCGCCTCTCTCTCTCTCTCTCTCTCTCTCTTTGTAGGAATAATGGAAGACGATTTAGATGGAAAGATTGCGCAGAGCTTCCACAGGAGCTCAGCTCAGGTTCAGAACATTCTAGAACAAAACAGGCTGCTCATAAACGAGATCAGCCAAAATCAGGAGTCGAAGATCCCTTACAACCTGCGGAGAAACGTGGGCTTAATCAGAGAGCTCAACAACAACATCAATAGGGTTGTCGACCTCTACGCGGGCCTCTCGAAATCCATGGCAGATGTTGCTTCGTCCGAAGAAGGAGATTCAGCCGCCGCCGCCGCCGGTGGTGGTGGTGGTGGTGGTTTCAAATCTGGCCACAAGAGGCAAAGGCCTGCTGTTTGAGGGTCGTTTGATTCTTGGGGGAAAAAATAGATAAATAATTGATTTTTAATTTTAGCTTAATTAATGTGAAAACTGTTTGTGGAATGGATGATTGATGTAACTGTTCTTGTCTGTAATGATTTCGTGAAAGGCCATTTTTCGGATGATGGGGCTTTTCTTCTTTTTTTTTTTGGGTTAAAAGAGGCTAATTATTTTGTATTAATTTGCTATCCGTGGCTTGTAAGCACTAAGCAGAAGACAAAAAGGAAAAAAATTGCACTAATTCTCTGCAGAGATGCTCTGGGGTAAAGTAGCTTTAGGAAATATTTGTATTTTTTTTTTCAGTTCCCCCTGTCATTTCTCAAACCCAGGCAACTGGGACAGAATCTAAAGATATAATAAATAAATAAATACTAATAAAAAATAAATAAATAGGAAGTAAGGCGTTTTTTGGTTTGGGATGGAATAGATCAACAAATAGGAATTTAGGATAATTCAATATTTTATCCGGTGACAAAAACTTTGTGTTTGAATTGTATTCTAATTGGACCCTTTTAACTTTTTTTTTTGTATGTATAGACCTGAAGGCAACGATGAAGATAAGTTCCGCTTAGAAGTTGAGGTCGTCCCACAACTGATAATTTGAGTTTCATCTCTATATAGACAGAGCTTGATCGGAATAAAGAGTTTGGTAGCGTTAGGTCAGAATATCTTTGTTCAAAATTAGTCTTGTCGGAAGCAGAGTTCTTACATAGCCGATGATTTAACTGCATGGTTTTAAAATCGGTTTTTTGAATCGAACCGGAAATTTTAGTGGTTTAAGGTTTAGTGGTTTAACTGGCATAAAATCGGTGCCTATATATATATATATTAAAATTATATTTTATGAATAAATCAATTAAAATAAAATGTATTGAGAACTAAAAAAAATTGTAAAATGGGTTGCAAAGAATTAGATTTAAAAATTGAGGATTAAAAGATAATTAAAATAAAATGTGTTGGGAGATAAAAAATTAATTCCAAAATGAAGTATCAAAAATAAATTTAAAATAGATCTAATAAAATGCACATCACTGGAAAATTGAACCCACAACCTTGGAAAACTAACTCCAAAAGCCTTATCACTAGACCACAACATCATATTTGAATTTATTATTACCTATTTTCGTTTTATTTTATTTTTCAGAATTTTTTCTTTTTTTTTTTAAATTAAAGTTGAATTGGACCCGACCCGAACTAGATTTCTGACCGGTTCACGATTTTTCCGGTCGGACCGGTCGGTCCGATCCGGGTTTCAAAACCATGGATTTAAGGTTTAGATTCGATTTAGAATAAACTTAGTTAGATTATTGCGTGATAAGAAAAAAAAAAGAAAAAAATAGTTAAGATGCAAATGAACTATGAATGGTGACACTCAGCTTGAGGGACCAATAGAATTTGGGCATGCTTATCTCTTCCCTATACCTACTTAGGTTATCTTCTCATTTTATATTTTTTTGATGTTACTGCCAATGTTATCTTTATATATTACATATATATCTCAATCTTGATGTAATTGATAGTGGGTCTTTTTAAGATTCATTGTATATAATATTTGTAAATTAGTGTATTGAAGCCTCTCATCGTTTTACATTGGCATCATAGTTTTTTGCCCTTAATTCGGCTTTTGGGACTTTATTGGATCAGCATGCATGCCCTTTGTTTCTTACCAAAACAGCCAAAATCATCATTCTATTATTTGATTTATAGAGTCCATCTTGTCGCCAGCCCCACCATTATTGATATCAAATCAAATAATGGGGGTGGAAATGAATAAATTTATGCAAGAATGATGCCTGCAAGGTTTATAAGCTTTGAGTATAGTAATTTATAAAATTTAATAAAATAGATCCCAGGTGATAAGCCAGGACATGCAAGAAACCTTTTTGTATGTCTAGTATGAATCTACTTTTGAGTTTCTTGATATTTGGCAAAGAACATTGAAATTAATCAATATTACGATTTTACCTAATCCCGTAGAATTTGCAACTAGAGCAGATATACTAGTAACAGTGCACTAAGTGGGACCTGCGGGTCTAACTTTTTAGAAGTTCTTTTTATAATATTTATTTACAAATATAAATAGTGACTAACCAAATGATGTGGCTTTTAGCAACGTCGGTTTATATAATAGAATAGATAGTAGGATTATCACATTATTAGTTGCATTGCATCCCAGTCAAGCATTATCGGAGTATTGTATGAATAGTAATACAAAAAACATCCCATCTCATTTTAGAACATGATTCAATTCATATAATAAGAGGACGGTCGGTATTCGTCATTAATACATAGATTTGAAAAATAATATAAAGCTATGAATTTTGTTTTTCTTGTTCTCTTGTATTGTTTACATCCATTCTTCATTTTCTCACCTAGAGATGTTGCTAAACTAGGAAAAGTATCTGCAATCTTAAACTCAACTTTAAATTTAATATAATTATGTTAAAATTCAACATGAAACGTTCTTTAATTTTTTTTTTAAAAAACTGTATGATGCACGTATCACTTTGTCAGCCGTCCTATTATTAAAAAATCTTAGTGGGCCGAAAATCAAACCAACCCATTCGATCATGGGCTTCTTTATTCGAGCTCGACACCGGGTGGTTCGACCCGAACCCAGTACAATCCGGTTCGGCTAAAATTCTCTCACAGCCGAAAATTAATTAGAAAAGACACATACCAATTTGGGGGGGTCAGGGTCCACTATTGACTAGACTATTCAACTTCGAGCAATAAGATATTTTTATTTGGTCAGCGCCAGCTAATACACATATATATAAATATATATACATATTGTAAATCAAGATATTTCTATTGTAGCCTCTCTTATCAAAGGGGCACCACTTGCATCAATTTCAATTATTATTTCGTTTTTGTGTTTAGGGCTCTCCTCCTCATTGTTCTTGCATGATACCCTTAATAGTAAAATACCATGATGTTCACAGGCTCATCCTCGTGCCCATTATTTTCAAGATTTCCTTACAAACACTACGTGTCGTGTACCATTTTCTAATGCTACATTGCAATAAAATCAAGATAGCTCTTGACATGAAGAACGATGGCTACATATTTCTTATAATGGGCCCCTCTAGTCTAAAACTAACATAATTAATCAATAGATTGAGACGAATCAACATTTCCATCATATCCCTCTGTAACTATTATTTTAATCCAAGTTTCAATTTTTTTTACAACATTAGCAAGTAGCAACTACCCTTAGGAGTTACAAAATAAATATTGCAACTTGCCCAATTTTTTTTTTTTTTTTGGCATCGACATTTTCGTTGCTGCCGGATAAAAACAAATAGTTCAGCAACTTGGAAGTTTATGTAAACCTTGGAAAGATGCTCTTGTCTTAATCCCACTTTTCGTCCTTATTTACCAATAAATACCATTATAATATATATCCTATTTATGTATATATATACTTACTACTTCAATCAAAGAACCCATAGTCTTTCTTTTTCTAAAAAAAATAATCGTTTTTATTTTCGATACTCAACTTCACAACCACGCCTTCTTCAAGATCCTAACCCTACCTATACCACTACTATTTGTAAATCAGTTGGCGAATCCAAAAACCCTCCTAAGTACGATTTAAATCCATCCCCTGATCTCCAAGCTCACCAGAGAGAGAGAGAGAGAGAGAGAGATTTCCATGGAAAATAATCTAAGCCCACACTCCGTGATTCACCCACCACCGCCGCCACCTTCCAACCTCCACATGCTATACTACGGCCTGGCGGTGGTGGGAACCGCCGCCGCACTTCTCGTGCTGTACAACCTCGTAGTCGTCAAACTATGCTCGGAGCAAATCATCGATTCAAGGCTGAGCACTATGCACCACCACCTCGCTAAGCCGTCGAGCTCGAAAAACAGCGCGCGGCACTCTATTCCCGGCTTCAAGTACAGGAGAGGCGGTGATAAAAGCAACGCGCCGCCGTCCTCCGACGACGATCAGTGCGTCGTGTGCCTGTCGGCGTTCGAAGAAGGGGAAGAGCTTCGGAGGCTGCCGAAGTGCGGGCATTCCTTTCACGCTTCGTGTATCGACATGTGGCTTTATTCCCATCTCGATTGTCCGCTGTGTCGCTCGCCGGTTTTCGAGAAGGCTTCGGAGGTGGACCGGCCGGTTCAGTCTCGCCTAGACATATTGGGTCCACTGGCTTTCGTGTAGTCTAGTGGAAAATGGATGCGGATTTTATTTTATTTATTTATTTATTTTTCGTTAAAATTGATGCAAGGTTGTTAGTACTACTAGCTGTTTACGGATGTGAAGTCAAATCAGCAATATAGTGAAACTCTTCAACTCATGTGATTGTATAGTTTTTTCTTTAGATATTTTTTTTCCCGAAACGATTGCGTTTGGATTATCCAACGATCTCTAGTTTTTTCTTTAGATATATCATTCATTATTTTTTAGTTTTATACAGTTGCGCGAGTGACATGTTAAAGTACATTTAAATTAATTGGTGTCCATTTTAGGAAAATAAATTCAAAATAGAAGCAATTTAATTAAAATCAACACCGAAAACCTATTTTAGTATGAACACGCATGAGCCACGTAAATTTGAGCGAAATTCGACGTGGCGTTGAAAAATCTAATCCAAACCAACATCTCCAATGAATTGAAGCAATTTGAGAATAATTAATGTTGAAAACCTAATTTCGATCGAAACTAACATTGCACATGACAATTAATCTGGGGAAATTTCTAGGCGACATTGGAAAAAATTCCACCCAAAGCAGCATGTTCGACGCTAAACAGAAATTTTCCCTTACCTAATTGCTAAGTACGGGTCACGTGTGTTAATTCCAAACTAAAATTAAGTTTACAGCGTGAATAAGGCTCAAATTGTTTCAATTTCGAAAGTTGTCCTATAATAATTATCAATTCTAAATGACTAAAAAAATATTTTTACGCGCGGACAATTAAGTCATCAGGACTTCATATATCATTAGCTAACAACAATCACAAAAGTTGATTTATTTCACAAATCCGGCTGTTATCAAACCATAATCATCAATATGTGTTCTTCACAAGAAGTATAATCTTATGCGTAATCTTATACATTCATTACAATGCAATATGCTTACATCCTTCTCAAGTTGTCCAACCTCGCCTGAAGGTCACTGTCGATGCCACCATCGTCGTGGCCACTAGCCTCCGCCTGCGGGACCTTAGCACCCGAAGCCGGTGCAGTCACGGCCGCCGAAGGTGCATTCACGAGCTGCAATAAGCAAAAAAGAAAAACCCATCATAAACTTCATCATAATGATGAAAATCAAAATAAAATAAAATTAGGAATGACAACGGGGCGGGTCTGAAGCGGGTTTGGTTTTGGCGGGACCCGCCCCAAGTATTTGGTAATGGACCCAGCCGGGACCCACCTCGCCCTGCTTCAGGAAAAACCCTCCCCGCCGCAAAGCCCGAATAAGTCAGGTCTGCCCCGCCAGAACCGATTACTCCTCAATTTTTTATTTTTTTTTATATTTTATATTCTAACATCTATATATAAATATATATTTTAAATCTGAGGCGGGGTTAGCCAAACCCCAGACCCGGACGGGTTGAGTCCTTTGGGACCCGTAACCCGCCAATTACCCAAATATCCACCCCAAAAGGGGCAGGTCCAGTCGGGTCCGGGTCTAGACCCGCCCCATTGCCATCCCTTAAAAAAATCAGTACTACGATAGATGTGAGAGAGCAAAACGATACCTCGGAGTTGATGTCGATGCCGATCTCATCGAGGACCTGATTCACAAGCTCTTCGGTCTCCTCTTCCTCTTCGTCTCCTTCAAGTGCGTCATCGATGGCGTCGGCCATCACCTCGCTGGTGAGCTCCATCTTTTCGTTCTGCATCTCGAATTCTTGCATGATCTTCTGCAGTGAAGGGAGGTTCATTTGCCTGTTCATTTGCCCCATTGCTTTTGTGACCCCTTTCATCGCCTCTCCCATCGCTTGCGTTGATTTCAGCGTCTGCGGGAAATTAACCGTTAACGTCCACTTTGCGGGAATTCATGATTTTGTTTGAAGAGAAGATTACAGTAGATGATTTGGTCAATTATTTTTTTTTCGTCATGTAACTTATAAGTTAAGTGGGTCACACTTTTAAGGATACTCAATTTAAGGGGTTGCAATTTTAGGACGCAGCAATTTAAGGAACGCCACGTCGCTTATTCTGATGACGTGGCGATCCAAATGGTGGGTACGTCGTCTCCTGTGTATGACGTGGCAGTCCACTGGCGTTTACTGTTCTAAAATTGCTTTGATTTTGAGAGCTGGTGTGTCCTAAAATTACAACCCTTGGGTGTCCTGAAAGTGTCACCCTCTTAATTTATAGGACCAAAAAAAATATCTAAGGCGTAGAGGATTTTTCGAACAGTACGTACGCCTTAGAAACGAATATCTGACCTGGATTCTGAGAGAAACACCTTGTAGTTGAGATTTGAGCTTGTAGAACTTTTCAATCTGATGCCTTGTTCTGATAAGATCCTTGGCCATGACCTTCACTGCTCCCTGTAATGCGTAAACACGTGAACTCATCAATCACGAAAAAAATTGATTTATCAGCAGATATACTTTAAATTGGTTTCCCATAACGAGACTCTAGGGAAGCTATATGATTCAGGTATCAAAAGAATCTAACTTTGAATATGCCAATTAGCCATGGATGGATATCAATTAAAAAATTTGCAGCAAAACCAACAACAGCTTGTTTGCCAACATTTTCTACAGCTTAGGGCAAAACTCAAAAAATTAGAGTGTGAACTACAGTCATCATCAAAATCAGGCAGCGAGCTTTCAGATAAGATAATTGGAAACAGAAACAGATCGAAAACTTGCATCTATATTTGTGTTTATGAAAGAAGTGGCAATACCATTTGGCCCTGCTTTGCACTCTTTTTGATCTCCGCGATGAGTTTCTTCTCTTGTGTTTGTAGACCCTGCCTCTCCCTCTCTATTTCCCTGATGGATTTATCGAGCATTCTTTTGTTTTCCCGCAAGAGCTCTGTAAGAAGGTGATCATAGATTATAACAAAAGATTAACAAGTAGCTCAGTTCCCAAACAGGTACACAAACAATTACCATCAGCCATAGATCCCACACACAGATGCTAATTAATACACAGAGTGTTAATTCAACAGATCCTGAAAAGAACTCGTCTACAAACAAGTACTCCCTGTACAATTTCTATTTCTCAGAAAACCATTCATTCCAATCATAAGAAATCCATAAATTTAACTCCTTCAAAATTTAGAAACGATTTCCTTTAAGCTAAATCAACCCCTCCAAGCATTGCAGATTTGATAATCATCATAAGATCCAATCTAATTGCAAATAGCATTAATATCGAGCAATAACAAACGAAATAGATTGAACATACGGAATAGAACTATTAAAGATCAACCTGCAGGGGTTTTTCTCTTCCCGAAGAGGAAACTCATGGTGATCGAAGGATTGACTCCTAAATTCCCAGCTAAATCACAGCAGCGCTTAATCCTTCTCCGTCTCCCTTGTCTTTTCGCGGATCAACGCAGCTCATCTACGCTGTAACGTGACGGATCCTATCGAACACAAGAGTTTTCACGTTATGATTAAGATTCTCGTGTAATTAATTAACTTAACGCGGTATCGAATGCGATCAACGATGAATATTATTCCGGGACGCGGAGAGGATTTCTTTTTCTTTTTTTTTTTTCGGTAGCTTTTGATCCCTTCATCGATCCGACGGTTGAGGACGATTAATCCAATTGGTCCCACGTGACAGAGATCATAACTCGTTTGACTCTTGTTAAATTATATTGGGCCTTGCCCTGCCTGATAAATTTTTGTGGGCCATGCTGTTACCTTTTCGTATCCCGCGAAGCTCGGCCCATATTTTTTATTTTTTCTTTTTCTTTTCCTTTTTTTAATGTCAAGTCATATTAGCTACCTTATTATCAATTTATTGTTAAAAATTTAATTTGGCGTGCAAAGTAAACATCTACTTTGCTTTGAGTTCTTCTAAAAGTCGGGTGATTGCATGTGCGTTATAATGCCCACATTTTGACTTATGAGAACCCTAATGGGACCCACCGTGTTCGTCCACTACCAAGTAGTACCTCTAAAATTCCAAATTATTTCATCTTTTTGGTAGCTTTTTGTTGTTTAAATGCTGATTTATACTTTTTCGTTGGTCACTAACAAACATATCTTACAGCTAACAAATCTCATAATAATAATTTCCTGATTTCATTCTTGCCGACGATGATTTTGTAAGAGAATTACAATTTTTCGACAGATTATATAGAACGTCGAAATCCACATAGACTGCCATAATCGAAGTATTTGATATATCGAAACTAACCCATTCCCTTTGTCATAAAATTAGTAATTGTAGCTTACTGCCAATAATGAGATGAAATTGTATAAAGGAAAAAATATGAATTCAAATCTCCCTAGTACACAGACTACATCATGCATGCAGATTAGGGTTTTATTAGCGCACTCCACTAAAAGTACTATAAACAATTACAAAATACAAACACATTGGCATATCTTAAGACATAGTATCTATCGGGTAAAAATCATATTATCTTCAATCCAAAGGAACTGAATACCAATTATTACCATCATTACAGTTTTCTCACCCAAGTGAAAATGACAAATCCTCTAGAAGCAACAAGTGATCGATAATTGTCTATAATCACCCACATAAAACACGTAAAAACACGTTTCTTGATGTGTTAGAAGAAGATCATTTAGTTGATCAATTGTCGGAGGGAATAATATAATCTTGACGTCAAACACAGCTTGCTTGAAATATGTCGGAATTCATAACACATTAACGAGGAAACGAACAGCAAAACGGCAACGTTTAATGTCCAAAAACAGATCATCGCCGTGCATGAACATAAACTACAGATTAATTAATAACTAGCAGATAACCTTATTATTCATCATCCCAAGATTAGTACTTTCATAAAGAGGCAATTCTTCGTCGTCATCATCGTCATAAACCCCCAATCCAATATTTTCGAGCTCAAAAAGATCAGAGCTAACACAGCTTTCATCATCACCGTCGTCGTCCACGTGTCTCTCGTTCTCCAAAAATTCGCTGAATCTTCTCGTGTTCTTCACCTGCTGGTGAATTAGGAAGCCAATCGACGAACTAACACGACAATCATCCTCGTCAAGAACGGTGTTTACTGTACAGAATCTGACAGATCTCTTCGATTTATTGCACGTCGACGGAGACGGGTTTTTGCTCGGGCAAGATCTCGATTTTCTGACGACGGAGCTCCGACCGTCGCGGGCTTTCTTCGAATTCCTCGGGCTGAAGACGGAACTGAAGAAAGCTGCAATCTTTCTTCCCGCAGGCGACGTGGGCTCTCTCGATTTCTTCAAGTCTCCGTAGATCTTCAACGCCCTCGATTTCGTCTCGTTGAACCTTCCTTCGAGGTGCTTCGAGCTGGGAATCACTGGCCGTGGAGTGGGCTTCGAGGAATCTGCGGTCTCGGAATAAGAAGAGAAGAAGATGGAGTCGGTGGAAGAATCGGAGCTACTCGAAGGATCGTGCCTGCCGCTGCGATTTTCCATCCATTTCTCCACCATGATCGCTCGGCGCAGGCTTTCGACTCCTTCGTCGGCGTTGTTGTCCCTACGCCTGTGGTGTGCCGGCGGCGGCGGCTCGTCGATCGAGTGGTAGATTGCGTCGAGCAGAGAAGAAGAGAAAGAAGGCATTATTATGCGCCGTTTTTCTCCCTCCTCCGAAGGTTAATGAGCAGATTCAATTTTTTATATTTGATGTTCTAATCTAAGGGGCCGATGATGGAGAGGAAAAAGCCGATCATGGGCTCAATTATTTATATCTATAGACGGAGTGAGATACTACTACAGTAGAGTCCACTCCAAACTGTTAACATACAATACAAAGGTACTTTAGAGACACGTGAGATAGCTTTTTCGAGGACAAGAATAAAGCAGATTTGTAAGCACACGCGTGCGTTTGAAATAGGAGTATAGCTGCAAAATACAGTTCCCAATTCCCATTACAGAAAACACAGACGAGCAGGCTTGTCCTTGTATTGTATGTTTTGTTCTCGGACTACATGTGTGGAGGGAGGATATATGTTTTTTTTCTCTCTCTCTCTATCGTCCCTATTAATCAGCTTAATGGGCTTTAGCTTACTTAGAGAATGAGTTAAGGGAATGTGGTTCTTGGGACGTACAAAAACCACGTAGCCTTTAGTAGTCAAAATTATAAGATTATGACTTTCCGTTTGTCACTATGTTTTATAATTGCGAAACTAAGTCACTAACTTTGCATGTCAAAACAATTTTTGGTCATGTTTTCAATTTTAGGTCACTAAGTATACATGTTTCTATTTTGGGTCACTATGTTTACAAAGTTATTTACCAAATGAGTGACCCAAAGTTGAAAATTTGTATACGTAGCGACCAAAAATAAAATAAATGTATACTTAGTGACCCAAAATTGTTTTGATATATAAAATTAGTGACCTATTTTTGTAATTATAAAATGATTTAATCTTCCCACCAACTGTAGCTATAATTCACACCTACTATAGATATATAACTCACCAAACAAAATTTGACCGAGTCAAGAATCAGCTCACACAGTATGTTAATTCAGAGAATATATAGAAATATCATCGACTGAAAAATGAAAGCAAAGGGCGACAAAACGACAATTACTAAAAGGTGTTTTCCGACGCCATCAGACATAGGCGACGAGTCCCGCGTCGGAGTAGCCGTAGCTGCGCCGCCGGAGTTTATAGGTGTTGGATATTGTGAATGAAAATTAATCTAAAAGGCACATTATGAAATGATGCATGGATTAATTCCAAAAGGTACAATTGAAAAGGTATTTCTTTTGAAGAGATGTACCTTTTTGTACTTGATGACCATTGTGTCATTATAAATATGTTCCACACATCATTGAATTAGAGAACAACATTGCATTCATCACATATTAGAAATCACGTCATAAGATCATAGTGCAAGAAAGAACCGAGTCTCGTAGTAAGATTCGCCGAAAAACTTCGTTGAGTCGAAAGTGCTGCGATTCCGAAGTTAGAAGTCGTTGTATCTTGGGAACGCTCGCCGTTAAACCGATTGAGCACGTAATATCGGGGCGATAACGTCTTACGATTGTTGGTTCCGGTGTATATCGCCTGGTCGGTGTCTGCAGAAACTCGAACAGAATTTTTGTTAGAGTCGAAGTCGAGGCACGTACTACGTACGCTGTCCGTAAGACGTTATTGCCCCCTATTTTAGTGCCTCGGGTTATCGCAATCCGTCCCGAATATACAACGACTTTAGAATTTTTCACGTTGCACAACGATACAAAATTATCGGCGAATCTACTCAAACACTCGAGCCTTTCTTGCTTTTATTTTACTCTGGACTGTGTATGCACTATCTCTAGAATGTTGGGGGTCGATTGAATGATTTTTCCAATTCTGCATGGGCTATTTATAGCTGGCAAAACTTTCTGGGGTCATTTCGCGAAGCGTTGCAACTGTTGGGTCTTTTTGCCAGTTTCTGAAACTTTGACTGGGGGCCATTCTGCGAATAGACGCAACTTCTGGGCCCAATCGTCAACCGTTAATTCTTGACCCAACGGTTCGGTCCGAACCGCTCCGTTCGACCCGCTTCACGAACCATCGCGACCCAACGGGTCCGCACACGTCATCGTCGTCCACTCCGCGCTTGCGTCAGCTTCACTTGTACATGTGTCCTTTGACTCGTCAGCATCACTTGCCACTTCAGCGGGACCGCCACGTCACCGGTGACCACCGCCGCCACCTCACCGGAGTATAAAATTAAGGGCTCTTCGCTCCGTCACCAAAGTGTGCCTCAAAACGCCCATTGCGCACTTGACACGGCTCGGTGTCAGCCCCGGATCCGGCCTCGGCCTCGGCGCAGGTGCGGGGCACCGCCTCGCACTTAAGGTTTTATTTATTGGGTCTAAATCCTATTTGGGCCTATAGCCCAAATCACAACAATATGCTGAATAACGTCAATGGATCGATGAGAGTTTTACACGATTTAGTACTGCAACTAACGTTTTCAGCTGAGTTTAGGATTTAGCAATGTAAATAGCGTTTTCAGCTGTCTTCATAAATAAGAGCACGCTTTCTCATAAATTTATTAAAAGGAAATAGTAATGAAAGGAAAAAAAAAAAGGATATTACGATTACCTATTTTATTTTTATCCTATCTGGCCAATCCACATATATCCAAAAAACCGCTCCATTCGTCAGCTCGCAGTGAATTACCCAAACTACCCTCGGATTTCCCCCCCTTGTTTTTGACCTCCCTCACTCTCTCCCCCAAATCTAGAATTCCCATTTTCAAAACCGAAAGAAAAAAGCACACGCAGTGCAGTGTGTTTGTGCGTGAGGTTTTACGGAGAGACCACCATGGAAGGCGGCGCTTTCAATGCTCCTCGCACGGTCGAAGACGTTTTCAAAGACTTCAAAGGCAGACGCAACGCCTTAATTAAAGCTCTCACCACTGGTATGGCTTTTATTTATTTATTTTCATTAATTTATTCGAATTTTCTCTGTGATTGTTTGCGTCTCGAAGCGGTCTTACAGTCTCTCTGGCCGTTTCATGTGCCGTTGATTGTTGCTCTAACCTAGGGTTTATGTTTTTCCGGTGTATTTACATTGATTATTTCTGTCTTTTTCCTCAGATGTCGAAACCTTTTTTCAACGGTGCGACCCAGGTTAGTTCAAATTGACTATATATGTACATCATACATACTTTTCTTTAGTCCACACCCCGTTTTGTTGCTTGGAATTTGTTTGCATCTAGTGGGATTTTTTGTGGTGTAATAAAGGGCAGTGGTTCAGTATTTTGTGCAGCAATTAAATTAATATGTTTGATATGTGAATAAGATGAAACTTATTTTTTCTTTTCCACTATATGTTTGGTTAAGTTTATCTATATGCTGCTGGTTTGGTGGCGATTGGATCGTCCCTTACGTTCTCGAGTTGATCATTTGTAAATGATTACATTGAAATTGCCTATTTTTATGGATTCTTTTGTATTTTTGTAGCCTTTTCCTCATATGGTCTGTTGTTATTTGATATTTGATTGAATCGTCACGTATTTGGTTCTGGAAGATTTTCCAGGCTTGATTAATTCTTGACATGACTTTTTCTCCTATCTCCTGCGTATGCTGCGATGTGGCAGTGCAGTGGTGGATGATGATATCTCATTTGCTTTCAACTAATTAATCCATTTCGATATGTGCAAAAACTCTGTTATGTTCCAGAGAAGGAAAATTTGTGCCTCTATGGATTACCAAACGAGAATTGGGAGGTAAATTTACCCGCTGAAGAGGTGCCTCCCGAGCTCCCAGAACCTGCTTTGGGAATCAATTTTGCCAGAGATGGGATGCAAGAGAAAGATTGGTTGGCCCTTGTCTCTGTTCACAGCGATGCATGGCTACTCTCTGTTGCTTTCTACTTCGGGGCTCGATTTGGATTCGACAAAGCTGACAGGTAATCTTTTCTTGGTGTCTTATGGAAGTAAAGTTTCACCTTTTTCTTAAAGATAGATAGTCTCCAAGTTCCCACAAAATTTTCTCCCATAGATACCGTTTGAATTCCTTATTCATGCTGTCACATGAATAGTTTGTGAAGATTTCTTGAAAAATGACTCGATGGCCTTCCTTTTTTGTTGAAAAAACTTTCGCGTTGAATCTTGTCTCCAATTCTCCTTATCATCATATGAACTCTAGTTTTTTTTTACTCAACAAGAAGCTCTGGTGTTCAAGACCGTTTGTAAGATTGAAGGTTTCATCTAAATCTGGCCTTTTATTTGACGTACATGCCTACATGATGCAATAATTAAGTGGAAGTTTGAGAAGTATTTGTAAATTGAGAATTTCATAATTCATATATTAATTAATAACTCCTTTAACTAATTAATACATTGTGCTGGTTCCATGTCTATTAATTTATAGAGTTTCCACTGTATTTGCTTGCTTGCATCTGCATATTCAGGAAACGTCTCTTCAACATGATAAACGATCTTCCCACAATCTTGGAGGTTGTGACCGGTTCTGCAAAGAAGCAAGTAAAGGACAACAAGCCCTCCTCCATCACAAACCACAGCAGCAGCAAATCCAAGTCATCAAACTCGAAAATGGTACCCCAATTGCATATTCCTTAAATTCTTCTGACTCGTAAAAAAAATAAAAAAAATATCCTCTTTTGCTTCAAATCCTTCAGGGAAAATCCTCGAAGGCCCCCCAGGTAAAGGACGAGGAGGAAGGAGGTGCTGATGAAGTTGAGGACGAAGAAGGAGAAGAAGACGAGGAGGAGCAAGGAGACACCCTGTGCGGTGCCTGTGGAGAGAACTACTCTTTAGACGAGTTTTGGATCTGCTGCGACGTGTGCGAGAGATGGTTCCACGGGAAATGCGTGAAGATCACTCCCGCGAGGGCCGAGCACATCAAGCAGTATAAATGCCCTTCGTGCAGCAACAAGAGAGCTCGCCCCAACTGATGAATGAAAGTGAGCTCTCTGTAATCTTACATCTAAATGGCTGATGTGGGATTATTTGGTGGTCATAATCTGTGCTGAGAATCAATTAGAGTACAAAATTGGTGTTTTTTTCTTTCTTAGTCTCTATTTGAAAACTCCTTGGATGTCTCCTTTTAGGTTCTGTTCTCTCTGTGTTGGTGGGTTGTCTTCTAGTAATCATGTTCTTTTATCTTTCTAGTGGTATTGTCAAAGGCTCCCAATTTCCCAAACTGGTTTGACTTTTTGTTGAATATATATTTTAGTCATATTGAAATATGTTCAATTTCATTTCAGACTGAAGTTAGCATGTTGTAGGGACTACCATGGCATTATGTAGTGATACCTTTGCTACGCGAAAAAAAAAAAGTAAACAATTTTTTGGTAAAACTAAAAGTTAGTTAGTAGGTACCTCCTAGTTACACTAACAACATAATCAATAATAGGATATATTCATATTTTACATAAAAAGAATACAAAAATTGACCTAGGGCTACTATTAACTCGCTCAAAAGGAAATTATGGATATGCCGATGATGAAAATACAATTATGAACTAAATTGAAACTGGTACACTTGAGCCCAATCACAAACTTACAAAGTGGACTTGATTTTGGGGTAGAAACTGTTTGTCTGAATGGTGGCTGAGTTGGAATTTATTTGAATCAATTCGGTCGTTCCGCAAATCAACCTTCAAATCTATTAGGTAGGACATTTAAACATAACTCATCTATGAAATCTCTTTCTCAATTAAAAAAAATTATACTATCGTGAAGAATAAAGAAAATTAGTTTATAAGTGTTTGAATCTGGTACAACAGACCGTATGACTAGTAATTCGAAATAATATCACAATCGTTCTACTGTATCTATATGTTATTATAATAACCGTTACCTGATGATAGAATCAAATTCGGATTATTTAAGTAAATGGCCTTTGACTGAGTCAATTTTAAAAAAATGACCTCCATAATGTTTAAAGTCTATTATACCCTTACTAACTCATGGAAAAAGACATCTTTACCCTTATTTAACCCATTCAACTACCCAAAGTAAAATTAATTAGGTTTAATCGATTCTACACTCACTGTAGCGTCACGGGTCGTCTTCTTCGTCGTAACAGAGTACATAACAGTTAAAATTGAAGAAAGACACATAACGAAGCACATCAAGTCTCCAAATCTACGAAACAACCTTTACCCGAAGCAGAAAATTCTCCAAACCAACTACAATGGCATTGAACGCGCGTCCCGAAAGAATTCCGGTAATTTCACTGTCATTTCGTCTTCCTCAGGAGCAGGTCTCGTGCGTCGAATTGGTTGGGTCTGGGCGCATGGTTACCCAATTGTTCAATTTGGACAATTATTTGCAAGGGAACCGTGCGTCGCACCAATTGGGACCCAAACAGTCGCGCAAATCAGGGGACCCGTGATTGCATGCTTGGGACCCGAGCACAGTTGCACGGTACCCATACGCACGGTACCCATAGGCGCGGCCCCTTGCGTTCCTGTGCGGGTACCATGCGATTGAGTGCGGGTACCATGCGATTGTGTGCGGGTATCCTGCGCGCATGCACGGGTACCATGCACTTGTGTGCGGGTACCATGTGCTAATGCGCGGGTACCATGCGCTCATGTGCGGGTACCATGCTTGCAAGCGCGGGTACCATGCGCTAATGCGCGGGTACCATGCGCTCATGTGCGGGTACCATGCTTGCAAGCGCGGGTACCATGCTTTCATGTGTGGGTTCCATGCTTGCAAGTGCGGGTACCATCCTTTCCTGTGTGGGTACCATGCTTGCAAGCGCGGGTACCATGCTTTCCTGTGTGGGTACCATGCTTGCAAGCGCGGGTACCATGCTTTCCTGTGTGGGTACCATGCGCGCATGCGCGGGTACCAAGCTTTCCTGTGCGGGTACCATGCGAGTACTAATTGATTATTTACTCTTATGATTCCTAGGTTGTGCTGAAGAAGCAACTGTCATCCCGAGATGACGACTTCGAGTTCCGGTTGACAATGACCGGGATGTACAAGGAGGCAAGTGCAAAGATCAGGAACAATCTGAATGAGGCGGAGTGGAAAAGTTATAGGGCGGGGAGTCCATTTGGTATACTCGTCGAGGCTGCCGCCCATTTCAATTTATCCGCGCAGCTGATTACCTTTATGACGAGGAGGCAGACTACCCTTCACGACCGCGAGGAGTTGTGGATGGTCATAAACAACCGACCACTCCGATTCTCTAAAGCGGAGTATTGCTTGATTACCGGGCTAAGGTTCTCCGACGATATCCCGGAAGTGTACCCCAACGGTGATTTCGCGGAGAGAAACTTTCCGGGAAGATCAACAATCCGATTGTCGTACGTCGAGGATCGGCTCCGAGAGTTGGGAGCCAACGATGACGGAAACGTCAACTTCGATAAGTTGAAGTTGGCGGACGTTCTCTTTGCCGCAGCCGTGTTGCTGCCTCGACCGACGAAGAAGGACACCGTTCTACGGTCGTGGCTGCTCGCATTGGTCGAAGACGAAGTCGCCTTCGCCAACTACCCTTGGGGCAGCATAGCGTTCAAAGAGGTGATACGCTCGCTGAAGATAAACCTAAGGGAGAAGAGGGATTTTGTGCGGGAACGAGCCCGCAACGAGGGCAGCGCACACTGCGGGCTACTGATTAGTGGCTACGTACATCCGCTTCAGGTCGTTTATTATTTAAAATTCTTTTTTTTTTATTTAATTGTGATTATATATTTGCTAATTTGTTTTCTTTGCATTCTAGGTTTTGGCGTACGAGTGCATTTCGGGCATTCGGTACGCGTTCGCCTATCGTCTAAACGAGGCGGACGTGATGACCCCGCGCATATGCCGGTACGTCACCAACGATTGGTCGACGAAGGGTGCTCCGAAGATGGAGACGATCCTCAACGCCGTAAAGGGGTCACCCGTATCGGGGATGCTGAGCCCAACAATATCGGAGATGAACCAGCCCTATTTCCGATATAGCCGGTTCGAAGTGGAGGAAAGGCATGAAGTCCTCGACCACATAACGAGGCTCCTCGAAGATGGTGTCAAGCTTAAGTGTGTACGACATTTGCCGGCCGTGGAGGAACCCGAACCAACAGTACCTCAACTCTCGGATCGGTCCTTCTACGAGGAAGGGGCGGACCAATTTCGTCCCCCCTCACCTCCACGGTACTCGAGCCCTCCTCCACATCAATACTCGGGCCCTTCACACACACGGTACCCGTCTCCTCCTCGACAGCATTACTCGGGCCCCACTTGGGAGCAATTTGATGAGTTCACAAGACGCGTGGACCAAAATTTCGAGACGGTGAATAATCGGTTCGATGACGTCTCTACGAGTATCTCGCAGTTACGCGAGTCGTATGACGACCGATGGTCCACGGCTCAAGAGTGGGGCGCGAGCATCTTCGGGTTGCAGCAGTCGATGACGGAACTGCAGCAGAATTTGCAGCAAGGGTGGTACGGGGCCACCCGAGACTTTCCGACGCACACCTCTCACGGTACGGCCCTATAAATAATAATATGTTGATTATTGATAGTTTTCTGACGTCGGAGTTTTAT
This sequence comes from Linderniella brevidens, assembly GCA_004919715.1. Lineage (NCBI taxonomy): Eukaryota > Viridiplantae > Streptophyta > Magnoliopsida > Lamiales > Linderniaceae > Linderniella > Linderniella brevidens. Next base: position 2,765,023 of record SWDC01000146.1, read on the forward strand.
CGTGGTAGGTTATGAGGCCGGATGCTCAAACCAGGCGTTCTATCCTTCGGAACCCGAAGCAGCCCGAGAGGCCGAGGTGGAACCCGAGGCCGCGGCCGAACCCGAGGCTGCGGAGGAACCCGAGGGGTCGGCCGAACCCGAGGCTGCGGTGGTACCCCAACCCGAGGCCGCGGAAGAACCCCAACTCGAGGCCGCGGAGGAACCTCAACCCGAGGCAGCGGTGGAACCCCAACCCGAGGCCGCGGAGCAGTCGACACCGCCTCGCGAAAGCAGGCCTTCGAAGTATCAGGTGACCCCCTTCACCGACCCGGACCAGAACCGCGTGCGGAACAGCATCAATCCTCAAGTCGAGAGGCATATGAAGCGAAAACTGAAGCAGTGGCCTCGGCTAAAACAGAAGATTGATACAATGGAGGATACCGAGCGGTTGCTTTGTTTGTCGCACTCGTTCCGCACGAAGGCGTGGTTCCAACAGCTGTACACGCCTTCGTGTTGGCTCGACGACGCGGTAAGAAATATTGATAACTTCAATTCGTGTAAATGCAGTCATACGTTTTATTAATTAACTTGTTTTTTTTTAATTTATAGCACATCGACGAAAGCATTAGAGGCTTCGTCGAGATGCAGAGGCTTCACACCTTCTGCTCTCGAAACATCTCTTTCATGAGCTATGGGATGAATGAGAGCATAGACCGGGACTGCATACAGAACGGGAAGTTTGTCAAGGGCATGCTGCCCTTGTTGGTCCACAACGCAGAGGGACGTGATCAGGACTGGCCATCGGTGTCATGGCAAGTTTCCAACTTCATCATGGTGCCGGTCCAGACCATCGCTCACTGGGTTCTTGCAGTCCTCGACTGGAAGAACAAGACGATTCGAGTATTCGACTCGGATCCGTCATGCGATGTGGACATGCGCAATATGAATACAGCCCTAGCCGGTCTACAAATTGCTGTCCCGAACGTGCTCAAAGGACTTGGTCTAATTGAAAGCGTGTTTCGGAAGTGGAAGGTCGAGGATCCCCAACTTCAAGAAGCAAGAAAATTCGTAAGTAAACCTTTATTTCGAAAGATGTTGATTTTTGTATATCATATCTTAATGTTAAACATTTGGTTGTTTTCAGAGGAGACTGTGGGGTTCATGTCTTGCGGGCCGCATTTGCAATGCTCTTTCGTGGCGATAACGTCGCGGAGCTTACCGGTAGGCAAATGACGCAATTTCGTGAATTTCTATGTATTTCTATTCGCCTAAATGATTGGGGTATGTGGTATCAATAATGTATATTAGTGAATTTTGTAAATTTCGAACTTTGCTTATGTAAATATTGATACCCGCACACATATGCACGGTACCCGCACACAATTGCACGCTACCCGCACACAAAACAACGGTACCCGCACAGAAAGGCATGGTACCCGCACACGAAGGCATGGTACCCGCACACGAGGCACACGGTACCCGCACAGAAGGGCATGGTACCCGCACACCTAGGCACGGTACCCGCACAGAAAGGCATGGTACCCGCACACCTAGGCACGGTACCCGCACAGAAAGGCATGGTACCCGCACACAAATGCACGGTACCCGCACACAAAGGCATGGTTCCCGCACAATAATAATTATTTTAAAAAGATAAATAAATATATTAGTATCTCATATCTTCGATCCCAGAATAATTGGTTTATGATTATCCCGATCATTTGATGTGACTGATAAAATTATTTATCATAAAATTTTTTGATGTGACTGATATACTGACATACTGATAAAATTATTTTATGATATTATTTGATGTGACGTGATTGATTTAACTTATTAAGTTTCTCGCACATAAGTCGCAGGTTACCCGCCCACTATGCGCAGGGTACCCGCACATAATGCGCATGGTGCCCGCACATAAACGCAGGGTACTCGCACACTTAGGCACGGTACCCGCACACAACTCGCATGGTACCCGCACATAATGCGCACGGTACCCGCACACAAAGGCATGGTACCCGCACAATAATGCGCCGTTATTTTAAAAGGATAAATAATAATTTTATTTCATTTTCATAATATTTCTATTTACATTCGAAAACACAAACATTCTTGATCATTATAACTTTAGAGCTTACACAATGCGGCAAACAAAATCAATTCAATATAGATGGGGTAAGATATTGTTACTATCATCATTTAAGTAAAAAGAAACTTGGCATTTCAACATAACAATCCTTGATTCTAAATGTCAACCCGCCTTTTTTTATCCCAAATGATCAACTTAGTATGTCTAACTACCGTAACGCACTCACAGACCGAAATAGGCCAACTCTATTTTGTGGTACCAAAATAAAGAAATTTGTGGTACCAACTCTAATAAGGCTCGGTACCCGCACACAATCGCAGGGTACCCGCACACTTAGGCACGGTACCCGCACAGTAGTATACAATTATTTTAAATAGATAAATAATTATTTTATTTCATTTTCAGAATAATTGGTTAATGATTATCCCGATCATTTGATGTGACTGATACAATTATTTTTATGAGTTAACGTACAGACAACTACTGACTTGATTGATGTAACGTAAAGTAATGACATGATTGAATTAATTAAAATCATTTGACAGTTTGCACAAGGCACACAAGGCGCGGTACCCGCACACTCAGGGACGGTACCCGCACAGAATGCGCATGGTACCCGCACAATGAGTCACGGTACCCGCACACTTAGGCACGGTACCCGCACGCAATGCGTACCAAACATTACAACATATCGAATTTCCATATAAATTACACCTGTACAAATCAAACTCGTAGGATTTAACCCCTCCTACCAAATTCTCCGACGGATGGCATTCTATTTTTTTGTGCTCTGCCGCGTATTGGGTCAACGAGTGGTGGTAACATATTCACCATTCCTTCAACGCGCTCGGTGACAGGCCATATGGTACCCTCGTACGCTAATTTCCATGTCTCCAAGCTATAGTACGCATGGACTAGCGAATATACCCCTACATTAGCGTGTCCACAAGCCGCAATGGCGTGCGCACATGGGATACGATCGATATCAAACATCTTACAACTACATGACTTCGTATCGATATCGACCACCTCGTTGACTCCACGCCCGTATACATTATACCGATGAATGTCAATTTCCGAGACGTGTAGATTTTCTGAATTTATGTAGTGAGACCGTAGGATTGACTCGACTTTCGGCGTAAATGACGTTACATTGGCTTCCATTGAAGCTTCGCAAGTTCTTCGATGTTTACTAAACCAACTTGACGTCAAACGTTGTATCGAATCGAACAATCCTATGAGTGGAAGCTCTCTATCCGCACGTAGAGCGGCATTTATCGATTCCGAGCCGTTGGTGGTCATGATGTTGTACCTTGTTCTCGGGCAATACGATCTTGTCCATTTTGCCTTCGTACCCTCATCAAGATACGTATGCACGTTTAAGTAGCGTTCCTTTAGCGTTTCCAGCAATCGATCGCAATCGCTCGTCTTGTAGGCGTACGCAATATTAAGGAATAACGCACAAGCACCTTTCTCCTTCATACGTGTCTTTATATTTTGTTGGATATGCCATGCACAGAACCCGTGAAACGCATATGGGAACACTGTCGGGACGGCTGTCTTTATACCGCCATGTCTGTCAGAAATTATGACGAGTTCATTTGTATCGGCCACAATCCGTTTTAATCTCGTCAAGAACCATGACCAAGATTCGGTAGATTCGGTGCTCGCAATACCCCATGCGATAGGATACTGATGGTAATCGCCGTCTTGCGCCGTTGCAACAAGCATCACCCCTTTATACTTTCCCTTTAAAAAGGTGGCGTCAATAGAAATTACCTTACGCATGTAAGCAAATCCCGTTATGCATGCACCGTATGCCAAAAACAGATATTTAAATCTGTTTTCCTCGTCCATCTCCCAATCCGTGACACTTCCGACGTTCATTTGCTTGACAGCCTCCAAGTACGCCGGGATCAACGCGTAACAATCGTCCCCGTTACCAACCAACTCCTCCGTAGCGAGGTTCTTCCCTTTCCAAGCCTTGTAGTAAGAAACATTCAACCCTCTACTTTGCATCATAGACATGATAGCCTTTGGCGCGGGAATGTCTTTAGGCCCGCTAAAATTGTCAAGAAGCATCCTAGACACAACCGAGGAAGTTTCTTGACGATGGTTTCGACGTCGATGCGACACGCCGCATGTGTGTGTGCCGCAATATGTCCGTATCGAGAAAAAAGGGGAATCCTTATCCTTTGCAGCTCGAAAGCGCCACGAACATTGCTCCATCGCACACCTTACTACATATAAAGTCTTGTTCGACTTTACTAATTTGCACTCGAACGACGCAGCCAAAGCAATTTTGGATATCTCCTCGATAACTTCCGCCTTGTCACGAAACTGCTGCCCAACGTGTAGGCTTGAACCGTCCGGAAATGCAAAAGTACCATCAGCAGCCTCTTCTACAGGGTTACGATCTACATCGTCATCTTCATCGTGATTGTGATCGCGTGCAACAAATTCCTCCTCCGACTCTTCAGTGTTTTCGATTGGCTCATCTTCATTTTGGTTCGAATGCCAACCCGAGTAATCCCTACCCCCAGACGGTCCAGCGATATCTTCAAGACCCTCATCTTCATTTTGGTTAGAAGGGCTGCAACCGTACCCCTCAAACGGTTCGATTTGCGCATTTTCATCGCAATCGGCAATGAGCCCGGTATTATTACTAGAAGAACCAACAAATGCGTCCGACGGAGCCGCATACGCACATTCTACCACCTCGACATGAACCACGGGTCTCGATTGAGGGCCACCAAAACCCAAGTACGCACGTAGAGCATAGTCGTTATCGATGTATATGAGCCTGGGATAACTATAGGGTACATTTGGCATATAGCTTAGGTTTAGCCTCGCATTGTCGTTGCGAAACGCCAAGACCGCTACAATTTGCTCCTTTACGTCTTGTAACGTGCATGCGTCCTCATCCACCAAAATTGAATGCCAGCTACAATTTGACGCAGGGGACCAAGTCGAGGTATTGTCCTCGCCGATTAACCACCGACCATCGAATTGAAATACAATGTTGGTAATTGTCATATTGAGCACCTGCAATATAATGCAATGTTATTGTTTAGAAAACGATTGTCGTGATACGCTCGTGCTTATGTATGATCTTCAGCGAATGGGACCCAAACATGGGATCACGGTACCCTCACTCAATGGCAGGGTACCCGCGCAGGGACGCAGGGTACCCGCGCATCAACGTAGGGTACCCGCGCAGGGACGCAGGGTACCCGCGCATCAACGCCGGGGACCCGCGCAGGGGACCCGCGCATAAACGCATGGGTCCATGCGCAGGGGACCCGCGCGTATTGCAAATGGTACCCGCACCTATATCTCATGGTACCCGAACGCAGGGGTCCCATGCACAAAAACTTGACCGCAAAATATGTATTTTCAGGTCCGATTTCTCGTACTAACCACTGAAATATCGCTACTCTGGCTAGTACACATGATCTACTAAATAACCCATACATTTTAGGGGGTAATGGACTGGAAATTCACCATTTTCGACGTTAAATATGCTGAAATGCGTTCTGTTTTCTTGGTTTGAGAAGTTGTTTTCCGGCACTAAACGAAGAGAACAGCTCGCGTCGCTTCTAGGTTTGTGAGAGAGGTGTGTGTGGTTACCCTTTGTTCTTTAAAATGGAGAAGATAATGCATTCATATCGATTGTATGGTATGGTTAAAGAGGGAGATGGACTCATGTTTAGTCAGTTATTGCGTCTGTACGGCGGCATATTTTCGTTTTTCTTTTTCTTTTTAATTTTAATGAGTTAAGTATGTGAATTACTTAATGTGGTTAACGTTTAAGTAAAGTGAGGGCTATTGACCAAAAAGTGATCGTCAACGAGGCCATTTTTTTAAAATTGACCCAGTCAAGGGCCATTTTTTTAAAAGACCCATCAAATTCGAGATAAAAGATCTTCGCCAATTAAAATACTTTCTTGGTATTGAAAATCGCTCACTTTTCAAAATGATTATTTATATCGAAGTGTGCTAGACCTTCAAGATATAGACAAATTGAGAATAAGACTTGCAAAAACTCATGAAAACTAATAAAAATTTCAACTCATAAGATGGTAAGCCACTAAAAAATATTGGATAACTTCAAAGATTGGTCTTAAAACTCATTTTATGTTAACAATTCCAGACGTTTCTTTTGTTGTTAGTTCTATTAGTCAGTTTATGGAGGGACCAAGAATCATACACCTCCAAGCTATTGATAGAATCCTACAGTACTGAAGGGGATACATGGACAGGGTATCAATATGTGAAGTAATGAGACATAATCTAGTTTGATACTCAGATGCAGAACGGGCTAGAAACTTTAACCGAAGATCACCTAGTTGGTGTTGTACATTTGTCGGGTGAAATTTGGTCACATAGAAGAGTGAAAACCAATATGTTGTTGCAAAATTCGATGCAGAAGCTGAATATAGAACCATGGCATCAACAAGTTGAATAACAATGAGTTCATGCAACTATATTGTGACAGTCAAGCTGCATAAGTTAACGCATTGAAGTGGACTGTCACTATGTACACGCTGGAGAAACCGAGATACCATTCGTAAGAAGTCAAGAACAATTAGGTGACAATTGACATCTTCACAAAAACAGTCGTTTACCACTCGTTGTAACATAGACTCAATTAGCTGATTTGAATCCTAACTTTAGAAAGAGTGTTGAACAATCAAGACATTAAGGTTTCGAGAATCAATCGAAAAGGACAAATGATTCACGAGATCAACATCTCATAATTGAAAATCGTCTACGATTTATACCGTTCTCGGACCTATCACAAAATAAGGCAAAAATCAAACAAATCGGTACAAATCGATTACTGGCTATAATTGTAATGGTAAATTGTTGAAAAAATCATCGACTTATCTCATCGATTGAATTCGACTTATTTTGGGTTTTTGCCAACAAACTCCAACCAAATTCAATTTCACCAAACTTATGCGATCTTACACACACAATAAGATATTGTATCGACAAATAATCTCTCCAATATAGTAAAAACTAAAACTCTATACCAAATTTTAGCGTTGTTTTCGGCGTCTATTGAAGATGCCGATTGGGCCGAGCCCAAGTCCAAGCCCGAGCCCGAGCTAAAGCCCAAAATCTAGAATGTTCCCCATCATATCTTTGATTGAGAAACCCTTCATCCACCATCACTAGACCAAAATTGTTGGGGGGCAAATGAAATTTCCAAAGAATGCCCTATGCTCTTCCAAACCTCCTCTTGGGAAAAAATCCAGGTACATTTCTTCTCCCTCCTTTTTTATTTTTGCAGTGTATTTTACAGAAAACTCCCTATATCTCCGCCCATTTGCTAAGCACCTCTCTCGTTCTTTCTTTCTCAAAAGGACTTACAAACGGTGTGCGCGTGTTTGGCCCTTTTTGTCTCTTTTGTGTTTTGGGATGAAATCTTTGTGTCAGAAACAGTAGTTTCTCTTCCTCTGGTTCGATGATCGTTTGCTTTATAAACGGCTCTTGTGCTTCTTGAATTCTAGTTCTTCGTTACATCGTTGCTGGGTTATTGAATCTACCACTCTTTTTCTTGTAATTTTTCGTGTTCTTTCCCTTTTCATCACTGCAAATTTTCGAACCATGCAGAAGTTGGTTGTCACTGTTACATGTATCATGTTTCCGTAGAGCTGCAATTATGTTTCTCCATTCCATGTCCCTCGTCACTTTTTAATGTGGCCTCCATATGATTGTTCTCGTATGAACAGAATTCTATTACATATCTAATTGTGCATGTATTTAAGCACCACAACACCCGCTTTATCAAATATTTCTTCGATGGTTTTTTTTTTAATCAACTCCAAATTCTCTGTCTTGTTCAAATTTTTTACTTGTAAATTGCTGCATAATTTGTGACACTGGTTTTTACATAGACCCATTTCTAACTTTTTTATGGCTTTATTGCCACTTCAAATGTAGGTGATTGACAAGAATCATCAACCTTAAAGATCACAAAAAGTTCAAAATTTTATTGCCTATCATCTCCGAAAAAATTTGCTCCTCTCCTCTCCTCTCCTCTCAAAAAATGGACTGCAACAAAGACGAAGCTCTCCGTGCCAAGGAAATCGCCCTCGAAAAAATGCGGACAGAAGACTTCGAAGGCGCGAAAAAGCTCGCCCTGAAAGCCCAAAATCTCCACCCCGAGCTCGACAAAATAGCCCAGATTCTCACAACGTGCACCGTCCACTGCTCCGCCAAGAAAAAAATACTCGGGTCCGAAACGGACCCGTACGGCGTACTCCAGCTCGAAAAACTCTCCGACGGGCCCGCCGTGAGGAGGCAGTACCGAAAGCTGGCACTCGTCCTCCACCCCGACAAGAACGGGTTTCCCGGGGCCGAGGGCGCCTTCAAGCTCATATGCGAGGCCAACGCCTTGCTGTCGGATCCCGAGAAGAAGCACGAGTACGACGGTAGGATTAAAGCCATGCTGCAAGTGCAAGCCAATCGTTTCGCCAACCGGGCTCAGGCCCGGGTCCCTAACGGTGCGAGCCGTAGCCAGCCACCGGCTCGTTCGAGCTCCTCCTCCGCGGTTGGGGCTGAGACGTTTCGTACGGTCTGCCCTTCTTGCAAGACGAGGTATCAGTGCCTGAGGCGGTTCGTGGACGGTGGTCCCTTGTGGTGCCAAAAATGCAAGAATACTTTTATGGGCTGTGAAGAAATGGCTGCTAATGGTGGTGCTTCTGTGGGAGCCAATGGGGGCCGAGCTAGCGAGCAACGTGAGCCACCGAAACCCGAAGCGAACCAAGCAACCGATTCCAAACGAAATGTGGAGAAGGCAAGTGGTAATAACGAAGGAATCGGAGGTACGAATCCTACGAATGCCGGTGGAGATTATTCATCTGAGGCCAAAGGAGATAAAGATTTGAAAAATGTGGACAAGGGGACGCCGGCTAATAATCAGACAGATGAATCGATTCAGGCACATGATGCGAGAAGATCGTCGAGGAAAAGGGGCCACGCGTCGTACAACGGAGAAGACGACGGCGATTTCGATACTCCCGCGAAGAGATCGAGGCACGCGGGGCCCGGGAACGGAGAGGAGGAGCAGAAAGAAGATGCACCCAAATCCAAGAATTCGGAAGCAGAAACGGTGGAAGTCACTGAAAACGAAGCCCCGGGGGGAGAAAAACTCGATTTTGCTGATGGCCCGGTTGAAATCTCGAGCGATTTCAGCCTCACCACCGATGACGACGCAGCAGCCGATGATGACGTCAGCCACTGCCCGGATCCCGAATTCAGCGACTTCGATCGGGAGAGGGAGAGAGGCCGTTTCAAGGCGGGACAATTCTGGGCATGCTACGACAGCTTCGACGGGATGCCGAGGTTCTACGCTAGGGTTAAGAACGTGCACGATTCCCCTTTTCAGTTGACCTTCGCGTGGCTCGAAGCGGACCCCGTCGACGAGCGCCAGATGAAATGGGCGGAGGAGGAGCTGCCCGTGGGCTGCGGGAGGTTCAAGCTCGGGCAGACCGAGAAAACGTCTTCGCTGCCGACGTTTTCCCACCAGATAAACTGCGAGAAGGGGAAAAAGAGGAATACCTTCGTCGTCTACCCTCGGGAGGGAGAAATTTGGGCAATTTTCAAGGACTGGGATATGACTTGGAGATTGGAGCCCGAAAAGCACCGGCAATTGAAGTACGAAGTCGTCGAGGTTCTCGCCGATTTCGACGAAGGAAGCGGTGCGGAGGTGATTCGTATGTGTAAGGTCGAGGGGTTCGTGAGCCTCTTTCAGAGGGCCGCCGCCGCCGCTGCTCGTGGAGGCGCGTGGATTATAGAGCCGCGCGAGATCTACAGATTCTCTCACCGAATCCTCTGTAGTAAGATGATCGGCACTGAGAGGGAAGGCGTTCCTCCGGGTTCCTACGAGCTCGATCCGGCTTCGCTGCCGCTGAATCCCGAGCACTTGCACTGCCCTTGCAAGGCGGTGGTTGCTGAAAATCTCGACACCGACTCCGAAGAAGTCCGTTCTTCGCCTAGAGGAGAAAAGGCTAAATGAGCCGACTTTCTGCTTCTCTCGTTGTGCTAATGGTATTATTTTCTTTTTATTTTGTTTTGTTTTGTTATTGAATATTGCTATGGCCTCCTAAGTCCTACAGGACGTTGATAGAGAGGTGGTGGGTAAGTGATGAACCAAACTACATCGTTTTGTCTTGGAACTTTGTTTGTGGCAGTAATTGCCGTAATTGTTAAGATAATGTTGGTTTTATTTGGTACATATGTTTGTTTAATTATTTCCGGCGATGCGAATTTGTTTTGCGGTGGGATTTTCCTTTAGGAGTTATTTACGATGCACGCTAGTCTTCACAATTCGATTAAATTATGCATGAAGCAAGGACCTCGTTGTGGTCGGATCAGCTATCGGTGAGACTAATCCTCTCGGGTCAGTATCACTTTTTCCAAAATACAGAAACTTGTATTTGGGTATTGGACCCAATCTTTGATCGTTCAGATTTTAGATAGATAATTGTAATATGCTTATAAGGTTAGTGGGCTATTTCATCCTTTGCAAATTGATTTCGGAATGGAACCCACGTGCTTATATGTTAAGTTTATGGTTTTGGATTAGATGGAATTTTATTTCGCAACTGGTATCAGAGGGACGTTCTGGTACAAATGTGTTGTGGATGGTGCGTCCATATTGCTCGCAACGATTCGTGCTCGGCAGAGAGAGCGAGCGGATTATGCCGACTGCTCGGTTAAGAGCAGGTGGATTCGTTTGATTTTTTGCATTGAATGTCTTCTAACAACGATAGTGGTCAAGCGACAGTGTTTTTTGTCAATACACGATGATTATTATTGAATGAGAGGCTCGCTTAAAGATAATGTGTTTGATAGGAGGTTTGTCAGGCATCAAAATTAATCCAACACCGATTGCATTTTGTAACATGTTTATATTGCCAATTAATTTTAAAATGTAACTGACATCGTATTATTATATGTCGGGCTTTCCCAACTATATATGCAGCTACAGGCTTTGAAATTCAACAACTCCCACAATGCAATGAGGACACGCATCATATGAAAAGCAATACATTATTGTATCACACATTATTTAATTGTTCAGACTGCTGCAATACACGTTGATTTATGGTTTCAGCCATCCACTTGTCAGCATCAATCCGAGAGAAAATACTTTTATGAAAAATATCGGGTCCTTTTTCCAATTAATATTATAAAATAATCCGATACTTATATCCGACAACGATCCACCTTGTAAACCGTGTGCTTCGGGTCGGATACCATTTTTATTATCCATTGCCCCATTCTTGCAGCTTTTCTTTCACGGAGTGTAACTTGCAGCTTTGCAGCTCATTATCTTCTACATGTATAATAAAATCAATCAACAAAAATAATAATCACACCAACCATTCACTACACGACGAACGAAAGATCAACCGGGTCGGGTCATTGCTAATACGGATCAGGAGCACCGGAATGAAATTACAAAGATGCCCCTCTATTCAGCATCTCCTTGTACCTCAAAATAGAATCCAACCTCTGCATCTTCAGCTGCTGCCTGAACCTGTTGATGAAGTCGTCGGCCCTCGCGTCCACAGCCTCGTCGCCGGCCTCCGTCCTTTCCCTCGACGTCTCCGGCCGCCTCCCCTCGACCTCCGCCTCCCCCTTCTCCGTCGCCGCCTGCAGTCTCTCGCTCGCAGACTTCTTCAGCGCCCTGTCGACAGTCACACTACTACCATCTGCTGCACCGGTCTCCACGTGCTCGACGACATCGCCCCCGTCACGTCGGTGGCTAGTGGGCTCCTCCGGAGGCTCTTCCCGTTCCGACTCCTCCGGCCGGTTCTCTGACGGGTTGAAATTGAATGACCTAACTCGCTCGAAGAAAGACGGGCCACCACGCTCTGCTTGTGGGCCCGGGTCAGCCTCTTCTTCCGGCGGGTTCTTGTATAGGCCGCCGAACGACGGGGAACGAGCTAGTTCTGGGCGGTGCTGGTGGTGGTGAGGGTTTTCCGGCTGGGTATGACTGTGTTCGTGCTTGTTTTGGGCCTTAAGGAAGAAAATGGCGCCGATCATTATGTTAACGACGCAGAAAAGGGCCGTGGGGTTGAGCCAGCTTGTCACTAGATCTTGAACAGCATTCATGTTTATATGTAATAAAGAAAGACGATATGTGTTGCTGTATATATAAAGGTAATTGTATTAATTATTTTTTTAGTGGATTGATATTTTACGGATATCTAGATTAATTGGTGGTAAATTTTAGTATAAAAAGCTTCAAAATTGAATTAACTTGACGACCGTTAGCGTTGAATACTTATTATTAACATATTTGACAATTAATTAGGGAGAAATGCATGGCAGTCGGACAAATGCAAATTATAAGATTAGGGCCACTAAGGATATATGTTTTCGTTTTTTAGCTACTATGTTTGATAATTGCAAAAATATGTCAAAATAATTTTAGTTTATGTTATCAATTTTAGTTCACTAAGTATATATTTTTCGATTTTAGGTCACTAAATATACATGTTTCAATTTCGGGTCAACGTGTTTACAAAGTTAGTTACCAAGTGAGTTACCCAAAATTGAAAAAATGTATACCTAGTGACCCAAAATCGAAAAATATATACTTAATGACCTAAAATTATTTTGACATACAAGGTTAATGATCTATTTTTGCAATTATCAAATGTAATGACTAAAAAAAAACATATATACTTAGTGACGTAATCTTATAACTTTCCCGCCAGAGAAATTTGACTTAAATCAATATCTCCGATGAATTTGAGCAAGTTGAGGACAATTAACGCCGGAATTAAATTTCATTCAGGAATTAACACAGATGACGTGAACCTGATAATTAATTAGAAATAAAACCGTTTGTGACATCGAGAAAAATTCAATCCAAATTAGCATGTCCTTGCGCCACGTATATTTTTCTCAAATTTAATTGTTAATTATTACTCACATGTGTTGATTCAATACCAAAATTAGGTCTCGTGAATGCTAATATTGCTTGAGCTTGAAAACTTATTATTACGGTAACATGTCATTATTCTTAAAATTTCACCATTCCAAATATACCGTATTAAAAAATACTTGAGCCTTATTTATAATAACACTAGGCTACGCATATAGGGATTAGGGTCCTTGGGTTTGAGATATTATATGAGAAATAATTATATAATATAACGGAAGTCGGCCTTTACGAGTGTTGAAGGAAATTTATTGTATAATTAAATCGTGGTTGGTTGCTGAGTCAACTTGTGACATTGACTTGGTTATTTATTTTTTATTTAATTATTAGTTAAACTGAAATATTAATGATCAATTCGTATTCGAGATAGCAATTAAATTATAATTTTGCTTTTAATGACATTCATTATTGTGTGGTTCCAAAAGCAAGACTATATTGAAGAGAAAACATTGAAAAGATATAAAGATGAAGTAAAGTGATGGTAACCTGTTGAAAGTTACTCATTTATTCAGTCAAAACTTATTGAAGTTATTTTCAAGAGTAATGAAAATGATCTAACCTTGGAAAAGAACTTAGATATTTGGACATGATTAAATTAAATCACCATTCCGATGAATTATAGGTAGGGAGTCGTTTATTATAATTAACAAAAGAGGCATCTTGCAATATTTTATCTCCGCCTCATTTTATGTATTTAAATATTATATGAGGTACGTAATAAATAAACCAACCGAATCTCGTCTAAGTGAGATGTTTGATTGCACGTTTTTATGCTTCAATAAATATTTTAAAAAAAAATGCAATTGCCATCACCATATAAGAAGAGACAGCTGCATCTGCAAGTAAGTTTTAATATTTATTATTTAAGGAAATGTAAAAGTTTATCATGGTCAGCATCATGGCTGTTTTTATCTATTTCGTCTTGTAGTACACCAAGCTCGCAGCCATGGCTATCAAACATTTTAAGCCAACTATAAAAAAATAAAATTTTGCAACTATATATATAAATATGATGGAAAGTTGATAAATATATTGAGATTAAATAAGAAAGACGACAGGCGAGGGCCCTTTCCTCTTCCGGACAAAACATATAGAGAGCTTTACTTGAAGGTATTTTATTTCATTTTCAAATATAGATATGTATGTAATGTGCTTTTGAAGATAGGCGTAGCAGTAGCACTATCTCAATTTGAGCACCGTATCTAGAACGGTCAAAATGGGCCAACGGGCCGGGTCCGCCAAAGCCCGCCATCTAGCGGGCCGGGCGCGGGTCGGCCCGCCATTTGGCGAGCAGTGCGCGGGTCCGGCGGAGGGCGCCCGGCGGGCTGGCCCGTCCAATAATAAAAAAAAAAATAATTTGATTCTCAATTTAAAAAAATGAAAAATAAAAAAAAAAGAAAAAAAAAAGTGTATGGGGTTGAACCCAACATCTTAAGTATAAAATAATGCATTTTTACCACTAGACTAATTAATAATATATATATATATTTTAAATAAGCGGGTAGCCCGCGGGCTACCCGCGCCCGCCCCGCCAAAGCCCGCTGCCCGCGCGAGCTTTGCCCACTTAGGCCCGCTCCCCGGCGGGCCTAAAATAATCAGGCCCGCCCCGCCCTTTTGGCGGGCCGGTCCGCGGACTTTGGATATTTTTGACAGCTCTAATTGTATCCTAAGATAATTTAATATGAAATTTTCGTGTATTGACTATACAAAAAAAAAACGATAAAAAAACAATATATGCAGAAAAAGAGCAAGTAGCCTTCATGAGCAAATGTTGTCGGTTTTCCGTTCCCACTCGTATTGGTTTTACGTTCACACTTCCTTTAATGAAGATAGGACTAAAAACAACGTGCGTCACCGCGTGCCGCGTTACCAAATATTATTTGTTTAAAGTCAAGATTTTATAGTTACAAACGCAAGTGGCGTGCTATTTTAAAGCATGCTTATATATAATAAATAAATATTTAAGGGATTTAAAAAATAATTTGAATAAAAGAAAAATAAAAATATTATGATATACCAGATTAGTTAAATATTTTAAAGTATACATTTCGGTCACTTAAATATTAATGTATTTCATATAAACATGCTTAAACATTTTTATTTTATGAAATATAGTCATTAACGGTAAATTTGGATGCCTGAATTATTAAATTGTCGTAAAAAATAGGATGAAGAGATCTTAGTGTAAAGTTTGATCAAATTAAAGAGGGTGTAAGTATAATTACTATAATCAGAAAAAGTGTACATGTAATTGAGTGATACCACATTGAGAATTGATGCAATTATCCCTTAAAATTATATCCTAGCCCGTTATATCAAAAGGTGGGGTCCCATTTATCAAGATTATAGAATGGGCTGCTTTAACGGCTTGAGCCCACTATTATATAGCCCATTAATCTAATATAATAGTCAGATAACTTTTTGTAGTTGTAGGGACAGGAACATGACAAGCAAGCCGTTTCTAAAATCCTTTTCCCGCCCATTTATCCGTACATTCCTCAGCTCAACTGCCACGTCACTCGCCCAACCTCACTCTGCCACGTTGCACCACACCACCACCGTTTAAGTGTACTCCACACGCACATACGTTCCTCCCCTGAAAAAAAAATATTAGAAAAAGAAAGTCATGGAAACAGAGACTACGGCGACGCATCTTGAGGAAGAAGGAGAAGAAATCGACGCGGCGACGGCGTCGTCTTGGTTCGCCGTCGAGGACGAGACTTCGGAGGAGCTCTCGAAGCTTCTGGGCATGCTCGTCGAAGCGCCTCCGCCTCCGATCCGGGTGAGGTTCATCGACGACCCGTACTCCGCCGCCGTGGTGTTCCAGTCGTCGTCGTCCTTCGTCACCATCGACGGAAACGAGGAGTCGTGCGGTTCCTCCTTCTCCGACCTCGAATCCTCTGCCATGGCCAGCGTCGACAGGAGCGGCCTCTTCCTCGTCGGCGCGTGTGGATTCTTCTCCAACAATGACGACGACGATGACGTGGAATACGACTTGGAAGGGCTGTTTAACGATTTCGATGGCTATGAACATGAAGGCGTGCTCGACTCATCCTGAAGCGTCCACAATGATTTTGACCGTTTTCCTCTTGCAGCTCCCGTTTTAATGAACAGCGACATCTCAATCGCGAGCATCCGAATCCAAGTCAGTAAATGTTCTTAGTTTAAATCCAAATTTAAATTAGGTTATGATGCTCTTTGATTGAGTACTCTGATTCAGCAATTACGTAGCTTATATATCATGTAGCTGCTGCTGCACAGTGTAGTACATGCATGTTTACACATCTCTCTTCTTCACAGCCTTAAAAGCATCAAACACAAGAATGCTATAACTGTACAGTTGAGGCACTCTGTGAAAGAATACATTGCATTGCTCTATGATTGATAACTATAGCGTCCTCTTGACTAGGGAGATCTTCGTAGGGTCACCGCCCCACTCTTCAAACACAACCAGCACATTCCCACTAGGCTTCACCCATGACCGTGGAACATGGTACCTGTTGAATTTCCACCAATTCTCATCACCACACTGTGTTGAATGCTATGTATGATGCTTACCTAAGCCATACAGGTGTTTTCTTACCATCTCTGTGAAGGCTCACCACAGTTTCTCTGGCATTTCTTCTCGGTGAAGGTGCCCGCATAGTTGCACTCACCGCAGCTGCCCTTTGCAATGTACGCGGGCCAGTGCCTCCCTATGCTCTGCCCGTTCACCCATATCTCCCCCTTTCCCATGCTTATCATGTCCAAGGCCAGCGGGTCGTTCCCTTCTGGTGCGTCGAATGTGGTCTAGCGGAGACAATAAGATTAAAAAACCAAATTTTATGAAATTATTTGATAGAATGTTGCTTATATTATATTTGTTACGTGCTTTTCTGTGTTGGGGGAAGTGAGTGGGGAATTTTTACCTTATACCACGTTAGAGGCTGCTTTTGAGCCGAGGCTGATATCGATCCCTCTATCCAAGAACTTCGTGTGGTAGTGTCAAGGCGCATATATTCGCCTTTTAGACCAGCCTATGTTATTTTTCACTTAAGTGTTAGAACTTACAACTTAGAACCAATTATTGTAGAAGTTGAAAAAATTTGTCTGAAATCCCTCTCTCTTCTTACCTTGTAATACCATTTCTGCTTGGTCAAGTCTCTCGTTCCCTCGTTGAGGCCCGTTAGGGTTACGGGACCGAGGACTCCTGTGTTCCACCTCTCGTAGTGAATGCCCACGTTCTAACATTGATTTTTAATTTAAGCTGCTGTTAGAGACTGAATATTTGGCATGATATGGAGAGCTCCTCGAGATTTAGCTCACTTACCGGTAGGCCAACGGAAACACTGAGTAGAGAGATTTTGTTTATCCCGGTTCTCAGATTTACGCTACCGCTGTATGTTATCTTCGGATTGTCCAAGCTCCCATAAACCGTCCCTGTCATAAAACCCGAATCATGTAAGACTTCGATCCCTCGATGCTAATGCACCACTTCACTATGCTCGGGTTCAATAAATCACCTATTAGTTCGCTGTTGACGAATACGTGCAATGCGTGGCCGGCTGATTGAACCGTGAGAACAGGCTGCTGCTCGCCCGGAGCTATATCAGCCCTTATATCATTAAAAAGGAAAATACGTGTTGAATATTCACTTTCCCGGTAATTAGTAATGGTTACGGAAGAACCCGACGGTTTTATGACTTACTCCGTCATGTACCATAGATAATCCGATGAGTCTCTGGTGACGTTCACTTGCTCCCACAACCCTTGCATGGCTAACGTGTCGCTATCGTCGGCGGAAGGAGTCTCTTCGGCATACGATTGCCAAGATAGGGCGCCGCCGATAGGCACCATCTTTGCCTCTGATGGTTTAGAGCTAATCTGCGGTGTTAAACCCAATCCCATATCTGTTAGCTAAAAAAGTTGTGACCTGCATATAAGTTTAGTAGGTTGCTCCGTCTATTGCCAGTTGGTTTTACAGAGTTGAACCCACTTGGACTTACATGTTGGGCTTCTAGATATGAACTAAAGGGGATTTCAAATCCAACGGACAGACGCCAACACAAAAAATATGTAAATCGGGTTCGAAAAAAAAAAAAAAGACCATCCTTTTAGATTTTGTTATATTGTTGGGGAACTTTCTTACGCACCTTTGCGGTGTTATAAACCGTGGTTTTGCAATCGGGTAGAATGCTTATCGACCAGGGCGGTAAGTCGTACTCCGCACCTCTAAACGTAAGCTTCGTCGAGTACGCCGTGTCGTAATTGGAGAGAAACGCAGCGCATGCCCCAGATTTCGACGTGAAGACATGAACCTAATTTGTCGCACATCGATAATCTCAGACAATAAAGAGAAAATATATGGGATTGAGAACATAGTGGCTGAGTGGAGATTGAGACATTGACACCTGACTCCGGGATACCTCATGTAAGCAAAAAATAAAGAAAAAAGAAAAGCTGAAGCAACTATTACCTCTTCGTTTTTACCGGGCCACGTCACGGTTGGATAGGACGAAACTAGAGCGGGCTCGCACTGCTTGATTGCTCTGTGTAGATCCCTTAGGTGGCTCCATTTGGGCTCGTTAGGGAGTCCTACGACGTAAGAAAGATTACGAGAATGAACGATTTTCGCCCGAGATCGAATTCTTGATCGATAATCTTTGATCGGAAGATTACCGTATTCATCTATAGGAGCATCGTAGTCATAGCTTGTTGCCACGAAAAGCCCGGGTGCATTTCTCCCTAGGTTTGTTCCTCCATGGTACTATATTCAACATACATGCAATTGTATTACATACTCTGTGCTATTAGAGAGAGAGAGAGAGAGAGAGAGAGAGAGAGAGAGATCACCATGTAATAGTTGAAGAAGGAACCATTATTCTGGACAAACCTGGCCACTGCGAAAGCCAAGTCCTCAGCTGGTCTATGAGGAAGAGGACCACCGAACTGCGTGTACCTGATGAAACACGTAAAAATCCGACGAAATATATCATAAATTATCGGCGGATAAAACGATCAGGTTTATCGAGGCTCATGTAAAATGAAAGCGGACCACGTTTATAGTTCGAGAAATTAAAGGATCTATTTTATTTTGTCAAGTAAGTTGGGAAAGTGGCAGTTTCAGGACATCCAACTTATGAGGTGCCATTTAAGGACACGGTGGTGATGAAATTTACTTTCTAAGTAAGTAAATCGACATGTTTATTCTCCGAAAATGCCAAACCCCTAACTTAAAAGACCAAAAGAGAAGTTAAGGAGAAATTAAATTGCATCTCTAATAAGCTCACCAGCCGGTCCACGCCTCGGTCCACATCTTCGGCTTGTAAGGTCTATTGGGTCGGAATCCTTCGCAATAAAAACCGTTGCAAGTATCTATCTGCAATTTCACATCATCGTAAACGCAAAAAGACCCTAAGAAAACAGCAGAAAAAAAAAGTAAAAAAAAAAAAGTCGAGCATTCGAAATAATTATTACAATGGGATCCGGCGCCGTTTCTTGCTTGCACATGATCCACGGGACGCCCGTGTCGAGCCCAACGGCCATCTTCGCAGCCCACGCGGTGTAAGCTTTCCCGGGAGCTCGTATTTCCCACTCCACCGGTCCATATTCGTTTTCTATCTGTAATAATCATACACGAAGCGAAATCATTCTATTAATCAATCAAATTGTTGGGCTTGGTTCCATTTTTGTTGTGCTTCGTCTTTATCCCACATCGATTTTAGAAGAGAAAGGCACGCGAATTCCCTCTCATGTATGAGGAGGACTATAAAAATGTAGCTTATTAACAGCTACAACCATAAAAGTAATTTCATCGGCTAACCTGCGACATTATTATAGGTCCTCCCTGAGGCTCGAACAAGCTCTCCGACTTCATCGTGTCCACGATTTTTGCGGTGAATCTCCGCATTGCAACCTTTTTTATTTACGGACAAAAATTTGATTAAAACAGACAGAATCATCATCACTTGACAGGGCATGTTTTTTATTGCAATGGGCTTAACCTTGAAAGGCTCATTGTCTGTTCTAAACTCCATTCCTGGTATGTATTTCAACCAAACAGGGAATCCCCTGATGGAAACAGAGCATTTAAAAAATACTGTCCAAATTTCTTGGAGATTTTAAGCAAATTATTCAAAATGATATTACATATTTATGTTTGTTATTAATTACCCAAAATTCCACTCGGCACAAACGTATGGCCCGATGCGGAGGTGAACGTAAAGCCCGGCCCGTTGAACCAGTTTGACGAACTTGACGAGATCGAATCTTCCCTCGAAATTGTACTGGTCAGGAAGAGGAAATTTAAATAAGCAAGGAGTTCGAAAAAAAAAAATCAAAAAAAAAACTGATGGTGCTCAGTATTATTTTCATAGACACAAATAAAAAGAAAACAAAGCTCCTTTTAAAAATGACAAAAATAATATGTGTGTTACTTTTCCAGGTGAGGGCTCATGTCCATTCCAGAACACATAAGTCTGGATAACATCTAAGCCTCCTTCCTTAGCCTTTTGGATGAGACCCGGCCACATCTGTTCTTGCATAATTTTAATCTCTTTTATTACACATAAAAAAAATTAAAATAAATCAAGAAACATATTCGGAAATTAATCAAAATGCTGGTTATTAATTACCTCGGGCGTGCTTCTTGGGTAGTGTATGGAACCAGAAATGAGAATCCTCCTCTTCCCATTAATGATGAATGCTTTGTCGTCGTAGGAGACCGTAGCACTCACTGAATAACAACATGCCAATAATTGCAGCAAGAAAACGAGGAGCAAAGTTTTCATCCTCAGCAGTTTTTTGTGAGAAGGGTTCCTTTTTTTATTTACTGAAAATTTAAATATGGAGCTTCAAATTCGAAAGCTTTATTTTTTTTTTCTTCCGGGAAAGAAAGACAAGTACAGCAAGTTGTGCGTCTTCTGTCTGTCTTTATTGTTTCTTTTGAGAAGGTGGTGTGGTTGATGGATGGATGATGACTCGTAATAAATTGAGAATTGGTATGGTAATGTAATGGTGTTTATGGTTTTGTTCATGGGATAACAAAAAAAGTGGAGCATAGCTCAACTGCTTTAATAGGTAACATGCTGTATTGGATTTGGTTGTTGATGATGGTTACAATTGATGCATAAATGGATTCTATTGTAAATAGATAAATTGTTAACTAGCAACAGTCTCTTAATATGTTTTCTTTGGTCTAAATAATACATTTGGGTCATATAAATTTTTTGTATTTTGAATCATTGTATTTAACAATTACGAAATAAGTTAGTGGTTAGTGTAGGAATAAATTTGAATCTTCAATCATTTTTTCGACAAAATAGATCGAAAATTATACTTGCATGCTGACGTGGATATTGGAATATTTTCTGATTACTTGTTGTATTGTCATGTGACATAAATATTATCAAGTAGGATTTCTAAGTTATTTGCGGGGAAATTGATCTGGATTCAAATTTATTTGTATATACAAGTTAGTGGCTAATTTATATGTAATTATCAAATATGATGACCTAAAATTACACTTTTAGTGTCTTAATTATTTTGCCTTTTTTCCTTCTTGAACTTCTACCTGCTTAGATTGACATTAACACAATTTCTGTTGGTTTACCATTTTCTGCCATGAATCATTAAATAAAGAAACTAACTTCTTGTATTGTATTGAATTATTTTTGTTAATTTCCTTTCGGGCAATAAAGTACATTTAATTGCATCAGAAGCAGTTACGAACAGAGTTACGTCTCATTTATGACTATTAGCCTATATTCCTTATATTTATATTTATTATTGCACATTGATATAGGAGAAAACAGATTTCATATTTGCTTGGTGGGTGCCACATAAAAGATATGTCCAACTCTTCATAATTTATAGGAAACTATACTCGTTACGTTTTGCTTCTTGTATTAATAATGATGGTCTCGAGCATCATCATCTAATTATTTATCCTTTTCATGATAATTTTGTTAAGATAAGAGCTTCATCGATAAAGCTTTTAAAAGACTTCTTTAATTTAAATATCATTCCGATAATTGGCGCACTAGTTATAATTTAATTAAATTACGTCTCTCTTTTTTTTTATAAGAAAATGACGGCAACATGTATCGATGGGTTGGGATTACGACATTTAATCAATTAAAATTGGAATTTGTGTACTATGATTCGATATTATATCACATCAACGCTTAATTAATCAATGAAATACTATTACGATTCGTTTCTGCATGAAATTTTCGATCTTACAATGCAACCACGTATGTATAGAAGTAGGACGAGATGTCATATTCTCGTAATAATTGATTTTTCACGATAAGATCGGATTGACAAAGGTGCTTCTTGCGTGAGTCATCGACCAATCAATATTTGTATTCGGATGAGATTGCCACATAATCAATATTTGGAAAATAACATTTTTCACGTTTTCTTTTTTTCTTTATACTAGTATTTTTTGGGCGTTATAATTCTAAATATATAATATTACTTTGTATTTTAAGTTCTTTATAATATAAAAATGAAATAATTCTAATAAATTAGAAATAGTATTTAAATTTATAATATTACTTTCTACTAGTTTAACTGTGTATCATTTTGTGCTGACATAATTATAATAAATATTAAACTAAAGATAACATGGTAATAAGGGGCAAAATTATAAACCGAAACTGACAGAACAAAGTGGTTTTTACGAGGTCGTGTCGTTTATTAAATAGAATATGTATACAAGTATCTCTAATATTCATTTATTTGTATAAATTATACAAAGAACTCTTTTACTGACAAAAAATATTAAGTGTTTAAATATATAATCTACTCTTAATAAATAAGTAATTAGGAGAAGGCTTAGGACCCCCAAACGACATCAACATTCAATTATATTTTCTACTTCAAACTTCAATCATCTTTGACTCATAGGTCGAAACCATGAAACTTCTCTATCAACCTTTCAGACTACTTGGTCAATAGTAGCTATAAAGACCAGTAGACAACCTTGACTATTCACACTCTACAAAGATTATAATTCAATGATTGCCATCAATATTTGGTACATATCCCTCGTACTTTTCCCACTACAAGTTTTGATTGTTGAGGGACATTAAAAAATCAATGTATTTGTATAATGAGAGATGGGGAGTAATTTTTGTGACCCATATATATGCTTGTATTGACATTTGAGCCAAGATCTCATCTCACAAGGTGGGCCTAATCTCCATATTATAGCAATGGGCCTAGAAAACAGACCACCGGCCCATTTATTTCAAATTAGTTCCAAGATCTCATCATCTTCCTATTACATCCCGGTCCTCATCTACTGATTGTGTCCTACCTAAAACATGATACAGGTTCTTGTTTTTCTTTTTTTGAAAACAAAATAGTCTGTCACTAAATATATTCTTAAAAATAGTTTTAGTAATGTATAATAATAGTCTTTACACAACACTCGAATACTATTTTTCAAAGGGCTCTCTTCATTCGGAGGCTATTCCCTTGAATTATCAGCTCTTAAGTCTCTCCGAAATGTTGAATGAATGCAGACAAATCCTTCCATTTGTCTTGCGAAGTAGTTAGTGCTCGATGATAAAAGCAAAGAATCTAAAACTTCAACACAAAGCGTTGCACAACACTGGAGATCCGAGTCAGATTCCCTTATTACCATCGTGATAAGATAATACACGACTGTTCAAAGCACTAATCTCAGACACGTCATCAATCATCCAATAAAGCAGCAGCAACATCAAGATTCCATGGTATGCGCAGAAAGACCCAAAACAAAAACAGCAAAATAATTGTGTATACATTTGCTTAGCAATTCATCACATTAGTAACCCAAAGGATATAACCCAAAAAATTTATTTACATTTTGCTCAGCAATTCACCCTTTTTTTCTCAGCAAAGAATACCCTCAGCACACACTTAGGCGCCACAGCCTCCAGCAACAGCTTCGCAGTCCCCTGTTGCCTCACCTTCGCACCTTCCCTCTCCACCAAAACCGCAGCCACGATGCGGTCGTATCCTCCACCGCCGCGAGCCACGTAGGCCACCAGAGCCGCCTGAACGGGCCCGAGGCTCGGGTTGTAAGCTGCAGACTCCACGTAGGAGCCTCTGTACACGTTTCCTTCGCAGTCCATTAAGGCAACTCCCGATGGGCAATTGCTGTAAGGAGCGTGTGAGGTGTTTCCGGCTCTCAGTGCCTCTGACCTTAAAAGGGCTTCTTCATTCTTTTCCACGTCATCACAATTGCCGTTCGCTGCAATGGAAATAGAAGAACATCGATTTGATTTCAGTGGTCAATCATGAAATCTCAGTAATTATTACCTAAACGACGAGGATTCGCATCTCCGTTGCTGGTAAATTTTCCGTCTTCGTCGCCGTTACCGTTACGATCTCGATCGGATAACTGCAGCTCATTATCGTGCTGCTCCAACAAAAGCGGCGTCTCCTCGCCGAGGAGATCGGACGGTCCAAAAGGCTCCGGGAGAAACGTCGACAGCGGAACGAATTCGGGAGCTTCGAGATCTTCGACGGTGAAGCCTCGATCTTCATCCGGCGAAGAGTCGCGGTCTTTTCGGATGTGGATTTTCAGCTCATCGGAGCGTCTCAGCTCCTGCAGGAACTGCCGGCAGTGTCCGCACGGAGGGGCCGACACGGCGAAGGCCACGAGCCCCGGGCACCGGTGGAGCAGCATATTCGTGAGGAGGAACTGCTCGGCGTGGACGGAGTGGTGGAGGGGTAGATTGGGGAATTCTAGGTTGACGCCAACGAAGACTCGGCCGTCGGTGCCAAGCCCCACTGCGGCGACGTGGAATTCGGAGATCGGCGGACGGGCGAGGGGCTGCGCAGCTGCGACGAGGCGGGGGAGGAGGTGGCGCGTGGAGGGTAGGTTGAGGGATTGGGTTAGAGATTCCGCTTCGGAGGCTTGTAGGACGAATGAGGGTATTGTGGTCATTTCACTCCTCTGAGTTAGATCTGTAATTTACTTATTTTACAGCGTGGTGGTGGAGAAAGAGAAGAAGAGGGGGGAGTTGTGACGATGGTGGTGTGGGGATATTTATAGATTTTTTGTTGTTGCATGGTGATCTCTATTTATTTTTTCTTTATTTATTTATTTGTTTACTTATGCAGTATACATTTTTTTTATTTTTTATGAAGGAGTTATAAAAAGCTTTTGGAGTACCAGAAAGACATGCATGGACAAAGTGATATTAGCTGGAAACATTAACATTATAATATGAGTATTCGTTGGCGTGCCATTGTTGATGTGCTAAGGTTATAACAAGTTAGAGAATGATTGAATAAATACAAATATCATCATAAAGCAGTTCCTGGATCTTTTCTCCAAAATAGTAGCAGAACCAATAATAATAACTAGTATTTCAGCACACTCATATGCGTATGCATTTATATATTACTTAAATAATTAAAAGTAACTTCTAATAGAAAAATAAAAAGTAAAGAAATTGACACGTTAGTTTTTGTTTTATTAGTTAGCAAATGAGAATTCATTTTTTATTAATAATTAATTAAAGAAAAATTTTGATTGGTTATTGAATACAACAAAATTGGCAGTTTTTAACTTGCTTTGACCATTAAGAAAACAGTATATATTATATATATATAGTAACAATTTTGTACTTGAAATAACCTATTATCTTAATAAAAATTAACAAAATCGGTTTTAATTCTGACTTTAGAAGCCGAATTGAGGCTAATGAGAAATTGGAATCGTCTCAAAATCTTATGTCATATATTCAAAATTGTCTACATAAATGAGGTCATTCATTATCTATTTGATGAAATTCGAATAGTCTCAGAATCTAATTTCTCGTATTTTCTAGTTTCTATATAATCAAAACTTTACAACGTGAATACCATTCATGTTTACCAGTTTGAAAAAAAAAATCGAGTCAACGTCTATAAAAAAATTCAATATGCAAACAGAAAAGCGGCATCAGCAAGTCCATTAAACTAATCTATTACAATGTGAATACCATTCATGTTTGCCAGTAGTTTGAATTAAAAATCGAGTCAACGTCTATAAACATTGCAAGATGCAACCAAAAAAGGGGCATCAGCATGTTCATTAAACTAAATCTATCATGTTATATGACTTAAGGAAAAACGGGAATATAATACAATGCCAATGAGACTTGTGTTACGTAATTGAAACGACTTTGGAGTCAAACCAAGAACAATTATTTATAAAATAACGATAATTGTGTGTCATTTCAACAACTCTCGTAGAAGCTTTCTTTTAAAAATGTATTAAGCTTTTGGACGGATATAGAGAAAATAGGCTTTGTATTAAATGGATTGCAAGTTGGTCCTCTATGTGTCTTCCTTCTTTCTTTCTAACCTCATTGGGCTCACTTTGGACCCAAATTCTCCTCTTATGGGCCGAACCTTTCATTTTAAAGGCCCAATGGAATCACGAAGATTAAATCCGCAGGTTGTGAGGCTGCTGTTCTTTGATAGTGTCAACTGTGTTATATTTTGTATTGATTTTTCTTGGCTTCAATAATAACTTTGAAATGTTGCTCCAACACACACAACGGAGATTGTGATCATATAGTATAATCAGACCACTCGGATATAAAGGAAGTGTGGTCCATAGACTCCCCGGGAACCTCCTCGTGCCTCCTCGGCCGCTCCTTGCCGCCCACGAGCCTCGCCGGATTCCCCACCGCGGTGGTCCTCGGCGGCACGTCGATGAGCACCACCGATCCCGCCCCCACCTTGGCCCCTTCCCCGATCCTCACGTTGCCCAGCACGGTGGCTCCGGCGCCTATCAGCACCCCGTCTCCGATCTTCGGGTGGCGGTCGCCGCCGTGGTTCCCGGTGCCGCCAAGGGTCACGTGGTGGAGGATGGAGACGTTGTTGCCCACCACCGCCGTCTCCCCCACCACGACTCCCGTGGCGTGGTCGAAGAGGATGCCCTTGCCGATCTTCGCCGCCGGGTGGATGTCGACGGCGAACACGTCCGAGATTCGGGATTGGAGGGCTAGGGCTAGGGGTTTTCGGGACTGGGACCACAGATTGTGGGCCACTCGATGTGCCTGAAATAAAGCCCAGATTAATAGATCACTGTTTCTTAAGATCTAAGTCAATTTTAAAAAAATAGCCTTCTTGACTGATTTTTTAGTCAATGGTCTTATGTTACAGTATTTTGTTTATTTATATTCTTAAAACCGATGTGGGTTTTGCTGTCACAGTGGGGACTCCACACTATAATGATACTAGTTATATAGTTGAGTATTTGCTATGACAGCAAAACCTAGTTTGTCACATTGGATTCTCGGCACAATAACGGATACTCAGGAAACTGAATACCCGTTATATAATTTGAGTATCACTTTAGAAAAAAATTGATATACTAAGAATTTGAACATGTGACCTACTACGCAGATAGGCACAACAACTGTTCTACCAACACCCACTCACCCTTAAACGCAAACCACATAGCCACGATGGGCCCCGTTTAGGGTTTTTCTTACCGACCTACTTGGATATAATACACTTCCACTCAAAATTTGACACTTGTCATACTATTGTGGGTAGTTGATCAAATTGCATTGTAATGTAGTTGCTCGTGTAATGATGAGTGGAGTTGAAATATAATAATAATTACACAGACCCTATTTTCATAAATTATCAGCCCAATATTAATAAAGCCAAGATTGATAAAGCCAATAATTGACACCTGGCAAGCGAGGAAACCCTTGTAATTAAGCAGACAGTGGGAGTAGGAGACGCAGGCGGGATCCCTGAGCTTCGCGGCCCTGAGATCGGCCACCGTCGCCGCCCTCAGCGACGGGTCGTTGGAGAATATGTTGAGGAAGAGATCGTATAGCAACGTGGAGAGAAGAGTGGAGGAACAAAGTTTGTTTCCCAAGTGGAAGGAGAGAGACCTCTCGAGCGAAGAGTGGGAGAGGATCGTCGAGTAGAGGTAGCTGGCCAAAGCGGGCTCAGCTTCGGCGTCGCGCCGAGCCTCCGCCTTGATGTGGGCCCAGACCCACTCCTCTTCGTCGGGGGAGCCGATTGGCGGCGGAGGGTTGGTGCTCAGGTGGGAGAGCTCGCCCGCCGGCATTTTTCGGTGTAAACGATGTCGTTCGTTGTTTTGGGATATACACAATTGTGAAGCAGTGAACAATTACGGAATTTCGGGAATAGAAAAAGAACAATTGCAGAATCGAATTTAACGTTTTTATGCCCTTCAATAATTGAATTTCTTACATTGGGCCTTGATTTTTGGAAAGAGTTTGAATAAGGCCCGATATAATTTGCGCTTTTAAGAATAATGATGGGAACTCTTGTTATCATGGGTTCAACTGTTCATATTTTACATTTTTTAGTCTTCAATTTTCAACAATCCAATAATGATGGGACTTGGTATCATGGGTTCACTTGTTCTTATTTTACATTTTTTATTCTTCAATTTTCAGCAATCTCTCTCGGATAATTTATGAAAAAAGCCTCTGAAGATAAATGTTTTTAAAAAAATAGCCAACATGGGATTAAATTGCATGCACATATAAAGCAAGTGACACCATTTATTACAAGTCCAAAAACATATTATTGAAGGCTATCACTACATCACGGTCATGTTTCAGTCCCTTGTGCTGTTTTTAAGCCACTCAAGATAATCGACATTGCCACCGGTTATGGGCATTGCGATCACCTCAGGCACCCTACAGAAGACAGAGACAGGGAGAGGAATCATAATTTCAGAAAAGAAAAAAAAAAAGAGAAAGTGAAAATGAAAATTCAAGTTATACAATCATCATATTCTATGTTTTTTTCCCTTCATGTGTACAGTTTAAATTAATGGACACATAGATATCTGCTTTACTAAAATGATATCTGCCTTGGATGTTTTCTCAGTCTTATCACCTTCTATCGATGCTCTTTTATATTTTGAGGATGACGAAAGAAGAAAAATACTCACTCATAGTCATGATTTACTTTCACGTGCTCTGTCAAAGCTTCTAGTAGAGACTCCCTTGTTTTGATAATGAGCAGCTCCTCTGAATCAGTTTGTATCTGACCATAATATAATGGAAAACAAACAAAAATTCTCATACACAAACTTTTTAGGCTGTCTTTGGAACGAGGAAGGTAGTGTGGAAAAGAAAATCGGAGAGAAAAAGATTTTTATAAGTTTTTCTTTCATTTTCCTCACCATTTGGTGAAGAAATGAGTGTTTCCTAGTTTTAAGTATAAACTTAACTAGATTTTCTTTTCTTTTCTTTTCGTTATCTATTTCTTCAACCAACCAAATATAAAAACTAGTTTTCATTTTCATTTCCCTATTAATTTCCACAAACCAAACACAGCCTTAGGGACCCACCATCAATGCTTCATCGAGGAAAGGAAGTGGACAGCTAAAAGAAGTAAAATATGTTAGATCATTTACCTCTCCTTTCCACTCGTAAACCGATTCAACGCCTGCATATTGAACGTCACAGTAAGCATTTCCCCGATAAAAAGATGAGGAGAATATAGGAAGAGTGATGTCTTGAAGAGAATATTCTTTATGGATTTACACTTACAGCCTTCACATGGAAAGTTCTAAATTTTTACAGCAGCTGCTTATACGCAGCAACTCATCAATCACCAAGACCCACAACCATGAGCACATCAGAGGAACTCATGACTAATTTCAACTAATTGCATGAATAAGTGAAAAGCCTACTGTGATTGCATACTTGAACTCCTAAGTGAACGTCCTTTAATGGAGGGATGAAGCATTTACCTGGCACTCGATTAACACAAGCAGCGAGTCGAGCTTTGACTATGCTCTCAGCAAGTTTCTTCCCTGCATTCAATTAAAAGTGAAAAACTTGATTAGTTTTGTAGTAGTGGTAGAAAATAATCTATTTTTCTGTAACGCATTTTTAAAAATAACACCAGTTTTGTTATTCTCTCCCTTTTTCGCATCTAAACATTTCCCACACTGTTAGGAACTAATGTTAGTTCAACAGAATAAACACGGATAAAAGGAACCTGCTTCCTTGTTTGCAACCGTAACGTAGACAACAATGCTGGGGACCGTCTTTTCATTCCTTTCCATTCTTATGGTGTGCACCTTTCTGTCCCGTGGCTTGACACCAAATTTCTCTCTGTTGCATTTTTTTTGAGAATACTTGTCTTAATTTGTAAGTTTCTCAACAACCATAGACGCCAAGCATAAACCAAATTTCACCAAAGGAAAGCAACGAAAAATTACCGTAAGGGAGGAACGAGAGATAGAGACCGTGCAGACCCGGTTCTGGATGATTCAGAAATGGTGGAGTGGAGATTGGAGATACCGAAACTAAGGAAACACAAAGCACCCACCAATGGTAACCCACGAGAAACCACTGCGGAGGAGAGAACGGGTGAAAATCTTAATGCCATGAGAAGTTGTTACTGGTTTTGGCTTTATAGGAATTGATATTACCTGATAGCAATGAAAAGTTAAACGTAAACAACACTTTCTGTAGCTTGTCTTATGCCACCAATGAAAATAATGATCACCCGAGTCACCAAGAAGAAACAGCTCATAAAAAATTAAGGATTTATGCACACAATTCAAATCACTCAGATTAACAAAAATCAATACTGATTACTAATTAGAGAGAAGTCAAATCCTACAAAATGCAAACAACTCCTAATCTTTAATCTTCATTGCAAGTTAGATAAGAGCAAATCTCAGTCCGCACACACGCTTCTAATATCTAATATATACCGGTATTATTTTAAGCATCTAGGTTTCCCATTCCTCCATGACAAACGCAAAAACATTTAAAACATCAACAAACGCAATAAGGGGGATGCAATGCCTTTTATTCCTTCTCAACGTAATCACCCCTAGCTCCGGAGGATCATTATCTTTCGGGGGAACAACTACAGAATGTCAAACAGAAGCAAACGTAACCTAAATCGACGGAGACAAACACCACTTTCTTATGATAATTGATGATAATTTGATGCAAAAATAGCTCAGTAACGAAATCATATCACGGAAAGCATCAGCAAAAAGAGCTTAGGAAGAAGAAACTCTATAACCTTATGGCTTTCGTAGATTTTCTGGAAGTGATGAGCGTTCGCGAGACACCACACCCGACTTCAAATTCAGCTTTAGCTATTTTATATAATATTTTTGTTTCATTAAAAACAAAAAAACGAAATATACCATCAGCATACTTCGTATGCCGTAATATATCTTATTTATTATTTTGAGTTAATAATTATAACGTTGATTTTTAGTGAATTATTTTTATGTCTATAATAAAATTTGGCAGGGTAGAAGTTTTTATCTTAATTTGTAGATAATTGTTTTAATTTATACAATTGTTCGGATGCCAAAATACAATAAGGAGGAATAAAGTACCTTCTAAAATTCATAAAATATAAAAAAAAAAAATCAAAAAAATAAAGCATTATTATATACGCTCTTGTGTCATCAGGTTCCTTCCCCGTTCCTTACGGGATCTGCCCCGAACGGATGAGGAAACAAAAAATAGGCATCGAATGAGCCAACCCAAAATCAAAGAAGAAAAAAGAAAAACAACGGAACAACATGCCAATATAAGAGCTTCATTCCAAATGCTTCTAATCTAACAACTATGAAATCATTCCAAATGCCATAGATCATTAGACAATCAATCACTTATGAGTTCCGAAATCCGAACTAAAGATGGAATATGAAGACAAGGAGAACCTACACCCGGAGGCAACCCAATAACCTTCCCTTTATTCAACCCGGTCCGGTCCCAACATCGTGCCACCACGGGAATCCCCCGAAGCCCTCATCGACAACAAGCATCTCCTTCCTTCCTATCTTCACACAAAGTAACCGGCACCAGCATCGACGTTCCAAAGTCGAGCCTGATCAGTCTGTTCCAAGACTCTTCATAACCCACAAATCCAAGCCGTCGGAATCATCGTGCCTGTAATCAGCTTGCCAAGTTCGCCAAGCTCCTCAGCGAAAAGTTGTCTTCCCTACAATCCGGTAATGACAACACACGAAACCAGTGGACGGCGTAGTTCGAGAAAACACCAATAAATCGCCTGCTCGGGTAGTAGCTACCCATGTCGCCGATCCTCCTCCAGTCGCCGGTCTTGAAACCGTAGATCCACACGAAAACATTTATCGAGGCACCGCCGTTGGACCGCACCAGAGCTACCCTAACCACCTTGTAATCGTCGGAAACGGCGTCGTGGCCGAATCCCCAGAACCAAAACGCCAGCCCGAATTCGAACCCGTAGTTGTCGTTGGGGACGAGCCAATTGGTTCCGATCGAGGGGTTCCACACTACGAGGCCGGGGATGCCGATGTAGGCGCACATCAAACCGTTCACCGACCCCACGAAGCGGTAGAGGTTAACATGGCTTTGGTTTGCGCCGGGAAAATTTAGGGTTCGGAGGTCGCCGGGGGCGACTTCGCGGCGAAGGGAGCTGAGGTGGATTGATCTGTAGGAGGGGCCGTTGTTGAACACGACGCAGGCCGTTGATTTCGATTTTTTGGCTTGATTCAGCTGAGATGCCGCGAAATCGGGAGCGTCTATGAGATCTCGCCACTGTTTGGAGACTGACTTGAAACGAAGAAGGGATTCGACGGGCAATCTCTCGAGGATTTCGGAGATGAGATCTTGTGGAAGCGTATCGTCGGGCATTTTTTTTTCTCTTTTTTTCTTTTTCTTTTTTCTTGCGTATTATCGTGCAAGCAAGCAACAAGTGGTCAGGTCAATAACGGACCAAGTAATTGGACTTTTAAAAGCCCAACAGTTATTGGGCTTCACAAGAAAGCCCAAATGTATATCTTCGTTGATTTTCTATTTTCGGAGGTCTCATTAGTCACGGCAGGGAAGTTCTTTGCCTCACTCACAGCTCAACGGCGAGAGTAGTGGGAAAATCTATCTTATATCATCGCGTCGACGAAGCCTTCCCCCAAATTGTTCGAATTGTGAGTGAATTAGTCGTGCCTCATTTATTGTAGTTGTCGCGTTGATTTCTTGTTTTTATTTTGTTTTGTTTTGATCTGGGGTTCGTCAGATCTGTGGTTTTAGTTTGTTGATTTCGGGGTTTAATCGGTGTTTTATCCAGGTTTTTTTTTCGTTGCCATCTGTGATTCTTTTTCCAGACATTATCGATCTTGCTGCGTTGTATTTGTTCGTGCTTTATGAAATTATCTGGATATTGGTGGTTGTGTGTTCTTCTGTGGGAAATTGTTCTTTACATGTGAATTTTCCATCTGTGATCGTGCAAGTCGAAATCATTGCATCTCCAATTACCTTGCCTTGCCACACTAATTTATGAATGCTTTATTGAGATGGATATCACGGAGGATAAAGGTCTCAAGAGACTCTGCACTTTATTATCAATTAGGAAAATATATATATTAGCTGTTTTGTTTTGTATTGTTCACATATATGATGTTACTGGAAGGAAAAAGACTCAGTTCTTTTCTAGCATAAAAGTTGTGAATGCAAAACACGAATGATTAATTTACAAAGGTATCTGAATCATTTTATCGAGCTTAATTTTTTGACATTCGTTTATAACGATGGTTAATGAATTGAATAGGTTTATGCTAGGTAATGGCATCAAAGCTGCTTCAACTGAAAAACAAGGCTTCCCAGGCCTCACAGTTTGCAGTTAAGAATGGATCTGCGTATTACAAGCAGCTGATGGAGAAGAACAAACAGTACGTGAAGGAACCAGCCACTGTGGAAACTTGTGACGAATTGTCCAAACAACTTTTGTACACACGTTTTGCCAGGTTATATTTTACTTCTGTGATGTGTATTCCCGTTTGATATTAAATGCCTAATGTGGTGTGTTGTGGAATTGAACCCATCTGCTCGTTCCCTCATTAATATCAATATTTCCACTCGGTGGGTTCAAGTTGGAAACGTATCTCTATACAATTTGAAAATTTATCCAAATGATGCCAACTCTCGTACTTTCGTTCTTCTTAAATACATTCCGGGTTAATAATGTATGACCCGTTTGGTGATTCTTGGTCGTGATGTAGTATATGATGGCTTATTGTGATGTTTTCTACCATGAATTTCTTGTGATGCATGGGTTTTTCTGATGACCTATAAAGGCAAAGATAATACCATCTTTATCTATAATTTGGGTCTTTGATTTTGCTCGTTTTCTTATCCACGTGCAGCATCCCGGGGCGTACTGAATATTTGTGGAAGGAGGTTGACTATGTAAAGAATTTGTGGAAGCACAGGCAAGAACTGAAGGTGGAGGATGCTGGCATTGCTGCCTTATTCGGGCTCGAATGCTTCGCGTGGTTCTGTGCTGGCGAAATTATTGGAAGGGGATTCACATTTACTGGCTACTATCCCTGAGAAGCCATTGAGGGGTTTTTGAAAATGGCCAACCAACGACATCGTTCAATTATTCCTGGTCAGTCTTTGAGAGATTCTTGGTAGCCTCTCCATGCAAGATTTTTTATTTTTTTTATTTTATTAAGGGCGGAACATGAAAATATCTCGAGTAATAAATACAATTCCGTGAATAATTAGTGATCCAATCCAATTTTTTTTTCGATCATCTCTGATGCTCTGTTGCTATTGATAAATGAATGTATAACTTGTGATGTGAGACTGCCAATTACTACGCAAAAACAAGAGCCGATGTAGCTTAATTATAAATTCAACGCACGAATTATGAAAATCCAATGGGTCAGTGGTGCTGCTCTACCATTACCCCTCTCCCCCAAAGATTTGAAGAAAAAAAAAATAGAAATCAAGCTTAAATTAAATAGCAGGCAAAATTTCATAATCAAGAAGTGGCCTCGGAAGATATTTTCGTCCTAGCAAATGTTTCAGCCACAAGAATAGGGAAGGCAATGGTCGCGTCGCAATGCACCTGCTTGCATAGAACAACAACATAACATGAAAATGGGCAACTACCATAAAAAAAAAAAGAAAAAATATTTCATCTCTTGCTCTTTAACTTAATTTTTCTTCCAGACGATAATTTCATGAATATAAAGATAATGCAGGGTAGAAATCTTGCAGACACCGTGAGAGAAAACGAGCAAAAAAAGAAAACACAAAAAGAGTACAAATGCTAAGGATTGAATAAGAACAAGTGAAACAGTAAACTTATAAAAACTAGTCCAAGGCTTAATTTTTTCGCCAAGTCAAGAGGGGTGAAACATTTACGACATCCAACCAAAGGGGTTGCTATTTTAGGATTATTGACTTCCGAAATCGAAACAATTTAAGGACAACAAACGCCAACTGAACAGTATGTCACCTCTTTTGTATGATGTATTTGGCTTTCAAATGGAATTCCACGTCATCAGAAGAGGTGACGTGCGCCCGGTTCGCGCTTGTTTTCCTTAAATTGTTTCGATTTTGAAAATTGGCGTCCTGAAAGTGTCACCCCTCAGGACGAAAAAACACATTTTTTTTTTTAAAGAACGAAAAAACTGCAAGCACTCGAGCACGTATGGTTATAAGATGTCAAACCTTAACGGTCTTAGCAGAGCCACGAATCTTCCCCCACGAAACGGCTTCGTCGGGCCGGGCACCCGAATCGCTCCCGTCAAACTCTTGGGCCGTGTTGACAAACACCGCGTAGTCGGCGCCGTTCCTCATCATATTCGCGTTGCATATGTGGTGCTTGGGAAGCCCTCCTCCGAGTATTATCATCCCGGTTTTCCTCGGACCCGCGTGGACCGCCTCGCCGTTCATGGCCCTAATATCTGTTTGTTCGTTTGTTCTTACATTAAACGGCCTCAATCATTACAGGAGTAAACAGCGGGACAAGTTTTGCAAGGAAATCCCGTTAGTTACCTCGTACGATGTCGATCACTAAGCCGGGCTCCGACTTGTACGAGTGGAAGTACAACATGTCGCCCAACGAACCGTCCGTTAGCCCGGGGCAGAACACGGGAATATTGTTCTGCAAAAGAAGAAAAAGAATAATTCAGCTGTAATGATTATACCAGAAGTCAACTATATCGAAAGATATATCTTCAAGAAAGGCTTTGCGTATGTATATGTATACCTTGTTAGCCCAGTACAGATAGGATTTCTCATCGTTGATTTCTTTCCCCAGGCGTGCAATTACTTTAGAGGGTGTCCACAGCACATTCTAAATAATAATAAGAAAATATCAATGCTGAGGTAAAAGGAAGGATAACTTTTTTTTTAGTCGTGTACATTTTGAGGAGTGACATTCTAAGGGCACCTAAGTTAGGGCTGACAAGTTTTAGGACAGGTAGGTTTCGAAATTGAAGCAGTTTGAGGACATTGACGTTGGATACCCAATTTTAACTGGAATCAACACATAAAAGCCACGCGTGACACTTAAATTTATGAAAAAAATCCTGCGTGACGTCGGACTTGGACCGGATTTTTCGATGCCACGTAGGATTTCCCCCTTAACTTAATGTCACGTGCACCTCGCGTGCGTTCACTCTGGATTGAAACTAGGTTTCCACTGTTAATCGTCCTCAAATTGCTTCAATTTGTCAGAGATGGTGATTCGGACCGAATTTTTCCCAAGTGCACGACGGATTCTCCCCATATTTAACTTCGGAGTTAAATTAGGTTTTCAGTGTTAAAGTGTCCTAATACTGCATGGTGCCACTCCCCAAACTATCGTTGTCAGGTGGGTTTTGGACGTATCCATCTGACACAGGGGATTAGTCCCACCTCTGGAGTGTGTGGCGCAATTAAAGCCTCCGTCAGGTCTGTGTGGAGCAAGCCCACGCCGGTATTTAGGGGCTAGCCCATAGCCAGGTCGAGGGGATACCTCGGGACAGTAAAAAAAAAAACAAGGTAGAGAAACAGTATTGTGGATCATTAGCTTGATATCTTTACGAGTACCTGTTTCTCTTGTTCTTCCAACATCCGATCGAAAATCGGTATGATCCAATCCTCAAACTTGCAGTAGTTGTCGTTCGGGACCAACAAATTACCGATACGGTTCAATCCTTTCGAACGAAGAACGGCTCCGGGAAGAGAGAAGTCGCCTCTGTAAGTGGGGGCAAGGCACTTCACGAGATCCTCCTCTACGCCACCTGCTGTGGTAACCACAACATCAACCTTCACACACACACACACACACACAAACACACAAACATGCAATTAAAGGTTTTGGGATGATAAAATGAGCTGAAAATCTCGAATAAAAATGCTATTTTTTCACAGCCCCAATTACCATTCGATGCTCGCATAGGTATCGAATTATATCCCGGATACCCGAAGATATCAAATTGGAGGTGAAACCGAGAAAAATTTTACACTTCACTGAATTCCGGTAGCTCAAGTCTCGCTCATCTTCGCTGCAATCCTCTGTCACGGGCTCATCCGAGAGCCTCCAATCTAGCTTCAACCATGGTTAGAGGAAAAAATTAACGATTTCCGAGGCAAATTAAGAGTAATTTATCAGCGGAAAAGGAAAAAAAAATAGGTTAAGGAAAAGGAACCATTTGATTGACGAGGTCAATGGCGTCGCCGAGATTTGAGGCTTGAAATCCAGTGAAGGAAAGAGACCTTAAAAGGTCGCGATAATTCACGCCGTTGTTGAAGTCGTAGCCTTCGATCCTGGCGCCATCCAACGGCTCGGATTCCTTGAACACCACTGATCTTACGGTCTCCGGCAGGGAGTCTTTCATGGCCTTGTCGTCGCCGTGGCGGCTCATGGCGGCAGCTTCGGCGTCGTAAGTACGCGGGCTTTGGGTTCTTAAGAATTTATATATTTGGTGATATGATACTATTTTTAATAGTAAGGCCCAGCTTAAAGAATCCATCTCCAGCCCATCAATATAAAATTAAAAATAAAAAACCAAAACCCTAATTTTCTCCACCAAAGCTCCATTTTTTCAACCACCCGGCAGCGGATAGAATCTCGCGGAAACTCGCCGGCGATCACCGGAAATCATGGGCAAGTTCCATTTGTGTGAAGATAATAATCCGATAAACCCTAATTTAACGATGTGTGTAACTCTTCTTTCATTTCATCAAGATCGGAATACATGTTCTATTCTGTCGAAGTTTTTTTTTTTATTAATCTCACAAAGATCACCTGCAGTCTGTTTTATCAAAGCCCTTTTACTAGCTCGTGCTCATGAAGATTAAAGTCAATAAAACTCTAGCGTGTGAAACTCATCGAGCTCTAGCTTTTTAGTAAAAAAAATAATAAAAAAAAAACCCGAGCCGCTTGAGACTAGGGTTGTCAACGGGCGGAGAAACCCATCCCCATCAGATTCCTCCTGAATGGGGCGGGGAATCCCCGTTCCCGAGGGGTGGGGGTGGAGATCCGATGGTATAAATTGCAAAAATATCTAATTTATATTATTATAATATAAATACAAATTTTAAAACAAAATATTGTGGGTATTGATGGATGGTGATGTGAACAATTTTGTCACCGTTTACTAGGCGGGGATGAAAATTTGATACACGACTCGAATTCGCCCCGATGACATTCTTACTTGCGGGTTTTCAAGTACTCTTGAGAGCTCGACATTCATGAGCTCGAAATCGATTGCCACAAATTCGAGCCGACTCATGTAATTGTTTTATTTTACTGTTTGTATCGACAAAACTCTATTTATTGGATAGATTAAGACCTTTCAAATAAATTATAGTTTTGTCAATATTATGTATAATCATGTACTTATTATTTAATTAATTAAATGAATTCATTTATAATCAAATCAACTAAACAGATTCACTGAATTCGTGTCCTAATTTTATTTGAATTATTTGAAATAAATTCCAAAATGTTTAAAATTATAAATTTCTATTGCTTCCAACAATTTGAAGACTTGGCCACGTATTTCAATTTAATTATCCGTTTGATAATTAAAGATAATCTATTTTGATAAATTACCCAGCAAACAAAATTGTGAATTTGGGTTTGTTAATGATTCTCGAAAGGGAAAAAACAACAGGACACTTGACACGTTTTATATATCAATTCAAGATATTTTCCATTTGACTTGATAAAAAATGATTGGACATCACAACTAGGGTTGCAAACGATTCGAATCGAATCGAATACCGCCATATTCTATTTGGATTCGTTTATTTATTCGAATATTCGGATTCGGATTCGTTTTTTATTCGAATCGAAAAATCGATTCGTATTCGATTCGATTATGATATTCGAATATATTCGAGAATATTCGAATATTCGGATTCGAATTTTTTTTTCACAAAACCTGGATAAAACAAAAATAATAATAAAGAGGCATATTTTGTTTCAATTGTGAGGATTTGATGAAAGACCCGTTTGAACATTCAATTTTGTTAATATGACTTTTATTTTATTTTATTTATTTTGACAAAGGATTTGATGAGCTTAATGTTGTGTCCTTTCAAGAACACTTGGGCCTAATAGCTTAAGTCTGGGCCTTAATAACTTCGTATTTGATATTAATGGTCCAACTTAATTGCAAATAATTATATTATATTATATTATTGAAATATAATAAATTTAATATTATAAATTATTCGAATCCGAATATTCGGATAATATTCGAATCGAATATTCACATATTCGTATTCGTATTCGGAAATTATTCGAATAAAAAAAAATATTCTTATTCGGATTCTATATTCGAATTTTCCGAATTCGAATCGTATATCGAATCGAACAAAAAAATTCGATTCATTCACAAC
Organism: Linderniella brevidens; assembly: GCA_004919715.1. Lineage (NCBI taxonomy): Eukaryota > Viridiplantae > Streptophyta > Magnoliopsida > Lamiales > Linderniaceae > Linderniella > Linderniella brevidens. The sequence goes on from SWDC01000146.1 coordinate 2,804,681, forward strand.
TCACGCGTATGTCACACACAAGTTGTCATTGCCACCCAATGGGAGATATTTTTATTCTTTATACTAAAAAGGCGAAATCATTATCACAGCAATCAACGTGAAGTTAATGATTGGAGGATTTTTCGGAAGAGAGAACCAAAATCAGTGAAAATTAAAGGAGAAAAAAAGGTCAAAACATATAGATATTCGTAGGACATGACTTGGTTCCGCGTCACCATGGGCCCCACTCCCCTCGTATTGTGATGGGATAAAGCTAACAGCACCGAACACGCCCTGCTGACTCGGACGTGACAATGTGGTAAAGAACCACCCGTACTTACGCCCCACGCGCGTGCCGACACGTCCCAGGAGAGAAAAAGGAACACAAAACGGGCGAGTGGGACGCACGCTCCCGAACGCGTCTCGCACACGAAGATCACGTGTGTATGAATATCTTTTAAACGACAGCTAAGAGGAGGGGTCATATTTCAGTTTAAGGACTCGGACTAGATTTTCAGTTGAGGACTCGACGCTGTTTTTATTGTCCAATAAGGACAACTATTCTCCCTATAAATACCCTCAAAATAAAACCCTTTTCATCACCAAAAGTATTCATAGCTTATTTATTTTTTTCTCCTTGTTGGGTTGGTATTTCGAGGTCTTTCTGAGGAAAAATCATGACGATCCTCATCGAGCAGCCTGATCTCGGTATGGTTCTCTCTCTCTCTCTCTCTCTATATATATATATATCTATTTATATATATACATATAATATATATGCATGATGTTTCAGAGAATAATCTTGTGAATATATTATTCAGGCATCGACGCGGTGGCTAATAATGTCGAAGCCCACGAGGCTGCAAGCGGCGAGCTTGTCCTCGACGGAGGATTTCCGATGCCCAAATTGGAATCGAAAGGTGGATTCGAAGCCCCTGATGTCAACGCCTTTGGCCAGTCCTTCAGGTAATATAAGCTCTCCTGATTATATTCAAAATATATCCTTCTCATAAGGTTAATAAAGATATAATTTTTAGCTTATTGGAAGTTTGAATAAAAAATCATTGCGTTTTTTTCTGCTCCGCAGGGACTACGAGAACGTCGACTCGGCGAGGCACGACATCGTTGAGCAGCACTACAGATTGAACCACATCCACCAGACATACGACTTTGTAATAATTTAAATCCATTTTTTTCTTGCATGTTTTTTTCCAATTGTTATTATTACCAGTTGACCAAATGTTTTGAAGGAGAACTTATTATATACTCTTCTGCTGCTGTTTTTATAGGTTAAGAGGATGAGAGAAGAATTTACAAAACTGGACAAGAAGGTGATGAGCATATGGGAGTGCTGCGAGCTCCTCAACGAGGTCGTGGACGAGAGCGATCCCGACTTGGACGAGCCGCAGATCGAGCACCTGCTGCAGACCGCCGAGGCCATCAGGAAAGATTATCCCGACGAAGATTGGCTTCACCTAACCGCTCTCATTCATGGTATGCAATCAATGTTTGTTGCGTTGGAAATAGATTATATAAAATAAAAAAGTGATACACTACCTTCAAGTTGGCAAAAATGTTCGATAGCTTTAAAAATTGGATCATTACCCAAAAGCTTAACCTTGAAACGCGATTGTATCCTATTTTCCCACAAGTTTAGGCTGATTAGTTTCTTCCAAGTATTAGACATGTAATTTTCTTAGATGGACGGTAACGAGGATTTGTATACTTAACCTCTAGGCAAGAGCACTTATACCATATTGAATGATCAGTTCTATTAAAAGTTTATGCTTGAAGGGGAGGATATCTTATTTCTATTTTGTATTTTCTTTTTCCAACAACAATATTTGGAAATGTGTCGACCCTCATCGGACAATTAAGTAGTTGTGATATGTATATTCTATTACCAATTGGTTTAAGAAGGAACTATATGGGCTACATGTTGGGGCTTATTTATTTGAGTTTTTGAGGGACTTATTAATAGCTTTAAAGATCTGATCTTTGAGACGTTTTTTTTTCCGCCCGCCCACAGACCTCGGGAAAGTGCTGACGCTCCCCAGCTTCGGGGGGCTCCCCCAGTGGGCCGTCGTGGGCGACACGTTCCCCCTCGGGTGCGCCTTCGACGAGTCGATCGTGCACCACAAGTACTTCAAGGAGAACCCGGACCTAAAGGACCCTCGGTACAACTCGAGGCTCGGCGTGTACGAGGAAGGGTGCGGCTTGGACAAGGTGGTGATGTCGTGGGGGCACGACGACTACATGTACCTCGTGGCCAAGGAGAACGGCTCCACTCTCCCGTCCGCGGGCCTTTTCGTCATCAGATACCATTCCTTTTACCCTCTGCATCGGTGCGGGGCCTACAGTTACCTGATGAACGATGAGGACAGGGAGAATATGAAGTGGCTCAACATCTTCAACAAGTACGATTTGTACAGCAAGAGCAAGGTGAGGGTTGATGTGGAGAAGGTGAAGCCTTATTACCTTTCTTTGATCGACAAGTATTTTCCTGCGGAGCTGAGGTGGTGAAATGTAATAGTAATGTTGGATGGAGGAGAGGAGAGGAGAGGAGAGGACTCATGTTTTCCTTCTTCATTTTTTTTTTATTTTCTCCCTTTCTATATTATGTATTATCTTGATCTTCGGCAGTGTTATTATCTCTCCATCACCGTCTTATTTTGTTCTTGAACATTGGTTTTTCTTATTATTTTTGGCAAACAATTAATAAGTTTGGTAATAAAAATATTTGGTCATTTATTTTTTTTTACGACTAAAGCAGGGGATTTTATTTTGCTCAAAATGGCATCATCACTTTAAATTTGCGTAAATAGTGATGAAAGTGATTGGTGTTTGTAATCTCTAGACAGACAATTAGTTGAGGCTCGTGTCGTAATGGTCACGTTTAAAGCCCAATATTTAATTCGGTTCACATTATCATCATCATCGAGACGTATTAGTTTGGTGAAAGTTGAGCTTTATATATTATAGGTTCATTAGAATGTGTAGACTCTCCTCAAGAATTTTGGACGCATTCGGAATAAAAGAGAAAATTTTCGCCTACTAGATTGTTGGCCCGTATGTAATTTAATATTATATAACGGCGTTTGAATTGAATGAATTTTACACGGTTTTTATCCATCCGTTAATAAAGAAAAATGTATTCATTTGATTTTAATTACATTAAGGCTAAATTATTAAATTAGGCCACTAAGTATGCGTCTCGTGTTTTTTAGGTCACTAAGTTTCATATTTGCAAACTTAGGTCACCAAGTAACGTCGTCGATTTTTTTTGGGACACTTTCAGAATTTTTCTGGCGATAACGATCGGAATTCATACATCATCAGCTGATTGTGTGAGAAAACGCCTATTTGGCGGCTGAATGTGTAAGTGATCAAAGGAACAATGTTAAGTCGATTTGGGGGAAATTATATCTTCTTTTTTTTTTTTTTTAAAAACGTTTTCTACTTTAAAAAAATCTAAAGCTCACTTACACAATCAGCTGATGATGTATGAATTCCGATCGTTATCGCCGAAAAATTCGGAAAGTGTCCCAAAAAAAATCGACGACGTTACTTAGTGACCTAAGTTTGCAATTATGAAACCTAGTGATCTAAAAAACACGAGACGCATACTTAGTGACCTAATTTAATAATTTGGCCTTACACGTTAATTGTATTACTTTTAGTTAAAGCCAAGAGTTGCACTTTGATTTTATATAGAAAAACCTAATAAAGGTATTATATAGTCAGTCATCCAGCATGAATTGCTCTCTCCTTGTCCTTTTTTAGACAAAATAGTGGGAATTGGTCCTTTTTATTACAGTTTCATAAGACAATTTTTACATTATTTGTTCCACTTCACATGCAAGTTTACATGTTCTAAATCCAAGACTGAGAAAGTAAAGGAGAGCCAAGACAGATGTACGTACGTAAACCTTCCTATAGAGTCGGTAATTCATCATAATAAAGAAACATTCAACAGTACATATTAGGCTTAATTAAACCTCATGCACTTCCCTCCCTTCATTTCACGAGTGTTCATCAGCTTCTCAATTACCATAATATGGCTTACATGAGGCTTGGAACAAAATCCGAGGTTTTTCAGCGTGAAGGTCAGATGTGGTAAGCCCCTTTCTCACAAGTTAATTAATTATATGTGTGTGATTATCCCTAATTACGTCATTTGCATACAGGCACTGTACATCCGGTCTCCCGAGTGACGTCACAATCGAAATCGGAGAAATGTCCTTCAATCTTCACAAGGTGTAATTTAATAATAACTCTGTTGTCGGGGTGAAAACGAATCGAGCTGCTCGCGAGCGGGTCGGTCAATGCTCGGTTTGAATTCGAGTTTGACCGAGCTCGAGACGGCTCGATAACTAGAGCTGAATTTATATGGGCTCGACCCAAATTTATATAATTATATATATATATATTATTATTTAAAAAAGTATTATTATAATATTGATTCGAGCTTTTCGAGGCGAGCTCAAGCACTTCGAGTACAAACTTTTGAACGGATTCAAGCTTATCGAGCCGAGCTCGAGCCTCGATTTTTAGTGTTTGATCGAGCTCGAGTCACTTATACTTAATCGAGCCGAGCTCGAACTTGGCCATGTTTGGGCTCGGCTAGGCTCGTTTTCAGCCCTACTCTATTGTGTTAACATACATGCTCATAAATTAACACGTTGATTTCATCACATCGCAGTTTCCGTTGCTCTCGAGGAGCGGCCTGCTCGAGAGGCTCATCGAGGAGTCGACGTTCACGGACAGGAACGCGTGCAGCATCATCCAGCTCAGCAACCTCCCGGGGGGGACCAAATCGTTCGAGCTCGTGGCAAAGTTCTGCTACGGGATCAAGATCGAGCTCAACTCCATGAACGTGGTGAGCCTACGGTGCGCCGCCGAGCACCTCGAGATGACCGAGGAGTATGGAGAGGGAAACCTCATCGCACACGCCGAGGCCTTCCTCGTCCAGGTCTTCGGCAACTGGACCGACACCATAAAGGCCCTCGAGACGTGCGAGGAGGTCCTCCAGCAGGCCGAGGAGCTCCACATCGTGTCCAGGTTTTGTTCAATGATCACTTCAACCGAAAGCATAAGCTTGAAAAAGGAGCGTATCATATTGTAGATTTATATATTTTATTTTCAACACATTCCCTCACGTATATGCTAATTTCTTTCCTATCTAACTTCATATGTGTATTTTTTTTCTTAAATGGTTGGTCATGGGCATGACCTCTCGGGTCTGAACTCTGATATCATGTTATATGATCACATTCTCTGAAAGCATAGCTTGAAGGAAGTTAACATTTTAAATTTATATACTTTATTTCTCACGCCCTCTTAGTACATGCTGATTTCTTTCTTATCAAACATTAGACGTGTAACGTTACTTAAATGGGTGGTCGTAAGCTTCAAACCCATCGCCTCTTGGCCATTCGGCCTCAACTCTGACAAAACATTGAATGACCACTACATCTAAAAGCTTAAGTTTGAAGGGAGTTTATCATATTTTAAATTTATACATTTTATTTTCAATACAGGTGCATCACCTCCCTAGCAGTGAAGGCTTGCTCCGACCCTAAGCTTCCCAGCTTTCCCTTGCCGGACGAGGCCACTTCTCGAGCCAGCGCCGGCGGTAATAATAATAATAATAACAACAATAGTAATAATAATACTCTTTGGAACGGGATTTGCCCGTCGACTTCGTCGAGGGGCCCGCACGTAGTAGGCGACGACTGGTGGTACGAGGACGTCTCGTTCCTCAACCTCGACCTCTACAAGCGGCTGATCCAGGCCGTGGAGGCCGCCGGCATGAGGCCCGAGAACGTAGCCGGTGCGTTGATCTTCTACGTGAAGAAGTACGTCCCCCAGATGAACCGTCAGTGCAGCTTCAAGAACCTGGGCTCGGTCGGCGGCTCGACCATCTCGATCCCGTCCGAAGCCGATCAGGGAGCCCTCCTCGAGGAGATCGTCGAGCTGCTGCCGAACCGGCAGTGCGTGGTCCACACCAGGTTCCTCCTCAGGCTCCTGAGGACGGCTATGGTCCTCGGGACGAGCCACGGGTGCCGCGAGAACCTCGAGAGGCGGATCGGGATGCAACTGGACCAGGCCTCGGTGGAGGACCTCCTGATACCCGACGTGGCCGGCGGCGGGGGCGGCGGAGAGAGGTCTTATGATATTGACTGCTTCCAGAGGATGGTGGAGCACTTCATGGCGATGGAGCAGGCTTCGTCGGCCGTTTCCCCTTTGATCTTGGACGAGAATAATCAGATGGACGGCGGTGAAGGAGGTGGGGTTTGCCTGACGTCGGTGACGACGGTGGCGAATCTTGTCGACGCCTACCTCGCTGAGGTGGCGCCTGATGCTAATCTCAAGTATGCGAAGTTTCAGTGTTTGGCGTCTGCGGTTCCCGATTACGCACGGCCTCTCTCCGATGGGCTTTATCGCGCCATCGATATATATCTCAAGGTAATAATTTTTTGGATTAATAATTTTTTTTTATTTGGTCGCTAGTTTCAAATTAAGGACACTGCTTTAAAATTTGAAGTGATTGAAGCACACGCCTCGAATTGTTTGCTTCTGTCATAAAATTGCTTCGACTTTTAACGAAGATGTCCTTAAATTGTAATTCTTAAGTTTTATGTTGCAATTGTCACATAGAATTTTTTTTCCTAAACAAGCAATTCCAATGCTACGCGGTTTATTTCGAAATTGTATATAAGTAATTTAGGATACAATGCATCCGAAACTTAATTGTGTACTAAAATTGTTTCAATTTCTAAAATCAAGTGTCCTTAATTGCAATTCTTAAGTTGGTGGTTGCAACTCACATATAGAATTTCCCCCTACATAAACAACTCCACTACTCCAGCCCCAAGTAATTAGGACAAAATGCTTCTAAAACATAATTGTGCCGTAAAATTACTTCAACTTTAAAAGTTGTTGTCCTAAATTTGCAGCCCTTAAGTTGCATGCTCCGTTCGGCACTGTTGAATTTTGCAGAATGAAGTTGTTTTGTATTTCTCGATATAATTTCTAAAGATACATCGACTAATTTATAGAGAAGAAACTAGTCGTTAGAGTAAATCGAGGACATTTATGACTATAAATCATATCCCAATATTTCTTTTCGATTTCCTTTATTTACTTGATTGATTTGATATTGGTTCATAATTGCTCGATATTTGCCATCTTTGACTAACTTGATTCGATTTCCTTTTATAGCTAGAGCCTAATGCACGTAAATTATTCCAAAATAAACATCTCCCACGCCACGCATCATTTAACATGCGCATGCGCTGATCACATGTCAGCAAAAAATTAGTTTACGACGCATCCGTCGTGAAATTGCTTCGATTTTGTAAGTTAAAATTGCGAAATTGCTTCGATTTCGAAAGTTAAAATTAATCAGTGCAACTAGAGAATGACCTAATTTTTTCTTTCATCCTCTTCTCCGGATTCTAAGACTGTAACGTTAGTTGTGTTGTTGTTTTTTATGACAGGCTCATCCGTGGCTCACCGACGCAGAAAGGGAGCAAATCTGCAGGCTCCTCAACTGTCAGAAGCTCTCCTTAGAAGCTTCCACCCACGCGGCGCAAAACGAGAGGCTGCCGCTCAGGGTCGTCGTTCAGGTCCTTTTCTTCGAGCAGCTGCGGCTGCGCACTTCCATCTCCGGCTGGTTCTACGCCTCCGACAGCAACCCCGACGCGCCGCCGCTGCTGTCCAGGAACAAAGGCGGAGGATCGTCCCTCGACGACGTGAGGGAGCGCGTCGGCGAGCTGGAGAAGGAGTGCCAGAGCATGAGGGAGGAGTTTCATAAATTGGTGAAGGCGAAGAAGATTTGGAACATTTTCTGCAGGAGGAGGTCGCAGCCGTGCACCTCCAAGACGGAGAAGCAGTGCGGCGGCGGGCCTAAGGCGGCGAAGAAGAAGCAGCAGTGTGGTGAGTGAATAAAGGCGTTGGAATTTTATTATTGCGGTGCTCTTTGGTGTTTCTTGTTTTGGGCGACTACGTTTTCGTTATTTTCTTTGGACGATCTTTTCCGGGCATTTTCAAGATTATAACACACAAAAACAGATTTCCCCACACAAAACAAATAATTATTTCTTTTAGTCTCGTGTGATCGAGCGACGCAAGTTAAAGGAATTAACGTGACAACATTAGGACAATAAAATTTAAAATTAAAACAATTTAACGCTGAACGTATGTTAACATAAATTGCATTAACAATTAAATTAAATTGAAGAAAAATCTTGAGTAGCTCTTGACATGTTTATATGAAAAGCCTTTACATAAAAAAAGCCAACGAGCCCAAATAAGTTGAACTAGTATATCTGAACACCTAATGTGTGTGAAAAAACATAATACAAATAAAAATTAATAATGTGTAATTTAAAAAAACGATTTGAATTTATTTGAATCATTCCTCAATAATAGGTAGGTAGTTATACTTGTAATAAATTTTTTATTTTATTATTAAAATAAAAAGGAATCAAAGACCAAATCAAACTTCTTATGTGAGTTTATTAATTTTCTTTTCTTAATTATTAATTATAGCTAAAATCTGATTGTGTAATTATGTTATACCATTGACGATTTTTTAAGGATGATGACGCTTAATAAAAAAGTATAGATATAAATCTCAAACAAACAAATGATAGGAACGAAAATAAGAAACCGAGTTTGATATTGGCATAATATGTATTAAATCAAGTATTAATATTTTATTTACGCGTAATAATAAAACAAAAAATGACTATGTGACTTAAAAACTGCAATAAGCATGTTTATGAAGAATATTGACTGCCCCAAAAAATTTCAGGACTGGTTTCGAAAATACACGAAAAAGAACCTTCTTTTCAGTGTTTTTCGTAATTTGGTTTATAAATTTGTACGACTGTTGAGTATTTGACCATTTTATGGTCGTCGTTCACATTTTGTTTTCTTTTCCATATATTTTTATCCGGACGACACTTTCAATTATTACATTACCGGAAGGATAAGCATATACGATCGAGAGACGTGTAGAGTCGACCGTTTATTGTCCAAAAGAACAAGAAATGTGGACAAAGATTGTTGACAAAACAACGAGTGGAGTTGGAGTTTACTTCAAGAAATTTTCTTTTCCTAAGGATGTTACTTTCTTACCCACCATTCCAATGAAATATAATATAATAGAATAAAATTAATTATTTATATACAAATCTACATCAAAGTCCAAAACGTCACTCTCGTTTTTATTTCGAACCTAACACCTTTAAAATTGACAATCAGTCGGCAGAAAACACAAGAACAAGAGATCATTAAAATAGCATATCATATATTCATCCATTCATTCTAATATTTCAGAAATTAAACTCAAGTACATTTATTAGTACAAAATACAGAGGGCAATACAAATACTTCCCCCTCAACACAAATCACTGCAAAATGGCAACAAAAATGTAGCCATTTGAGTAACGCCAAGTCTTCATCAGACCAAATCCTCTAATTAATTATAATACTAATTAAACATGATTCCTCTGAACCAACTAAAATCAATCCAGAGGATTATATCGTCATCATGTTATCTTACTAATACAACCAAACTACCTCATCGGTTATTATATTATTATATAAAGTTAATCTTTTAGTTAATTAATCTTCGAACCCAATCTGCTTCCAAATTGCATTTCGGACCCTACTCAAATCCATACCTTTCAAAGTCCTCCCAGCACCTTCATGCACGGAGAACGAAGCCACACGCGTCCTCGCAAGGTACACGTGAGGGGGTATTATGTCGTTTCCATCGAAACCGTCGCCGCCGCCGTCGCCGTCGTCCTCATCCTCGAACCCATCAAAACCTACTGCACCGCCGCGTCGTCCGTACTCTCCCGGAAGGATCTTTGACCAGTCGGGGATGTTGACGGGAAGAGACTTGGGCCCCGTTGACCGGTGGTCACGGTCTTTGGCAGGCTTAGGCTTTCGCAGCGGTCGGTTGACTTTGTTATTGCTCTTCGGTTCGTGTTGGCTCGCGGCGATGACGTCATTCGTCGGCCATACCTCGGACTCGTCGAACTCGAAGAGGTAATCCGGTCCGTCGGCGGCGTGGGCTTTCGGGTTCAGTAGTTCGGAGCTGCCGAGGAAGCGGTGGGCGGCTTTCTTTGTCGGGGCCATTTGTTTTCTTTGCTGTGGTGGGGAGAGAGGAAAGAGACGATGATGTTAGGTGTTAGATATGTGTGTAATAATGGGGAAATGTTGAATTCGTATTTATAACATTTGTGTTGGGATCGAGTCGAGTTTTTCTTCGTAAATGGATAAGCTTTGAAATAATATTTTTTTTGGCGTTAAGTTAATTAATGGTGTTGTGCACGGGGAGAAGTTACGTTTACATGTTTCTTCATACACCAAATATAAGATACATACAATGTATTTGCGTAGGTGAGCGTCGTTACTTTACTACTTTTTTTTTAACTATTAATTGATTATTCAAATCAAATTCATCCTTTTTTATTTTTCTAGATTATATATTATAAAGATGATCCCTTTTTTTCTCTCTTTTTATTTCGCATATATTATATTAAATAGTAAAATTTTTAATTTAGAATATCCCTAGTTAATAAATGTGAAAGATCACGATTTTCGAGCATGGTATCTCACACAGTCGAATTGAGGGGTGGTGGCAAAAAATATTTAAAGATAAGTTTTCGGAAAATGATTTCCACACGCTTTGCATGGTACAATTACAAAGGCAAATCTTCAAAGCCCTATATTTAATTTACTTTATTATCTTGAATTTCTTGCAGAGATGTGCAAGCATATACTTGAGGTTATGACTTGACCCGGCCCACCCAATCACACAAAGAATGACACGTTGGAATAATGGCAAGTGTGGAAAAAACCTATCGAGAATTCCGGATGAAATTAAATATTGTACAATTGTGCAAAAATTTAAAAGGCAATTTAACTTATTATTGTCAGCATGTATATCTCAAAGTTGGATGAACACGTGTTGTCACGTAATTTATGTCATCATGCCTTAAGAGATTGAGGCACCAAGAATTATATTGTATTTTAATATATGATTCCTCTTACATTTCCCAAGCTTGTAATTCCTTAAAAGCAGCATCTTTCGGCTCATGTTCGCGCGTCTCATGTGATGCTTTGATAATTTCCCACTATGACTCATCCCATTTGTTATATTAATGAACGAAGATTTCGAGGCCAAGGATATGAAGTTCTTGCACGAGACGGGCTATCTTCTATTAAATTTAAATGCTAATAATATAGCATAATTTGTTTAAAAATTATAGTGTATTACATTCTAAATTTCTTACATTTTAATTGGTTTCTTTTCTTATCTACTATAAGATGTTAAATTTCTTTGATGCGTTGGGATTTGTATTCAACATTAAACAATGATTTCGTGCTAAATGATCATAGACGCAAGAAACACGAGTTTTCTCGCAACAAAGACAGAGTTTTTGGCCCATAATTTGGAAAGATTGCTTGTAATAAAATTGTTGGATCATAATGTCTAAAACCCAAATAGTATTACAAATGCAAATCTTGAACTCAAAGCTATCTTTCTACCACGAAACATAAGTGTAAAATCCAAACGAGACCCCTATTGAAATGATTCATGTCCCAGCTAATAAATGTCTTTAAATCCAAGCAATAATCCTTTTACTCAATTCCTAATATTATATATACATTTTACATTTCGATGATCACCTAACTTAGTTCTCAAGTCCCATCAACCTCATGATATATAAAAGGCCAAAGGCAAGCAAGCTTTCCTCAACATTCAAGAAAACAACCGAATAAATCAATTTTAAATAATCGCAATAGGGATTTTAAATAATGAAAAAACTATTCACCACACTCCTCATCTTCTACTTCGCCTACTGCCGCCACCCCTCCTCCGCCCAGTCACCGGCGCCGGCCCCTTCACCGCCCGGACCCACCAACCTCACCGCCATCCTCGAAAAATCCGGCCAGTACACCACCTTCATCCGCCTCCTCCAAACCACAAAGGTCGCCGACCAAATCACCACCCAGCTCAACAACTCGAACGGCCAGGGGCTCACCATCTTCGCCCCCACCGACAATTCCTTCTCCGGCCTCAAACCCGGGACCCTCAACTCCTTCACCGACCAGCAGAAGGTGGAGCTCATACAGTTCCACGTGCTCCCCTCTTTCTTCTCCCCCTCTCAGTTTCAGACGGCGACGAACCCTGTAAGGACGCAGGCCGGCGGAAGCCAGGGTTCTTTCTCTTTCAACGTGACGGTTTCCTCCGGGAATAATAATAACAATCAGATCAACATAACCACCGGCGTGGTGAACGCCACCGTGGCGGGCAGCGTGTACAGCGACGGTCAGCTGGCGGTTTATCAGGTGGATAGGGTTTTGTTGCCGCTGAGCTTTTTTCAGAGCCCTTCGCCGGCTCCGGCGCCTTCGAAGGGTAAGAAGAAAGGTGGGTCCGGTGGCGGTGATTCCGATGACGCTGATACCGAGGAGAGCTCCGGTGGATTCTCTCGTCTGCGGGAATATTGGGGTTTTCGTGCAGTGGCGTGGAGGATAGCGTTATTGTTAGTTAACGTTGGGTTTTTTGTACAAGCGGTGATGTGAGAGATGGTATGTGTAAGATTCTTTGATCACGCGAAGAGATTTTTGTGCAATTTCATATCTCCGATTATTCTATTTTTGTAATATACATTTATTTGATTTCGTTTTACGTCACGTAAACGGGCCTCGGGCGGCGTGTTTGGGTTGAGTTGGGCCTCTGTTATGGGTCGGGCTCAACTGATCTTAATCAATTTGATGGGCCAATGCACGAAATAAATAACACTAAAATAAAAGATAATAAAAGTGCAGCGAAGATTACCAATATATTTTTCGAAAAAAAAAAGATTACGAATATATTCGTAGAGCAAAAGGATTGTCACTTTATCAAATTACGGCCCACCACATATGACAAACAGTTGCATTATGATGTTAACTATCAACTCCTTTGGTCGGGACGAAATTAGGTAGAGCATTTTGTCTTTCTTAAAAGTTGATAAAGTTTATTACAAAAATGTGTTCTTTATGAATTTTATTATAATTACAGTTATTTATTAATCAACCCATAACTAATTAAAAAAAAATCCCAGCAAACAAAAAGACTGATCTGCACTGCGCAATCTCGAAAATGTGAAAAACAAAATCGGATAAATATAATTAATTTCCCTTTTTTATTGCACGGTGACCACCGACCGATCCGCGATCAATATAACCGTTACGATATAACACGTGGCGTTCATCTGTCTCCTCTCCTCCTATCTTCCACCTTGGATTCTCTTCTTTCACCTCCCCACCGTTTCAGACACACACACACACACAGAGTAACATTCTTCAGATTTCTCTCTCTCGTCTTTCCATGGCCTTTTCTCGAATCCAAATCGGAAAGAAAGAACAATGAATTTACTCCTCGGTTGCTTCTTTTTCTCGATTAATTTTCTCTTCTTTAATTTGTTGGGCGGCAATGTACTTCCGTCCACGGCGGCGACGTCGTTCGACATGGGGACACTGACGCTGACGAACATGAAGCTACTCGGCGACGCTCACTTGAGCAACGGGAGCTTGAGGCTCACGCGCGACGTCGGCGTCCCTTACTCCGGTGCGGGGAAGGTGATCTACTCGAAACCCATCAGCCTCCGGCGACCGGGAGGAAATCCATCTCCGGCGAGCTTCTCCACGTTCTTCTCCTTCTCCGTCACCAACCTCAACCCGTCCTCCATCGGCGGCGGCATCGCCTTCGTCGTCTCCCCGGACGGAGACTACCTCGGGGAGCCCGGCGGATACCTCGGCGTCACGGGCGAGGCGGCGGCGGGTTCCCCCGGCGTCGTTGCGGTTGAATTCGACACGTTGATGGACGTCGAGTTTAAGGACATCAACGGGAACCACGTGGGCTTGGATTTCAACTCGATGGTCTCCGCCAAATCCGCCGATTTAGACGCCGTCGGCGTCGACCTGAAGAGCGGCGATTTGGTCAACTCTTGGGTTGACTACGACGGGACGGCGAAGACGATCAATCTCTACGTTTCCTACTCCAATTCGAAGCCCAATGCGCCGGTGATAGCAGCCGAAATCGACCTCGCCGACGCCATCGGCAGCGATTTCATGTACGTCGGCTTCTCGGCTTCAACTCAGGGGAGCACCGAAGTCCACAGCGTCGAGTGGTGGAGCTTCACCTCATCCTTCGAAGAAAACCCCAGCTCGCCACCGCCACCACCGACGGCGACTCTGATGAACCCATCAGCCGACAAAGAAAACCCAGCGCCACCTCCTCCTTCACCGACTAACGCCGACAACTCCTCCTCAAATCCAGCAAAAATCAGCAGCAACAACGGTAAGTGCCACAACCAGCTCTGCAAGAACGGCACCGGCGCCGTCGTAGGAGTCTTAACCGCCGGCGCATTTTTCTTGGGCTTCTGCGCATTCGTTTTAATCTGGGCCTACACCAAGAAATTCAAACCCGACAACCTTAAGAACAACAACAACAACGAGGTAATTGTAGCTTCCGATGTGATAAAAAATCCCAAAGAATACAGCTACAAAGAACTCCTCATCGCAACGAAAGGATTCGATTCGAGCCGCGTGATTGGCCACGGTGCATTCGGCACCGTTTACAGAGGAATAATCCCCTCTACGAACACCGCCGTGGCCGTGAAGAGATGCACGAACACCACAGAGAGAGAGAATGAATTCTTCTCCGAGCTATCGATCATTGGGACCCTCAGGCACAGAAACCTCCTCGGGCTCCGAGGTTGGTGCCACGAGAGAGGTGAGTGCTTGCTCGTCTACGACCTAATGGCCAACGGGAGCTTAGACAAGGCCCTTTTCGAACCCGGGTCGGTCCTAAATTGGCCACGGAGGCTAAAGATTCTGCTCGGGGTGGCCTCAGCCTTAGCCTACCTCCACCGGGAATGCGAGTCCCAAGTGGTCCACAGGGACGTGAAGGCCAGCAACATAATGCTCGACGAAGGGTTCAATGCTAAGCTGGGCGACTTCGGGTTGGCCCGTCGGGTCGAGCACGACGGGTCGCCCGACCCGACCGTGGCAGCGGGCACCATGGGTTACCTGGCTCCGGAGTATCTGCTCACGGGCCGGGCCACGGAGAAGACCGACGTGTTCAGCTTCGGGGCGGTGGTGTTGGAGGTGGCCAGCGGCAGGAGGGTGATCGAGAGGGAGGGGCTCGGCGGTGGGTTGGTGGAGTGGGTGTGGGGCTTGCACCGGGAGGGTCGGGTGGTGGAAGCGGCAGACCCGAGGCTCGGGGACGGGTTCGAGGAGGAGGAGGTGAGGAGGGTTCTGTTGGTGGGTTTGGCTTGTTCGAGCCCGGACCCGGCGGCTCGGCCGACGATGAGGGGTGCGGTTCAGATGCTGGCGGGGGAGAGGGAGGTGCCGGTGGTGCCGAGGGTGAAGCCGGCGTTGAGTTTCAGCACGAGAGAACTCGTGTTGACTCTGCAGGACAGTGTTTCGGATTTGAATGGGCTGATAGGGGTTTCGTCTTCTTCTTCTTCGTCGGAGATTGGTTTCGAGGGTGGTGGCGGCGGCTGAGGCGGCGGTGGAAGTTGTAGTCGATTGGACTTGGTGTAGAGTTGACTTTTTGACTCAAAGATAAAATCGTGTCGAGTGTGATATATTCATTGATTAATTGTAACTTTGTATGTAAGATTAGTAAATCGCATTTTTTTTTTTCTTTTTTGAAAGAGAATCGCAGTTTGTGTTAGGTCATGTTCTTGCATGGTTATATGATGGGTAAGAGATGGCTGCTTTCCTTAGTACCGAAAATGTGTAATTCTCATGATTTTATTTTATTATTTGGTGTTGGTATAATGAAAAACCGATGATTTACGTGACTTGTCGATGTTTGTGGAATTTGAAGTGAGTCACATCCACCATAGAAATTAGTTTCGATGAAAGTCATGGTAGTCTCATAGCTCATAGTAAAATTCAGGTTTCATTCAATGTAAACTTAATCGAAGTGTATGGACTATGGTGACTTGTGACGAGGACCAACCTTGCAAATATTAGTTTTCTTACAATTGGGCCAAAGAAAATGGGCCTATAAACAAATACTGGGCTTTCGCGATGGCAAGAGGCTGATTAAAAAAATGGCAAGAGGCCCAACATCAGTAGTCCACTTATAAATGAGCTTCCCGCAGCAGCACCACTCATAGGATTAGGGTTATCATCAGCGGCATCGTCTACCTACCTCTCGACCCGAGTTTCAATTTCTTCACTCCGCAACAATGGGGTACGTATCTAAACTTGTGATTTTACTTTTTTTGCTAGCATGAAATCCTTCAATTGCAATTTTAACGTGGTTAAAGGATTCCTAGCTGAAATGATATCTCAGATCTCACGAAGAAGTATCGAACTTGTTTCATGGATAGTTTTGCGTTTTGTCCTTTGTATTCTCGCTTTGATACGCCGATTAAGCCGTTATTTTGTTCGCTGGTTATGGCTGCTGACATCGTTGATGCTTTTTTACGCCCGAAGCCAACCAATTTGTCACTCTTAGTGTGTTTGATTGGTTTACTTCCATTATTGACCTCTGTCAGGAAGACACGTGGCATGGGAGCTGGTCGCAAGCTCAAGTCCCATCGTAGGAGGCAGAGATGGGCGGACAAGGCTTACAAGAAGTCTCATCTTGGTAACGAATGGAAGAAACCCTTTGCTGGGTCTTCTCACGCCAAGGGTATTGTCCTCGAGAAAATGTAGGATTCTTCTGTGCTTTTCTTCAGTAGTAGACTTCTTGCAATTGGCCAAGAATTTACCCTAATTTAACTTCGTATGTGTATGCAGAGGCATTGAAGCCAAACAGCCAAACTCTGCCATTCGTAAGTGTGCTAGGGTCCAACTCATCAAGAACGGCAAGAAGATTGCTGCTTTCGTTCCCAACGATGGTTGTTTGAACTACATTGAAGAAAATGTGAGCTTGCTTTGCTTTGTATTTCTGAGTCATCTCTGTTTTTTTTTTTTAATTCTGCTGTGATATTTCCTGTGGTGGAAAATTGAACTCTTCGATGGGTTATTGCAGGATGAAGTGTTGATTGCTGGATTCGGGCGTAAGGGACATGCCGTCGGAGATATTCCCGGAGTTAGGTTTAAGGTGGTGAAGGTTTCTGGTGTTTCGCTCTTGGCTCTCTTTAAGGAGAAAAAGGAGAAACCGAGATCTTAAATTTATCCGACTCTTTCAGATGTTCTGAGAAGAGTTGCGTTGCCTTTGGGTTTTGATGAATCATAGTTTTGTTTCTTGATAAAATGTCTTTTATGCGCGACTGTACTGTACTCTGTACGCTTGTCTTTCTATTTTAGCCATTTTCTATTTGATACATAGGTTCTAGATTTGCACTAAAATGATTAAGGGTGATAATTTTGGAACAACAAGTCTCGGTAAATTTGAGGATAATTAACGCTGTAAATTTAGTTTCAATTCGGAATTTGTCAAATGTAACAATTAAGTTATGGAAAAATCCATGCGATGTCAGGAAAATTGGCCTAAATCGGCATCTTAAAAAAAATTGTAGTAATTAAAGCAAAAATCTAATTACAGAACAAAATTAGCACTGTGTGGTGAAAATCCTCCGTGTATCGTGATCCAAACCCTAATTATCATGGGTGTTGACAATAGCTCACGTGGGTTGAATTCGAACTTCAATTAAATTTCAATTAAATTTTCATGTTAATTGTCTTCAAATTGTCTTAATTTTTGACGGCACTAAAATTGCCTTCCAGTTTCCCTCATAACCATACTTCTCTAAACACAGGGGGCTAAAACTACAATTAAGCTAATTAAGCTAATCGGTGAGGTTTTGATTTGATCCAAATGATTACAAAATTCATTGATTCTGAAAATAGATTCAACTTCAATCATTTTTTCTTCGCAAATAACCTTCTTAACTTGAAAGACGAAGCAAAGTCACCTCCCTTCTCTTTAAGACCTCAAGAACTTCAAGACCTCGTTGTCTTCTGCTTCTTACTCTTACCAAACTCAACACCTCCCTTTCTAAATGCCCTAAAATCATTCGTAGTCTCCGCAGTATTCTGCTTCTTCAGCCCCTTTCTCCCACCGAACCCAAACTTCGAATCCTTACGGTCCCTCAAATCCTTCCCCTTCTTACCAAAACCCTTCCTCCCCTGCTTCCCCTTTCCACCGGATCGATCCCCCGGGCCCACACCGGGCCGTTTCTTCTCATTCCTCACGAAAGATTTCCCGTCCTCAAAAGCAAAGCTCAAATCTCCTCCCTCCTTATCATCACCCATCGCTGCAAACCCGCTCTGCTTCCTCTGCTTCCTCCAGTTCTTCACAGACTCGATGTCTTCCTTCTTCTGCTTAGCCCTTTCTTTAAGCTTCTGTGCTTGAATCTCCTTTGCAAGCTTCTTGTTCTCCCTCGATTTCCTCCTCTCCTCTGCTTCCTCGATCCTCTTCTTCTCAGCCAAGAGACGCCCCTTCACCTTCTCCATGTGGGTGTCTGATTTCACCATCTCTGCGTAATAATCAGTGGGCCTCAGAAAAGGGAGCCCCGTTGACTGAAACTTATCGAATGCTTGCCTTGCACCATCGAGTGCTTGCGTGTAGAAGGCGAGCTCGCGGTTGAGGTCGTCGTTGACGTCGATTTCTTGGGCTCGATCGATATCGAACGAGAGTTTCTGTCTCCAGTCGACGTTTTCGGGCCAGCTGATGTCTCCGAGTTTATCGAGGAGCCCATCGTTGTTGTACACAGCGGTTTTCGAGGGCTCGTTTTGTTTCAATTCTTCTTCTGATTCGGATTCGGAAACCATGGGATCTTCATCCTCCATCCCTTTTGTATTAGCTTAGGACACAGCAGCCTATCAAAAGAGTTGCAGAACTTCTATATTCACAGCAAATAAAAGTGGAAATAGCAGGAAAAATGATAGAAAGAAGAGCTTTTTGTAGGTACGACACAAAAAACTTTTCACTAATTAGTAAAACCTTCTTCACCCAGCATCACCTTGTATTAGATTAGCAACACGTGGCAGCCTATCGGAAAAAGTACCAGAACTTCAATATATACACCACAGATAAAAAGAAGAGCTACTTTTTAGATGTGATGCAATGCAATAATTGAAGAAACTTTCAGCGAAATTGCAGAAATCAAGCTGCAGCATTCGAAAAAACAACAGAATAGGAGTACGATGAAGGAGGGACGCTACATCAAAATTGCTTCAGCAAAAACAACCAAACGGCGAGCTATTTAAGCATCTAAACCACAAAAGAGAGTAAGGCTGCAAACATAAAAACTAAAGAAAACCCCAACCTTTTGCAAAAACAGCGTACGGCGACTGCTTGTAGTCTGATCCTGCTGCCTGAGGGGTTTTGTTCGCATTAAATTAGGGTTTTTAGCAGTTTGGTTCATGTAGTGAATTGAATGGTGAAAGGGAAGTTAGTGGGCTTACACTACAGCTATAGAATGAGCTGAATGATTTCAGATGTGGGCTAAATTCGTAATGGGCTAAAAGCCCATGGTTATTTATTTGACTCCTTGATTAGGGACATTTAAATTTGTGTCTGAACAGTGATTGTAATTAAGTTACAAATGCTTTTTTTTTTTTAAATTCGTATGATTAATATGAACTTGTGTTTGTAATATCAACTTAAGCAAGTTTACCAAAATCCAACGATTAATTACATGGTCTTGCGAATTTAACATTTAGCAAAGGATAAAACCATCAGGAAAAAGTTTCAACTGAGATTTTTTTGTGGCGAATTAATTGCATGATGATCTTGCGGATTTTAACGCTTAAGGACGTTTTTATAGGAATGTGTTGGTATCTCTGGGCCATCCGATGTGGGCCAAATTAAGCACTTGATTTGATTCGTCAGACTGCATAAGAGCCCATTTAGCGTGATATTAGCCGATATTATAATAAGGCCCAATAATCATTTGAGCCCATTAATAACACCGCCAGCCACCACCATGGCCAATCGTATGCGGCGACGAATTTACGGAATCTCTAACAAGGGCAATATTTCGTTTCATTCCTTTTAATTTTCGCTTTCTTTCCCTCACTGAAAAGAAACAAAATATTTCAGATTCGTGAGCCCGCGAGCGAGCCCTAAATCGGTAACCCGCCGGTGCAGCTCCACTGAGTGTACTCTCAATCGAGAAAACTTCTCGTCCGTGCTTTCGCCCAGCTAATCTAAGGTAGGGGACGAGCGGAGCTTTGTTGGGGGTTCCCGGCCAATTTTCTGTTTGACAGTAGGTATGCAGAAGTCTAGTGTAAGATCCCGACATCTAATTAGGTTGGATTTAGCCTCATTTTATCAATTATGCGTGGAATTACACACTTTTCGGTTGAAAATTAGTCAATTTGGGGAACTCATTTGCTGATTGATTGAGTTACAGATAAAGAAGTTGCATTTAATTTTCTATCTTACCGGAAGTACTTCTATGTTATGTGTGATATTTTTCTTTATTCAGGAGGTGTTGTTTCATTGTTGATGGAAGAATCGAGAACCAAATCATCCAAGAGGGACAGTTTTGGCATGGATGAATCGAATGATAGTCATCGCAGGGAGGAACGTAGTCGGGAAAAGGAGAGGAAGGGAGAGAAGCACAGGGAGGAGAGGGATAAAGAAGGTGATAGGTGTCGTAAGAGGGAAGATAGCGTTGATGAAACATACAAGGATAAGGAGAAGCATCGAAGCAGGCGACGGGAGAAAGAGCACGAACAGGAGAAATCGAAGAGCAGGGACAGAGAGCGTGAGAAACGAGACAAGGAGAAAGAAAGAGAGAAAGAACGGGAGAGGGAAAGGGAGAGGGAGAGAAGGGACCGGGAGAAGGAGAGAGAAAAGGAAAGAGAGAGGAAAGAGAAGGAGAAAAGGAGAAAACACCGCGACAGGTCACACAGCAGCGACGATGACGTCAGAGGTCACGAAAGAAAGAGACACCGGCGAGAGAGAAATGGTGATCATCGGAGTTCTGAGAAAAAAAGCAGCCATAGGAGAAAGGGGGATGAGGAATCTGCTAACAACGGTGAAGAAACGAGCCCAACGAGGAAGGAAGATGTAGAGCCAAGAAGTCCCACTGTAGAAAAAACTCAGGAAGAAGCCATGGAAGAGGAGCAGAAGAAGCTGGACGAGGAGATGGAGAAGCGAAGAAGGAGAGTTCAGGAGTGGCAAGAACAGAGAAGGAAGGAGCAATCAGAGAAGGAAAAGCTCGGTGAGGCTTTGGCTATCGAGCACAAATCTGGGAAGACGTGGACCCTCGATGGAGAAGAATCCGATGAAGAAGATGCTGGGCCCGATGGGAAGGTACCAATCGACGGTGATGATGATGGCGGAGCTTCGGTGCCCAACGGTGGGGATGAAAATAGCATGGCCATCGATAATGAGCTTGTCCCTCCCGTGCAAGGTGATGCTGCTGCTGAAGAAGAAGATGATATAGATCCCTTAGATGCGTTCATGAATACCATGGTGTTGCCCGAAGTAGAGAAGCTTAACCAGAGCGTGTCGGTGCCCGATGCTTCAAGTGAACCCCAAATGGATGGAAATGCTAATGCTAAACAAACCCTAGAGAACGTTAAAAAGGGAGCAAGAAAAGGGCGAATCATGCCTTCAGAAAACTCCGACAGCGACTACGACGACGCCGAAAATGAAAAAGATCCCACGGAGGACGAAGACGACGAAGAGTTCATGAAGCGGGTGAAGAACTCCAAAGTCGAGAAGCTCTCCATCGTCGACCACTCGAAGATCGACTACCCTCCGTTTCGCAAGAACTTCTACACCGAGGTGAAGGAGATCTCGAGAATGTCCCCCGAAGAGGTCGCCGCGTACCGAAAACTCCTCGAGCTAAAGATCCACGGAAAGGACGTGCCGAAGCCTGTCAAAACGTGGCACCAAACGGGCCTATCCACGAAGATTTTGGACACCATCAGAAAATTGAACTTCGAGAAGCCCATGCCCATCCAAGCACAGGCCTTGCCCGTGATCATGAGCGGCAGAGACTGCATAGGCATCGCGAAGACAGGCTCGGGAAAAACCCTAGCTTTCGTGCTCCCCATGCTGAGGCACATCAAGGACCAGCCACCGCTGGGCTCGGGAGACGGGCCCATCGGGCTCGTCCTCGCCCCGACCCGAGAGCTCGTGCAGCAGATCTACCGCGACATCAAGAAGATATCAAAGGGCATGGGACTTAATTGCGTGCCCGTGTACGGCGGCTCAGGGGTTGCTCAGCAGATCGGGGAATTAAAACGTGGGGCCGAGATCGTCGTTTGCACCCCCGGGAGGATGATAGACATTTTATGCACGAGCAGCGGGAAGATCACGAACCTCCGCCGCGTGACCTACTTGGTGATGGACGAGGCCGATCGAATGTTCGACATGGGATTCGAGCCACAGATCACGAGGATCGTGCAGAACACGAGGCCCGATCGTCAAACGGTGTTGTTCTCTGCTACTTTTCCCCGCCAGGTGGAGGTTTTGGCCCGCAAGGTGCTGACGAGGCCCGTGGAGCTGCAGGTGGGGGGGAGGAGCGTGGTAAACAAGGACATCGCGCAGCTGGTGGAGCTCAGGCCCGAGAACGAGAGGTTTAACAGGCTATTGGAGATCCTCGGGGAATGGTAGGTACTGTTGTTGTTGTTGAATGACCGATTCACCTAAAAGCTTAAGCTTGAAGGGAGTGTATCTTTTAGGATTCGATTATTATTGTTATATATTTTGAAATAGATCTAGTTGAGATTTATTAGGGATTTTCTTTTGAATTTCGTGTTTTGTTAGTTTCGATTTATTAGGAATCTGTTTAGCCGGTTTAGATATGTTTTCTCCTGTAAAAGGAGGGCGTTAGTAGCGTTATGAAAATGTTTTGGTTTATGGATTTTTGAGGGCCGGAGTTTCTGACGCTCGGACAAGCTGTTAGTTTGCTATTAGTTGGTTTATGTCAGTTTTCTTTCGTTCGTGTTGATTAATAGAAGCTATTTAATTCCGATTCCCGCGTCTATCACCGTCTTATCTCTAACAGTATCACATTTTCTAAATTTATATATTATATTTCCGACAGGTACGAAAAGGGGAAGACTTTGATTTTCGTCCACACGCAAGATAAGTGTGACTCGTTGTTTAAAGATCTATTGAGGCACGGGTACCCGTGCCTCTCGCTCCACGGGGCGAAGGACCAAACGGATCGGGAATCCACCATAGCCGATTTCAAGGCCGATGTGTGCAACATATTGGTAGCAACGAGCATAGCTGCACGAGGATTGGACGTGAAGGAGCTCGAGCTCGTTGTGAACTACGATGCCCCCAATCACTACGAGGACTACGTGCACCGAGTGGGCCGAACGGGCCGGGCCGGTAGAAAGGGCTTTGCCATCACGTTCATAACCGAGGAGGACGAGAGGTACGCACCGGACCTCGTGAAGGCTTTGGAATTATCGGAGCAGCCGGTGCCCGAGGATCTCAAGTCCCTAGCCGACCGGTTCATGGCGAAGGTGAACCAGGGGCTCGAGCAGGCCCACGGGACAGGCTTTGGGGGCAGAGGGTTCAAGTTCAACGAGGAGGAGGACGAGGTTAGAAAAGCCGCGAAGAAGGCACAGGCTAAGGAGTACGGGTTCGAGGAGGATAAGTCGGACTCGGAGGACGAGGACGAGGCAGTCAAGAAGGTGGGACCCGAGCTGACCACCCACCAAGCCGCCATGGCTCAGGTGGCTGCTTTGGCCGCCGCCGCGGCCAATAAAGCAGCGGGCAACGTTGTTGTTCCTTCTCTGCCCAACGGCGGAGGTTTTCCGGCGACATTGCCTCCTAGCGTGGCGGCGGCCGCCGCCTCCGGTGGCGGAGAGAGCGCCGCGAGGGCGGCGGCGCTGGCGGCTGCGATGAACCTGCAGCAGAATTTGGCCAAGATTCACGCGGACGCGATGCCGGAGCATTACACTGCGGAGTTGGAGATCAACGATTTCCCGCAGAACGCGCGGTGGAGGGTGACTCACAAGGACACGCTGGGGCCCATCTCGGACTGGACGGGGGCGGCGATTACGACCCGGGGGCAGTATTATCCTCCGGGGAAGGCGGTGGGGCCCGGGGACAGGAAGCTCTACTTGTTTATCGAGGGGGCTAATGAGCAGTCGGTGAAGAGGGCTAAGGCGGAGCTCAAGCGTGTGCTGGAGGATATTACGAACCAGGCTGCTTCGCTCCCGGGTTCGGCTCAGCCCGGGAGGTATTCGGTTCTTTGAGAGGTAAGGAAGTGTTTTTTGTTTTATGGTTACTGTACGGACTATGGATTTATTTATATTTGGCGTTTAATTTTTTGCAGAATTGTTGTTGACTGGTGTGAGTTCATTTATAGGTAATTCATATTTTAAAATTTTTCATAGCAAACATCTGTGTGACAGAGTGAAATATGTCTCTCTCTCTCTTTTTTTTTTTTTTTATTTAAGTCCGAGGCTAATGCATCAGCCCGCAAACTAACCTAATCACATAAATCACATCCATGGAGAAATGTGAGTTCAAAATTGACGGAGGCTAACGCATCAGCCGGCTAACTCCAATCTTTTGAGTTTTATTACCTTGTTGTACTTTCTCACATGCTCCTTCTTCATCGGGTATATGTTTTCCAAACTAATTTATAGTAATATAATACGCATGTAGCTACCTTTATCTACGTAAACGGACGAAATAGTAGGATTTCGATTATTACTGTATGGCACGGAAAGGAGCAAAAGGAAGATACTTCATTCACCAGCAAAGTACACAAATGCATAGATGTAAATAGCATACAACAGCAACAACGTTTCCATTATTATTACTAAAAGATAGATAGATGTTCTTTATCCTTCAGCTCTGCGCCTGCACAAGAATAACGTCCGGATCAGAAAACAACGTAAAACTGCATCGACAGAGATAAATAAGACAGAGTAGTAAATGGCCAATACCATGAAAAGGGCTTTGTATGCTGGTATCATTTTCGAAGGATCGACTCTGGTGGGCTTGTAAGCTTCTAGCTTGTTGATTTCCTGTCAATTTATTGCAATGACAAAAACATTAATTTCCAGGCTTCTCAAGCTGTGTGAATTTTGTCTGCATGATGTGAACTGATGAGTATCATAGTACCTCAATAAAAGAAGCTAATTTGGGCCTCCCCGACGTGATATCGTGGTTCAGCACCGCTTTGGAGAAGATATGGAACCTCTCAATGAACGGAGCATACACAGCATCAACCTGTTATGTTACAAGATCAAAATCACATATTATTGACACTCACCTCTTCAAATGATTATCATTTTGTCATAATTTTTACCTGGCTGAACTGGCCCAGAAAGAAGGGTCCATCATCGTACTTCTCAAGTGCAGCCTCTAAATAGTCAAGTTCTTGACCTGATTTTGCAAAATAGATATGGAAATGTGTTAAAGTTGATTCGACATTTATATATATCCTATACGGTTCTACTAATATTCAATATTTGTATAAACCGGTAGCATGTTATACCCATTGCGACTGATGTTTTTTTATTCGTTTGTTCAATGAAATTGAAAGTTCCTCCCAAAAAAATATATATAACCTGCTTGCTTTTCTGGGTCTCCTGCCTTGACTGAACCAAAGAAACTCTGCAAGAACGCATCCGAGCGATCAATCAACTCTTCAGCGACCTTCTTCTTTTCCGGATCCTAGTGTATTTATTTCAAATAATCGGCATACCGAAGTTGAGCACGGAGACAAAAAGGGATTGAATTGAATAAGATCATCTTCGAGAAAAGAAAATCGAAATGTTACATCGGGTAAAAGTGATGGCCCCTTGAAGTTGGCATCTATGTACTTAACCAAATCTAAGCTCTCTCCAATGATTTTGCCATTGTGTTCCAATGCAGGCACCTTGTTTTCAGGATAAACTTTTTCCTTGTACCAAGCAGGCCTGTCTCCGAGGTTTATCGGGACCAGTTTTATTTCATCGTATAAGCCCTGTGCGTTAACCACTTTTTCCAATTAGCATCAAATCCTAAATAGGATGAAAGAGGTAATTCAATGAAATAATAGAGACGGCAAATGAGACATGAGAATAGTGAAGATTAATCCACGACACACCTTGTAGTTTCGGACAATCCAAACACGCTGAACGAATGGACACTGGTCATTTATATACAGCCTACACAGTTGAAAAAAATAAATATATTTATACTCTGTCATCGTAAATGGAGAAATGAGATCAAATGTAAAATCCACACATACACGCATATGAGAACAAAGAACGCAGTACCTCGTGGTTCCATCGAACAGCGGTGGAGGCTCAGATGTAGAATCTAAATGCGGAGGAAGGACCTCTTTTACAGCACTGCCAATATCGATAAGAACATTTCAGTCAAATCCGTTCCAGAGAAAGCAACAAAATGTCTGTAACTATCATCAAATTAACTTCAGGATTTTCATTTAAACACGGATTGTGAATTTCCAATTATCTGATCGTGCAATCAGGCTGCAGTAAGCATTAATAAACAATCGATCGTCGAAAATTCCACTAAAAAGAAGCATAACACAGAAAAAGGAACATCGAAGTGATTAAGCTAAGGATTACAGATTAGGTTCAAAGACAATTAACTCCGAAACTAAAGCGACAACAATTGCAGGAATAGATCATCATGATTAGGCCTAGACGATCTAATAAACGTAGTCCGACAACGAAAGCAAAAAATTGAGAAGCGACGGAAAAACTCACGCGTCTGCCATTAGCTATCGTGATGGTTTTGGGAAGCTCGGGCGATCAGCTTTCAGAAATCTTCTGGTTTTTTATACTAATCTCTCAACTCAGCATCACCTTTATATAAGAAACTCTAAAGAAGGGCGGAGCCGCACTAAAGAAGAATCGAGATACTCTTACGCAACGCAACAAATGACGTAATACACGAAAAATTAGATATTATCTGCAATTATTTCAAAAAGATCATGCAGTAATAATATATTATATGAAATCATAAATGCGTGCCGATGAATGCAGACGTTTTATTGGAAGTGTTCACTTCGTAAGCTTGAACCAGTATGGCATTGCATTCATATTGTAGGAAAAAGTCGGACCTTTTCATTGGTAGTTGGAAACATTTGAATATTCAACGTCTTATGATGTAACTGATGACGCATGGACGTCTTTGTTGAATTTGATCTCACTTTCGAATTTCTAGAAACAAAAATTGACAATTGAATGAAGCTCATAGAAGTTTCTATCACAGCGATTCTCAATTTTTTTTTTAAAAAATATCCCTACACAACTGTCACTGATCTCCACACTTCGATTAAATTCAATCTGAAATGAATATGGACTTCACTATCGGAAAGATCCCAACATCTAACGAGACTACTTCCTGATTCATGTAACTAAGAGGATTGAAATCTACTAAACTAAACCTGTGGTTAATTTTGTTAATTATAATGATCAATATATTATTATGACATCACGTGGCTCACTTTTACCACCACCAAGAAGAAAAAGAAAACAAACATGGATCAGTCAAATTTTTTCTTCATCAAGCTAAGCAGCACCCCAGCGCCCAAGGAGGAGGCCACTACGCCCAGGGAAGCCTCAGTGGGTATGTGGAAACCTGGAATCGAAACAATTAAGTTCCTATTATTTATTTATTTATTCGCGAATTTAGGATAATAAACTGCTATCCAAAGTCCACTCACCGAAGAAATCGAGTATCATCTTAGACCCGATGAATCCAAGAACAACCCTGATGGCTGGTTGTTTTACGAGGAAAAGAGAGTAGAGATGAGAAGAAAACCGAGTTCATGCAGGTGGTGAGAGATTAGCATTTCGTCGACAGATTAAACCTAGAAAATTAATCTCAAATTCACCTGCAAATAATACAAATCTATCATGCTTTCGGAGATGAGTGTGTAGTAGGACCTCAAGCCTACATATTTACAAGTTTAACTCAGTACCACATTTTCATTATGGATAATACTCTATAACATGCATTAGGGTGTATAGAATAATCCGTCAGAAATTTAAAACGTTATAAATTCAAGGGAGAAAAATCAAAATGGTCCCCGATGTTTACCCTGTGGAGCAATTCGGTCCGCACGATTAACGTCAACTTAATGAGACTTCACACTTGGTCCATAGGGTAAACATTGGGGACCATTTTGGGTCTTCTCCCTCAATTCAAGAACAATCAATTCGCAAAGGAGTTGCTTGCATCTTATTGTTACGAGCTCCAGTACAAAGTATGGGGGGTAAAGGGAAGCACGTACCCAATATGGCGAAGAGGTTAGAAGTGAAGACTACAAAAGGATCTCTTGTGACACCAAAAACTGCCGGTATTGAATCCACCTGACAAAAAAAATGACGAAGAAGCTAGTGAGTAGAACAATCGAGATTTTAGTTCTTCACACGCATCTCCCAAAGGCTGCAGTTGTGTAGTGATACCTACAGCAAATGCAATGTCGCTCAGCTCAATGACGGCCACTGTCAGGAGCAAAGGAGTAGCCTGTCCAAAATGTTTGACTCCTGTTAGAAACCAAGTTACGAATCTCACCATAAAGCAAGCTTATTTGAAATAGGGAACTGGAAAATATTTTTAGGTGCAATAGGGTACTTCCTCAGGAATCAGGATTGAAGAACTGATCTATGTAGAGAGCTGAAAATTATGGACAAAATTTTGGCCACTGTCTCAAAATGCCACAATACGGGAGACAAGGTTGCATTCAGCACTCACCTTCCTCACTCCATCTTGACTCGTGAAAAATCGATTACCGTCATAATCAGCTGCGGATATGGAAGAGGAAAGATGTTATTTATAGCTACTGAAACATTCTCCATAGAATCAACACAAAATATCAGGCAGCAAAAAATAATGGGTTTAGTTACCAAACAGATCAGAAATCATCTCAAGGTGAGAAAAATGACGATTGATGAGAGGGTGTAACTGGGAGGAAAAGAATGAGCAAAAGCTATACTAGAGTGTAAATCGAGCCAGAGAGCACTTTTATTTGAGCTCATAAAACTATATTTACACATGGACAAACAGGCAGATGTATAATACAAGGAAAACAATGAGGAGGGAGAGAGATGGAGGAGGAACATTACAGGTCACAGGGATAAATTTCTGGCAGGTCTTTACGATGAAATTTTCTGAGAGATCAGTATCTTCGCCTTCTTCGGTAAACAACTAAGACAATGCAGTAAGTACAGACAAAGACAATATTAAGATCAGTAAAACAAAAAATCCCTTTCTAATACAACATAATAGTAGATGTAAATCATGTAACACAGTGGTCAGTACCAATTATCAATTTTATTTTCCTATTAATCCATGTTTTCTTCTCTACTTTCAAAGTGGTTGGTGGATATTAGAATAATACTGATTTATTACATAATTGCAGATGAAGTTCCACTGAAGTTGGATTTCTACTCAGCACCATAGGCTTAGAATTTAGCCCGAAAAATACATTGCATTAGAGCTCTACGTCGTAATGATCCATACACGAGACACACCAGATTAACAATCATAGATAGCTATTTATCGTATAGCAATTCACAAATTCTGAACAAGTTAGTTTATTCTGAATCAAACCATGTCATCAAATAAACAAGAAAAGGTCAAGCTAATAGTCAGTATGATGACAGGCATTGGTTATTAAATTTTCAATAATTTAATAATATTCATCTAAGCCACAAAATTTTACTCGATCCAACTAGAACATGAAAGCGGCCAGAAGCAATCAAGTGTAGCTGTCGTACCTTGAATGATGAGTATAGTAGTATTGTCGCCAGAAATAGGTTAACTGCGTCAAACCTCTAAAAAGGTAATAAATGAAAAGGCCAATGTTAGTTAGAAATGCTCAGTAATAAGAAATGATTTGTGTTTTTAAGTTATTTGAACATGGTCGAACACATACGCAACACTTGGTAGTTACCTGAAGCGTAGCAGTTCCAAGAAGTATCAATGATAACCGAAATACTATTGCCCCCGCAATGCCAAAAGTAAGCACCCGATTCTATATCCATCAGCAAGCATCCATGCATATATCCACCAG
Source organism: Linderniella brevidens (assembly GCA_004919715.1). Taxonomy (NCBI): domain Eukaryota; kingdom Viridiplantae; phylum Streptophyta; class Magnoliopsida; order Lamiales; family Linderniaceae; genus Linderniella; species Linderniella brevidens. The sequence goes on from SWDC01000146.1 coordinate 2,834,668, forward strand.
CAAAAAAATAAATCGTAAGTACTCTTCTAGGAAAAAAAACAGTTCAAATTGAATATCCCATGATGCTACACCTGGTATGCAAGTGGCACTTTAAAATACTTGAATATCAGGACAAACACAAATAGATTGTCCACTGATAAACTTTGCTCTAGAAGGTATCTGAAAATATTGAAAAAAGTGAAATTAATTATTTCATAAGCACTATGAATAAGATAAGATAAACAAGCAAAATAATAGTACGTCAAGAATGGTAGATTAAAATAAATATAGAGTTTGAACGGTACAAGAAGCTGGGAAACCAACCAAGAAATATATCCTGAAAACAGGTGTCAGCAATTGAACATCCAAAAGGCTATCAAGTTTTGCAGGAGATCAACTCATACAAAAACAAGAGACGTAAGAAAGAAAAGGACGGGATTTGTTAATCTTTTAAAGCTTATGTGTTCAGTAGAACTGCAAAAGGCAACCTTCCAGCACGAATGTCATTAAGGAAATTCCCATCTTTCCAAATAATTCAATTTTAATATTTTTTCCATCACACTTCACAGAAGACCAAAAGAGAAGGGATGACTATTAATGACAACTACTAGAGTATAGAGCATAGAAGTACACTTCTGAAACTAACTACAAACTCCATGGAGCTCATACCCAGCAAAAAACTCAGATGCTTTGCCAACGCCCTCTGTGAAACCCAAACCAACACCAAACGCTACTGCTGACAATACCTACAACAAATGTTTGCTACATTGACTTTAATTCAGGTGACTGATGCTAAGAAAGTTGATGTTCAGCAAATGCTATAGCTGCAGTCTTGAGATACATAAGCCCACAGTTTGGAGAGAAGAAGCATAATCTGCACTCTTCCCTTCTGAGACTATACTCGAAGTTCGTCTCTTGACCTCTCTTCGCGGTTAACGCCATCTGGCGACTGAAAATTAGATGCTTCCCTTGCTGAAATTTGTAGGGGTTAGGATTCGCGGATTTCTCGTATTATTGAGAGGTACTGTTTGCGATTAAGAATTTTGCGATAGAACAGTTTTCGAATGAGGTATTATTATATTTCCGGTTATCGATCAGGAACAACAAGCAAATTTAATCCAAAAAGCAGTAAATTGCGATGTACATCTCAAGCAATCGCCAAAACAGTAAGCACAAATAATACCAGTGGATGCTTCCTGCTCACGCTCGATCCTCCTCGCACATGCAATCGTTGTATGAAGACCAACATCCCCTCGAATCCAGCTGTAATTACGCTTTCTGCTATGGCATAGTGAGCGAAAACGATGAAAAACTAATCCAGCTGGAACTGAAACGTTCGTAGTGCAATATACAGAGGAGTTGAGGTTTAGATTCGATGGAATTTTGATTGAGCTTGCTTGTACTGAAGAAGCCAGTTTCATGGCTACAACAGCGCTTGTTTATTTTGATATTTTCCCCTTGAGATTTCGACTGCTTGTGACTGATGAGTTGGCGCGCGGCGGTCGTGTTTATTTACCACCACACAGTACGTTTGGACGGGGATCAGGGATGGAGATGCGCATACTATACTAGTCATTTCATAATCCCAAGAAAAATAAAATATATATTAATTATTTTCCATTTAATTATTAATTAAAATATAAAAATTATATCTTTATCCACCGTTCCAACTTCCAACCCTAGACTAGAAACAACGAGACCTACTATGTTGTCTTCTGCCATCTTCATCATTTGCTTCTAAATCTGTAATCTCAACCTCTCTACGCTTTCGCACCGACAGACCATGGCGACGGCGGCTGCTTCTAAAGTGGAAAACCCTGCGGATCTCAACTCAGCTGCCTCCAACACCGACGACGCCGCACCGGCATCGCTTGCGTCAGGCGGAGGAGAAGAATCGAAAGTCAAACAGGAAGAGAAGACGACTAATGGCGGGGACGAGGCTGAGGCTATCAAGAAGAAGATGAAGCGCGCGGAACGATTCGGCGTCCCGGTTCACATGTCTGAGCAGGAGAAGCGCGATTCTCGCGCCGAGAGGTGTGTATACCATTTATATCTGACTTCAGTTGTTTCTTGCTGTTAGTAGGCCTTTACGTGGGTGTCTTTATTGGTGGGAAGGTGGAGGTTAGGGTTGGAGAAATTTGGATGTTAAGTGTTTTTATGTTTTGGAACTGATGGCTACTGCGTTTCCAGTTTAGAATTAGCAAACACTGGTAAAAGTTTTTCTATCTCATGTATTAGGTTCGGTACTGGGGCTGGTGGCAATGGAGTGGATCCCCCAAAGCAAACAGATGAGCTGAAGAAGAAGGCTAGAGCAGAAAGGTTCGTGTTCATTAGTTTGCAATTCTATATGATTCTCTTGGATTAGCTTGTTGTGCCATTTGAGCAACGTTTGGTGGTTCGTTAGGTTTGGGATCGGGCACCCTGATGCAACCGATGATGAGTCAAAGAAGAAGGCAAGGCTTGCTAGGTTTGGGTCCTCTCCTCCAAACAACTCTGCAGAGGAGGAGAAAAAGAAGGCAAGGGCACTCAGGTAATTTTCGTATAACTTTTCTTTCAGTTGTATCTATATGGATTGTAGGAAACGGTTGAATTTACCACTTTCCCTTTTACGTCATTTACATTTCTGCAGGTTCTCTCAGCCATCTTCTGGTTCAAAGTCTAATGAGAAAGCCAGCGTTGAGACGGTAAATTGGGTTAACTCATGATTGAGCATTTATGTAAGTGAAAGTTGTTATTTCTGACTCTCGGCCCACCTTTCTGTAAATATTTCAGAAGACATCCGTTCCAGAAAGTGCTGGCGTGGGAACCTAATTTATTGAAGATATGGTAAGATGATATCTTAGAATTTATAGTTTGGACATTTATAGGTCAATCCTCTTTTCTGGAGTAGTGGTGCTAAAGAGTTGGTATTTGTTGTTATTCCTATTTATTGGTCATTTTATTTGTTTCAGGATGGCCAGTTCGCGTTGAGATTTTTTTTTCTTCTTGTTTGTTTATGACTGTTTTCGTTATTTAGGATTTAGGCCATAGATTAATGTTTTCCTGCTGAGGCCTTTGGGCAATCGACACAAAGAGTCTCCCTTTTGTCAATATCGAGGCATTGGCCTAACCGTATCAGAAGTACTGAGCTACTACGTGTCCAATGAGCTGAACTATGAAATCTGGTTTATGTGCAGTATTTCAGTTTTTAGGTCAGCTTATCTTACTCTAGGTGTGATTGGTGATATTTTCTGTTTGATGCTCTTACGCTTATGGTTTCTAGTTCTCCTAGTAGAATCTTAGATCCTAAGTGCATGGAAAGTCCACATATACTCTTAGAGTAGAATCACCTGTATCTCCCTTGAGTTTCAGTATGCTTGTGTTAGCTTATGGCTTCTTTCAAAGGAACTAATCATGCTTATCCATGCTAGGAATAGATTTGTCACTATGCAACTAATAATCTTTACATAAAACGCACCTCTGACTAGCATTTGTGTTGGAAACCTGTAGACATGGGCTTGAGGTAAGAAGAGTGATCTCATTGTGGCTTACTCATCAGTGCTTGCATGGGTCTTCTGCATTAGATTTACCACTACAAAGTAGCCATTTTATCTGTTCTGAGAAGAAAGGAGGGTTCTCTAGTTTGTTCCACCGAATGTTATATATACAGTAAGCGTGTATCTATTCCCAGTACTTCTGATACGGATGGGCTCTTCTTGATATTGACCTTTTGGAGGTCCTTGTCTCGTTGTTTATGGTATCTTCAGGGAAATTGTAGTAGGTTTTATTGAACTTGTTTGTAGCTGTTCTATTGGAATGAATTTTGAAAAGCTTCGAATCATACGTTTGCTGCTTCTCACGATTGTGTGGGAACTTATTTCTCTTTTCTCTGGCTTTGCATTCACGAGGAGACCGGTGCCCATCAAGGCCACAATTGGAGCAGCTCTCAATATCAATTTCATGGCCTTTTCCTTTTCCATCAGATTCTGCTGTAATCTCCCCAGAAGCCTCCTAAATGAAAAATCTTGAGGTTTGGTTTATTACTTGCGGAAGTATCAGAAAATTCGACAGCGTAAAATTCATCAGATATTAAGGCATAAATCCCGCTTATGCCCCGTTGAAAAATTTACAATAATCCGACGGCCGTGTACTTCTTTCCCATCCAAATGGTTTCGTGCTTCTTCTGCATCCGTTGGATTGCTGAACTCCTGAGAGGAGAAACAGCAAATAAAAGACCCTAACAATAAAACCACTCAGCGTATATTGGGAACAAAACGATTGAAGAGGGTGACGATTCACGATGCGTACAACGAACACAGTTGTCGTGATTTCGACATGACGAACTCTGCAAAAAGTGGTTTTGGGATCACGGAGGAAGAGCCATTCTTGAAAAAAATAATTTAAAAGAAAGAAAAATAAGAGCCATTCTTGAAAAAAAAAATTAAAAGAAAGAAAAATTGCTGCTGTTTCGATTCGAAAAAATCAAGTCTTGAAGCATCCCAATCCATAACATCCTAGAAAGAGTACGAGAAATCAATCGCCTTATCAGGTGCAAGGGAGAAGATCACGAGGAATTAAAAACTACCCCCCTAAAAATGAGAATTTAAGCATCGACCCAAAGAAGTAATCACCTTCCGTGACGACCGAAAATGCACTGCAAATCCTCTATTTTGGTTCTTGACGACAGAGAACCAACATGGAGGCGAGTGCCTCTGACGTTTCCATCTTCTCGAGCCATCTTTCAGCTGAGACTGCGAGTAAAAAATCGAAAGGAACCATCAAAACAATTTTTTTTTTCATACCCAACAAATACAATCGATCCTTCATTCATTTATTTACCCATGAATCCCTTTATTCCTAGATACTCGCAGCTCAAGCTATATACACAACCACTGAACAGTATCACAACCCAAGAAAAAGACGTCAGGAAAAAAAAAAAGAAGGCTATTTATACCTACTCTCTACTTCCTGTTGCAATATTTAACAAACTTTGCTAGCCGTTAATTAACTGACTTTGTGACAAAAAATGAGATGCTGTTTACGAAATGTAGAGATGAGTTATTTGTACCATTTTAAGTCGGTTGAAAGTTGATTTCAGAAACATGAGCATACATCGACAATTGAAGTATACATACTCATGCTGACGTTTTCTGCGCGAGGCTCTGCACTCTGCAGTAAAGTTGATGGTTTCTCGAAAAGTGGGGTTTTAGTGATATACATTAAAACTATAGGGGTCATTACGCAATAAAGAGTCCTTCTGATCGTCAAGCCTAAAATACAATACACCTAAATAGCATTAATGGAGCTGCGCTGTTTGTTATCCAAAAATTGGTTCGGAGCGAATTCCAGTGTGCTCAAAGGGTCAGTCAACAATGATACTGAGAACGAAGCAGTACGCGGCCTAGGGAAATCCCAATCAGGCAACTGCCGCCGGCAATCAAGAGAGTAGAGAACCACCGGAAAATTAAAGACGACGTAGCACCTTCGGAAAATTTCTGGTTTTCCACAAGCGTAGCTTGCGATTCAGGGCGTCGAGCGCGTTAATACTACGACGTTTGATCTCGCAATCCCCGGTGTGTAGTTAAGTTCACAAATCTCGCACACACAAATATGAATTTTTTTTTCCCTTTATTCGTCGACCTACCTGAGTTCATTATTCCCGGGAATTTATTCTAACTCAAACTCTTCGAAATTGGTTCCGTTTATGTGATCGATTATGCTCGTTGACTTCTTTGTTTCGTTAATGTTGTCGCATGCAGACATCTCGGAGAGCTCGAGGCGAAAGAAAAAGAAGAAGATTCATTATTTGGGGATAAACCCTTTTTTTTAATGCCCGTAAAGGGATAGTGAAATTTTAGGTCTTAGTGGGTTCCTCAAGATAATACTAGCTAAGACATGGATATGGTTGGTAAAGTGAGCGGCCTTATAACACAGGGCATGTACTCTGTTGCCACGCCATTTCACCCATTTGGTGGAGCTGTTGATATAATCGTGGTGAAGCAAAAAGATGGGTCCTTCAAGAGCACCCCTTGGTATGTTCGGTTTGGAAAATTTCAGGGTTTTTTAAAAGGTGCTGAGAAGATCGTACGCATAGAAGTCAACGGCGTCGAAGCCGATTTTTGTATGTATCTTGATAACTCCGGTGAGGCTTACTTTGTTTGTGAAGCTGATTGTGGTGATGATAAAGGAGGGGTTTCTCATCTTATTAGCAATGATGTTGATTCAGGGGAAAATGATTATGAGGTTAATGGAAAAGTAGAGGTAAGAGATGAACGTAAAACTCTAGGAATGGATCGATTGGACCGAGGTGAATCTAGTGGACCCATATACGATGATTTTCAAGAGGAACCACAGGATTCTGATAGCTTATATAATGTGGATCATGAATTAGAGACACAAGATTCTAACTCAGAGGTGGTCTTGTTTAGCGTAGATGGGCATGTAATAACGGCACCTATCTCATCATCGGAGAATAACGATGAACGCGTGCAAAGCAATGAACGCTCTGAAAAAGAAGAAATTGCTGGCACTTCTGATTGTTTTAATGGTGCCAACAAATCACATCGAAATGATTGTATTGAGAATGAGCATGAAAGTGGTGAGATTTTGCCATCTGATCGACAGTTAGAGACTTTGGAAGGAGACAATGATGAGAGCCCGTGTGTTGACACCAGTTCAGAGAGTAAATCCACTGGATTACAGAGGGAGGAAGAGGTTTTCAAGAGTTGCTTGGAGTTACCTGAATTAGCCCCGCAGTCTATGGAAGATGATGAGAGGAAAATGGATCCTTTGCCCTTCGAAGATCCACCTAAGAATTCTCCAGAAAGTTTAATAGAAAATGATGAAATTGGAGCTGGGTACCATGAAACGGTAAGAGCTGAGCAGAGTTGTGGGAGTTCATCGAGCGAGGAAGTTTTTGTCGATTCTCTATCTGTGTCGCCTCAAAAACAAGCTGTTGAAGGTCCCACTGATTTGCCCACCGAGTCTCCTCGCGTGAAAATTGTAAGAACAAATGTCCCAACTTCCGATCAAATTGCATCTTTGAACCTCAAAGAGGGGCAAAATATGGTGGATTTCATCTTCTCTACTCGAGTCCTTGGAACACAAAAGGTTTGCAGTTCTCTTCCCTGATAAATTTTGTATCTATTTTACAAGTATAGATGTTTTCAACGTAAACCATTTAATATCAGGATCCTCAATTCTTTTATATCAGGTTGATGCGCACATATATGTCTGGAAATGGAATACCCGTATCGTAATTTCTGACGTCGACGGGACAATTACCAAGTGAGATGCACTCAATTTCTGTTTTCCAGAAAAACATAACAATTAAATTGTGGTGGCAACCTCGGAGTTCTTTAGTTTTAGTATTCTTTGGTAACGGTTCTTTAAGGTTCTTCATTCCTTTTTTTAGGTCTGATGTTCTTGGGCAGTTCATGCCTCTGTTTGGAAGAGATTGGACTCATTCAGGAATAGCTCGTCTGTTTTCTGCAATTAAGGTAATCATTTCATTTGTTCTAACTTAGGAATTTAAGTCAGAGAAAAGAGAGATATGGGGCATCTTGATTATTTCTTTCTTTTTTATTATGGTGATGTTTTAAATACAGGAAAATGGGTATCAGCTCCTATTTCTGAGTGCACGTGCTATAGTTCAAGCATACTTGACCAAGAGTTTTCTATCCAACCTCAAGCAGGTATATATTCTAACACAAAAATCACCCATTTTTATTGTCCTATGATGACTTCATTAACTAATAATACTTGTTCCAAGTTTCTTGCAGGAAGGGAAAAGCATGCCCATTGGACCCGTTGTTATCTCCCCTGATGGCTTATTCCCCTCACTGTATAGAGAAAGTAAGCTTCTTTTGTTCTGATGTTTGTTTTCCATATGATCAATTCACAATAAGGCTGTGTTTGGTTTGTGGATATTAGTAGGGAAATGGAAAAGGAAAACTAGTTTTATGTTTGTTTGGTTGAAGAATAGATAATGAAAAGAAAAGAAAAGAAAATGTAGTTAAGTTTACACTTAAAACTAAGGAAAACTCATTTCTTCACTAAATGGTGAGAAAAATTAAAGAAAAAACTTACGAAAATCATTTTCTCTCCGATTTTCTTTTCCACACTACTTTCTTCGTTCCAAACACCGTCTAAATATTAAAGAGAAACTTTTCGTGGATGGCAGTGATAAGAAGAGCACCTCATGAATTCAAGATTGCCTGTTTAGAGGTAATGAATTAATGATCTTTTTGAAGGCAGGCATTCGCAATCTTTTCTATCTAGTTGAAACAGTACGTCGGTGGTTTTTGCAGGATATCAAGGCACTGTTTCCTCGAGATTATAACCCGTTCTACGCGGGTTTCGGGAACCGAGATACCGATGAGCTCAGTTACCAGAAAATCGGTATCCCAAAGGGCAAAATCTTTATCATTAACCCACAGGTACCGGTTGATCTGAGTACTTGAGCTTATTATTCATATATACAACACTTCATCGCTGTGTAGCTTCTTTTTTTTTTTGCAGGGAGAGGTAGCCGTTGATCACCGAATCGATGTAAAATCTTACACTTCACTGCATACTCTAGTGGACGACATGTTCCCTCCTACGTCGCTGCTCGAGCAGGTAACAATATGCCCAAATATTGGTTAAAACTGACTGTTCTTTGGTTTGTTTTACACACAGATTATATATATATATAATATTTTATGTTGTAACTCCAAATTCTTAATAACTACGTGCAGGAAGATTATAACTCATGGAATTACTGGAAAATGCCTTTACCTGACATTGATGACTTGTAGCCTTTATTACCTGGCATGGAACTCATATGCTGTGTGTTTGCATATATTCACTGTATTAGGCAATAAATGTCCTGAATGAAAATAAACATTGAGGTCTGATGCATAAAGAGGTGTAGAAAACTTAGTCAAAGGTCATTGTTGTCCCATAATAGTGCATGTAAGAAATCTTTGTACTGAGGAATGTTGTAGCATAGTTGTCTTAGTCTCTACACCAATTGTTCAATTTGAAACGAATCTGAATTTTACTGGCATCTAGCAAGACTGATCCTCCTTATTTGTGTGTTCCATGTTAAGATTTCTATGCAAGCATCGAAAGTCAATGAATTGAAGTGAGAATTAGAATTTAATTGCGTGAAATCTACTTTTTCTCCATCCTAGCCCAATAAAGATAAGGCCCATGCCCGACCCATTTTGAAAGCTCACTTATCAAGACCATAATAAGCCCGGCCCAATATGCAATGCTCACGTCACATTCAGTGATTTACACTCTAGAAGAGAAAAGTAATAACTAGAAAGATAAGGGAAACGAGAAAAAGCATCTGATTCCAAAGATTTCTGGATCAGAACAAAGGAGCTCAATGTCACATCCACTCATCCACAGCAAAAAGAAAACCTTATATAATACCAAGTATAAATATATATTTCTAAAATAGAAGAATATATGCCAAAAGCCACGTCAAAACTGAACGCATCGCTCGTATACTATATTCAGAAAATCGTTACAAACATTAATGACGAATGAAGGCTACAAATGCTAGCAGGCTAATGCATGCAAGAATTTGCACACGTAAGAAGAGAACAAACAACCTTCCTCATTAAATATAAACGTAACGGACGCTTTTGAAGCACTACAGCTGAAAGTTTCAACCAAAGGAACCTTTATAGCCACCAGCAGATTCTCCGCAGCGCTGCTTTGTTATAAAGATGAAAGGAATCGATATATTATTCTGTTCATCACAAGCAGCTACCTCCATACGCTCAACCATGGAAGGAGTTTCTTCATCATCAACATCAGCTTTATCTTCTCCTTCTTCTTCCTCAGCTTTACTGCTCGGTGGTGGTGGTGGTGGTGGTGGTCGAGTTATTGACCGTCACAACCCGATAATCAGAGACTCGAAGAGATACGTTTCGAGATCGGTCCCTCCTTGCGTTGTTGGCTCTCAACCGCCCGTGAGCCCAAAGCCCCACAAAGTTTTAGCCCACAAGAAGCTCAAGAATGCAGTGAAAAAGGCCCCTCTGAAGGTGATTGATGATCGAGCCAAGATTAAGACTGAGAATATTAGTGATAAGGCTGGTGATGAGGAGATCAAGAGCAGCAGTAAGACTACTAGTGGTGTAAGGAAAAACTGGAGCTGCACTAAGCCTGGTGAATTTATCAGCCCGGGAAATTCTGCTAGGTACTTGTTGAGTGGTAGTGATAAGTTTTTGCTCCACTCTTTCTCGGAATATGAGCAGAGTATTCCCAGTGAAAAAGCTAAAGAAGCTGCTGTAGAGAACACAGAGAAGAACCCGGATTCTTCATCTGCCTCTATGCATCAGGTTTTTCGATTCTTGATTTCTCTTTATGAAATCACAGAGACCCCTCTTAGATTTTATGTCACTTGCAGGTGGTTGTTTTGAGAGTGTCACTGCACTGCAGAGGATGCGAAAAAAAGATGAGAAAGCATATCTCTAGCATGCAAGGTGTGTGTTTTCTTACAGAAAGAACCCGATTGGGGGAAACCGTAAATTATGACCACTCTACAGCAATAGTGATGGCATGAAAATCCTAAATTCTCGCAGAGCTTTTAGAGTATTACATGAGAAATTGATTAAACTTACATGGCATTATGCAGGTGTGACATCCTTCAACATAGATTTTGCTGCTAAGAAAGTGACGGTGACGGGAAATATAACGCCATTAGAGGTTCTCTCGAGCATATCCAAGGTTAAGAACGCTCAACTCTGGTCTCCAACGCTACAGGCTAACGTTCCTACAGCAAACACCAATAATAGTAATTCGGGATTCAAGAATGAGCACAAAGGAGCAATTTTTACATGAGATGTTGCTTCAAATCTCTGTTTTATGTTTCAACTGTTTTCTTATCTGACTTTTGGCACTGGAAGACTATATATTCATACGCAATTCCCTTCAATGGCTCCTACAATTCTGAAAAACTACATTCAGACATTTCCAACCTACAATGATGCAACAGCCACAAGCATTACTACAGGATCCAAAAACACAAAACAAGTGGCAGGAATCAGTCACCTAACTCTCTGACATAGCTCTCTCGGCCTCCATCTTCCCTGCAAAAACCTTTGTAGCTGTCATATAATCATCGAAGTAGTTAACATAAGGATGCTCATTAGGCACCCAGCTTTACGTGTTTCTGGAAATTCTTCTCTGCTTCCCGATCTTTCCTCAGCAGGGTGTAAATCATCCCCTGACAAAGATATGGCCTAAAATCCCTCAGCTCCTCTTTCACCATCTCCTTGTAAACCTTCAATGCCTCTTCGCACTTGCTCTCGAGGACCTTGATTTGTGCAGTCAACAGCTTGAAGTCCCTCAAGTCTCTCACTTTCTTCATCTCCCTGCAGAGCTTGATTGCCTCTGCTACTCATTTCTCGAGTTCCTTCAACTCCTCGACGAGAAAAGGGTCTTGCTTAATTAACTCATTGAAACCGTTCTTGGCCAATTGAGGCTCGCCGGTGACGGCGTACAAGTGAGACTGCAACAGGGGCCATTGGATTTCATCGGGCTCGAGCTCAATCAGCTTATCGAGAATCTCGATTGCTTCGGGTATCTTCTTGCCCTTTATATTGACTTCCATCGACTTCTTGAGCTCGCCCGCGTCGTCCACGTTCGAAACTAACTTTCCTCGATAAATTTCTCACTATCTTCATCGGAGACTGAACCTTCACTAAATGTCTGAAACACCAGGAGCCGCAATTGCGGGCCTCGCATAAAAATAAAACCTTGAGAAGAAAATCGCAGCGCCAACAACGGCGGTGGCTAGGGCTTTATTCAGAAAACTCGAGCTAACGGAAGCTCGAAAGCGTCTCCTCGTTCGAAATTTATCGCTCTCAGGCGTATAATCTTTAGGATTTGGCTTTCGGTGAGAGGCTCCCACGAGAAATCGAGGTTCGGGGTTCCCGACGGAGAGGGTCCTCCAGAGATATGGACGGCGAGGATTGACCGACGGAAGAGCGGTAAAACATAGCCGTTGATTTAACAGCGTACGGATTCAGAGCGGTCGTGTCGTGGCTATGGTGAAGTGAAGCCTGCGCTGCGGTTAGTATAGTGCTTCGCAATTTTATTTGGGCCATGAGCTGATATCGGCCCATTCAATATGGGCCTTCCTCGCCATCAAAGGCCCAATTAGGAGATTTGGTCTTAGTCGGCTTCTTTATGTTCAGTGAATCCAACATAAAAGACAAGCAAATCAGCAGCAAAAGACAGTTTCTCGGTTGCCAAATTGATTTCTTACATTGGTCCCCCTCTCACACTTCATTTAATTCAACTAGGTAGTTAGATGCATGATATTTCCCATTCATACTTAATAAAGAAAAAAAAAAGAAGATAAATTCCAAAGAGATAAACAAAACATAAAAGCACACGATGACATAAGGGATATTGCAATATTTTTTGAGCCGCCACGTGTACATATTGGATGGGAACTTGATCATCTCGGCATTCACTAGCCATCACATTCTCCCAAAGACATAAAACTAGATACACACATTTATATATATAATTATAAAATTTTGTCGGTTTCTAGGGTACGGCTATAGTATGTGTCATAGATTTTTATAGTAAGCTTGGCTCGTATCCACATTTTCGAAACAAATTTATGGTCGACAGAGCGAGCCAAAGTGCTTTTATAACATCGTTGTCCGAATCAAATGTACCTATAATACATATGCATCTTGTATTCATTGGTCGTCATCGTCATCGTCATCATCATCATCAATTGTATCTTTCTTGGAAGACTCCGATATTGCTTTTTGGATTCTTTGTTGGCTCGTCTCCGTCTCCGATGTTTCATCATCTTCTGATCTTCTCTTTGCGTATCTCTGGAAGAACTCTTTGTTCTCTTTCTCTAGCTCGTTCCACACTATTATATTATTTCATACAAAAAGAAAACGTGGTATACTTTGTAATAATGAACCCCCCAAAGGAAGATCGAATGCAAGAAAATATGTAAAAACTATTGGTGACAATTCTGGTGCCTGCAACTTTGATCGAGCTATTATTCTTATTATTGAAAGAGAAAAAACATAACTTTCTCATTTGTATCCTTTCTCATCGTGTGGACATTATGGAGTGTAGGCTGTTGGAAATAAAATATATAAAATTTAAAATATATATGATACACTCTTTCAAGCTTAAGCTTTTCTGCTGGACGAAGTGGTCATTCAATAAGGGATCAGAATCGAGACCTAGAAATCGTGGGTGCGAATCCTCAAGAATACTCATTAAATGAAAAATATACGTCTAAGGACTGATAAGATAGAAATCAGTCTAAACGTGAAAACCCGTATTGGAAATAAAATACACATTAAACCTAATAAACAATACACACCTTTCAAACTTAAGCTTTTAGATGAGGTGTGGTCATTCAATAAGAATCAACATTCAATAATTCGAAATATATAACTAACTTTTTTCATGAGGCATGATTATGAGAATGAGTGCGCATTAATACATTGAAGCATAATATACATGTATCCACACCTGTGGATGTGATAACGGGCTTAATATTTGCATGTTTGGATAGAGCTTCCATGCATTCCTCTTTGCTCATCTTAAACACTAGACATTCCTCTATCAGGTGTTGCACCTGCTCATTTTATTACAACATTTTAAACAAAAAAAGAAGAAATTAAAAAGAAGATTTCATATCAGAAAGTGAAAACCCTAAATCAAGAATGACACAAGATCATATGTTTATACATATATAACTTCATCACCTACATACCTTGTGGATGTATTGAGCCGAAGATTCCGGCGGTGATGATCCCATGATATGTAAAAGGATCGGAGACAGCAAAGAGATGCTTAATAAAGAAAAAAAAATCTAACGTTATATAGAGATTACAAAACCTAAGGGCTAAAGTGAAAGGCAAGAAGAGAGAGATCTCAACAACGCCGTTGTTAATTATGTTCGAAACCCTTCGAGGGGAATATAGTAGTATATATAATCGATTCGATTTAACACACAATCATCAGCACGTTTATATAAATACAAAATACATTCTGCTATATTTATGGGGAAATAAAAAAGGGTCATTGATCAAGTGAATGTCATTAAGTTGATTCCGGTCAGTCGCCCCACGTGGGAGATGAAAGGTGATTGGTCGGGAGAGGATTAGAGGAGATTCTACTATAAGCAACCTCATCAAATCCTTTGTTCTTACGTACGTCCCACGTGGCGCTCAGGCCCACGCCGCCCGTAGAACCCGCTAGAATGGGCCCATCCAAAGCCCAATCAGAAATTAAATCGACCATAATTAGTCTCAGAAAATATGCTTGCTTGGCCCACCAAAAAGCCCAATCATTTGTACAGTGGTGCCACGGTGGCAACTTCTACTCTTTATTTCACTAAAACGTAGATATTTTTTAATATTAATGGTATCGGATAACCTAGTTTTATTGAATTCACTTAAATTCTTTGATGTGTGGATTGGGGCGGGAAAGAGTGATTGTGTCATAATGGACAATGCGGTTGAAATTCGATTCAGACTGAACTTAGTTAGAATGTGATGATCACAGTTGCTCTATATGTGGATAGCTTCTGACAACCAACAACAAAAAAATAATAATAACAACAATAACATATTAATATTACTTTCATTTATTTTTAATATCGAATTTTAATACTTGACTTGAAATTAGGAACATCGCATGAGTACGAGTGTTACTTTCCATTGAATTAGACGCAATATCGAATTTATTCGCTTATTTATTAAAATTTTAAAAATATAGGATAGTATATATGGCATCACAGGCTGTTTACAAAAGGTAACCACAAACAGAAATATAAAAATATCTAGTTGCATTTGATTATTCGGCTTTCCTCTTAATCATGAGATACTATAATTTCAATTATTGCCTCCATCTAATTTTGTTAGTTAGTGAAATGGGACCAATTTGACTAGTTTGAAACTTATAATCAATTGCATGCTAAGCTCAATTACTGGTTTAGAACCCCAAATAGTTATTTATTCAATCCATATTATATATGTTGTCTTTCGTCATCTCATGTAATATTTAATTTCCAACGAATTCAAGTTAATTATTAAAATGACAACATAATAATACTTCGGATCTTAATCCTGCAGGTTATAGCAAGGAAACCAAAACATGTTTTCACTTTTCTGAATATTTAACGACACAAAGCCAAGAATCAGATTATATATTGGTCTGAAATGTAAATGTTACTGTCGGAAGACCCTTTTTTCTATTTAAACAAAAAGAAATTATTTTTGCTCTTGTTTTTGGAATCAACTCATGAAACTTGTCTTGTTTTGCTTGTCAGTCATCTTAGAAGAAAATGTCTCCGAAAGAAAATATAATGGTTAATATATTATAACCATATAGTTGTCAAATCAAATGTATTTCTATTGATATCAAGTCTCTTTTGGTTGAATAGAATAAGTTTTAATTCCTCGTCTGTTAAAGCATACAAGAGCATGGAATGTGTAATATTACTAGGAAAGTACACATTCATCGCGCAATACATAATAGCCGGTCGGAATCACTCTAGTTCTCTATGATGACAAGTGATTGAAACCATTAATTAATCCCATAAAATATTTATTAACATATATATATATATGGATTAATTGACGAAATTGCCCTCAGCGTTCTTACAAAATGAGAAGCAACTGGAAATTCTTTCCTGCCTCCTTTTCACTGTCTTCATCACTACTACAGTTCTTTTTAGTTCCATAGGGACTTCGCTCTATCTCTGCAATACATAATCTACAAGCTGAGGGAAACATATCTTCAATCGAATCATACACGTTGACAATCATTCAATTCCTTCGTTTGTTCTTTTTAATGCGAGTGAGTTCATTTCTTTATTTTTCTTCTATATAATATCGTTTATGATGTATCAAGAAAGATTTCGTCGCCTCTATTAAGGAGATGTCTGTGTTTATCATGTTTCAAGATTTAGTACAGGCTTGTTCACGTTTATTGACATTAATTTAATTTAGTTTTAAGCTAAGCTAAGCATCCTTTATTTTGTTGTCGATGCATGAGTCATTTAGGTAGTTTCAGAATTAATTAATTAAACATCCAAAAGTTGAGTTTCTTCTGCGATCATCACCGTCTTCACATCTCTAAAAAGCCATAAAACAGAAAAAGCTTCGGCTTTCTCTATACTAAATCAGAAGAAAAACCTAACCTTTTTTTCTTTACATCATTTATGTTGCTCCACCGCCATGCAACTCCATCCAATATTGTCTGTTTCCAGCAACTTTTATATACGTACTACACAGCAAGAATTTTATCCTTTCATCCAATAGCAGAAAGGATATGAGATCATAAATATCTTCCACATATTAATTCAATGTTTTATTAGCAGGAATTGCTGACTCGTTGCTGCTTGAAGCTTCTTCATTTGCCACTACACAAATGATCAGAGAGGAAGGAAAGACAATTAAGGTATAGTATTCTACGTAATTAATCCCCTTGTATTTTAGTTCCTCTCGAAGATAAAGCAACCTTTTAAATTAGACTATTGAAAATTTAATTTTCTTTTCAATTTTGTTTGCAAGTCTTCTCGGCAGACGATGAGAGCCAAGAAATGGCTGAACATAAGCAGTTGCAGAGATGGACCACACTCAGATGTTTACGCATCAAAAGGTACATTTTATTACCTTTGGATTGTAGATTTCTTTGTCTATTCTTGAAATAACATAGAATCGTAAAATGTCTCTCGTATTAGATCCGATCCAACGAAGAAGAAAGAGTTGCTCTAACGACGGAGCTTACGTGGTTGTGCCTGAAGAACTATCTGGTAAGAACTCACAGATATTGATCAAGTCTATCAATCTCAATTTATATGTTAATAGTGATTTTAATTAATGTCATCAGAGAAGTTTAATTTGTCTTTAAATGTCAATATTTTATCATGGGAATCAGAAGAGTTGTTGATAGGAACAACAACTGAAGGATTCCGTTCTCTTGCTCATCAACCAGCCAACGACAGCCTCAATCTCAGGTAATAGAAAAATGAAAACCCTCCACTTGGGGGATGATAAAAAAAATACTCATCATAATCATCTGTTTATTTTATTTTATTTTTTGTAATTTTTTTTGTCTTGATTATTATTCCGAAGGATATTCGTGGGAACTTGGAACGTAGGAGGTAAGCCGCCACACGGCGGACTAAACCTACGTGACTGGTTGAAGACCACAAAAGCCCCAGCAGACATCTACGTACTCGGGTGAATCTTAAACTGAATCTAGTGTGATAATAATACACAAATAAATAATCACTATTATTGTCCTTATTTTATTTAATGACGTTTGCGTTAATGATCGATTAGGTTTCAAGAGATCGTCCCTCTCGACGCAGGCAACGTTTTCGGACCCGAAGACTCTGGCCCGGCTTCGAAATGGCTTTCCTTAATCGGAAAAACCCTAAACGGCGAAGATCGTCGACGAACGAATAATCCCAGATTCAGCTTCTCCGATTTGCTCCTTCTAGAAGACGGGCTAACCGAAGAGAGCGATTTCGAGCGTTTCTACAATTCGAGGCCAAATTCTTGCTCGAGTAATATTACTGTGGAGGAGGAGGAGGAGGAACAGTCCAAGTACTTATTGGGCGCCAGCAAACAAATGGTTGGGATCTTTTTGTGCATTTGGGTTCGAGAGGATTTGTATCGGTACGTTAACGGCGTCGAGGTCTCGTGTGTTGGACGAGGCCTAATGGGATACCTCGGAAATAAGGTAATAATATAACAAACCCTAAATATAATATAAACAAAACCCTAATTTAGGCCAATGAGGCCTTTGACTGGTAGGGCAAGGCTGAAGTCTCAAGATATTGGGAACTTCACTGATCTGAATCAGTCATGCATCCCAATAGATAGAGGAATCTGTCACTCATGGACACAAAGTTTGCAAGCTTTATTATTGTGTCAGCCTCCGAGGTTTTCTTGGCTATGGGTTACTAAAAAAAAAACCCTAAATTAGATATATGGTGATTATTATAATTAGTTAACGGTCGGTATTTATGCGACTAGGGTTCGATCTCTATCAGCATGAGACTGCACGAGACGAGCTTGTGCTTCGTCTGCACGCACTTGGCATCGGGCGAGAGGGAGGCCGACGCTGGGAGAAGGAACTTGGACGTGGCGGGAATTCTGAGGAGGACGAGGTTTCCTCGAAGTCCTTCCTCGATTTTGGATCACGAGTAAAGCGATCAAAATTTATCGTTATTATTCGTTTTCTTCATCTTCTTCTTCGATTTGCAAGAGTACTTTAATTTTAATTTAATGTTGTGGGTTATATATTATAGCAAGATTATTTGGCTTGGAGACTTGAACTATCGTCTTGCGCCGCCGCATATGGGAGGAGACGATACTCGGAAGCTGCTGCGTAGAAATGATTGGCAAGCTCTTCTAGCCAAAGACGAGGTTGGTTGGGGTGGTGGTGCAATAATACCCCACAAAAAAAAAAACTTATTTCTTGATGACTTAAACTAATTAAAATCCCAATTTTTGCTTATTTATTTTTTTGGGGGCTCATTTCATGCAGTTGAGGATAGAGAAAAGTGCTGGTCGAGTGTTCAAAGGGTGGGAAGAAGGAGACATATGCTTTGCGCCAACCTACAAATACGTAACTGATTCCGACCGTTACGTTGTCCAAAAGCGGCGGACTCCTGCCTGGTAATGAAAACCTCCGTAAATGATAAGACATTTCTATTTTTTATTTAGTGATTTTCTTATTAATGTGATTTTCACGTTTTTCTTTCTTATTAATTTTTAGACGTGGAATTTATTTACGGATAGTCGTGAGAATCGTGCCCCTGACCTCATGTTATAAGATTTGATGACATATTAAATATCAATAATAATAATAATAATTTTGGAGAGGGCATCTTGCAAAAGGAATCTATACGCATCAATATGACCTAACGGATCAAGACAGGGTCCAATGATAGATCACAAGATGAGATTACATACAGTGCACATGAAAGTCGGTCAAACTAGTAAATACTGTGTTATTTTATTTTTATCGAATATTTAAATTAAGTTGTCGGCATTGTTATTTAGCTAACATACTCCACTATTTCATGGCAATCTTGAATGAAATAAAATGATAGGTGCGACAGAATTCTATGGAAAGGTGAAGGGATCGAACAAATGTTGTACGCAAGGGGAGAATCAAGATTTTCAGACCACAGACCCGTCTACTCACTCTTCTCCGTGCAAGTGAATTCCAAGAAGAAGAAGACAACCTCAGAAACCCCACGTACTTCACTACCACATCTGCTATCAGAGGAAGAAGAAGACCACCTTTGGTTGGTCACTAGAAGAACACAGAGTTGTATACAAACCGCCCCGAGATTTTCTCACGCAGCCCATACGTTATAATAAACCTATAAATGTGGCCCTCGGGCTTTCTGCAACGTCTTCCCCTTTGTAACAGAAGCCCGATCCACAAAACGGGGAAAGACGACACAGAAAGCCCGTGTTTGTTATTGTCCTCTTGTAATTTGCATTAAGACCGTGTAAGGAAATAATAAAGAAAAACTTGTAAAAACTACTGAGAAATACACTAATCTGGGAAGATAAGAAAGACCGAGTATAGTTTCATGGCAAAGACATATACATAAAGTAACCGAAATTCGAAATTCCTCCAACTCCAATAAAGCAGCAAATGTTACGAATCCAAAACAATGAAAAAAAGGATCGGGATACAAGTAGCAAATAAGCCAATAACAACCACATTGAAACGGTTTATAGGGAGATTTTTCTGACCGTTTTATATTAAGAACCGCAGCAGGAAGATTTCTGGGCAGCTTGGGCAGCACCGGCGGTTTGGTCCGGTTGGCTGATCCTTATGGCCTGTGGCTGTAATAACAGAAAAATAACAAGGAAGGATTTTCAGAATTTACATTTAAAGAATAGTGATACGGTGATAACGGTTAGTGGTGTGTAATAAAGCACCTTGGTTCTTGAGTCGGTTTCAGAAAGCCTCTGCTTGATGTCTCTGGCTATTGAGAAGAAGACTTCCTCGACGTTCATGTTCGTCTTAGCACTCTGTTTAGGGGGTGAAATTATTTTAGAGAGACAGCTTCGGTTTTCACATTCGAGCCAAGCAAGAGTTGCTTTTTGTGCTACTTACAGTCTCAAAGAATTTGATCCCATATTCATCAGCAAGGGCTTGGCCCTTGGAAGTGGGAACAGCCTACAGAGATTTCAGCAATTTTCTATCAGACATGAATTAAGGTGTAAATATGACCCCCACTATGCCTAATAAATACACAAACACACAAACACATAGAGAGAGGTAGAGAGATAGAAGAGACCCTTTTGCTCTCGTCCATGTCAGCCTTGTTGCCCACCAATATCTTGTTCACGTTGTCAGATGCGTGCTGTTCGATATTTCTGATCCAATTTCTGATGTCTGCGAGAAGGATGAAATAGATTTAGAATGTGTAGAACATAAAGTATCCATAACTAACCAGCTAAAAACTTGAGATACCAAGTGGTGGAAATAATAATGAATGCAAAATAGAAGACAAACCCAAACTTCAAGGATGAAGATGAACACATCTAAACAATTAAGAAAATGTGAAAGAACGCATTAGGAAGAGTACTTACTGTTGAATGATGACTCATCTGTCACATCATACACAAGCAGTATACCCATTGCTCCACGATAGTAGGCTGAAATAGTATAATTTAGCCACATTAAAAGCTCGTGATCATTAAGACAGGGAAAATATTCTTGTAAAGTGTACTTGCTACGAGAAAACAAGCAGATTCCTGCATCAATAAAAAAAATGGGTACCAGTTGTTATGGTCCGGAATCGCTCTTGTCCAGCAGTATCCCATATTTGCAATTTAATTCTCTTTCCATCAAGCTCTATAGTTCTTATCTTGAAATCAATCCTTCACACCAAAGAAACAACAGAATCGGGTTGCTGCAAGAAGGATTATATAAAAAAGGCCCCATGGAGTCGGGCGTGCATTTAGTCGAAACCTACCCAATGGTGGTGATGAAACTGGTGGTGAAAGATCCATCAGAAAAACGTAGCAGAAGACAACTCTTGCCCACACCTGGAAAATTTATTCCATGTCCAATTACAAGCAACAAAGTAAGGGATGTCGAGGAAATTTTGAGCCATAAAGGTAAAATATGTTAAATGTAGACAGAGAATAGCATCGCTAACTAAGGCTCCACATGTTTTCTTCAACTAGAAATTATAGAACACATAACCACTGCCTAAATGTTATTAGGGAATCGGCTCCGATGTAGAAAACCAATACGAGGAACAAAGAAATGAAGCCTCAACCTCAAATGAGTAAAAAAGAGCAGAAAATTTAGAGAAACAATGCAGTAATGTATCGCCCAATTCCTTTTGAAATACAAAAATTTACCAAATCTAATCATAGAAATAAAACACAGAACTTATTTTGGAAAGATAACACGCACCGCTGTCACCGATCAAGAGAAGCTTAATGAGATAATCGTAATCAGCACGAGCTCTTGCTGGTGGAGCAGCCATCTGATTTCTCCTTTTATGCGCTTCTAATTATGAATTTTTCCTCCAAAAGCAAACCCTAGGAACAAAATGGTAAGAAAAACGTATTTTCTTCAATTTCACAACATTAACGATATCACAACGAAACCATAGACTTCAGATAAAAAGCTAAAAAGGAAAGATCAATTACCAGATCGCAATAAACAAAGGAAAGATGGATCTAACAACGAGGGACGATCCAAAATGTGGAGGGAATAAGCAGAGATCGGTCGTCGAAGAAACCCGTTTTCCCAATCTATTTTTTAATTTACTGTAAAAAGTCCTTTTGTTGGTTTATGGTTGGCTTTCAATTCAATTAAATAATCCGGTGGCGCAGCGGTAAAGAGAATTTTTCACATATATTTATAATTAATTGGACTATAAAATTAGTGCTGTGGCTGTTTCAAACAGCCTGTTACCAGGCCCAATACCGGTGGCATTGACGGACTCTGCTTCACCTGCATTTTATTTTTGTAATAACTATTTATTGAAAAAAAAAAGGAAATAGTAACGAAAAAATATAATAAACACATTAAATCGAATTGACCATTACAATACAGTTGCTTTTTATACTTCTAATCTAATATTTATCTTAAGTGCCCATTCCCATTAGGGTTTTTAAGAATAATCATCATCCTATCTCTGATTAAAAAATATACACATAATAAACACTTAAATGTTTATATTTTTTTTATGGAAAATATACCCATAATTAACATAGACGATGTCTATATATTTTTTATTTTCCTTTGACTTTGTTTGCCTTGTTTCAAGTATTTGTCCATTTGTTTGTCACAATATAAAAGCCATTTTCCCTCTCAGATCAAATGTTACCAAAGGAATCCTTTAGTCCCTGTAAAATATAAAATCGCTGGGTTAATCAAACTTTCATTTGAAAAAAAAATAAAAAAATCCACAATTGATCCTAGATAGACATTTTATCAAGGCAACACTGATACATTACTCGCCAAAAATCAAAACCCGCAACAACACTAATAATTCAGGTGCGGTGACGGTGAGGGACAATCCCATTCAAAAGCACAGGAGTCACTGACGCTAACCGTGCTTTAATATTTTTGGTCAATCATGATTTTGTGACTAATTATAGAGAGCATGATTTTCCAAATGTTGATAAATTAGCAAATCCCATCAACGTACAAACAAAATAAACAGCGAGCGCAAACAATCCTCGGATTCAGCAAAGCGAGAGAGTAAGCATTAAGACGATAACAACTGCACTGAACTTCAGTTATAAACACAACCCTTCCTAATTATAAGACACAGTCACCCACCAACATCTGATTCCTAAGCCTTCTTCGGCGACTTGGTGGCTTTGGAAGGCGACTTCTGAGCCTTCTCAGCCGCCTTCTCCGACTTCTTAGGAAGGAGCACCGGGTTGATGTTCGGCAGGACTCCGCCGTGAGCAATGGTGACGCCGGCGAGCAGCTTCCCGAGCTCCTCGTCGTTCCTCACGGCGAGAAGCACGTGCCTCGGGATGATTCTGTTCTTCTTGTTGTCTCTAGCGGCATTACCTGCCAATTCCAGGACCTGCATCACGAAATCGAATCGAAATTAGGGTTTCCCCTGATTGCCCAGATCTGATTCCGCCCAAATTGCAAAAAATGAAAATAAGTATCAAACCTCGGCGGCGAGGTACTCCAGCACCGCGGCCATGTAGACGGGAGCGCCGGTACCGACCCTCTGCGAGTAGCGCCCTTTCTTCAGGTACCTCCCGATTCTCCCGACCGGAAACTGCAGGCCGGCCTTCACGGACCGGGAGACGGGTTTCTTCTTCGGACCGCCGCCTTTCCTGCCGCCGGCTCCTTTCTTGAATTTACCACCGGTTTCCATTTTCTATGTTGCAGAGTTCAATTGCTTAGGGGAGAATTGCTGAGAGCGTGAATTAGGCGAGTGAGAAAGCACAGCTTGTCTGCGATGGTGATTTAGCTTTGTGGTGGGGTGGGTTATGTACCAAGTGGATTTTGTAATGGTTTTTTTGCGTACGTTAGATCTTAAATTCAATCGACGGCTGTCAGAGGAGGGTACTTCGATCCGCGGTGGTCGTGGTTGAACCAATGACGTGAGTGATGCCTTTACGTTTTGAAGATTTAGGATTTAATAAAACTGTCAAAATTTAATCTGTAAACTCTAATTATTTTTTTGTTCTTCAGTTATAATTTATCTTAATTTGAGTTATTAGCATTTTACACTCTTCAATTTTGCAGATATTTTTATCATAAATCAATTTATTTTCTTTTCATATATTTAAAATAATATTTCATTAAACATTATAAATTACTAACAATTCAATATATAAAGTAACTATTATATATTTATAGTACATCTTAACTTTCGCAACAGTGGATATGGTCGTATTTGTTATAAACTTTCACATCAATTAAATATTTTAAGAAATATCTGTGAAATTAGTAGAACCATCTTCCGTTCTAATAACATGGGGAGGAGAAGAAAGTCGTACAATCACCACCAGCCACACACACACTGAAATTTGAACTAGTGCTGCAGTTCACGTAGTGTACTCAGCATTAATCTTCACATAGTCGTAGCTCAAATCACAGCCCCATGCTCGCCCAATCCCAGGCCCATCACCTGCACGAAGATCAAATCAAACCCCAAGCCATCGAGCCCGTGAGTGGCTAAATTCAACCAGGCAGTTATCTCGGGCTCGTACCTATGGATATCTGAATCACAACGGTCCCGTGGGTTTTCCCGGCCCGGCTCATATAATCGCTCGCAGCATCCCTGCATAAGCCCACGTGGGGTTCCACTCTCGAAATCAATTTGGCAGTAGATGGAGTAGTTCAGTTCACAAGCTTATATGCATGTCATACACTTTTTTACTTAAAAAAGGTGGGATTCGGTTTGATACCACGATAACTACGAAATTGTGGGGTATCAGTGTTTTCGTGTTGGTCTTAAACACGAAAAATTTGTTGCAAATGCATACATATTACATATATACATACCTATCAAACGGCAGTGGTTGTCCCTTATCCATCAAAAGTATATCTCCGAGCGATATGCGGAGTTCGTTTGGATTGAAATTTATTCCTGCATAACCTGCAGCACAAGCTATGCGTCCCCAGTTCGGATCCCGACCGTACACTGCAGCCTAAAAGGAAAATTTTCGGAATAATTGCGAGATTTAAGTATTGTCAAGTGGAATTGGTTTTTTTTTTTTTTTCATGTATGCCGTGTTGTTGCCTTGGTTAAGGAAGATGATGCCACCGATCGGGCAACCTTTGCCGCTTCGGCTTCGGAGCCTGCTCCGGATACTTGGACCTGTAAATTTAATTATAAATTATACTGTTAAATATTTTGAATTATGAGAATGAAAAGGGGAAAAAATGACCTCAATCAAGCATGTCGCTCCTTCACCGTCCCAAGCTATTGATTTTGCAAGGCCTTGCATCACCTGGGATTTAAAACAACTGAGAATCAAGCGAATGTGTAGTAAAATCACGGACAAATACGTCAAGCAGAAGAATAGCAAACGGTGCTGAGATTTAGTAGGGTATAGAGTGATTATGAATAAGATATGAGATAGTGACGTAGGCTGTGTTTAGTAGGGAAAGGAAAATGAAAAACTATGTTTGGTTGGTTGAAGAAATAGATAAGGAAAAAAAAAAAAAAAGAGAAAATCTAGTTGAGCTTATACTTAAAAGTAAGGAAAACTCATTTCTACACTGAATGGTGGGGAAAATGAAAGAAAAACTTATGAAAATCGTTTTCTCTCCGATTTTCTTCTCCACGCTACTTTCTTCGTTCCAAACACAGCCGTAGTATTTAACACCGA
This sequence comes from Linderniella brevidens, assembly GCA_004919715.1. Taxonomy (NCBI): domain Eukaryota; kingdom Viridiplantae; phylum Streptophyta; class Magnoliopsida; order Lamiales; family Linderniaceae; genus Linderniella; species Linderniella brevidens. The sequence goes on from SWDC01000146.1 coordinate 2,859,990, forward strand.
ATGAAAAGCAATGTACATACAGCATCAAGGCATGCTTGCAAGTGTTGTGCATCCGAACTATTCAGAGAGGAAATCACGTTCGAACCCGAGAGACCGCTAGCCAAGGCTATTACGCAGTCATTAGTACTTGTATCTCCATCAACCTGCCAAAGAAAGCACCATCCCTTATATTTAAAATTACGAGCCCTCAAAAGAATGATTAAAATTATTTTCAAAATTTGCGAGATCGAAAAAATAAATAAACAAATAAAATTTGGGTTTGATACTGCACCGTTATTTGGTTAAAACTACGGTTGACAGAAACGCGCACCATCTTGCGCCACACATCGCTCGTCACCGAGGCATCGGTAGTTATTACCTGCAAAATAAACCAACATTATATATATATATATATATATATATATATAGATTCATCATTTTATGACAATATATTTGGCTACATGAGTAACATACCCCAAGCATTGTGGCCATGTTAGGATGTATCATTCCAGATCCCTTAGCCATACCACCAATCCTTATTTGAGATCCTCCGAACTGAAAGCGGTCAACGTCGATCATAGTAAAGTATTTACGATTAAAAAAAAAAAAAAGTCAAAAATTTGCAGAAATCACGAGCTATACACATACTTTGGACTCTATCGCAACACTCTTGCTTACGAGATCGGTAGTCGTTATTGCCACAGCAGCGGAATCTGCACTGCAAATTAAGCAAAGTTTAACGAGAGAAACAAAAAAAAAAAATTTAAAGGGCCTATTTTGAAATCAATAAGAAACATATATGTTATTTCCATCACAGCCCAGTAAAATTCATGAAGCATTTCTTGAAAGTTTTTTACCTCTGAACAGTCGATGATAACCGACTTACTAAATTCGGAAGGGCCATTAAAAGAGCATCCTGCAGATAAAAAAAAATAAAAAAAATTAGAGCCAATTCTCGTGTGAACTCATTGCCAAAAATCTGACATAATAGTGAAACCAAAATAAAGAAAGCCACCTTCTTGATGCGTTTGCCAATGACACCAGTGGATTCAATCAAAACTTGCTGAGATTTCAGCTGTAATAGCTGCATTCGTAAACAAAAAAAGTTACACACAGAAACGTTGCTGTGCTTTCAAGAAGAAAAAGATACCTCAGCTAAGGCATGAGAACATTCTATTACATCCTGGTAACCTTCGTCCCCCTGTAAATGAATTTATGAGACGGTGGAAAACGAAAGAGAACAACAACCCCTTTGAGAAACAGTTCATGTAAGAAAAGAAAGAGTATAAATTACAAGCAACAGCCTAATCCAACAGAACAAGAAAGTTACTTTACCGTTGCTGCATTTGCTTGACCTGCATTTATCAGTATTGCACGAGCCTGAAATGCCACAATTCACATGGATCACCTTAACTGGAATATATATATATATATATATATATATATATATATATATATAATTCCAAAGCACAACATACCGTTGTTGAGTTTTCTAGCATCTGTTTACAGTATATCACGGGTGCTGCTGCAACAACGTTTGTAGTGAAGCAGCCTATGAAATAAATGGAGCGACATGAAAATTGGAAGCAGAATCTTAAGGGTGTTATAAAAAAAAATAAAAATTAAGACATTGAAGCCAGTGATAAAGTTGAATATGAAAAACAAACCTGCAGATACAGCATCAACATCGCAAGTGACAAGTGCAAGATCGGGCTTTTCTCCTACTGCACGGATTCCACCGTACATTCCGGAAGCTTTGAACCCCTTTGCAGCTGTAACTCCACCGGGAATCTACAAATTTGAGATATGCCATCACTAATTGAAATCGATAATGTAATAAGCTCGTTTCATTCAGAAATGTCGGAGGCCAAAATTCTAAAACTTCCCATATCACATTTTGCTAATAAGATAGGGTAATAGCTGAAAAAAACAACAGCAGATTATGATTCATCAAAGCCCATATCAGGAAAGATTGAATTTTTGGGGGGAACTAGAGACCTGATTCCATGGCCCTTGAGGCAATAGTATCGGAGCTGCCGGAATGTAATTTGACACGTCAGCTTCCGCCGCAGTCGTCATTGCACACACTCTGCTGCTACTTATATTGAGTTCACTAAAGGAGAAACATAGCTGCACAATACAATAAAAAATATAAAATTAAGAGAAATTAACTGCTCGGCCATAATTAATTATATCCATATGAACCAAATTGGCACATGAACAAGAGAAAAGACTGTACCTTTGGTTTATTGTGCTGTGAAAAGATGACAATGGCGTGATATGGAACTGAGAAAGACATCCTTAAAGCTTATTAAACTGAAAACAGATTTTCTTCCGAAAGGAAGGGAAGAACAAAACCAGGGCAGTGAAGATCCCGCGTTGATGAAGCTGAGTGAAGAGACTACTGAGTTTTTCGTCGTGTAGTGCTTCACTGAGGTTTAGGGCTGGCCTATAAACGCCATTTGTGTCCGCACACAGTGTGTCTGTATAATTTGCCACTGATGGGCTTTTGCTTCTTGCGTCGGCTGGGCTCAGTCCATCAGACATCATACGCACTTCAGTTTCCGGATTTAATTGACCAAATTATTAAATCTTACATGGTTACCTGTGTTTTTTAAATCACTAAGTATCATAATTACAAAATCAGGTCACTTAGTAACGTAACTGATTTTTTTTTGTCACCAGTGAATTTTCCGAATCCGAAGTGACTTACTAAGTTTCATGATTGCAAAATCAGATTACTAAATAATGTATCTGGTTTTTTTGGGTCACCAATGAATTTTCCGAATTCGTAGTAATTGCTAGCATGTCATCGCTGGTCTAAGTAATATATCAGTTTTTTTTTGGGTCACCAATGAATTTTCCGAATTCGAAGTGATTGTTGGCATGTTATCGCTGGAAATTCTAAGTAATGTATCTGATTTTTTTTTTTGTCACCAATGAATTTTTCGAATTCGAAGTAACTGCTGGCATATCATCGCTGAAAATTCGACGGGACCCAAAAAAAATCGAATATATTACTTAGTGACATTAATTTGCAAGTATCAAATATACCGATCGAAAACGAAAAATAATATAATTAATAACCTAATTTAATAATTTTTCCGACTTAATTTATTTTTATTTTTTAATACGTTTTTTTTTATAGACTAGGGAAAATTTTCAAGAGTTCGCGATAATTACATCTATGTTTTTTTTTTTTTCCTTTTTATTTCGCTCGCGACAATTACCTTACATGGGAGACAAGACCAAAGAAGATTTTATTGGTCAATCGAAGTCACCAACAGTAAAAAGATCAACAAACAAAGAAAAGCTCGATCACATATAAAAGCAAAGCAGAACAATACATCTTATCCTAATCAAGCGCTAGGAGCAGCATCCTTGATCCTACTAGTAGTAAAAGGCCCATACACATCCCTCGCCATTCCGGGCCGCCGCTCATCAAACCGGGCTCCTGCACGATCGACCCGGCCCGACCCGACCTCAAACAGGGACCTGTAAGCCCACCTCACGCCCACCACAGCTGCGAAGACGAACCCAGAAAACGACAGCAGACCCGCACCAGCCACGAACGCCAAGAAAGCAACGGGAATCCAAATCGGGCTCGTGACGACGATCACCGGCACGAAGAAGACGAGCCCGAGGACGGCTGCGGTGAGGGTCAAGCCGGTGAGCAGCAGCAAGATGCCGCCGGAGATGACGAGCGTCGCGAGTCCGGCGACTTTGGGCGAGCGCGGCGCGCTTTCTCGGAGCTTGTGGAGGAAAGATGCACTCGCCGCCGGTGGTTTCTTATTATGGCGTCGGTATTCGGTATCCATCGCTTAACTGCTGAAGAGCGCTCTCAAAGAAGGATAAAGCTAGCTAGGAATTTACTATATCTGTGAGACGCGTGTGGCCGTTGCTTCATGCAAGGGGACACGTGGGAGATGGTGGAGGATGAAGACTGATCTGTTCGAGGAGATATACATAGTTGGGCCTAACTGATCCGGCAGCCCATTAAAGTTGTTCGTGAGCCCAATAAAGCCCAAATTAGCTTCTTTATTTTTTCAACCACGTATATTCAAGGAGTATTTTAATTTAAAGAATAATAATTTTAAGAAAATAACTTTTGAAGAAATTTGAGGAGAATTAACGTTTCAAATCTAATGTCCCCAATTAACAGGAGTGAGTCGACATCTCACATGTGACAATTTATTTGGAAAAAGAAATCATATATGGCATTGGAAAAAATTTGATCCAAATTCGTGTCTCAAACAAATTAAAGAAATTTGAGGATAATTAGCATTGAAAATTTAATTGGATTCCTAATTTGACACACTTAGGGTCCATTCGACAGAATATCCTAGGTGGCATCGAAAAAAAACTGTCCAAAACACCATGTCTTGCGCATATATTTTGGATTATTCCCCAAATAGTTAAGTGCAATCAATAAACACACTTTTTTTTTAAAATAGTTAAAGTAATTAGTTTGAAGTACCTAACTTTGAATCCCTTGTGTGGCTTAAACTCACATTTGTTCATAGAGGAGTTGGCCATCAATAAACCTTCCGACAAATTTCGATTCTCCAATCTCAGTCAACTGAATTAGCAGAGAATTAGGTTGGATTAGGTCTAGCAAACTCCTTTTTAAATCTCATCATCATCATCATAGTCAATTCCATTTCAAAAGAAAAGGAACAAAATGAATCTCATATTCTTGAACTCGTTGCTCCACAGATTGAGTCATCCGAGGTGGCGTATGCTGCTCTACGCCGCCGTATGGACGACTCTGCTGACGCTGACGGTGGCCGTTGCCTCCTTCTCGCCGGAGCTAGCGTTTGTTTCGGCTATAAGCCCCGATTCTCGTGCGTCTGAGGAGTGCAGCAGGTCGTACGCTCACGTGGTGGGCTCCGTTAGTTTGCCGTTAGATATTCCGTCGGAGAGTTTGTGCTTCTCGGCGCGGCTTTTTAAGCGCTCGGAGGTGGATGTGATAGTTCCGCCGGTTTTTGCGGCGCTCGTGGTGGCCGGTTCGGCGTGTGTGGTTAAAGCGTTGGGTTTGTGGGAAGCGGATGACGATGATGAGCAGTAATTACGAGATTAAATATATATATATTTTTTTCTCAATTTTTTCCTCAATTTATATAGACATAAATATATATATATATAGATATTGGTTCTAAAAAAAAGATATTTTTCTCAATTTTTTTTGTTGCTTTGCCATTTGTATGAATGTCTTTTGGAGTGGAAGTAACTTGTCAAGGAAAGAGGACGAACAGAGACGACATTGTTTTTTGATAATGATTTTAAGTTTTTAAAGCGGGAGAATTCACTTACCAATACGGTACCGACACCTGTTATTTTTCCATCCAAATTGACGGAAAGATTAGCGTAGGACCAATTTGGTTCAAAATCAACAATATTGGGAATTAAATTGATCCATGAGAAATATCGAAGACTAAATTGATCCATAGAGCAAACATCAGGGACCATTTTGAGTATTCTTCCATAAATAAATAAATAGAGAACTTCACTTAAATACCTTTTATGTGACCCATCTAAGGAACGAATAGGAAAAGATTCGATCCTTAAAATGTTTCAATGGGCCGCTGAATTTCTACAAATTCCGTAATATGGGCTTTTTCATTCGGCCCAACTATGTATGGATCCAAGCCTAGAATTTCTGGGATTCGTGTACGGAACTGCTTAGTCATAGTTTGGTACTTTAATTTGACGGTCGTGTATTAATAATTAGTTAAAAGTTCAATTATTCAAATCTTGACGGACATGATTATGCTTAACTTTCCAAAAACACGCACATTTTCTTAATCTTTATTATAATTTGCAATGTGTACGCATGGCAGCCCATGTGTAATGTGTACGTACTATATTTATTTCCTTCGTAAAAGTAAAAATAGAATCTTACACTTCATTTATATTATTCTATTAAATCTAATTCAATGCGGCCCCAAAAGTTTGACTTTTGAAAAAAAAAAATCACAAGACTCAGTCTCGCCTAGAGAAAACAACCCATTTTCTAAAAATAAATGCCTTTCGTATTTAATCAAAGAACCCCGTGATCGAGGCAGAATAGAAAATCGTGTTGAAATTTCTTACATATTAATCATCGATAACCTAAATTTTTAATTTAAAATTTTCCTAAATGATTAGCTGTGAAGGGAAAGAAACAAAGTACACAAGTTCACATCGTTAGGTCACGCAGCTCATTCACGGAATTAGAAGCCAAAGGGGGCCAAAAAGAAAATAAGTGTACCAATCGCTCATCCACATTTGGTGACCTGCAATAATTCAAACTCAACTAACTTCCTTAATTTCATACCTTCAACAAGAAATAACCCAACTAACTACTCTTCTTAATACGACCTTAATTATTAAATTGAGACGCATTTCGCTGTCATTATTAGTACATTCTTTGCCAACTTTAGGACGAAAAAAAATATCTCCTCTCGTGGCGTGCCAACGTAGAGAAACAAGCAACGGTGGCGTCATGAGAATAGATTGGGACCTGCAAGTTGTCGTCGCTTTTGAAAACACGCACTGAATCTTCGCATTAAAATATGTAATAATCGCATGATTATGTGCTCTGATCCAAAAAAAAGTTGCACTGCAGTGTCCCTTTATCATTTGTTTTCTCTTTGACGTAAATGTACGAGCTGCCCGAAAATTTCCCATCCCTGCCCGGAGGTCCAAAAAACACATAGTATGCTGCCCGTAGATCGCTGCGGGCAGTCCTAACACCACATCAGTGCATCTCCGCTCCGCTTTGGAGAATATAAAAGTATTCAGTGTGTGAGGGTGAGGTCTCATCTCCCTCGGTCGCTCGTCTACACTTGAAGAACCACCACCACCACCACCACCCACCGCCACCGCCACAGAGTCCAACCGACGGTGGTGGTTGCGCTCGTCGGAGAGAGAAAAAGAGAACATGGGACAGGGTTTTAGCTGCGGCGTTCAAGGAGTGATTAATGAGGAACTGTTTAAAGCAGTTAAAAACGGTGAGCTCGAGACCCTCGAAGCAATGGCTGAACGAAACCCTTCTCTGCTGACTACGAGGACCGTCGGGCGGAGGCTGTCGGCGGTACACGTGGCAGCTGCTAATGGCCGCACCGAGGTGGGCTCTTCTCTTTTTATTTTCGTTTTTACTGTTGATTTAAGCCCTTTTTTTTTTCTTTTAAAAACTTCGTATGTTAGGTTCTTTCTATGCTTTTGGATCGATTCGGAAACCCAGATGTTCTTAATCGGCATAAGCAGGTGATGTCTTTTCTTCTTTCTTTTTCACGTTTTACATTTTCCGCCGCCAAAGATGTCTTTTTTTTTTCCTGTCGGCTGAAGATGATTTCTTGATTCCGAATGGATTTTAGACCCCGCTGATGTTGGCCGCCATGCATGGAAAAGCTTCCTGCTTGGAAATGCTAATTGAAGCCGGTGGTAATGTACGATCATCTTCTTCCTCTGATATCTCTGTTTCATCGTTTTCTGCTGAGATCTGTTATTTATCGGATGTTGTAATAAAAAGATCAGTTTCGATTTTTATTTTCCTAATTTCTCTCCAGATTTTGCTGTTCGACACATCGTACGGTAGGACTTGCTTGCACCACGCGGCTTACTACGGTCACGTAGATTGCCTCCGATTGATTCTCTCGGCTGCTAAATCGACGCAGCTCGCTCAATCATGGTGACTTAATCTTTTTCTCTGCAGTTCTATGTTTACCCTTTTAACCAATTTGGTCCCTGATGTTTCGCCCGATCCAATTTTGTCTCGAATGTTCTCGATTTTGGACAAATGTGGTCCCTCTGTCACGATTTAACGTCAATTTTTTAACGGGTTCATAATCGTCCAAGCCGTCAGCAAAGGAACCACAAATCCACATTGGCACAATATTCGCAGGATTTGGGGGTTCGTATCGTAACGTTCTACTGTTAATGAACCTCGACGAAGCAGACGATTGAACTCATGTTCGAATTTTGGAGGAATAATTTACATTTTCCCACTCTTATGTAGTTACTTTATAATGAAGAAGGATACCGCGTGTCCGTCACGTGTGAGATTTTTCCGTTAAAAATTGACGTTAATCGTGACTGAAGTGAAGTACCAAAGTGTTCCAAGATCGACAACACGGGGACTAAATTGATAAACGTTGGGGACCATTTTGGACTTTCTCCCCTGTATCATATGCTGTGAATGTTGCTTCCCGAGTGCATCGTTCTTACAACGTCGAGCCTCGCCTCAGGCAGTGGCGGAGCCACCTTTGAGCCCGTGGGGTCATTGGACCTCAATGGAATTTTTTTTTCTTTATTATTTATTAATACGAAATTGCAAATGGCACCCGTATGTTATAAAACTACTAAAATGATCCCACTGAATTATTTTCTCAAGCTTTGGACCCCTAGAAAAATGTTATTAATTATATTTGGACCCCACTCAACAAAGTTTCTGGCTCCGCCACTGGTCTCAGGGGATTCTCGAGATTCGTCAATATAAGAGACGGAAGCGGCGCAACTCCGTTGCATTTGGCCGCACGCCACAGGCACGCCGATTGCCTTCGGTTGCTCCTGAGCAGCGGGGCCCTCGTTTGCGCTTCTACCGGCGGATATAGGTATCGAAAAAATTAAATCTTTTTTAATATTTTCCTTTTCGCATTTTTGCAATTTACCGATCGAAGACGATCAATTCTATTACAGTTATCCAGGTAGTACGCCGCTTCACTTGGCTGCTCGCGGAGGCTCATTGGACTGCGTACGCGAGCTGCTCGCTTGGGGCGCCGATCGTCTTCGAAGAGATTCCGCTGGGTAAGTAGGCTGCGATCTTCTTTTTCCCGAGTCTTTCAGTGGAACGAACACCCTTTATTGCATTTTTTTTAGAAAAATAATGTGTGTTTTTTTATATTTCATTATGTGTTCTATTAAACACATTGCTAATATATAGAGAAATTTTCAAAACTAGCCGTTGGGATATATCTGTATATCATCATATCCCTTGATTTTATCTGATTTTCTTTGACTTACCTTTTCCATTTTAGGCTTCATCAGAGTTTTGGTAGCTTATGTTTTTTTGCCTTGATTTTTTCCAATAAGGTTGGGATCCCCAACATGGTTCTAGCAAAAAAAAATTAATCAGATTTTGGCTATGTTTTCGCGTTTTATATCCGCAGGAGAATACCGTACATGGTTGCTGCTAAACACAAGCACGAAGCCTGTGCTGCTCTGCTGAATCCTCTGGCCCCGGAGCCTCTAACATGGCCGTCGCCGCTGAAGTTCATCAGCGAGCTAAATCCTGAGGCAAAAGCCCTTCTGGAGAAAGCCCTCATCGAAGCCAACAAGAAGCGGGAGAAGGATATCTTAACTGACGGGCCCCACTCGCCACTTCCCCTCCCGAGCCCACTTGCCATTGATGATGAATCAGAGGTATTGAAATATGAGCCAAACACTACTGAGTGTAGGGATGGCAAAAATGCCCATTAAAGACCCATTTTAAACCCAATGGGTCCGAGTCTACACTATAAATATTAACACTGATATTGAGTCTAATCTATACCAATTATTTAATTGAGTCAGAGTCGAGGTCTAAGTGGGTCTACCTATTGCCATCCCTAACTCGGTGTTGGATTTTATGGATTGAATATAGAATTCAACATCATATTGCTATTTTTTCTTTTTCATACGTACATATTTTTAAACCAATATATAGGCTAAACAATAGAGTAACTTATGCCCGTCAATGATTACAAATTATTTTCTTTTTGGGAAAATTATAAGATTATGTCACTAAGTATACATGTTTTCGGTTTTGGGTCACTATGTTTGATAATTGCAAAAGTAGATCACTAACTCTGTATGTCACAATAATTTTAGGTCATATTTTCAATTTTAGATCACTAAGTATATATATTTTTTTCGCTTTTGGGTCACTCAGTATATACATTTTTCAATTTCGGGTCACTCATTTGGTAACTAACTTTGTAAACATACTGACCCAAAAATGAAACATGTATGCTTAGTAACCCAAAATCGAAAAAAGATATACTTAGTGACCTAAATTGAAAACACGAACCAAAATTGTTTTGACATACAAAGTTAGTGACCCACTTTTGCAATTATCAAACATAGTGACCTAATCTTATAATTTTGCCTTTTTCTAGCTTAAGACTATATTATTATGTGCCTTAAATCAAGCCCTTAATTACACTCGATTTCTAAAAGCTGCAAGCCAACGCAGGCAAGCGATGCCGAGCTTTGCTGCATATGCTTCGAGCAGCCATGCACGATAGAGGTGAGAAACTGTGGCCACCAAATGTGTGCTCACTGCATGTTGGCCCTCTGCTGCCACACGAAGCCCAACAATTCCACCGCCGCCCTCAAAATCCCGGTGTGTCCCTTTTGCCGGAGCGGCATAAGCCGGCTTGTGGTAGCCGAAGCCGACGTGGGTTCGAGCCCGTCGAAGCCGAGAAGGGCTCGAAAATCGGTGAATAGCACCGGCGAAGGAAGCAGCAGCTTCAAGAGCTTGTCTTCTTCGTTGGGGGGTTCGTTTGGTAGATTGGGCCGGGTTTCCGGGAAAGTTGCTGCCGAATGTGATGTGGAGTTCGATAAGCTCTAGTGTGACTCGATTGGATATGAAGCGGTGAAGTATGCAGATAATATTCCAATTATTGATTGGAGGGAGACGTGGAGAGCCGGAGGTTGTGAGGAAGGAGAGGTTGTAGGGCTCTCGAGTAATGTACACTGATTCTTGCATGTACTTAGTTTTTTTTTTTTTGTTTTTATTGTGTAATTGTTTGAATTTGGGTGTGATGTGGTCATTTCTTTAACCATTTTGTATCAAGAGGTACGGGATCGTCTGTTCCCATAGGGTGTTCCGTACACCAGATTGTGACAAGTGCTAATCTCAGTTGATTTTTTTACATGCGTCATAATCTGGTGAGTGGAACACCAATGGGTACAGATAACCCAAAATTGGTATCAAGAAGTTGACAGCTTGTGTTCCTCCTTTCTTGTGTGACTTGGTTCGATAGACATCCTCTCAAATACAAGCAGCATCAAATGAGTCTCTCCATCAAAACTATAATATTTTATCGCCATTTCCAACAAATGGCCTGATGCTATCTATTAGTGTCAGACAGAATTTCGACACAAGGCACCAAACGGGATCGACGTGTTATGAATCGAGAGCCGACACGATCCGCGCGCTCTATTGAACACAATCTTGCTCTGATACCAGTTGATCTGATTTGAAATCCTCCTTAATCACAAACTCATGAGCTCAGCATATAAGTTCAAGTGAGATTCTACTCGAAAATCAATGGATAATTGAGAGGGTAAATCCATAAGCTTTGCAAGCACTTCACAACTATTTTATCTGATTGATACGCGACTTTGGACTTAATGTAATAGAATGGACACTAAGAAATGAGCATAAAATGTTGAAATGAGTGGTTGATCGATATGGACATGAATATTGGCGCTAGGCCCATAAGTGAGAATGATATCATGGACCATTGTGCCTATGATGTCGTGTGGTGTTATAATATTATCATCATCATCATTATATAATAAAACAAAGCAACTACATTACAAAAGCAATGCTGATTTGACAGATTTCACAATTTTCGAGATAAACCGTTCATATTTTTAGCTCATCTCAATTTATATGAATAGACGCGCTTTTTTCCCCGTTACAATATGGGAAGAAGATCGTTGGGTTCATTTTCATTCTTTTATTTAAATTTGTTATTTTTATTTCACAATACTCACGAAAAAAAAATTATTTTAATTTATTTAATTCTTTGAAGAATGCCATTTCTGATTAAACTATTGAAACGTGGTCCTCGACATATCCCATTTCCCGTTTCTAGTCCACACAAGTTAACCACTATCCCACCTCTATTTTGGCCCCATATACTTATGTACATACCTCTACATATGTAAAAAATATTAATATAATATGTAACTGGGCACGAATTATTCGAGCAGCTTATTAGCTCGTAATCAATCTTGGGAATAGATCTACTGAGCAATTGAGACGTCAGTATACATAATTACCCTATCAACTGTCTCGTCTCGATCGTACTAACTGATTCCTTAACTAACGACAGCAATCCACATTTTACGGACATCCCTTCTCAGCAGAACTTATTTTTCTTTATTGATTTACTAAAATATATAATTTAATCAAATAAGAACACGGTACACTCACACACACAGATCAAGAACTTGAAATTCAAAGCAGCTAACGACGCCGTATTAAGAAAATGTATTTGTGAAGAAGCCGCTGTGTGTACCTTTAAGCTCATCATATACCGAACATCGATCGATCAATCTAAATCTTCATGATCTTCGTTCTTCGCTCTCTTACATTCTTGTTCATCATCTACATCGTTTTCTTGCTGATCACTCAACGGACGAAAAATCGACTCGAACTCGGCAGTAGAGTCCCCGAGCTGAGAGCTCCGGCGAGGCCCATGTGGCGGCGGAGGCGATGCTTTTCGCTTCAAGGACGTGGAGGCGGCCGGCCGTGGCTTCATCGGCGCGGGAGGACACTGTGTAACCGCCGGGATTTTATGATCCATTGACGTCGGAGTCATGAAGCCCTCATCGTCGTCGTCGTCTCCAGATACCAACGCTTGCGGTAATAATTCGCTTGATGAAGAAGAAGCTAATATCTTGCTAGCAGTAGCGATTGGTCCTTTTCCCTTCTGTGGTTTCTCGTTTTCTGGATCGTCCTCTGCGGGTTTCTCTGCGGTTTCTGACGGTGCGGTTTCTTGAAGTTCGAAGACCTCTGATCCCTTGTCAGCTTCTTCTTCTTCAACTGGAGAATTCGGTGCGATGCTGATGCTTCTACTGGACATTTTCGGGAGGTTAGATGAAATATGTCGGATTTCTACGCACATGAAGAAGCTTATTAGCTTGTAATAAAATTGAAGATGGGGATGTTTTGCAAGATTTAAGGAAGATGAGGCTATGAAGAATGCGAATTGTTGCTCAACGGAGAGAATAAAATTGATCTTCAGCTAACCATCTCTTTCCATTTCCTTTTTCTCATGGATTTCATTAGAGCTTCTCGTTGGATTCTTTGAAGATAATTTAAGATGAGAGAGAGAGAGAGAGAGGTGGAGGCTTACGAACAGTAGAAGTGGCGAGGGATCCGAGGTACGCTAACTCTCCCAAAATAAATATTTATTTCTTCTTTTAATACGATCTTTTCAAATTCAAACTAAATCCGTCTCTTTCAAGTGCCTATCTCTCTCTCTCTCTCAAACACACAGAGAGAGAGAAGTAAAAGCTTCCACGTAGATTGAGATAATCTATATGTTGTCGTGTAAGTGGTAATATTTTTATACTGAGATGTCACTGATTATCACAAGAATCCTTTTCGTTGTTTGAAGACTTTTTATGTTGATTGTGAAGACCCTTTTTATGTATGAACTTTGGATGCAATAACCAAACGCACGTGTCTTGGTTCATGGGACCAATAATATTATGTTATGCCCACGAATTTTTTTATTTATTGTTCTAAAAAAATTTTAAGGCAGGCAAAGATAAATCAATTTGGCCCCACAAATGTTTAATAAGTAACTTTTAGGAGCCTCGGCTTCAAACGAAAATCGCCGATCGAAGCCGATACTACGTAGCTGATAATGAGATTTATATTCGATTTATCCGAACTTATTTCGAGCTTAGCATAACTATATCGGTATGGTCAAAGTTGAGGACTTTGTGTAATAGAATCTAATATGAGTCCCCTATACATTGACTCAGTATATATGACTCTTTGACTCATATCAATATATCGTCACGGGGGCTGTAATAAAAAAGAACTCAACTACTTAACTAAATGAACAATTATTGAGAAAGTATCCCTTGACCAAACTTTTTTTCTTTTGTTCTTTCATTAGTTGGCTCATAAAGCTTCTTCAATGGGATCTAATTAAGAATGCTACCATATATGTTTAGTAGTATACTTGATCCTCCATCTCCTTGGAAGCCTCACGACCCAATAAAAACATATCGTGTAGAAAAAGTGGTGGAACAGTTTCTTCAACAAACTGAAACGGCTGTCACAATAAATGAATGATTTTTTTAATGCGATTAAATTAGTCATTAAATAATAATTAAAGCCATAATGGTCCATTCCCAACTCCATTGGCTTCGTCTGCACCGTTCATGCAAATGATATCTAATTTTGCCATTGCTTGCAGAGTTGGAAGCATCTTTGATTCCTAATATCTTGCATAAAAAATTTAAATTATGTATATTTATATGGGAAAAGAAAATGTGAGACGTGAGAGGAGGGACAAGTTCATAGGAGAAAAATGATTTTGTTTTATAAGATAATATTTTTGGATGTAGATAATGGCAATGGGGTAGACTCACTTAAATCCATACCGTGACTCGGCTGAATATGATCTCCTTGTGTAGGGACTAATAAAAAGTTGCTATATATTATATAAAAATATTCCTTATATTATATGTTGAGGGAGGCAAGGGTAGCTCGTTCATATGATTTTTCATGACGATTCTCTATGTCCCTATCTCCTATATTATGTCCCATGTCTCATCATCATTGTAATACTTTTTCCCTTTCTCGTCTCAGCAAAATGTCAACTTCTAACTCTTGCATCATCAACATGTATATGTGTGTATATATATGACTATAATATACATACTCTCTTAAAATCATGTAGAAAATGTCCCACTCGTGAAGGGCTCACGTCCTAGACAGTTTTATTTCCATTTAAATAACATAATACATTGGGATATTGGTATGATGTTGTCGTGTCATGCAAACCCTACAAACAACCATTTAAGTACTATTCGATTCGATGAAGATTTTTCATCTTTCTCTTTTCCCAAAAGACGAGACAAGATTAAAAGGGAGACATATGTATAAATATGTAAGAGGTTCAACAGAAAGAGAAAAGGGTTTTGTTTTTCATTTTTGCTTTTTATTGTAAGGACATCAGGTTCATGTTCGCCACTACATACATGTAATAGTGTGTTTGCGCATATATATATATATATATATTATAATATAATAAGCGTCTTAACGACGACGTATCGCGCATGTTACACGACAAATGTTTCCCTTGCGACCTTTTAGCCTTCAGTTTCATTTCATCAAGTCTTAAAAGATTTATTCACATAATTGTAGTTATTAATTTCTTTTGGGCCGGACACAATTTAATAAAAATCAAGCTCGTGGCCCATATCCAGCTTAATTAATGGTGTGTGTTTTCAATTTAAGAGCTTGTCTATCAACAACAGCACATTTCAACAAAAGTTAGGGCATTGGTATTTCTACCGAGGATTTTCATTCTAAAGGATTTGGGTTCGAATTCCGCTAGCATTATTTGACTGTCGTTGTTCAGTAGAGACTTTAACATTGACACCTGGCTCCGATGGCAAATCGGTTGAGTGGAAATATATCGGATATATATATATATATATATATTGTGGGTTAGTTTGACTTTTCTAGATGGGCGGTCTAGTGTGTTGACTTTTTTTACTTAATGATTTAGCTTCTTAAGCATAACAGTTAGGAAATTAAGTGTGGGCCACAGTTTTCGGTAAGCAAAGCAATTCAATCTAAACTACTTCTACACAAAAGTGTGGTAAATTGACTTTTAAAAGATCTTTATTCATTCTTGTCTGATTTTTATGTTTAAATGTGCCTTAAATACGAGGAAATGGACGGTTAAAGTTTAAATACAAGTCTCACTATCAGGAACGGTCCCAATTCGAATTCTAGCCTTGGAAAGTGATGGTGATTGCCGAAATATTTGTAGTTTTAAATTTCAATGGAACCGACGTCAGGCATGCACCGGAACCACTTCCCAGTATATTATAAACAAGAATATAGGTCCACGACATTGATTATCATTTTAAAATCAACTAAATTAGGGGGTGAAAATTATAGGATAATAAGCTTCGAAATTGAATCAATTTGAGGATAATCAGCAATGAGAACATAATTTTAGTCTGGAATTAATACAAGTGAGGTGCGCGTGATAATTAATTTGAGAAAATCCTATGTAATGACATCGAGACCGAATTTAATTGCCAAGTGCAGCCCCATTTGTTAATTTCAGGCTGAAATTAGACTTTATGCCGTTAATTGTTCTCAAATTACTTCAATTCTTCTCATATGTTCGTTTGGGTGAATTTTTGCCAACGCTAAGTAGGATTTTTCCCCAAGTTAATTGTCACGTGTGGCTTACGTGTGTTCATTCCGAGCTGAAATTAGGTTTCAAAATTTATCTCCCGAATATACATGATTACAAAATAACTAAGCAATTTTCTGTTGTAGAGTATTTCCACTCGAATAACCATGTGCTTGTGCCACGTACTTGGCATGGGACCGGCTATGACTTTCTTTTCTTTTTTTTAACATAGTTGATTGATAATAAACTCGCTTAACTAGAAACCTAACGCAGTTCTTACGTGCATCATTGCCCAACGAATCATTGGATCTTTAAATGGGAGCTCATGCAAGCTCTCTTGTCTGCTTGTGTTTGGTCAACTTTGTGCGTGTAGTAATTTATTCCTAGAGTTGGTGTTTGAAAACTAATTATTTAACTACACCGCTCTCTTTTGTCGATCCTACTTTATATACACATATATAATATATATATTATATATATACACTAAAAATATTCGATTTAGAGATCATGCAAAGTCTGCCTATGAATTTCACTATTCATGCGATTCTGTCCTTTTCTCGATACCCGTTTGGGGGACGAAAGAAGGAACAAAATATGTAAGATGTGCCCGAGAAATTTCATATTTGTAGATTTCCCATTTATTAATGACGTCTTGAATCTTGATATTCATCGAGAAATCTACCACTAGCATGGAGACACGATTAAGCATGCGGTTATTGAATAAACTAGGAACATGTCATAGTTTTGACTTTTTTGCCCCTGCAATAACAAGTCTACTCTATATAGTGCATGCAATGAGTTCATATTTGACCGCAGATTCAAAATGTACAAATATCTTTTTGACAATTTGTATATATTCGTAATTCCAGAAGTCATCAAAGTCGAAATCAACAAATAACAAAAAAAAAATTCTAAAATTCGTAACATTCCCAATCCTACATACAAAACTTTCGATATTCATCTTACAGGCAGCCCCAGTATTAAGGGGGGAAAACTCTAGGGCTATCAACAAGGGAGGAGGAGAAGACGAGTGAGGGTATTACATTACATCAAATCTCACACATAACCTAGTTTTGATTATATTATATTTAAAGTTGTAACCAAAAAAGAAACAAAAAAATAATCATAATAATTACTTAAACCAAAGTTCCCGAGAGAAAATCCAAAATGGTCCCAATTTTACCATATAAACCAATTCAGTCCTCGATATTTCGACTGAACCATTTCAGTCCTGATGCTGTCAATTTTGGATCATTTTGGATTCTCTTGCAAGCTCCTTAACTTCCCTTTCTTCGCCGTAACTTTTTTTTTTTTATCTAAAACAATCCATGATCCTCCTTTACTTACAATAATCACACCGAAGATCTCCATATTCTCCCTTCCAACGAGATAATAATAATCGAAACATCGTCGTGGTACCTCCTTCGATCTCCCTGAGGCACGTCGAGCAGCTGGTGGAAATCCATGCCCGCTTTCTTAGCGGCCCGAAAGACAACTTCCTCGACCAAATGCTGAGCTGGATCCCCCTCGGGAAATGTGGACATGAACGTCTCGACTTCGGAGACCGCTTCTTGATTCGTGAAGTACTGGTAAAGACCGTCCGAGGATAAGATCAAAAACTTGTCCTCGTGTTGTAATCTTCGGTGGCACATCGACGGCGAGCACGTGATGTAGGGCGATTTCCCGACGTAGTCGATCCTGAACATCTCGAGAAGCGCGTTGTTCCACTTGGGCTGTAATAGAAATTGACAACCACATGTTAGAGATGGACCGAAAATTGACTATGATAATGATGCGGGAGAGAAAATCCAACATGGTCCCCAGTTTTTTTTTTCCGTTGGACCAATTTAGTATCCCGATGTTGATTTTTGACAGATTTTGTCATTTAGTAGCGATTGAGGTCGATTTTAACTCGGTCCCGCACGCGGTCTCCTAAAAACCCACTGAATCGTGTCTGAATCGGTGAATTGAAAATGTTGTGGAAATCGGGGGCACGAAGAATAACCCAGAAACACTGCAGCTCGTGTTCGAATTTTGGAGGATACATATTCAGTTTCGTGCCCTAATTTCACTAACCCTTTTGATTTACCGATCCACCCAATGATTTAGTGAGTTTAAGGAGACCGCGTGCTGGTGTTTAGGAGACCATGTACGGGGCACGTGCGAGATTCCCGTTAGCATTTGATGCTAATCGTGACGAAAAGAACAAATTGGTCCAAAATAAACGATATCATGATTAAATTGGTGCATACGAAATATTTGGAGACTAAATTGGTCCACATCATAAAAATTAGGGACCATTTTGGCTTTATCCAAGAAGTCGATGAAGAAAGGCTCATCACCTGCTTAAGAAAGCCAGCACCAAAAGCCCGAGTCACCTTCAGGGAACCCTTCACTCGATCGTTCACAACGGCGAGTGCATCGCCGGGGTGCGCATTTCTAATCCTTCTTACTTCCTGGGACGATTAAGAGGAAGAAAAAAGATTCGATTTTTATGACACGAAATCATCAAGAAACAGAAGAATAATTATTGATTATTTATACAACCCACCTCTTTAATGGAGGTGCTGTGATCCATCGTCAGCTGCAAAGAACCCCAGCTATGTTCGTTCTCGTAGTCATAGCCACCGTACAGCGTTTCTTCCGACTCTTTGGCCGCTCGAGAATCGTCGTCCTCAGCCTTCCTCGCCAACACAGCTCTGCTGTCGCCGACGTTCATCAAGTAGACGTCGTTTCCCTTCAGCACCATCACGAGCACGCACGAGCCCATCAAAGCCAGCTCGGGATTTTCTACGAGCATCATGTCTGCAATCTCCAGGTACGATGCCTCCGTCTTCTTCAGAGCCTCCGACAGCGCCTTCAACACTCCGAGGTGGTTCACTGCCGCGTCTCTGCCGCCGCCGGCGGTGAAATCGGGGGCCAAGTTGCTTAATTTCTCCCTTAATATGCGGTTGATTTCGTCCCTTTCGTTGGCGTCCAAGCTTGTTGACGCCGATCTGCTGTTTATTGCCTCGCCGGCGTCGTTCTTGTTGTCATCGGACCAAAGAATCCCTTTGAGCTCTCTGTAGACGTTGGAGTAGAGGTTGTTGAGGAGGAAGTCGGTGGCGTCGGGTCCGTTGAACCCGTCGTAAATTCCGACGAAGACCCAGCCGTGCTCCTCGGAGATGACGACGTGGACTCTGTCCTCTCCGGCTTTGCCCTGAGCCCACTGCAAGTTGCCGCCGCTTCCGAAGGACTCGTTGCCAACGAAGCAGTCGTCGCTCTCCTCGTCGACGGAGCTCATCTCGCTGCTAAGGTTGTGGCTCGCGGTCACGAGGCTGCTGCTGTTCCCGCTGTTGTGCTCGTTCTCGCTGCACACGGCGCCGGCGCCGCCGGATTTTGGGTATTGGGATGAGCCCCAGAAAGATTTGTGGAAGACGTTCTTGAGATTCTTCACCAGGCCACGGCGGTTCATGAAAGAGGACGTGTGGGTTTTCCGATGCCTGCCGTTGCTGCTGCCGTCGCCGCCGTGGCCATCCAACGGTCCTGAGATGAAGCTCCTCTCGATTGGACCGGAGAGAAACCCTCTCTCGATCGGGCCCGACCCCGGAACCGAGCTTCTTATAATCGGGCCGGACCGGAAGATTGATGAGTTTCTGGGGATGGGCTGAAGAGGTATCGACGTGAAGAAGTTCGAGCTCTCGAAAGCTGAGGACGCCGAGGCGGCGGAGGTGAGGTGGATGTTGTTGTCGGCGGTGGAGAGCGTGGAGGTGTTGGCGGAGATGGCAGCGCCGGAGATGGTGCGGAACGCCGTCGTTTGGTCCGGTACCGAGGTGGACTGGGCCTTTTGGGCCGCTTCGGGCCTTATGTAGCAGAAAGAGTGGCCCAAGCCCTCGTCGAAGGGGTCGGAGGGGTAAAGCGACGCGCCGTCGCTTCGCCTCCGTGAGATCTCGCCTGGGTCTCCGGCGAAGCATAAGCCTATCTTCGCAAATTTGTTCCCCATGCCTCACTTGTTCTTCTTCTTTCTAGAAGTTCAACAGATAAAAAGTAATTAAATAATAATATCAGAGACGAGAGGAAGAAGAGAAAGTGTTGTGGTTGAAGAAGAATGAGAGGATGAGGGAGATAAATGAGGAGAGAGGGGAAGAGTTGACTTTTGGAGGTTGAAAGAAAATAATAATGTGGGGATTTTTATATTATATTCGATGCTATATTGGTTTGGGTTGGGTGGGTTGAATATGTGCATTTGATTCATATAATATCATTTTTAAATTTTTTTATATTTTTAGTCCTTTAGTTTTTTATTAATAATTTGATTTTCTATTTTAGTCCCTTAAACTCCAAGGAATGATGTGTTGTTTGTGTTCAGATATGGGAATAGAAGCATAATAGTGCTATTTAGGGAATATTTTATTTATTGATATATAAAAAATTATATATTGAAGAGAGAGAGGTTTTATTTGGTGGTGGAGTTGAAATTAGTTATAAAATAAATAGATATAAAAGTCAAAAGGCTCCACTTTCAAGTTTTGCAATTTGCTCCCTCGAGGCGGTGGAATGGTGATTGAGATGTCATCATTGATTAGAAAAATATTGATTTCAAAGTGTTGGTATTCGCAGTTTATATGTAAGTGGACAAAGAATTATTGATATAATAGTATGAGATAGAAGTCCAAAGCACATAATATATCATCTCTACGTTTTCAAATCAAAGGAATTTTTTCTTTTCCTCTTCAGTGTAAACTAACTAAAAGTTGACTTTTTCCTACATTATTAAAATTTTAAGATAAAAGTCAACGTGATCAATAGCCGCGCTTTCTATCTAAAATGGACACATTGATATGTCGCTTTTTGTTCCTTAACATTATATCAGCATTTATTATGGGCATCAGAATCTCTAATCCCAACCCTTGTTGTCTTGTTATTTTCTCATATGATCATGATTAATGAATTTGAAGATGTAGACGTGTATTTCTAACATTTTTCGGATATAATTTGTAAAATAATAATAATAGTGCCTTACAATAAATAATTTGATTTTAAAATCTCTTTTTGGAAATAATGAAAATCCATGTTTGCCACAACCATAACACCTCCATCATAAATAAATAAACAGTATCAAGCAGAAAATGATGACAATATGTGAATCATTCGTCCGAAAAACAACACGCCTTTAATTATGATTATATATGCACTGAACTCTCAAGGCATGGCTCACATACAATAGACTTTCGTATAATTTACATATATACATAATAATAAACATGTAGTATTGCCGATATTTTTTTAGAAAATATATCAATAATGGAGTTTCCCCAAAAAGCAGGAAAATAATTTTTTTTCAATGGTTCATCCAATAGAGAGCAACGACGACTTTGAAGGAGAAATTTTCAAGATTCAACTAACCAAAAATGGTATATATGAGGCGTGATGTATTTATACAAGTTTGACGTTTCTTATTACCACGTATGTTGATTAAGGGTGTGTTTGGCTGGGCAGTATTAGCAGAGATTAGGAGGACTAAGATTAGTTAAATGAGTATTTGGTTAGAGGTTTATTTAAAGGGAATGATTAGTTAATACCCTCCTAATACCCCTATAAGATATTATTTAAAGTATAACACACCTCTTCCTTTAGCTAATTCCACCCCTTTTGGACAAAATTATCCTTTTACTTTAAATTTTATTTATTTATTTTATTCCTTTTTTATAAATATTCTCCCCCCCTTCTCCCTCCCCTCTCTCTCTCGGCTTCCCTCTCTCTCTCTCCCTCCTCCTCCTCCTCCTCTCTCTCTCTCGTCTTCCTCTTTCTCCCCGCTTATTCTATTTCTCTCTCTTTTTCTCCTCTCTCCTCGTACCGTATTTTTTAAATGAAGGGATAAAATTGTAATTTTGTTTATTTAAACCTAATACCATCTAAACTCATTTACCTAACATATTGGACATCATTGCTTAATCACATCAACCAAACATCCAGAAAACTCATACCCCCATTATATAAACCCAACTTAAACTAATACCGTCTAAATCCATTTAAACCGTCTATCTTTTGTACATTCAACGTTCAAAATTACATTTTGTCAATTATCAACATTACTTATCGCCAAAATCTTATTGCAATATATATATATATATAACTAAATATATGTGCGTGTATATATATATATGTATATATATATACACATTTGGATATCACAAAACATGTATGCCTTTTACACAGATTTAATGAATGCATGCTATATTGTTCATGGTCGATAACTGTGTTTGTCAACCCGTAATATAACTTTCACATATGACTAAAAAATAATAGATTTGCAATCTCCGCCTGTGATGTGTTTATAACTATCTGCCCCTTATTGGCTAGTTCTTTATCAATTATGAGTTTTGACAAACCTAAATTATTATTAAATAAATATTGACTAATTATTTCATCTCGGAGCATGATATGAGTAGGCCTGCTTATATCAGTTCTGCCATTACCCGATCAAATTGAAATTAAGCAGAAGAGTATCATATTTATACTTAATTATATGTATTATCTATACACACACACACACACACATATATATATATATATATATATATTTCACGACGAGAGTTAAAACTAAAAAAAATAGAATAAAAACATTGCGAGCCAAAATCTCACCTACATACAAATTGTCTGCCAAACAAACTGTTACTTGCCAACAAACGACAAGTCTTTCGAATATATAGACATTTACACCAGAAATGAAATTATTAACGTGGGACTTGTAAAAGTTAGATTTGTCGAGGACGAGCTAATTAATTTCGAAAGCATATACTTCCATACCCGAAGCATATTTTTTTTTTATATCCATTAAAATTAATACGACTTGCGTTGCATGTCTGATTATGAGGAAGAATTTTCACTTTCGAGAAAAGGAACCACTTAACACTAATTATGCTGCACAAAGTCAAAACCTTGGAGTATCACTCTATTACATACGGCATTATTCCTTTTATAATAATCATAATAATCTACACGCGTGTACATTACGAATTTTCTTAGAAAGTATTTCAGTAGAGTTCTCAATGGGGATCATATTCCAAGTCTTAAGTGGGTATTGCATGCTAATACTATCGCTCATTTAATGGATTAAGAATCATTCCATTAAGTAATTAAATAGTTTATTGTTTATTGCATTAGCGCCTTACAAGCTGGACTGAGATAGACCGGGGCCTAAAATCAAATCAATATACACACACAATGCTCAAGGAGGGCCCACTTACTCAACAAAGCCCGTACATTGCAACAGGCCCAAAAGCCCAAATAGATATATTTCAGAGGTCAGCTCCGATAAATGAAGGGAGACATCGCATAAAAAACAATTCTTAAATTTAAATGACAAATTACTTTCATGCCCACCAATCACATTTACTTTTTTTTTTCTTTTTTCCCTTTTCGGAATGTATTCGATACATTGACACCGTAGTTTCCACATTGTCATAAGTTTCACTCAGACGAATTTGAATCGTGTGGGACTAATCTAATGCCTATATGCACAGTCTCTAATCTACACAGATTACAATAACGAAGGAGTTCAAACGAATTCGATCTTTGATCTCTTTCTTTTGACAGTTACATTTTTTTTCATCAGAAAAGTATCTTCACACAATGTCAAAAAATAGGGAATAATTTTCATTATTTCAACTAGTACCATTTAAGTTCTCATACTCCACAATAAGTTGAATCTAAATCGAATCTGAAATAAGCTATATTGGATCTAACGGTTTATTACAACTGCATTATCTTAAATTCCTAAAATATCCTTTTTTGTAAAGCAACAATCCCTCGTCTTATTACATTTGTAACAACATGAGCGCTTTTCACCGGTCTTCGAAATTAAAGAAGTCGCCATTTCCTTTTATTTTTTTCTCACGCAGTGCGGCCCTTCATCGGTAAAATGAATGATTTTGTATTATTCTTTTTTCAACGCACAGCTTTTGATAAAAAGAAAATCATCATCTCGTTTGAAAGGTTTCGATTCCATTTTGGGTCGTTTTGGTTAGTTGGTAGCCTACGTAGTGGGTGTGGGATGAGAATCCTAAGCCCTTATGAGTCGCCGCAGCCATTCATTTCAAAGCTGATTTTTTTTTATTTGAAGAAGCGATTTTATTCTTTTCGGATAAATACTATGTGCTAAGATTTAACCTATGAATGAGCATAGATTCCCAAGTTGCAAGAATAATAAGGATTGGCTTTCGATGGGAATAAATATATATTTCTTGGCATACAAAGAGATAATCCTTTTAATTTTCATGTACATGTATATATTTATTATCATATCCTTGCCAAATTCCAATCCAGTCGATGATGGGTCGACGAATAACATAATTTTTATTCACATGGTATGAGATCTTATACCTTTTAGATGGAATGTACCTAGAAAAATGAAAATTGCGTGGTAGACTCCAATTCCAGGCTTAGGATTCTTTCTTAAAGTCTTTAATTTTCTACGGGTTTTCTTCTCTACGAATAAACCAAGATAATGTTAAATATTAGAGTTATACTGAAATACCATCTTGTATTTATTGATCTATTTTTTTCGTTCAAATATATATTTATCTATTTGTTTATTTATTTATATTCGACGTAAGTGGTTTTAATTGCAGACATAAAAAAAGTCTTAATTATAACTTGGATATTTGGAGATTGTAATTTTAAGGACATATATATTAAGTATTGAAAATTTTAGGACAATAAGTTTTCAAATTAAAACAATTTGGTAACAATTAATACAAAAAGCTAATTTCAATTCGAAATTAATATAAGTAAGTCGCACTTAACAACCACCAAGTAGATCGAATATTCCTCAATTATACGTAGGATTACTCAAAATTAATTATCACGTGCACCTCAACTGTGTTAATCCCTGACTGAAATTAGTTTTCAGCGTTAATTGTTCCAAGATGCTTTAATTCATCGGAAATGCTGGTTTGATCCTAGTTTTTCTCAGCGACACGTAGTATTTTTCCCAAATTAAATGTCATGTGTGTTAATTACGGGTTGAAATTAGTTTTTTACCGTTAATTATTCTCAAAGTGTTTTAATTTCGAATCTAATTATCCAAAAAAATGTCACTTCTTAATTTAAGTACCCTTAAAGTTGCAGCGCCAAATTATATCCGACTAAAAAAAAATAAACAACCTTTAAAAAAAGAGAGATGATAGGTGTGTGGTGCAAAAAAAAACTAGACGGCGTCGAGCTTCTGCCATTAAGGAGCATTATTAGAGACGTAGCTAACCGTTTAAATTCGGACAGGCACACAGTTTCTCTGACACTCTTTGTATTGTATCAACTTGGAAACGGACAAACTCCATAACTCTGCGACAAAGACTCGTTACACCGTCAATGTTGTGCCAAATATTTAATCTTTTTTCATTTTTTTAAGGTCTCGAGATAGTACTATACTACGCCTCATCGACAGTGTCCATAGAAAATTTTATTACTTTACTATTTAGAGAAAGGAAAGATCTTGATTTTGGATGTGAAAACCGATGTGGGCTCAACTCCATTACTCAGCTATTACATAAAAAAAAATAAAATCAGTTCTTTAAATGAGTCGTCGTACATGAAATCGGAAAGAAGATATTGAAGATCCTTTGGCTGCCCAAATAAGATGAAAAAAAAAAACTGAGAATTCATAGCAATTTTTTTCGTTTAATTGAAGGGGCGTCCTCAAAAGATTGCAAGATTCCCTTCTACTTCTTCATTCACGGTCTTTATACTAAGTAATAGTATTCTTTCATGAAATTCTTGTTCCGTGAAATATTAAAGCGCATCTTATGCAGTCAAAATCGTCTTTTTTATCACACCCCCTTTGACTCTTTTCATCTTATTATCTTCTTACATCATGAGATTCGATTTCTTCCGTGTTATGCATTTCGCTTAACAACTTTTTCTTGAACTCAACGGCTTAGATTCAATTCAACACCACAACGAAAGGTCTCCTTTATTTCTTCTTTTTCTAAGGAGTGAATGTAAATTTATATCTCTTCCGTTGATTGTGGCGACTGTACACTACACGTTGCTACGACCACCAAAACCCACTACGGTTTGTTGCCGTGCATTGAATTACAGTTAAGTGTGCTATAACTGCCGGTAGACAATGACATTAACGACTCTTACCAAAGACAAATTTGCAAGAATAATTAAATTTACGAAAAATAATAAAAAAAAAAAAAAGGTTTTTCCATTACTAGCAAATGAGACGGTACAATTTTCCAAGCTGCGGGCTGCAATTACTTTTCCTTACCAAATGCAGCCACTTCAGCCTAAAATCGCGGCCACTAACCGCGACTTCTTAATCATATCATCACGCTAAGATTTAAAAAAAAAAGCAGCAACCCACAAAAAAGAGAGGCACACAATTACCATAACGATTTCACCCTAACTGTAATTAGTAAAAATCAGACACCCTCAAAAAAAGAACAAAAAAAAAAAAGGAAAAGACGCTCTGCTTAATTAAACCCTGAAGTTCTTGCCCATGAAAGTCTGCCCAAACTGCCAATTAGGAGGCGCCACGTTGACGGAGGTCGACGAGCGGCGGTCACTGGCGGTGACCCTGAAGGACAGAGCCTGGCCCACGAGGGTGGCGCTGGTCTGCCAGTTCTGGCCCCAGTTGCGGCTCATGGGGATCCACTGCGTGTTGGTGCCCTTGATGCTCACGCGCAAGATGTCCCCTGCGCCGGCGACGTTGGTCACCAGCACCAAGTTGAAGTAGCGGAAGCCGTTCACCGTGAATCTTATTCCGCCTTGTTTACGGCACGGAACCCTGTTGTTAAAAAGAAAAAAGAAAAAAATTAATGAAGAAATTTTATTAATTATGGTTAAACCCCTCCTCGGTATCATTACTACTACTGTACTAGGTTTTTTTTGTTGACGGTTGTGGTTAGGGTAACATGGGCCACTGTTCCCCGGTGGTGTTCGTTGAGTGGGTCCCATAAAGCGCGTTTACGCTTTCTTTCTCTCTTTCTTCTCGCAGCCTCTCTGAGAAACTCGAATCACGTGCCGTTTCCTTCTCCTTTCTTTTCGATCACTATTCCCTATGCATGCCTTTGACCATTTTACCAAAATGACCTCGAGAACAACACTTGATTTTTCACTTCCCCAATCCCAAGGGCATTTGTTTTTTTTTTTTGCGTTTAATGAAGAGAAACATGGAAGGTTGAACGACAAAAACTGCCCCAAGAAACCAAAATGCACTCATACGTAAACAACATTTATAGCGGCATGTGAGGTGTTTTATTGCAAGTGTCTTTTTGTGTAAGAACGATTTTATGGGCAGAGAAAAAAAATGGCCGAAGCACACGGGTTTTGGTTTTGGTGGTAAATCTCAGAAAGAATAAGCAAAATGGACCGAAGAACTTATAGGGAACATTAGCCTTAATTTGGGCACGAAAAAAAACATTAGAAAGAAAAAAATGGAGTTCGAATAATAAGGTCAGTTACCGGCGGTAGTGGACGGGGACAATGCCGGCGCGGTACTCGGCGATCTTGAGGAACATGGGCATGGCGAGGTCGAAGTGGGTCCTCGGAGGGTTGCACCAGCCGCCGTGGTCGTTGGGCAGCGCGTAGTTCGGCGGGCAGAAGTTGGTCGCCGTGATGAGTATCGATGGGCCGCCGGGGTTGCACCACTTGCCGACCTGGGCAGCGTCGCACTTGAGCTCGAAGCACGCGCCGCAGCTCAGCCCGCCGTTGAACAGGGCCGTGCTCAGCGCCGCCGTGTTCACGCCGTAGCCCTGGCTGTACAAGTTCCCATAACCGCACGCGCCACCTAAAAGGATAATGAGAGAGAGGCAAAATATTTTCCGCATCAGAAGCGATTTTTTCAGTTGTAAAGTAATATTACTAATCGTATGGAGAAATAAAACGTACCCATCGTGCCGGATGCGTCGCTGCCGCCGTAGAAGGTGGCGTGTGCAGCCTGCCATTGGCCGCCGGAGTAGACGCCGGCGATTCTTCCGACGGCGGATGGTGTAAGAAAACAGAGGATGATAGCAACTGTCGTAATGCAGACGAACACCTTCATTTTTGCTCTTGGGGGTTTTGTGTGCCTTTTCTTGTTCGGAGAGAGAGAGAGAGAGAGAGAGATGTGAACGGAAAAATGTAAATGGAGGCGAAGGTGCACACAGCTCGAGTGGGGGAGTGAAGAGACGAGTGTACTACTTATGGAGGGAAAAGAAGGCTACCTAATTATACTTATTGCTCTATACTACCCATATTTGCTATTAATTGCATTCCGCACCTTTTTCCCTTTCCTTTTTTTTTTTATATATATTAGTCAAATTTCTTTTTTCTTTTTATCTTGTGGTTTTGAATTGAATCAACGTATATTTGTTTTTTTCTGCAATATTGGCAAGCAAGCTAAATTTCAATCTTTTGTTGGTTACTAAATAGAAGCGAGAAGACGAGAAATTCGATGTATTCAATTCTTTCAAGAAAATAGAAATAATATGAAATTTTAATTTATTTCTAATTCGAATCTAAATATGAAGCCCAAGAGTTTCACGTTGTTCTGCTAATAATGTAATAAATGCTGCACGACTCGAAGGGCCCATTATCGCGCCTAAAAGCAGCTCCCCGGGTATTTACTGCTGGCTATAATTAGAGTATTTAATTCTTCTTTTTCTCTAAATTGATTGGTGTATTCAACTTAATATAAATAACATTTGCACTCACTCTCCACCAATATCAACTGTTTCGTCTTTCGAACGGTAGCAATTATACCAATATATATTTAATTTGTCCCCGCTTTAATTTTCCCTTTTCTCGAAATAAAAAAGGTACACTCTACCTAACATAAGAAAATTTGGATCGGTAATTTGTATCACGTTAGCACCTAAGAAAATATTCACGCCAGCTGCCAAGAAATTGCTGACTTATTTATTGAAATTAGTTACATATTCTTGTAATTATCAAATATAGTAACTCAAAATTTTTAAATAATATACTTACTAAACTCTCGCATTCATATTTTGTCTTTACAAAGACAATTATCATTTATCATCAACCGCCTTAGCTTCGTTCATGCCGGACTCTTCAAGTAGTAAATCTTTAAGAAAAATATTATGCGATTATCATAACATTAATAACTTAGTAACTTAAATTATGAAATTGATGTATATTCCACAAAAGAAAATTCGCGTTGATGTATTCACGTCCGTCGCATTGAAGACGAGCCATGTGCTAACTGCTCTGAAAGTTCATATTGCAAAGCCCCAACCGCATGTGAACCGAATTATTCATTTTGTTCATATAAATTTCCTTTTTTTTTTCTTTCCGCAAAACACACATACGCATGTGACTCTATTTGTCTTTATTATACGCATTCTTCCTCTTTTAGTCCGTTGCAATAAAACTACAATGTATATGGATTGGCTTCGATTTAACTATTTTTTGGATAATCTCATCTCTTCATGGCGTTTACTTAATTATCATATATCGTCGAAAATTCACACTAGTAATAAATTATTTTTTCACTGATGTGTAACGATGAAGAGAAATTTTACAAAGAATCGGAATACAAAAGAGGTCGAGGCAACAAATCTCACGTCTTAATAACAAATGTGTAATACTCTCATATATGTATATATAATATATATATATATATATATATAATATCATCGACAAAGCTGTGCACAGAGTCCCCGAATCTGGGAATCGGATGGATTGTTGAGTGTGTACGTGCTGTTTTTGCTGCTATTCGAGCAGTATAGAGTGTACTGGTTTCCAGATTCCACAGCCTGCAAAAATTTCATCAAAAATCAATCACATCTCTTCAGATCCATCCAATAATAAGAAATAAATGAACTGGGAGATGTTGGGAATAAAAAAAAGGTTAAATAGCATATAACTCACATGTGGTTTTAAAAATAAGCATAAAAATCCCCTATGGTTCGAAAATAGCGTAAAGTCCTTTCCTTGTCATTTTCACCCCATAATTGGGGGGTACAATGCTATGTTTTAAAAAACACAGGGGGTACAATGCTAAGTTTTAGACAACACAGGCGGTACGGTGCTAAGTTTAAACAACACCGGAGTTACGGTACTAAGTTTTAGATAGCACAAGAGATTTTCACGCAATTAAAAAAGCATAAGGTAGTTATGTGCATTTAAATATAACCACTTAGCATTATTGCATAATTTACCCATAAAAAAATCCCTTTTAACCCAAACCCACAAGCCCAACATAAAAAGAAATTTATAAAAACCAATTGATAATAGATGAAGTAGTCAGCCCCCAGTAAGTTTATTGAGCAGGCCACAATTGTTTCATCTTAACCGACGTGGGATTGAGTTTGATACCACCAACAACTGACCTGGCACGAAACGGGCTGTGTGTTGCAGCTCCACCTCGACGTCGGGACACAACTGAGGTAATGGCACCACGAGCAGTGCTCGTTCAAATCCACCCCGCGGAGAAGCAAAACGAACCCGACGGTGAACCTACATTCCACGCACAAAATCCCTTCGATTACCCGAGAGAAAGTTTGCATCTTTTAATAAAAAGGAGTCTCGATTGAATCGAATGCTTACCCGGCGACGAGGAGGACTAAAGAAAGCAGCCAGAGCACGCACTGATACGTCTTAAACTTACGGTTAGATGATGACGGCGTTGTTGAGTTATATCTCCCGCTAACCCAACCGAAGTGAGGCCTTATCAAGAACACGAACCCGAGAAGAAAACCCGACAAGAACCCTCCGAGGTGGGCAAAGTTGTCCACGTGCGGGAGGATCCCGACGGCGAGGTTGATGGCGATTATTAGGACTAGGGTCACTAAAGCTGCTACCTGAGGGAGAAATGAAAGAGGGTTCTTGAAGTTGAAGCAACAACCAAGTTCTTACTACATAAAGGAGGTTTCATGGTATTGATTGATACCTTGTTGGCATACATGCTCCAGTTGGTAATGAGCTCGGATAACATTCCTCCCAAGAGCCCGAAGAGTGCACCGGAGGCACCGACGGATATGTTCGTCTGGATAAAAAGTGCGGACATCAAGCTTCCCCCGAGCCCGGAGATCAGATACAGCAAACCGATGCGAGCTACAGACGAGGATCAAATAAGACGAGTAATATAGCTTAGAGATTATGTTAGCTCCCTTCTTTTATCATGAGGTCGAGAAATAAGTGAAATGGTAACTTCACGTGAATTCTCGGTAGGCTTAAATAATTTTTCCGTCCTGTACGTTAAGAGAGGTGCACTTTAATTAGACCTAACTTAAGGGATTGCAATTTTAAGACATTAACTTTCGAAATGGAAGCAATTTAAGGACAACATGTGTCAACTGACATCAAGTTGGAATGCCACGTCATACAGAAGAGGCGATGTGGCGTTCAACTGACGCGTGTTGCCCTTAAATTGCTTCGATTTTATAAGTCAGTGTTCCAAAACTGCGACCCCTTAAGTTTGGGGTCCTGAAAGTGTCATCTCTATTAACAGATAAAACGAAAAAAATAATGAAGCAATTTCGAAAACTCAAACGTACCGAATCCGAATTCTCGCTCGAGTTGGATGCCGATTACGAGGAGGCTCAACATGTTGGCAAGGATGTGAAATACCCCACCGTGAAGCCACATACTCGATATGAGGCGCCACCCCTCGTGTTGGTGGACGACTTTGTCCACGTCTAAAGCACCAATCTTCTCTAACCTGAAATACAATGGAAGATAGATAATATTCTTAAACACAATGCTTGGACTGTAAATATGGGAGTTAGTGCCATATATAAACTCCCCATGAGACAAATGTGACATCATAAGCAAGAAGTAATAGATAATCTTGTTCGTGCCCTTTCACTCACAAGGCCAAAAGCATAAAAAAAAAAAAAAACTATTAAAATGAGGGTTTCATCTTAAAAATAGGAGGAGATGGCTCCCGGATTGGTACATTGAGTCAGACGGAATTAGTTTACATATAATCTCAGCACGCCCCCTCACGTGGAACGATTTAAAGGATAACATATGGACATATTAAATCCAGTGGTGGTGAGTCAAACAAGAGTGGTAACACGCAGATCGAACGTGTGTTTGAATACCGTGTTAAATAAAGGGTTCCATCCTAAAACCAATTATTGATGATGGAAGAAGACGACTCTTTGATTTATATATTGAGTCGGGCGAAATTAGTTTCTCGATGTGGGAAAAATAATTTTAGCAGAAACCATATCTACCATTATATTCCTTGTGCATCAGCTACAATCTCGGAAATATAAAGCCTCTCAAACGCAAGTAAAAGACAGAAAACGGTGGTGAATTGCCATCAATTGCACACAAAAGAGTATAAACAAGCAACGCCCACTTACGTCGCAGAGGAAGGGCCAAGGAGAGGGTTTTCCTTAAACGGCTGAAACGAGAATCTCCCGAGGAACCCAGCGAGGCAGGAGACGGAATTCTCGGGACAGTTGTTGACGGACATCGTAATAACGAACATCGCCACGTTGGCCACCACGAAGGTGGGCACCAGCCAAGGGAACCACTTCCTGAAATGCTTCACTTCCCTGTAGGCGACGCCGTTGGGGCTCGCGGTGAGCGGCAGCGGCGTCGGAGAAGAGTCGACGGGGTGAATCATGTTGGCGCCGCGGCGAGAGGGGACACGGATCTGGACGTCGTCGTTTGGCGCCGAAGAGGCCATCGCCGGAGATATATAGATATATTCCGTATCGAGATTCGTATGAGTCAACGGTGGTTTAACGAAATGTTTTGCGGGCAAAGAAGAGAAGGGAAGAGAGAACAGTGGTTGTTGAGCTGTTGATGTTGGGTGAAGAAATTTGGCTTCTTTTTTTCCTTTTTTTTTTTATTTCTCTGCCGACGCAAGAATCAGTTCTTTGTCTATATTTCTCAAAAACTCGATTTTCTTCCCACTGTAAAACACACACACGTAAACAAAAGGACAACAAGGAGAACAATTGTGACATGACAAAGCTCGTTTATTCAACATCAGTCTGACGTGGATTGTCTAAAGGAGAAGCCGTGGCTCTTCGACCCTTGGGAATTTTTATTTTTTTGTCAAATTAGTTAATAATTGGAATGGGGGATTACTTCTCTTTCTTTTAGGCTTTGAATTGGAAAATAAATCTCAAGTAGATGGCATAACAATTTGGACCCAAGTGAATGCACGTTGGCCATGATTGCTCCGAAAGAAATTCAAAATAATAGTTAAAAAAACATGATTTCACATTTGCCAAGATATATATACGTATTAAACATTGTTCATCCTTTTGGCGAAAGCGTCGACGCAAACCAACTCATTTTAATACTTGAAGTTTAAGAATGGAGCAGTTGACGATTTCTTACCTACTTTTTAGGAGTTTATCATAGAACAAGTTAGCTTACCTGTTCTAATCAACTCAGAGTGCTAATCAAGAGATAATTTTCTATACCGTTGGATGAAAATGAGAAAAACGACGGCGTTTTATGATATGAGAATATGCAGATTTCAAGTATATATATAATGTATACGTTCGTATTCTACAGGCTACAACAAATATACAATACAACCCAATACTTTGTGGGCATGACCATTTCTGCCTGATATGCATCATTCCTCAGCAAATTGGGGGACAATAGGCTGCTAAGATCAGTGACTCCCTCAAAATTAATATGTTCGAAAAACACCATCACCATGATTGACCCCATCATAAATCCACAAGCAGGTGCATAATCCACAGTTAATTGCAGGTGCATA
Organism: Linderniella brevidens; assembly: GCA_004919715.1. Classification (NCBI taxonomy): domain Eukaryota; kingdom Viridiplantae; phylum Streptophyta; class Magnoliopsida; order Lamiales; family Linderniaceae; genus Linderniella; species Linderniella brevidens. The sequence continues at coordinate 2,893,806 of SWDC01000146.1, forward strand.
ATCCACAGTTAATTGCAGGTTTATTAATATCCAAATCATTACCAGCGTGATATTATTGCTCCGGTGGAGCTTCCTCACCAAACCACCGCGGGGGATCGAACCCAGATCCTCCTGCCACATTTCAAAAGTGAAAAATCAGTTTCTGCAATTTCCCCATTTTTACTTGAAAATCGGGGGAAAATATAGATAATCTTGAGAATGCATGTGATTGGAGGAACAAAACAATGTCTTCTGACAAGTTTAAGAGCTCACTGACTCCAAAGATTCTCTGTAATGACTATTCATAGATTCTGGGGAGTCTTTGTAATGATGTCCAAGTGCCCATTACAAGGCCACGAGAGGGAAAGATTCAATCAAAAGAATGCAAAGAAAGAAAGAAATGGGACATTACCGAGAGGATTGCAGCGACACAATCGCCAAGCAGTTAAAATAGTTCCCTTAACAACCCCATACTTCCTGTAAGCAATCATCGAGTATTCACTGCAAGTTGGAACATAACGGCAGCTATTTGGTAGCAGCGGTGAGATTTCCCCTGTAAATTACAATCAACGTTGGAGCACACAGAACAGAAATACCCAATCGCATCTATCAAAAAATCGCAACACAAATGACTCCAATTCTAATTTTGACATCCTACGGTTCGGCTGTAGCATCACTAACTGGAAGATAAGCTCAAATTCTTACGAAATTGTTGATACGAATCGGAAACTGACTCACGTTTGTAGAACCTCAGCATCGACAGAGCCGCCTTGACGCCGGCGCTGTCCTCTTCTTCGTCAACTGACAAACAAACCGCAGAGACCAATAAATAAAGATGTTTTGTAAATGTCGGCGAACAAGCCGCTCGCAGCAACAATAACTTACCTTCCGAAGAGTTCTCAGCCCTAACCTCATCGAATTTATTGCTGCAAAAAGATGGGATGAAGTTACAGTTGTAGAGAGAAGAGAACGGAAGGCTGTGCTTTACAGTGAACGTCGAGGAGGAGGAGGAGGTGTAAGAGGCAACGTTTGCACGATTGAATTGGAAATTAGGGTTTATGAGGGAAAGGGGTTTACGGTAGTTTATACAGTTGACAGAAGAAACTAGCGCCATCATCGTTTCTGAAGAGCTCCACACAAGCAGCGTTGTTTCACAGATCAATGTTTGGGCTCTAATACTTTAGTTGCGAGCAATTAGCCCATATCGCTCCTGATAAATTAAATTTCAAAAATTATTTGGGCCTAATTATTTTTAGTTTGTATATTTGGAAAAGTTAGCATTTTAAGAACAATGAAGCAATTCAGTCGAGAATGAAAGTTTTAGGATAATAAGTTTCTAATTTTAAGCAATTCAAGAATAATTAACCCTAAAATCTGATTAAATTCCGAATTAACACATGTGAATAGTATTAACAATTAAATTGGGTCGATTTTTTTTTGATAACATATTATTTTCTCCCAAATTAGGTTTTCAGCGTTAATTGTATTCAAATTACTTCAATTCGTCAGAAGTAATCATTTGGACCAAAAGTTTTTCCAGCGCCACGTGAGATTCCTTCCTAGATTAATCGTCACGTGATGCTCACTTTTGTAAATTCCGGAATGAATCATTCATTTCAGCGTTAATAGTTATCAAATAGCTTTAATTTCGAAAATTATATCCTAAAATTGTCACTCATTCATTTAGTTGCTTCCCAAATACACGTGATTAAAAAATAATTTAAGCCAACTATTTACGATCAAAATTCTAAATTGACATATAACATGCATCACATCAGTAGTGTAACTAACAAACAATGTCACATCGTTATTACAACATTTTACGCTATGTACGCACGTATATAATAATAATAATTTTCCAATATCTTCGATTCACATTAATACTCAGGGCTCCAAGCCGAAAACGAATTGGAGGAAGCCGGCGACGAAGTACTAAGAGACTCATTCGAAGCGGAAGAGGAAGAAGCTCCTCCGATCACAAATGGCTTTCTGATCACCAACGGCACCACATCCTCAAGCAATCCTCCTCGGACCCCACGATCATAGTCCTCCTCGCGGATCGACCCGCAGGCACCATTTTCCCGTACGGTCCGACCCGGCCCGTTTCCGGACAACTCAACGTCATCCGGGCCTTGACGGTCGGGTCGGGCCTCGACCGGCACGGGCCGTTTCTGCTTCTTGACGGGCGGATCCGTGTGCTGATGACGACGGGCAATGGCTACGTCTTCGAAAAACGGGTAAGTGAAGTGAAGATGGAGCCCTTCGTAGGTTATGATGAGAGTCTCCGGGTCGTCCGCGGACCGCTCCACCTGTTTCTTGGCGCTGCACCTCGGGTTCGTGCATCGGTAGTAGCTTCTGCGTTTCACATTATTAATGGTAATCAGAATCTTACTCTTGGCAATAAAATATATAAATTCTAAAAATACGACTACACTTTCTTCAAGTTAAAGCTTTTAGACGAAGCCAACGTGATGTCAGAGCCCGTGCCCAAGAGGTTATGACTATGAATCCTTACGACCACCCTTAAGAAAATTACACGCCTAAGACTAGGTAAAAAAGAAATCAACATTGATGTTAATGGGCTGAAATAAAATATATGTTTAAAAATATAATACACTCTCTTCATGCTTAAATTTGTAGGTGAAGCGATCGTCCAATATGGTATCAGGGAACACGAATCTTCACAACCACTCATTTAAGAAAATTACAAGTTTAAGGATAAATGAAAAAAAAAAATAAGAATGAGAAAACATGATAAGTATAAAATATATAAATTTAAAAAAATAAAGATACACTCTCTTTAAACTAAAGCTTTTCGGTGAAGTGAACGTTCTATCACTGGCTTATCAATAGCTTTGACTATTATGTCCTACCTTGGGTGTGGGCTGTTCTTGATTGATTTCTGGCCGTACTTTCTCCACTTGTAGCCGTCTTCAGCCATTGCAGCGCCGCCCCAACTCTTGATTCTCAAGCTGAACTTGCTGTCCCCTTCGTGATTCATGCCCACCTCGTACTTCAAATTGTAATAATCACCAGAGGCTCTGATGTTCAACAACACAAATATTTTAATATATTCAATCACTTAACTAAGATTCCTCCAAGACCAACCAAACATATGCATGAAGATGAATAATAATCGAATAGAAATAGTAACCTATGGGCTTCTTGTTCATCAATTGCATAATTTGTCTCCGTTGACTGGTCGTGGGGAATCATGAAGAATGGTGACATGTCGTCGAGAAGCTCTTTCACTAGCTGATCGTCTTCTTCTTCTCCGGTTAAAGCACTGAAGTAAGCAGTGAGCTCCTCATCCATAGTTAAGTTGTAAGAAATAATTTTATGAGTTAGTGAGTGAGTGTTTAAGCGCTTGCTGGCGTTAAACTACTTATTAAAGCTGGAGAAAAAAGATTAGGTCATTGAGAGAGTGGAGCAGATGGAGAGGAAGGTTTCAATGTCTGTGTCTTTGCATTTCTCGAAAACTTCGAATTATGTCTCAGCAAAAGCTTTTAGTTGGCGTGGTTGCTAATATTTTAGGGAGATAAGGTAACGCAACGGACACATATATACTTGTTTATTAATTATTACTCGATCTTTTTTACGGAATTACTTACTGGGTTGACTTTTGTATATTTCCTCACGATCAAGTGATGCCAACGTTGACAGTTATTACACATTATTATTATTTTGTTTTTATGTTATTATGATTATTGTTTTTTCTAGAATTTTGCAATTCGGGAGATTAGGATAACACGAGAGGAGGGAGACATAGGTACAAAAACAAATGATCCACACAACTGTAACTCCAGTGCCCATCTTCAATATATTTGTCTCCGCTTGCTCTATTTCTTTATTATTATGTATTTTATTTTATTTGGAAATTTAAGATACATAATTAAAATTTAAAGCCGAGGTGGGTTCATAGATTATATACCTAACCATGCATCTTTAAGGTAAAGCTAAAATGTCAAAGTGCTAAGGAAGTGACGCTTCATACTTTTAAGTGAACTGTTACTCTTGGAATGTATGTTAATTCCTAGAGCAGTTGAACTTAATAGAATTTTCTTAACTAACAACTAACTATACGGTGATCGAGCCAAGAAAGACTCTAGTGGAAAGTCAAACTCGGATTTCTTAAGAAGAAAACCTATAATTAGGTTTTGATATATTGAATTAATGGTTCCCTTCGAGCGAGGGCAACGTATAAGGGTTTCATGTGAGTTAGTGTTGTTTGTTTGTGCGTATTATTCGTGAGTTGAGGGGTTGACTTTTGATATAAGTCCGATGGATTATGAGCAGAGGGACAAGAGTCAATGAATGATAATTGGCGTGTCGGGTAGTGATGTAAGGATGAAAATGGGTGATAGCCTTCCGCAAGAAAGTCAACCCTTATTTGGACACGTAACGATAGGGTGGTCCACACGTGTGGCGACGTCACATGTGCGAGGAGGGGTCAAGGACTCGAGAATGATGCAATAAGAAAGAGTATCCATGTATTCGGAAAAAAAGAAAGAAAAAGAGGATTCATGTATAGTTTAGTTGTAGCAATTCAAATTGAAAGTCTTCATGAGGTCATGTGGATACAATATTTGTATGATACCTAATAAAATATGGCCCGTTTGTTGTCCTATATTAGACCACATAACATAACTAATTAATCATTTATATTGTGTTTGATTTCGTATATTCCATTCCAACCCAAGTATTAATTAAAAGCCTAGTAAAATATCACGGGCCTAAGTATAAATAAACTTACTGAAATAAGATGAGGTAAATTATCTTGGTCTTCATTATATATAATTTAAACTTCGACCTAGTTTCCAATCATGCACTTTTTTCAGAATAAAAATTGGGGCTTTACCTACTTATCATTGTCTCATAGGCTGTAATCGTCTTGAGTTCCCCTCAAAATAATGACTATTGTAATAATCTAATTGTCTAGTAGCTTCTTGGATTGCTTTTGCTCTCATCAACTAATGGGGTTTTAAAAGGCTTGCTTTGCAATTTATAAGTAAAATATATTATTTCCCGTAGTGATATATAATAGATTCAGGGAATAAAAACGAAATAAAGAAAGGCTAAATTAGGGTTGAGGTCCACTTAAGAAAGTTTCTTTAGAAATCAGATCCCACAATGTTTTAAAATATAGTGAATGACCCAGTTTAAACTTTCATTAGAGATAAAGACCTATTTGCGATGAAATGTCTAATATACTCTTAGTACTTCAGAAAATTACTTAAAATGCCATTGTAAAATACCCTTCATATACACGAATATTACGAGAGTATGCCATCGTCATTATCAAGCGATCAAAACCAAGAATTTCATCTTCACTTTGATGATTAAATAAGGAGAATTCGATCTCAATTTGCATATGGATCTTAGTAACCGAGGAAAACCACGACATTAATGTTCGACGATGTATGATCTAAGCTTTGTAATGAATTTTCGTCTAAAAATCATGTAGAAAATTGAAATGGGGGAAATCTCGATTTTAATGGCCGAATATGTTGGATTCGACTCAATTTGATCATGGGTCTTAGTAATCGAATGGTATTATTGATGTTAATCATGGTATAACGAAGAATTTTGATGGGACATAAGATTGAGCCGTTTGCTAATTAAAAACGTTTAGCGGGTAACACTTCATGCTTTCTGGATAACAGTTCATGCAACAAAAATACCACGTGCTTTGTAATTTATAACAAATGTTGCCGCAAAACGAACACATAAGTAGAAAAAAATAACGACTCGTCACCATTAAATAACACATGTTGTACACAAGTAAAGGCAAAAAGGAATAGATCGGAAACCGCCGGCAACACCCAAAAAATACTGAAACCGCTCGAATCTCTGACACAATTGACAGGATAAGATGAAATCGACGTCAATTTCTCGTGTAATCAACGAAAAAATATGAAGCTTATCGTGTAATATTGCGTTAAATATATTTCGAAAATCTCGTTGAAAAACGGGTGAAATCTCGAGTTTAATGGTCAAATAAGGTGGATTCGACTCAATTTGATCATGGGTCATTGTAATCGAAGAAGATTATTAATGTTAATTATGGAATAGCGAAGAATTTTGATGAGACCTAAGATTGAAACGTTTATTAATTATAAAGTTGGTTGGTAACACTTCATTTATCCTGCATAACAATTCATGCGTTCTGGGTAACATTTCCTGGATAACAAGCAAAAGGCTAAGAATAATAGACAAAAGACAACCGACGACACCCAAAAATCAATGAAACCGTTGGAATCTCCGAATGTAGTGAACGAATAAAGTTAAATCGACCTCAATTTCTCATGGGTCTTCATTATTGACGAAAATTTTTAAATTTGATAATGAAATAATACTTCAAACCAATTCAAAAATCTCGAGGTGAAACCTCAACTTTAATGGTCGAAAATCGTGAAATCAACCCAACTTGATCACAAGTCTTGATAATGTAAAGAAATTATTGATGTTCATCATGGAATAATGCGAAAATTAGTTTTCCCCAAAATTGAAATATTTTTTAGCGTAATAACACTTTATGCACTGATTATAACACATACACATCAAATGAAAACGCTTCAGTAAGAACGTTCTAGAAGGTTCTAGATTGTCAGAGAATATTAATAGGATAATGACTGATATTACCACATTGCCTTCAAATAATACCACATGTCTGATAATAAATAACAATATGAACTCAATTTATAACACAATTGTAGATATTGGTACTGCATAATATCTTCTCAGTACCACATTACTAATTCGATTAATTTTGTTCATAAATGCACTTTTTTTCCGGATGTATAAGATTAACATTCATGGAAATAGATGATATGATAAAGCTAAACCACCAAATTCCTTTACAAATCACGTTATGCGAATGTTAATGTAAAAAGTATAATGTTGAAGTCATTAGTCATGTAAATATATACTTTTTCATTCCAAAACTTAGACTATATCAATCTCAATGAACATAACTTTACGAAATTCATCACAAACTTGTTCAAAGTTCAACATTAAATCATGAATAACATTTTATAGACCATATTCCCTAAATCCTAAGCTCCAAACCCTAAACCCTAGGCCCCGAACCCTAAACCCTAAACCCGAAACCCTAAAAATTTTTGTTGTTGCGTCCTATAAATCACAAGTTGTACATCATATTACCAAATTTTTGTGTCGTAAATCCTTAATCTTAACCCCGAAACCCTAAATCCAAAAACAAGCCTATAGAAACCCTAGCATGTAAACTGCAATCTCTAACAAATCATTCATTTCGAATAACACTTAAACACTTACTGGTAACACTTAATCCTTTACTAGTACCCGTTTTATGTATTTTAAGAGAATTTCTAAGATTCCACCAAATATCAAGTCGAAATCAATATGCATACCACACCACATATAAATCTCAAACCCCAAATATTCAAATTTAGAAATCACGAATAACATATATTATGATGCAAAAGAGATAGTAACCTATGTTTGCCAACAAAGGACCATATGTTTACATGACTAATAACCTCAAAATTTGACTAATAACATTAACATTCGAAGATTGTATCTTTTAAAGAAGTATAATGGTTTAACATCATCAAATCTTATATTTCCATGAATGACAATCGTATACATTCGAAAAAAGCAAATTTATGAGAAAAATTAATCGAATTATTGTTGTGGTATTGGGAATCTATTATGCGGTACAAGTATTTACATAATCGTTAAAAACTAAGTTGATATTGTTATTTACAATTAGACATGTGGTATTATTTGTATGTAATGAGGTAATATTCAATGCTAATCCAGAACCTTCTAGAATGTTCTTAATAAAATGTTTTTCTTGCGTGTACATGTGTTATATTTATTGCCGAAAGTGTTACTCAGTTCGAAATGGTTCAAGACTCATCATATTTGTCAATAATTCTCGTTGATTTTTAAGGCTCGTGATAAATTTGAGTTGATTTAACATTATCCTGTCAATAATTTCGAGTTTCCCCCTGTTTTTTCAACGAGATTTTAGAATTGAGATTAATGCAATATTCCATTATTCTTCCTTGCTTATCAAGACCCAAATTGAGGTCGATTTAACCTTATTCGATCACTAAAGTCGAGATACCAGCAGTTTTAATGTTTTTTTGTGTGTTATCGGCGGTTTTCGATCCATTCCTCTTGCTCGCATGCGTTTTACTCAGGAAGTGTTACACATACTATAAGAATTATTACCCAAAATGCAAGAAATGTTACCCAACAAGCGTGTTAATTCATCTTTTTTCGAATAATTTCGAAATTCCGCCAAACGACGAGCGTGAAGCCAACACGGTGGTACAACGTAAAATTCAGACTATGGGTCACTCGAGTTTATACATAGTACCCGCAATTTTGGCCGAAAATATTATTCAATTCACAATTATTTTTCCGCGTTAAGAATTTCAAAAAATTTGCATCCCAAATAATACATTCGATAACGTTAAGATCAGAAAAAACCGTCGATTGCACATCGAATTTGATTTGTTGCAGGGGCGATGCTCATGAGAATGAATATGAAATATATGAAAAATGTCAATCGTCGAAAGTCAATTTTAGTATATTGATACCACTTATTAACCATATAGGAATGCAATATTGACATATAGTAACACTTCACACATATATAAGTGATAACAAAATACCGTAAGATAATAACAGAAAAGTGGTTTTTGATACTTCTTCTTATAAAATATTTAGTAAGGGTATTTTTGTCAGTTCGAAGTTTGGGTCCTTTATCCTAAATTTTCAGCGAAATAAATCTTTAAAAATTATTTTTTCACTGACAGAGTCTGAAACCTATTTTGAAACTATAATAGGGTCTGAAACGAAATTGCCCCATAAAGAAAGCGTATACATGTTATCTTGGTTAAAAAGTCGATTTCTCTTGAAACAAAACAACGGTGGAATTTCTGGCGACTTCAAATATACATTCGCATAAACAAACAGCAATGCGATGCGATATTATATTTGAAGTGGAAAGCAAAATCAAAAATACATATAATACATTGTTTGTTAAAAGAAGCTGAAAACACACAACAGAAATTGGAAAAAAAAAATAATAATAAAATTTTCCTGCTGGCGATTTATTTGTCAATCTGGTTGAGCTTGCCGAGGCCGTTGCATCGTGCGCACACGATTTGAGCCTGATCCTTCCTGGCGGCGTTGGCCCGCAGCGCCGAGCCCGATTTCCTCACGAACCCAGCTCCGTCGCACTCCGGGCACCTAAACAATAATCAAATCAACGCAGCAATCACCAACTGTAACAACATAACCAGATGAGAATTATTACACTGTGACGAATTATTACAGGTCTTTGCGAGAGAAGAGGACGGGGAAAGCAGTCCCCAGCAACGCCACGGTGCAGGCTCCGGCGATCAGGTAGGTCGTTCCGTCGGGTGACACGTCGCCGACGGCGGCGACCACCTTGAGGGGCTTTCTGGTTCGGTTAGCTTTCTGGGCCGTAAAATGCTGCGTTCTGCCGCCGTTGGACTTGCTGAGCGGTAACAGCGCCGCCTGCAGAGGAGCAATCGATGCCATTTTTTCTTGAGATTCTTCTTAGCGTCGTGGGGGATATTGTTTGCTCGTTTAAAGTCGGGTTTTTGTAGAAGCGACGAGTGGATAAGAAGGGAAAGGGAAAATACATTGTTCATACGAAGCGGATAAGCGTGTCTCGCTTTGACGATTGAGTGAGTGGACACCTCAGCTTAGGACATTACATCGCTGCTACAGTTGAAAATTGAAATATCTCCTCGTGAAACAGCCTGGCAGTTCGGTAAGGTTAAGTCCTTTTCCACACACAAAATAAATAAATAAATTTTAGTCGGAAAAACTATAAAAATGAGTCACTAACGCCTTGTCTGGTTGGTCGGTTTATATTTAGAAGAGTTTAAAATCGTAAGATTTATATAAAACTAATTAGTATGTATAAAATAAAATGTGTGTTTAGTTAATGAGTTTAAATAAACTCACTTGAAATGTGTGTTTATTTAAATCCTTGTAAAATGGTTTAAAGTTGGTATATGTAAACTCATACTTTATATAAACATGAACCAAACACTTCAATATAGTCTAAACTAACTTTTAAAAGGTCTAAACACATGAACCAAGCATGACATAAGTATATTGGTTTTTGTTTTTGGATCACTATGTTTGATAATTGCAAAAATAGGTCACTAACTTCATATGTCCAAACAAAATTAGATTTTCATTGCAGAAACATGCCACTAACTTTATATGTCGAACAAAAATAGGTCACAACTTAGTATGACAGTAAAAACATGTCTCTAACTTCGTATGTTGAAATAAAAAAGGTCACTAACTTCGAAGATAATGACCTATTTTTGCTTTGTGGCCTATTTTTTGTTTGGACATACAAAGTTAGTGATTTATTTTTGCAATTATTATAGTAATTCAAAAACGAAAATTAGTATACTTAGTGACCCAATTTTCTAATTTTGTCGTTTTAAGTTCAACGACATTTTACGAAAATAAATATCTAAATTGAAACAATTTAAGGACAATTTAGAATGCATGAGTTGTACTTAACAATTAAATTGTGGGGAAATCTTACGTGGCACCGTATGTATATACTGATTATAACCGAATTTTTTTCGATGAAACGTAAGATTTTACCACAAATTAGTTGTCTCATGAACCTCATGTGCGTTGATTTCCGACTAAAATCAGAATTCATGCGTTAATTGACCTCAAATTGCTTCAATTCGTAGCGGGCGAAAATTTCCATTCGACCCGTTTAACTCAAATTAATTATCACATGGGGCTACATGTGTACTAAAATTAGATTTATAGGGTAATTGTACCCGACCCGATTCACATAAATTCACATGGGGCTACAATCCTTTTAGAAATTAATTCACAAGACCCGATTCAAGTTCTTCCCTTTTCCTCTTCCTGCTCGATTTTAATCCCGGGTCGGGCACCGTTTCGTCGTATAAACCGAACCATTCGACCTTCAACACGGTCACAGGGCTCGAAGGCCCGCAGAACCATGGCAGATTTTCCCAGTCCTCCAACAGTTTCTTCTCCAAGAGCTTTTGGCACTTGAACATGTCCTCCTGTGTGTAATAACAATAAGAGCTTGGATCGGTTATTATTACATTGACAACCCCAACAAATGCAGATAATTGCCGATGTGTTGAATATTAAATTTTCACCTGTTTATCTTGTGGGATTAGAGATTCAAGACTTTTGAGCACTGATGCATAGGGAGTACTTGGATCTTGAACATATATGCATTTTACTGCAGATATGGCTACAACAGAGGGCTGAAACTTGAGGAACTCTGAATCTAAGAACACCGCAAATTTTGTTATTAGCAATGATATAAATTCATGCAAATGAAGCTGTTTTTAATAATTTATGCTATACCTAAAACAGCCCTCAGGAGTAATTCCGCAGCAGCCTTTGATGAATCTTCCACAAGAAGGGTTGCTTTGTTGTTGGCTTCATCAACACCTTGCAGAAGGAACAAGTCTATGTATGAAAGTGATGTTGTGGAGTCCATTTTCCAGTCTAACGCTTTTAAAAGCGTTAGTTCCATTCTTGCGATCAAAGATGAAGCAAACGAATTATGATCCACCTGTGTATGTAATAATAAATCCATCGTATAACTGATATAAATGAGATAATATATATATATATATATATATATATATATATATATATTTGTAGAAGGGCATAAATGAAGATAAGCAAAAACACTACCGCAGCCACCTGAAACTCATGCAAAGAGATAGTATTTGTTTCGTTGAATTTGCAAGCAACGGACAAGCATGCGACGGAGAGCAGCTCGAACATCCAACATTTCCAACCCTAAAAATGTAATAATAAAGTAACATATCCCATTATATATATATATATATATATATTTATATATATCTTAATATTCAGTTCAATAACTGTTAAACATGGTTGTCTCCTTAATTACCTGGCAACAACAGACTGAAATAAACCGGTCCAGATAATTCACGGCATTGAAGACAGTTCCAAATGAGAGGTTCAACCTGTTTTGGGACTTCATGAAGAAAGAATATATATATATATATATATATATATGTATTAATAACACACACACACACACACAGTTGAATGAATAGTAATTAAAGGATGTGAAAAACCGAATTAATAATAATACCTTAACGAACCATTTAACAGCAATAGTTCTTGCTCTACAGATGAAGCCGCCGTTTGAATTTATAAGGCTCGAGTAACCAGGCTCAGGCATGTACCTCGATTCTTTGCCTAGAAGAACAATGAAATTCTCCTTCGCATCGTCATCACCAGTAACAATGAAGCGTTCCTTGCATGGGACATGATTATCAAGTTCTTCGTCTTCGGGAATCATCAGCCAACAAGAACCCATGACTTCCTCACACAGCAGGCTCTCCATTACATGCATGCAAGAGATGTCTTTAATTTTATGAGGAGAATGTGTCTGCTGAGTGATATTTATCAGTTTATTACAAAACCTCCACACACACACAGAACAAGAGAGACAAAGCATGGGCTTGTGGTGGTTATAAAGTGGTGGATGATGAAGGGCGGTTATGGAGGAAGTTGGATCATGAGATATTAGGAATAAATAATGGGAGACGACACGTCCCTCATGACACGGGTTAATGTTAAGAGATCAATGATATATACTCTGATATATATATATATATATATATATATATATATATTGTGATGATATTAGTTTTATTTTGCCAGCAGAGAGAAGTGATAGATTTTGACTGCAGTAACACATTGCGTGATCGCACGAGGAACGACCCCGTTTCTTGGTTTTGCCTGGCCGAAATAATTTGATTATTTATTATGATATTGATTTGGGGTCCTTATTTAGGCCCGATGATATATTTTTTGGAGAATTTATTACACGATGTGGTTGTGTTGTGGACCACCTTCGAGCACCTTTTTCAGTATAGCATAGCAACCAACCAGTGAACGTTACTTACTTTTAAACTCGATGCATGCGAAATCAAATGTAATCATGAATTCCGTTTTATATTTCTGGTCACTCGAAACGTCCTTAAACGGCCCGGACAACGATGAACCGGTCGACCCGACCCGGTACTCTTGATCCATGACAATCTCTTGCCAATAGTGGCAATAAATTACAGATGACTACACTTTAGCCAATTGGGCTATCTATGGATGAATCTTATTGGGCCACTTTCCACGAAATGCCCATTTTCTTTCGCGCATGTTGTTAGTGTTGTCCCTTCCTCACACGATGAAATCGCACGTGCCCATAATACATGTCCTATTTCGTGTTCCAATTTAGCTTAATTAAAAAAAATAGTTTTTCAATATCGAAAAATATATGATAGACTATCAATTTAATTGTCATGAAACAAGGAATAATTCGGATGCGTTTATTTATTTTTATCATATAAATCACATAAAATAAGAATGATTTTATGATTAGGTGGTATATGAAATAAAAAATAAAAAATAAATTTATGAGTCACATGATTAAAAAAATCTAAGGATCATGATGAGTGGGACAAAAAATGGAACAAGTACTATGGGACATGGGATTTCATCTGCTACCTCACGGGTCTAGCCCAGTTGTAAAGAGGATGAATATATATAAATGTCTTGCTCAAGGGTTCGAATGTCGTTACCGACGCTGTGTTGTGACGCTCAGAATTCGTTTTAGATTGAAATTTTTCGAAGCTTGAGGACTACGGTAGCATTGTGTATAGGATATTGTTCCTAAAGAAAAAAAGAACATAAATAAATTAGGATTGTCCCTACAATTTTTTTTCCTTGTGTCATTATGTGGGGTGAAAGATGAGTCAGAACCAGCTTGACCGATACTTATCTCGAGCTCGATACTCAAGAGCGGTCATGGGTCAAGCTCGAGCTCCACGCGTATATTTCGAGTTCGAGTTCAAAATTAGAAAAAAAAATATGCGAGTCTCGTCCAAATAGCAAATTGCCTCTTAGATAGGCTTAAATATTATTTTAGTCCCGGATGTTAAGAGGGGTAGCGTTTTAAGGACACTTAACTTTAGGGTGGCAATTTTAGTCCCGTAACTATAAAAAATGGAGCAATTTTAGTCCCATAAAGCTGGAAACCTAATTTATGCCGGAATTTGTACACGTGGCTGCCGGAAAAGCTGACGTGGACTGATTTTTTTTCTCAATCGCCACCTAAACGACACATAATTAATAAGAATATAAATAATAAACTAATTCATAACAAGATAATTAATAAAAAAATATAATAAACGATTGTCATATGGGTTCTGAAGAGAAAATCGATTTGGGGCAAACTTTTGAATGCAAACTTGATTCATCGTTTATTATATTATTTTTTTATTAATTATCTTGTTATGAATTAGTTTATTATTTATATTCTTATTAATTATGTGGCGTTTAGGTGGCGATTGAGAAAAAAAATCAGTCTACGTCAGCTTTTCCGGCAGCCACGTATACAAATTCCGGCATAAATTAAGTTTTCAGCTTAATGGGACTAAAATTGCTCCATTTTTTATAGTTACGGGACTAAAATTGTCATCTTAAAGTTAAGTGTCCTTAAAACGCCACCCCTCTTAACATACGGGACTAAAATAATATTTAAGCCTCTTAGATATGTACATGCTCATTTTTTCCATGGACGAAGGGACATAGAAGAATATATACATGGTCAACAGCTGTCCAAAAAACGACTGAAATCGGGAATCTATGACAATTAAATTATATCCCTGTGAAAACCCTAATGGTTTAACATGAATATATAAAATAAAATAGATCTCGGGAATTAGTGAAAGATCTAAGGAGAGAATTCTACATAATATCAAGATAGGCTGGCTAAGAATTATATATATTCATCACCATTTGATGCATTTTTTTTATATTCAAACAGTTGGTGATTAGTACAATATATAATAATTTAACACGCACATACCATTCCATTTTTCTATATTCAAACAGTTGGCGATTTGTACAATATTTATAATATTACACATACATACAATGTTAACTCACTGTTCGAAGCGGACATTCGATGCCCACGTGCTCTCGTCTCAAATCTCTGTCTCTGCATTCCATCAAAACCAACTAATGAAGATATCTAAATAAACAATCATGTCTAGAAATTCGAGAAAATCAATGTGTTGATAGCTGTTTTTAACCAGGCTTATCGTCTTGTATTTATTTATATAATGACAAGGGAACAAATCAAAAATTACTTTTTTTTCATTTGGGTGTTCGTTTCACTATGTATATCCATTACCAAGAATCAAGAATCACGGATTAAGATCCATATTTGGAAGAATAAGTCTGAAAGAGCCTAAATCTACTAGTACAATACAACTTATCTTTTTACATATTAGAGAGAGAGCCTACGTGTTTCCTGGATCTACGAGTGATGTAAAGCAATTAAATTAAGCATATTTAATAGTATTTATATGAATTAGTATTTTTATTTTTTGATTTATGCTACACCGCTATATATAGGGCTAGGGTTTGAAGAAGTTGCTGATTGATAAATGTATTATTTTGTTATTCCTCTTACACAGATAAATCTATTAATATAATCAAAACGTAACAGAAGAACAAACAAAATACCCGCAGTTATCGCGTCGGAGTCACCATGCTATAATGATACTCTCCTAACGAATAAAAAAGGGTATGTTTGAAATACTTTTTATTCAAATGATTCCTTAGTAGTTGGTGGCATTTTTGGAAGCATTGAGAAAGCAAAGCAAAAGTTAATTAGAGTACACAAGTGCATGGACTTACGCTATCTTGTATAACAATAATACTAGTAATGAAATGATAATAATATAGTGAACAATAACATCTAAGAACGAAAAAGTGAATCCATGTTGGGTTGTATTTGACTTGTTTGTCTTCTTCCGAATGGGAAATACTTTTTACCTTTGTGTGTCTTATGGACACGTGGATTCAAAAGTCGATATGTTCTTTACAAACTGCAAGCAAGAAATGGTGGGATCATAAGATTCAAACTTAATTTCAATTGAACTGGAAAGAAGGGTTTCCTCGCAACACAAACGATAAAAGCCACACTATACATATGTTAAGGAAAAGAGATGGTTATATTTTATATGATGTCTTCTCTTTGCAATAATTCACTTCACCTTCGGTGCATCTCCAAGCCTCAACTCGAGATCCAACTCCTCCGAAGCAAGAGAACAAGGTTTAAAAACCTCTGATTTTTGTAGAAATTCAGTTTCTATCGAAGCACTCGAGTTCTTCACGAATATATTATTAGCACTAGGAGCCTCCTTAGCTTCAAATCTCCTCCTCTTGCAGCTTATTGCCACTTCTTCTTCACCTTTGGATGTATAATAATTTGTTTGAAAAACAGCCAAATCTAATAAGCTATTCACTGACAACCCTTTGGTGGAAAAATCTTCTCCTTCAAGCTTGTAACAAGAATCATCGGGCTCGTCAAGAACTGCTGATTTCTTACCGGGGTTGACCCTGATAATCGAACCTTCCAGAGATAGGCTCTTGGGCCAAGATGAATAATAGGGCTGCGATGGGACTATTAGTGATTGCTCCTTTCTCTTCTTCTCCATACAAAGGCTTTGTGTGCTATCCGAATTAGGACGTTTCAAAACCCTAATCACATGGGAATAAGAAACCAAAGGACGGTGACCATTATTGTACGAGGAGGAGAATAGGGGAGGCACATCATCCTCAGATGTTGTAAGAAGATTTCGTGGAGGACAAGTCGTGGTTGCTGCTGGCGATTGCTTCAGTTTTGCCCTATCTCTCCGGTGAACATTCATGTGGCCTCCCAAAGCTTGAGCCGAGCGAAACTCTCTCCCGCAGAAGCTGCAAGAGTAAGATCTCGGTGGCCAAACGCATCCTTGGAGATTTTCCGCAGCTGTGTCTTCAGCGAAAGCAAGCTCTTCCCACGAAGAAAAATAATTAGAAGACTTCATCAAATGGTTTTAGCTTCCGTTGCTTCGATCGAGATTAGTATACTTATTTAGTATATACTTTGAATGTTTTCGAGCAAATCAGGTTTTCTTATACGCAAGACTTCTCAGCCCGCATCTGAGATCTTGACTGTTGCAATGCTGTGTTAGGGATGTGGATGGCGTTTGTTTTCTAGTTAGGGTTTTTATAATTTTTTTTGTCTTCCACAGAACAAAACTCAACTGTTCTAACGTCGTTTGTCGTGGAATTATTATTATTCTTTAACATGGGCCCTTCGTTTTTCTCTCTCTCTCTCTCTCTCTCTCTCTTTTGTTTCTTTTTTTTAATATTGTAATTTGTAGGCTTGTAATGCGGTCGAAAAAAGCTGCGAAAACATGATGCTATTTGCTAACTAATGATTGTGCCAGTAAAAGACGTGGTCTTTCATTGTAGATAATATATGTATATATATATATATAATTATCGGGATGATATTTTACCATCAAAACACCAAGCATCGAGCACAGACGGCACGTAATATATTATTAATTATATATATATATATATAATATAAATCAACACTAATATAATATATTTTAAAGAATATACTCGTAAGGCACCGGATTTTCAATGAAGGCGATATAATATGAGATAAGAATCCATGTCCCACTTTAGTGTGTCATTTTTTGTGTCACTTATAAAAATATCATTATATCTTATTCCGATCATTGTTAAAATATCCGTAAATTATATTACACCTTAAATACTATTATAACGAGTGCTTAAACATAAACACATTATTAAAACATTGATAAGCACTCGATACATATTTTTTTGTGTTATATTTACTTTTTTGTGTTTACGATCAATGTTATATAACTTTTTCTGTGTTTAAGCACTCAGTATAATAGTATATACTGTATAATATTATTTACGAATGTTTTAACATTGGTCGGGTGGGATATAATAATACTTCTGTAAAGTGACACAAAAAGTGGCACGAAAAATGTGGGACTGATATCTGGTTCCATATAATATATAAGGATGATTGTTAGGTACGCATCTGTTGACCAATCAAATGAAATCGATTGGTCGTCCACTTTAGTCAAAGCTTAGACGTTCATTATACGCAAATCCATGAGATTAGAGAAAAAGTGAGCCCATATTTCCACATCGTATATATGTCTAATATATATATGTATGTATACATGTAAGCAGGATGTGCAGTATTATTACATAGGTTAATCATTCTGTAATATATAATATGTGGGTTCGGATATAAGATTGACATTTTACTTAATTCACATGTCTTCATTCTCAACTTGATAGAATAAAAAAACTAAGGGTCCTAATCGGGTTTTTGTTCCTTAGTTTCAGGGACGGGACAATAATGTGAAAACGTATGGGAGATTCATGAAACACGAGAAAATAATATAACCTTTATATACAACATGACTCGGATAATAATTATTTGTAGAAGATCTTGAAACGGCTATCGTCAATGACCATCCATAACACAGATTTTACTAATTTTTTTTAATTTATCGTCATATTTCAGCAATCCAAATCAATTAAAAACGACTGTCGGTAAATTACGAACATAAATATAAAGAAACGTTACTGTTCTGCAACAGTTTCGAACTTGTTAACACTAATTAAGACAAAAAGGTTAGATAGTAACGATAACATATTAAATAAAATACACTGTAGTATGTGTGCGTTATCTATATGTATAAAGCTTCAACAACAAAGAATAACAACTTTGGTATGCCACCATTTTACACTTAATTTTTATTTATTCAATTTTATCCACACAAATCATTTTTTAAAATACTTAAAATAATGCAAAATTAAAATTAAATTATTTTTTATATTAGACTATAAATAACCATATATATTTATATGTTGTTGGCTTAAAATACTAGTATATATAATTAACACGTAGCGTGTAACTACCGCTGATTTAGATGAGTCTATTTCATTATTTAAATGGGCCGGAACATACTATGCTAGGCAAAGGCTATTTACTTGGTCCAAGGACTCGACTGAGGTGGGCCCAAGACCGTTATCGTGGCCATAAAGTTTTAGAAATAAATTAAGTATTTATATTTTAATCACGCATTAAATATCTAATAAAACTACCCTAAAAGATTAATATCACAAACTATTCTTTAATATGAAGGTCGATTCGGCAGATTAATAAACGTTTCGCTATTAGTGGACAATACGCGATTAGGATAAGTATATATAACCAACCTATAGGTTATAATTACTAATTAAAATATTTCGATCGGTTTCTTGTAATCATTTTTGCGTTTTATATTTTAATAAGTTAAATTATGGGTAATTTATGATAGGCCAGGCTGTTATTATAGTACCAAGGCCTCTCGCCAGTGTCTTTAACGAAGTTCTTATGCAAATGAATAATGATTGTTTATTATGCAGTTATGGCCTAGAAATTAGTAAACTATCGCAATTAACGGGGAAGAAAAATACTAAGAAATAGCTAAGCAACACCTATGAAGACAATAAGTTTGTTAAATACAAGAATAAAACGTGCTAAAAACATTATATAAAGCACACGAGCCAATGTTTATGTGATATTTATTCCATTTTCATATGGGCATATGGACCAAGTGACCTGCAAATACATCAATCTGGTAAATTACACTAAAGATATGTCTATATTTGACAGGCTCACTCAAAGCAGATATTAGCATGCAAGCACGCCACTTCGATAAATTAGAGTAGGGTATGTCTACGAATGACAGTTTCACTCAAAGTAGATTTGAATCTGAAACCTCCTTACAAAGACCATGCGTGCCACTTCGATATAATGTAATAAAACTTAATGTCAGATTAATTCGTGAAGTGATTAATGAAAATGGTCATTGATAGATACATTAAAAACATACTCCCTCCGATTTTTAATACCAGCCGTTTTAGATTTTGTTTTTGTTTTTAAATAGAAGTCGTTTTCACATTTTCAAGACAAAATGTCTACTACATTTCCAATTTTATCCATCCTTTAATAGGTGGAAAAATAATTACATTAAATAAGATCAAACAATTAATCAAGGATATATGGGAAATTTCTCTCAACTTGTTAAGGGTGTGTTTGGTTTGTGAAAATTAGTAGGGAAAAGAAAATGAAATAGAAAAGGAAAACTAGGTTTTATGTTTGGTTGATTGAAGAAAGAGATAAGGAAAAGAAATGAAAAAAAATTTTAGCTTGAGTTTACACTTAAAACTATGAAAAACTAATTTCTTCACCAAATGGTGAGAAAAACGAAAAAAAAACTTATGAAACCCATTTTCTCTCCAATTTTCTTATCCACACTCATTTCCTTAAACCAAAAACAGCCTTAACGACTTGTTTTTAAAATCAAAGAGAGTATATAAACTAAAAATTTGTTATATTTTTCCGTAGAAATCAATTTAGCCAACATTCAATTGAATAAAAATTTATGTACATGCCCAATATATACATAAATAAGGGTATTTAAAATTGAAATTTAAATTAAAGATTTTTCCTCTTTTATATTTTTTTAAGCGGTGGATATGGGTCAACCCTTGCATTCTCCCAAATATAAAGGACACCCCTTCTCAGCTTATAACACACACAAACACACATACAATAGCTATAATGGACAAAAACCTGGGCAAAAGATGGAGTCTTCAGGGTCAGACAGCACTTGTAACTGGTGGCACAAAAGGAATAGGGTAATGAATTATTATTAAATCTGTTGATTTTATTTTCTTTGATTTTTCTTTTTTTATAATCATAATAACACACACACACACACATAGATATGCTATAGTTGAGGAGCTTGGGAAATTTGGTGCAAGCGTGTACACTTGTTCGAGAAACGAGGTTGAGCTCAACGAAAGGCTGAAAGAGTGGGAAGCAAAAGGGTTCCAAGTTAAGGGCTCCGCCTGCGATTTATCGGACAAAAGGCAAAGAGAAGAGCTCATCGGTGCTGTTTCCGAGGCCTTTGAGGGCAAGCTCAACATATTGGTAAGCAAGAGTAATAAATACTTCCAAAGAAAAAAAAAATTAATTTTGATAATTAATATGAGATAAAATGGACGGACTTACACGTCATCTTGTCGGCTGGCTGGTGGGTGCTGGCGGGCCACACACAAGAAGGGACAAAGCCGGCCCACAGCGAATAAATTGCACAATCATGATTATCTCTCTCTCGCTCTATAAATATATATATATATTATATAATGTATTAATATTAATAAAACTCCGGAAGAAAATCATTTTTGGCCACTTATGTTTATCTTATAGCAAATTTTGGTCCGCAGTGTTTCGATTGTCAAATTTAGTCCCTATGTTTCTTCGATTTGAACCAATTTTGGTCCATCGATTAGATTAAATGTCGTAATAGCGGAGTTTGTCATGAAAATCGCACATAATATATGTCTGTTCATCTTAGAATCTCTTAAATTCGTCTCATTCATCCCACAATTTAGATTTTGTGATTTCGATTTTTAGGGTCGTATTATGATATGAATGAGACGAAATTAGGGGAGTTTAAAATAAACGGACATATAAACAATATTTTTGAGAATTGTAATCACGACAAATTCCGTCCAATTTGACGTTTTAATCCAGTCGAGGGATTAAAATTTGTTTAAATCGAACAACTATAGAGACTAAACGTGGCAAACGAGAACATCGTGGACCAAAATCACCCATCGGTAAACATTGGGGGCCCAATCCCTAAAACTCCATTTTTTGTCAATTTCCTTCACTGTCGGCTTCTTGCAGGTGAACAACGCTGCAATAAGTATGCTCAAGCCGGCCTCCGAGCACACGGAGGAAGATTACGACCGCATAATGCGGACGAACACGGAGGCGCCTTACCACCTGAGCCAACTCGCTTACCCTCTCCTCAAAGCCGCCGAGAACGGCGGCGGCAGCATCGTCTTCATCTCTTCTGTCGCCGGCGGAATTGGGCTGCCTGCTATTTCTGCTTATGCCGCGTCCAAGGGCGCAATAAATCAGCTGACTAAGAATCTGGCGTGCGAGTGGGCCAAGGACAACATTCGGACCAACGCCGTGGCTCCTTGGGGCGTTAGAACGACTATTATCAAACCCGTGAGTATTATTATTTCTTTATTTAATGTTTTTTGTCCTACATATTTGAGCGACGCCATTTTAAGGAATAAATTAAGAGCCTATGATTTTGGGACAATCAGTTTTCGAATTGAAGCAATTTGAGCATAAATACCGCTGGCAATCTAATTATTGTGAGCCGCACTGCACTTAGCATTTAAATTTGGGAAGAAAATCAACAATGGATTTTTAATTTTTTTTGTCACGTGCACCCCACGTATGTTAATTTCGAATTGAAATTAGGTTTATGACATTGATTGTCTTCAAACTACTTCAATTCGTCGGAAATACTGATTTAGACCTAATTTTTCTCATTGCCGCGTAGAATTTTCCCGAAATTAATTGTCATGTGTGACCCCACTTGTGTTATTTATAACCAAGTGGGTAGAGTAGCAAAACTATTTTAAAACTTATTATTCTAAAATTGGTACGGTATAATTATGTTCAATATCAAGCCTTTATTGAATTTTATTATGACTGTTTTTTTTTATTTATTATTTATATGGATATTATAACAATAGGAGGACATTGATCCGACAATCGTTGGAATGTACGCCCCACTGGTCGGTCGGACGCCGATATCGAGGTATGCAGAGGCAGAAGAAGTGTCGTCGGTGGTTGCATTTCTTTGTCTGCCAGCTGCTTCGTATGTTAACGGGCAGATTATTTACGTTGACGGCGGATACACGGCTGGCCCCTATTGATTTCTTTCTTTCTTGCATGCATTGCTTCTTCAACACCACGTTCATTTCGCTTTCAACTGCTTCTTCGTCCTCTCTAATAACCATATTCCCTGTCATTTTCACTTTCCATATAATGAAAAGACATGCATGGCTTTATCAAAACCCAGCAATGCAAGCTGTAATTGCTGAGATGTTTTCATTAAAACCAACATTGCTTGCGTCTCTCGGGCTATGTGTGTACATAGACATAGTGTTAATTTCTAAGCAGGCCTTGAACTTTAGGGACCCACACGAAACCAATTTATTTATTTATTTAATTTATTAATCTGGTCTTATAGCCATTAAGAAGCAAGAAACACACGCAAGTTTCCAAATCATATTGGTATTTACGTACACACAGCATCGTTGGTAAGCAGAAACGTTTCAGGGGTTTGAAGCGTTAGCCACCTGACCCCGCTGCAGCAATTGCATAAGCGGCCAAAAGATATCCAGGCGATGGAAACTTCCCGAGGTCTGTGCACCAAAGGGACATTACAGAAAATTTAAATGATTTACCCATATAATTAAAACAGCTTGTGACGAAAAAGGTTTTATTTTTATTTTGGAAGTAGGATAAAACAATACCTCCACAATGAAGCAAGCCCATGAATTAGCACCAGTGCTCTTGTCCATCACACCTCGAAGGATGGTCAATTTCAAACGGTGAATGACATCGGCTATCTCCAGAAACCGAGCGTGGTCACTGCAGAGCATCTGATGAAACGAAAACACGAGCAACGGTCGAAGACCTTCTCACGATCAAGAATACAACCTTTTTTTTTTTACGTTCTACCGTAACCCAAGCGAGTGATAATCAATATATATACCTTTATAACCATGAGCCCAGGGTGGTCCAAATCTTTCACAACAATGGGGCAAGATTGTTGCCCTTTCCCTAATTCAAAAGCCCAGCTCGTGCCATTCTGATGATGATGAGAGTTGACTTCAGCTGCTGCTGTGATCTTCTCCTCGGTTTCCTGAGGAAGGATTCCCAATTTAATATCGTTGGCTTTCGCGATTTCTCAAATTATGAGACCAAAGTTCAAAATGGACTAAGTATTTAAGGAGAATGTGAGACATGAAAAGTACTTCCATAGATAGATAGATGCATCTCACCTTCTCAAGAACTTGCTCCCTCATCTTATCAGCCCGATCGATGACACTATTTAAGAAGAGCATGTGCTTTATCGTCGTATTGAGGAGCCCATCGATGCTACTCTGCATTTACAACGAAAATGCATGGTAACTACGAGGCAAAAAACTTTATTTTTTAAAGGAAATGTCTACGAGCAGAAACATTTTCTTTCACCTTTCCACTGTGGGGGACGAGTTCACGTAGCTCCTTGATCCTGTCTTGAATCAGCTGCCTATCCCGAGGCCTCGTCCTCTGACCGTTTCCACCGCGGCCCTTTCTCTTGTTGCACGTCGACGGTTTTGAAATTTTTCCACGGCTTACGAAATCCGATTCTCTTCTCTGCTGATGCTTAGATACTGAGGCACCATGTTTCGGTTGACCGGTTCTTTTAGAGGAAGAGAAAATCTTATCAGACGACATACTTGTGGAAGATGCATTGGACCCGTTCGATGAATTATTATCCTCCGAGATGCTGCCGCGTGCATCGGGGACAACGGCGTCAGAAAGTTTTTCTATTTCGGTCTCTCTCGTAGAAACACCGAGTATGTCCACGCTGTTGAGGGATTCTCTGTCGTGAAGTGAGGTGCAGGCGCTATCAAGGCTCGAGATGGATGAAATTGTGGCATCAAACTCGGTCGTTCCGCCAAAGCTGAAGAGGTTGGTTCCTGTTTCAATTCCATCAATTCCTCCCACGGATTCTAACTCCATTAATTCTTTCAAAACGTCCCCATAAATATAGAAGTCATCGTTATTCGATAAAGCCCTTGTAATATCCGCAAGAGATGAAGATGTGACGTCCTCCGCCGAATTTAAATTGCTTTCTTCATACAAAAATTGAGATGGTCCGATTTTGTCCTCGACCGCTTGACAGTCATATAAGTTGTCAAAAAACACATCAGCAGTTATATTCCAGAGGTCTTGAGCTTCGAACATGGGCATCATCATATGATTGAAGTCAATAACCTTCTGTTCTTCAGGAATGTTCAGCATTTCATCTGTAGTTGGGCCATCTAGGTTCCCGACGGCGAGCTGCTGATATGAAGGGTACCTCCACTGAGTATATATGGCTTCGAATTCTTTCGTTACGAAAGAAACTAAGGTGGGATCTTCAGGAACCTGCATTCATCAGAAATTTGAATATAACTAAAGAAACAAACACAAAAAGACTTCAATTCTGAATCATAAATTCCGCACACTGAAGAAAAAAAGAGAGCAAGCATCATAAAACAGTTTTTCAAGATAAGAAAATGTGATTAAACCAGACGTGAAAAGATGATGAAAGGCATTCATCATTTGATGTCCAAGTAGCTCAAAATCCTTTCAATAGTTTTAGATTCATAAGCTAGCAAGATTGGTTACTATCCTAAAACTACAACTATAATAAAGTGAAGAAGATACTCTACTGAATTAGAATACAGACCATCTGAATTGATCCAAGCTGTAGAACTCCATAGGGAATCAAAGGGAGAAGCAGTATCGTCTGCAGTTGCATCAATCATTAAGGTCATCATCAAAAACCTTTATTCAAGATAAGAAATTATAAAAGAGGAAGTGATGAAAAGAAGAATTTAAAGATTACCTTAATACCAGCCGCGAATTGAAGCAGCCACTCGTCCGAGAACTGTTATTATTCACTTAGTGTTGTTCATAATTGATCAAAACATAAGCAAACATTGCTCGAATCAGATATCATATCATTACTTAAATACTGACCTCGGGATATAAGATAGAATCAAGCACATCAGAACCAATATTGTCAGGGTATATCCAGGAAGATTTTCCCACAAGAGCCACTTCTCCGATAATGCTGGATTCAACAACATATGATAAGGGCATTAGCTATAATCTATAGGTCAACTTAACAGAAGCCAAATAAGTAAAACCCAGGTTTCACTATCTGCTAGATGCTATATGCACGTCATTGACCAAATGGATACTCGACAGAATACATACAAGTTACAAAATGTAATATTGATAATGAAACCCTGAATCCAGCTTTTAAGCTACGTTCAAAAGCTGATTTTACATTTAATTGTGGAGAAGTTACCAAGGATTGAAGTATCAAGTTACATTTTAAAGAGCAGAAGAAAACAATGAAGTATAACTTGCATGTCTGCATGTATGTATGAATAATTTTCAGGTAAATTTAACAAGAAGATAGATCAATCTTACCCCTTTCCCAATACATGAGAAGCAGTAGACATTTCCGCTAATGCAAGTCCAACTGGATATTCACCGTGATCATCATCATACAGATTGCCACTTGGTCCAATAATGGGATTTATGGTCTTCATAGTGTCACAAAAACCATCTTCCCAAACCAAAATCCTGAAACGAAGGCTTCAGAGTCATAAAATCTTAACAGAAAAGAACTCATATCAAGCATATTTCCCAAGAACTCATTGTAATTTGACATGGTTGCAACTGGACCCCCTTAATCACCAGTTGTTACAGATTTTTTTCATCATTATTGACTAGGCATAACGCATCCCATTTCCTAAATGAAAGGCCTCTTACTATGAGGAGTCATTAAATTTTTAATCACAGCAAACGAGATTAAGCGTATGAAGCCAACGAAATAGAATATATCTACCAGAAAACTGTCAAACATGGTTGATTAGAAAAAGGATTGAAGTTCACAGTCCCAAGGCATCAAGATAATTATAACGGTGACTTAAACCAGAAATCGTTTTAAATTCTTTACGATATAATTATGGCAATGTCAACTACTTTCACATTATGGGAAAGGGGGAAAAGTCTATCTTTTTCGGTGATTCAGAGACGGCATAAAGAAGGTATATAAACTAGCTTGAATGGGCTAGATCTGTATGTCACATTCTTAAAGTCAATGATGGGGACTATATTCTTGCATTGATACACATAGAAATCAAAAGATTCGTGCTCTATGGACCATACAGAAAGCTCCACTGCAAAGCAACAAAGAGAGAGAAAGTAGGTTCAAGTCAACTTACATTTCATCTTGGTGACTGATCTTCCAGAAGACAGCATAATTCCAAGGAGAATGACGACAAAGACTTTGTAGGAACGGGCGCAAGCAACTAGTACCCATGGCTTATAATCTTACAGTAACTAATAATCAGTATAGTGAGAAATAACAAAAGCAACCAGCTAATCCAGAATAAAAACTAACTTCCTCGATAAGATCCTCGTCCAGCTTGAACAATTCGCAAAACAACAGCTCTTCGTTTCATTGGAGGTTCAACAGGTTTCAATAAATCCAACATACCACGCATTTCTAGGGAAATTGACTTTGATAACACTATTGCCAGAGAACAGAGGGAAGATATCAACGCAAAGAGAGGAAACTATTCTCTTTCGAAGATCTCAATAGTCTTCAATTGCCAACGAAGTCTGAAAGAGTTGCAAAGAAAAGAACATAAACGAAAAGCGCGATGGATTGCTTATGTGTACAATAACAAAGAATCTAGGAAGCTGAAAGCCTAGAGATTTCGCTGGAACAACTCCGTACTGCAAAAAAAGAGGGATAAATCAGCTCAGAATTGTATGGTCGTCGTACTTCTCATAGCAACAATTACAAACTACATCATACTTCAACAGTAATCGCGAATCGCATAGAAAACTCAGCAGGATCAAGCAAATCACAAATAGAAAGCAAAGCTAATCCTGAAACATCACATCACACGATGAGCATATACACCGTAAAGTAGAAGACGACACACTCACCCAACGCGTATACTTCAAATGACTGAATCGTGATAGCTTTCGAATTCGTTTGCCTCCATAGTATGTTTGTTGAAGAACAAAGCAGAGGTCTTGTAAGAGGAATATTAGTGCCACTAGTGCTACTACGGAAATGCGAAGAACGGTGGACGAGGCAGCTTTTTATTTATGCAATATAATATAGCAATATTCGATTAATGTAATGCTATATATAATGATTGGGCTACCGGCCCACCACTTCATATATTGATAATGAATTTGGATGAACCATCTTTTACTTTATATTTTCCTTTCTTGTTTTTTTTTTTTCTGTAATTCTTTGACTTGCATAATGATTCTATTTTAATCTATTTGTCGTTTTCCGGAATCGAAATTTTTCTAGAGTTGGATTTAATAATTCTTTGATTGTGAGGAAGTTGAATTTGGGTTCCTAGCAATTCAATTATTAATTTATAATTTCACGTATTTAATACTATTGAATTTGAGGTTATATGTTGTTTCTCAACTCTCTTCCGCAGCAGCCCTTAGTTTCATAGGGTATTCATGCAATTATACAAATCGTTTGAAATAAGGCAGGTCAACTTTTAATCGAATAATAACGCCTATAAATCCTATATATTACTGTTTGGTTTTACGTAAAAACTAACGATAAATTTAAGTATAATTGAGTGATTAGATGTGTAATTGTATTACCTCAAAAAAAAAAAGATGTGTAATTATTCTTCCAACGAATAAAAAGAGGCGGCACCGAGCACAACTTTCTGAAATTTATATGGCATGATACTAATTTATAATAGATAAATATTACATGATACTGAAATGATGACTGATAAGGTATAATTATTTATACTCTATCACATAATCATGTTGACAGTAGCCAGCCAACAACTATAAACTTAATAAATTATCATCGAAAGTGACAAAAGAGGAGAAAAAGAAGTTATTTATTTACTTGATGATATGGAAAAGCAACTTTGCTTCTTAAAATTTTGAAAATTACTTGCTTGCAAAATCATTACGTGCGAGTATTTAAGTGCACCGACCACGACTATATTATTCACATATATCAACTGCTTGTAATATCAAAATTGACAATTGAGGTATTAGCACCGAAAGTGACGCCAGATGACGACATCATCCTATCAAATGATATTAACATAAACTAGTAAATATGTATATATATATATATATATATATATATATTATATACAAGATGTATCAATCAATACATGACGATCACGGCTTAGACTTAAAGTTGGGCCAGTGGAGTTTGACCTAAAAAATTACATATTATTGTTACTCTGTCAAATGAGTTTGACATTAGATTATATCACACAACTTGAGTAGATGATATATAGACGAAATTGAATTTGAATGCAATCAACATCGAACAAGGCAAAAACGTGTTTACAGAGCTTTTGTTCATGTTGGGCCCATACGAGAATGGGCCCATCATTCCAGAGAGGCCCAACTTTTGACCGAAATAAATGATGCTAATAATAAATCGTGCCTACCCAGCACGATGCGAATCCATCTTTGCGAAGAATTGACATACCTTTCGTATATTTTAAATTCAACGTCTATTATCAGTTTTATTATTTAATTCATTAATGTATCGTATACAGTGACGAGTGGACTCTAGTAATAACTAATAATTAATAGCTTCCTTCCTTGAGAAAAATACCAAATAAATTAAAGCTTCTGGTGACACCTATCAAGTAATTAATCAAATATACTTCAGAAAATGCCAACTCGTGATACATTTTTCGTAATTAAATATTTATTATTTATTCCTCAAGGCTTCTTCAGCAAGAAAAAGAACTAACCTCAATGGCCTATGTCCCCAGACAATTATTACAGATAAGCGTAATTAATTATTGCAGATTCCATTATCACATTTGATTAAGTCTTATTCGTGCAGGCATCATCGAAAACAACGCTTCATCTAACTCGATCCAAGTCTAAAAAATAACGTTATCTTCTCAAACAAAAATACTCAACGTGTATTCACTTGTATCTATCGTATATATCAACGTCTAATAAGTTATAATTAAGCATCAATCATGTTATGTATAATCAATGTAATTAATGTCATAATCGCAAAATAAACGAAAGTGCACATTTTTTCTTTCTTCTTCAACTAACCAAAACATGATCGAATGAGAGATTAGAGCCACAAAGTAAAACAACCACCGTGAAGACACAGTCATATATTATATTATTTACTAATCTAAGATTTGGTGGGATGTAATAGAGAATGCAGTTACAACATAACTTTCAAAGGTTATTCGTGCACAAGTGTCATGATGATCTACCTGAAACGAAAACCCTCTTTCGCCATTAATTCTTTAATATGCTTGAAGCTTTTATATATATATATAATATATATATATATATATATATATATTAGCGTAATCAACAGCTGTGAGCTTCATCCTTTACGCCACGTCATCATCACATCTCCCAATTCTTTTTAAACCCCACCAACACAGAAAAATTCACAGATTAGCTATGGAGGGCCTTATTCCGTTTGTTTATAGAGCACTCACCCAATACAAGAATATAAACGAGCAATCGGGAGTAATAGGGGCGTTGCTGATGCAAGAATCTCCCTCGGCTTCGTACTACATGAGGCTCCCCGGTGACTCCGGTAGGTTTTCTGCTTCCGATGTTAAGGTATTCCGGCAAGAACAAGGCTCCTCCGCCGTTTCACAGCCGGTCGCCGCCCTGAGAACGGCCGTCTCTGCCGTATCTTCTGTTCGTCATGAGAAAGCTATTTGACGTGAAATCACGCGAAGCGGTGTAAGTATATGTTACATGCGTTTGCCCATGGAAAGCCAAGGGGCGTCGATATTAGAATTCGATAATATGTCGTAATAAAAGGAATGTCAGAAAACAAATAGTTTTCTCTTTCTTTCTTTTTTTTCCTTTCTGTTTTCGTATGTTCGTTTTCATGTATGTCGACATATTATGCTTCGTGGAAAACCGAAAAAGGGTTCACAAACTTGTGTGTATAATGTAAAAGCCCCAGCTGCAACATGTGTGTGTATTTGTTGGTCATCATGTTAAGTTTCATGGTGTGAAATTTTTGTGTACTTAATTGAATTGGAAGGAGTTATAATAATAAATTATTATATGCCGTAGTTTCGAAATTAAGGAATAACAAGGAGATTTTTCTCCCACCGAACCCAAGACCTAAATAATTCGTTGAAAACATTCCAATATGTAAGTAAACCACATAGTCGGTTTTTTGTTTTCTTTCTACTTCCGAAATCCAAATTTGAGTTTGGAGGCAAAAAATGAGTTTAAGATTTATTAAAGCATCCAAATAAAAAAATATATATAAGAGGACCCATGTTTTAATAATTTTTTCCCGATTTTTTATAAAACCTTTTTGATTTATTAAATATTTTCCCAATCGAGTCTGAATAACATCGTTGTCTAATTTGTAAAGATGTGATTATCTTGTGTAGTATTGGAAGGTAAAAGTAGATTTGGAAGATATTCCACGAATATGTTCTGGACTTTGAGAATGATTTTAATGATTGTAGAAGAAAATATCTTAGTGTATTTTTTAGCTTCGGAATGAATTTTTCGGATGCATATATATTTTAAGGAATATTTATGTTCGACTGTTCAATTAAAGTCTTATAAGGTAATTACAATGAACACCCTCGTATTTATTTCCTAATGACGTCACTGTAATTATCTGAGAAAAAAAATTGTGCCGCCCATTGTTAATCAAATGTATATTATTGTCAGCTAGTAACCAATGCTCTTGACTTCTCAACCCACTCTGGACCTTGGATTGGATATGTCACCACGAGATTAATTAATTAAACTCGTGGTTTTGAATAAATAGTGATCTCAAACTAAAACCAAAATAAAAATAAAAGATACAAATTCATGAAAATAATTAACCTACAACACGCGTAAAAGTAAGTTGCAGATAAAAAGAAGCCAAATAACGCGTATAAAACACGACACACGTGAGTGTGTACCTCCTTACATGTGTATATCTATTTAAATTTACGTATAACCACGACACAAATGCGTA
The DNA here is from genome assembly GCA_004919715.1 of Linderniella brevidens. NCBI lineage: Eukaryota > Viridiplantae > Streptophyta > Magnoliopsida > Lamiales > Linderniaceae > Linderniella > Linderniella brevidens. The sequence continues at coordinate 2,925,473 of SWDC01000146.1, forward strand.
TACAATATACATCCTCACTTGGTAAATGTCAAAATTGATTTGATATGAGAATGACAATTACCATTTTATCCATGGTTTTAATTTATTCCAAATATATCATCCAAAATCAAGTTTTTTATATAATTAAAAATAATATAAAGTTAAAATTAATATCATAATTTCATCGATTAAACTGATATTATATATCAGGCCAGAAAAAACTAATATTATATATCTTTATATTTAAGTACTAGATTGCCAAAAATATTAGTAAAAAATAATTCCTTTTCAATGTCATTATACTGGGCCCTTGTGCATTTGTCGCGGAGTCGAGGCCATATTAAATGGCCGGCCCATTCCCGTAGAAACACGTAAGGAGGAATATTCGCATCCAACGGCCCAGATTTGGCTCGAGAAGATTCTGACGTATAAAGTCCAACTTCTTCACCTGCTCGCAGTGGGTTGTCATTCATAATCACAAAGGTGACTGCCGCTCTCTCCGCCGATTCGTCTCCTCCTCGCGATTCACCGCGCATTTTATTTCCGTTTCATCACTGGTGATTATTATTGAAAATTGATTGTTCGTCGTCCTTATTTTCAGTCAGGAAAAAATGGCGAACAGCGATTTGACGCATTTCGAACTCAACACCGGAGCTAAAATTCCGTCGGTAGGGCTGGGAACGTGGCAGGCGGATCCCGGTGTTGTCGGTGAAGCTGTTAAAGCTGCTATAATGGTCCGATAAGATGCATTCTCTGTGTGTTTGCATGCGCCTATGGATTGAAACATTATTTGTCTGTATACCATTGGTTTCTATATCGTCTGATATTTGATAGATTTAGGTGTGCGCACTAGAATTTTGGATTCGATATCGCATTACGCTTCGTATGTGTATTTGAAACTGGAGAAATAAAATAAGAAAATGACTTGTGGTTTATGCTTGTGTTTTTCAACGTTGATTAAGCTACTTGAGGTGATGGCTTATTTTCCTTTTTTTTTTCTGTAATTTCTTATTGTAGGCTGGGTACCGCCACATTGACTGCGCCCGAGCTTACAACAATGAAAAGGAGGTATGCTATAATATAATATATATGCTTCATGCCTGCACCATTATTGCGGAAAGCCTCAAGAGTCAAGACTTGGTGTCTTTTGATATTGAAGAGATAATACTTATGATCAATTGGTAGCTTTAGTACATTCTGTTTCGAGGAAATGATAATTTATGTTGATTGGTAACTTTAGAAATCCTGCAAATAGTGCACCATTTAATTGGGTTAATTACTAAGCCTGTCAATATGCTAACATCACTTGATCTATATTCTAAATGTTTTTGCTTCTTCGGGCAATGCGACTGATGCCGAAGAAAAAAGGAAAAAAAAAGTAGAGGTCGCTTATGGGCTTGTGAAAATTTGAGTTGAAAATTGGAGTTGTTGTGTAGGAGTAATAACCAAGTACCAGTTCATGTGTATGTTATGTATGCTTTTTATGTGTTGTGAATGGATGTGAACAATCACATGATTCGAAGACGATAATGCATGTTTATCTGAAGATATTCTTTCGTTTCTACTAACACTTAGTCTGTGTCTTCTTTCGCAGATTGGTTCAGTTCTCAAGAAACTCTTTGATGATGGAGTTGTGACGAGGAAGGACCTATTTATTACCTCGAAACTCTGGTACTTATAAGATCATAAAACTTTTGATTGATTATTTTATATATATAGTTGGCTTTGTTTCGTAACTAAAATTCTTCTGTAGCTTATGGTTTAAAACTAACTGTCCCATTATCCAAAGCTTGTTTTAGTACCCGATATTTTCCTAAAAAATGTTTTCAATCATATAAGTCAATATACTGTATCTTCCCTTCCCGTATGAGTATGTTTGTTCGTGCTTATAGGCATCTCACAACAGCCACTGCATATTGTCTCCATGATTCTTACATCAATCCCTACTCAGGTCTAACAAATTCGTTAACTTGTGCAGGTGCAATGACCACAACCCCGAAGATGTATCTGTGGCACTCGACAAAACACTAGCAGACTTGCAACTTGACTACGTTGATTTGTACCTTGTATGTCACATTCTATAAATTCTTATCATCATAATTTCATTTATGAATTACAATCACGCGATTATTTACGAAGCAATTGGATACTTAATGTCGTCACAGATTCATTGGCCCGTCCGAATGAAGAAAGGGTCCGTTGGCTTCAGCCCAGAAAACCTCGTCCCCACGGATATACCCGCAACGTGGAAGGCCATGGAAGCACTTTATGATTCTGGAAAGGCTCGAGCCATCGGGGTCAGCAATTTTTCGACTAAGAAGCTCGGTGATCTCCTCGATATCTCCCGCATCCCTCCAGCTGTGAACCAGGTCGAATGCCACCCTTCGTGGCAGCAGAAGAAACTACGGGAGTTCTGCAAATCCAAGGGAGTTCATTTGTCTGTGAGTTCCAAATTCCCCACACGATAGCTCCCTCTTTTTAGAAGAAAAGATTATTTGAAGTTCTAGTTTCTTGAAATGAAATTTTAATTTCTTATGGTTAGATAGAATTATAAGATAATTTTTTTGTAGGGTTATTCTCCGCTGGGTTCTCCGGGAACGACGTGGCTCAAAAGCGAAGTCCTTCAGCATCCTGTTTTAGTTTCGGCGGCGAAGGAGTTGGGAAAAAGTCCTGCACAGGTGTCGCTTCGGTGGGGGTTGCAGATGGGCAACAGCGTTCTTCCGAAGAGTACGAATGAGAAGAGGATCAAAGAGAACTTTGATGTTTTCAGCTGGAGCATACCCGATGATTTGTTTTCCAAGTTCTCAAAGATTGAGCAGGCAAGTTTTTCCTTTTTTTCTTTTATATATATATATATATATATATATATATATATATATATTTCTCAATAATGTCGAACTTGTTATGTTTTCAGAAAATCTGAAATCAACACAACTATGTCCATCACTTCCATCACACACAAAATCAGCTAATGTAATCTTTAATGACGTTGAATTTGAAAATAGTGAACCTGAATGTAGTGGGCATCGTTCAGAAAAAATCTACGTACAACTTGAAAAAAGTTTGAAGAGTAGATTTTGTTTTTCTGATTCTTTTTTTTTTTAAAAATTTAGTGGTAAAATGAATGCGCAGGCGAGGCTGCTTAGGGGTTCTTCCTTTGCCCACGAAACGCTCGGGCAATTCAAGACGATTGAAGAACTTTGGGACGGAGAGATTTAAGTCAGAAGAATCTCAAATCAAATTACGTGTCTGGTGAGTGGTGGTTTACCTAAACTTGAAATAAATGTTTGGAACAAGCTTTTGTGTTTGTTAGTTAAGGAAAATCTTGAATGAATTCATGCATGGCATTCAACGACGTTCATATCTGTCAAACTTTGGATTACATGAATAAAGGGGTCGATTTTTTCTCAAGATTGGTCTCGGTTCACATGTTATTTCCGTGCCCGATTTATCACTGTACGAAGAAGAAAACTTTAGTACAACATAAACATAAGCAACGATTATGACTTCATGTGTTTATAGAGCAGCAGCTTCCGAAGAAGATTCACTTGCAATGTTCTCTATTTCTGCAAATTGGAGCAGCAGTGATTCTTTTCGAAAGCAAATATTACCAAAATCGTAGAAACATTTTTGAGAAGTTTTAACTTACTCGATGAGACATTTTCCGGCAAGGTGACGTATCTGGGACACGAGCTTCGGGATCCAACATCGCAATCCCGAGGCTGCACGAAAATATTACTTCCAAAAAGAGAGACATTTTTATACATAAAACCACAAGCAAAAAGAGAATAATAACATAGAACAAAATTGAAGAAAACTAAGAAATGATTTAATGTTCCTAGAACAAACAATCGATGCCAGAATTTGAGTGGTCTTCTAACCTGTAAATCCTTGTAGAAACACAGTCGAAGCTCCTCAACAGCATCGCCTGTGCATTCGAGTTCCGGAGTTGCGTTGAATGCGTTTTGAATCGCATAAATAATTCCCCCCCTAAAGGGTATCTCTCGGAATTCGACGATACATATCCAGATTCTCTCAACATTTCCTGCATTACAAAATGTACTAAAAGCTTTAAAAAAAACAAAACAAATAAGATTTCTTCATGTTGTAGTAATATCAATTATTGCCTGAAAGGGATCTTACGTACAGTGACATTATATTTGAAGTAAAGATTGACGGCCTTCACAAAGTAGTCATATTCATCTTGTACAACTGGATACGTACAAGTTCCATGCTTCTCTGAAAAGCAAGTAAACGGAGAGCAACGCCAAATTTTATTCAGTTGAAGTGCTCATCAATGGAACTTCTAAATATACTACCATTCAAAGACTCACTAAAGATAAAAAGAGATAGGATTCACATTGTAGACTCATAGAAAATTAGAACTTCCAACATTATATTATAATAAAATGTGTATATTGTTAAGTAACAGGTATCACGCGGAACCACTTTGATAGATACATCTAACATAGCAATGTGATAGGCAAGTCCGATAAAATGAAAAAAAAAAAAAGTATGATCTTATGAAAATAAATTAAGCCATAGGAGAAGAACTCACCCCACTGTACCTCTCCATATCCGAATCCACACATGAAAAAGAAAAACCAGTGAGTTTTATCAACTTCATGCTATAGTCAAGTTCATATGGTGCAAGTAGGGTAATTATCACAACCTCATGTTCCCAAAATAGTCCTTTTCCACCATGACAATCTGATGGAGAATCGCAGCTTAAAGAGGGCCAATTGCCCATCAATGTAGAAATCTGCATTCCCATGTACAACAACACGTGAAGCAGCTAGCCTAGAGTACTTATTTCGTTCAAGATAATACGCTCGCATTGAGTAACAATGAGAACAAAAAGCTCGACAAAGTTACTTCTCTAGTAGTTCTAGCGGAGTAGAAAATGAAATATTACAGGGAAAAATCCAATTTTTATGATATATCATGGAGGTATATTCTGTCTTATGGAACCCATCAGTTTCTATAGGTTCAAAAGAATTTCACATGATCCTGCTCGAAAGAGATAGCTGCTACATAACAATATACAGATATATATACATAATTTTAGCCAAAAGCTATCCGATGCCACCTTAGGTACCGTAAAATCGTGTACTCAAAAAATTCCTGTGACTAAGTTTGCTAATTATGATTCTCACTGCAACATTAATTAAAACCTAGAACATTACGTACCTCTTTAACATCAAATCTTTTACCAGAGCAACACGCAGGCCAAGTACCATCACTGTAATCTGGCCAGAGTCCATCTGCTCGAGAAAAAATAAAAGGAAAGTCATATATGGGATCACCAGAAGACTTCTTAACATTAACTAAATATCATACAATTGGGACTTACGGATTGTAAATTCTGTCAACGATTCCGAGCTGGACAAAGAACAACAAGGCAAAAATAAGGTTCCGAATTAAGCAATCATTTTTAGATACCACACACGCATATGCAGCAAGTGAAGGAACAAAAGCAGGATTAAGCAGCTATTACGGTAGGCAGCGAAAGAGTTCACTACGACTCCGAGAAAACCACTTCTCTGCATTGCCCAATAATCCTTTGACACCAAAACCGTGTCTCACAAGAATCGTTGTAATAATCGAACGAGAGTAGCACAAATGAGATGTAGCAGTTACCGATCGCAGCAGGCATTGGAGGAACAACAGTGATGGCGAGTCGTGCGGCAAGCCGTGCCGGGCCATTGAAGAGATAGCTTGAAGAGATCAAATTCTCTCTGAGCTATAATTGTTTCGCCGTAATAAAGTGCAATAGTTAAGATAATCAATAAAACGTTCGAAATGTTGAAATGGAAAGCAGCGAATCGTAGCCTGCAGAGAGAATCATAAGCAAATGCCATCCTTCGATCGATCGTGTCGATTTTTAACGGAGAACGATGCTGCAGCAGCTGCTGCTTAATCAAAAGACTCTTCCGAAGCCCGCACGCCACTCGTTGACTAATGATCAACTTGTAATCTATAAAGTTTAAAAGATTTAACTTTTATTAGAGTTTTTTCTATTCTTCCCCGAAAAAAATAAATTAAATTTTCAATTTTTATGCGTGCACGTTGTTCAGTCGAAACTTTGTTTATTATTTGCTTATTCGATTTCTCTCGACGAGAGCTTTCTTTCTTTTGATCAAAGCTCTTTCTTTTTTTATTATAATTTTAAGTCACTAACGTACATATTTTTTAAAGTAAGTTACTAACTTTATATATAAAAATAAATTTGAGTCACGTAAACATGTCTTCTATTTTGAGTAATCCAAAAACAAAATCATATATACTTCGTGACCTAAAATTAAACTATATATATTTATTATTAGTAATAGAATTTTCATTTGAAAAAAAACACTTTGGCATGTCATATATGTCTCACAGGATTGACCACGTGGTGGAGTGGTATGTCCTAAGAGGAAGTGACAAATTCGAATCCACTCTGTGTTGGCTTAGAATTAAAAAAAAAACACAGACCAGAGAGATAAAGTCCCTTCTAAAGATGGTGTTTTGTCCCACAGCCAATGATAAGACACGGGGAATTCTGACCAAATTGCACCAAAATGTGGGGACCTTACTACGGTGCCTGTGGCGTCAAGTTTTCTCCAACGATCTACAAATGAAAAACACAATATATTCTCTTCTCTTCCTTCCATCTCAACCAAAACAACAAAAGCAATCAATCTTCAAAAGATTAGAACATATCAGAGGGAAACTGCAGAGTAAGTAGTGATCAAGTGAGAGATGATGACTTTGCAAAAAAGTAAGGACAGCTAACTTCCCTCTGTTCTGTTCAGTAGTATCTATCTGTCTATCTCTGCGAACCACCGCTGCTTCTCCTGCGTTTTGCGGGGCCAGCATCAGCATCGGCATCAGCCACCAGTTCCAGGGACCGCTTCACCTGGGCCACGATTTGCGGCGGCCCCTCCATAGCGCCTCCGTCCACCGGGCGAATCATGCTGATCCCCATATCCTCGAGCTGCGTCAGGTGGGTCTCAGTCAAAGGATTGCTCCACATCAGCGGGTTCATGTCCGGTGCGATGAGGAACGGCTTGCGGGAATCCCACGCCCGCGCCACGCACGTCACCAAGTTGTCGCATAGTCCACCGACAATCTATTACAAGCAAGCAATACATTAGCCCTAATTTATTTTTTAAAAAAAAATAGCAAAATAAGGCTGTAATAAGGCTTTTTGGGCAGGTGAATTCCATTTTTTGTCCCAAGGGGATGGGTGAGTTTAGGTCCATGCGTTCCGAGATGTCATTTTTCGGTACCATAATGTTATCGTTTTGGGCCATTTTCGTTCAACGATTAATTTAATCGGACGGAATTACAGGTCGCATCGGGTCGGATACGCCTTTCTTCATTTCGCAAAATTCAGGTTGGCCCCACCGGACCCGTAATTTTAGTTGGCCTAACCCGTCCAAAATAAGGCCGCGTTTGGTTATAAGGCTTTTATAACAGCCAAGGATAAGTTAAATAAATTATTTATATAAGGGCCCATGACTAGTTATGCCAACCCCATCTCTTAGTTTATTTATATCGGACCTTTAGCCTATTAACTGGCTCTAAAATTATTACGGGGCCGGAAAAAATGCATCCAAACACAACATAAGGCCCTAGTTATTTATATTATCTCGTCTTATCTAGGTTAATCTGGCAAACTAAATGGGCCATAACGATTAAATCAACCCGTTTACCAAAATGGCCCAAAATCAGTTGGGGACTGAAAGTGACATCTCGAAACACGAGGACCAAAAAAAGGCCCAAAAAGGGCCTTCTCCCGGGGTTTAGGGTAGAATTGTTATTACCTTTGCGAGCGTGTTCGCCGATATCGGAGCGATGACGATCACCTCGGCCCATTTCTGGAGCTCGACGTGCAGCAGACTGTCGCCGAGCCTGTGCTGGCCCGACCACTCGTTGTCGTCGGTGAAGAGGCGGATGTCCTTTGGAAACGTAGCTCTGTCTATGAAACGGAGAGCGGAGGCGGTTGCGACGGCCCTCACCTCGGCCCATTCGGAGAAGTAGTTGCACAGCTCGGCGAATCCCGCGGCCGCCATGGTCCCGCAGCAGCAGATCACGATCCGATTGCTGTGCGGTTGCTGAGTCCACATTTCGGTTACCTGAATATTCCCTGTGAGGATTTATCAATCGGAGAGAAAAATTAATTAAATCAATCAGAGGTGAAAGATTTGCTGGACAATAAAAAGGAAGGAAATAGAAGTACTACTATAGTATAAGTAGGGACAAATTGGCAAACGTGGTATATTACAAGAGAAAAAGTTTTTTCACATGAGAGTATTTAAGGTTTTTCAGCGAATCAGGTAAATAATTCAGTACACTTCTCCATTTTCTTAAACAAAGATCACATCTATCTAAAATTAAGACCAAATAGTCCACAGGGTATCGCTGTGGAGCAGATTTTAAACGCCAACTGTAATCAACCGATCCTTCATAAATTGTACCAGTTTCTCAATTAAGAACTTGGGAATCTAGTTCTCAAATAGCAGCTCATATATCACTATTTTCATCATTATGATTACCTCGTAATGCTAAGACAGGAAACACTGATTCGATTCTATAAAAATACTAATAAGTGAAAACAATCGAACAATACGATGTATCAATATTTCATTAGCTGACAACTGAAATTGATACAGTTATGCAGATAAGACTGCGATGAAAAGAAAAAATTGCATGAAATTAGCAAATGTCCTATTCTCAAAAAATCAGCACGTTCCTTCACCGATTATGAAACCTATCGCATAAAATTGACTGAATAAATTCCTCTGCAGAAGGACAATAAGGTACGGGAGTCAGAGAATCATAATTCATGATAGCATTTTAATGAAAATTTACGTATGCGGACATGTACGCAATTAGTAGTAGTACATCTGCAGAGTCAATCAGGGCATCGGAAACTGTTTCCTTTATCATTTAAGTGTTCGAAGTAAATGCAATGCGGAAATGGCAGAAAAATCATCGATAATCACGATTCAAGTACCGAACAGTAAGTAGTAGGAAATTAAGCATCAGATCAGAGTACTACAACTGATAAATCAATGAAATTAACAGGATAAAAATGGCGAAGCAAACAAAGGAATAGGAGAGAGCATACCTGATGGTAAGAGACGACGCAGAGAACAGTGAGTGATATGATCGGGTAATTTCTCGCTTAGCGTTGGGACGAAGAGTGAACATAAATGGATTCACAGCGTCGTATTTATAGGCTCTCAAACCCGTTACTGCAATAAAAAGAAAATGAAAAAACTACATTTGAAACTAATTCTGTTACAGCGAGGGCGCGCTAACGAGTTTCTTCGTATTGTTGATTTTCGAAATATTTATGACTCAATTATTATTACAGTCCGAGAATTGCATTAAACATTTAAATTAAAAAGTAGCCATTTAGGATAGTAAATTTTAAAATTGGACTAATTTGAGGATAATTATTACTGAAAATCTAATTTAAGTTCGAAATTAGCACACGTGAGCCACACATGACATTAATTAGGGAAAAATTTTGTGGCATTGGAAAAAATTCGGTGATAATCATATGACAAATTGAAGTAATTGAGGACAACTAACGCCGAAAACCTAACTTCATCCATGAATTAACACATATGAGGTGCACACGGTAATTAATTTGAGGGTAGATCCTACGTGACATTGGGAAAAAATTCGGTCCAAATCAAAACGTCCGATGCCGCATATGATTTCTCAAATTTAATTGTTAAGTACGACTCACGTTTATTAATTTCGGGATGAAATTAGGGTTCGAACGTTTAATTATACCTAAATTGCTTTAATTTTGAAACTTATTCTCCTAAAATTGTCACCTCCCTGAGTTGCGTGCACTTAAATGCAACTCCCCTATACATACATGATTAAAAAAATAATTAAACCTTTATGAATTAATATATAGTAAGTTGCAAAGTGGCGGGAAAATATGTGCATTTCTAAAAATATATGTAACGAATCAACATATTCTAATTCATTGAACTATAATCCATTCGAAATATAGAAATAGAAGGGGAGACATTTGTTGCAAATACTCCGTCCAGAAATATGCATACTCATCGAGGACTTAAACCACAAAACTGCGTCTTTTGTTCAATGGATCTTATTATCTCTATATACGAGCATTTACTAGTATAGATCTACGTTAAGAAGTTTAATGGATCCAAAAAGCTTACCCTTTATGTGAATAGATTTCTGATAGTCCAGTAGATAGTACTTATCTCAGGCAAGGGACCGTCTCCGTAGTCTCTTAAGGTCTTGGTTTCGATGGGCTTTTCAGGGTGCTTCGATATCACTTTAATCCCGAGATCCTTCTCCATCGTCTTCAGATGGGCTTCGGTGAAACGGTTTTCCCAGAAAAATTTGTTCATAGACGGTGCAACGAAGATCGGCTTCGAACGGTCCCATGCCTTCACCGTGCACGTCAGCAAGTTATCAGACAACCCCTTCACAATCTACAGCAGTGTAAAAACAATTTGTCATTACGGGCATGAAGAAGATGCATAGCAGCTGAAATAATTACACAAAAGTGCCCAAGCCCACAAAATTTACCAATCAGATTCTTGAATAAAACAAAACTGAAAGTAATAATGTTACCGAAGGGATCTTTATATCTTTAGGAAAATTGAGAGAGAGAGTCACCTTTGCGAGAGTATTTGCTGAAAGAGGGGCGATAACGAAGACGTCGGCCCATTTACCGAGTTCGACATTCAGCACGATGCCGTTGACTTTGTTCCAATTGGGCCATTCGATTTGGTCGGTGAAGAAGGGGACTTGTGACCGGGGGAACGATTTGATGTCTATGAAGTGCAGTGAGCTCTCGGTGAAGATTACTTTGACCTCTGCAAAGTCCAAGAGTTGGCGGCACAGGACCGAAGTTTTTAGTGCAGCAACGCATCCGCAGACACCGAGTAAGACACGAGGTTTTCTGGGAGGTTGGTTGGGGATGCCTGAAGGTCCCGCGGCAGCCATTACCTATTCAATCACGGAAGAGAATAATTTATGTAATGAACTTCTAATATGCTGCTGCAACACGTAATAAGTTAAGGAAACTGTGTAGGCAACTCCAAGACCATAACAAACCAGCCAAAGCAAATTTCTTCATTGTCACACATCTGTGGGGAATAAAATGTTAAAGATAATACTAGTTATATATCTATTCTTTCTTTATTTACACTTCTGAATAGAATGGAATGGAGATTACAGGGATTAGTATTCTTTCTTATTTACACGTCTGAATAGAATGGAATGCAGATTACAAGGATTTGTAAGACAAACACTTGACTCATTTTCATGTAAGCGGCAAATGTCAGTATATTTGATTGTGACAAATTGATCATATGCGATGGATTTGTCGTCTACTCGGGGTAATGCTATAAGACTTAAAACCTTAGAGACCAGAAAATTGAGTCAAGAGCAGAAGGTGTCTTTCAGGAAATTCAGTGAACAGGTCTCAAGCAAACGTCAGATTTGACTGTTAGAGCAACCTATTACAGTTCACAGATCGAGAAACTTACTGTCGCAATTGACTCAATTAAAGCACCACGTACACGAATCTCGGAAATGAATTACAGCACCGAATACAAATCAATTAAACAATCGAAGCTCTCGTTACAGAGCAGAGGAGGAAATAACACCATCGACGCAACATATAGTCGTAAAAACGGATAACACAAATGATACAGAAACATCCAATCAATTCACAGAGAAGAAAATGCGCTCAATATGGAGACATTGCAGCGTGTTTCGCGCAGATGCAAATAAGTAACAGGATCATCGAGGATAGAGAATAACAGACGAACATACCTTGATCGAAAGAGAGAAGCGAAATGATAGCACGTGAAATGACAAATGAACGATGTGAGTCGAGATGTTAACGAAGGTTCTCGGTGTTCATATAGAACAAGCGCCAAAATTAGTTTCGAAAGAGGATTTTTACCTTTTGCTTTAATTATATTATTTTATTTTCCTTCGACACTATTAATCCACACGATTTAGGTATAATTAAAATACTTTATGAATAAACTCCAGGCCCAGCCCATAATCGACAGTTGGGCTTCCTAGCCCAGCTCATAAGCTCTCTCTCTCACACACACACATACACACATACACACACGCAAACACGCACACGCACACACACACAGAGGGATTTAAGCTCGTGGAACAATTTCGCAGCCAATTGAACGATGTCTCTGCACCATGTACTGAGAGTTCCTTCGCCACGTTTTCTAGCTAACTCTCTTTCAGGTACTAATTTCCTTTATTCTCCTATTATCCTTTAACTCTCGCTGTGCCACTTTGTTTTTTCGTTGTATGGCTCCTCTAATTATCTGATAGAAAGATATTTACGAATATCGTAATGGGGGGGGTTCTTTCTGTTCTCGTTGGGTTCTAGTTTAACGATGAAACCAGCTGAATTAGGCCAATTTGATGGAAATTGTCATATGGGCTCAAGTTCTTAAAACTTTCATTCGTTTTTTTATCTGAAAATGGCGAAGTGGAAGCTAAGTATACGCAAGTGCAACTTCTTAAGTCCTTGTGTTTATATGGACGATAGAAAATGACTAATTAATGTGAAATTAGTAGGTTTTGGACTTTGATCATTATCCTACTTGTTTTGATCAGCAAGCGGATTGAATCCTATCCAGTGTTGCTCCGTCAGAGATTTTGCTGCTTCGAGTTCGGAGAAGATTAAAGTACAGAGAAAGTAATTGTTCAATGAATTCTTTTTTTGCTTCTTGTGAAATGATCTATTTTACTCATTTTATGTTTATTTCCAGGAAAAGGAGATTAGATGAAATATGTCTTGAAAGATTTCAGCAATATTCTCGAACTTATATACAGTCTTGGATTGCACAGGGTATGTGTCCTCTCTTCTCTAGCTATGATTTGCCAAACATCGGTGTGAGGGTATCAGTTTACAATGTGTATAATTCTGCTTATAAAGACTTACACAAAAATCTTAAATGAAGCATCTTTAGATAAGTTGCTTAAGTAGCATATTCATATTAGCTTTTATACTGTAAAATCACTTCTCTTATCATTCATTAGTTTTGTACTTAGCTGTAACCTTGAGATTTTACTTTGTTTTGTCTCCGTCAATCAATGCATTTGATGTTGATAGAAGCTTGTTATTGCTCATCTGTTGACCCGGGTTTTCTTCACATAACGTACATTTATTTTTGTTTCTAAGGGAAAGTAATCGTAGATGGAAAAGTGATAAACAAATGTGGGACTCCAGTTTCTGATAAATCCGTCGTGGAGATCAAGGCCGAGGTTCCAAAATATGTGTGTAGGTGATTGCTCACTCTCGAAAGAATCTTTCATCAATATTTTACAAATATCTTCTCCAATATTTGAAAATCTTATTAATCTTTTATTTTGCATGTCAGAGCGGGACATAAACTAGAGGCTGCTCTTGAACAACTCGAGATCGATGTCACTGGAAAAGTGGCTCTCGATTCGGGAATCTCTACCGGTGGTTTCACCGACTGCTTGCTTCAGTACGGTGCTTCTCATGTCTACGGTGTCGATGTTGGTTATGGACAGGTAGATCTCTGATAACATAAAGCTTCCTTTTTTTTTTCTTTTTTTTTTCGGGTGAGGAAGAAACTTCCACGCGATGCCACTGTAGTCCTCAGACTCCGAGTAAGTTCATTCTGAAACGAATCTGAACCTGACTGTCGGCTATGAAACGACCCCGAATTCCAACAGGACTATTCCTCCCTGGTTCACGTGCCCTACTTTAAATTCCACAAACAACGACAGTCACAAGATTCGAAACTGTGACCAGGAGGATGAAAAATCCACCCTCCCAATTCTAGGCGGGATTTGTTGGGGTAATAGCAGAAAGCTTCTTAATGAAAGAGGCTTTTGTGTTTTTTTCTCTTCTACGATTTGCCAATATAGAGCAAATCCAAAGAAAAATGCTTTGATGACATGTAAGCTCGCTCGAGGTCACTCAGAGAACCTAAGATTGTAAAACATAGCCTCACAAAATCATATCAACGTGCCTTCTTTCTTCTGCCAATGAATGAATCTGGAAATTTTTCGTTTGTAGTTGGCTGATAAGATACGGAGAGATGAGCGTGTAAGCGTTATTGAGCGAACAAACTTGAGATACCTTTCGGAGCTTCCACAGAAGGTCGACATCGTGACTTTGGACCTTTCCTTTATCTCCATACTAACAGTAAGTTGCAACTCTTTACGTTTCATGCTTTTAACGCAGCCGATATATATATATATATATATATATATATATATTGGCAAGTGAATGAATTTTTATTATCCACACTAAAAATTTGCAGGTCATGCCTGCAGTTGTCGGCTTGATGAAGGATGATTCTGTCTTAGTTACACTTATTAAACCCCAGTTTGAGGCACACAGATCACAAGTATGTGCAGCTATTTACCTTATATCCTTCGGTTTCTTTACACTGTGTTTGGTATCAAGCTATGATACGTTACGTTTCGAGCGTCGGTCACTTTACCTTTCCATTTCTTTTCCACGTTGGGATCTTCATACCAAACGCAGCCTTAACATTTCATGATCGTGGTTTTATGATGTCTTGTCGGTTTTTAGGTTGGTGGTGGTGGGATTGTGAGAGATCCATTGGTCCATCAAGAGGTCAGATTTTTTTCTATCTTTACTCATTATTCATCTTTTTATGCTGATTATGTATTTTATTTTCCATTTTTGGGTTCAATTGATGAAACAAAATAATGATCAATCATTCTCACAAAAATGCTGATCTATATAGTAGGTTCTCTAGTTCTTTTTGTCCGAACTTTGAACCTCGTTCTCCTTCGGGCTTGTCTGTCTTTTTTTTTTTTTTCAGGTTGTCTTCGTTTATTTATTTATGAGAGTCTTCCTCCCTCTGGATTGATTGAATGTTACTAGAGAAAGCATCCAAACTCTTTAGCCTCTCAAAATTCGTTATTTTTAATGAAACCTTCGTTTGAAAAAAAATAAATATATATTTGATAGGTTCTTGCAAGGATAATAAACGGCGTGCAAGGCCATGGATTCGCCTGCAGAGGTTGGATAGAGTCCCCTTTGAAAGGAGCTGATGGGAACAAAGAGTTCCTCGCTTGCTTCAACCGGACAAGAACAAATGAAGAAATAAAATCTTCCAAAGTAGATGATATCAATACTCTATACATAAATAAGTAATAGGATCTTGGTGTTTTTTTTTTTTTTAATATAAATGTTTGTATTATTAATCTTGTTTTCTTCCGATTCTTACATAAAAAAATATTATCATGGTCATACAGCGGGGAACATTTAGTACAAATTCATATCTATTTTACGAATCAATCGCATCTCAGACAATGCCCAAACGTGGCAACAACATTGTAAGAAATACAAAAATTAAAACAACCTCGGTAAATTTGCCCCGAGAAATCGCTCCCGAGAAGTCGAATCTCCGACCCTGGTCCCTGAAAAAAAAAAAAGCAAGCAAGAACACGGAATCAATCTCTTTTGCCCTTGCGATTCGATTCGCGGGAAAATTTTTTTGTTAACGTAAAGCGGCGTACTTTTGTAACTCGGAAAGGAGACCGCAGTAGATGGCGTTGTCGGGCAACTGAGCCTCCGTGTTGTCCGTCTGCGGGTTCACAACGCTCAGGTAGACTTCTTGCCCGAGATACCACGTGTCGAGATTCTGCGCTCTCAGGTTCCAAATTCCCGCGTTGTCGAGGTACACTAGTATCGCGGTCCAAGCACCGGGAAACACCTACAACACACACACACACGTACACACGCGTTGAGTGAGCTAAAATATTCGTGCTTTTTTATTCTGTTGGGAAGTAAAATCCCCTTTAGGCCATCTCCTAATCCGCAAGCCACACGAAAATAAAGTTGATGCAGTGCTTTTACTCAAATCCATTAACTCATCTACACTAAGATTAACTAAATTGTAATTAATACATGCTAATATAATTTTTGTTTTATTACGTTAAAAATAAAATATCACAAACAAATATAAATAATTAAAAAAAAACATGTGAGCCTAGACAATATTATTATATTGAAATAAAATAATACTTTATTACGTAAGAAAAAAGATATAATGCTATTTTTTTGTTGATAATAGCGCTACTCGAAAATAGAGTTACACTGTTCTTGAACACAAAACTTAGCATAGAATTTAGCGTTGGATCGGAGGATAATTTAACTGTATTTTTTGTCTTTAACACAAAATTTACAGTATGTGTTGGAGATGCTCTTAGTTCATACGCATATCCAGTCGGCAATTAGATGGAGTGGTCCACTAAGCTTATATAAAGATCACAAACGAGTCTCATTACCTGAGTAGTGCTCCGCGCTACTCCGTCCCATTTATTGTACGTGCTCCTACTATTCTCCGTCCAAACGCCATAATCCATCCTGTGAACCCCATTCCTCGAATCAAACATCACAAACACGAAAACTAAATTCCCGTAAATCGAAAAAAAAAAAACGGTATTTTACCCGACGACAAAGAAGGCGTATCCATCGAGATGATAGCTCTGAACGGAGGTATCCTTGTTCTGAAAAATAATCTCCATAAATCCCTTGAAAGTCCCGTTGATCACCGACGCGTCGACCTTCGCGTGCCTGTTCATGAACCTATTGGGAAAATCGAGATTATAAATCCCGACGACGTTGAACTGCTGGGCAAGCTTGAGGGGCGTCGAGGGCGCCGCGTAGGAAATCCCGTTGAGAGTCGTGCGCCACTTTCCGTCGATGAGCTCCGGCGGCCTGTTGAGGATTACGTACACGTCGGTTACGGTTATTTCGCCGTACTTGAAAGAGCCCTGCGGGTTCGGACGAGCAGCTCCGGCAGAAACATTCCATCTGTATCGTTAGATAAAAAGGCAACACTGCAATCATGATATTACATGAAGTAAAATTGATGTACTAATTTTAGGGAGAACCTCATTTTTGGTCCCCCAATGTTTGGGATATGAGTGTTTTTGGTTCCACGTGCTCCGAGATGCCACATTATGTCCCCAGTATTATCGATTTTGGGTGAATTTGGTCCCCTGGTTAATTTAACCGTTATTTATGACGGAATTACGGGCCCGGCCATCCAATATTACAGGTCGGCCTGGACCAACCCGAATTTTACGGGCCAAAAAATGAAGGAATCTGGCGCGGCTCGTAAATTCAGGATGGCACGGCCTATAATTCCGTCAAACTTAATGGTAAAATTAACCAGGAGACCAAAATCGCCCAAAATCGGTAACATTGGGGAACAAAGTGTGGAATCTCGAAACACGGGAGACCCAAAAACTCCCATACTCCAAACATTGGAGGGACTAAAAACGGCGTTCGCCACTAATTTGCGGAGCAATAGAAGGAGAAAAAAATAAAAAATTTTACACGCAACCTTATCGATCTCGCTTGGTTCATCGAAAAGGCGGGATCGTTTTCGTCGGGCGGGTCCGGTAAGGGACCCGAGGCGGGCCCCGGTGAGTTCGAATAGTGGAGTATGGCTACCGCGGGGGCCTTATTCGAACCCGAGGAATTGGAGAACCTAGGACTAGCGACGATGTAATAGTCGCCGGGGCCTTGGTCAGTTGTCACCAAGAACGAGTACGATTGGCCGACGTGGATGTCCATGTTCGAGTAGTTCTGCTGAACCGTGTAAGAACCCTCGGTTTCCACCAGGACTAAGTTGTGGCTCTGAATCCTGAAATTCAAGCTAGTGGCGATTCCGACGTTGTGGACGCGAAAGCGGTAGGTTTGACCTGAAATGGATGATATCAGCAGACGTTTCGAGTTTTGCCATTTCGATGAGGTTATCGTTTCTGTTGAATGACTACTTCATGTAAAAGCTTAAGCTTTGAGAGATTATCATAATTAATTCATAGATTTTACTTCCAACAGGCCCCTCACGTCTATACTGATTTCTTTCTTATCTAACCTTAGACGTGTCAGTTAATGGGTGCTCGTGAGGATTCGTAGCACGACCTCTAGGTCTGAGCTCTAATACCGCGTTGAATGGGCTCCTTCACCTAAAAGATTAAGCTTTTAACGGAGTGTAGTATCCTACTATAATTCATATATTTTATTTCCAACAGTTTTCAATAATAAACAGCATTGTCATTCTGAGACATACAATTTTCCATTTTCATACTCCGGCAAGAATCAATACTTCGGTCATTGTGTTGAGGTTCTTTTTCTAGATTCTACTAAAAAATAACCTACAAAAAAATGTAGGTAACAAATTGGAAAGAAAGCATGCTTATGGAGTTTTAGCCCGATTTGTAGTATGTTCATTAGTTCTATTGTTCAAATTTTTAATCTTGTTTTCTCTCGGTTTTCTCTTCTTCTTTTTTTCGCTTTGTGTGGTTTGGTTCTCTCTTAATGAGAGCTTTATTCACACTCGACGATCAAATGTTACCACATGGATCTTTTGGGCTCTTTAGCCCCCGTAAATTCAATTTTGTAATGAAAGTTTCTCGTTTCGAAAAAAATATAAACGAATTGTAAAGAAAGAAAGAAAGAAAAAAAAGATTTACCTGGCTCAACATTGACTATCTGATACTGTATACCATCTTGTACAAGGGCTCTATCAAACTGGTAAGACCCTAAACCATTAATCAAGATGCCATCAGGAGCACCGAGCCCAGTCCCGCTCTCCACGTCCTTCCTCAGCTCCTGCAAAACCCGAAAGGTACAATTTTTCCAGGAAAAAAAAACCCCCCAAAAATGTTATTTATGAATCCTAAAAGCAATTTAATCATGGAAAAAAAAAAAAGGTGAATCAGAGGCAACCTTATGGCTTTTTATGTACCAGTCCCCTATCAAGAGAGTAACGTCTCCAACTGGAGTCACAAAAGGCAGAGGAATCACATCTCTGTTATTTACGACAATGCCCCCGTAACCCCCCGAAGCCCTCTGAAAACCGAGGGAAGGGAAGTAAAAGAAGCTCCCGATTTGATCCTTGACCTGAAACTGGTACGTCCAGTTCCAGCCAGCGGGGATGGCGCAGTTGGTCCCCGAAACTCCGTCCTGCCAAGAATTCTTTCTGTTTTGAATCCCGTTCCTGAAAAATTTCTACAACAAGAGTTAGTTTTTTTTTTCTTCTCCAAATACAAGATTTAGTTAATATCCTTAGCCAACTGTCTGTATATAGAGATGCACACCATGTTAGAAGAAGAGGCTCGTCGAGGTCGTTCTTGACGTTGATAACTACGTTCCAATTGGTGGTGACGTTGAGGATCGGGCCTGGAAATTGATTGTTTACGCCAATCACCTGAATATATTATACAATATTGATGAGTTAGTTGAAGGATTTGAGATAATAAACTTTAAAGATAGTTTTGCAAACGCGTATAATGGGATAAAAATATAATGATCCGCGTAAACCGTGAAGTGGTTTAAAGGGTTCAAAGTTATCGCAGATTAAAGCTGTGTATTCACCAAGAGATTAACTTGGTGGCGGCGTAAGAATCCGAAGATGAAAATATGTTGAAATGAGATGAACAACTCTGCCTTAATCATTGAAATCAAAAAAATCCCACCAACCCCACAAACCAAATTGGCAAATATTCAACATACATTGCAAGTGTAGCTTCAACACAGAAATACAACTGAAGACTAAATGCAGCTAAAGAAACACCTCATGATTTCATTGAAGAAGGGTACAGCCATTATAATAATATAGAGGATAAATCAAAAATCAAAGCACGCCCAACAAAATTCAACTGAAGAGGAAGATGGTGAATTGAAAATGGATGAGACCTGCTGCTTGGCCCCGAGAGGCGATGCGGTCATGTAAGAGACCGTCCACTCATAGTACACAAATGGGTCTCCGGCTAAAGTAACTCCTAACGAGCACAAGATCAAAGCGAAGCAGAGAACTCCTTCGATGCATAATCTTGGGAGCATTGGTGGCCGAATTTCACCACCACCGCGCAGAAGAAGTTCGTGGCAGTGTCCTCCTTGCGGTTTCTTTTTTAGCTCCTTTTTTTAAAAACCTGTGTGTGAAGATTTTGACGAGATTGGTGGATCTTTTGATTTGTTGTCGTAATGTGTGTGTGTGAACTGTGAGCTGTGAGGAAAAGAAAAAGTAGCAGACACACACACACACACAGTTGCTGAAAGTTGAAACTGCGCTTATTATGCAAAAAGTGGGATCCCGAGCTTTGGCTATCTATTCCTGGGAAATCGAGCCGTTACTGCTTCATTTGCCGTTGGCAAATTACGTATATAGCCCTAAGGAAAAGATGGCTTGTAAATCGAGTCCCTTTCTTTCCTTTTTCTGCTGTTTTCCCCTTTTCTTGATTTTTGAATTGACGATAAAAGACAAGTCTTGGTCCTCTAGTCCAAAAATTAAGGCCAAAAGTATTCAATCAATAATTTGAGAAAAGCAAACAAAAAGATTAGTGTATACATATTTACATTGTAATGTCCCACTTACACTTCAACTTTTACTGTACCTTAAAACT
The DNA here is from genome assembly GCA_004919715.1 of Linderniella brevidens. Taxonomy (NCBI): domain Eukaryota; kingdom Viridiplantae; phylum Streptophyta; class Magnoliopsida; order Lamiales; family Linderniaceae; genus Linderniella; species Linderniella brevidens. The sequence continues at coordinate 2,945,909 of SWDC01000146.1, forward strand.
AATTAAATCAGTCATAGCCACAAAGCTCTGATTCCAAAACGTACATTTACAAAAAGAGAATAGCTCAAATTCATCCTTCACATGGCATCAGATTATATGAAGATTCTTACAGTTTCTGTATTAAAAATAATACATAATTAAATTTTAATTAATAATCTCATCTATTATAAACATTTCCATTCTTTTCCTAACTCGATACTAAGCTCTGCAGAAAAATCTCAACATTATCGAATCCGCAAAGCTTTTTAACAAGCGGCATAACAGCAGGGACTCCGAGCTCGAAACTCAGATCGATATCTTCCGTCGCTCCCCAAGATTTGCCCTGTGTTCTCACCTCTTTAATGGCCGCTCTCGTCGCACAGTGAACAGATGCTGCTAAAAGCTGTAAAACATAGATAAATATTTATCGGTCTTATAAAGCTTAAGACCGTGTTTGGAACGAAGAAAGTATACGTGTGGAGGAGAAAATAAAAATTTATTTCTTTCACTTTTCCTCACGAATAAATGAGTTCCAGTTTTTTTACTAGGTTTTCTTTTATTTTCTTTTCCTTATCTATTTCTTCAACCAGCCAAACACATCCTAATATATCGCAAAGATGCAAAATACCCTTCGATGAGAGAACGCGATTTTCATGGCGCCCGCTGTTCACTACTTCAACGTTGAACTGTTTCGGGATGGTGTCGATGGTCGGGATTTTGTACGTCCACGTGCTGTTCGAAACTGCTAATCCGTCGGGATTTGTTAGGCATTCCTCTAGCATGAAAAATCCAAGTCCTTGCACGAAGGCGCCTTCGATCTGCACGCATCATCATCATCATGTAAGAAGAACATTTCGAATTATTCGTAAGTTCTCATTTCTTGTAAATTCACTTGTTGCAAAACCGAAACCATGTACGGTGAAGAAAATGTAAAAAACCTGTCCCAAATCTACGGCGTGATTCATGCTCTGCCCGCAGTCGTAAACGATATCCGTTCTCAGTATCGTAGTTTCCCCCGTTAACACGTTCACCTCCACCTATGACGTAGAATTCGATTTTTTTTTTTCCATTCATAACAACCACTGAATGATGCGAATCTGAAACTATTAAATGTTGAAAAATAAAATATATAAATTTAAATATCATATAACTCCCTTCAAGCTTCAGCTTTGCAGCCTCAAGAGGTCGGTCATGGCTACGAAGCCTCACGACCATTCATTTAAGAAAATTACACGTTTAAGGCTATATAATAAGAAAGAAATCAGCCTAAACGTGAAGGGGCGTGTTGGAAACAAAACATATAAATTTAAAATATGATACACAATCTTCAAGCTTAAACTTTTAGGCTAAGTTTTCATCTACGTTGAAGATGATGAGAAGTAAGCTTCGACTCGAAGCAACTCACCTCGCTCACTGCGGCACCATAGTTCAAGTATTTTAAAGAACTCATCTCCGGTACGAAGAAAGAGTTTGCAGCTAAGTTCACATTTTGATAGTGAGCCTGCATCCACAAAACGAAATTACTTCCCGAATGTAAGTTAAATCATTTTAGAGTGAAAAAAAAAAGAAAAATAATAAAAAACCTGGAGAATCAGAAAATCCCATTTCACGGGACCCGTTTTCTCCCGCAGCTTCTCCTCGATCGGAGCCAATCTCTCAACCAATACATCGCAGCAGAGCCTCACAGCTTCGCAGCTCGATTCAGACGTCGTGCTGCCAGCTGTAATACCTCCTTGCACTAAGCTCAAAGTATCCGTCTGTACAACGCATATTTTCTCCCCTAAATTTTCGATCCCTTCGCATTTTATCGAGCTGAGTGCATAAGCCGCCACTTGCTTCACCTTCGTCCACAAACCTTGTCCTAATTCGATGCCCCCAACTTCGACAACTACCGACCCGTCCCATAATACACTAACTTTTCCCGGAGCGGGCCTCACCATCACTTCGTACACTATAGGAACCCGCGAAATACCCCTTTTTCGCCAAATATTGCTACGATTGAACCCTTCTACCTCCACAATTCTTCGCTCGAATCCCGAAAATTTTGCAACCCGGTCGAAAATAGAAGGAAGAGTGTACTCCTTTGGTCCCCCAGCAGCAGATCTCCCGTAGAAAAGCATCAGGCTTTCGTGGGTGTGAAGATTCCTTTTTCTTACATCGTCCACGTCAGCAGAGAGCGCGGAAGCTACGCGTTCGAGTATGGCTTCGGCGATGAAGGAGCCCTGGACTTTTCCCGGGGCCCGCACGGCGGATTTGGTGGTGTGATTCGTCTTGCAGAGCTTTACGTCGAGCGAGAGAGATCCCCAGTTGTATTTCTTGAGGGCGCTTACTACGCTGCTCGGGATTATGGGGCTTACGTCGTGACATGTACCCGCGTTTATGAGGATGCTGAGGTAAAGGGCCGTGATTTCTCCGTCGGATTTGAACCCAACGTCGTACGTTACCTTCATGGGATGCCTTCCACCAGAAATGATCATGTCGGTCTCTCTGTCTAAGTAGATTCTTACGGGGCGGCGTAGTCTGTGTGCTGCGAGAGCGCATGCTGTTGCGATCTGGAAAATGTATTTGATTAGACAAGGCCAATATCGTAAGCCATCGGGAACAAATAATACAGTAATAAACTACATATATATTATAGGGTTGTTCTGAAAAATGGGCATTTCACCCTGCTTAAAAACTAGCCTTATTGACCACTTTTTTAAGTCAGTACCTCCAATTTTAATGGTATTTTAGTCATCTTCCACTATAACCTCGTAAATATAAGGTGTCCCCTAAATATAGGGTTAAGGGGTTCACTGGCACAGGTCCCTGCTTATAAGGGGTCCCCTGAGTCAAGGGGACCCCTCACATAGCACCGGTCTCCTGCTATATATGGGGGGTCTCATGCTATATGGGGTCCCCTGAACCCATGGGACCCTTATATAGCACGTGATCTCTACGAGAAAAGAAAATGTGTTCTAGTCAGGAATTGAACCTGAAACCTATTACTTGGGTGACAGACTACCTAACCACTGGACGCATAAGATTAAGATAAGTATTTGTAGGTGGGGTCCAATTAGTAAGGGTAAAATAGTCATTTTATACTTGGAGGCTATTTAGCTAATTGATCCTATATTATTTATATGGATGGAAGCTTACGGGCATTGATCCCATGCCCTTTCCACCGAAGCCGCCGCCGACCCGTCGTGTAAGAACGCGGACATTATGATCGGGAAGACCGAGACATCTCGAGACCGTCCTGTGAACGAACTCGGGGGCTTGAGACGAACTGTAAACCACCATGCAGTTATCTTCGTCCGGTACCGCCAGCACGGTTTGCGTCTCCATGTAGAAGTAATATTGGGACCCGAGTTTTACCTGGAAATTTAAAAATCGATGAAAAAAAGGACTCGATTTTAAATACTCGAGAGCAACAAATCTCTAATCTACGCACCTCGGCAGATAAGATCTTGTGATCGGCCTCTTCCATTCCTTTACAACAGTCTCCGACTCCCTGCGGAGACATATGAGGAGGAGTTTCGAAGAAGCTCGATCTCTCGACGGCCTCTTCCACCGTTAAGATCGGCGAATCCAAGCCCTCCATGTCGTAATGAATGATGGCCCTCTTCGCAGCTAAATTAGCTTTCTTTTGCGTTTCGGCGACCTGAAACGAGATTTTCAAGAATTTTTCCTCTCGGACATTTTTACAAACACGTCATAGACATAAGTCATAAGATGCAAGAAACTACGCGTTAGCTCACCACTAGAGCAATGCGGTCGCCGGCGCATCTCGTTACTTCCTCGGGAAATAAAGGCTCGGTTCCCATCATGCTAATGCTACCTACGTTCTCTCCGTCTTTGGGAATATCTTTGGCGGTGATGAGACAAAAGAATTCGATCGGTTTGTGGTCAGAGGCGAACGAGATATTCTTGACTCGAGCTACGGGTTTCTTGCTTAGGATCAAAGCTCCGTAGAGACAGTTGGGAGGCGAAGGGATGTCGTCCACGTACACGGCTTCGCCTGCAAACTTAAGATTGTCAGTAAATACATATTTTTTATCAAGTTTGAATCTTTTTTACACCAAACATGATGTGATTGATGGATCAAGTGATAACGAACATTAGGGGAGAAAAACTATAATGGTCGTCGATGTTTACGATAAGGACTTTAGCTCATGATGTTTCGTGTGAACCAAATTAATCCATGATGATGTTGATTTTGGACCAATTTGATCCTTTTGTCACGATTAACGTCAATTTTAATAGGACACTGAAATGTGTTACACGTGGTCTCCCAAAACTCACTAAATCATGTCTGTATTGATAAATTGAAAGGGTTACTGAAATTAGGGTACGAACATACCCCTACAAACACAAGAGCTAAATGTTCGAATTTCGAAGGAGAAATGTTCCCTAATTTCAGTAATCCTTTTAATTAATTGATGAGACATGATTTAGTGATTTTTCAGGAGACCACATGCGGGACACATGCGAGATTTCCCATTAAAATTGTCGTTAATAGTGACGAAATGACATAATTATTCGAAAATCGACAACATTATGGACTAAATTGGTTCAAATAAAATATTGGGAGTAAATTGGTCCTGCAGGACCATTTTAGGTTTCTCACCAAAAATTAGAATTGAGATTTTACGAACCAGAAGATTGAATCGTGCTGCCAAATTTGGGCGTGCCCTCACCCACCGGGAAATATTCTCCGCCACACTCAACGACCTGCTTTGCAGAAGACAACAACTTGTCGCTTCCATTAATCGTTCTGCTCTCGCCATCTCCTTCGAGAAACGAACCCCTCGAAATCTCAGACAGGAATTCGAAAAGAAAACCCACAGCAAGGCTCGACCTGTACGCAGCGTGCGGAGTACCATCTTCGGGCACCACTTCCTCTCTAACTAACTCAACCGCTTCCCTAACAACCTCGACGCCGAGAACTTTCCCGGAGAGAAATTCCTCCACCCGCCGTGCCCGCGTGGCACGTTTCGCCCCGTAGGCGCCAAACGCCAGCCGAACATTATCCAACAAAGCGCCGTTTTCTTCAGACCGAGAAAAATCGGCCGAAAACGCCGCGTTCAAATAGGGCAGTGCGTTCCCGAGAGGCCTCGCCACGGCGCGGTAGGTTTCGAAGCAAACCCTAGAATTTCCTTCGACGAAAGGAATGCAAACGCTCAAGAGCACGGATTTTTGGCCCAACGGCAGTCGGCCCAAGAACTCCTCTAATGTAATGACTTCGGGTTTTTGAACCACCGCCATTATTTTGACGCTAGAATTCGCTGCAAGAAGTAACGTAACAATGTCCGAAGGGAAGTGATCCCTTTGTGCCATGACCAAATTTCCTCCGAGGCTAGCCGAGTTCCTTATGAAGCCCGAAGCAATCTTCTCCATGTGGTCAGCAATTTTCGAGAAAACCACATTTCCGCCCAAAGCTTCGGATTTCTCCTTCATATGGGATATAACTTAAGAAATCGAAAAAGCAGCTCCAATTTCAATCCTTGAATCATCTTCGCTACAACGAGAAAGCTCGGGGATATACCTCAAATCGACGTACATGTCGTAACCTTCTGTTTCTTTGTAATAACCAGCCCCCGTGTTTCCAACAACGAGCTTCGTCCTCTTACCGTTTTCATCGTCGTTGTAAGAACCCACCATCAAGCTTTGAAGCTCGTCAATCGAAATCGGACTGTACCACTAATTTTTCATCGAATTCAAGATCCTTCTCGATCGTAATTGAGCTTGGAGATAGGGTATCGCGTGCTCCTCGGGATTATAATACGGTAAAGCACCTGCTTTCGCTTTCCCCCTTTCGCCCTTTCTCCAGAAGCAGTTTATCCCCAAATCCTCCAAATCTACGTCGGAAGCAAAGCTCTTGCAGGCATCGGCGATGGGTCTGTATCCAGTGCACCGGCAGAGATTTCCCGATATGGCCTTCTCGGCTTCGAAAGCCCTAATTTTGGAAAATCCCGGCGGAGGAGGGGGTTTTGTTCGATCGTTGTTCTTGTCGGCGCTGGCGAGGGCTGAGAATAGGGACACGCACATAGTGCAGAATCCGCACTGTGAAGCGTGGAAGCCGGAGAATCTCTGGTGGATCGGGTGAAATCCGTCTCTGCTGTTGCCGAGGCCTTCGCTCGTGGTAATCGAGCATCCGTTTACGCTGCAGAGGAGCGTGAGGCATGAGCTCACCGTGTGGCTTTCGACCTTGTTGAGTGATGCGTCGTCGTATTTGGACAGCAAAACAACGCAAGCCCCACAGCCACCTGAAGACGTTGAAAGAAAATTGTGTGTATTCAATTGATACTAATCTTCTCGCAAATGAGACACAATTCCAAAATATGAGTAAGCCATCAACTTTGTGCCTCCCATGAAGTGAAGCTGCTAGTAATTATTTTTAAGCCTTTGTATATTTGCGAGGTAGCTTTTTGATGACACCCATTTTTGGGAGGATGCCATTTCGAGAACACGTAGATTAAATGACGATCATTGGAAATCTAATTTCACCCACACAATTTGGTGAAAAATTACTGGAGTTGAAGAAATTTCGTGTTCAAATCATCATCTCTAACGAATTTAAACGTTGCGGGTGGAACGTCAGATACCTAGTTATAGCCTAGACTTCACCGGAATGGGGTAGACGTGATTAATTTGAGAAAATCGCACTTGACACCATAGAAATTTAGTCCAAATCAGCGTGTTCGACGTCGGTTTTTTTAATTAAATAAGTAGTTTTTTAATCAGTATTTATAAAATAAGTTGAAAAAATAGATATACAAGTTACTCTACCTGGCAACTTACGAGTTACAAATCCGACCTGACAGAGTTTTGACTTGTTAACCACGTAACTAGTATCTACACTGCTCAAATCGGCCTCACTCGTCGGTTCTTCGTCGCAAATCGTCATAAATCGCCAAACTATTTCGTCCCTCAGCCGAAAATATATTTACATTTGCGTAACTCGTGTCTAATGGATACGAGTTACTTGGTCAATATCTGTCAGGTCAGATTACTGAGCGGTAGAAGCCAGATCAGATGAGGAACTCGTATAATTCCTTTTTTTTTCCCACTTATTTTTTAAATACTAATTAAAAAAAGATTTGTTTAATTAAAAAGGCCAAAATCAGGTAGGATTTCACATCAATTGCTTTAATTGCTTCCATTTTGAATGATAATTAATAATTTCTGTATTAGTTGTTCACAAATTACTTTAATTTGGAATCATATGATCCTAAATTAAATTTACTCCTTAAAAAATGTATCGATCCCTAAATATACGAGTGATAAATAATTAACGAGCAAAAAAACTACAGAGACACTCGGAGCGTGAACTTCATGATATACACACCTTCACCACAGCCAAGCTTGACACTCTTGAAACGGGTTCGGGTCCTCAGGAACTCAAGCAAAGTAGTCGACGGGTCAACCTCGGAAACCTCGAAAGCTTCGCCGTTGACTTCAAAAATCACGCTGTCTGCTGACGGTGACGAGCCTTTGATCACACCCTCCATTTTCGATTAATTGTTGGGCGAAGAATTCTTGCACGCACTACCCTACCTTGGCTCTTCTTACTCCAACCTTGATTTACCTATTATATAATTTATATTACGCAGAATTGTAATAAATAAACGAAATATATATCACGTCGACGTGCTCCGCCGTTCTGTTTGATCTATATTATCGTTTTCTTTATGTTAACTACTGCTTTGCATCTTTTCTTTTTAATGATTGCATAAACATGACGGGTGAGTCCGCAAATACAGTCCACAAATAGATGGATAATTATTTGCTAAGAGTATCTTGAATGAGTAATCTATTTTAGTGTAAAATACTAAAATAGAGTACACATCTTCTCCAACGGGTACTCTATTTTGACACTATTATAGAGTTCGTAGACGGAGATACTCTATATTTAGAGTAAATCTATTTCTCAACTCTAAAATAGAGTTATAATTTATTTTTTATTTTTATTTTCTTTTAAATATAAATTTATTTAGTTTTGTTTAAACTCATTAAAATAATAAATTAAATTCTATAAATACCTTTAATATTCACATGTTTCGTTTTTATTTTATGAAATAAAAATATTTTTACATAGAAAATATGAGTATATTTGCTTTAAATTAACATCTCAATTGCATATTAATACAGTTTATATATAAAAATTATTATTTACTTTTTGAAAATATAAATAAAAAAAATTTCAGGCGTAATTTAAATTTAATTTATATAATATTTTCGTTTTTATAACTAAATTATAATAACAATAAATAAGAATATGGATGAAATATTATTTTTATTGTAGAAAATAGAGTTAATGGGTGGTTTAAAATCTAGTGTATAAAATAGAGTTAGTGGGTTGAAGTAAAATCACTGTAGCAACTGTATTTTGGTGTTAAGCTAACTGTATTTTTGTGTTGTGTGTTGAAGATGCCATAAGGGTCATCATGCGTGGGCCCTCCTGAATTTGTTTTCTTCTTTTTTTTTCAAAATTAAGGAGTCGTTAAATACTTTATATACTATTATTCAAATTTCGATTTGTTTCCAGTACATGAATTATATTACCATCTCGACACTATACGGGCTTTTGGGCCAAACTCGATAATCAAATATCCAACAGACATGGAAACCGTGGAAGCGGCCCGGAATCGGTTGTGGAACGCGTTTACTGGACCCCTTGGTCTTATTTATTTATTTTTAATTTTAATTTTTGTATTTTTTTTATTTCACTCTTTTATGTACATTAATATGTTGAAATGTTCAACATAATAATTATATATTCCTCGAATTTAGAAGGAAAATGATGGATATGGTATTTAGCCGGTTTATATTTATATATAAAACTACAACCTGTCAATTTTTTGTAAATTTAAAATAAAATAATTTATTGAAATAATTATTTACTTTTATCCTTTTGCCAGTGTTTGAGTATAGGATAGGAATAATCCGTTTAATGCACCCAAATGTCCTCCAAGTATTGGAAGTTACCGTATTTTATTGTTATGACTGAGCCAATCTCCTCCTCTTGATTTCTTCTATTCCCCATATACAATGGGTAACATCACTATTTCAATCAAAATATAAAAAAAAAATGAAAATGGATTGTGTAAGATAACACGTCGAAGACTAATTCTCAATGATGATAATTTAATAGAGACGTCTATAATATATTGAACATTTCAAACAATTTATAAATATACAAATATATGTTACGTATTCGTGTATTTGTGGTTGGCTCAAAAGTCTTCATCCACTGTTTTGTCCATTGTATCGATTATTACCTGGTTCCATAGATCAATCTCCATAGCAGGGTCACTCGATTTTTTCCCGCAGGTGCATATTTTAAATCTTTATTATTTGCATGCATGCAGATTGGATTGTACATGGTAATTATTTTGTTTATATATATAGATAGATGGCTTTAATATAGGTCGTGTTATTTGAATTTAAATTACTGCAATTGGCCCCGTAACTCTTGCTAACGTTAAATTTAAATGCTTAGACATCGATGTTAAAGCCAACAACAAATCATTTAGACCGTTGCAGTGCCATCAATTTCTTCCTAAAAATCCATTTGATTCTTGCAACTAGCTATATATATATATATATATATATATATATTTAGGTTGAAAAATATATAATAGCAATATTAGTCATGGTGACCGGATCGGCCTGTTTCGATTCCTCTTCTTCGGTATTGGTTCCAATTTCCATGCAGAAAAGGAATTTTTGGTTCGGAACCAATTATGGAACCGGTGGTTCCTACCGGTTTCGGTTCGGTTACCTATTTTTTAAATTTTAATTTTATTAATTGGCTCCATTGGTTAGTGTTGCATTCATTAATAAACGTGCCATTAATTTTAGAATATTTTTGATAATCCCGGGTTTATTTCTAAGAAAACGGTTCCGATTCAAAACACCAGCATGGCTCCGGTTCTGGAACCGATTCCGGATCCGGCCCCTTAGTCAAAGCTATATGAATATTTTACAAGAAGATATTGTGTGGATATCACACAAAATAAACCATAGTCCATATTCCACAAGTCTCTCCAGCTGTCTCACTCAATCTAATTAACCATTTTTTAACATATACAAAAGCACCTTAAATCAAGGCTCACCAAATCAAAGAAAATATGTCAGAATATTTTAATTTTTAAATCACTTGAACAAAACAACTGTACCCTACTCATTCATCACTTTTTAAAAACGCGTTTTTTTTTTTCAGATTTCAGACAAAAACACTGTCTACACACATATTCCTTTAACTTCATCGTATTTATACGTCTTTTGTCTCTCTCTCTTTATTGTCATCGATCTCATCACCATTTTATACAAGGAAATTTTACTACTACAATGGAAGACTCTCGTGTTCATCCCATTCACAAACAATCGCCCGCCGACCAATCGACGGCGAAGCCCCTGCTTCCGCCGTCGGAGACGACCCTCGTCGTCCAGTTCCCCAAGGACCAAATCCTCCGCTACCCGCCGCCGGAAAACGCCAAGAAGTACAAGCATCTCACCCGCCGGAAGACCAACACTCGCCGCAGGTGCTGCCTCGTCTGCCTCTGCCTCGTACTCGCGGCGGTCGTGGCGGCCGCCGTGTCCGCCGGAGTCATGTTCCTCGTCTTCAGGTTCAAGTCTCCGAAGTACCAGGTACAGAAGCTCTCGATCGGCGGCCTGAATTTGACGTCGGCGGCGGCGATCTCGCCGAGCTTCGACGTCGCCGTCAGGGCTGAGAATCCGAACAAGAAGGTGGGGATATACTACGGGAACGGCGGAGACGTCAGCGTCATGTACGGCGGGGTTAAGCTGGCCGACGGCGTTACGCCGGTGTTCTATCAGGGGAGGAGGAACGTGACGGTGTTCGAGAGGAAGCTGGTGGGGTCCGACGTTGTTCTCGGTGGAAACGTGAGGGCGTCGCTGACTGACGCCGTTAGGCGTAGGAGCGTGCCGTTTGTTGTTAGGGTGAAGGCGCCCGTTAAGATTGAGATCGGTTCCGTCAAGACGTGGGAAATCACCGTTAAGTTGAGATGTTACGTTGCGGTGGATTCTTTAGATAGTAAAGCGAGAATCGTGTCGAATCATTGTGATTATAGTGTGAGATTATGGTAGTTTTCTTTATTTTTCCTTTTTTTCCCGTTTGTGGGTGGGTGACAGAACAGAATTATTAAATTTTAATTTATGGATTTTGGTGATTTGTAGAACAAAACTTGCTCGTGATGGTAAGTTGCGGAAGTTTTGAGGATGATGGAAATCTTAAAATCAATTAATAATTATACATTAAAAAAAAGAAATTGCAACAAGCATAGGGCTAACTTACTCACTACGTAATTAAGTTGGACATTTTCATTTATTTCAATTAATCGTATATTTTTGTTGGACATTTCGCTTGTTGGACTTGGGATAAGAGTTCGATCACAACTAGATAATGAGGCTTTGACACATTCTTGTACACTCACCATTAGTGTACACCTGCGCACCCTTTGTGTGCAAATAAAATTGAGAAAAAAATAATTTAAAAGGAAAATAATTAATTGAGAAGGTAAAAGAGGTTATTTGAATAATCATAATAATAGTACGTGATTATATTTGTAATAATTTTTTATTATTTATTTAATAAAATAAAAAAGAATGGGGTTAATTGCATTATTTTTCTTAATTATTAATTGCATGATTTTTTCTTAATTATTAATTGAAAATAAATTCTGATTGGTTAATTGATACACCTAAAATGACAATTTTTAAAAGATGTTCACCGTTAATAAAAGAGTATAAATATATAGTATATATATATATATATATATATATATTTGATGAGATTTGAGCCATTGACAGAGTCTAGTAATTTAAAATGTGACTCGTTTTTTGTCGCCGGTCATTTTGTAATAAACAATTAAATATATATAAATATATATATATATATATATATACAGTTAAATATTTTTTCTTCGTAATTACAATTAATATCTGATAGGGCCAACTGATTTTATATTGCAAAATATATCTTAAACTGCATTGATGGAGCATTCATTTCGCCGACTGCTGATTTTCAAATCTTTTTTGTTACATGGCATTAAAATTGATTTTAATAAATTATTTTCTTAATTTTAGATATATTTTATTTGAGTTTCTAATTTAATCTTTTGCCAGGAAGAAAAAGGACAAACAAAACATGGGATAAAAGATAAAAAGGAGAAACTAATTTTCCGCATGGGCCAACCGATTAAGGTTATTAACTATTGGGCTTTGGCAAATCCAATTTAAAGGTGCAAGGAAATGGCCCGTACGTAGTTCCCTTATATATTATCACTTGTGAACGGAGTAAATTATTTTTCTTTTGTTATATTTATAATATAGACATATTTCATTATTCCTGATTAGTTAAACATGTGCCGCACCCAACGTATTTATTTCAGACAAGAAATTAATACTCCTCGCTGGTCACTTATCAACCACTATTTTACATCCAAAATCACATGCAGGATCTGCCTGAAACATCATAAATTTTTGTAAGTATATATTCGTAGAATATTTTATAACAAAAAAGCATGTTGGATGTTTGAAATATGTATATGAATACATGCTGTTAAATCTTTGAAGAAAACGGAAAAAATGGGGCAGAATTAAACACAGTTAGGTAGTTGGTGTCTTAGCTGTCCCAATGCCCAAAAATTCAATTTTGATCTACAAAAGTTGAAGTAATGGTTGGCTCAATTCCTTCCTAAAGCAATGCATGTTAATTCTCTACAAAATATTTATATCAAAGTATAAATATAATACCAATTAATTACTCTCTCTCTCTCTCACATATATATATATATATATATATATATATACATCACGTCCCCATTCTCTCCATCTCTACAATAAAGAAACTCGAAACGAAGGCCAAAAACATGTACCATCTCAACCCCACCACCGCAGCCCACAAACTCCTCCTCGTCGCCGCCGCGTTCTTGGCGGCACTCCCCTGCCTCTCCGCCCAGCTCCCGCCCTACGCCTCCACACTGCCGCCGGCCTCCGCGGAAGCTCCGGCGCCGGCCTTAGACTGCTTCACTTACCTCCTTCAACTGTCGGATTGTCTCACATTCGTCGAAGCCGGGAGCAACCTGACCAAACCCGACCCGAACTGCTGCCCCGAGCTCGCAAATCTGGTTGACACGCAACCCGTTTGCCTGTGCGAGCTGCTCGGAAATCCGGGTCAGGTTGGGATAGCGGTGGACGTTCGTAGGGCTCTTAAGCTGCCCACCGTCTGCAAAGTTACTACGCCGCCGGTGAGCTTATGCGCAGGTAATGTGTATATGATGTCTGTTTATTACGTTGAATTATATGCTTCACCAATGTTTGAAATTATAAATTATTTTCTCCCCGAAAAAAATGTTTGAAAATTCTACTTTTCTTCTATGGTTAATTATTTTTTAGTCCTTGTGTATTTGAGGGGGTGACTTTCAAGGCTATCTAAATTACAATGGCAATTTTGACTCGGAATTGAAGTAATTTGAGAACACTTAAATTAAATAGTAGGACATTAAGTTTCAAAATCGAAACAATTTGAGGATATTAAGTTTTAGAATCATAATTGTTCCTACATTTTAGGTGTACTTAAATTATTTTAATTTTGAAACTCATAATCTTAATATTGCAAAGGCTTAGTGTTCTAGGACACTATTAATTGTACACGACTGAAAAATAAAATAATTAGGCATTTCTTTTATTTGAAAAATGCAAGAACTGCGCATATTGTTGGTTCCTTATTAATTTAATTTCTTTTCTCACAATTTGCTATATTTAGTACTCCCACTCCCACATCATTAAATTGAGGGCCAGTAAGACCGTTGCGTCCCAACTGTATTTTCCGACCCAAATTTAATGTCTTTGTTCAATTTTGAAAAAATAAACCCATTACGTAACGTTCTGTAGTGTAGTACTAGAAAAGATTTGATTTTTCTAACAAAGGAAAATGAATTTATCTAACTATAATTTATATTTTGTAAAATGCAGCTATTGGTGTCCCAGTGGCAGCTCTCTCACCGAGCCAAGCCCAAGCCCCTTCGCCACCAGGTTTTGATCTTTACTACGTCAAGAAATACTTTGACTCGAAATGAGTATATAATATATAATTCTAAATATATAATTTATTGCACAGAAGGAGTGACGTCATCAAGCCCAACTCCTAGCTCAAGCCCATCCCCAGGAAACGATCTAGAGGACGGGTCGGTTCAACTCCCAACCGGTTCAGCAGCCTCTTTCCTCCACAGTGGTGGATTACCACTCCTTCCATTGATTGTATTATTATTCTAATTGTATGATTTAATCATTTATTTGATGTACTTAATATGAACCATCTCTGTGTTTCGTGCTAGTTTGAATAATAACGGATTTATTATTTATTTAATCTTGTATATGTGATGATGGACATTTTAAGGATATCGAGACGATTATGTGATAATAAGTATTGAAACTGAAGTAGTTTGATGACACATAATTTAAGCCTATTACAAATGGAAATTAGCAGAATGTAGCAGAAAATAGATGGAAAAGTAGAACGAGCTCCATATGCTCTGTTTTGTATATATTCTCGATAAAGAATTTTTGGTTCTGTACATCTATATATACAGGGCTAATTAACTATCTCAAAGCCCACTAACTAATAATTGTTAAATTCAAAATTGGTCTTATGTACAATCAATATCTCTCGAGTCAGTTGCCACGCAAGCATCCAAGTTGGCATCAGATTTTGCAGCACCATCTTCAATATTCGTAACATCCCCCCCGCAAGTTGGTGCTTGGTGAAAATTTTGCAAGCCCAACTTGGACAATAAGAACGTGAAGGTTGGTGAACATAACGATTTAGTGAAAACATCTGCAAGTTGAAGTCGGCTAGGTGGCAATCGATCTCAATATGCTTGGTGCGTTCATGATAAACCGGATTTTCAGAAATGTGAATTGCCGCCTTGTTGTCACACCATAAAGTAATTGGTAACTGGACACGAACTTGCAGATCACTCAAGAGATAACTGATCCATCTCAACTCACAGACGGTGGTGGCTAAGCTTCGATATTCCGCCTCTGCTGAAGATCGTGAGACGGTGTTTTGCTTCTTCGTTTTCCAGCTAACAAGAGAGCTCCCGAGGAAGATGCAATATCCCGTGAGAGATCTTCGAGTAGTGGAACACGCAGCCCAATCTGAGTCACTATAGGCGGCAAGATGAAGATCATTTTCTGCTGAATAGAACAGCCCGTGAGAAACATGAGACTTCAGGTACCGAAGCACATGTAGCATGGCATTCCAATGGGCTGTGTGGGGTGAATGTGTATGCTGGCTTAACTGTTGCACAGCATAAGTGATGTCAGGCCGTGTAAAACCGAGATAGAGAAGCTGACCAACTAATGTGCGGTATGGAGAAGGATTGTCCAGCAGAGAACCACAAGACTCTTCTCTTGGAAACGAATGATTCTTAGGCAATGGGGTGCTTGAGGGCCGAGAACCACTCATCCCAACTGTGCGAAGTAGGTCTAAGATGTACTTTCGCTGATTGAGGTAGATTCCTTGTGGTGTTCGAATCAACTCAATCCCAAGAAAAAATTTGGCGGGGCCAAGATTTTTTATGGTGAATGTAGAATCAAGAAATTCTTTGACCCGTGTAATCTCATCCATGGATGAACCAGTGATGAGCACATCATCTACGTACACAAGAAGTACCAGCAATGTTGAATTTTTCTTCAGAATAAAGAGACAATGATCGTGTGGAGATTGCTCAAAACCATAGGATTGCAGCTGTAAAGTGAAATGCGCATTCCATTGCCTTGAGGCCTGCTTGAGGCCGTATAAGGATTTTGTGAGCTTGCACACACGATTCTGTCCAGCTACGTTGTACCCTTGAGGTATCTTCATATAAACATCTTCATCCAAGTAACCATGTAGGAAGGCATTATTAATGTCCAATTGCTCCAATGGCCAGCAATATGCAGCAGCAATAGCTATAACAATACGAACTGAGACGGCCTTGGCAACCGGGGCAAAAATATCAAAATAATCGACCCCTTCAGTTTGGCTATACCCTTTTGCAATAAGGCGTGCTTTATACCGGTCAATGGAGCCATCCGCCTTGCATTTCACCTTAAAGATCCACTTGCATCCAATGGCTTTCTTACCTTTGGGTAATTCAACAATTTCCCAAGTGTTGTTGCTTTCAAGGGCCTTTAACTCGGCATCCATGGCTTGCACCCATTCCTTGAAAGTTCTAGCTTCTTCATAGTCACGTGGTTCTTTGATAGTGTCAAGATTAGCCAAGAAACACATGTATTTTGGGGATAAACAAGGATTAACAACAAAGGGATAAGTTTGGGGTGTATAAGGTGAAGAAGATACCTGATTGCT
The DNA here is from genome assembly GCA_004919715.1 of Linderniella brevidens. Classification (NCBI taxonomy): domain Eukaryota; kingdom Viridiplantae; phylum Streptophyta; class Magnoliopsida; order Lamiales; family Linderniaceae; genus Linderniella; species Linderniella brevidens. Next base: position 2,962,251 of record SWDC01000146.1, read on the forward strand.
GCAAGAAGAAACTGCATGACTTGTGTGTACATTGCATGATATATACTCAGTCATCCAATTTGGTGGCTTTCTCATTCTGGTTCCTTTTCTGGGGGCGGGTGTAGATGATTCATGGACTGTATGTATAGGAGGGGAAGGTGAACTTTGGGACAAAAAATCAGGGGCAAAATTATTTGGCATGTTATGTGTGCCTGATACAGAGTCATGATGATTTGGTGTGGGATCATGTGGAGGAGGTGTACTGGTGGATGTATGTGATGACACAAAGGGATCATCATCTATATCTGAGGCAGGACAAGGCAAAAGGTTATCAAGGTTATCAATGGCAGAGGAGTTGCTGAGATTTGAAACAAGTGGGAATATGGTTTCATGAAATACTACATCTCTTGAAATAAAAGTATTCCATGTTTGAGTATCAAGGATTTTGTAGGCTTTTTGACCAGAGGGATATCCTAAGAAAATACATTTGATGGCACGAGGACTAAATTTATCTTTATGAGGCAAAGTATTTGTGGCAAAACATAAGCAACCAAAAGACCTTAAGTGAGTAATATCTGGTTTTCTGCCATGGAGTACCTCGTATGGACTTTTCCAGTGAAGTATGGATGTGGGGAGATGGTTTATAATGTAAGTGGCAGCAAGTATGGCTTCACCCCAATATTTCTTTGGTAAGTTAGATTGAAACATGAGGGCTCGAGCAACTTGTAACAAGTGTTTGTGCTTTCGTTCAACGATCCCGTTTTGTTGTGGTGTATACGGGCAAGACTTTTGATGTACAATCCCAGACTCAGTGAAGAAATTTTGACAGAGAGAACTATTAAATTCAGTTCCATTATCCGTTTGAACTATCTTCACTGAACTTTGGAATTGATTTTTGACAAAGTATAGGAATTTGGTTAGTGTACTTGAGGTTTGTGACTTTAAATGCATGAGAAAGGTCCAAACGGACCGACTATGGTCATCAACAATGGTTAAAAAGTAATGAAAACCATTGTGTGTGGGATATTTATATGGGCCCCAAATGTCAACATGTAGTAACTCAAAACAAGTGGTGACTCGACTGGTACTATTTGGAAACTTTAGACGGTGTTGTTTGGCAACGGGACATATATCACATACTTCATTGGAATTATCATTCATACTAAGAATACTCAAGTGTTTCATGACATCATTAGACGGATGTCCTAAACGGCTATGCCAAATATTATTGGATATATGACTGGTTTTGTTTGAAAGGTGCACAGAGTTATTGACTAAATGCTGATCAACAAAGGTAGAAGACAAGATATGAGTGACTGACTGAATTTGGTTTGGCTTGAATGAGTCTCTATCAAGAATGTACAACTTGTTAGCAGCCCTTCCCACAGCAATCACTTTCTTAGTCAATCGGTCCTGTAAAATGCAGTATTTAGAAGAGAATAAGGTGTCAATATCACTGGTTTCAGCAAGCTTATGAATAGAAATGAGATTATATTTGAATTCTGGGATATGGAGGCAATTAATTAACTGGAAATTTTCTGTAAATTTCACATCTCCAATATGTTTAACAGATTTGATACTACCGTCGGGCAAAAAAATTGGGATGAATTTGGTGATTGTTTTGGGATTTTTCATGGAGGTGAGATCATAACACATGTGATTCGTGGCCCCACTATCCAAAATCCAGAAACACGTGCCTATTGAAGCAGCGGAATTCAAGTTATGGTTTAAGCTCATACCAGCGAAATCATGCAAGTGTGCAAAGTTAACCTGATCTGCAACATGATGTGCCACTTGTTTTCCCTTCATCATTCTCCCAACTTCATTCTGCAACATATTCAAGTTGGCCATTATTGTTTGTAGGTGAGATTGATCGTCAGCAGCAGGTACATCGAGTGAGCAATTAGCGGCGTTCGTCACTTGCTTTCTCTCAACATTTGAGATGTGAGTTGGATGTATCTTATTTATCTTCTCTTTATAGTCATTCCACCAATCTGGAAGCCCGTGAAGCTTGAAGCACATATCTTTGCTACGACCATTCCTTTTACAGTGATCACACCATAATTTTCGCTTCTCTTCCTTAGTTAAGAATGAACTTGATCCCGAAGATCTTTTTCCCTCACCTCTTTTCTGCACCATGAATGCGCTGTTCTGACTTGTGTCATGTATGACCATACTTGATTTCTTCTGGTTTTCAATATTCAGAACCATGGAATAAGCCCTATTTTCATCCGGCATTGGTTCCATCATCAAGATGTGATTCTTAACACCATCATAGTGCTCATTGAGTCCTAACAGAAATTGCATTAGACGATTTCTCCTTTCCTTTTTTTCAACACTTGCTCTAGCATTGCAAGTACAGTGAACCGGTGGATCGATATGACTGATTTCATCCCAGCACTTTTTCAGTTTGGAGAAATACATATCAAGAGGCAAATTCTCTTGAGTAATCGAAGTAATTTATCTTTGCAGATTAAAAATCTGCGGTCCATTCGAAGTTCCGTATCTAGTCTTTAGTGCTTCCCAAAGGACTTTCGCATTAGTAGAAAACGCATACCCCGCAGCAATTTCTTTGGACATCGAATTCAAGATCCACGAGACAATCATAAAATTTACCTGTTCCCAAGCCTCGCGATTAATGTCATTTTGTGCAGGTTCCTTGACTCGTCCGTCAATGAATCCAAGTTTTTTCTTCGCTCCTAAAGCTATCATCATTGCATGACTCCAGGCAGCGTAGTTGTTGCTGTTTAGCAGATTCGTCACCAAAATCGTGCCAGGAGATTCAGACGCATGAAGATACATGTTGTTTTCATCCGATCTTCGATTTCCAATTTGAGAATTTGACGCTTCAGGAGTCGGCACTTCAGGAGTTGATTCATTGTCTTCCATTGGGCAAAAATTGATAGAGATCGAAATTGATTGAATTAGATTGAGATAGAATCAAGATCTGTCACAGATTTGATCGAGATTCAAGCTCTGATACCATATTACAAATGGAAATTAGCAGAATGTAGCAGAAAATAGATGGAAAAGTAGAACGAGCTCCATATGCTCTGTTTTGTATATATTCTCGATAAAGAATTTTTGGTTCTGTACATCTATATATACATGGCTAATTAACTATCTCAAAGCCCACTAACTAATAATTGTTAAATACAAAATTGGTCTTATGTACAATCAATATCTCTCGAGTCAGTTGCCACGCAAGCATCCAAGTTGGCATCAGATTTTGCAGCACCATCTTCAATATTCGTAACAAAGCCCATTATCAACACACGTTAGCCAGCTACAACTAATTTGGGTGGAAATCATACATGACGTTGAGAAAATCTCGGTTCAAATTAATATCTCTGACGTATTGAAGCAATTTGAGAATAATTAACGCCGTGAGGTGCACGTATTTGAGAATTTGATAATAATTAACAATTTGAGAATATCTCTGACGTATTAAAATCTCGGTTCAAATTAACATATGTGAGGTGCACGTGATGCCACTGACGGAGCTACATGGGAGCCAGTGGGATCCTTTGACCCCACCGAAAAAAACTTATATATCAAAAATGGAAATTATTTTAATGGTAGGGTTAAAATTAAGCAAAATTATACTATGAGGACCCCGATAAAAATTTGAAAAATATAGGGTATGAACCATTTAAACTGGACCCCACTAACGTACTTTTTCGCCTCGGCCACTGCGTGACGTTAATCTTGGCAAAATCCTATATGTCATCAAAAAAATTCAGCTCATATTCCACACCACACATGATTCCCTCTCAATTTAATTGTTAAATGAACTTACGTATATTGACCGTACTCAATTTCACTACTTAATTTAGGTATCAAATAAAATGACAGTACAGCAGTTATACACGACTAAAAAAAAAACATAATTCGACAACAATAAATATAAAATCCGTCTCCTCGTTTCATAAATCGAAGTGTATTTAGTTCATATCTATAACATCCTAAGCATCCATAGAACACAGCAGTTCCTTAAACCTTTCGCAAGCAAACTCCGGCAAGCATATACAAAGAACCACCGCTCCTCCATTCGAATCACCGGCCCCTCCTTCCGGCAGGAAAAGCCCGACCTGCGGCGTCGGAGTCAGATCAATGGGCCCCGCATAAACCGGAGCCCCGAACCCAAAATCGGCCGATTCGTAAATCGAAAACCGGGTCCACTGCGTTATCGTCAGTTTCCCGCCGAACTCCAGCCTCCTCGGCCGGTACAGCTCAATGTAATCGACCGTCGACCTCACGTACTCCTCCGTAATCCCCAGCCGCGCTTCGTTCACCAGCCGGGTCACCTCCGCCAGCCGGCCGCCGACCAATTTCTCCACCTTGCTCGCGGCGCACGCCACGCAGAGGGCGTTGCCGTAGAACCCCTCCTTCAGAGGCGGGTTTGTGAGCTTCGCTCGCGCGTTGACGGAGAAGGTGAGCCGGAGGTCGCAGTCCGGCGGCTTAACGTCGAGCGCCTTGACCCACGACCTCCACACGTGGGCCGACACGGAATCGAAGGTCGTGTAGGAAGAAGAAGAACCGCCGCCGGAGCCGGATTCCCGAGCCAGGCACTTGAGGCGGGCCTGAAACTCCCGGCTTATCCGGTAGCATTTCTGAACCGGTTTTTTCTCCCAGAGGCTCGCCGTCAGGGTCGAGCGGCCCTCGTCGACGCTCTTGAACTCCGCGTGCTCGAATTGGATGTTGAGAGGGCTACGAGGTTTGAAGACTTCCCTGTCCCAACAGGGGTTGGTGCTCGAAGCCACCGAGCCGTCCCTCGCCGTCTGGGCCCACGCGCCCAGGAACTGCATGGCTCCGAGCCCGTCGCAGAGGCAGTGGCACATTCTTAACCCGAGGCTAAAGCCCCCGCACCTGAATCAGAGGTACCCATATAGGTTTTAAAAAAAATGGAATCCAAATATACGGTTACCAATTGGGCCCATGTAAAAACGTATGTTAAATGCACAACGGTTAAGAGTGGTAGGTTTAGAGTGTGCCAACGAGGCTTTGGTCTAGTAGTTAAGAAGGAGGCCTTAAGGACTTTGTAGGTTAGGTCGTGGGATCGAACCCCTCCTTCGACAATTTCCTTGAGTAGTGCTCATATTGTCAGATGGACTTGTGATGTATTCATCTGACCCCGGAGATCAGTTCCACATCTGGAGTGTGTAACGCAGTTAAGCATCCGTCAAGTCTGTGTGGCGCAAACCCACGCCAGTATTTAGGGACTAGCCCATAGCCAGGTCGAGCGTAAAATTAATATTTTATACATTAGTTGCAGTGGGCCAATAGACCTCACTTTAAAGTAATATTATGTTGAAATTTTTCAACGATTGGACTAAAATTGAACTAATTTTAAGTAAAAAGAAAAAGATTTATTGAAGTATGGGGCCCAATCAGACTGGACCCCACTTCACGTGATTTTCTGGCTCTGCCACTGACCTGAATCGAGTCACCTGAGCGATCAGCAACGGCATGTCCACGACCCTATACTGCCCCTCGTTGGGAAACCTGTAGATGAGATTAATCCACGCGGGATTCGGCACTCTGAGCTCCCCGAGCTCCGAGAGGGAATCATCGGAGTGCGCCTCCACGAAAAGAGCGCCTCGATCGCCAGAGAAGAAGACTTCGAGTTTACCATTCGCAGTCTCTCGTAGACGACCCGTGAAGGGAAAATACGGCACCAACAGAGCCCTAAGGGCGTCTTTAAGGACTCGAGCAACAGAGTCAGCACGCGGAGACGGTCTGTAGAAGTAGACGGTCGGCGTGAAAACGCGGACACCGACCATGTCGTCGAGGTTGGAGAGGTAGAGGCCGTTGGGGTACTTTTCGGGGATGTAAGAATCGGGCAAGATGGGGTCGATTCGGTCTATCGTTACGGGGATTTCGAGGTGAGGGAAGTGAAGCTCTTGTACCCATTTAGCCATTTAAAGAGACAGCAAGTGTAAGAGAGTCTGAGATATGTTGGAGGCTCAAGAGGATATAAAGCGGCTGTGGCTTTTTCTTTTTCTTTTTTTTTTTTGCTGGATTGATTAAGGAAAAATGTTATGTTGTTGCGTCCATTGTAGGTGAGTTACAGGTTGTATTGTATGCTTATAAATCAGATAATATAAACAGGGAAATCACTCCACGGACATGATTCTCTTTAAACTAAAGTTGCTTTAGGTCCCAAAAACAACTCAGTGAGTTTCGGGGCAATAACGTCTACGGGCTCAATGGATGTAGAAACAGTTGAACTACATCGAAAGCCCATAGACCATAAGAATATTTGAGGGATAAAAGGTAGTTTAATTTCAAGTTCTGGCTACAAGAGGGTTGGCTCGAGCTAGGGTCTTGAGGCAATTGATATACAGCAGTGGTGGTGGTGGGCACTTGATGGCTCCTAGTGGTCCTCCAGCGGGGGCTGGAAACAGCCAAGGTTGAAACCATGGCCGGGAATGGTGAGCCATGCGGGTCATGGAGCTCTTCATCAGATGGCTCAGGGCGGTGCACCAATGGGTCAGCCACAGGGTCATTAGGTCATTGCATGCTTCTATGATGATCACTCTTATCTTGATTTAGTAGTCCCATGTTAATTGAACTTTGGCGACATAACATCGAATCATAAAGAAAAAAAAAAGAAGTCTTTTGAAACTCCTACTATAAACATCCTACCTATTTAAAATATTTACACAAAAATAACTCAAAACAGAGCAAACTATAAAAACCTCCAGTTAACCCTACTTTTTTTTTTCTTTTTTTTTTAAATGAAACAAAAAAATGGTCCCAAGAAAAAAAACTCTTCTTGGGGTTGATGGGGGCAACACCAACACCATGAACAAAAAGAACCGTCACCTTTGCGATAAAAAATGTTAGAGGAAGATAATATGGGTAAAAAATTTCGGTCAGTGGCTCACTCAACGATTAGCAGCAGCATTCTTAGCTTTCCTTGCAGGGAAGTCCTCAATAGTCTTATATTCTTCTTTGAGGAGCCTATCAAGCTCCGGATGTTTCTTCAGAGCCTCATCATCGCCTTTCCTGTAATGGTGAAATGCCCTGCAAAACAATCATATTAAAGTACCATTAATAATATAGTGAAGAGCAATTTATGTTACTAAAACCAGAAATAAAGCATGGCGATGAATATTATTACCAGTACTTCTCCAAGCCGTAAAGGTTCCCTCTTTTATAGAAGTCGAGTGTCAGCTGTTCAAAGTCGTCGTACAGGTTTTCTTTAAATTCTATCTCCAGGCCATAGCTGAAGAAACAGATATTATGACAGGAATAATTATTCATCTAAACAGATATTCAGCTATAAAAAAAGAAAAATTAGTGATAAAAGTGCATAAAGTGTTTACCTATAAAACCTGAATAAACACTCCATCCCATAGTTGTAACCAGAGGCAGCATCTTCAAGAGCCAACTTGCGGAATTCCTCGTACATGGAAGAGATGTATCTGTTCCTCAAGAAATTTGACCAAAACCAGTAGAGCTTATTCATCTCCTGCACACACACACACATACGGAGAGTGAGAGAGAGAGAGAGAGCATACACATCAAACCCAGAAATGTGAAAAATGGAAGACATGCACTAAAGAAACAATAAAGGAAAATAGATTGTATCGATTGACTATACAACTTAAGGAGTATTCAAAAATGAACTGACTCATTCAAACATTAGCCAACTACTTCAAAAGGTACCTTACTGCAGCCAATCCCCATTTTCTTTCGTTCATTAAGGCAGCGCTTCCGATACTTCTTGTACCTGATAAAGCAGCATTTATTAGTTCGCGAATCACCTTCTACGCCAACATAGGAAGAAAAAAATGTGACCACAAGAATCCTAATTAATCATAGAAACTGAAACAACTTGAAATTCCTTCAAAGACTTACTTCTGCTGTTTGAAACCATTCTCCTCCAAAAGCTTATGACTTGGATGTCGAAATGGTGGGAATGGTTTAGGCAACGAACCAGCAGGTGGACTACTTCCCGCGAGATTGCTACGAGGTGAAGCACTCAATATCAAAGGCTGATTTCTGTAGAAACATTAATCATGTGATGGCAGCAGAATCTCACACACTTAATACATAGGCCACACTGATTCAAACAAGAAAGAGATCTGTGTTTTAAGGATTGATATTTGGACGAGGCCAAAAAAATCTCTATAACCTAATGAATATGAAATAAAACCGTTTTCTTTTGTAAAACCACATGACCAACAGGTCACAGAACGAGTCCAAGAATATATATAGGCACACAGGCCTGAAAGATTGACTCTAAAGTAAAGTAGCTTCGCATGCCTGATAAACTAATCCAATCCATACAATAGTAAACATTGACTCACAACTGATTCAATAGTAAATATTGACTCGTAGGCCGAGTCAGCATTAAAATTAAGTTTAATCAAAATAATTAAGCAATTCACATGTTAACAGTTTCCTAGACATAAACGAAGAAACAGTTATAATGTTTGCTCCTGCAACTAATGGGTCAGATCAGATAATGAATGCTGACAAATACCCTTCAGTAGAGAATATATTTAAGCTAATATTATAAGGTGTCTATCTACATTAAGACCATTTCAAGTGAATGATGCTTACCCCTGACTGTCAGGAGTTGTCCCGAAGAAAAATCCAATGGAATCAGCAGGTGGACTTTCGGATATTATGCCAAGAGAGTTGTGGCCACTACCATGAGCTTCGAAGTTGCTGGGGAACAGCCTTTGCTTATCAATGGAGTTTTGTTTGAAGCTACTTTCTATCCGCTTCTTGCGACATTTTGCAGGAACTTGACCGTTGTTTCCTGTGGTTGTGTTATCAAGAGATGACTTCAGAGAAACATCACTGGAAGAACATTTGGAGGTCTCATCTCTGCTTTTGCTGTTAAGGTCGTCGTGGTTACATTGAGGTTTCTTTGATTCCAGTTCCTACAATTTGCATCATAGAATACAATTAATTTCGAATATCATACAAAAGAAAAAATAGAATTTAATCTGACAACCTGCTCATAAAAGTAGAGGCCATCATTAATTGCAGAAACAAGCTCACTGGATATGATTTTAGATTCTTCACCAGGTCCCCCACTTCGATCGTTATTCTGTATTCACATAATTTGGTTAGTCATGCAAAGCTACCGAGCTAGTTGATTTGAGTATCACTATTCCGTGATAACGACGAATTCCTATATCTAATTAATTACCTCAGCATATTTTTTTACTGAGAAAGAGCAGTAATGTGAATGGTACATAAAGTCTAAATATGTCTGAAGGACCTCGAAAAAGCCAAGATCTTACTTTTTATTATATAATCCTCCCCTCTATTTTCGAAAATTGAGGTTACAATGAGGAATGTGATAAGATAAATTAATTTGAGATGTAACACCTTTACATGCCATCATTTGGAGCTTTTTACACAGATGTGCAGAAATAGTTAAACAGAACAGAATCCACACAAAATGTCTCAGAGAAAGTAACTAAAAAGCCCACGAACTCACCCGAGTAACAATAATAAGCCCCTCGACATCATGATCGACTTCATCCTCTTCATCATCAACCCTGATAAGAGATAAAAACGGATTAAGCATACAAAATGTGAATTCCACGGGATAAGTGATTATAAAAAGGGCATTAAAAAAAGCACTCGACAATATGAAAAAAACCCTAATGTCCAAGTTAAGAAACTTCCAAAGAAAAAATGCAATGTTGTAGGATAAAGGATGTTGCACAATATTCTATAGAAATGACTCCATCCTATAACTGCAGCCACTGTCCAAGGTAAAAATCAGGAGAGAATTTCAACTACCATGCAACTATATGTCATATGGCCATAAGGTATAATGGAGTTCCCAAAAAATGCCCAGAGTGCATAATGCCCCAAAACTCAATGTTGTTTCACTTCCAAGATAGTAATTTTTTTTACAAAAAGATAAAGCTGAATGTAGAGCATATAGAGAAAAAAAGCACAAAACCTAGAATTATTGTTCTGCAATGATTTGTGCTCCATTTCTAGCTCTTCGTCAAGCATAAATGTGCTCGAAAATTCATTGGACAAGCTGTCCACATTTTGCAGATTCTGATTCGAAATCACTGGTCCCTCACCCACATTCAGGGGCTCATCAGAGCCACTGCTTGTTGAAGAAAGTTTGTTGGCCCCACCTTGGCCACTCCTTTCATTCTGATTAAGATTATCATTCCTTATAGCATGCACATCCAGAGTCGAAGATTGATGGGTAGAAGAAGCTGGGATCCACTTTGACCAATCATTACGTCTCCGTATTTTTTCACCCTACATTGGTTGTTAAAATATAAATATAAAATCAATGCATGGGCACAGATGAAGCAGCTGGCCAATTTCTAACTATTCAACCTGCACTTCAATAGTCTCTGAAGTCTGAAGCGCGTCCAGAATAAATGGTATATCAACATTCATTTTTTTAACCTGAAATGCAAGTTTGGAGATGTAACAGCATAAACATATATAATAAGTTTATGAAAAGAATATTGTGGCTTAACAACAAAAAAAATCACAACAATTGTGCTGCTGCCCTATTCATTTCTGATCCTACGTCCCCACATATTGCCATCAGTGAATGCCAAATGTTACCACTCATCGATCCCAGGAGAAGAGAATTAATAACAACTCAAGAAGCGACGAAGAATTACCATGTTAAAGTTCGCAATGTCTGATATTGGAACCCAACCTTGATCATCCATCAGTGAAATCATATAGCGTTCAATTTGCAGATTCGCATCGCTGCCATTTGCGAAACAGTAAAATCAATATTTAACATCATAAGCTGCAATGGATAATATAGTTGCTGTAGTTTTGAATATATCGGCAAATGAATCTATATACATGGCATGCCAGTTTTACGAATCATATAAAAAAAAAAAAGTAATCAATGGTTTAGCTAAGGCTCAAAGCTGTAGGAGATTCTAATAAAACTAGTATAAACAGCCAACATGAAATTACTTAAAAAAAGGATTTTCCCATATATCGAACTGATAGTGATGCTGAAGTCAGACACAGGCGACTAATTCAGCAGGCAAAAATTAAATTATTCGTTTCTGTTTTTGCAAAGTAGTAGTTACGAGTAATTGATTGCCGAACTGAGAAGAGGGTTTGGCAAAATGGATGAGATTGTTTTATGACGCTTAACCTGAAATAATATTCAATTTGCCGAACAACGTTTGCCCTCAAAGCCATTACTGGTGATGGCGGCACAGGAACTCCAGGGTTTACATAGTATGGCACTAAAACAGGAGGGTAAGGTACTCTCATGGATCCAGCAGGAGGAGGTGCGGGATAGTAATATATAGCTCCTGGAGGACCTAAAATATAAAAATGGACATATCACTTATCAGATATCGGATAATAACAGGGACTCAATGATCAGATATTACTCATCAGAATCGGAATGTACCTTGGAAATTTGATCCATCAAGGTAGCCAACAGGACCGAAAAATGGAGCCCTTATTAGAGGTCTAGGGCCCATAGGTTGCTGCAGGTGAATGTTACTGCTAGAAGCAGCTGGCCGCTGACGATTCACCGAAGAACTTGTGGGGCCACCGTGCTCCTTGTCATTAGACCTTTTACCAAGAGAGTTGGAATCGTGAGCACCAGAGACTGTTTGCAGAGGAGGCCTGAAGCTCCCTTGTGCAGCTCCTTCATCAACTTTTAAAATAGGCCCAGGAAAAGGAGGGTAAGTATATCCAGGGACAGGAATTGGGGCCACGGGATACATAGTATGAAAAACCGGTGCAACTGGTGGTGGATAGTAGGGCAACAGTGGAGGATCCGGTGCTACACCATTTGGGGGATGCTTGGGGGCCCCACCCTTATTTTGATGATGTCCATGGTGGGACTTACGGGGATTACCACGTCCATGGAACTTCTGCTCAACTCTAGCCTGCAAACAATGAATATATGAAGTACCTAATTAATAATAGCAGATGTTTAACGAGAAAAACAAGTCAACAAGGTTAAAATTGAAGTTTAACACACCAAGGAGCTTCTCAGATCTGAAGCAGCTTTATCTCAAAAGGCAAACAAATTTTATAATTATATGCTTAAAGAAACAGCAGCTCGTAGAGAGTGACAATGTTCAAAGAATTTAGACGGTAGTCATCAAGCTGAAAGTATCTCGAACGTCCATAAAGCATTAAAGGCACAGAAACAGGTCATACAAAGTTGCAAATTCGTGCATATAATTGCTTAAAAAAAAGCAGGAATGTGATAGGGAATCAGCACCCGTTTGACTACTGCCATGTAATTTCATTTCATATATTTCTATTCACGGAAACTTAAGTAATACTATTCATTTCTCTTCAAAAGACAACTTGCAGGTCCACGTAAAATTGTTTTTCTCCACGTTGGTTACTTAAAGACCCGCAAAACCGATACCGTAAACTAGAAAGAAATGATTCTTCCTAAAATCAGCGCACGCATCTAACCAGTAACCCCCATTACAGATGGGATTCAGGTGATAGTATGTTACAGCAAACGTCATATTCAATGAATTTGATGCATCAAGACAAATAATACATTATTTGGATGAGCAGATGTTCCTATCCAAGCACTACATTGGCTGAGACTAGTAAATAAATGCAGCAAAATAATAGAAAAGGAACTTAAAATTAAAAAAAAAAAAATTACCACTAAGATAAACAAAACCCCCTTTGCTCGATTCGCCAACTCATAAAGATAAACAAACCCTCAAAATTTCCACGCCCCAGTGGCTCAAAAACCACCCATATTTCCAGAAAAAGCAAGAAAACAAACACACTCAATAAAAAATAAACTAACAGAAGGAAAAAAAAAAATAGTCACAAAAAAAAACCCCAACAAAGGACAACCTTAAAAAAAAAAACAATAGCGACAACGTTGAATAAAAAACAACGATCAAATTAAAAACCGACAGATGAGTTAGCCGCCGGAGAAATAGGAGCAGGAGACGCATTGCTGTTCTTCGGCCTCTGCTGCTGATTTGCGTCGGAAAGCGCCGGCCAAGACTCCGAATCCGATACCGCCATCGTCACTAGCGGCGGCATCGCGGCCGAGGTTTTCCACGGCGACTTCGGCGGAACCACATCGTTCTGATCACCGGTCTCCTGCGTTCCCATAGCCAGGCTCAGGATCAGTGGAGATAACGAGGAGATTAAGGGTGAATTGGACTGTGAAAGAATGAGAGGATGCACGCGCGCGTATGTGAAGGTGCTGCGTTGTTAGGGTTATGAGTTTGTTCTTCTCAGTCCCCACTCTTGTAAAGGGACGGCTTTGTGTGTCCCCTAGAGGACTTATACAGGGGTATTTTCGTCTATTAAAGAGGTTTGCCTATGATTATGATTTTCTATTCTATTTATCATCGTATCCATATCCACGATATAAACTCTTAAATTAATACGCTAGCAAAATGTATTAATTAAAAAATTATTAACTAATATAAATATTAATAATTAGTAATTTATATATTAATTAAATTTTTATTAATTTATAATAAAATATTTTATAAATACATTTCGAACTTCAACTTAATTATCATTTCGTGTGTGTATATATAATAAAGAAGGTTAAATTGATTTAAATAAAAAATAAAGATAATTTTAGCGAATTATTAATTTAATATTTTTTTTCGAGTCACAGGATTGTTCACAAAAATTATTAGAGAGTTTATTAAAATTAAGTATCAATTTATTAATTTTCTGCTTTACAAATTTGGAAAGTTCTTCGTTCGAATCAGTGATTAATTTATCATCTATGGAAAACATTCGATGTCATTATATAAAGGAGATATTCAAGACATTAACAGAAAAAATCTTCTCTAATTATTACTACTATGTTTTAATTTGAATATTGTGTTTATTTATTTTCAATTAATCCAAATAAAGCCTAAATAAATACATGAAATTGATTTTAGCCCACGATTTTCCATCTCACCGTTGACCGATCTCACTCCTCCCATCCAATATTCAGGGTAATCACACTCGGTGCCCTTACTTTTCATTTTAACACATTTCAGGACTTAACTGTGTAGATTAAAATATAGCAGGCACTAAATCGAAGGAAAGGTAAACTTAAGGTACCAAAAAACAAAAATGCAAGTCCGCTAAGGAAAAGGATATATACAACGTTAAAGAGATCCTATTTTTCCGTAAGCATATCATTGCCTCCAACTCTACAGAGAGAGAATTGAAGAGAGAAAAGCAGGGGATCTAATCTAAGGCAAACATGGCGGATCAGCTAACAGACGATCAGATCTCCGAATTCAAGGAAGCGTTCTCTCTATTCGACAAGGATGGAGATGGTATAGCGATTTACTATTAATCTTGTTTTACTTTTCCAATTTATTTGTAAGACGTGTTTATTGGAATTGTTGGCATCTGCTGTTGGATTTTATCCTCTTCTCCTCCTATATTGTCTGGGCGCAGAATCTCTCGTTTTAATCATGGCTGAGGCATGCTTGATCTCCTATGGCTATCTCTAGGGTTTGTTTAGGAATTCGCGTTTCTTCGAAGCTCCACAGATGTGACCTCACAATATGCTCAGCAATTGGCTGCACATCTCTTGCATTACTATTAGTTTCTCTCGTAGTTCGAATTTAATAGTAATTGGGCGGCTCTTGCCCCTAACCAAGTCTCCATGTAGAACCACATCCTAATTTTCGCCTCTGCTTCTGATCTTATTATCAAGAATTTTCAATTTGTGTGTGTCATTCTATGGTTCGTTGCAATTGTGTGACCTTCACAGATTTGCACCTACCTTAGTCACAAGTTCTTGTTTGCTTCCCATAAAGGAATTTTCCTGACCGTTCTCAGTATATGTTAGCTTGCGCCATTTTGTACCGTTTACAATGGGGCTATAGATAGATCGGTGATGCGCCCACAATACAAAGTTGGCTTTACTTGTAAGGGCATGTCAAAAAGCTCAATACAACTGCTTTGATACATTCTTACTTGGTGTTGTGTGAGTCTTGTTTCATTAATGTGGAAAGAGAGTATCACTTTCTGTGTTTGTCTCCCGTGTGGGAGCTTTGTCTCCTTTTTAGGAATGTTGTGTCCTCTTTAGGAGGTGTCTTCCCTACTGGCAATTGTGGTTGGGCATTGTGGGATATTTAGCCCGTTGGGATATTTAGCTCGTTTGTACTGTTTTTATATTTTATGACAAGCTATCGTTTCGGGAAGAAAAAAAAAAGTAAACATACCTTTTGTAATCAAGCATCAAATACGTTATGAAAATCCCGATAAAGTGTTGTGTCCCACAAATTTCTCTCCTCAGGTTGCATTACTACCAAAGAACTCGGCACGGTGATGCGTTCGTTGGGCCAAAATCCCACCGAGGCTGAGCTTCAAGATATGATCAACGAGGTCGATGCTGATGGCAACGGGACCATAGATTTCCCCGAATTCCTCAACCTAATGGCACGCAAAATGAAGGACACGGACTCCGAGGAGGAACTCAAAGAAGCTTTTCGGGTCTTCGACAAGGACCAAAACGGTTTCATCTCCGCCGCCGAGCTCCGCCACGTCATGACGAATCTCGGGGAGAAGCTCACCGATGAGGAAGTTGACGAGATGATCCGCGAGGCTGATGTGGACGGCGACGGGCAAATCAACTACGACGAGTTTGTTAAGGTTATGATGGCGAAATGAAATTGCAGGGAAACGTAAAACCGGGCTGATTAAGTTCAATGGGAATTATTCTATCTTCTCTGTTTATTTCGTGTGGCACTTGTTTACTCGTGTTCTTGTTTTGGTTTGCTGCTTCAAGCTTTTATTTTCCTCAAACATTATTTCGAGGAGTTTCAACGCCTCTGTTATGTGTAATGTTATTACTAATTTCCCCCGTCCTAATCTCTAATTTTTTAATATTTAACTATATTGTTTCTTTACCCTGTTTAGCAAACGGAATTTCTGGATTCAAATGAGGAAGGAAAACCATGTTCGTGTATCAAGTGTTTTTGTTGGGCTTTGCTCTAGTGTATGTTGCATGTGTCTATAACATAATTGCGGCGAATTATTCGTACTAGTATTTTTAGCGCACCTAATGCTGTGTGCTTTAATATATAAATACATATAATATTAGTTGTAATTTAAATTTTTTATAAGAGTGTGATATAAGCATCATATCATGTTTTCATTTGAAAATGCGAGAAAATATATCTAAAATGACATGAAAACTTAAGACATTATGGCCAATTTTCGTTTTTTTTTATATAGCCTATATATATATATATATATATATATATATTGTATTTAGCGTTTATGCAGCATCAAATCTAGCTGTTTTTAGTCGCTCATTCATAACAATGTTGGTATACTATCTAATTCCGTTAGGTTTTCGACACGTTATCGAAAATTCGAATTTTCGACCAATAGAGTTGGATTGCTACACATGTGATAGAGAAGAACAAGCTGTTTTCTTTCAGATTCGCAAGATAAGAACAATGATCATAAAGCCATTTAAATTTGTAGCTTAAATTGTCAAATTAAATTGGGATGATCCACATTGAAATATAATTACATGAATGTATATTAATGCATCAAAATAAACCCCTTATACAATCTCTCATAGTCAAACCTATTTGATTATTACAAAATAGTCAAATATTACAATCTCTATGAAACTTTACTCACCAAACGAACCATTTCTAGACATAATATTACCATTTCATAAGATTGTCCTCATCTTCTACTAGATTGCACCCTAATTCTCCATAGTCAACATAACTTGTACTATAAATACACACGATGAGCAATACTCCCTCTCTCAAGTACACACAAAGCAAATCATAAATTTCTTTCTCGTTTTCATATCTCTGTTGTAATATTAACTCATCTTTTTTCTATGGCTAAGAGCAACAACGACAATGGGGGACAACAACACACATGCAGTAGATGTAATAGAACATTTGGCACGCCTCGTGGCTTGAGGTGCCATATGTCTCGTCACACGAGGGAAGATAAAAGGTTGCCTCTTGTGATTCGAGGCCAATTGGTCTTTCAACAGCCGCAGATGTACAGCTGTCAAACGTGCGATAAAGTGTCGACGAATCCGCACTCAATCGCTACGCACCGTCGGTTTTGCAAGGGACGACGGAACGGAGGAGATAATAAGGCTGCGGAAAATCCCGATTCGAACGGAAATCCGCCGCCCGAGGGCGAAAATTCATAGGCGTAATTTATGATTAGGATATTTCGTCGAATAAATGGTTGTTTGTAGTTGTCGTCGCGCTGTTCGTTTCTTCCTTTGATTTGTTTTTTTTTTTTTTCTGGTCAGTATTTCGGTAAAAAGAAACTTGTGTGATGATATGTGCGCCTCATTGTGTTTTCGTTTTTTAAATTGCGATATAATATAGGTCGAGAATAAACAATATTTGCGCACCGTCGAAAAATAATAATAAAAAATGCGCTTAAAATATCGGGAAAGGCTCAAACGATGCGCTTTGATTCGTATTTATTATTGAAATACTTGCATCTATAGCAAGTGAATTAATCAGGTACAAATTTATTCGAAAAGGCGCTATTTGTTATTGATGGTTCCATCGTAAAATAAATTGATGATGAGAGGAGGAGCCTCTTTGATTTATATATAAATCAGGTGAAGTTAGCTTTATGATGTGAGAAAAATAATCTTAACACGTCACCTTGTCGCACAATTCAAAGCCTAACAAGAGTGATAATGTGCAGCTCGAACCGCTCCGATACCATATTAAATTGGGGATTCCATTCTAAAACCAATTGGTGATATGATGAATAATATGTTTGAATTATATATTGAGTGAGACATTTCAACATATACTGTCAAATTTTCACGTAATTTTATATATCCTTTTTAGAAAAGATTATTATAATATCAAATCTTATTCACTTGCAATGCAATTCATAAATTGATAAGCCATACGTAATCGGCCCAACTATACAAACAAACTAGGCATCATGCAAAAAGCATTAGATCAACTAGTGAAAAAGAATTTGTGAAGCAATCTCCTAAGCTACTGCAGAGCAATATATAAATACACATCGCATTAGTCCTTTGCGAAGTGAAAAGAAAAAACCCGAAAATACTATCAATAACATAATAAACAATCCTCTCCCGACAGAGAGAATGCGTTCCCTCGCTATTACTCGGCTTCTTATGTTGTCCGGTGTGCTTCTGCTGCTGCTAACACACGCAGCAGCGGAGGCGCAAAATCCCGAGCGGTGTGTGGCCGTGTGTCAGGAGAAAGAGAATTCGTGCTTTATCAAGTGCGGGATCGACGAAAAGGAAGAATCGTGTTATAAAAACTGCGCTACTACTTATCTTCGATGTAAAGACAAGTGCAAGAATTATATGTATTGAATTTATTCAATTGCATGAACTATTGATGTGTGGAGCTATTACGAAGAATTATTAAGGTTTTAAATTCTAAGGACGATGTGATGTATTATATATACTAGTACATTCATACGTATGTGCATTTATATATTATTTTATGTATAGATGATTTATTATATAAATAATTGAAAGTAACTTTCAATAAAAAAAGAAGGTAAAGAAATAAGTCAACGTCAGTTTTGTTTTATTAGTTAGCAACATGGATATTTTTTTTTATTAATTAGAAAAAATTTGATTGGTTATTGAATACATTGTCTTAACTTAATTTGATTATAAATTAAAATATATATATATAGAGCTGATTTCTCCAATGTTTGGCATGTCTCGTGTTGGCTTCTGCTCATACTCGTATAAAGACAATTGTGCTGCATGACTGATGATTCATCCTATATATATATATATATATATATATATATATATATATATATATATATTTACGGAAGATACGATTCAAATTAAATTAATATACGTACTGTTTTATATTACAACTTATAAGCAGTGTTATAGAAAAATTATAAGAATGGATCAGTATGTATATCAATTTTCAATGTTATGTCATTATGATTGATAATTGTAGAAGTAGGTCACCAACTTCGTTTGTCGAAAAGGATTGAATCTTCGGTATATTATTGGCTTACTAATTTCGTATGTCGAAACAAAATTGGATCACTACGTTCGCTAATTACAAAAATAAATCACTTAAGTCGAAAAAATAATTTTTATCGAAAAATAGACCGGAGACCGAATTTTGTTTCGACATACGAAGAGCTAATAATGTATCGGAGAACCAATTTTGTTTCAACATATAAAGTTGGTAACCTATTTACAATTATCAAATATGGTGATCCAAAGTAGAAGACGAGTATACTTAGTGATTAATTATTGTAATTTTGCATGTTACAGCAATACAACGTGACATGGGATTAGAAACTAATTGGTGTAGTTACTGATGAGCTGGCACATAGGGTTGCCACGCCATGAAACGATTTAGTGCAAGAAAAAGACAAAGTCGCGTTTCGTTTTTAGCTAAAAGTCGTTGATTTGCTGGAACACAGTTGCTCCATTTTCACTTTTGACTTCCATTTACAGAAATGGGTCGTTAGTTTTTCAATCAGAGAACCCATGTGATCCGCGAAAATTCAATGGAGCTTAGTGGAAATTTCTTGCAGCGAAATGCAATTCGCCAAACCCAGATGACGTGGTCTCGGTCACCCGAACGCAGGAGACGATGTTCGTTGACTGTCGTTGGAATGTTTGATAGGTAATTTTTTTTGATGATCGATTATTAGATTCGTGCTTAATAGGTTTGTATTTGTTTGATTTTATTGCCTAGCTGCTAATTTGATGGTGAAGGGGGTCAATCAATTCGTTGTTTCTTCAAAATTACTGCAAATATCCTTCTTCTGGCTTGAAATGGGAAAGTAAATGACATAAAATTTAGGTATATTCAAAAGAGGGAAGTTGATGAACATGAAACTACCTCTTTGTAGTCTCTTGATGCTAAAATACTCAGAACAATAATTATTAATGTTACAGATTGTCTTTTTCTTTTCTTCTTTTTTATCCTAATCTTAGTTGTCTTGTTAATATCATCTTATTTGTTGGGCACCAGGGATGCTTTTCCTGCTGAATGTAGCAGAGGGAAGAATGTTGAAGTTCATTGCAATAACGACCGAAATATCCATATTTCGAATCCCTCGAACAGTGAGGGGTCAAATATACCGGGACTTGCATTTAATCGTCTGCAGCTTACCGATCATGAATGTGATGTGCTGCAGAAACGATACTTCGGTCGATTTGTTGCTCGTATGGCGATTCTTGATGAAGAATATTGGGTTAGCTTTTCTGTTTCTGTTTAATTTCCCACGTTTTCATTATCATGTTTTCCAAGAACTTTAAATTTTTCATTTCTTTTTTCTTTTCTCCATGTCTGATGATTAACAATGGTAGACAGCAGCGTGGCTTAGAGCAGAAGCACACTGGGAATCATCACCTTATATGAGGTAAAAGATCGTTTTATTTACTAGGCTAAAGGACATGTAATAAACTTACGTTGCAGTGACGGATTTTTGATGTTTTATGGATTACCAAATTCCTTTGAGTTTGTTAATTGCATCGTGTTGGTACGTTTCAGGCATGTTGATAGTTACAAAATAAAGTATGCTGAGCAGGTCAGTTTTAGTACAAAACAAACTGTACTCTTTATATATGCTGTAAAGTCTAGTAGCGTAAGAACTCTGATCCCTGAGACTTGGCCCGTAGTAAAAATAAATGTCTATTAAGAATATTAACATCCCATACTGCTATGCCACTTCGGTAGACAAATTAATCTTCAAATTTTTATGCTTTTGCAGGAGTTTTATGCTTTGAAGCGAAGATGTTTTGGTCAAGTCAGAAATTCATTAAGTTGCTTCTGTTTTGTTGCAGTAAGTATAACAAAATCTTCATGAGACTCTGAATCTTTTCACCTCTCATACAATGTTCGATTTATTCTATTCCATTCTATACATTTATGATGTATTAGCAAAACGAAATATGCTGCCTTAAGCTTGTTTTCTCTTCTCTTCTTCCATTTCTTTATGTGTACCATTTCCATTAATTCCATGGGATCATGAAATTTATTTCTTGCATTATATTTTTCGTGTCACAGGTCAAAAAGGAGGACAAAAATGTTAGAAGAACCGTCCTTAACAGCATAGTGGGAACACTAGACCTGAGCATCAGGCAATTCGCGCAAGGAGAAACATATCCTAAGGTATTGATCTTGATTTCATTAAAATCGATTCCCTTATTCGAATCGTTTGTGTGCTAATAAATCCGGTGTTGTAAGGAATTTCGACATTTTTGGACCCCAATGTTTGGCCTATGGGCAACTCTGTTCCCCAATGTTCCTGAGTTACAGTTTTAGTCCCCAATGTTGTCGCTTTTGGACATTTTTGCTCTACATGTTAGTTTAATCGTTAAGTTGGACGGAAATACGGGCCAAAAAAGTGGGATCTGGCCCGGCCCGTAAACTCGACAGGCCCGGCCCATATTTCCGTCCAACTCGGTTAAACTAACCGGTGGACTAAAAACGCGCAAATTCGACAACATTTGGGACTATAATCGTAACTCGGGAACATCGGGACAAGAGTCGTCCATATTCCAAACAGTGGAGACTTAAAAATGTCGAAATCCCGTGTTATAATATAAATTTTTTGATTCCTGAGAATTTTCAAGTGTTATCCTCAGCCCACAAGTCATGGAAATTCTCAGCTGGAAATAAAGAAAGTTTCCAATGCTTTGGGAAATCGTAAATATGCTTACATTGCCAATCTCGTTGTGGCAAAGTATGCTCGTCGCCAGGGAATTGCTACAAATATGCTTTACTTGGCTACTGATGTTGCCACAACGGCAGGTTTCATAAAAACTATTTCAACTAATCTAATAAATTCTTAATATGATGTAATACTTTCATTTGTATTTCCTTAAACTGTTACTGAACATCTTTTCTCTTATTTCGTCTACACAACAGGTATGAAACTGCTCTTTGTTCATGTAAACGCTGACAATAAGCCCGCGCAGAATCTCTACGGAAAAATGGGCTTTAAGGTTAGTTGCTTGATTTTTGATTTTATTGTGTGACTTCTACACGTGAGAATCTGAATGTTTGATCTTAAAACAAATTCGCAGTGAGCGTAATAACCTTACGTTCTTTGCCACTTTTTGATATTTTTAAGACAACATTTCACAATCTCAACAAAACCATTTCGTCAAATCACACATATTGGGTCCCTTTCTCAAATCTGTGTAGGTTGTCGAGGGAGCAGAAACTACCGAACCAAACGATGACAAGATACTCATGTCCATGGACTTGTAAGTTGTAAAGAAGCGAAGCAGCAAGTGCTCTCGAAACTTACCACTGTAAGAATGAAAAAGTTCCACTGTTGTAATGATATAATACTTGTATATACGTATAACATTGATGTCAATTTTCTCGTTGGCTTGTAATACGGTATCGGGTTTCAATGTAAAGGGCTTCGATTCTTACGAGTATGTACAATCTTTTGAACACACTCCTTCAAGTCAATGTACGGAGGATTTGTAGATGTTCTTATTCAATCTCTAAAACATGTCCTCTTTCATATTTGTGTTTTTCTGTTTCCCTCTGTTGCTTCATCTCTCGTTGCCCGAGAGATTTCTTCCTTACTGGATTATCGAATGCCTCCAGAAGGAGGATGCTCTTGGCTCTGTAGCCACGTGTAAATCTTTTCTGTTTATTCACGAAACTATCTTTCCGAAGAAAAAAAAAGGGAGAGACGAAGGGAGATACACGAAAAACTATCTCGAGCTTCTAACATCTCTCGCCGTTCTATTAAGACCCGAAAACCTATCGTTATTATTATCGTCTTTATCTTGAATCTTTACTACATCCTTTGGAACTTCTTGTATCTTCTCCAGCGAAGCCAAAACCTCGGCCATGCTCGGCCGGCACTTGGGATCGGTCTGAAGGCAATCCAATGCGATCGAAGCGGCGGTCTGTGCTCCCTTTTTGGAGTACTGACCGCCCAATCTCGAGTCTATGATCCTCAGTACCTTTCTACTGCCGTCGAACAAAAACGGCATCGCCCAATCGACTAACGTCTCCTCGGCTCCGCCGGCGCTCTCGTCTCCCATAGCCCGTTTGCCGGAGAGAAGCTCGAGCAGTACGACTCCGAAGCTGTACACGTCGCTCTTTGGTGTTAGGTGACCTGTTTCAAGGTTTCGATTTGTTACGACCCTATTGAATAAATATGAATGAATGACTGATCCACGAGTGTTATCGTATTTTAAATTTGTGTGTTTTTATTTTCAATACATCCCCCCCACGTCTAGACTGATTTCTTTCTTATCATTAGAACTATACGTGGAATTTTCCATTTAATGGGTGGTCGTGAAGTACGCATGACACCTTATGCCATACCCTCCACATGAAAGCTTAAGCTTAAACGAAGTGTGTCGGATTTTATTTATTTATTTATTTATTTTTGGTGCCCCGGGCAAACCTGACTGGGAGATAAGGCAAACCCCCCCCCCCCCCGTAGTGAGCGAAATAGCCTGCAAACCACGCTAACCGGTCCAACCACACTAATCCAGGTCCATGTGTGACAGACTCACTCAAGGAAATGCTGGCGGTGAGAATCGATCATTGGACGTCTCCCCATGAACCATGAGGCCTCAGTCTTGACCACTAGGCCATGACCTCGTGTGCATATTGTAAATATTTTTATTTCCAACACACCCCCTCATGTCTAGGCTAATTTCTTTATTATCTAGCCTCAGACCAGTGTGGAATTTTTCATTTAATGGGTTGTCGTGATGATTCATACACATAACCTCTATACATGGGCTCTGATGCCGAGTTAAAGGAAGTGTATCATATTTTAAATTTAAATATTTTATTTTCAACACAACCATCTACCATTAGGCTACATATATAACTATGGTTACCCGTTGCTATGTATTCCGGTGCAGCATAGCCCCTCGTACCCAAGACCCGAGTCGAAACGTGGGTTCTGTCCCCGCTCGGGCCCTCCCTCGCTAGCCCAAAATCCGAAAGCCTCGCATTGAATTCCTACAGAAGTACAGTAATAAAACCATCTGTGTGAGTAAAATTATTACCATATGCTTTTGAATGTTCTAAGGCTTCATCAAGCAAAGTAATAACGACATGCATGCGTGTACCGCATCTAAAAGCACGTTGGCCGCTTTCAAGTCGCGGTATATGACGTTTGCGTCTAAGCCGTGCAAGAACGATAATCCTCTCGCAACGTCCGCTGCGATTCGCATCCTCACGGCCCACGGCATAAGCTGCGAGCCCTCTGCCCGAAAAAAAAAAATAAAAAAATCTGTGATTAATTAAAAAAAAAAAAAAAGCTCTCTTTGCATAAAGAGTTTTATTCTTAGGAACTGAGCTCACTTCTAAACAGATGATTCTCTAAGCTTCCTTTGGGCATGAACTCGTACACAAGAAGCTTGTTGTCCGACTCCGAACAGTACCCGATTAGCTTCACCAGGTTCTCGTGTCTTAACGTGCCCAAGAAGTTCACTTCGGCCTGTCGAAAAACACCATTTAAAAATAAATAAATGTTTTTTTTAAAAAAAAAATGTGATCGGTATACGTACGAGCCATTCTCTGTGTCCTTGGAAGCTAAGCTCCTTCAACTTTTTAACGGCTATGACGATTCCCGTCCCCGGTCTGCAAGGGGCTAGGGTTTGCTCATCGATCCATCCTTTGAAGACGCAGCCGAATCCTCCTTCCCCGAGGAGGCTGTCCGATCGGAAATTCCTCGTGGCGTTCTTGAGATCGTTGAACGTGAAGGATTTTAGGGTTCTTGATGATGGGTCCTTAGATGGTGAGAGCTCGTCGTAAAAGCTTGCTTTTTTATTTTCCGGGTTCGAAGGGGATTGAGTGTTGGGTTCGGGTTTTTCGATTGAGCCCTTGTTTTCTTCCGAAGATCAAAATCGAACGAATATAGTCAGTGACCGCAAAGGAAAACAAAAAAAAAAGTAAATTATTACATCACATGACTATGATCTTATGATGAACTCGGTATGATATAAAAGACTTGGGTGGATGAAAAAAGGAAAACAAAAAAAACCGAAATTGCTACGATAGAATCACATGTAACGTATCGTTTGGGGTGTCAAATTCAATCCCACGTGGGGTAGATGAAACAATTATTAACATGCATATCAGTTCGTGGGCTACTCTCTCTATTGCCAACTGATTTCAAAGTAGAATCATACATAGGCTTATATTCACGGATCGTGGGCTTGAGTTAGAGGAGATCTTATATACAAACCAACGGTACCGATCGATACCGATACTTCATGCAAGAGGAAGAGTCATATAAATGAAATATGTGGTAAGAGAAGTTAAGCCGTACGTACCATAGAATTGTCCTGAAGAAGCATGCGCAAGCTTTGCAGGTTTTCCTAAGCAGATCCCCATTGCAAGAGAGCTTTGCTCTTCTGACGAAACCTGTAATAGAAAAAGGAAGAAGGTTAATATATATATATATATATATATATATATATATATATATATAATATGAAGACAAGAAGAAATGATGAGTATAATACAACTTCCAGAAAGACTTCTTTATGCCCATTTTTATTTATATGGTAATATGAAGTTATTAAAAAATATATATGGTCAATGGTCTGGAAAATATCCGTTGAAAGATGAAGACATGATCACAATTTCTTTATTTATTTTTTTATTTTTTTTGTCAAATGTTGCGGTCCAAATGCGGAGCAAACTTGTAGCATAAAACTAACGTCAATTTAAAAGTAACGTGTTTGACTGGAATTAATCTCCGTGGAATTCATATATTAATTAAAATTAAATGATTTTTAATATGTCGTAAAGAGAAAAAAAATAGAGATGGATATTGAAGATCGTGGTCGTGGGTGGTTGTTGACTTGACTTGATAATTACATCCGAGTCTGTAGCATCTATAAAATTTGTTGAAACTTTGGTATTATTGATAGAAACGGCAACGACTCAACAAAAGTAACAATATAAAATGTATATATAGCCTATATATAACACATATTATAACGAATAATGATATATGGAATATGGAATCTTGCAAATTTTATTATTAAAATCAGCAGAAACATTAATGAAGTATAACAATGGGTCGTAGGGACAGCTATGATAAAGTAAACGTTATATTATCACCAAATCGAAGAATGTTCGTCTAGAACGAAATGTTCTTTTTTTTTTAAGTATGCAAGTAAGAAAAACGGATTTATCACAAATTTGACAATTATATTTATTCTTCGAGAAAAAAAGGGATCACTTGGTTTGGTGAGAACATATAAAAAAATATCCAAAAAAATACAATTTTTCCTATTCTTTCACATACGATGATGATGCATTGCATGACATGGGAAAAAAGTAAAGATCCAACATATACACAATAAATAGCTATTGGTATTTTGAATTTTGACTATATAGCTTCGTACATATATAAAATAAATAACTATTGGTATTCTGAATTTTGACTATATAGCTTCGTACATTATAGGTGCAAATATAAGATGATGGTTCTTATTTAACAAAGTCATGGGATGATTTATACTAGTCTAAGTTGTAAAGTCCCCACCTTGCTAAAATACAAGCAATGCCGATGATGTAGAATAAATGTAATATTTACATAATTCATATTTATGCATGGTCAAAGAAGTACTGCGATTATTTATCAACTCTATTTATAAAATAAAGAATTATTTTTTTATTTGATTCTTTATGTTTTTAATTGTTATGATTTCCGAAAACTCGTGCTTCTACCAATAATAATAAAATATTACATCTTTGTTTAAGAATTAATTTCGAAGAACTTCATTAGAAAGTATCTTTATTCCTACTCCAAGCACAGGAAGGAAGATGGGGCATAAAAATGATTAATTTAAAGGTTTTTTTTTTTTTTTCAAATTTAATCAATTGGACGCAAACTTTGAACTTTCGTCTAGACGAATGAGCAAATGCAAATGAGAAAAACAATCAATCAATTCAGTTAATAATATCTAACGTCAAACTTCAATTTAGAAAATAATAAATGCCTGAATATTACACCTGCCTTACATTTTCTTTGCAAAGACCAGTCACAATCAGTAACAACTACATTATGATAAAAACACATGACATCAAGACAAGGAAAAGAAACAAAAAAGTGATGAAAAAAAAAAACTCAATCAAGGCATCTAAAGTAAGGCCTTTACCAATTTATAAAAGAGGGAGAGAAACAAAGGTATGGGATATCTGTGTTCATTCAATGTTCCACCCAATAGATTGTGACAAGTGTTAAGCTCAATTGTTTTTATTTTACATGTATCACAATTTGGTTGGCGAGAGACCAAATTGGAACATGAAATGAGAATAGATGATCATATCTGGAGAAACAAACTGGAATAATTAAAATAAATAACTAGAAAAAGAAGATGCTATGTTTAGGTTGAAGATCCTCCGTGCCCAGCAAGCAATATCTATTACCAAGAAAATGATTGTTATAATATGAGTCTTATGACTCAATAATTCAAAGGTAATGACAAAAATATTTGCATTCTCTTCAGCTGTTCTTACATTGCAGTCGAATGCGAATCTCCAAGCGAGCATTATTGCCGCATTTCTTTCCCTTTCGGTCTCGAACGCGAGTACAAAGGAGAGCCCTTCCTTTGCCTTCAAATACGCTGCTTGTGCCGCTGCGTTTCCGCCGCCTCTGACTCCACAAAGCTGCGAACAAAAACCCGAGAAAAAACATACCAAATCTAATCTTAACTGCGGTCTGTATAAAACCCGTGAATTTATACCGATTTACGAAGAGTATATGTAATGAAATATCACACTTTGTGCGGTAAGAAAAATACCAGCATTGAATTGGAGTAGTACTCCTTGTCTACTGTTGTTTTTCCTCTGAGGAGCTTTATTCTCATCTTCCCTACGTGAAGTACGTGGATGCATTGTGAGTGATGATCTTCTCCGTTGGTTTGGATGACCACAATCTAAGAGGCATTTCATTACAATGTAACGAAATCGATTAAGAGCTGTGTCGGTTTGAAAATCGAGATTAGTGGTGAGAAATGAGGACAACAATGTTAAATGACCACTTTGGCTGAAAGCTGTGTAGGTTTGAAAATCAAGATTAATGGTAAGAAATAAGGACAACAATGTTAAGCGATCTCATGTAGTGTGTCATATTTTTAGTTTTATAATTAGATAACCAACACCCCACCCCCACGCCCCATCACGTCCGAGATGACTTCCTTATTATCTAGCCTTAAACGTGTAATTTTTCTCTAGTCTGTGTTTGGATTGAAGAAAGTAGTGTGAAAAAAGAAAATTGGAGATAAAAACTAGTTTTCCTTTTCAATTTCTTTTTCATTTCACTACTAATTTCCTTGTAAATGAGTGGTCGAGAGAATTCCTACCCAGTGCTTATTAGTATGGGCTCTGATACCATGTAAAACGACCCTTTCACCTAAAAGTTCAAGCTTAAGGAAATGTATCACATTCTATTTTTTCACATTATATTTCCAACACGCGCAATCACGTCACATATTTCGAGAGTAAACAACGAGCGAGTAAAACTTACGTTGAACTCAGTGTCGTGCCTCCGCGCCAACGCCTAAACACGTAGTTTCCCAATCCCGGAGCTACAAGCACCAAAAATAGCAAAACAATGTCTAAGGTTTCCGTCCTATACGAATTTTCATGCAATCATGCAGTGAAATGGACAAAAAATCTCATTCTCAAACAGAGACTACTACTAAGATTCACATTAAATCGAAATTTTCGCAAAAAAAAAAAAAAAAAAAAACTGACATGGATCAATAGGCGAAGAGGTCGACACGACGAACGCCCGGTCGCCTGTTGAAATATCAGCCCGAAGCAATCTTCCCACATCATACGGCTCGGGAGCATAGCTAGGCTTTGTGGCCCCTAACAAATATCACATAGCAATTTTAAGGCCAAAACCTTTTTCTATTTTTGGACTCTATATATATCTTAATTATCAATGTACATGTTAGGTACCCGATATTAATTATTTCCCACTTGCCACCTTCGTTTATATATGAATAAATAAGAGCCCAATGCCTCATAGCCATCTAAATCGTATAAAACGGGTGCTTTGCCTTCGCCCTCATTGCTCAACGCCAGCTGAGATTTATTACATTTCAAGAATAGAAGAAACGTTGTTGATGTCAAATGAGAACCCCGAAAGTACGACGGAGACGCATGTTGAACGTTATGCAAAGGTTGCCTTGTTATAGGGTGTGAGAAATAAACAAAATAATTATAATCTATATGCAAAAAGAATTAGGGGAACCTCTTTCTGCAGCAGCATGGAATGATTTGTCTTTTCAGCAAGTTGAATCCTTAATGCTTGAAGCTCGTGCTCCATGTCCATAACCTGCAAGAACAGCCCGTGCTAAAATGTTTACGGAGACAAATAATAACCCATTTACTTCTGTTTGGTTTCTTTTTCCAACCCGAGATTAACAGAAAAGCTCACTAAAATATTATTACGGGCTTGAATATAGATAACCTGACTAAAATGGGGAGATAAAATACTACGGGTTTGATTGTAAATAATTTATCTTGGGCCTTAATGTGAGGGCTTATAACCAAACACTGCCTAACACAATGCCAAAGAAATTCAATGTCTGTATCAAGAAAAGCACGGAGGTATGCCTCGCCCCGCAGTAAATAAGTAAACAAAATACGACAATGTTGATAAATATTTATAGAAAATTTATCAAAAATAGGACAATGGATGTAGATGTGATTACCCTGCTAGGTTGGTGCAGCATTTTGACCCGCCGAGCTTCTTGAACCTCTTTCATCAATTCATCCAAGTCCTGAAATGCAGATCCCAAAACTTAGTACAATATCTAAATTTATTGCAGAATGTGTAGGAATCTGATAATAAGGTTTATTATCAGATCAATAACACTAGTGAGTTATAAGAAAAGCAAAATAGATTTTACAATAATCAAAGATTTCAGAAGGACCTGCGTTGCAGAAGCTCGTGACGTTTGCTCGTATTCTTGAAGAGTTTCTTCTACTCTCCGAACTTCTTTTCTTGCGTTCTCAATTTCAGCCCGTGAAAAGGCCCTTTCTTCGTCCACAAGCCTCTTCGCATCCTCAGAGGCCTGCAAGAATTCCATGAGGAGATAAGACAAACTAAATAAAGAGAAATGATTATTCATTGCTTACGGTATTATTAGGCCATGAAATTAATGCAATGATCACACATCACCTGCTTCAGGAAAGTAGCAAGCTCCTTCACTTCATCCTTTTCTTGAATAAGCTCTCCTTCTCTCTGAGTCAACTGAACCGCGAGTGCCTCAACCTGCAAATATTAAGACAAAAACATGAAACTATAATTCCATTGCAATAACATACTATAGTAGATCAACAGGAGAAAGACAAATAAAATAAATCAACCATAGACACAGCTTCTTCAACATCATCATTGTTCCTCCCTGTTATACGCCCCCTAAGATCTTCGAGCGAATCCCTGAGTTTCTTCAGCAGCACGTGCTTTTCCAACGAAGCTGCTTCTTTGATTTTCGCCTGTAACACAAAACCCGTATATAAGTAAAAAATGATTCCTTTGTATGATCCCATTTCTTACGAAAAAAAGCTGTTCGAATTTTTTTAAGAAGAAACCTGATCGGACAACGTTGTGGCAGCAGCCACGCCCTTCTCGAATTTGCTCGCGAGGTCACGAACCGAGAGTCGTTTTTGCTGCTCGATCAACATTGCTGTTTCTCGAGCAACTGTTTCTTTTGCAGTAGAGGCTTTAGAGTCCCCTTTGGCTTCAAGTATCTGATTATTAGCTCCGATTTTGTAGCTCGGGAAACGGCTAGATGCAAAGATTACGTCTGCAGACACCGGAGAGATTGAATCCTTTTGCATCTTATATGTAAAATTGCTTAACCTCGTCATGGCTCAATGGGCCTATAGGATTCGAAAAAAGCGTCACCTTTAGACTCGAAAAGCTATGGATTGAAGGAAATATAAACTATCACATATTATAACTTATCTACAAGCTCAACTATATAAAAAGCAAAAGCTTTATACAACCCAAATCCAGGACAGTAATAGAGATTGTCTAAAGGGTTCTTGTTTTACGGGCAAAATATTTCGGAGTTTCTTCCAACAAAACTAAAAGTCCCAACACATCTCGAACAAAATTCAATGGTATTGATGCGAAATTACTAGTTTGCAGCATATAATTAAGAGAAATCAGCATTTACGAATAAACCCAGAAACATTAATGATAGAGAGCTTAGCATTTTCAAAAGATAGCATCTTTTTTTTACATACAGAGGCTGCACTGCGATGAAGTACTGGGGCCAAGAAGAGGAAGTAATGAATGCACAGATGGACCAAAAACACAAACAATCAATGGATAATAAGAAGAGCTCAAACATTCAACTTCGATCTTTTGAGAGGTTTAAGTACATATTTGCAATCCTATAAACTTTCAAATACAACAGAGAGGGAGATTAATAATAAAAGAAAAATTAACTGCAGCAAACTTACCGGCAAGAAACAAGAATGTACTAACAGATAGTTGTGTGTTGTTAGGAACCTCAAAGGTTGAAGACTGGCGACCAATTTAGCAGAGTTTGAATGAACAGAGACAGCGACAGAGAGAGAGAGAGAGAGAGAGAGGTTTTGAAATGATCTGAGATGACACTGTTTATGCATGTTAATCTATTTAATCAATACTATAGTGCATTCAATATACGTAATTTCGGATCTTTCAAAATATATATATATATATATGTAATTTCGGACAAGATTAAATTTTGGATATTTTTTATATGGTAATACATTACTCAAGACTTAGCAAGGTTGACAATTTTTTTGAATAATCATGGTTTGGTTATCTATATATAATACTATGTGACAATAATTTATAGTAATAAGAATAGATGCAATGAGATATAACAAATATATTGTTTATATATTGTTCGTTAGAACTTTACAGCAAAACCAAGCCATTGAGTTTTTCTTTACCTCAACGAAATCAAGAGTGAAATAGTAGTTTGATTGGTTAGGCTTCAAAGATACATAAAGACAATGGCAGTTAGTGTACGATTATTGCAAAAAGATCAGAAATCGTCAACGGATTCGGTGAATCCAAAAGAGAATTAGCGTGTGACATTAACAAGTTGACATTTTTACAAAGAAACATTATTAATAAACATATTAATCTAAATATAAAATGAAAATGGTATTTACTCTAATTAATTGAATTTAAAAGATGTTCACTCTCTGGCTGAGGCGTGTTATTAATGAGCAGACGACTATTATTTTTTGGGGTTTGGTACGTAACTTAGTTTTATTTTTATGTTTATTTGTATTATTTTATTAAATGGACTTCGGATGATGGATCCTTGTTCTAATGGGTCCAAAATAAATTAGTCAGTTGAAGCCCATTATTTGGGCCTGTAATTAGCCCTATTACTATTACTATTATTATTATTATTATTATTATTATTAAAAGAACAATCATTGACACGTGATCACATGCAGTTGTGGCCAGAAAACCACCACCGACTCCCTAACTTTCATGCTTGTATTTATTCATCCTCCCAACAAAAAGATAAAAAAAGTGATTCTTAGATCACCAAAATTTATGCAAACTTGGAAATTTTGATACAGTATGCACATATAGATCTTCTAATTTTTAATACGTGTACCACCCTCTTAAAAAGAAAAATTGAATGCTTCTGTACTTTCTGATCATACAATTACAAAGATAATATAAATTTCATGTAAGGCACAATAATGAGTCTAAGTATTAAATATATCAATTTTTGTGTGTAAATATTTAAATAACTTAGATTCAAGAGATGAACAAATCACAATATTTAAATTACCCCTAATCTCGCACTTTGAAAAAGACAGCCAGCCAAACACAGATATATCATATCCCCTCGATAAAATATTATTACAACACATATCTCAATCTCCTTTTTACTCCATCCATATCAAGTAAGGCATCAATCAAAGATTTGCAGCCCAAATGAAGAGCTTCCTCAATTGCTTGATTCTTCTTCAAATATGTCTCTGTGTTTTTGTTCTTCATTATGTAGCTGTCGAAGGTTATAAGAACTACACGGTGGGCGATTCTCTGGGCTGGTACGATTCTCTCGAGAGAGCTAATGTTGATTATCAAGCTTGGGCTTCGAATAAAAACTTTAGCCTCGGAGATTTCCTCAGTAAGTTTTTTCGATCTCTAAGCTTTATGTGTGCGTGTGTGTTCTTAGATGATTGATGCCCTTGGAAAGTTAGAAAAAATACTCTCGCTCAATCAAATCAATGATAGAAAATATATATAGGGACATAAAAAGAGAAAAAGAATTATAGAAAATCTTAGAAATGGGTCTAAACTCGACTTTGGCATGTTTTAGTTTGCGATATTATTAGCATTAAAACTCGGTATTTCCATTCAATGTGAGATTAGAGATAATTAATTTTTGAAAACCAAGAATGTGATACATTTTTGGCAAAGTTGAGAATATAGAAGTGGGAAAACCCTACAAATGTCTCCTAAGTGGATTGGGTTAAGTACAACTGATAGCTGTTTTTGGCAGACTACCATGTTGTATGCTCCTATTTTAATTTATCTTAATAGTATAAAAATATTACATTCATTAATTGACAAAATTATAATCTAATGGCATGCCAGTTGCATAGTTATGTTAAATTTAGGATCTCAATCTAGAACAAATTAGTGAAAAGAGACCTCATTTTTTTTCAACGTAAGGCAAATAATCTTAACATATCCATTAACGTCTGGCACGATTTAAAGTCCAACATATAGACATATCGAATCGATTAATAATGAGTCAAACGAGCATGATAACACGCAGATCGAACTCGCTCTGATACCATATTAAATTGATGATAGAAAAATATGCATATTTGATTTATATAATAGTTAGTTTCTAACAATAATCTCATCAAGTTATTTGTGTGTAATTATATAATCAAGAAATACCAATAATAAAGAATGCATGTAAGGTAAATTTAACAATTATTACTATAATTCATTCCTTTTTTTTTTTTGCTACTCGCCGCAGTTTTCAACACAGACAGCAACCACTCGGTGATCCAAACATACAACGCAACCACATACAAGCTCTGCGACTACTCCGACGACTCCGACAACGACACCATCCAGTGGTCGTCGGCCGACCCGTCGTCCACCGCCCCCGTGCCCGTCTCCGTTCCCGTCCCTCTCGTCCGCGTGGGCCCCATTTATTTCTTCTCCGGCGATTACGACGGCGAGCAGTGCCTGAACGGCCAGCGTTTCAGCGTCAACGTCACGCGCGGCCAGGGATTGCCTCCGAGCCTGAAGAGCCCTTCCGTTGATTCTCCGGCTCCGGTGAGTCCTCAGGCGGGCGACGATGAGACGGCGCCGGACACTATCGTGCCGGCGAATTTCGATAATCCTAAGGATGATGGAGATGACGGCGGCGGTGGGGTTCCTTCTTCTAGTGCTTCCGTTTATTTGATGGGATTGGTTGGTTTGTGCGGTGGGACTGTTGTGAATTTTTTTATGAGCTTTATTGGGTTTGTTTTTGTTTCTTTTTGCGTGTGAGGCGATGATATCGATGGCTTTCTTTGCTTGTATTAGAATTTTTTTTCCTTTGAGTTGAATATGATATTCGTATGTAATATTTTTAATGTGATGATAAAGTTTTATGATTCTTTCATTTGAAGGCAAAAAAATCGGCAGTTATCTATACTATTCACAACGAGCTATGAGGTTTTAAAGTTTTCTACTCACTTTGATGTCTCACTTGTAACCCTTTTACCACTTGAAATTTTAGTGACTTCGAAGGCTTTTTGGCAAGTTTGCTGAAGCGGTCTTTTGCATATTTAAATGATAATAATTGTATTTTTCCTTGTAAAACCGAAAATGTAAGTTGGGCTAATGAAATTTATTAGCGGCCCACAAATTAATAATAAAAATAACCCGCTACCGGGACTCGAACCCGGGACACACAGAGTGTGTATCGAAGTCAACCATTCAAATAGAGAAGTTTGCTACAGCGGAACTTGTGAGAAATTTAGAATAGTTTAGCTATATATAAAGTTTAATTTATTTTTTGTCTGAATATATAGAGTTTAATTAAGCCAATCGTAATAGTTACTATTTTGCTACAAGCCCTGAAAACCCCTCTCAAGGAGACGATCGTCATTCACCACGATACTCAAGTTTCTTGAGGGTATTTTTCCGGGAAGGAGTACGTGCTCGAGGAGCTAAATGTCAAGTCGTTGGTTACGTGCGGCGATACTCTAAAGTACGCTGCGGTAATTGAGGACCACTACTCTTAAGTTCGATAATTGCTAACTTCTATAAGTGTGAAAATTGCAATGACGAAAAGTTGTTGTTTATATAAAAATGCAATTAACCTTTCTATTCTATGATCATCAAAATATGAATGGAGAGGTTTGTACAATCTTTGGTATCATCAGATCTATAAGTTGATTAATACCTCAATTTCCTCAACGCATTTTGGCTCTCGCAAACATAACTCCAGCTAACAAACCTGCAAAGGGAAAAGAAGAAGATTAGTAATGAATAATGATCATTAGTATCATTCAGGTTACATTGAAAAGAATTTACTTACCAAAGAATATACTGGCAGAGTTTTCCAAACTCGTTGGGACATTGAAAAGAAAGATACCAGCAACAGAAAGAGGTATCTTGTTCAGAGATCCCACAAGGCTGAAAATATAAATAATATATATAAAGCAGTTTTTTTTTTTAATTTATTATTTAAAAGAAAATAAAAGCTGACCTGTATGTAGTAGCTCCTGTTTGATGAAGAAACCACATAGAAGTGAAGCTGATTCCCAAGCCCAAGAATCCGCTCAATGTCATCACAAGCCAGAAAGAAGGTAATCTCAAGAGCGGTCTGCAGTTTTCGAATGTATGATGCATATTTCAACAACTGAAAAGACAAATACATAATAGTATCTTTTCTTATATTAATGTAGTAATAATAAAATCACACACTTACGTTTGTAACAGATAATCAAATTCACCGAACGCGAAAACGAGAAGAGCTCCGAGAGGAAGCGAGAGGCCGTTGTTGAGCATCACCATGGTGAATTCGTTGAGCTCTCCCGACTTCGTCACGAGCTTAGCCGTGTCCATCACCCTCCGCAGAGTTAACTGACCCGCATTTTCCGACATATAAAAGATTAAAAAAGGAAAAAAATATTAGACGGATATATTGAATTCGACAAACGCGACGAATACTCACGGAGTAAGCCGCCGTCAAGAAACAGTTGAGGAACTGCCAAACGTATCCGACGGCGTGGAACGTGAGGTCCGTGATCCCTCCGGACGTCGCCGAGATTATCTGTCACGAGACCGAACGTGCCAAAATGCTTTAGAATCGATTATGACAATATGTATGTATTTATTTTTAACCAGGTAAAAATCATGCGGTTGGGCCGACGCAATAGATTGCAAACTATTTTTCTTAGAGCGGTAAACCTGAATTTTGGAACACGTAAACCCCTGGCTGGCGCAATAGTCTGCAAATTACGCCAACCAGATAAGTTGCACTAGGACATGCACATGTGTCTGGACTTTGGCCCAAGTAAACTCCGGTGGCTGACGCAATTACTGCAAATTATATATATTTTTTAAATGTGGTCTCCAGGGCTGGCGCATAGCGTGAAATAACGTCAACCAGATAAGCCACGTTAGAACAGGTCCATGTGTCTCACGTTTGGACCAAATAAACACCGGAGTTGGCGTGATAGGCTGTAAACTATTTTTTTTTAGAACTTTGGCTAAACCCGAGGCGATGCAATAGCATTCAGACTATGTCAACCAGATAGGCCACACTGGGACACATCCATGTATGACAAGTTCACTCAGAGAATTCTCTGGTAGAAGGGAGATTCGAGCCTCAAACCCGACCACTAGGCCAACCCTCATCAGCGATTCCGACCATACCTATGAACTTAGAATCGCGACATTCTCGACGTACCATCAAGAAAAGAGCGGCCCAAACCCTCTTGTCGTGGCGCTTGTGGAACAGATACATCTCGCCGACGGCGGTCATCACGTTCGTTACGTTCTTCAGAATCGTCACCATGGCGACATTGATGTACTTCAAACTACAAAAGAGAGTTCACAAGGATTGCTTCGTAAAGAATTATTACATAAACTTACTCATAACGAGCGAATTTATTACCTAAACATACTCGTAACGAGCATCCCCACGAAGATGACATTAACGGGCAACCACACCCTTATCAACCTCCACGTGAGTGGCTCCGTCGTGATCGCCCCGAGCAGGCTCAGGAGATAAACAATAATTACAGCAACAAGGTTCTGAGAAATTAAGGCTAACCATGATTAGTTCATATATAGAACAGCTAGCAGAGCTTGTAGTAGTAAAAAAGATATTATTATTAAATGGAAAAGAAAAACCTGGTAGAGCATCAGTGATATTCCGGCGTTGAAGTTATAGCTCGAGAGGACGTACTTGTTGACGAGTATCATGCTGCACGAAGACAAGCAGTACGCAAATCCCGATAGCAACGCCTTGTTGTTGCGCAATTTCGAGCCCTTTTTAATGCTCATTTCTCTGCCTTTTTCCGATCTCGCGTTATTCTCGATGTCGTTATCGTCGTCGGCGTTACGGTACGTCATCGCAAAAAGGCGCGGCGGCTGCGGGAAAATTAACGAACGAGCTCCGTCCCCGTAAATAGAGATTCTCGAGATGTAAAAAGCCAAGAATTATCATAAAAATCTACTAGCTAACATATTTCTAAAATCTTGACAAAATCTTGCTTACCATTACAAAATCACATATTACTACGATGTCCTAAGAAATCGGAACAATCGACTGTATTGCTGTTTCACGAATACGAATTGAAAAAGTCCCCCCCACGGAGAAAAGATTGTTAAAACCTTAGCTCTATCAAGAAAATAGAGAAGTCCCTTATGATAAATCCACCGTATAAGAGAACTTACCAGCAACATACAAACCAAGTACAGGAAAAAAATGCATAGCAGATGAAAAAATTCCAGAAAATGGACAGATTTTCAAGATAAGAGACCACCTTCAAATACAATACTGTATGCTTTTTTTACGTTCTGCACATTTGATATTACAATAATCTTATTACATTTTATGCAGACATACGATGAGAAAGGTTTTTACCTGGGATTCAATCACAATAAGGAGAGGAACAGCAAATGAGAAGCTTGTAATAAGGGAATGAGATCTTCTGGTGAGGAAAAAAGTGTTGCTTTAAGTGCAATGGACGTGCAATAGGAATAATATTGCAAAGTCAATAGCCGCAATAAATTCTGAAATAAACAAGTATTAATCGAAAATATTAAAAAAAAGAAGTCAACTTCTCCAGTGGAAAAAGCTAATTCGAAATGAGAAAAGCCTGACATTTCGTTCATACATGTTGGATCCGTGTTCCTTTCATTAGTTTGACGTTCGCACGTATTAAAGGTTGTATTGCACCTAATTCTTCATATATATATATATATGTGTCTGTAAGGCTTGAAATTCAGTTGACCTTAGCTTCTTAGCTTGTTAGTCGCTCTCAACAAGCTAAGAACATGCATGCATTAATTAAATTTTTTTCGCTAGTCTTTTTAAATAATATAATATGGTCAAAGAAAGTGTATGGGCTAAATCTATTAATAAGATCTCGTACAAAAAAAATGACATTTCCAATTGAACTTCTTGCCTATCGTAGTTTGTGTGTACTGTGGACTCGAAACGATACACATGTGTACGAGGAATTAATCATGATAGAAGTCAAGATCATCTCATATTCCACAATGGGATTTAGATTCCATTTCAGTTGCCTACTATAAAGAAGATAGGTTATGCATGTCAAACAGTTGCCTACTATACTCAATCTCTGACTCTTAACATTACATAAAACACACATTCGAACATGAAACCCCAAATTTTTTCCTTTTAAATATATAAAAAAAAACATTAGAGAACTAAATCTTCACCAACTTCACAACCCTTCCTTTTTCTATCATCCATCCTTATATGTAAAGAACCTCTTCAAGAAGATGTCACATATAATTCTTCATTTCAACATAGACCCATTAGTTTGTTTTGTGTATGAAGCTTATTATTATTATTACATTTATAGCATCTCTTCTTGAAATGTTCGATTTTTACGCGTAACTATGTTGCAAAGACGCCACTTCTGCGCTTCCTCGGGATCGCCGCCGCCTCTGGGTTGCCTTTCTTCATCATGGCCACGAATTCGTCGTAGTTGATATGACCATCCTGATTATTGTTGTCCTCCTAATATTAGTGAAGTTTCGAAGAGAAAAGATATGGAGAAAAATGAATGTAATATATAGAGATTATTATTACTCACACTATCACCATCTACTTCGGAGATGATTTCCTTTATGTCCTTCCCGTTATCCATGCCGAAATCGCGGAGAGCTTGCTCTAGTTCTTCTATGGTGATGAACCTGATCAAGAGAAAAAGTCCAATGAACCTTAACAAATTGTTGGAAATAAAGTATATAAAATTAAAATATAATACACTACTTCTAAGCTGGATCTTTTAGGTAACATTCCCATTTTAACATAGAATTAGAGCTCAGGGCAAGAGCCCATGGGGTACGAATCCACACGACCATCCTTCAAATGAAAACTCCACGTCAAAAATAGATTAAAAAAAAAAAAAGAAATCAACCATGGGTCGTGTTGGATTTTTTTTTTTATAAAATTAAAATATGATATACGCTCTTCAAGTTTAAGCTTTTGGACGAAGCGGTCATTTAACAGTATAATATACGTTTGATGATTACCCGCTGTTATCTTTGTCGAAATACTGGAAAGCCGTGTAGAGATGGTCTTCTCTGTCCATTCTGTTCATGTGCATTGTTGCAGTGATGAATTCTTCGTAGTCTATGGTTCCGTTTCCATCAGCATCGGCCTAAAAAAATCCATGATTTTAGGGTTAGAAGGATCTTTTTGAGGGTGATGATATTAGAGATGAAGTTGGCAAAGGGTTCTTACTGCTTCCATCAATTGTTTCACTTCGTATTCGGACAGCTTCGTGCCTTGCTTGGCCAAACCTTGATTTAGTTCTTCAAGTGTTATCGTCCCGCTGTTGTCTGTGTCCATCCCTTTGAACATCTCTTTCAGTCCCATGATTTCTTCCTCCGATAAGCACCCTGCAATGACCTGCATGAAGAAAAGTATTGGAAATAAAATATAGAAATTTTAAAAATGATACGTTCCTTTCAAGATTAACCATTTGGATGAAATGGTCATTCAACATGGCATGATATCCGAGCTCAAGAGGCCACAATATGAATCCTCACGAGACTCATTTAAGAAAAATCATACGTCTAAGCTTAGATGGGAAAGAAATCAGCATAAACGTAACAGAGCGGGTGAGCAATAAGATAAATATTTAAAAAAAATGATACATTCTCTTCAAGTTTAAAGTTGAAGTGGTCATTTAACAAAAAAAAAAAAAAAAAGAATGCTCCACTCCACATTTTTTGAATTCCAATAACACGTTTTTAAAGCGTGTATTCGTTGGATCAATGATTTTATTACCCGAAGAGCGACTTTCTTGAATTGATTCATAGCCGTGAACTGCTTGAGCCTGTCGAGCACCGCGTTGTCCAGAGGAGTATCCGGCGCTTCCCCGTCCTCCTTAATCCATGGATGGTCTAAAAACACAAAAACACGAGATAATGAACATTATTGCAATAAGTTCGAACATCTGGCCGTAAATTGTATGCCAACTCGAAGATTAAATATACGAAAACGTACTCAAAACTTCGAACGCGGTGAGCCGTTGCTTGGGATCTGTGGTCAGCATCTTCCTTACTAGGTCCTTCGCCCCGTTCGAGATCGAAGGCCACGGATCGCTGGTGAAGTCGATGTGCCCCCGTAGGATCGCATTGAAGATTCCGTTCTCGGATTCTGTTAAATTTTCGACAATACGTTTAGCTAAACTTTACTATCTAAGACAAGACTTAAAAGAAATGTAAGAAAATTACATAAACACGCACACACACAGACCTGCCCAGAAAGGAGGAACACCACATAGAAGGATGTACAACATGACGCCGACGCTCCAAATATCGACTTCCGGCCCGTAATTCCTCTTCAACACCTCCGGGGCTATGTAATAGGCACTGCCCACAATGTCCTTGAACTGTTCACCTGCCATTTATTACAACAAGAATCTTCAGCCTAACTTCTATTATTGCATGGCCTGTTTATGTCTACCCGGGCCCTTTTAATTTAGGTGGCTCAGTTCTTTTAACAAAGTGAGGTCATATATGATATGAGCCCTAAAAACATGGCCCAAATATTCGGCCCTATGTGATTTTGAGCCTTTAAAAATTTGACCCTAAAAATGTGTGGCCCTGTGCAACGGGCCATGATGTCAACATGGAATCTGATGATTATATGATCAACAAAACAATAACCTTCTTTGAAGAAAACCGAAAGCCCAAAATCGGTGGCCTTGAGAGGCGAATCCTCGTCCTTATTCAGCAGCAAGAAATTCTCGGGCTTGAGATCCCTATGTATGACCCCCATCGAGTGACACGTGTGCACGATCTGCACGATGGTCCTCAACAACGAGGCGGCCCCACGCTCGGTGAAGTGCCCCTTGGCTATGATCCTATCGAAGAGCTCACCACCGGCACAAAGCTCCATCACGAGGTGCACCGAGTGCTTGTCCTCGTAGGCACCCTTGAGCTCCACGATGTTGGGCTGGCCCGTGAGGTGGTACATTATCTGCACCTCCCTTCTTACATCCTCGATGTCCTCCTTGTTGACGAGCTTCCTCTTTGCTATTGTCTTGACCGCGAACTGCTCACCGGTCTGCTTGTGGGTGCAGAGGTGGGTGACACCGAACTGGCCCCGCCCGAGCTCCTTGCCGATCGTGTAGTGGGCCCGAACGTCCTCCATGGGCCGGCCCAGGACCGGGCCTATGGGCGCGGATTTGGAGCCCGCGGGCTTGACCGAGTGGTTAGGGGATACGGTCTTCGGGGGCGTGGTGGGGGTTGTGGCGGCGGCGGCGGCGGCGGCGTTGGCGGTGGGGTCGCCAGAGGGCGGCGGTGAGTTATCTTCCGTGGTGCTTCCGGAGCAGCAGTTGCCCATTATATTGATTTATTTGGGTGTTGATTATTATTATTTTTTTTTTCTGAATAATAATGCTACTTGCTGGCCGGCGCACGACAGGCGACGAAGGAAATTTGGAGGACGGGTTTTGATGGATTTTCTTTTTCTTTGGAGGGCTGTGAATGTATTTTGGTTTCTGAGGATATTCCTCTTCTTCTTTTTGCATGCATGCGTGCATGCACGAGAAAATAATTTTTTTTTAATTTTTTTTTCTTTCGTGCGATTGTTAATTTCTGGGGTGGAACTGTGTGTGTTTTTTGAGATGAGAGGTGGGCTGAGAATAATTTGCGGGTGGAAAGAGTGGTTACAATGCGACGAGGTTGACTATGTTTGGACATTGGAAGATTATGCGTGGTGATTAGGCAGAGGAGAGTTGTAACGAGATATGATAATAAATGTATTCTTGGTATAAATCCTTTGTTTTCTTTTTCTATGAAAATTGAAAAGAGTAACATGTCATACTTCTATGATATTTGATTGAAATCGGAAAATAAATGAATCTCTAGTACCTTACTACCTTACGCTTGCATTACTGTTATAATTACCCCATATGGACATTTTAAATTTATATATATTTTATTTTCTACACGCTTACGTCTATACTCTAGCATTAGACGTGATAATTTTCTTTAATATAATGACACGTACCCGTGACTCTTGGCCGGGGCTTTGATACCTAGTTTGGTTCTTCTGTGCTCATTTAGTGTTTTAATTTAATGTTCCAAGCACCAGATTGTGACACGTGTAAAAGAATTAATTGGGTTTAACACTTCACAATCTGGTGTATGGAACACCAGATTGGAACATCAAATGGGAATAGATGATTTCATACCTCTGATACAATGTTGAATGATCACTTCTCATTCAAGTTTAAACTATAATGTGAAGTGATCATTTAACATGTTATCACGCTTATTTGACCCACTGACACCCGATGTGATATGTCATCGTGTTATGCTTTGAATCGTGCCACACGCAACGGAACGTGCTGAGATTATTTGTTCCACATCGAGAGACTAATATCACCCGACTCCATATATAAATCAAAGAGGTCCCTCGTCATAGCTGCAGTATGGAACCCTTGATTTAACATATACGAAAGCTATTCTTTTAAGATTTGCCAATCTCTCATTCTCTCTCTCTCTCTCTCTAACACGAAGCTGTGTTTTTATTTCCCCTTTTTACGTTGATTCCCAGTTGGGGAGATTAGCAGATGCCTCATTCACAGCTTTCACCAGCCTCACCTGCAGAGAGCCAAAAAGATAGTAAAACGTCCATTTCTTTGTTTCGAAGCTTCCCTCGTGACGCTGACTTTCAAGTCCCAAATAACCATAATAACAATTTAAAAAAGATTCTCCGAGCTTAACATACCACGCTCTCGGGGACGCCGGGCGGGGGCATCGTAAGATTCTTCGGCGGAGGGCCGCCAGTGTGCGACCTCTTGTCGAACCTCCACTCTCCGATCTTTCCGTAGGTTAATTCTCCCTGTTTGCCACCAAATCTTTAGGTTTCGTTTGGTATAAAGATTCCGATGTGAAAAAAAAATAAAAAATTCTGTAATGGTAGTGTACTACGCTCGAAGCGTAACGTATCATTGCTCAGATACAGTAACATAGTTTTCCTTCATCTTTTCCGCGCACAAATTTCACTTACCAAACTGAGCCTTATTAGTCGTGACGGGCGAAAGAAGTAGTTTCTTACCTTCATGTTGTAATCGCATCCGTAAGTGTAATGAATGATGAAGCTCTTGCCAACTTCCTTGTCCCACGGCGGCTGCGAATAACGATATAAAAAATTATAAGCAACGATTCGGGAAAAAAAAAAAGAGCTGAGATGGTTTATGGCCTTCCTTCGATGTTTACCTGTATCATGAAGTCCTTACGGAGAATGTGCTGCACTCCATGCAAAGCGGAGGCCACTGCATAACCATACCTGGAGAAATAGCACATAACGGGTTTTTTTTTTCCGCCTGTTTTCGATTTCATACACGAAAAGAACTAAACACGGTAGCGAAAGAGGGAGGGCTACTACGTACATTTCGAGAACCCAACCGAAAGCCACATCGGTCTCGTTGTCGCTTTTCATCCGCATGGATACGTTCATCCACGTGGGAGCTATTTTCTCCAGAATAGACTGGAGCAACATTGCACAACCATTTGGCTAAGAAATACTGTATTGTAATGAGATAAATAGTACATGTAATAATATATGGCTCTGTTATAAAGAGACAGATCATCTTCATGGTTATTTGTATCTGCTTCTCTAGCTCAAAATAAATGAAGCATCGAGAATCATTTGGTGGGGTTTGTAAAATAACCATTGAACTAAAAAAGGTTTGACCGGTCTTTTTAGTCAATATCGTTAAATTTGCGGGTGGTTTTGTCATTTACGGTCGGGTTCTCATCTTTATACTGGTTTCTTCTTGGTTTTATATTGGATTCTCAGATTGGAGAGAGAGAGAGCCTCAACTATGTAATGGAGTCTCGACTCCAATTGCTCTAATAAGTATTTGAACCCATGACTTATTAATCATGCGCTTCTCATTCAACATAACCACATCGCCCGTCACGATGGACCCAAATCAGTAAGGGTATAACAGTCTTTACACGCTCGGCTGTTACTTTTAAAAACCCTCCAGTTCGGAGGCTATTTTCCCAAATGATTTATAGCTGCTAAATTAGTAAGGTATGTATCTAAAGGAGATTTACATTACCTTTTTGATAATCACAGGCGAATTTCCGATGGGAT
The DNA here is from genome assembly GCA_004919715.1 of Linderniella brevidens. Taxonomy (NCBI): domain Eukaryota; kingdom Viridiplantae; phylum Streptophyta; class Magnoliopsida; order Lamiales; family Linderniaceae; genus Linderniella; species Linderniella brevidens. Next base: position 3,007,060 of record SWDC01000146.1, read on the forward strand.
CAATGTTAGAAATCGGTCCGTATTCCTCCGGGTAATACTTCCTCACGATCTTCTCGTGCTCCTTTGGCGTTATGTAGAAGAAGGAGAAGGCGGCCGGGATGTCTCCACGAGCCAAGTTCGGCAACGGATTGACGAATATGTGGTCGGGTTCCGCCATTAGAACATATCTGCAGCAAAGATCATAGGTAGCCAAAAAATTATACAATTACGCCCGAGAGTATTATATCCCGAAAGGTAATATAAGCTTTGGTCGATGAGATTATAAGCCTACTGGTCAAGGGTGAAGCCTCAAGGATTATGAGGCAGAGGTCTCAGGATCGATTCTCACTGCCAACATTTTATTAAGTGAGTCTGTCAGACATGCACCAGGACCAGTGTGGTTGAACCAATTGGCGTGGTTTGCAGGCTATTGCACTGATCCCCGGGTTTTACTTGGTCTCCCAGCCAGGGTTCCCCGGGTCAGAAAATAAAATAAAATAAAATAAGCTCGGACAAACCGTACTCTTCCTCGATCACGGCCTTCTCCAGCCACTGCACGAACGCCCACGGCCTGTTCAAAACGACGTAGCCCTTATCGAGCCCTTGCGGCAAAGGATCGACGACGAAGCTCGGGATCTCGTGCATCATATTGTCGGGATTCCCCGAGTGCAAAACCCTCGTGAAGCCTCCCATCTCCGACCCCGGGAGGTCCTTCATCTTCTTGTACCAATAGTACATGACCCTCGACTGCCACTTGTTGTAGGGCGCATCTGTGGCCGTTAGGGCGACGTGGAATTTCTTCGGCCCGTCGGCCAACGCTTTGCTAGGCATTCTCACGATCGGATCGTACGGAGGCGGTCCTTGCGAATCGTTTTTGCTCGTCTTTTGCGTCACGAGAGTCAGTAAGTTGTACGTCGCGACGAAGAAACCGAAAGCCAGTAACGCGAGGAACAACGGAGAGGCGCGTCCCGCGTTTTTTCTCGCGTTCATTTTTGTCCTAAAAACTCGGAATTGCCGGTAGACGGTATATTAAACTTGCCCTGCACATATAAGAAGAGAAAACCTTCTAAAACCCAAACCGGTGATAAGAGGAAAATTGCTGAGATTATTTGTCCCACGTCGGACTCGACTCAGTATATAAATCAAATAGGCTACGAGGGTAATTATGTAACATTAGGCTTACTCAGTCAGAAAAAAGGCATCAAGCAAAAAAGTATGCAGAAACAATGTAAAGGCGAAGAAGAAAAGAAAACTTACTATAAACAAACTAGAAAAAGGAACTATCAGTTCATCTCTCGGCTGTGAAATGACTCTTGAACAAATTTTTAAGACTGGAAAAATTAAACCGTTTTCTTAAAAATGAATAATCGGTTCGATTATATCTTGAATAACGGGCAAAAGAACAATTTGATGGGAAAAGAACAAGAAATTAAACTGCAGTGTAAAATCGGTGATAAAGCGATAAACACAATGGGTTGAGCCAAGGCTGAGTTCTGCGAACATACGTACCTGTCGAGGCAGGACAGCGAGCTTCTGTAACATGTAAAATGTAATGATGTCAACTTTCTCCTTATTATCGGTGGTTTATGACTTGCTACATGTACTCGAGATGAAATATGAAATTAATGCAAATAAATACAAAGGAAAGTACCAAAGGAAGATTAGGCCCGTTATTATCGTGTCGTAGTCGGCAGTCAACTTTTAGTGTGTGTGCCAATTTAGATGGGAAAAAAGAAAGAACAAATAAAATTGGGAAGTCAATGAGATCTTTAATGCTCCACGCTTGTACTTTTGAGCTAGGACGTTTTTTTTTTTATTCAATAGCATGCCCCCTAAAGTCTTGATTATTTAGGAATTAGGGGTGGGCTATGATATTTGTTTTGTTATATTTTTGTTTATATAATTTTTATCAGTATGTTTTATTCTAGTTGAAATTATAGGGCTTCTTTTCCCATATCAACGTTTCAATTGATGAACAACACAAATCAAAAGCATATACGTCTCATGCAAAGACAGCTTCAAATAGAAGAAAAAACACATCATTTTGAGTAGACCAAGAAGCTTGCAATGCACTAACATTAGGCACACATCCTTTTTCACACCTAACACTTGCAAGAAGAGAAATACCTCGGGACAACCAATGCCGGCATTTAAGAGCTAGCCCATAGACAGGTCGAGTGAGGATACACCGGGAAAAAAAAAAAAAAAAGAAAAGAAATACATCTCAATTTTGATTTTTGATCTTCAATCAAACGTCCGTTCAGTTTTGAAAGCTTCTTAAAAGAGGTCACAAAGGATATGTCAAGTGGTCGAATTCCTGACCTCTCCGTGTGGAAGTCAAGTGCTTCGATCTCACTTGGACTGCATTTGTGTGGACTTGAGACGGTACACATGCCATACGTAATACTTCAGATGGACCCCACATGTCCAAAAAATGTGATACAATTGAAAAGCAATGTCTGAGTTTTCTTAATGCGACTAGCTTATTAAAGTATAATGCAGTTCATAGAGAAGCATATATATAGCTTATTGAAGAAAAAATGCTCCATCCAAATTCATGAGAGGCAGATGTGTAGCATGAGCAAGCAAAGGAAGTAGAAAAAACAAAAAAAGAAAACAGCAATGTGGTTAAATATAAAATAAAAAGAGCAAATCCACCTTATAGAACAGAGAACTAACGATAATTTAATAGGATTTTCCACAATGTATTAAGCTTCCAGCCCCGAGGAAGAGTCCAAAAACCGCGGCACTGCCTAGAGTCGTCCGTCCGATGTATCGTATCTTCATAAGACCCGGAACCTGCAAATATTCAGATGAAAGTCCCAATCATGAAATGAAATTCAATCGTCTCACGAAAGATATAAGAGGATAAAGTAATCGAATCCAATCGGATGTGGAAAAAAAAAAACACTCTTTATGACTAGCAATGGGCACATTTGTATTTGCTGTAAATGCTGCGGAGATTTCATTTTTCCCAGCTTTTCCACGAAACAGAATGGTATCTCCTTCAAATATCGCTGAAAACTAGCTAACCAGTTAAGATGACATTTTGTGGCCCCTTTTGGCTTCAGGCTTTCAATATGAGAAGCTTTAGTGTTGTTTGGAATTTGGTACACGGGACATTCAGATACATTCATGGATTGATATTAATGTAAGATAAAAAAAGCAATGTTTAATAAAGTTTCTGCATGAAATTCAGTACATACGCGAATAGAATTGATTCATCTAAAGATTTATTAAAGCATTTCTCGCACAGATGAAACCAACAAAAACACTAGTTCATATGGTAACTATGTGAACAGGAGCATCAAATAGGACCCATCTTTATTGGGAGTTTCAGTGGAAAGTTTAGTTCATGCAAAAATACATACATGATCAGATATAGACAAATAAAATCAAACTAGGTATAAGGTATATAAGCAGGAGAGGCAAAACATTTCAGAATATTACCTTGTACCTCACCGCCTCATAAGTTCCATAAACGGCACCTGAAAATCAAAACCAAGTTTAAACTTTCATAAGCACATAACTAAAAGAATCTCCATCGAAAGGGAATCGAATCTTCATTAAAAGGGATATTTGAACTGACGCCTCGCCAATTTCATTGCGTCGAAAAGGGAAAAATTGGCATATACGGATGGCTGATCAATAAGGAGGTCGAAGATAGCAACAGATGAAAATTGATTTTGGCTATGCGTAAAGGCGATAGAGAGCACTGCTCGTCCAATTCGTTCTCCAAAAATTCAACTATAGCTAAGAACTAATTACAAATTTCATGAAGATTCTCTTGATTGAAAGGAAATAAGGAAGGATCGAGCTAGGGTTTACAGAAACTTTACCGACCGCGCCGCCAATGGCTCCTCCGACGGCGCAGCCCGCCGTAATCCTAGCAAGACAACTGTCTCTGGCCATTTTCTTCCTATTTGCTCCTTTTGGTTTTGTATCGTATTAGTAATTCTCTCTCCCTCTGACGAGCATGAGCATTCGAGTGACTCGAATTTCTATTAAGCACTTTCCGGCTTTTGGGTGTTTATGGTTGATCGCCGCCGGTTCTCTCTATGTTTGATTGCTTCTCAAGTATTTAATAAATAAATATTTAGGAAAATGATGAATTTTTTTTTTCTACATGTATATCCCAAATTACCGGTAGTCTCCACGTTTTGACTCAGTTTAGTACGAAACGAATTTCAACATTAATTATCAGATAACCATAGCTTCTATCGGAACTAATCTTCTTCATCCATATTACTTACTCAGCACACAGACATCGATAATCATAGAATTTAAACCCGCGATAAAAATAATTTAATAACTTCCCCCAACCCAAGAGAAACAAGGGATTACCAAGGGAAAAAGAATTTAATAACTTCTCCACCAGTACATGCCTAAACACTATTATTACAAATATTAGAACAAACAAACAAGACGATTACCAAAGTACTAAAGAATCGAAACAACATCGCCGAGGCCGAGCTTTGTCGTCGTTATTTGGGCTCGAGACCCGCAATTTCTCTGATAACCTGAGCTTTATCAGCCTCAAACTGTTCATCCTCTGCAAGTCCAGAAAGAAATAAAAAAAAATCATAATACAATTCTTGACCAGAAATAAAGTTATTGGATTGAAGCTTTTTATAGTGTTATTCAGCCCTCAATCACCTTTATCGGGTTTGAAATCCGCGAACAGGCGCAGAATTTTGCTCCTATTCGCTACGAGGATACCGACGATATCTGGAGGTTTTTTCTGGTTCGCTGCGAATAACTGCATAATATAATACATAGTTTCATTTCAGACGAATATATGCTAAATAACGACATGAAATTTGCGGGTTTACCGTTTACCTTGAAAACGTGGAACGCTTCAATTTGAATACTCTTGCTAGACTCCTACAATTTATAAAAAAAAAAAAACTGAGAACAATTCAATTATTACGTGCCACAATATTTTTACAGTTTTTATTGCAAGGTGCTAAATTTACAGCAATGTAATACGTTAATGTAGTAAACGAACCCTAAGAAGATTCATGAGGATCCTCAAGTTGTCGCGGGAGCAAACGTATCGAGTCATCACAGCTGAATTCGAACGATCGAGCAACATATCTCCCAGAAGCTGAAAAAGGTGGGTGTGAACGTTATTACCTCGTAGCTTCGATGATATTACCAATTCAGTCACCGATTATATTACACACCGATGGAAAAAAGGAACGAATATTATTACCTTGATCGCTTGCCTCCTCGTGATGTAATTAGCAGATTCCAGCAACTTGGAGTTATATTCTGCAAAGAACTGTCATGAAGAGACAAAAATGTATCTTTTAATTTTATTAGTAGATTAGGCATCTTATATCTTGTGATGTAATTATACCCAGTCGTAATTTTGCGAGAGAAATTCAGCAACAGTTGACTTATGCCTCGTCAGCAGCTCCTGCGTGATCATAGATAACATAATCAGTACTCTTGTTTCACGATCGAGCTTAGGTCCAATAGTAAATATATTTCTTAAATATCAAGACTGCATATGATATGTGTGTGTGTGCGTGTATGGAGGTCCGTTTTGGAAAATATACTAAACTTTGAAAGTGGCAGCAGCATCAGAAGAAATGTCGAAATTGGGCAATTGAATGTAGTCAAAAAAATTCCTCATATGCTCTGATTCCAAAACATACCTGCAGAACAATGCAGATTAAGAAGTAAATAATTAAGTCCTGCTTTAATAAAAGATCGAAGCATACTCAGTTGCTGACTATACAGAAATAAAATGCATAGTCCATTGCTGCATTGATGACATAATACTGAACCATCCTATTGAAGTTTATAACTCAAGATAAATAATTCAGAATGTGACACGAGGTGAGGAGTTAGAGAATGAGCCACAATGTAGTTCATCAATTCGTCTTCTTCCCTAAATTAGATAACAAAAACTCCAGTAATATATGATTTTCTTACTTATTCTTAGCACAACATCAAGTCCTATTGGTCAATAGACAACAGAAGCTCCACCATTTAACTAAAATTCACTACGAATTCATCACATAATGATGTGAAGAGGGAGCTACAAATACGAGGTGTCAATTATTGATCATGAATTTAGATATCCCTTATATCTAGACAACTACATACCGTGCATTAACGGATAAAAAGAAGGGAAATGCCCACTCACTTTGCTACAATTTGATGGCGTATGCATTCCCTCAGCATTGCACCGTAATGCAATGCCATTTCGGTATTCTCATACCTAAAAGGCCGATTAGAAACTCAGTAAACGCATATATAAGAGTAATCTTCTGTAGAACGAAATGCATAGCGCTGTTTCTTTCTGCAAAGATAAAATTTAAAATCGTGACCAAATATCTTCACTATACAAAAAAATTGAAATACCAAAATATTTCTTTTGTATTGACTATTTATAATAGTAAAGAAACGTGACATCATTTGCCAATGCAAGTTATAACCATTAGAGTGACGGAAAAAAAGTTATGAAGATTGAAATCAGCAGACTGTTACACCAAAATAATCAGAATGCTTACCACATATACAAATTGGGTTGTAAACAAAAAAACATGTACCAGTATCTAGATAAGCACGACTCATTTCACACAAGAAAAAGAGTTTTTTGAACAGACACAATTAGGTTGTTAAAACACTTTTGGATTGTACAACAATCAAAGGAGCGTGCAACTTTCAATACTATAGCTTACCCTGCAATCATGATATCCATGAGATCCATGTTCTTTTCCAAGTAATCACAAGCAATCAACTTTGAATGAACCTGCTGCCTCTGCAGATTAGCAACAACTTGCGTAGCATCTTTACGGGTCTGCAAAGCGACATCAGCTATTCAACAAGACGATTTATCCTTCCTAATTGAACAATATAATTCCACGAAATACCTCTAAATTCAACTTCGGAAGACACACAATAAGTAGACGAAGAGTGTTGTCCTTGAAAAATTCCTGAGTCAACTGTGCACAGGCTTCGGCCGCCGGCTCAGATTCGCTGTCTCCGTAGAGAACGTGTTTCAAGTCCCGAATTAGCTTGCTCAATTCCATCATCTACACGGCAATAATGAATAGGTCAACAAGAAAATAAAATTCAACACAGTTTCTCTTCTTGTCTGTGAAGCAGAAAACCAAATATTGAAACAGATACAGCGGTTACAATCATAGAATTTTTTGAATTAAACCCAGAAAATTGGTGGAAAACAATTCGAACCTCCATTCAAGATCAGCTCATATAAAGAGTAAATGATAACATATGTACCAGAAACAGATCAATTACTCAAGCTTAAACTCAACTAAAGAACCTCATGGTAGAGCTGGGTCAATAAACAAACAAGTGTAAACACTACCTCTCAATATCAGTGATCAACCAAGCAAAAAACCCCAGGCAATTGAATTCTAATCCAAGCATGAAACCTAATGCCTTTTATCGGCTATGATTCAATTAAACTCCTCAAAACCTAGCATAAGCCTAGAACTAAATAAACCCATAAAATTAGCAAAATTCAGGGGACACATTCCACTTCCAAAGAGTTACAGGGTCCGATCTCTACAGCACAGCATCAACTGGAGTAAGAAGTAGAACAAAAATCCAAATATTAATATAAATACGAACCTTTTCATCACGTTTAGCTTCCTTGGTATCCGCACCACCGCGATCGGTGAATATGAGCAGATCGCGAGCTTGCCTCACCACATCGGCAGGCGTTTTCGGCTTAGACTTGAACAGAGCTTTCATGTTTAAGTCGCCGTCGTCTTGATTTTCAGGCAGCGGAAGCCTCCGAACCACCGATTGCGATGCCGACGAGGAGGATCGCAGGGACGACGGCGGTTGGCCTCCGCCGCCGCCGCTGCTTTTGGACAAACACGGTCCTATTTTTGTTTGAGCTTGTGCTACCGACACTAAATACGAGGATGCTTTGATTTTTCGTGGATATTGACGTTCGTGTACTGTTTTACTGAAACTGGTGCTATTGAGAAAGCGTTGAGAGGTGGTAGAAATTGAGGAGAGAGAGAAGAGAGAGAGAGAGAGAGTCAATGGGGTAAAATTAAACGATTCACTTCCCTCAAGACTCTCAGAGTCAAAATCTAAAATCTTGTAGTGCCTTTTTTTTCTTATGATTTTACAAAACTTTATGTATGAATTAGAAATGGATGTGCTAAAATAAAATAGAAATTATTATTTTAGTTTTAAGAGTTGTTATTAATTTAAAATGTTTAAATCATGAAATTTTAATTTTATTATTATTACATTAAGTATATAAAAGATATTATTATTATTAAGTATATAAAAAATAAAAGAGTTTACAGCGATCATATCGGAATAAATAAATTATAGATTACACAATGCTCACGTTTTACAAATTTCAAATTTTTTTCACGACACGATATATTTGAATCGATTTCACGACACGATATATTCGAACAGAAATCGAATACAAATAAGGGTATTCGAATACAAATATTCTATTCTATTCGATTCGATTTAATATGTTTGCAACTCTACCCACAATGCCACTACAGTTTCCACGCTCCGACTAATTTCAGTTCATAGTGAATTTGAACCTCATTGTCAGTCAGTTACGGGACGATCTCCGCTTCTAACTAGATGGTAGACACGTGTCAAAGTCATGAGAATCAGTCCCGGTGTCCCGTGTGTACCGTCGCACTAAGTCCACACATACTACAATAATAAACGATTTCAAGTGAGATCGAATCCCGGACCTACGTAGATAGATATCTGGACAAATACATTAACAAGCAACCTTTGGCTTCATTTTCACGAAAATAGTTATCATCATCATCATAGAACATCAGCAGATAAAGACAAGTCAAAAGTTGTCTCTTCAAACAGCAGAAGATACAGGTTTGAAGAAGCCCTTCTCCTTCAGGCTTTCAACTGTTTCTTTGATGCTCTCTTTAAATGGAGTAAACTCCAAGCCAATACTTTTCGCCTTTTCTTTAGAGACCTGATACGTCGGCACATACGGCTTATCATCGGAGCACCTGCAACACATTAAGTTCGAGAAAAAAAATTTCGATAAAGATATGATCAAACATTCATACAAATTATGAAAATGATGGGACTCCTATTACTCCATTGACTTTAGTATCGATCTCGAAATTCAACTCATCGTCACCCGTTAAATTCCTCTCGGGACTTACTTTTCAGGTAGCGGAAGAGAAGGGTATAGCCCACGAAGAATCTTCACGATTTCCGAGTGGTGCTTCACGGTTTCGACTAAACAGTACCTTCCATTGGCCGAAGGGTTTTCGTACGCAAGCACGTGCGCGTTCGCGACATCTTTAACGTTAACCCAACCGAATGCGGCGTTTGCGAATGTCCTTAAAAACGTTCAACAAGAACAAAAAACAAGCATATCAGTTTGAGAATTTTTAACAAGAGTTTGATGAGAAATTGAAGATTGAGTTTTTTGTGTCACGAAAATAAATTCGTTGAGCTCACCGTTTATGAAGTTCAAGATTGCAGCAGCACTTGTGTTGAGAGTCGGCTGCAGCAGCGGCCCGATAACCATGGCGGGGTTTATCGCGACCAAGTCGATGCCTTTCTCCTTGACAAATTTCCAGGCAGCATCCTCTGCCAATGTCTTCGAGAGCAGGTACCACATCTGGTAAGAAAGCGAATTGTTTTCATGCACTCGGTTATGTTAGATATACCTCGAACGATCATAAAATGGTGGATAATAAGATGCAAGAACAGTCACAAATTTCTGGACAAATGGCTATTGTAACTGAAGTAAAATACTTCTACGACAAAGTAAGAACATAAATAACTTCAAGTTCCTGAGGCACATGGCGTTCGTTTCATTGCAAGCAATGTTTAGTGCATATCTGTGAGGATCGGTTTGCGTGGTTAGAGGGGAGGGTGAATAAACACTTAAGTATTCTGTGCGTTTTTTCGGTGTGTGTTTGTATATGTTCTGTGATCGAATAAACACTCCCAGTATCACAACACTCAATTGCTTCTTAAAAGTCGGTCGCTTCAACGACATTTTTTTACAGGCCGTTTCGAATATCACAACGTAGAACTTACTTGGAAGTTGGAACAACGTTGGACTTACAAAACTCAGTTCACTGACTGTAAAAATGGTACATGACAGTGATCTAAGCTAATTAAATATGATTCCGTTGCAACGGAAAACATCAATTTTTTTTCTCAACTATCACACAAAGGTCAGACAAGTGCAGCTTCCAAAAGAGATTGGAAAAACGAAACACAGTTGAAAAACAGCAATACTTGACCTGATTTTGACTGCAGAATTCCGGGCTTGACCACCAAGTCTCATCAACAACCACTTCAGGCGTCCGCGGTTTGCCATTGTAAGCAACCGCTGCTATGGAAGAAGTCTAAACGACTCTCCTAACAGATGGCACTTTCACGCACGAGCCAAGCACGTTGAGAGTCCCCTTCACCGCGGGATCAATCAAATCTTTCTGAACCAAACGAAAGGAAGAAATCGCCCATCCAATGATTGATAAGAGACACAACACTGATTCTCAAATCAAACGTAATTTGAAACAAACGAAAGGAAATCAAACCTGAGGATCTGAGGTTTGACGGAAGAAAGGAGACGCGGTGTGGAAAACGCCGTCGCATCCTTCAACGACGGCATCGAAAGAACCTTCTTCGAGTAGATCGGCTCTGATCAAATGGAGCCTTTCCTTAGCTCCATCGAGCGCAAGCAAGTGCTCTGTTTTCTTCGGATCAGCTGCAAATTACAACAAGCCAAATTACTCGTGAATGCTGCGCAAATTAAAGCACAATTTTCAGCTTGAGTAGCTTCGTGTGTATTCCAGTGAAGCAAAAACATCAATCTGCAGAGGAATTTTTTACAGAACTGGTGTCGCGCACTGATGCTTTCACGGTGTAACCACGCTGGAGAAGGAATTTGACGAGCCACGAAGCTATGTAACCCGATGCACCTGTTACACACACTGTCTTCTCAGCAAAGCTCATCCTCCCGCGATTTGAGAGAGAGAGAGAGAGAGAGGCTATTTTTTGAATATGATTAACGAAATGACTAACAAGTGAGCCTATTAATATGGCCCAGTTAAATATAAGCCCATCAGGAGGCCCAATTTGATGCTGACGTAATGCTGATGTTGTTTTTACATCATCGAATTCGAAAAAAATTCCGTCTTTCATGCACATCTATCGAAAAACCTTTTGCGGAGCTCTAACATTATCAACAAAATTGTAATGGAAATGGCAGATCGAAGACAAAATTGAAACACAGCGACTAACCATAACCTCCGCCGCTGCTGCGATGCCCATATCCACGACGCTCAGCCTCAGCACGCTACCGCCTTATCGCGCCGTCTTCCACCTCCACCACCACCAACTCACTGTATCCTCTTCCTTTTATGGTAATAACAACAAGAGGAATAATCTCAGAATAAAAAATCAATCAGTCTCCCTCCTCATCCTAGCTCCACACCGCCAGCGAGCCGCCGCCACATCCATCGACACCGAGGCGAAGCCCTCCACCGGCGGCCCAGGTGGATTCTCTGGCGGAAACGGGGTCGGAGATGATAATAATAACAACGGGAACGGCGGAGACGGTGGAGATAACGAAGATGACGGGAATGACGAGAACAAGAGGAGGAACAAAAACGAGGCTTTAATGGCTCTGGCGGAGGCTGGGAGGAGCCTCGAGAGCTTGCCCATGGATTTGAAGGCGGCGGTTGAAGATGGTAGGATACCTGGTTCGATCATTACGAGGTTTCTCTCTCTTGAGGGTTCTGGTTTCGTGTCGTGGTTGTTGAGCTTTAGTGGGTTCAAAGAGAGGATGTTAGCTGATGACCTCTTCTTGGCCAAGATTGGATTTGAATGTGGCGTTGGAGTTCTTACCAAGGTTTGGTTTTCCTATTGTTTTCGCTGCTATTTCGGGCTTCCTTTTCATGCATTGTTGTTTTAGTTGCTCACAGTTTGATAGTATTAGTTAGAAAGTGGCATATTAAAGAACCCGATTCGTTCTTTTTTTGCTGTTGGATATGTGTGAAATGGCAATTGGAATTCAACATTGTTGAGTGATGATGTCAGTGAGTGTGAATTTTTGGCCTTCCACGGCAAATTTCGGGTTTCCTGTCAGAAATCAAGAGGAATTGAGGCAAAAATTGGATTGATCATTTCCACTTAAGTTAAAGTTGTGAGACTTTGTATCCAATTTTGGTCTTTTTCTGGGCTGTGTATGCAGCATGTCCTCGCAGTTGTAATATGGCAATGTGATTTTATTTCATATTAACCGTGTAAAAAATATTTCTTCGAAAATGCCGCACGCCCTTTGCAAAAGATTCGATCTTTAAGTCTTTTTTTCCGGTGTATTACCCTTTCGTTAGAGCATAGGTGAATGTTAAAAGGCCATTTTCATTGTTGAAGTCTCCATAGTTTCTGATTAATACACTGACTGCTATTTGAAGATGAGGTAAGCCTTTGATGATCCCTCTTCATTTGTGGGCTGTGTGTGATTGAATATTTTTTTCTTTTTCCGGAAAATTTGAGCCTCAAATTATGATACGCTGCTTGGAATTCAATTTTCAGACAGCTGCGGAATATCAAAAACGCAAGGAACACTTCTTTGACGAGTTGGAAATGGTCTTTGCTGATGTGGTAATGCTCAATTAATCTTATTATCTCTAGCGAGTAGCTTTACTGTATGAAGGCACATGCTTTTTCTTTTGATGGTGGATTTTAATCCTTTTCGTTTTCTTTTTTTTTTTTTTTTTTAATTTCGAATTTTTCAACGGCTTCTTAGTTTATGGCCATAATAGCCGACTTCATGCTCGTGTACATTCCCGCTCCAACCGTCTCTCTCAGACAACCTCTGGCGCTCGAAGCTGGACGCCTCGCGAAGTTCTTCTACAGTTGTCCCGATAATGCATTTCAGGTGAATTGTCTGTAATAGTTCATTACGGTGTTATTTTGTAGCATTAAGATCCCTAATTTAAATCCTCCATCTCTGCAGATTTCTTTGCCCGGAACCAACTTCACATTGTTGCAGAGATTCGGTGCAATAGTGGTAAGGAGCCGTTCTTGCATTGACCTTATCGCATGAAATGATCTCATTTATGTCCATTATGTTAAATCATCGCCTCACATAAAAGCTCGAGCTTTGAAAGGAGTGTATCATATTCTAATTTTATATATTTTAATTCCAATGCGCCCCTCACGTCTGGGCTGATTTCTTTCTTGTTTAGCGTTGAGCGTGGATTTTCCGCGGTCGTGAGAATTCACACCCATGACATGACCTCTTCGCATGAGCTCTGATATCATGTTGAATGACTACTTCAGCTATGACACCGTATTGGAAATAAAAATATATAATATTAAGATATGACACGCACTATTCAAGCTTTTAGCTTTTAGGTGAAGTGATCAATCCCATTCAACTCGTTACACATAAACTTGATTCGTGGTATTTCTCATTCTGTTGAACGCTAATTTCAGGGTAACGGTGCAAAGCTTTTCGCTGTTGGAACTGCCTCATCACTGGTAATTATTATTTTTATTTTTTTAAAAAAAAAAAACTTCATAGTTGATTTTTTACCGTACCCCTTCGAAGATTATTCACTTAACGTCGACTAAATATTTATAATGTCAAGGTCGGGACCGTCGTGACGAATGCCCTGATAAACGCTCGAAAAGCGGTGGAGAACGCTCCCGAAGCCAAGGTGGAGAATGTCCCCGTAGTATCAACTAGCGTCGCTTACGGTGCTTACATGGCGGTATCTGCTAATCTACGGTATGCAAAAAATAAATTAAAAAATACCTGCTTTATTTTATTTAATAAAATTTCCTCGATTTTTAAAAATTATTAACGATTTCTGGCTTTTCTCTTACAGTTACCAGATATTGGCCGGAGTCGTGGAACAACGATTCCTAGGACCGTTGCTTCAGCAGCAGAAGTTGCTACTGAGCGCTCTTTGCTTCGCCGTCCGAACGGGAAACACTTACTTGGGTTCATTACTGTGAGTTTCTTCGTCGCCATTTCGTTAATGCCGCGTAATTATTCGAAATAAATCATATTTTTTATTTCTTTTTTTTTTCTTTCTCCTTCTTGCCAGGTGGGTCGATTATGCTCGTTTCGTGGGGATTCAATAGTGTCGAGAACCGAAACGAAATAATCGTACGTTTTTCGGTTTGTTATTTACGTTCGTTAGATTCCGTTCTTATAATTATAATTTTTTTGGAAACAAAATCCCCTTAATTCATAATTAAGAAGCTCCACAGTGGGTTGGTTTTCATTCTAAAATCAACTGCTAATAGATGGAGCAGCCTACTAAGTTTATATGCAGGTCACAACTTTTTTATCTAACCGGTCGGTATGAGATTTTCATATTCAATGAAGATAGGAAATTGAAGGTTCAATTCAAGCTATGATTTCTTCAACATCACACTCTTTGATTCTCACTTCCACCTTCTTCCCGGTAATATTTGTAATACTGCAGCATTCACACCTACCAATCTGAATTAAAACCAAAATAATGATTAATTGATTAAATAGTCAAAATCACAATTTACAAAGTAATATAATGACCAATTTAATTATCTTTTGCGGCCCGTTTGGTTTACAAGATAAGGCCAGATAACAATAATAGTATTATAATTCACTGTGTTTGGTTGCTTTTTTCCTTCCCGTTATTAATTGGAAGCCCGTAGTAATATTACGTGCTTGGTTATTATTATAGTATTTGAAAAGGGTGAAATAAATTTGAACAAACTTGTTTATTATTAGTTTATATTGGGCTTTTATTCCGGAGATTAAAACCAAACGCGGCCTTGATGTAAAAAATGAAACCGTCGCAAATGAAAAAAAAAAAGGTACCTGTTTGCGCTTTGTCGCCGGCGACACGATGCGCACGTCCGACACGAAATCCGCCGTATGATTCCCGCCGGCCAAACACGTCCTTAATCCCCGAGCCTTCGCCCTAACGTACATCGTTATAACATCTCCCATCCACGATTTCCTCACCTTCTTAAGATAAAACACGTGAGGCATTTCACAAGGATCGTCGTTTGCGGGCCTCGTGTTGAACATGTACCTCGGCTTCGGCCCGTCGTTCGAGCCCGACCAAGGCCCGAACGTCTCGATGGGCTTTTGTAGTTCGCTCCTCGGGATGGTTTTCTCGTATATATTCACGGAGTAGCCCCATGAGACCGAAAGGGACCAGTTGAGGGGCTCGTGGTGGCATATGGTTTGTTGCAGTATTCGTGATTGGTCGAAATTTGCGGCCTTCATGAGGTGGTTCGTGGATTGGGACCGGCCCATGTCGGGGAATATGGGGTCCACGGCGTCGAAGTGGTGGAGGGAGAGTAAGGGTGTGTTTGGATGCGATGAGAGGAAGCCTGAGATGTCGCCGCGCAGATCGATCTGCGAGATTTTAAAAAATGACGTTAATATAGAAAGTCTATAAATTAATACATATGGGATGACCACAATTATCAAGTAAATGAGTTATTAATTAATTAATAGTTAATAATTTAGTGATTAAGTAATGTTTAACTAATTTATAATGAAGTACCCAATTTATAAATAATTTTCAAATCTTCAATTAATTATACATGTACATCTATTAAATGAATGAGCAAATTGAAAGAATCATTTAATTAATTAGCGTATTATGCTTTGTGTTCAATGATAAATGAAATTAGAGACAAGATTCAAGGTGAAATTAATTTCAATAAATGGCAGAAGATAAATGAGTCATTTTCCAAGAAATCTTCATAAAAAAATTCATGTATTAACATGTAGTATATGAGAGAATATTAGTTTATATTTTATATAATCATCAAAATGTATTTTATTTTATCATCTTAGTGAAATATTATTATAAAACCCTATCCCGAGCCGGGATTATTGAGTAACAGAAGTTTCTACGGTAAAACGTCTCTTTCACATATAGTAGAAAATATTCCAAATTGTTGACTTATAAGAGTCGCAAATAAATATTTTACGAACCTTCCGCGGGTTGCCTGTAATTAATTACGAAGTATAGATCCGTCACGTCTTCGTCTACTATATATAAAGAATTTTCTCATAAGACTTTTCCGCAAATTGGATATAAATCATGACACACACTTGAACAAGAAACAAAATAAAATAAAACAACCGAAACCTATTGTGAGCAAAAACCCAAATTAATTAATTATAAATTATTACCTGGTGAATGCCCTTGTGAGGAGTCAAATTAACTCCAACATCAGCAACGCACGCCATCGTTATCATATCAGCAGAGCTCAAGCCCGCAGCATATCTCCTCAAGCACTTCTCCATAATATCTCCAGCAAGAGCCTTCGCCAACGGATAACTCAGCATAAACCCGGCCCCACCGAAACCCTGGTTAAAAGAGTACCAATAGTTCGACAATACAAACTCCGATTGGCCCCCGATGTAATAATACTTCGTGTGGTCGTAGCCTCCGAGGACTTCAACGATGTTGTCCACGAAAAACACCGAGTCATCGTCTCCCATGACCAACCACCTCAGGTTCTTTCCTCCATCGTCCACTTGCTTGAAGACCTCCATGATTCCTCGCACCATGCGTATCATTACGGGGGCTCGAGCCCTCGTTTCTTGCAGGAGAAGTGTGATGTCTTCGGAGACTTTGTAGGGAGGAGAGGACTTTGACCACGGTAAGAGGTTCCCACTAGGGTTTTTGTCGAGGTAGAGAAACCCTTTGGTTTCTTTGGGTCTCCACCACGATTCGATGTAGGGTTTTCGGTGGTGGTAGGCTTTTTCCGAGCCTAGGAGGCCGAAGGCGACGTGGCTGAGGTCTGTCGGTGGATCGGGTGAGGTCGGGAGTTTGCTTTGGCTATGAGCTGTCGGAGGTGGTGAGTAGGATTTGGACCGTAAGTTGAAGAGGGTGATTAAGGATGTAATTGTGAGCAAGGATGATATTAGGAGGGCTTTGAAGAGATTGCTGTCGTGTTTGAATGAGAGAGCCATGTCTGTAATTTTTTTTGGTTGTTGGGGAAAAAGGGGGTTTGGTGGGTTTTATGGGTTTGGAAGAATATGAAAGACGCCGTAAAAGAAAAAAGATGTTTTTGAGATTTGTTGGAGTTAATAATATTCCATGGTGGTTGTTTTAGTAATAATTAATGAATTTGTTTCAAAGCCATAGCTGCCTTAGTACACATTTGTCACAAGACGAACGAACACGTACTAGGAATTAGGATATCTTTATCAAACTAAACAGCATGTATACCAAAGTTGAATTCAAATATGATTTAGTAAAATTGTAAATGGGATGTACTTTATAACACATAATTTAATTAAATTAAATAAAAGGGGAATAAAGTATTAAATTAGACTGTTGAGCTTATGCAAGTGCATTGTCCATAAGATCAGGAACCTCGGAATTCGGATTATGCAAAGATTGGAATATCGAAGGACCTATATGCGTCGGTCATTACAATATTATTGAAATGTAAAAAAAATAATACATAGGGATATAATTATGCTTTTTAACAAAAGTCAACTTCTTTTATAAAATCAATTTGCCATGTGCAACGGATGATGTTTATACTAAATTTAATAAACTAAAAATCCATGAATTTGGATTATGCTTGCAGAAAATAAGGAAATTTACATCTCACATTTGAAATCATCGAAACACATTATCAAAACAAAACAAACAAACAAAAAAACAAATAGAAGAGAATCAACACTGAATTACTTCATTGAAAAATGCACAAAATGGCATATAATCCTCTAAAGTAAATGTTCATCCTTACACATCGAAGTCCCATAAATTTGTATGAAAAATAAATCAAGCGATGATCTCCTCTACTCCGCACTCCCTAAGCTCAACTTCGACCTTTGCGCCATCTATTCCGAGAATGTCACAGCATTCACTTCTATCAATCTGCATAAACAAAAATAAAACAAAATTCAAACACACACACACATGCAATTAAGAGATCATATATATCAATCTAAAATTATATTTCACACCTGAATCCTCTTCTTCGCCGGCGAAAAAACCCTAATCGTCGAAATCCCCTCCGCCGAATGGTTCCCGCCCCTCGAGCACACCCCCAAATCCCTCGGTTTCTGCCTCAAATAGCTCGTAACGATCTCATCGCCCCCAACATTCTTGAAAACGCTCTCTAGAAAAAACATATGAGGAGCCTCACAAGGATCACCGCTCCTTGGCCTCGTGTTGAACATGTAGAAAGGTGGCTTTGGGCCCTTAGCCCAAGGGATGAAGGTCTCTATGGGCATTTGAAGGTAGCTTCGGGGGTATATAGCCTCGTAGATTTGAGCCGAGTAGCCCCACGAGACGGAGAGGGACCAGTTGAGCCCCCGGTGGTAGCAGATGGTCTGCTGGAGGAGCCGGGACTGGTCCGCATCGCCGGCCCTCATGAGGTGGCGGGTGGCTCGGGCTCGGTCCATATTGGGGAAGATGGGGTCCATGTGGTCGAAGTGATGGAAGGTCATGAGTGGGACTTTCGGGTGGGCCGAGAGGTAGCCGGAGAAGTCTCCATGCAAGTCTACCTACGGAGGGGATATAAACAATAATGAATATTTGTCTTAATCAAATACGTTTTATATGATCAAATGTCTGAAAACCTATAGCTCTCATTTCTAAAATTATCTCGTATATCGAATGAAGCATATGCTAATCAAGATAATTATCAATTAATCCGCAGCAAAAGTTTCAAAGTAAGAGCAATCAAAAATTGATAATTAAAAAACAAAAAAGAAAAAAAAAACTCAATCTTTGTCCTACTTACGTGGTTGTCGTAGCTAACGGGGTTTGTGATACGAAAAACAAATTGATGATAATTATATATTTTATATTCATGTAATAAAAAAGTACACATCATTCTGAATCCACACACACACACACACACACACATATATATATATATATATATATAATAAACAGCTGGTGGAAGTCAACTAATACATATAGACGGATCACTATGCATAAGATTTCAGTGCCTAGACTAGATAAATTATAACTGGGATTATGCCGTGCACGTTAGAAACAGTTGCCTTTGAATTCCCTACAGCCATTATGGCAGTATTAATTAATATATTTCTGGTAAATAATCATTTAATGGCATATATTAATAGTTTATAGACAACAATTTTTTTTATAAGGTTTAATTTCAATGTCAACTATAAGACAATTCCAACTTCCAGAGGCACATGGAAATTGTCTCAAGCCCACATAGTCAAGGAGTCCAAGTGAAATAGAACTCGTGACGTAAACATTTACCTATCGCTCGGGACTTTAAGACATAACAAACCCTCACCTCCCTATAAAATATCTGCCTTCCTATGTGTAAATTACGCATATCATCGTCTAAAATGATGTGCATCCTAGAAGTCAATAAAATATAATCACTACTGAAACTCTATATCGTAACACTGTATTTGGAAAAAGTAAAATTTTAATGGAGGAGAAACTGAAATCTGAATAGGGCAATGAGGTCTTCAATGGTTTGACATGTATAAAATAGTAACGTGCAACGTTATGATCTCTTCGAGATTATAGAACATGTGATTTGAGTAACTTACGGGTAAAGATTGTTCTACTATTCTATTTAGAAATTAATTAATACTTTGAACGTTTAAGATAATGCACATCATGTAAATATAAATATTATAACGAGAGTTGACCGGATATTATCTAAAGAATTAAAGCGAAATCCCCCCAACAAAAATAATGGGATCTCAAAGTATTTTCGTCCTATTATAACATGACTATGAAATATTAGCAAAATATCACATCTTCTCTAAATATTATCTTAACCTGCAAAAATAGTCAATATTGTCAACTATTATACTTTTCCACTTATACATGCATGATGCAACCCATAAATTCCAATTTCGAACCTAAAACATTGTTCTTGACACGCAAGGAGGATTAGTCAATTGTCAATGATTTCGGTTTCAACATATATTAAACCCTATTAATTACAATTTGCAATTAGCATCTCTACCCATAAACCATCCTTATTAATCCAAAACTCTATCCTATTCTTGGACCATCCTAAAAATCAAATGTCCTCGTTAACAACCCGAAAAACTAACGATCGAAAAATCGAATTGTCGTTGGAATCGATCGATCGCACCGTTATCGAATTATTGATTTCGTATCCTCTCATTCGACTCGATCAGACCCTAATAGAAGAAAACACACACAAACACACACACAAAACAGATTAATGAAGATTTTATTACCTGATGAATCCCTTTGTGAGGAGTTAAGTTGACTCCGATATCAGCAATGCAAGTCATGGTGATCAAATCCGCCGAAGAACTCTGAGCATACCTCAGCAAACAACCGTCCATGTCCTTAACAAGAGCCTTCACCAATGGGTAACTCATAACAATCCCTCCACCACCGAAAGCTTGATCGAAAGAGAACCAAAAATTCGATATAACACTCTCCGAGTGCCACCCTAAATAGTAATACTTTGTGTGATCGTACTGTGCGAGCACGTCAGCAATATTATCCACGAAGAAAATGGAGTCATCGTCTCCCATAACTATCCATCTAAGGCCCTCGTGCTCCTCCCTAAAGAGCTCCAATATCCCGTGAACCATTCTTGGCATGAGATCGAACCTCGGCTTCACCACCTTAAATAGAGAGGATATGTTGTCCACCACGCGATAGGGCGGCGCCGTCTGAGGCCACGGCAGGAGATCTGGCGTCGGCTGTCTGTCTAGGTAAACGTAGCCTCGGGTCTTGTTGGGTCTCCACCAAGATTCCAAGTAGTGCCTTCGATTGGGCCATGTTTTGACCGAGCCCATGAGCCCGAAGGCTATGTGGCTCAGGTTCGTAGGTGGGGTGTTGGTGGTGGGTGAGATTCCGGAGGCGGCGGCGGCGGCGTCTGGGGTCGACGACGACCATGGTGACGACATGGGATTCGCCCATTTGAGGGAGAAGAGGTCGGGGTTTCTCGTGTTGATGAAGGGGACGATGATTATGTATAGAAAGAGGGCGAGGGCCAAAAGGGTTTTCCAGAAGAGGCTGGTGGTGAAGAAATCTTTGGCAGCCATGGCTGCTTTTTTTAGTTTTTTTTTCTTGGAGGGATATATGGAAAGAAGAAGAAGAAGAAGAAGAAGAAGAAGAAGAAGAAGAAGAAGAAGAAGAAGAAGGTGATGAGTGTTTTGGGGTATTGTGTGTTTAATGATATAATAATGAAGGGGATTAATGCTATTATTACAGAGAATTCATGTGGGGCAATCACATGGGGTTTCACCTTATGTAACTGAGGATTTTCATGTATATGTGGCAAGTTTCATCGGCTTTAAATTTCGGAAAGTTCTTTTTATTGCAATAATATTTAATTTATAACTTTTTTCGTGATTTCGTTCGTCCTATCTTTGTTATTACAAGGTTTCTGACTGGTTCTGACAGGGAAGACGCAGCCCACAATCACTTAATGAGATCTGTTGAAAAAGTTTATATGGAAAAGATAATTAATATACATACTTCGATATTCCAGAATCTTTACCCAAAACAAAAAAGAACAAAAAGTAATAAACGGTAATGATTATATGCGGAGAAGTATTTAAATTCAAGTAATATTTTTAAATTTGGGTCAAATGGTTGACAATTGTAAATATAATTCTGCAATTTTTAACACCTTATTGGTCTTTCTAAAACTCTAAAGTAAAATAACAATAATATATTTACGTAAAGGAAAATATATATAAAAAAGGTGGCACAGTGTTCGCATAATGTGTTGTGTTCATCAGAAATTGAAATATAGATGGTGCTTATAAATCATATACTATTTTTTCCAACTTTGACTGTCCACATACCCATAATTGGATAATAGCGATGCATTGCAATACAATTCAACTATTTTTTTAAGAAAAAGAAGATATATTTGATTAATCTTCTTTTCATAATGAAACAATTTCATATCTAAAACCAAAATATCTTTATATAATACTTTTTAAAACAAATCCAATGTGAAACTTCAATTTTAAATTATTTCAAAAGTAAAAAAAAAAAACACAAACCCAATATCAAAGTGCTGAGCTTATAAGTCGTCATTGTGTTTGATAAACGTTTAAACAAATATATATATATATATATATATATAATATCCAATATTTAAATCTTGCATCACCGAATTATAATCTATTTACCCAATATTTAGTGTCGGATCAATTACAGCAAGCTTACAACGAGAAGCAAGCACTTAGTATAACTACATTGTGAATTTGTAACTAAGGTATTATATTATATATATACAGGTTTTCTGCAGAAATAAAAGAGAACCTTACATAGTCGATTAAGATTTAACTCCTCATTCACGAGGACCGTCGAACGACTGTGTCTTCCTAAGATTCCAGTGGAGCCCGTCGTGTATGCTCCTCAGGAAATCGCCGGTGGGGTCCACCTGGCAAGCCGTGGGGACGGGCCAAGGCGCCATACTGCAGATCAACGCGTCTCCTGGCGCCAGCTGTCTTCGATCCTTCCCGTCGAAGGATACCCACGAATGGCTCCGGCTCTTGAAAGGCACGACCACTCGGAGGGTCACGTGCTCGGGTAGTATCAGGGGACGAAACGATAGGGAGTGGGGGCATATCGGCGTGAAGAGAATTCCCGGGACCTGCGAAGGTGACGAAAAGAAAAATTTAATCTTTCTTTTCTTTTGGGCTATAATTATGATTCAGACTCCAAATCTGGGTTCGTTTATGTCTCGGTGTCCCCGAGTGTCGAAAATTCGTGCTCAGATATTTTTTGTCCGGTAAGTTTTTTTTTCTTTCAAATTGAAACAATTTAAGGATAACAAGTGCCAGTTGGACGCCACGTCGCCTCTTATGATGACGTGGCAGTCGAATTGAACGCCACACGACATCTTTTGTATGATGTGGAACCCAATTGGCTTCCAGATGGACTGCCACGTAACCAGATATGACGTGGCGTCTAATTAGCGCATGTTGTCCTTACATTGCTTCGATTTTTGAAAGTTAGTGCCATAAATTGCAACCCCTTAAGTTGTGTGACGTGGCAGTCGAAGTGGATTGTGCGTCGCCTCTTTCGTATGATGTGGCAAGCCAATTGGACGTCACGTCACATCTTCTGTATGACGTGGCGCGACCAATTTGGTTTCCAGATGGACCGCCACGTCACCATAACAGGTGACGCGGCGTCCAATTGCCGCTTGTTGTCCTTAAACTGCTTCGATTTCAATAGTCAGCTTCCTAAAATTGCAATCCGTTAAGTTGTGTGTCCTGAAAGTGCCGCCCCCTTAACTCACAGGAGGAAAAATAATTCAAGGCGAGAATTTCTCGAAACCCGCCTCGATGATCAATTAAAACAATATTCTAAACAACATTCAAATAAACGAATAAAAAGGATCGAGACGCAAAAAAAACAAAATACCAGAGGATGCACCATCGATCCGCCGGCCGCGAGGGAATAAGCGGTGCTGCCCGAGGGAGTGGAGAGGATAAGACCGTCCCCTTGCACGGACGTCACGAAGGAGTTGTCGCAGTAGCATTCGAGATTCGTAAGGAAAGAAGAGCTCCCGCGATCGATCGTCACCTCGTTCAGGACGAGCGTGGGCCCCACGGTCTCGTGTTCGCCCTTGGCGTCTCCTCGTACGATGTGGCACTGAAGACGATGCCTTAACGTGATGCTCATGGGGCCACGGAGGACCGAGCTGAGGTACTCGCGGTAATGTTCGCTATCTGGCGATCCATATCGTTAAGGATGTGTTTGGTATGTGGAATTCATGTGTGGAAGCACGAGGGAAAACTAAGTTAGCTGCATCGGACAATGACACTTTGCACTTGGACCGTTATATGTCTCCACTTTTTCTTTTCTTTTCCTAACCGAATTCCGCAACCAAACAAAGCCTAACGAAAGATGTGGGGCATAGCTTAATTCAATTGAAGCTGGTTAAATAGTTCAAACCAGTAAGACTGCGTTTGATATGTGGAATTGGTGTGTGGAAACTGGAAAGTACGACAGAAAACTAAGTTAGCGCATCGAACAGTGATAGTTTGCGCTTCGACCAAAGTACTTCACACATTTCCTTTTCTTTTCCTGACAGAAATCCCCGTACCAAACGCAGCCTAAATTTAAGGAAGTAATTAACAGGAAAAATGGAACCGTTTGGAAGAGATTTTGAAGGATACGGAAAGGGGTCATGAAGCCGAGGGAACCCAGGGAGAACGGCACTATTGGAGGAACGGGGCCTTTGAACATCGATGCAGCCTGTGAGATATACAAATATACATCAAGTTTCCATTATTTGGAAATTCGAAGAAAAGATTTCAAAGAATAATCAGAAATACGTTGTTATACGTCGCAAAATAACAGTTTTCGGTTAAATAGATTCAATATCGGTGTTTTCGATAAGCACACGTACCCAGAGTACAGTGCCATCTCCGCCAAGAGTCACAATAAGATCAACCTTTGTATGGAGAAGCGATATTTCCTCGTCTGCTGAGAAATACAGTTAGAAATCTCGGGCATATAATGGTTAACTCAAATTAAAGAATAATAATAAATAAAAAGGGTTTTTTAAACCAAGATAATGCGAAACGGAGAAGAAATGATCGTCCGAAGATTTAAATATGACGTAATCATGCGCAATATTAGCATCAAGTTTGCTTCTTCCATTTTGCATCTAAATATTATCCACAGCACAAATATGCAAAAAAAAAAAAAGGTAAGTAAAATAATGGCTATAAGATTTAAACCAACACATTTATGCGCATCTCTTGTATTAAAAACGCATTGTTACCATCTGACCACGTCTCTACAAAACTGTAATAAGACGATTCTGAGAGAAGCTCGGATTTCACTCGAGGCTCCGCGAGAATGTTTAAGTTTTTCTGCTCTTTCAACCATCTGTAACGCAATAATTTGATGGCTCGTCAAACAAAAATATACTAACATTTTAGATGGAAAAATGATCAAATATTTAAGACGACGAACGATCCTACCTTATCAGCTCAAGACACAGAATTCTGACAGACGTGGAGTTGGGCTTGGTTAGTATTAGGACAGTCGTTGGAGGGGACTCCCACTTTAAAGAAATCTAAAAAAAAAAAAAAGAAGAGAGATGCATAATTTTTTTCCCGTTTATTATCATTTTGATCCGCCAAGAAATAGCAATCATCATAAATACCTGCTTGCTGCTTCTCTCTGCAGTCGTAATATTTCCCTTCTCGAAAGAGACAATGTCGTGCTTGTGGCGATCGCCTTTTTCGCCCTTGCAGTGCCATGAGAGCTTAAACGATGCCTATAACCAAGATGTAATAAGCCGAATACTTTCCTCATGCACTAAATATTCTTATTCACCGAAGAAAAAATTGATATTATAATGTCTCGATGATTTTACCTAAATAAGACATGGTATTATTTAGAACTAAATAGTGTATTATACCTTCCTATTCGCCTTACTTGAAAGAACATAAGCATCCGATTCGGGTTCACCTTCTCTTAGGACCTCATGAGAGCAGATATCATCTTTCCCCGTGCACAACTCACATTGCTCTCCGTTTTCATACGGTAATAAGTCCTTAGCATTCGAGTTTTCAGCTTCTTGTAAGCTTTCGGTTTCTAATATCACCGTGAGACAGAGAGCATATATTTTTAAGATTTTAACATAATTGAAAGCCAAAGAAACAGGTAGGGGAAAAAAAAGACCAGTATTAAAACACACAAATACACAGTTTAGGGAAATTGTAAAATTGAAATTTTAACCTTTTTGCTCCAACTGCAGATTACGCTCCCGCTCGAGTTCGTATTTACGCTTCCACTCAGCTGCTTCGGCTTGAGCAGAAGCTTTGCCTTCCGTGACTCTTCTGAGAGACTTCGCAACAGCTAAGACAACCACGGAATTCACCCGAATAAACATTTTACTAACAGTGTAATAAATATGCGCAGTGAAACCTAGGACATCATAAGGGGGGAGAGAGAGGGAGAGAGAGAGAGAGAGGGGTACTTCTCAGAGCCTCAGAAAACTCAAAGAGATGGTCATCGATTCCATGGACAGGTGGCTGCTGAATAAGCTCTTGTATTGCTTTGTCAGAGGTCGCCGTAGAGAGGGAATCGTTAAATCCATTCTCCGACGGTGAAACACTGGCATTGTTACCCTGCATAAAAAGTAGCACATTGATCTTCGAATATTAGATAATGGGCAGATAAGCATTAAGTGCACAATCTACTCAAAGATGCTGAGATCATAGTCAGTTATCTTCAATGAAAATGCTAATCTCAACAGATAGATTATATCGTTTTAACCGTTGCAGGCTCTGCCACTAGCATTTACGTGTCATTGATCACGAACAAGGATCAATCTGTTCTATACAGGGACAAATTTTCAGTTAGAGTTTCTGTAACGAATACGATTCCATCAATGGAAAGAGAAAATTTCTCAGCAAAATGCAAAAAGAATGTCAAGTTTGAATCTTTCTACAACATCAGAGAATCCCAATTGATAAAATCATTGAACTTAACTATTTCATAACTTAGACATACATACTAATTCATCCCATAGCAGCCGATCAACAACGGTCAATTGATTAAATAACAAAACCCTATTGACAAATTTCTAGCTTGCTAACAAGCAGCAAAAAGAACTCCAAAAAGAAAAAAAAAATCAATCAGATAATGAAATTTGGGTTTTCCGATGACGAAGACGGTGTATCAACGTTAAATTTGGGTGATCAGGGCAAGGATTGGACTAAAAAGGGGGAAAAGTTCAAATACTTACAGTGGACGAGTTTGAGTTCTTGGGAGACATGAGCTTCTCCGAGCTGTACATAAACTTCTGTGTGTGTGAATAACCAGACTCACACACAACTGAAAGAGCAGGCGAAGAGCCCAAATCGAGAATTACTGCTATGTAAATTATTTCCCTTCTTCACAATCTGAGTAAGGAAACACACAGAACAAAAGTTCAGCCAAAGGCGCAAGAATCAAGAACGAAAGCTTCGAGCTCATGGACTTGGTTTTATGTTAGAAAACGAAATGCGTACACAAGCCACGCATATGGAAAACATATGAGGTGGGCAGTGCCCAAAGTGTTGGACGCGTGGAGAAGAAGGCAACTTCGGACGTAAAGGATAATTTTGAGACTGTTTTATGATCTCTTGGGCCCTTTAATTTTATTTTAGTAACGGCCAAATTACTAAATTAGGTCAATACTTATACTTTTTCATGTTTTTGGATCACTAAGTTTCATAATTGCGAATTTAGGTCACTAATTAAAGTATTTGATTTCTTTTGGGTCACAGATGAATTTCCAGCGATTTTCGCCGAAAAAATTAACCGGTGATACAAAAAAATTAGATATGTTACTTAGTGAATTAAGTTTGTAATTATCGAACATATTGATCAAAAAACAAAATTTGGTATAGTTAATAACTTAATTTAGTAATTTGGCGGTTAAATTGAGGTTTTATTAATTTGCAATTACTATTTTACAGTTGGTGTTTTAGAATTCGTTTGGAAAATAACAATCCGTTGAACTAGTTTTTTGAAAAAATAGTTTTGACAATTATGCACTCACTAACCGCCGGCCATTTACCGCGGAGCGTTTAAGACTAGGTGGGCAATGTAAGGATCAATGATCGTGTAGTGTAATTGAAGCAATAAGTAAGATGTCCAAATTTTTATCACAAAGTTTGCAGACATCTGCTGCTTCAATGTATGGTCCTCGGCTCCTATATTCCAGTAGGATTTGCGAGAAGGTCTTGTCTTACCCACTCAATTGGATATAATAACTTAATTCAACCCAAAATTCGACATATAGCATACTAATTCAGGTATAATGATTTTATTGAATATTTAAACACTGTGTGGACAAGGTGTCAAGTTATGGGTAAAGTTGAATTATACACAATTGAGTAGGTCAGGCAAAACCTTGCAAGAATACCTTGCTTTTTGTTTGGGTCCTATGTTCTAGCAGCAGAGGTTATTTGTTGTTTTTTTGTTGTTCCGACTTATCCCTACTCGACTTGGCTATGAGTTAGCCCTAAATACCGGCGTGGGCTTGCGCCACACAGACCTGACGGGGGCTTAATTGCGTCACACACTTCAATGGTGGGACTAATCTCCGGGACGCAATGAATGCGTCTCAAACCCACCTGACAACAATAGTCATGAGTTATAAAGCCCATAAAAAACACTCAGGGAATTGTGGGAGGGGAGATTCGATTACACGATCTGATCCACAAATCCTTAAGCCCTCCTCTTAACCCCTTCGTTGGTTTATTATTTGTTGTTAATGTCTCTTCTTTTTTTTTTTTCTAAAAGGAATTAATGTCTCTTCTTTTAGTTTGGGTCATCTAAGCACCCTGAATTCTCCGGGCATTTAACAAAAAAGATGGGTATACCTAAAACAAATTTTTGGTGCAAGTCCATTTTCTCTTAAAAAAAACATGCTTAGTACTGTTTACATCATCAACCCTGCCCTTTGATTTATTTATTACACATGTTTTTACAGCAGACAATGAATGTATCCTATGTTCATCTTTACCGTGTAGTGTAATAACAAAGCTGAGTACAAGACATAAAAAATCCCACGGCGCCCATTTATATTCATTTCCTAAACAATTGGAGAACTGAGGCCTTCCTGCGAAGACAGCGACCTTTTCCTCATCATAAGAGGAGCGCCGCGAGAGGCGGCACCGTTCGGTCGTCTCTGAACAAACGACGGCCTCCTACTGAGCGTGTAAAGAGCCCTCGTGGTGTAGAGCGAGCGAAAATAAGGCGCGACCCTCTCCTTCAATTTGAGGATCAAGAAGAAGACGAGCCTGTAGGCGAAGATTAGGGCGTAAACCGCCAATAAGTCCCACCACTTCGAGTGGGCCAGCGATATCCCGAACATGTTCTTCAGGACGTACTCGCCAGTGAGCTTCGGGCTCCCGGGGAATAAAGGATCGAACACGAGCCCGAGCAAGTCGTTCTTGTATCCTCCCTGCAACATATTGGCATTTAAATCAACTGCCTTGTTTAAGGAAAAATCGTTTCTCGACTTGTTTTTTTTTTTTTGGGACTCGGGGAACCCTGTCCTGGGGTTTGGGGGGCGGGGTTTCAACGCAGTCAGTGGCGAAGTCGGAAAATCACGCATGTGGGGGTTCTAGTCTTCAAGATTTTCTAAATATTTGAAGCCAATGAACCTAATGTAGCTCCCCACTATGAGCGCAATAGCCTCCAAAGCACACCAACAGCAAGCCCACCCAAAAAGTCATCAATTATCTTTGAAGCCTCAGTCATGACCATTAGAGCATGACATCATCGAGCCGTTTCTTGATTTATAGTTAAGAATTTAACGGGAAATTGGTACCTGAAGCGACCATGCGCCGTATCCGATGTAAGAGATCGGGTAGCGCCAGACTGGCTTAGGAAGATCAGGCAATAACCGGAAGAAGCCGGCCGTAAGCATCATGATGCCCTAAACTCAACAAGCGCAAAATAAATAAATAAATAAAGCAGTAACAACATCACAACAATGTACATAAAGATTTTATTTACTCACAAGGATTCCGGCCCCGGCGATAATTCCCATCAAAAAGTTCGGAACCAACGAAGCCACGATCATCATGACGCTCTCCACCATGGCGATGCACCCGAAGATATTCAGACAGAAGAAAGCGTAGTGCGAGAATCCCGGTCGAAACTTCACCATGTAGAACGTTACCGTCCCCGTGATCGCCGATATCGCGACAAGGAACGGGAAGGACGAGAAGAAGTTCGACAGTATGAAAACCCCGACTCCGTAATACCCATTAAGCCTCTCTTTATAAAAAACCTAATTAATCGCATAGCAACACGCATACTCAATCCGCCGTAAAGAAGGCTGGGGAAGAAGAAAGAAAGAAAAAAATGAAAATTCACACCTTCATCTCTTCGATAAAAGACGGGAAACCGCCGATGGACATGAAAGTCATAAAACCCGTTACGAAGCCACCGCAAGCTCCTCGGGCCAAAATCGCAGTGTAACTCGTCCCTACGTCATAAAAGAGCGTCCCCACTGATAGGGCGACGAGCGTGTATATGACTATCCGAGACCAGTAGTATCCCGGGTCTCGGGACATGTTTACGAACGATCTTCGAGTTAGCGTCGTGAGCTGCTTCCACCAACTCGCTTGGCTTCCTCTGATTGGTTCAACCTCGAATTCTTGCTGCAAGAATATAATTTGGCTTTTGTTAAGTATATATATATATATATATATATTTATATTTTTTGAGAAAAATATGTTGTGTTAGGGAAACTTACTGCAACGGAGACTTCTTGCATCCTCGATATGGCCATTTCCGAATAGCGTGATCTCTTGTACCTTTCGACGAGCATCGATTTTATGTCTGATGTCGCCAAGTTCATGAAGGGATCTGCTGCGTCTTGTTTATCCTGTTCGTAAAAAAAATGCAAGAAATTGATTGATCCAAAACCAGAAAATTTCCGAGCATAATTAGAAAGGAGTGTATTGTTTTTCAATTTCATACCCAAAGTCTTAGAGAACCCTTCAACGTGGCAGTGACGACGTCGAAATCCGAGTTAATGCATCGCAGGAAATGATCCGACGGGTTTCTCCTGCTCGGGCAAGGAAAACCCGCTTCCGCGAAAAACTGAAAAAATCCATGCAATAAGGTTTAACATTCATAATCAATAAGTCATCTTACTCATCTCACCAGGAAATAAAGTATACAAATTTAAAATATGATAATCTCATCATACACATTGGAAATACAAATTTAAAATATGATATGTTTCCTTAACACTTGAGTTATTAAGCAAAGTGGTAATTTAACATGGTAAGAGTTCAGGCCAAGAAGTCATGCGTAATAATCCTCACGGCCACCTATAAAACGAAAATTCTACAGTAAAAAAAAACGAAAATTCTTTTTCTAAATCCTGAATAAGAAAGAAATTGGCCTAAACGTGAACGACATATATAAATTCCTAACATGTTAAATCCCCTCCAAGCTTTAACTTTTTCGGTGGACTGGTCAGTTTAACAAATATAAATCGTAACGAATACCTTCACCGCCGTCTTAGCTTCTCCGAAATAAACCGTCTCGCCTCCGGAGAGCAAATAGAGATCATCGAACAGCGCGAAAACCTCGCTACTCGGCTGGTGGATCGAGGAAACGACGGTCCTCCCGTCCCGCGCGAGATTTTTAATCGACTGAATCACGAAAAAGGCGGAGGCGCTGTCCAACCCGCTGGTGGGCTCGTCGAGGAACAAGAGACGGGGACGGACTAAAATCTCGAGGCCGATGCTCAGCCTCTTTTTTTCCCCGCCGCTTATTCCCCTTAACTGCCAATTCCCGATCATCCTATCGGCGCAGTCTTGTAAGCCCATTTCCATTATCGTCCCCTCGACGATGCCTTTGATCTCCTCGCTCGACATGGAGCTCGGGAGCCGTAGGTTCGCGGAGTAGTTTAGGGCTTCGCGGACCGTTAGTGTTCCCAACAAGACGTCTTCTTGTGTCACATATGCCTGAATTAGACGAACATGGAACAAAAATTAATGATATTATGTAATGATAAAACATTCATTTATGGCAAAATTATAAGATTACGTCACTAAGTATACAAGTTTTCGTTTTTGGATCGCTATGTTTGATAATTATAAAAGTATGTCACTAACTTTATGTCAAAATAATTTTGGGTCATGTTTTCAATTTTAGGTTACTAAGTATGTGTTTTTTCGATTTTGGATCACTAAGTGTACATGTTTCATTTTTAGGTCACGATGTTTACAAAGTTAATTACCAAATGAGTGATCTGAAATTGAAAAATGTATATCCTTAGTGATCCAAAATCGAAAAATATATACTTAGTGACCCAAAATTGAAAACATGACCCAAAATTGTTTTGACATACAAAGTTAGTGACCTACTTTTGCAATTATCAAACATAGTGACCCAAAATAAAAAACATATATACTTAGTGACTTATCTTATAATTTTCCCTATATATTATATATTGAATACTTACGACTAAGCCATAATCCAGTCTTCGCTTTTTGCCGTTGAGGAGGATGTTTCCCGTCATGACTATGTTTCTTGATAATCTCCCTGTATGTATGTATGTAACCATGGGGAGCATTTGAAAAAATATATGCCACAATCTTCGTGATAATAATTTTAGACGCATATTATTAGTGACATGTGACATAATGTAGACGTAATTAATGATCGATGAACCATAGAAAGTTACAACGGGATTTTTTTTTTTTTTGTGACCCATTTGTTTATCTTATTTCACATATCCATCGAAATCTTCGTTAAATTTAGTATGAAGTAAATCTGAACATCACAGTCTAACTATGAGACAACTTTGCTTCCAACAGAATTAATTCTCGTTTTAACTTCTAACTTTGTAGACTACTATAATCATGGAGTTTAAGTGGACTCCAATCCAATGTAATGACTAGATCACTTTATAGGAACAAATTTGGTTAAGGGGAGAGAATATGGAGGATCATTGGACTTTGGGTAAAAAGATTATTGCAACAACATTTATATCATATGCCTGAGTTATAAATTTTTTCACCTAAGCATATGTATGCAAGAAAGCTGGCGCAGTAAAAGCTGACTATATACGAGCTTTCTTCATTTGGTTTCTGAAGTGTGTAGAGTCCAACTACTCCCTTCAAGTCATTTATTATTTCTATATATTATCTATCTATCTATCTATCTATATATATAGTTATGATCACTAAGTAGAAACAGATATGGCAAAACCAAGAATTATCAATCTAGGTGTTGTTCTCCGTTCATTTTTTTGTAGTCTTGTTATAGGTTTTGTGTATTATTTATTACAGACTTATAATGTAAGGCTAGAAAATAAAGACAAATCAATTTTGAAAACCACCAATAATTGATCAAATTGATCTTTCTGCAGATATCTTAGAAATTTATATTTCTTGGAGACGACAAGAAAACTAATGAGTCGGGTTAGCATTATCCTACAAAACTGACCTGCCAAAGCATCGAGAAGGGTAGATTTTCCGGACCCAGAAGGACCCATGATCGCCATGATCCGACCCGGTTCGGCATACCCGTTAAGCCCATGTAGCAGCTTCTTAGTCGGGCTCTGACCAAAGTTGGGTAACACCATCGTTAGCTCCTCCCAAACCAAGCAAGCCCCTCCGGCGTAGTGACGTGGCACCACCGCACTCTCCACGTCATCAGCCCCGCCGCCATTCAACTCGATGTTCTCCATAAAAAAATCTTCTTCAACAAAGCTGACAAAAAAAATACTCTAAATGGTATGTATATGCATGTGTAAGTGGAAAAAGGAAATTCGAGCTTATTCACGAAGATGGGAAGTGTTTGGCCTTTGTTATGATAAAATTATGTGGTTTCGATGGTTCGACTTCAAAAGAGACATTTATTTATTGCGTGGAGACATTAATTGATATGAGGGCGTTGGAGGTTAACAGTCGGCTGCTTAACTTAGTCCTGAAACACAATTAGTCCATCGACATATCCTACTTGTTTTCCACTATTATTTACATCGATAAATTGCAAGAATATTATTATATACCTTATTATATGTTGTATCTAGGCATTGAATTTAAGATCATAAAATGTTTGTGATTATATAAGAATAAGCATGTTGAGGCTTTCTATAGTACGTTAATTTTGATATTTCCACATAAAATCTTGAATCCGGTCTCACTTTAATTCTTTGATTTCTGTTGTCTATGTGAAATTTAGATGACATACATTGCAAGACACGAGGACATGATCGTTTCATTGCCGATATTGAAGTTGAAATTTTGTGACTTCAAGTGGCGTTTATGTGACAGTAGATTTTCTTACAAACATATAAATAGGGTTTAACATATACAATTAGTAGGGAATGAAAAATGAAAAAAAACAACTATAATTTTCAATTGAAGAAATTGAATAAGGAGTAGAAAAATAATCTAACTTAATTAGTTTATACTTAAAATAAGAAAGACTAATTTCTTCGTGATAAAAAAGCGAAATATAAACTTATTAACTATTCTCGCATTGCTTTCTTTAATCCTAACGGAAATGTTTATAATCCCTAGAAAATAAAATAAAGAAAAAACAGAAAGAATGTGTATGTAGAAAGAGTAATAGAATGGGAAGCATATGATAGGTGAGAAAGGGGACGACGAAGGGACGAGTAACATTTAATGCACTGGGGTCCAAAAACTGAATAGTTGGTAGTTGCATTAATTATTTTGGAGATTATTAATCAAAACGAAAGTCCTAAAAGATGAATTATCAGCATATGCTAACGTAGACCTTACAGTGAGTCATTAATTAATAATTCAAATGGACACATATTTTGTTTTAAAAAAATGGACGCATATCTACCCTGATAGTGGTTTATTATGTCCACGAAAGTGAGGTATATACCCACAAAAAATCCAATATATAATATACATTACATGTTTAAGTTTATATTTGAAACGAAAATGAATTAAGATTGGTGGTATTTATTTTGCATAATACGATCACGATTCCCTACCTAAATTATGTGTATATACATAGTCAAATTCTTTAAATAAACTACTTCATCCCCACCGATGCAAAAACAGATCATTGCTCGGAAAAGTAGATGATCGTGATGTACTTTAATTCTAACTTTTATTTATTTATTGGTCCTATTTCTTTCTATATTTTAGAGTCGGCCAGTAAATAAAACAGTTATAGAATTCGACGTATGATAACCGCCCATTTTTATGATCCAATCCAACTTTATTATCTAGTTATATTAGTTTGTTATTAAGAAAAAAAAACAATTGAAGCTAAATAAATTATGGCGTGACACAGAGAAAACTCTCGTCCAACAGTCAACTTGTAACATTAAACTGCTTTTACTGGCTGCGACTCATGTGGCACATTTACTACCATTGGAAAGCCACGGAAGTCTAGTTTTTAAAGAAATTAATGGCACAAAAAAATATGAAGGGAAGAGGAAGTTATGGCCATTTGACTGCTGACTGCCAGAACAGGCTCAATTGATGGAATTTGAAAAGATCGTCTAGCTCTTTGGTCCTTTTTGCATGGAACTCGTTGGATATCAGTCCTTCAACATTCTCATTTAATTTCTCTCATTTTTTTGCATGTCTTTTCGTTTCATTTTTAATCCCCTTTTGTAATGAAGAATTGGCATATTGAACAAGATATCGTTTTGATTGTTTAAGCTTCTTTTTAGAGGATAAAACCTTCTATCCTACATTGAGCTCTTGGTGGATTCCTTTGAGTGAGGTGTTTACGTGAGTGTGCCTTGTGTTTACCTCCTAGTTCGCCAAACTTCTCGGTGTCAACTTGGTATCAGAGCTAAGGTCGGAGATGCCGCCTCGTCGAAGGACAGAAACTCCAAGACGTGAGCGCGATCTGCGTGACATCGAACTGGATGATTTAAGGAGACAAGTGCAACAACTCGAGCAACGTCTAGCACGTAGCGAACTTCTGAATCGTGATGTTGAGGGTCATGATTCCGAAGGTAACTCTTCGAACGAATATAATGTTTTTTATAATGAGGAGTACGAGAACTCAAGTAACGACTCAACCCGCGAAGAGAGGCCGCGAAGGAACAACGTTCGTGGGAAGTCTTTCGACTTCAAGGTTGACGTCCCCGATTTTGTTGGAGGGAGTAACCCCGACGAATTCATTGATTGGCTCAGCTCAGTCGAGAGGATCTTTGAGTTCAAAGAAATTCCAGAAGATCAAAGGGTGAAGTTTGTTGCTATCAAATTGAAGAAGTATGCCTCTCTTTGGTGGGAGCACCTGAACAAACAACGGGCTCGAGATGACAAACCAAGGATTAGAAAGTGGAGCAAGATGAAGAAGGAATTGCGCAAGAGATTCTTACCAGATAATTATCGCCACGATGTCTTTCTCAAGTATCACAACTTCAGACAGAGGGAGCTGTCCGTGGGAGACTACATCGCTGAATTTGAAAATCTCCGAATGAAGTGTGATGTTATGGAACCGGACGAACATATTATTGCTTGATTTCTTGGAGGGCTTAGGTACGAGATTGGGAATGTTGTCCAATTGCAGCCATATTGGACATACAATGACGTATGTAAACTAGCTCTCAAGGTGGAGAAACAACAAAAGGAATCAAGCCGAGCGAAGGGCCGCTTTAGTTCGAACAAGAACACTTCTCCCCGTGGAGGTTCGTCCGTTACTAAGAACACACCGGCAAAGGGAGCAAAGGAGGATGTTGCCGCATACAAGGGGAATACAACGAATCCTGGTGGTTCCAATAACCAAAAAACATGCTTCAAATGCAAGGGTTTTGGGCACATTGCCTCGGATTGTCCGAATCGGAGGGTCGTTACTCTTATCGAAGAAGAAATTGATGACAGTCCCAACGAGTCGGAACCCTTATATGATGACGCTCCTGAAGAGGAGGATGAGGTCACGTACGAGGACCGTGGTGAACTGTTGGTTTTACGGCGTAGCCTTAATACCAGCCATGTGGATGAGGATGCATGGCTGCGGAACAACATCTTTCAAACAAGGTGCACTTCTCATGGCAAGGTGTGTAATGTTATCATCGACGGAGGAAGCTGCGAAAATGTTGTATCATCTACGATGGTGGATAAGCTAAAGCTGAAGATGGAAGATCATCCTCAACCTTACAAACTTCCATGGCTTCGGAAGGGTAACGAGTTAAAGGTAACCAAGAGGAGTCTTATTCAGTTTTCTATCGGGAAGAAATATAAGGATAAAGTATGGTGCGATGTTATTCCCATGGACGCGTGTCATTTGCTTCTTGGAAGACCTTGGCAATATGATCGAAAAACTCATCATGACGGGTTTCGGAACACTTATACCTTCGTGAAAGATGGTGAGAAGATTATTTTGGGACCTTCAAAGTTGGAGGACAGCCTTAGCGTTCCAAAGCATGGAGGGAACAATCTACTCTCCAAATCACAAGTTGAGAAAGCGATCGAGGAAGCGGTGGAAGCGTTTGCTTTGGTGATTTTGGAAGAGAACGAGGAGGTTCTTGACGTCCCATTCTCGGTCCAGCCCCTTCTCGAGGAGTTTCATGATGTGGTGCCCGAAGAGATTCCACAAGGACTTCTTCCGATGCGAAGTATACAACATTGCATTGATTTAATTCCTGGAGCATCAATACCAAACAAGGCTGCCTATAGAATGAGTCCTAAGGAACATGAAGAGCTGCAGCGGCAAGTCGAGGAACTTTTGGCAAAGGGTTTTGTGCAAGAAAGCAAAAGTCCGTGTGCTGTTCCGGCCCTACTTGTACCCAAAAAAGACGGATCATGGCGCATGTGCATTGACAGTAGAGCGGTAAATAAGATCACTGTGAAATACCGGTTTCCTATCCCTCGGCTCGATGACCTCCTTGACCAATTGCATGGTTTCAAGATTGGTTCGAAGATTGATCTGCGGAGTGGCTATCATCAGGTTCGAATGAGGCCCGGAGATGAGTGGAAAACCGCATTCAAAACGAGAGATGGTCTCTACGAGTGGATGGTTATGCCCTTTGGCCTTTCTAACGCTCCTTCTACTTTCATGCGGCTTATGAATCACGTCTTTAAGCCATTTGTTGGGAACTTTGTTGTCTTGTATTTTGATGATATCCTAGTGTACAGTTCCAGCCCGGAGGAGCATTTGGAACATCTTCGACAAGTATTTGGGGTACTAAGAAAGGAGAGGTTATACGTCAACTTGAAGAAGTGCCACTTCTTCACATCCATCCTTGTCTTTTTAGGCTATGTCATTTCTTCCGACGGCATCAAGGTGGACGAGACAAAGATTGAAGCTATTTTGAGTTGGCCCATTCCAAAGACGATCCACGAGGTTCGAAGTTTTCATGGTCTAGCTTCATTCTATCGAAGGTTCGTCAAAAATTTCAGCACCATTATTGCACCGATAACCGAATGTTTGAAGGGAGGCAACTACAAATGGAGTGAAGAGGCCCAAAGAAGCTTCGAGCTTCTTAAGGAAAAGATGTCGAAAGCTCCCGTCTTACAACTCCCGGATTTTGATAAAGTCTTCGAAGTAGATTGCGATGCTTCCAACGTAGGAATTGGAGGTGTTCTTAGCCAAGAAGGGAGACCGATTGCGTTTTTTAGTGAGATGATGAATCATTCTCGACGAAATTATTCCACCTACGACAAGGAGTTCTTTGCCATCGTTCGAGCCTTGGATCATTGGCAGCATTACCTTCTTCATAAAGAATTTGTGCTCTTTTCAGACCATGAGGCCTTGAAATATTCGAACACCCAACAGAAGTTGAATACTCGTCATGCAAAGTGGGTGGAATTTCTTCAAGCCTTCAACTTTGTCATCAAGCATAAATCTGGAGCTCTCAACCGGGTCGCGGATGCTCTAAGTCGACGGTACGCGATATTATCTACGTTGCAATTAAAGGTTGTTGGTTTTGAAGTGATCAAGGATATCTACAAGGATGATCCTTACTTTTTTCCCATTTGGACCGAGTGCTTGAAGGCCCCATTCAATTTTTTTTTTTCACGATGGTTTTCTCTTCAAACATAAACGATTGTGTATTCCAAATTGTTCACTAAGGCAAGCAATTATTGATGAGGCTCATAGTGGAGGTCTTGCTGGGCATTTTGGAAGAGACAAGACTCTTGGGCTTGTTCGGGAGAAATTTTATTGGCCACAAATGGATCGAGATGTCAAGAATTGCGTCGAAAGGTGCAGAATTTGCCACATTGCGAAGAGTCATGGCCAAAATACGGGTTTGTACACTCCACTCCCGGTGCCAACAAGTCCATGGGAGGATGTGAGTATGGACTTTGTCGTTGGTCTACCTCGTACTCAAAGAAACAAAGATTCAGTCATGGTGGTTGTCGACCGGTTTTCGAAAATGGCGCATTTTATTCCTTGTATAAAGACTTTGGATGCTACTCATGTCGCAGATCTTTACTTCCGAGAGATTGTACGACTACATGGAATTCCCAAAGCAATTACTTCTGACCGGGATTCCAAGTTTATGAGCCACTTTTGGCGTACACTTTGGAGGAAAATGGGAACCAAGCTGCAATTTAGTTCGTCTCATCACCCTCAAACTGACGGGCAAACGGAGGTAGTAAATAGGAGCTT
Organism: Linderniella brevidens; assembly: GCA_004919715.1. Classification (NCBI taxonomy): domain Eukaryota; kingdom Viridiplantae; phylum Streptophyta; class Magnoliopsida; order Lamiales; family Linderniaceae; genus Linderniella; species Linderniella brevidens. The sequence continues at coordinate 3,046,095 of SWDC01000146.1, forward strand.
GGGAAACTTGCTAAGGAGTTTAATCGGCAAGAACCCGCGCCAGTGGGATACGGTTTTGGCTCAAGCAGAGTTTGCTTATAATAGCTCGACAAGTCAAACGACTAAGCAAAGTCCGTTTGAGATTGTGTACGGTAGTAACCCAATTACGCCGTTGGGTTTGAGTCCGCGTCCTGCTGATCTTCATTTTAGTGGCGATGGAGAAGAGCGTGCGAAGCACATTAAACAATTGCATGAGCAAGTTCATCAAGAAATTATCAATCAAAATGAGAAGTATCAACGGGCTGCAAACAAGAGCCGGAAGAAGCTAATCTTCGAAGAGGGAGATTTGGTTTGGATTCATTTAAGGAAGGATCGGTTCCCGCGTGGACGTCATGGGAAGCTTAAACCGAGGGCTGATGGACCTTTTAAAATACTAAAGAAGTTAGGAGATAATGCGTACAAGGTGAAACTTCCTCAAGAATATGGCGTTTCGGATACCTTCAATGTCTCAGACCTGTCCCCGTATATCAGTAATGAACTCGATACAGATTCGAGGGTGAATCTTTTCCAACCCGGGGAGAATGACACAGAGAAAACTCTCGTCCAACAGTCAACTTGTAACATTAAACTGCTTTTACTGGCTGCGACTCAGGTGGCACATTTACTACCATTGGAAAGCCACGGAAGTCTAGTTTTTAAAGAAATTAATGGCACAAAAAAATATGAAGGGAAGAGGAAGTTATGGCCATTTGACTGCTGACTGCCAGAACAGGCTCAATTGATGGAATTTGAAAAGATCGTCTAGCTCTTTGGTCCTTTTTGCATGGAACTCGTTGGATATCAGTCCTTCAACATTCTCATTTAATTTCTCTCATTTTTTTGCATGTCTTTTCGTTTCATTTTTAATCCCCTTTTGTAATGAAGAATTGGCATATTGAACAAGATATCGTTTTGATGTTTTAAGCTTCTTTTTAGAGGATAAAACCTTCTATCCTACATTGAGCTCTTGGTGGATTCCTTGAGTGAGGTGTTTACGTGAGTGTGCCTTGTGTTTACCTCCTACTTCGCCAAACTTCTCGGTGTCATGGCGCAAATGCAAATACGTATAAACGCTGACAATGTTAAGTTTCTTTATCTATATCTGTAATATGTATAAACGCTGACGGCCTATTTGATTGGCAAGATGTGTTTAAATGATATTAATTAGCTTTATGAGATTTTCGGTGTGTACAATTACATTTTGCTCTTTGTTTTTTTTTATCTATTTACTGATTTGATGAAATGATCATTTTACTCTTTTGCTTTTTATTTATTATATTTATATCCTCATGGATTATTTTTTCTTTTTATATATTTAAAAAAATATACAAATAAATTTAAAATTATTACTTCATATAATACCACTTCATATATTGTATGCATCGTATTATATATATTAAAATAATATGCAAGAATGTGCTTATAAATACTTGAAGTCGAGTTAATATCATCGAAATAAATCATAATAATAATCGTATTTATTACAATTTAAACAACAATCAACATGTGTCGGTTCAATCAATAGAATACGATCCGCTCAGACATATTAAGCTGGGCCCTATATGAGGCCCAAATAATGGGCTGGCCCAATATCTTCAACAATGCGAAGATCGTCCAAATATGGAAACGCTCATCACGTGAGAAATACTTTGTCAAAGGTCAACGACAGGTCAAAAAAAATACAGAATGGGAAAAAATTGACCACCACCTTGTGGTGGAACCCACATGAAAGGTGACGCAACGGATGACGTGTTGCATCCGGCGTGAAACCTGACGTGTGGTCGCCTTACGCGGGGAATTGGTGTGGCTCGAGGGAGGGGCAAAAGTGGAAAAACGGAGGAGCCTGAGCTGTCGAAACAGGGAGTTGGACACGTGGCAGGCGCAGCATCGCAGCATACGTAGGGACAAAGATCACGTGCCGGCACCGTGCCAAGAACATATATATTTAAAAAAAATTTGCAATTCATACGTGTAAAGTCAGTGTTTGACAGGTGACAGCTGTATTTTAGTAATATTTGGGAAACGTCAGTAATTCACAAAGTCAAATAAATATACGTGATGATTATTTATTACTTTTTGGAAAGAAAAAAGAAGAAGAAGAAGAGAAAGAAATCCCAAGAAAAATATTATAGTCAATGTAAACTAATATTTTTCTTCTTACTATTATTATTATACACTTGTGTAAATAATTATAGGAAAAATAAATGAGAATAAGGTATAATAGTCGCCAATGATGACTTGTAATGATAACGGGGTTAGTTCCCAGCACTGAGGTCTGTGACGCAGTTAAGCATCGATCAGATCCGTGTGGCGCAAGTCCACGCCATGTATTTAGGGTTAGAATATAACCAGATGGAGTGGGAATACCTCGAGACAACAAAATAAAAGTATAATAGTCGTTATCATGTTTTTTCTACTTATATAGAGAATGATGTAGTGTTCACTTAGTTGTAATTCTTCTAAAGGTGAATTTTCATCCTCTTGGTTAGTGAATTCAAATTATGTGATTGTTGTTGTGAATTTGGGATAGGTCACATGAACCATGAGAAATAGCCCTGCTGCAGAGCTGATATCATCTCATAAACGACAGTGAAGTTTAGATTCGTTTAAGAGCGAACTTGGTCGGATTGACGCATTGTTGTGTAAGATACATTTTTTAACCGAGAAAAAAAGTGGGGCCCACTTAGATCCTCTCTAAGATTCAAAATGTTTATTCAACAGCATCATTATGCCATTTAAAGGACCGGTTAGTTTCTTGCAATAACACAAGTATTTAGAAAAATTACTCATTAAATACAATAAAAGGAAGAAGACATAAGTCTCGATATTATATATGGTCAATAAAATGGTGTCTTTTTTTATAATAGAATGTCGGTAACCTATCATAAGGCAACTTGTGTGGCGGCTCCTTTGCAAAGTTTAGCTTCTCAGCACTTTGATTGCGTAATATTGATAGCGAAAGATGTTCTTCTATGTTTTCTTTCATTGCCTTAGTCCACCGGGGTTTGCTACATATTAACTAAATAATGTTTTTTCATATTAAATAGTGGATAATTAATTCATTTTAAATAAATCTTGAGTAGTGCCTTTCCATATTACTAAATTTTGTTTTTTCAAGATGCTTATTCCGTCGGTCTTTATTCTTTAGCTAGTCCTTGTTCAGTCTGCTTTATTTATTTTTTATATAAAAAAAATTTCTTTGGTGGCTTACTCTACCATTTTCAAAAGTAATCTTTACTCGGATAAAGAAATCATTAAACTACAATGCATAGGTTTTGTTTTCTACCTTTGCATCAACTCTAGTGCCGTAGGTTGTGTTTTCTCATTATATTAATGATTGATTTTGAATTTTATGTTTTTAATAGCAGAATTTAGACCTAACCAATTCCATATATGATGATATCATAGAAGTATGCCATTAAGTACACTATCGGGTCATTTCAAATGGGACGTGACTTGAATGATATCATATCATCGAATTGAAAACTTCAATAATAAATGAAATAAATGCAACCATTTTGCTTTATAGCGATAACAAAAAGTAATAAAAAAAATACAGCATATCTATCTAATTAACATAATACGAAATATCACAAGAATGACAATAATTTGAAATTTTAAATTATTTGGTGTCAATTAATGATACAATTTACTGCATTAGCAATTTATAATCCCTAATAAAGTCAATGACACCATTAGTATGTCTTTTTTTTTCTCATTACAACCGAATTATTACACTACGAGATACAAGTGGAAAACCATAAATACTTAATTCTTTGAATAAAACAATTACGCATAATAATTGAAATCTTGACTATGATTGTGGTGGCATCATTTGATGCTCCTATTGGTTAAGATTGGAGCCAAGCAATGATTATCCACCTATCTCAACTGCTACCTACTTTAGGAAATAATTTGCAAATATTCCAAGCTGCTTATCTGTTTCATTTAGCAAAAAACAACAAAAAATATCAATAAGTAAGTAAAATATTTTCACCACATTTCAATTTTGCAAAATAAAAAAATATATATAAAGATTTATTAAAATTTTAAAAAATTAATGGCAATGGTTGAGAATTAAATTGTGGCGAGTGCATTAAATGGCTTGGTCTGCTACGAGAGTTGACGATTCACGCTTAGCTTCCACACAATCAATTTATACTCTCCGCGTTACGGCTTTAGTACTTCTGGTCCTTTATGATTTCTGTTATTTGCGTACCATTTAATAATAATTATAATAATGATAATAAGAATAATAGTAACAATTATATGCTTGTCATTTGCAACTGTGATTAATTGAAGTAACCACCGTCAAAATTATAAATAATAGAAGATTAACACGTTTGGAACTAATGAGAAGGGCCTACTACTTACCAGTGAGGCATATTACATTGAAGGACAAACTGTGCTCCACGTCCATTTCGAATTTTAATTAGTATTTAGGCCTTGTCAGGAAAAATAAATTTTGAAGACTTAATTATTATATTAACACTCCATTGTTCTGCAATAACCATGTATTGTAAGTTTGTAGCACAACACTATGTACCTCTTCATATAACATATTATAACACTTTTATAAGTCTAAGTCCTTATTTCTAAGTTTAAATAAAATTGGGTTCTTAGAAATAATTTTCTTTCTCATAGGGCCTAGTGTGAAACTATAAAAGGCTTGAAACCAAATTAATCCTAAATTAAAGGGACATGTTAAGAGCATCTTCAAATAGTACTTTATTTGTGTGCAATTCTAAATTTATGGAATGTATAGTGTTGAAGAATAATGTAACATATTTACCAAAAATAAGAATCATATTTTTACTTTTATTTTATTTTCAACTTAATTTTAAAACTTATTTAATTATATTAAAATATTTAATATCATTATTATTAATAAAAATAAATTTTTTAAAAAGTTATTTTCTTTATTTATTTATACTTTGTCATTTTTAATTAAGTAACATTAAAATTAAATTAGCTAATTATTTGATCTATTTCAAGTAAAAACTGAGTTAATGAGCCGAAGTAAAAATATTGTACTGACCTCATTTTATGTCGATTGTACTTCTGTCATGCGAGTTGGAGATTGCGTAACAATACAAGTAATTAATAAAATGTGATTATTTTTATAAAAAATAATAATAATAAGAAACCAAATAGTGCTTCTATTCAGCACGTGTTTAAAGCGATTATTGGAGTGGGTCCCACAAGGCAACAGGTCGATTTAGAAATTTCAACGTATCCAACCGCTGTGAATTTTAACTAATATTTTACTTTATTCTAATTTAAGATTTAGTTTTTACTATTTATTAGTTTTGTTGAATTTTTTTACTATTTATTAGTTGTAAGTACAAAAAAAATTATCTGTGGGGGATAAAATTAGAATGTATAAAAAATATATTGTGTACAATTATAATTGCAAATAACATACCAATTGTTTGATAGAAGGTTACTATGAGGTGATTGCATTATATATGGTATAGATTATAGGCTTGATTGTGTTCATTGACAAAAATATTTTTCAATCAATTCTTTAAAATGTACTTCAGGTAATGTCGAAATAATTCATTCCACTCGCCAAATAGTAGAAATATATCCAACAATCTTCTCGAACAGTCGACGAAAATGGCAAAAAAACAAAAAAGTAATGTATAATATAAGAGAAACAAATGAATGGTTGACGGTTGACCATTTTGAACACATCGAAATAAAATACCTACTGAATTGAAAACATTAAAAGAAAATTATTTTAAACTTGAAATAATAAATATATAAAAGTGAAAAAGAAAATGAATTATGTGGTGGTGACAGATAAAACTGTACGAGTTTCTGGTGGAGTTGCTTTTTTTGATGCACAGCTGGAATTAGCGGATCACAGCTGGCAATGCCCATTTGTACGGAAAAATAATGAAAATATGCAGCTACTCCGACGCCGCCTCGTTCCGCCTTTGTCAACAATATTTGCTTTATTTCCAATGTTAATTCGATATATTGTGTAAATTCTTTAAACTAAGAATATCATCGTAGCATAAAATAGTAAATCCAATAACTGTCTGGAACAAGCAAAAAAATTATGTTTTTTTTTTCAAAATTGAAATTATTATTTCTTTTTTCTTTTTCTTTTCGTCAGAGGGTATTTCGTGAAACAGGAAAAATAAAAGGAAGAAAAAAGCAAATCCATTCTCGCCTTGCAGTTCGAAATTACTTTAGTGCCCCCCGTTAATCATCTTTTTATTTTGTACCTTTTTATTGTCTATGAAAACTATTAAATACATTACAGCCGAATTGCTAGCATTTTACTGTTCAAGTTTTGACTCCCATAAAATTTTGGAATTGAATAACAACAAAAAATATATATAAAACAGAAAATGCCATTAGCTAAACTTTTAAACTCTTCTGTATTAATTAATTGTGCATACCAACACGAAAAAGGGTAAAAAAGTCATTCAATTCACAATACATTTTTATTTTAAAAAGCCAAAAAAAAAAAAGATTTTAAAATGCTCACCCGGTCGGTCAAACCGGAGAAAAAAAAATCCACGGCCAAAAAGCGCCCAAATCCGTCATTTCCTTTACACTAAATGGGCAAATCCGTCATTTCCGATTCCGTATATAACTACCCGACCCTTCGCTTTCCTCGCACCACTCTCTCTCCATCTCTCTCTCTCTCTCCACACTCTGAAGAAAGGAAAATAAAATCATAAAACAAAATCTCCTCTTCGGTTCTGCAAAATCCCCTCCAAAGACGAAAAAAGACCCATAAATAATAATAAATAATATTAATCCCATCACTCGACATGGTGGATTGAATCTCCTTATTCCCCTTTATTCCTTCGGTGTATGATCAATCAAGACTAACCGCAGCAAAAGGAGAATCTCTGTCCATTAATTCATCGAATTTTTCTGCAGTATATGGGGAAGGTGGGATTGGCGGCAGCTTGTGCTGTGGCGGCGGTGGCGTGCGTGGCTGCGGGGGTTGTGGTGGGACGCAGGGTCCGCAGGCGGAGGGGCTGGTGGAGGGCGATGAGGGCGGTGGAGGAGTTCGAAATCGCGTGCGCTACGCCGCCTTCGCGGCTGAGGCAGGTGGTGGACGCGGTGGCGGTTGAGATGCACGCGGGACTCGCCAGCGAGGGCGGGTCCAAGCTCAAGATGCTCCTCACTTACGTCTACAAACTCCCCACTGGGTAATAAATTTGTAATTATAAACCTCTGTGGCTTAGCATTACTGAAAGTAAAAGAAGTTGCGCCTTTTTATCTCGTCTTTGTGACTGATTACGTGGATGCGTGTTGTCACATTTATTTCTTTGATTAAAAAAACTATTTTCTGGTGGTTGTGGTGAATGATCGATTGATGGGAAGTTGTTCGTAGTGTTTGTGTGTTTCTTTAATTACTCTGTCTTCTGTTTGGTGGCAGCAGAGGGTGAAAATGGGGATTCAGGTTTTCCCTGGCTTAAGATTTTCCTTTTCTTATTATGTTTCCGATGTTTTCGTGTACCTAATGATAATTTTTCTTTTTTCATGAGTTTGTTTTTGGATTTTTGCTGAGGTAGAGTTACATTTTTGTGATTGATGTATGTATCTCATGATCTCATAATCGAATACCGCGTGTTCATCGTGAGTAGGAATTACGTTGTGTTTTCGAATTTCACTCGAAACAGGCTAACTTTTGTTAATGTATGATTGAATCTACCTTTCGCCCTTTAAGAATATGTGACCGCTATTGTTGCGGTTGTTTTTTCCCTTTTCTTTCCTCGGTATATTGCGTTTAAATTTAGTTAATTTATCTATCTTTCGGTAATGCGCGTTATATGAATCTACCTGTTCGATTCTATCTTCCCATAGATGCAACGGCGTGTTTTTTTTCTTTTAAAAAATTATAATTATTACGTAACTTCCTCACATTCTTTCTCGCGCGGTGACAATCGTTGAGTGTCGCTGACACGTGGTGAAACATTTTAATGCATGCAAGAGTAGGCGGTGGATGGTAATTAAGTTTGTTTTACCGTATTTTTCTTATGATTTACTCTTTTTGTTTTTTTTTTTGTGTAATTTCAGTAATGAAAAAGGGACATATTACGCGTTAGATCTCGGCGGAACAAACTTCAGAGTATTACGTGTCGAGCTAGGAGGCCAAAGGGCGGCCATTATCCGACAAGACGTCGAGAGGCAGCGAATTCCCGAGCATTTGAAAACTGGCACCACAGAGGTATCCATAAGTTTTTATTTTTCATGGATGTTAATTTTTTTTCTTGAATTTTTCTGATCTTTTGGAAGTTTAAAAGTAAATTTGCTTCTTTTTTTGTTCTCAGGAGCTATTTGATTTTATCGCAACGTCCTTGAAAGATTTCGTCGACAGAGAAGAGAAGCTCTCCGATTTTTCCGATGAGGGCAAAAGAGAACTCGGCTTCACCTTTTCGTTCCCAGTGAAGCAAACTTCGGCCTCTTCGGGAACATTGATCAAGTGGACTAAGAAATTCTCTATTCAAGACACGGTTTGTGTTTTAGTTTCTTAACTTTTCAGAAGAAACATAATTGTAAAGGCGTTGTGAATTGTAAAGCTCTTATTTTTTGCATATTTTTCTAGGTCGGTAAAGATGTTTCCCAGTGCCTAGAAGAAGCACTGGCTCGCAAAGGCCTAAATATGCAAGTGAATGCTCTAGTAAGTTTCTCTAATTTCTCTATGTAATTGAATCTCAAATAGATAATTTTGAACCCGTAAAGTGCATTGTAATCATGCTCGATAAGGGCTTTACGAATTCACTTTTGTGAGCTAATGTATGAAGTTCAATTTTTTTTTCGATTTGATGCCAATTCTTTTTTTGAGCAGATAAATGATACTGTAGGGACACTGGCTCTCGGCCATTACAACGATGAAGACACGATAGTTGCCGTGACTTTCGGGACCGGCACGAATGCATGCTACTTAGAACGAGCCGATTCGATCATTAAGTGCCAGGGTCTCCTTACATCCTCGGGAGGCATGGTAATAAGATATTTTGTTACACGCACGTTCGGATCGTACAGTTGTAGTTTCTTCTGTAGCTTCATTTTTCGTATTATTCTACGTATTTTAGGTTGTAAACATGGAATGGGGGAGCTTTTGGTCATCCCATCTCCCGAGGACATCGTACGATGCTGACTTGGACACCGACAGTCCTAACCCAAACGATCAAGTGAGACCGATTTCATTACTTGGCCTAAAATTTCTTTCGTTTGTTGTGTGGAATTGTAACTAAAAAGACTGGTTTTAGGGTTTTGAAAAAATGATATCGGGGATGTACTTGGGAGAAATCGTGAGAAGGGTCGTTCTACGGATGGCTCAAGAGTCTGATGTTTTCGGGCCTATTTCTTCCAAATTGCTCACACCCTTCGTCTTAAAGTGAGTTCCTTTTGCTCGTCGATTCTTTTTTTTTTTTTTTTTCCGGGTATATTTCCGTGTGATTATAACATGAGTGATACATTGCATTTTTCTTGCAGAACACCCGTGATTGCTGCCATGCATCAGGATGAATCCACAGACTTGACTGAGGTTGCTAGAATATTAGAAGAGAGCCTTGAGGTAATAATATTGACCAAATTTTATTTTTTTCTAAAAATAATTCGGCATATTATTGTTTCTATAGCTTAAGCTTTCTCACGTTTTGGCTGATTTCTTTAGGCTGTAAATTTATATGAAAGGGTGGTCGTGAGGATTTGTTTGCATGACCTCTTGCTCGGTACTGTGATACCGTTTTAGGTGACAAATCCTCCTGAAAGCTTAAGCTTGAAGGATGTGTATCGTATTTTAAATTTATATATTTTATCCCCAACGGTTATTTCTCCCTTTTTTTTAATTTCCTTTTTATTTTGTTTTTTAGATACGCGAAGTCCCTCTCAACGTTCGGAAGCTAGTGGTAAAAGTATGCGACGTCGTAGCACGCAGAGCCGCACGGCTGGCGGCCGCTGGCATCGTCGGGATATTGAAAAAAATAGGACGAGACGGCAACGTCGGCGTCTCCAGAAGAAGCAAAATAAAAATCGAAAAAAACGAAATCAAAAGGACGGTGGTGGCCGTCGAAGGAGGCTTGTACGCGAATTACGTGATGTTTCGGGAATATCTCAACGAAGCGATGGGGGAGATACTCGGCGAGGAATTATCGCCATATGTTGTAATAAAAGTCATGGAAGACGGGTCGGGCATCGGAGCGGCGATTCTCGCCGCCTCGCATTCGAGTTCGACGTCTTCTTTTTCCGGTAAAGATGAAAATACAGATGCATAATATATATATATATGTATTCTTATTTTTTATGTGGTAAATATTAGTTTTCGTGTAAAAATCTTTGTAGGAAGTAGGAACTAAATATTTGTTTGTCAAGTTTATATGGTATGAAAATAGAAGGGAAGTTCTTATATAGTAGGGTTGATTCTTATTACAGGTGATAACAATCTTCGTTTTTTTCTTTGTGAAAATTTAATCATAAAATTTCGTTTTTTTTTTTGGTCTTTTGGTTTTTGTTATTGTTGAACGGGTATCGAAGTAAAAGCACCGATTCTGTTTATTAATATATGTGCACACCCAATGCGTGTGCAAAGAAAATTTTAAAAATTGACAAAGTAAACGTGTTTGGAGTTATTATCAACAATAGTGTGTGGTTATGTATGTAATAATTTTCTATTGTTTATTTAAAAATAATAATAAAATGAATAATCAAATCTCATTCCTGAAGTGGGGTTAATTATTTGATTATTATTTTTAATTATTAATTGCGGATAAAATATGATTGATTGATACTCTGTTTATTAGTATATGTGCACACCCAATGCGTGTGCAAAGAAAATTTTAAAAATTGACAAAGTAAACGTGTTTGGATTTATTATCAACAATAGTGTGTGGTTATGTATGTAATAATTTTCTATTGTTTATTTAAAAATAATAATAAAATGAATAATCAAATCTCATTCCTGAAGTGGGGTTAATTATTTGATTATTATTTTTAATTATTAATTGCGGATAAAATATGATTGATTGATAAGTTAACTTGACGACGGGCTAACTAGAGTATAGATATTCATTTAATTGGTTATTTATGGAAGAAATTGGAACTTCCGAACCCTCAGCCGATAGCATGCAAAACCCTAGACAAGTTCGAATTTGTCATCCTTTTGCAACCTCATTCACTTAACAAGCTCACCAACCAATCATAAGTGGCCACTAGGGGTGCGTGGATGTTCAGAATTGGATTTTCGGGTAAAACCCGATCCAATCGGGGTTTGGACAATTTACGTATGAAAAATTGGATATTTATTTGGATTTTGGGTTATTCGATAACCAAATTAGTAAAGGTTGTGTTGGGTGGTTGAATTAATACCGATATCCGATTGGATGCCCGACATTTTCACTGAAACCCAATTAATTTTTATTAGTGATCCAATAGGTAAAAAGAACAGCTTACAGGAATAAAAAAAAAACACATTTTAAAGTTTGAGCACCAATAATGAATTTTGTATGATTTGATCACAAAATTCGTCATTCGATCTTTTTGAAATGACGGATTTGCCCCGATTTTTTGGGTCACCGGTTGGTTAACCAGTGATTTTGGTCAAATGTACAAAAACGGAACAGTTTTGCGAGGTTCAGGAACTAAAACAACGCATTTAGAATTTTAAGCATATTTAGTGAGATTTTTTTGCCGTACTAAGCATAAAAATGTACAATTCACCCTATATATATAACTTATAAGTGTGTACATATATAATGAATATACGACGGTCCTTTATTCATTATATAAGATGTCCAACTACTGCTAACTATTCATTAAATATGACCTACTTGAATGACTTACATAATAATTACATTATTTTACTGTATAATACACAGCTTATTATTTATTAAATTTCGACAAATGCTTGTTTATTTTTTGTTAGAAAATTTTAGTTATCTTTTGTATAATACCTAACATATAAATGATATAGTAGAGGGTATCCACTATCGATCGGATCGAATTCGGATAGTGAATACGTTACCTTAACACGAACTTCTCGAACCCGAATTATTACCCAGTAACTGACTACCCGATCCAATGCTAACCCTAATTGCAGCGAACATCAGGCTTCTCATGCTAATAATTATTTAAATCGTTAATTATTCATTAATGTGGATTAGAAAAAAAAAGGTGCAACATTGTAGGCCTTTCGCTACATACTATTTCAAAATAATATAAATACGAAAATCAATTTCAATTAACTTCCCACGTGATAATTACTTTTGGAATGTTTGAAAATATGATATCGAATATTCGATTTTGGTCAAAACAGCCGATTCACATTTCCTTAGCCATACCCACAATTTATGTATATATAAAAAGTTGTATATATTAGGTCTCTCTCTCTATCGTAACATATATTCACATTTCACGTCTCATAAATCTCGAGGTGGTTACCATCAAAATCGACAGCCGACGTAGTCTTCAAATTTATATCTTTACTATTTTCGCTTCGATCCCACTAATAATAGTCTTTCTTTAATTTCAAGAAAAATTGCAGGAATCGCAATAACTGCAGGGAATTGCAGAAACCCTCAATGATGACGATGGCGATGGATCTTTGCTTCTACCAAACCCACCACTGCTGTTCGTACCACGATTCGTACTCCATCGCCATGGAAGCTTTCTCCGAGCACTTCGATTAGTCCTCCAAAAAACCCTAATTTTTCAACCCTAACAACCCACAAAACCCTAATTCGATGACGCACTCCGCTCAAACCGAATCATCCGAAGAGCAATCGCCATGCGGGCGCTACATCCGATACAGAAAAATCATGGGAAGAGGAGCTTTCAAAGAGGTCTACAGAGGGCTCGATCGAGCCGAAAACGTCGAAATCGCGTGGAACCAAATAGCCATAGACGACGAAAAGGATTTGGGCTCTCACGAAATTCGAGAAAATCTCTGCTCCGAAGCCGTCTTGTTGAAATCCCTCAGCCACAAGAACGTCATGAAGTGCTTCGATTACTGGATCGGTCCCACTAAAAAATCCATGAACATGATCACTGAGCTCTCAGATTCCGGGAGCATAAGGCAGCAAATCAAGAAACACGGAGAAATCGACCCTCCGACGATGAAGGTCTGGGGAAGACAGATCCTAAACGGACTCAAATACCTCCACGGGCAAAACCCGCGGGTCGTCCACCGCGATCTGAAGTGTGCCAACGTGTTTCTCGATGTAAGCAGCGATTCGATCAAGATTGGCGATTTCGGGTTAGCTACTGCCGTGGAAAAGGAGGGAACTTTACGCACTTTTGCGGGTACGCCGGAGTTTATGGCTCCCGAGTATTACGACGAGGAATATAACGAATCGGTGGATGTGTACGCTTTCGGAATGTGTTTGCTGGAGATGGCTACTTGCGAATGCCCTTATTCCGAGTGTGCTTATCCGGCTCAGATTTTCAAGAAAGTGATTAGTGATGTGAAGCCAATTGCTCTCAGCAAGGTGAGTGATCAAGAAGTGAAGAGGGTTATTGAGAGGTGTCTCTTGCCTGCAGATTCGAGGCCATCCGCTTCGGAGTTGCTTAAAGATCCCTTCTTTTTCGGTGGTGAGGTTTTGGATGGTGGAGATTCGGCCTCAGATGTGGCTTTTTCGATGGAAGATGATGGTGGTGATGATTATTACATGGATGAATCTATATTGTCTGATATATCGGCGTTGTACGATGATGATGATGATGCTTGTGGGAAAGGTGGAGAAGTTGAAGCTGCCTCTGATAATAATAAGCCTTGTTGTTGTCTTCTGGTTGACGATGATGTCTCCATGAGGTCGAAGGTTACCTTTGAATCTGCTTCATGGGGAGGTTTTAATCTCAGGATTTCTGATTCTTTTGGGTAGGAAAAATAGAAATGATGATGCTGATAGAGTTTTTTTTTTTTTTTTATGATGATGCATTAATTATTACATAGCACAGTAGCTTCGATTTCTCTTATATAGTCTCCTCCTTCGTAGCTTCGTCCTACTTCTGCATTACAAGCATCGCAGTCCAAGGATCCAATTTTTATTCATAATCTTGAAAAAAAAAATTAAAGATTTAGAGTGATATACATCTTATTAGTGATTAGTTTAAAAGTATATTTTCGCATTTAGATGTTATTTGGTCTGAGTTTCATAATGAGATTCCTATATAACATAGAAAAATATTCATCCCATCAAGTGGTCGAGGGGTGATTAATCCGTTATGAATTTGCATTGTTATCGTTTTATGTGTGGATTTGGAATGAAAAACATAAACCCACAAGAAGAAGGTTATTATTCCGTAACGATATTCAAAGATTAAATCATACTGAATTGGAGCATGGAGACTACCGTGTATGTTTAAAGAATGCTCATAAGAAAATATATAGAAAATATTCCTCAATTTAGATATTTTCATAGATGTGTTTCTTCCATTCATATTATACATATATGTATAATATTTATATCCATCAAGAACCACCAATTACTTTGTCGTAGATAAGCACTATTATTATCCACACGTGGCACCAATCAAAACTCAACAACCTCAATCTCAAGATAAGATATCACTTGGTACAAAAGACGTCATCTCTTTTTATCAAAACCCCTCACAACACTCATCACTTCACACACACACACACACGCACACACGCAAAGCAACATAACATGGCTTCCATGACCATAACCACATCATTCTTGAGCGGCGGATCGGCCACCATTGCCGCCACAAGCCGGCCGTCGGCCACCTTCGCTCGCGGCGGCCGTTTGGTGGTGAGGGCTTCTAAGGACGAACCCGAGGGGACCGCTCTCAATGCTAAGGCGGAAAACAACAACTCAAGGAGGGGACTGATGTTTGCAGTCACGGCCATGGTGTTGTGCTCCGCCGCCAAAGTAGCGATGGCCGATGAGCCAAAGCGTGGAACTCCCGAGGCCAAGCAGAAGTACGCGTCTGTTTGCGTGACTAATCCAACGGCAAGGATCTGTCGTTATTAAGCTTTTTTACTTGATGTGCTCTTGCAATGTAATATCTCTGATTAAGTACCTTTGTTGTATAAATACATAATATTTGCTATCTTATTTCTATCTATCTTTGGTTGTTTGTTCGAATGGTCAATTCACCTAAGTTTACACAATTTTATATCAACATATTTTGAACTCAGCTCATTTAAGGCCCATTAAGACCAAATTGCAATCCCTAGAGGCAATGTTATAAATGACGAAGCACCTTGAATATTATATTATAATGTAATTTCATTGGATGTTTCCTCCTAGTCCTATCCTAACATCGCGCGCTATTATTTTTTATTTTTAATACGGTATAATTAAATTAAGTATAATTGAACAATATAATCAAGGTGAAACTACAAAAAAATACATTTGTATAAAATAATATCAATTCAGTCCCTCGTCAGGTAAATTTATTATGTACGTACCTAGTAGAAAAACGTTTTTACACATATGTACCCATTTGGCCGAGAATACCTTTTTTTTCACTCATTTACGTACCTTTAACGTACCACATTACGCGTTTATATGGTACCAAAATGCGTTTCTTATGGTACCTAAGGTTCTTATATGATGTAGCTTTTTGTTCGCTTTAGTATGTACCTTTTTTTTCACTCTATTATGTATCACACTTCGTTTCTCTATGGTACCTAATAATGTCTTATATGTTATACCTTCGGCAAATGAGTATTTATGTGTAAAAACTTTATTCTACTAGATACCTACATATAAAATATTCTGACAAAAGACTGAATTGACATTTTTTATACAAAGAGGTATTTAAGTGTAAGGTTCCCTATAATCAATTATAAATCTCAAACAGCACTGAATTGACATTTTTTATACAAAGAGATATTTAAGTGTAAGTTTTCCTATAATCATTTACAAATCTCAAACGGCACGTCGTCGGTTGTTGCAGCCACGTTGTGTCCAAGGAAACAATCGGCACATTATGATATAGCTAATTTATTACAATATGATGATAAATCGTAATTAACTCTTTATCTTCAAGAAAAGCTTAGCTAATTATAAAGAAAAAGCAGGAGACTCAATTAGAGTTTAGACTCCATATCTATACTGCATTACTATTTACTGCTGCGAATGGGATATGATTATTTTATTCCCAGCTAAATTAAAATCCAGTGATTATTACATAATCAAGAAATAATATTTATTTATATAATAATACTGGAATGTAAAACTGGATTGTTTCCAAAGATTGATGTTCAATAATACATCATCTGCAAATCGAAGCGGTTTATAACTATAAGGTCAAAAGAAAAGCACATAAGGACAATAATAGGCTGAAGACAAAAATGATTTCTATCTTTGTTTCAAAGCGCATCTACATAACTGAAGCCTGTGCTGTGCTGCTAAACTCCCCCAGATTCACATAAATCCTCAGTCCAAAAAAAAAAAAAACTAAACACATATAAAGCACAAAAGTAGATTTTGATGGAGGCATACCGTATTCTTGTAGACCTCCGAGAGAAAGTAAATATATTACATAACGGTGAATGCAACGCAGGAGGAACAATTTTCTCGATCCTTCGAAGGGCGACGAATCTCATACGACTAATCGTATTTATACACTCTGACGTTGCATCGAAGAATCTCCAGACATCGACAGCTGTGCCAGTGCCGTTCTTGCTCGAAGCTGCAGAAAGAAAATAAAAAAAAAAATCTTAAAAAATTGCAGGACTGTAACGCAAATCAACTATTAATTTGTGGGTCTTTTTTTTTTTTTTAAAATTCACCTTGACATCAACGCAAGGATCGTTGAGCAGATTCTTCAGCAGAGGAACCAAGCCGGCTTCATGCAGCTGATTGGTCCGTTCCTGCGCGTGAGGGCCCACGGGAAGGGTAAGGTTTATGAGGGTCCAAAGAGTGGCTACTCTCAATCTGCTGTCGTTGCTCTGCAAAAGCTTCATCAGCACAGATTCTTCAGCACCGTATTCGTTGTTGCATGGGAAAAATTGGGCCATTACTGCTCCTTTGTGACGCTCGTTTCCAGAAGCTACATTGCAAAGGGTGTACATAACCTGTATTTTTTTTTTCAATCGGCCAAGAACAGAAATATAACAGGATTTCGAGGGTGCTTCATAACACAAAAAACATTCTTACGAAACACTCTAAACTTGGGAAAAAAATCCTTACTTGAATTAGGACATCAACATTCGAAGCACTTTGCAGCTGCCGACCAATAGAGTGAAAGATAGGTTCTTCCTCCTGGAAAACGTACTCTATGGACCTTAGAGAACCGCCCACGAGGTTGCGGACCATAGCCAAAGCTTGCACTTGAACCGAAGCCTCGGCGTCTATCACAAAAAAAAAAAAAAAAACTAAGGTGAGTGTGCACTTGAAAAAACGGTAAAAGATAGATCATTTACCGCGTACGAGGCTCGATAGTGTTGACGTGGTTAATTCGAGAAGAATTTCCTCTTTGCACTTGTGGTTTACTAAGAACGTTAGATTCTTTAGGGCCCACGTGGCGCCGAGCCTAATTGATGACTCCATGGACTTCGAAAGGTGAACCAGCTGTTTCACGCATCCACATTCCGTGAATATTTTCTTATCGGGCATGAAATCGACCGTTATGTTGCTCATGGCTCCAAGTGCTGCGATCTGAGAAGATTTTTGAAATGGGATGTTAATTTATTTGAGAATATATATGCTGTAAGAAATTCGTGATCTGGGTTTTATAATCTTTTAATTAACTGTTTAAATGCAGCATAGTTAAAAAAAACGAAAACGGAGAAACAAAAAAACCTGAACAGAAGTACTGGAGTCAGATAATAGCAGAACCAGGCGACCGATAACAGCTTCGTTCATAAATTGGCCTACACTTAGATTCTGAGAAATATTTTATTAGACAAGTAAATAAGACAAATTAGGGACCAAAAAACTCCGTTGTATAAAAAACTAAAAACGACACCTTGACGGAACGAGAAAGATTTTTCAACAGAGTGCAGGCAGCAACCCGCACTTCAACGCTATCGTGAGCCAGTGCATCTGTTACGAGATTTAACACCTGCAGAAGGAAACATATCATCATTCACCATTGAAATTATAAATCAAAGTGAAATCAACGAGCAGCTTATCCCCAAGTTATCAAAATTTCAAGACTACCAGTCCCATAAAAATGAGGCACCAGGAATTTTTCTAGTCCACAGACCCTCCACATTTAATCAAATGGGAAACGAGGAGGCTTATTGATATTGAATAGACTACACCGCCTTTGATGGTTATAATCTCATTATTTGATGAATGAAGGAATCCCGCAAGCTATACTAGAGACTACGCGTAAATACAGGCTTCTTTTTGGCTGAAGAATTATCAACATCCAATGGAAGTATTTGATTCCCATTCAAGAACTGAAAACAGCTCATCTGGGCACTCTCAATCCTATTGCATTTGGGAAGTACCCAAATAGGCACAGTTTGTTAAAAGGAGTCCAACTTCTACTACATGGATGAAAATTGAAATTAATTAAGATAAAATAAAAACTAAAAGCCAAATCAAAACTAACCTCCAAATCGAGTACCCTATCCCTGCAACACTCCAACGTTGAGCAAAGATCGCCGAGAGCCACAAGTATCCCTTGCAACCGTTTGGGCTGAATCAAAACCGTCTTCAAGAGCTCGCACAATCTATCAACCACATTCGCATCGAACGCCATTTTCTGCATATCCTCCTTACCCGATACTAAACTGGAGAACGCAAACGGTGCCTCGTCGCCAACTGGGCCTGGGTCATTAAGCAGTTCGAGCAGTATCAGCACGAGCTTATTCTTACTCCCGGGATCCTGAAGGCAACACGCGGATGCATTTCTTACACAGATTAAACACGTGCACGCTAGCAACCTCGTGCGATTGTTCTTATCCTTCATCAGCTCGGTTATGACGTGGAGTGCCCGACCGTTTTCGGGCCCCACGAACTTCGAAGCAACTTCGGGGTTTTCCCTAATGAGAGCGGAGAGAGATTCTAAGCTCGCGTCTCTCTGGGTCAATGAACCTCCAAGGAGAGATACGAGCCTTTTCAGCAATCCCGCGTCGCTTAATGTTTGCTGCTCTTCGGTGCTCTGGCACGAGTGCGAGACGATGCTCGCACCAAGGCTGCTAACGTTTTCGTTCTTGCTGCTCAGCAACGAATGGAGGAATTCAACGTTTTCGTGTTGGAGAAAATCGTATTTTGGAGCTAATTTTGACTGGTAAATCAGCTTCAGAGAGCGGGCAGCGGCATCAGCAACCTGCAACACAAAGGTCGAAGCTTTGAGAAAAGATTTAAAATCCCCATTAGGGGAAACTATTAGATTCAGAATTCAGATATCTTTCTAGCCGTATTAGCAACAAATCTAACTTATAACGTCACCACTTTTTGTTTTCCACCTTCCAACTGCATTTATTCACATCTTTTGATCAAGGCTAATTGGCAACATACAAGCATCCTTTAAAAAATATTCAACTTCAATCGAATTACGATCAAGTATTAAGAATCAACCTCTACATCACGGAGAGAAAACATGAAAATTTCAGTTTAATCATGAAAATTTGGCCTATATCACAAGGATTTCAAAAATCAGAGTGAAAAGAAAAATCCAATTTACCACTGGAAAGTAGGAACCGTAATTGCCACGAGCAAACAACCAATAGGAATGAATTACAATTCCAATTTACCTTCTCGTTGCGATGAAAAATAAGCCCCAATAAAAGATTCAAAGCCCCAGCATCCAACACGGCCCTAACACCAGCGTCCAAGCCACAGGCGAAGCTTCCCAACACCGCGCCGCACTGAATCAACACTCCCACATTCATCTCAGAAGCTCCACTGTTATCCTCACAATTCCCGACGCAAACATTCGATAAAATCTCAACAACCACAGGAACCGCGCCCAGCTTCAGAAACGCAAGCTTCTTAGTCCGATTACCAATTATTAGGTTTTTCAAATCTCTCAACGACTTGAGCTTCAACTCTTGCGGCGTGTGGGGAGATTTGAGGCGTCCAATCAGGTCCTCAGGGAGGTGTGGAGAGCTCGTGGTGGCGGATGCCGGCATTGTACAGTTGGTTCCGTTCGACGATTCCTCGGCGGTTCCGCAGGTATAATTTATTGGAAATAAAATTGGGAATTATTTTCCCCGATAATCCGACCGCAGAGGCGCGCGATAGATTCTGGTTGATGAATTGCGAAAACTTCGATTCGGATAGGATCGAATTCGGTGGTGGCAAAGTTCAATTTTTTTTTTGTTTTTCTTTTCTGAATACAATGAATCGGAGAAAAAAGGTGACGAGCTGATGAAGAAAACAGTCGAAGATGACTAAACAAAGACGATTTTGAGCTAAAAATAGAATTTCTTTTGCCTTTTATTTTTATCACGATATGACGTCCTTCGCTGACATGGGCCCAAACAAACACAAACCAAGAAAGAATAAATAAATTTAAGTAATTGATAATTATAAAATAAGTAACATAAATGAAAATATTGTACTTCTTGACAATCCTAATTCGTGCGGAATTAAAACGGAACACACAATTCAGAAAAATAGTTCCATTATAAGCCCATATCTAAAAATGAAGTTCAGATAGATTCATATTGAAGTAAATTGGATTGCGAGGTTACGATTGACTGTCTGAAAATACCGGAAAATATGTCTTATCTAGCAATATAAATATAGGATGCCTCGAATTGCCACATGTATCAACTGTTTTATTAAATATTTTGAGTTAATTATTAGTTTATATAATTGATCAATTTATCATAACCACATACTAACTCATCCACATGATATTTATCGTTTCATCAATTCTTCTCTATACCCCGTATCATACACTTCTTACAACTTAAATTATTTTGTTAACTTGCAATAATTATACATAATTAAGAGTCGTGCATTGTCCCGATAGTATAAGAAATGTATCGTATTTCTCACATTAGATTATGTACAATTTAGTTTAGGATGAGAAAAGATGAGTATCACCGCTATATACAACCGAATGAAAAAGTTGGAATGTATCTTATTATAATTACATAATATATAAGATCATTACAAAACACCGGTAAACTATTATAGGCCTCTAAGAAACATCCATGGCCCCGATGCAGTCCCTATTCTGCAGGAGAAAAAAATGGTTAACAGCAAAATTGAAACATAAAATAATTAAAACTAGTATTTATAAAAAATAAATTCAAAACCTCCAAAATCCAGCAAGTGCTCTAAGAGTCATGTAGATGGTTAATGCAATCCATATTCCCACGAATCCGTTAGTCGATGAGAGATATAACAAAATTATGATGCTAAGAATTGCCACCGTTACCTGCAAATTGAAATATATACATATAACTAGTAAATTGATTATTGCATCTCATATATAATTTTTTTGTTTGTTAAGAGTACCATGGAATAAGCCGCATAGGCAAAATCAGAGGCTCCAAAGTTGACTCCGTCGAACACAAATGCTAAAGCGTTGACCGGCTGGGTTGCTGCTACGAACTGGTAAATAAGATAGGCATATAATGCAATGAAACTTTGATCAATTTATAATCCTCGCAGTATATTGACTATTACAAGGATCTTGAAAATGTGGGGCCCGTCAATTACCGGTATCCCGACGTTGATGAGCCGGAGAACGTCGGTGTCTCTAGTGAATACCCGTGCACCGTAGCTCAAGCCGAGCCCGAGAACAGCGGCTAACGCCACTCCAAGAACTAACCCCAACTAAATAATTTGAGAAAGAAAATGTTAGATTGTGTTTTTCTTTCATTTTCTTTTGTTAGCTGAAAAACTCTTAAGACTCCATTTGGTACAAATATTTTCATGTAAAAAAGAAAATGAAATGTGCAATGGCACTTTTCTTGAAGCATAACGCATCATTATCTGATACACAAATATTGTTTTCCTTCGTATTTTTCAGTAGAAATTCCGGTTACCAAACAGATTCTTAGAAAACAGTATATGAGAGTCACCTGCAAAACTCTAGAGGCAGTAGAGATGGCCCCCGTGTAGTCCTCTTTTGCAAATGCGCTTGCAATAATCGCCTGCCTTTGCAAACCCAAATCAGAGAGAGAGAGAGAGGGAGAGAGGGAGAGAGAGAGAGAGGGAGAGAGAGAGTTTTTAACCACCTGACCGGCGACGGCTAAGCCATCGGCTAGAAGGGAGGTGGCCAGCCAAACTTGTAAGCAGACTTGAAACGCGGCCATTTGCGTCGGTCCTAATCTTGCGGCCAATGAGGCGGCGAGCGTTACGCAGAACGTGACGGCTATGACTCTCATGAGTAGCAAGAAACCTAAAAAAAGTCGCAAGATTACGAATGTGTTAGGAGAAAAACGAGAAATTTTGATTCGAGACGGCGATTCTACACTTTATAGTACCGTTCTTGAGGAATCGGCCTAATTGGAGGTACTTGAGGCTCGGCGGCATTAGATCGACTTGTTCGGTTAATCTCCAGAGAAGTATCAGAGATATCAGATACCTGAACAAACATCATCATCAACAGTTTTCGATTTTCTTTTTTCTCGCACGAATCGTAAGCCAATAACGATGTTAGAAAAAAAAAAATAAATAAATAAAAATCTTACTGAGAGATGACATGTGCAGTAGCTGCACCTTGAACACCCATCTTGAAGACGAACATGAATATCGGGTCCAAGATTATGTTCGTCAAATCTCCCGCCACTGCGTTTCGTCGGTTTATTACTCGCCGTTGATCATAATCTCTAGAGAGAAAAAAAAAAAAAAAAAAGAAGAATGAATCCCGGAAAATGCTTGCCTGTTGCGTAGAGCGGAGTTTTCGTGTCTCGAAAACCTCGAAAAACTCCTTGCATGGCCAAGGATAGAAGCACCGCCGGCGCTCCGAGGGACCGCAGCTTTAAGTATCCGTACGCAGGTAATAACATCGGCGAATCCTACAAATTTTTTTTTTTTTTAATTTCAGAATAATCTCTACGAACTCTTTTTTTTAAAATATTTTTTTGCGGGATCTTACAGATTTGATTCCCATGAAGCTTAGCAAGGGCTTCGCGGCCGATATAAGGAAGAAAGCTTGGATCACGCCTAGCACGCCCCCGATGATCAATGCCGAAGACGCCGACGGGATACTCTTCTTCGCCGCCCTCGTTGTCACCGGCTTTCCCGTAACCGCTTCATTTTTATCTGATCACATAATAATACGCCAAAAATAATCACGAATCACCAACACAAGCCGTAAAATGAAAATTAGGAATTAAATCTAACCGTTTCTTGGGATCAATTTTTTATTTTCGCCATCAGGGCTCAAGCTCTCGAGGTCTTTCGAATCAGTACCACCCGTATTGTCTTCTTCGGCTACGAACGAAGTAGTGACGCTCACCAGCGGGAATATTGCGATTCTCGATACTTGATTGAACAGCGCGATCGAGACTCCCACGGCAGCGAGTTCCACGGGGCCTGAAATAAAGAATTTCATTACATCGTGCTCTAAAAAAAATTCGGTCGAATTTTTCTTTTTTTTTTTTAAATTATTACCGATTTGCCCGATAAACGCGGTATCGACTAGAGAGGCGATGGGGTCCGCTGTCAAAGCCAGCGCCGCCGGTAGAGCGATCCTCGCCACTTCGGAGCCGAGTTCGTCCAATCTCAGCACCGAACTAAAATCACACGCACAAACACACACACTCACATTTCATATATACAAAGAAAAAGAAACTAATACTTACTTATTAAGGCTTGTGTGTTAAATTTCATACACCCACAAATTGAATCGATTTCTTATCACAAACCAAGCTTGGTATCCCTCTAAAGTTTCGATTTTTATCAAGAATATTTAATAAAGGTGCGATCTTGATGAGCTTACAAAGAAAAGGAAAGCTAAATAAATGGTTTTATTACCTCACGTCCTTGAAGAATATTGACAAAGCCATTCTTGCATCCTTGAAGAATGCGAACTCT
This sequence comes from Linderniella brevidens, assembly GCA_004919715.1. NCBI lineage: Eukaryota > Viridiplantae > Streptophyta > Magnoliopsida > Lamiales > Linderniaceae > Linderniella > Linderniella brevidens. The sequence goes on from SWDC01000146.1 coordinate 3,070,013, forward strand.
TCCGGCTTAGCAATCATCGAAGAAATGATTTTTATATATATATTTTTTATTTTTTCCCTATGTTTATAACAGAAGCTGAGTGCTTTCTCGAAATAACGGCTCTTCGGCGTGTCTCTATTTCAGACGCCAAGTACCATTTCGGACGATGTTACAGTGACTCATGATAAAGGACGATGCCTATATACTATAAATACGTGCTAAGATTCCCACGTAATGAACAAAATACATGGCCAATTAATTATAATGTGGAGAAACATTTCATTTTCGTAGGATTTCGGTACTAACAATAAATATGTCTATACATATTTTTTTTTTTAGAGAACAATAAATATGTATATGATGCCAACTTTTCGTAACTTCCCATTTGAATAGAGCACAGTATATATGAAGATGCTGCGTCACTATAGACGGATCTAAATTGATGATATAAAGTAGCGATTGACGATATTTCACATCAATTTTTATTCATGAATTATTTTATTTGTTTGTGTCTTTATTTCTGGTCCAGATGCTTTGTAGGGCAGCAGGCTATCGACGTGGGCTCTCTTTATAGTTTTGCGAGGTGTCTTTGTTCGAGCTCGAGATCGGACGCTTATTAATCATAGAATAGAAAAATATATATCATTATTAGACAAAAAATAAAATAAAAAGAAATAATTTATTTTGAGGTTTGAATAAAGAAACTTATGCAAAAATATTGATTCGACTTGTTGGCCTGCCGATTTCACTCAATTTAAAGAAACGCCCACCAACAAGCTCCAAAAGCTGAAAATCACTTGCAGAAAAAGTTAATTCACTTTTAAAATTGTAATTTGTAATAAAGTACTAAGATTCTCAAACGCTATAGGATTAATTTAGGTTTCCACTATTTACTCGTATTTTAAATCCTCATGCAACCTTTGCGTAATGAAAATTATTAATTTATGTAAATATCTTTTGATTGGTGAATTATTGGTTAATTAACACCGAAATGACTTCTTATGAGTGAAAACCCTTTGACGTAACGTAACTCGTGCCTTATTAACCACAAATCTTGATATGAAATGCGAAAATTGACGGCATTGGTAGAATAAAGGACAAAGTTATGTCATTTCATTAAAGCTAACTTATTGTCCGTAAAACTCGAATGTCACATTTCGTATGATTGTCTTTCTTTCTCGCTTAAACTTATCTTAAATTAAATTTAAATAAAAGGACGTATCATCTCAAAAGGTAGCTATAGTAGATGCGCATCTATATCAGCTAACATTATCTTCTTCCCTTAGTGATCCACGCAAGACTCCCACCATAGACCACGCAACACTATAATATATATATATATATATATATATATATATATATGAGTGTGTTTGATAATTTTTAAAAAAAGATGGGATACCTAAAAAGTGCCTATTAGGGTGTCAAGTAAAACCCAAAATCTCACATCGGTAAAAGAATTGTGACCTACGTATAGCCTTTTCAATTTCAGGTATAGCAAATACTATGAATCTTCCCGAAAGCAGCTTCCACGAATTTCCCATACTACGAGCAAAATAATTTTGAGCTTTTGAGCCATATCATCAAATGAATAAATGCTTTTGGAAATGTTACAATTGAACTTGCGCGTAAATTATATAGATAACTATTAAACCCGTCACTCCTTTGATACGTAGTTTTTGTGTATATTGCCAACGAGCAGCCTCTGTTATATTTGGTTCCCATGTAATTCAGAGGTCAAAATGTGGTTAGGACAATTGAAAATAAAACGGTACTAGCCCAAAAGCAACGGGTTTTGACTATCCAAGTGATTTTATGACATTATTTAATTTAAATAAATGGTCTAATTAGGATTGGTGATTAAAGATTACTAGTAACAGTGCACACTCGATGTGTGTGCAAACAAAAATTAAATCTAAATTAAATGACATATCAATCCAATGTTTTTTAGTGCTCCCGCAGATTCTCATAACCTAGAATTAATCTTGTGTAAAATTTACAAATCAATTTCATACTTTTTTTTTGGCAAATAAAGGGTCACTTTGGCAAAACTCAACAGGAATAAACTTCAATGTTACAAAAAAAATAGAAAAAAAAAAGAGAAAACTGACCGTGTAAATTATGTTATAAATGCACGTTCTTTCCGCAATTCCATCCAAAAAATATAGAAAACCCTCAAAATAAAACTCGTGATGAATTCGAATCATATAGATAGAATATTGATTATCTTTTCACCTTGATAATGTACATGCCAAATATGCAGACTTGCGACTGTGAGTCAAAAAGAAAACCCCAGTAAGGTTTCGTTCTCATTTCCGCTAAAAAAACCCATAACCCTAAAATATTAATTCAGTGAGTAGTCTGGCTACGTCGGGTCGAAGAACAACATCCCTGATACGGAGAAGCAGATATGATATATATATATATATATTAAAAAATTACAATGCGTATGAATCGTTACTACGAAATTCGTAAAAGAACCAAATGATATCTACCCGTACTTGTACGTATCAACGAAATAGTTTCCGAACTACTCATGGCATCGATTTCAGAATAGCAACGCTTGATATGACAAAAGTATATAAATTAATTTATAAAATTTCAAGAATAAAAAACCAAAACAAAGAAAATATATTAAAACGATCCAACAAATTATAAATTGATGATGATGAAATCGTAAATAGATTATGATTGATTATTGTGTTTCTTCCTCTTTCCATTGATATCGCGTTTGATTTTGGTCGTGGGTGGTTGGTTTTTTATTATGATCATTCTATTTTTTATTAATTAATTTAAATAAATCAAGATCATGGACAATAATAAAGCGTCGTGGAAGTTTTTGTATTTAGCATAAATGTAGGTAACTTTTTTTACCATTTCTTAATTGCAAAAAAGCTAATGCCTGATTTAATATATACGTCAATTTGTGGATTATTTGCCATATGAACGTGAGGCTTTTTAAAATTTATTTAATAATTATTAATAATTGTAGATAACATATGATTGGTCAATCGACAGACCAAATCAACGATTTTTAAGAGGCCTTGAGCCTTAATATAATAGAATAGATGTTATCTCCCGCTATTTCGCAGAGATTTGACGATCAAGATTTTCCCTCGTCCTCCTCGCCCCCTTCCTCGTTCTATTTGCCCTCATCATCCTACCTAAGCCACTTCCTAAGAATCCTAAGTCCCCTGGGTATGCTTTTTCTATTTTGTAGCGATTTCTTTTTATTTTGTATTTTGCTTTATAAACTATTTTTTTTATTCTTTCTGACTTTTGTAATTTACTTTATAAATTCTTTTATCAATCCTTTCTAACTTTCATTATTTATTTTATAAACCATCTAGTTATTCATTGCTTTTTCAATACTATTGATTATCTTATTATTTATTAATTAACTGTTATATTTTTATATTACTAATTAATTGAACTTTTCTTATATTACCCATGATTATTTTTCTTATATTTCCAAATAATTATATTTTTTACATACACCCGTTGAGCCCCCAAGTTTAAATCCCAAGTCCGTCGCTGCCTGAGACTCGGGAGATTTGATTGTGTAACGGCAAAACAAAATAAAATGTAAATAATAGACATAGCGATTTGATAATGGGCTGGGCTCATTATTACTCTTGCGCTGACACCGCTCAATAATATTGGAATTATGTTGGGCTTGCTGACATTATTTTCTGTTGGGGGCAATTATAAAAGAACAATTATTAATAATAATGATTATTATTATTATCAAGAAAAAGGATACTGCTTTCACAAAAAAAAAAGAAAAAAGAAAAAGGATAAACCTTTGAACGACGCTGCTTTCACACTCCACTCTTCAATGGCGTTACTAGACGCGCGCGCATCAATATCGTCGTCGCCTTCACTCACCCTATTGCCGAAACCGCTGCCGTGTTCGAAACCTACCTTCTCCATTGCCATATCCCGCCACCTCCGACGTTGCTGCCGAGGAGTTCACCGGCGGTTTCTTCCTCCGATGTTCGCCGCTGCGGAGGATGCGAATGTCGTCGAGCGAGATGAAGAGTTTTACACGGAGGAGGAGTGTTCTTCGGACAACGAATTCGACGTTGAGGAGCTCGAGGAAGTCGCACAACAAGTGGTGAAGAATTTCAATGACTCGTTGTCTCGTCAATTGAAGATTGGTTTGCTTTTTCCTGATTTCTCTCTCGCATTATCTTTTCATGCTTAAAAGGATTTTCCACCGAGTATTTGAACAGCTAGATTGTTTTTCCCCCTTTTTCTCCGGTATTCAGATGATTCAGCTGATAGAGTAGTCTGTTTGAAAAATTTGTGATTTCTGACATAGATGCTTTGTTATAGGTGATGATGTATCGATCCAAAAAGAAACTCGGGGAAAGAAGAATAATCGTGCAAGCATCAGCAATAATGTTAGTCTCATCTTTCTCTTGTTCGGTTGCCTTTGTCATCTTATAACTGCAGAATTAACTGTTCCCTAAAAAGAAAGAGCATCGATGCTACTGCATTTCTCAGAGCATTCATTTGATATCGATCACAATAACCTAATATACCTCGTGATTTTCTCTATTAAAAGTGGGGACACATTATGTGAGCCCGAGCTTTGAAGAATGTGGGAGAATAATTATAGGACTCTTTTAATTTTTCCTTCCTTTAGGGTCCACCAGTAATGGGGTGCATTTTGTTGCCTTCATTGATTGAAACTCTCACATTCGATAGAATGAAAATTATCACAATCACTCAGTTTGTTCTACTTTATGTCAGGTCCCCGACCATCTGCTTCCAAGGGTAGCAATTGTCGGAAGGCCAAATGTCGGTAAATCAGCTCTGTTCAACCGTCTTGTTGGGGTATGCGTCTATAGTTCCCTTTTTCTTAAATTCCCAATTCAATCTTTTAATCATCTGAATCAATATATGTGGTTGTATTAAGCTTTACGAGAAAAACTCATTATGTTAGGGGAATAGAGCCATTGTGGTGGACGAACCCGGTGTTACTAGGGATCGGTTGTACGGGAGATCCCATTGGGGGGACTATGAATTCATGGTGGTTGACACCGGAGGCGTCGTAACGATCTCAAAGTCTCAAGAAGATGTCATGGAAGAATTAGCCATATCGACGACGATTGGCATGGAGGGTATTTCTCTTGCATCTAGGGAGTCTGCTGTTGCGAGGATGCCCTCGATGATCGAGAAGCAAGCTACTATGGCCGTGGAAGAATCGAGTGTTATTATTTTCGTTGTCGATGGTCAGGTATATCTTTTTTCTTTTTTTGTTTGTTGTGAAACGGTATTTGTGAAGATTTGTCGATAATTGCATAATTGGTGGGTATTTCGACAAATTTATATTATTTTAACTGGAACGTCTCTGAGGATAAGTAAACTTATTGTGCTATCTTTCGTACTGCGAATAGTTTTTCTTTGGAGTGGATCGAATGTATAACCAAGTCTTAACAGGCGGGCTTGACAGCAGCTGACGTGGAGATAGCTGATTGGCTGCGTAAGAACCATTCAGATAAGCAGGTTATTCTCGCTGTTAACAAGTGCGAGTCTCCTCGTAGAGGAATAATGCAAGCATCAGAATTCTGGTCTTTGGGGTGAGTGTGTGTAAGTTCTTTTTTTTTTCTTCTAATTTGTGTTAGAAAAATCACTAAGTCTCGTGGTTTCTTCTTCCTCTGTTGCGTTCTGGTTGACTTTGCAAGCGAGGTTAGCCTCTTGATTTCTCACTGTCCTAGTTGTAAGCATATATTGTAATGGCTAATAGATCATTATCAACTCAGATCTCTCAACTAATCGAATGCCCGCGTAAAATCAAAGACTTTTTTTTTTGTCTATCAATCAACTTCACAGAGCTATAAATCTTCTTTGGGTTTTAAGTCATCTGAAGTTCAATTGAATCCCTTATCCTATTATTGGTAGTTACTCGCCCCTTCCTATATCTGCTATATCGGGGAGTGGAACAGGCGAGCTTCTTGATCTCGTCTGCTTGCAGCTGGAGAAAATTGAGGTACTTTCCTATGTAGAATTGATCTTCTCCCTTGGAAATTCTTGATTTGATGTCTCATCATACAATAAGATTTCCTAAAAATTTAAGTAATTTCAAAGAAGTTGACATTGTCATTTATACAAAACCCCAGGGCACGGTGCCAAATGAAGAAGAAGAAGAATACGTTCCATCGATTGCTATCGTTGGGCGACCAAATGTCGGGAAAAGCAGCATCTTAAATGCTTTGGTCGGAGAGGATAGAACTATAGTTAGTCCCATCAGTGGAACCACTCGCGATGCCATAGATACCGAATTTACCGGTTCCGACGGTCAGGTACTAAATTAATACGTGCAACTTCTTTATTTATCTGAAATATTTTAAGAAGAAAAAAGAACTGTCTTACATAGCGTAAGCGTTTAACTCCGTGCAGAAATTTCGTCTCATAGACACAGCTGGAATACGAAAACGAGCAGCCGTGGCCTCTTCGGGCAGCACCACGGAGGCCTTATCCGTGAACCGAGCGTTCCGTGCGGTTCGACGTTCTGATGTGGTGGCGCTGGTTATCGAGGCTATGGCCTGCATAACAGAGCAGGTATAATACTTCTTTATACATGGCTTTTGGTTACTTGAAGCAATTGTCAAATAAATTATTGGGTATATAATAATTAGCTTCTTTCGGGTTTCGAAATTCGAAGGATTTCAGGATTGCGGAGCAAATAGAAAAGGAAGGGAAGGGCTGCCTAATAGTCGTGAACAAATGGGATACAATACCGAACAAGAATCACCAGACCGCTTTGCACTACGAGGAAGACGTGAGGCATAAGCTGCGAATCCTCGGGTGGGCCCCCATTGTGTACTCGACGGCTATACAAGGCCACGGTGTCGAAAAGTATGTGTCTCTTCTCCTTCCACGCACAAGCTATCGATGTTGGGTGAAAATCGAGTCATTTTTCACCTGGCCCCGGGAATCAGTCCCATCTTCCTGAGTGTGTGGCACAAGCCCACAGCTGACCGAGTGGTTCGATTCCTTAAATTATTTTTTTTTTCTTGGTTATAGAATTATTGCGGCTGCCGGAACGGTTGAAAAGGAGAGAGCGAGGAGGCTGTCCACGGCGACGCTGAATCAAGTGGTGAGAGAAGCAGTTGCGTTTAAGGCGCCTCCAAGAACTCGAGGTGGCAAAAGAGGCCGTATTTTCTATTGTACGCAGGTATTTAAATTTTAATTTTTAATTTTTATTTTTTTGGAATATGATATATTTTCCGAGGCAATTAATTCCCGACTCGTCGTTCCAGGCGGCCGTTAAGCCTCCGACGTTCGTCTTCTTTGTGAACGATGCGAAGCTTTTTCCCGATACTTATCAGCGGTATATGGAGAAACAGCTGAGATCCAGCGCGGGTTTCACGGGCACCCCCATCCGCCTTCTGTGGCGCAGCAGACGAAAATCCCAAAAGGATCAACAAGGTACACTTTTTTTTTTCTTCTTCTTCTTCTTCGATACAGTGTAGTTTTATAATTCCTTGGTGCACCTGCTTCTTCTACTATTATTAAGCCTTATTTTATCCTAATTTGCATTTGCAGAGAAAGACGGTTCACAAGTTGACCGTAGAAGAAGCTTGGTGGAAACACCCTAAAGTGGACCGTTGGATGATGATTTGTGTAAGAAATCAGGCGATCTTTCAATCAACCTTTTATGTATGTATGTATGATGATCTGTCAGAAGTCTTTCTCTCTTTTTCTACTAAGATTTCTTTTCTTTGTTTCCAATTTCATTATTTTGCTTCATGGCAACAACCTATGTAATCCACAAGCCAGAAAGACAAATGCAATTATATATAGAATAATGGTTTTCTGTTCTAATAAGGTGGATCTTCTGAGGTGGTCCTCCACAATGATCTTCCTAAAATGGCCCTTCCATGAACACAGCATTCAACCTTAACTAATCCCAAAAAAAAAAAAAAGATTGATCAATTTCTCATTGAAAAGAAAAAAAGAAAAGAGAGCTGCAGCTTCATAAAATAAAAATGATTTGATTACTCGTCAACATCGGGCGGAGCCAAAGGATCGCGAGTCCCTTCTTCTCCGGCAGGCTCCATTGTCGCAGCAACTCCAGGCGGAGCAGTATTATCCTGCAAAATAAATAAATAAATAAATAAAATTAATATATATATATATATATATATGAATAATATTATGGTTCATACAAATTAATCATATGAACAATCTTCAATCATGTCTCCTCCATGCTACTGAAAAGATTATGTTTTCACTTATCATTCAAAAGTGTTCAACTCCATTAATTATGAGAAGAGATCCCATAAACGAAGAAGGGGCGGCTAACCTGAGGAGGACAGTAGCCGCCGGCATATTGACCACCATATGCATGAGCCGAGGGGTCCTGAGTGACTCCATAAGCATAGGGATCATTGTAGCCTTGTCCATATGCATAGTGAGCACTGGGCTCGACCGGCCGAGCCCAGTGCGGGCCATATGCATGAGCCGATGGAACCTGAGCGGCGGCTCCATAAGCATAGGGATCGTTGTAGCCTTGTCCATATGCGTAGTGACCACTGGGCTCGACCGGCCGAGCCCAGTGCGGGCCATATGCATGAGCCGAGGGAACCTGATCAACGGCTCCATAAGCATAAGGATTGTTGTAGCCTTGTCCATATGCGTAGTGAGCACTGGGCTCGACCGGCCGAACCCAATGTGATCCATATGCATGAGTCGATGGAGCCCGAGCGGTTCCATAAGCATAGGGATCGACTGGCTGGGCCCGGACATCAGCGCCCGCCTACAACATATTAGGGCCAATATGATCAATTATGTAAGAGAGAGATGAAATAATCTTAACAAAGGGAAAAAAATATTTTCGAAACCATTTTTGTTTTCTTTGAAAAATGACCTGTTTTGGAGCTAGGTTCCTTCTCAAAGTGAGGGTAACCACCTTCCAACCTATTAGAGAACCTTGCATCCTCCGAATCGCTTCTTCTGCAGATGCCCTATTCACACGAACAGTGTTTGCGTAGTCAGTCATCTGTGCAGCTGGTTTCTCGAAATATAAAATAACTAAAAAACCCTAAAAATTAATATCGTTGGAAAAAAAATTCTAAAATATTGACTCGGTCAAATGCCATTTTTTTCAAAAAAAAAAAACCCGAAAAAGTTTACCTAGTGGCGAACTGCACAAAGGCGCAGTCCTTTGACTCGGGGATCGTCGCGTGCACTAAATCGCCGAACTTGGAAAATATTCCCATGAGCTCCTCTTCGGTCACATTGGGATCAAGATCTCCAACAAAAACCTGCATTTTTTTTAGCATTATATTACTCAACCACAAAATCATGCAATAGTACATAATGAATCTCTATAATATGTTATTATTAAGGCTCACAGTTGTTGTATTATTTGGATCATTTTCCACCGGAGGAGCATCAACTCCTGCAGGGTTTTCTTTCCTGTGCACGGTGGCACTGACCCTCATGGGCCTATTCAAGCAAAGAGCCTCGTTCATCTCCACCATGGCCCTATCCCTCTCCCCCTCGTCAGCGAACCTCACGAACCCGTATCCCCTGGATCGACCCGTGCGGGTATCCGTCGCCACTTTGGCCCCCATGACCGATGGATAACGGGCCCGAAACGTTTCTCGCAGGAGATATTCGTTGACCTCCAGCGCCAAATTGCCGACGAAGATCGAGTGATGTGGGTCCTCGGGGCGACCCGACCCAGACCCGGCCGAGGACCAGTTCAGTCGAAAGTTCAATCCCGGTGTTCCCGGGATTTGCCTCGTGTTGTTGGTATGTAGGGCGGTTTCTGCTGCTCGGTGGCTCGTGAACTCCACGAAACCGTAGCCCTCGGGCCGGCCCGTGATTTTGTTTCGGATCACTTTTGTGGAGAGGACCTTCGGAGGAAGAAGAAATCAATGACCATGCAGAAAGGGTTTTTTCAGTTCATCAAGAAACGCTTGTACTTGTCGATTGTGTGTGTGTGTGTATATATGTGTGTGGGTGACCTCGTGGGAGTGAGCGGCGAACCATGATCGGAGGTGGTGCTCGTGGGCCCAGAGCGGCAGATCCCCAATCCATAGGGTGCGAGCTTCTCCTGACGTTGGGGTTTGATGATACGGCGCCGTTTGGGCTCTCGTGCTCGTCCTCTCTCTCTCTCTCTCGATTCTTCTACCGTCTCTCTGTGTGTGTGTGTGTCTTACGAAGAAGAGGTGGTGTGAAGCGATCTTGAAGCGGCGGGTTCTTGAAAATAACAGATTTTTTTAAAAATTACCTCCAAAGATTAGTAATTGATTATGATGTTAAATGTTATAAAGCGTTTAAAAGAAAGGGGTGGAATGTAGAACAATGTTTATGTAGGGGATCATTTATGTAATATGTTATATATGACCTTCACTTCACCTGAAGATCACAACATGAGAAACCCCCTGTTCGATCTACTGTCCTTTACTATCGGAGCTCCACCTTAGAAAAATTACCTAAGCTAATTGATTTAACGTTTTTTTTTCTAGAGAAAAAATTACAAAAAGAAAAATGTTTGTATTAATGTGGCATTATGGGGATTAACGTTATTTATTTAGAATATTTGGAATAAATCTCATGCATATTTACTACAGAATACTAACATGTTTGATATAAGAAAAATAAAAACAATGTAAAAGAGGTATGGCATCTAATTTCCGCTGCTATAAGGCGTTTAATCGGATTAATCAACAATTAATCGCTTCAATTGGTTATTTAATCAAATTTTATTTTTTTACTGTCTCGATGTATCCGCACTCGACCTGACTATAGGCTCGCCCGTAAATATCGGTGTGGGCTTTTTGCGCCACACATCTAGAGGTGAGACTAATCCCGGGGCAAGATAGATATGTCTCAAATCCATCTGACACTGATAGTCATTGGATCCATAAGGTCCATGTGGACTACTCAAGAAATTGTAAGAGGGAGAATTTCATCTCACGACCTCTTTTTAACCACAAGAGCTTAAAGGCCTCCTCCCTACTACTAGACTGGATTACAGTTTGACTTTTCACTATTTGTTATTTCGGTATGACCCTTCAATTCTTTATTATTATCCTTCAAAATTTTATTCCGATTTAATTCTTATGAACATTCAAATTAAATAATAAATCTTAAAATAAAATAATATTATATGTGTATATTTTACTGTTAAATACTAGTATATATATACAGGGAGTGATGCATCATTAAACTAAGACATGTTTAAAAAGATTAATTAATCACGCGCGCGCACGATGCGGACAGCGAATTTGAGCAAATTGTTCAGTTGGCGTCCCACTAAATTGCGGGCGAACGTCCATTGATGATGATTGATTATTCTCTCTAACTCGATTCCATTCTCAAAAGGCGGAAAAGCACAATTTTTTTGATTCCCTCATTTCTCAATCTAAAGAAGAACGAGCGCCATAAATAAACTTCCAGAAACATTTTGCATGCTTTCGATGCGTCTGCGACATAATGGCGATTGCGGCAGTTGTTGTTCTTCCTATAGGACTTATGTTTGTATTGTCTGGGCTCATCGTCAACATTCTTCAGGTGAAAAACTACGCTTTAAACGCGAAAGTTGCCTTTTTTTTTACTTCCTCGGATGTTTGTTATTACGATTTTGATTCCGTTTTTCCTTCTTATTTCCCCCCCAACAAATGGATCTTGAAATGGGCTTATATGGGTTGTCTTGAATGAAGCATGAATGATCTATTTCTCTGTTGACGGATTTTGATTTAAGTTCTAATTGCTTGTCAGCAAAGAGGTATGTTGATAGAAATCCCTCATCAGAAAATTTTTGAAATTGTGAGATTATTCTGAAGCTAAAGGTCCAAAAAGTTCGATTCAGTTTGATTTTTTGATACAAGCTCATCGAATCTTATGTAATCATGAGAATTTTATGGCTGCAATCTTGTTAAGGATTTACTAAAGTTTTTCGGAATAGATGTTATTGTATCTCCTGAGATTAATACATTCACATAATATTCGGTTGTCTTTCGATTCAGGCGATATTACTTATATTCGTTCGTCCACTTTCGAAAAACACATACAGAAGGATCAATAAAAGAGTAATTGAACTTCTTTGGCTGGAGCTTATTTGGCTAGTCGATTGGTGGGCAAACATTAAGGTCCTCTGAGATTCGAATATCATATTTAGTTCTTTTTTTTTTCTTTTTTTGGTAAACACGTGCTAGTTACTAGCAAGTGAACACGAGCTTTAATTATCAGAGTGTACTAGCTAATCTCGGAGATTATTTATTGGTTGAACAGATCGAGTTATTCGCCGACCAAGAGACGTTCGAATTACTGGGTAATTAAAATGCAAAAGTACTTTGCTCACATGTACGTGGTCTTTGAAATACGAAATAACATTAATAGCTTGTAATAAATTTCCAGGTAAAGAAAACGCACTTCTCATTTGCAATCACAGAAGTGACATCGACTGGCTCGTTGGATGGGTCTTGGCTCAGGTTGGTAACCCGCTATAATATTACACCCCGTTTGGTACGCGGGAATTTCTTCTGCGTGGAAAAAGCGAAGGAAAACAATGTCAGTGTATCAAACAGTGATACACACACATTTTTCCTTTTCTTTTCCACGTCGGAATCTTTATACCAAACGCAGCCTTAATAATGCTCCTTTCTAAAGTCGGCTGTGGATTTAGTTTCATTCATTACAAAGATAGCTATCTCCATTCTTCTTGTCTTATTGCAGCGAGCAGGTTGTCTTGGTAGTTCTGTGGCTTTGATAAAGAAAGCCGTACTATACCTCCCCGTGAGTTGTGTGTGTGTGTGTGCTTTTTTTTTTTTTACGTCTGAAATCATATGAAAAAAAAGTATAATTAATTGATCACTGTGATAATTTACAGGTTATAGGATGGTCGATGTGGTTTTCGGGTTTCATTTTTCTGGAGAGAAATTGGGCCAGAGACGAAAGCACTATGAAGGTGACAACAATTCACATTACAACTTCATTTTCTTGGAATTTTATTTTTTTTTAAAAAAAAGTAATAAATAATGAAAAGAATCCTAAAAATCCCTCCTCAGTCGGGTTTCGAAAGCCTACGCGGTTTTCCGATGCCTTTTTGGCTCGCTCTCTTCGTCGAAGGGACTCGATTCACTCAGTCGAAGTTAGAAGCTGCCCAATTGTTTGCTTCTTCGGCCGGATTACCGATTCCAAGAAATGTTTTGATTCCTCGAACCAAGGTAACTAAATCAAGATTAGAGATATATATATATATATATATATAAATATATAGAGCTTATTGAAAAATCATTGGACGAATGGATATTAATTCTGGGTTTATTACAGGGTTTTGTTGCAGCGGTAACTAATCTGCGTTCGTTTGTGCCCGTGATTTACAACGTTACTGCTGCTATCCCGAAAAACGAACCTCAACCTACGTTGTTGAGACTTCTCAGGGGACGCTCTTCCGTGGTATGTTTTATGACAAGGTTTCAAAAATATTTATCGAATACTCAATAAAAGAAAAAAAATAGTACACTATGTAGGTGAAATTATCTATTTCCTTTTTGAAGGTACATGTGCACATCGAGAGGCATCTAATGCAAGAGCTGCCGAAAACTAGCAGCGGGATCGCACAATGGTGCAAAGATGTATTCGTGGCAAAGGTTTATATATACATACATATACATATATATACATATATATATAAGTCTTAGGCTGTGTTTGGTTTAAGGAAAGTGGAAGAGAGGAAAACTAATTTTTATGTTTGGTTTATTAGAAAATAGATGGGGAAAAGAAATGAAAAGAAAATTTAAACTAAGTTAAAGCTAAAACCATGAAAAATCAATTTCTTCACAAAATGGTGAGGAAAAGGAAAAAAAAAAGCTAATGAAAACCATTTTCTCTTTAGTTTTCTTTTTCCCCACCACTTTCCTCGATCCAAACACAGCCTTAGTAGCAGCATATTAACTCGGAAGATTCTGATGAAGATCTTGACATGAAAATCAATGGCGGATTTATTTTTACGAATTACTTATAAAAGCCAACTTTATTTCGACGATATTGTGATAAAATATTCATGATTCGGTCTTTTCCCGTTAAACATAGGATGCTTTCTTGGAGCGACATCTTAACACAGGCACGTTTGGCGAAGACATTCGTCGCGACATTGGCAAACCGAAGGGCTCTCTGCTGGTATTTATTATTACAAGTCTCACACTGATTAAGAAAAAAAACATGGTCTTAATGCATGTTGAAAAAAAATTATGTTGGAAAAAAAAATATATAAACTTGCTTTTAGGTGAAGTATGTCATTCAATATGGAAATAAACGGCCATCCATTGAATGAAAAATTCCACTTTAAGGCTAGATAAGTAAGGAATCAGCCTAGACGTGACGGATGTGCTGGAAATAAAATATATAAAATTTATGAATTTATGATACTCACTTAAAACTTAAGTTAGTAGGTGAAGTGGTCAGTTAACATTTGATGATTGGAACTCTCAATTTTAACAATAATGTAGTGCATGTTTTTAAGATTATTAATTCTCGATTTTTTACAGGTTGTTCTATTATGGTCGAGTCTCCTCATCTTGGCTTCTGTGAAGTTCTTCGAGTATTTCCCGTTCTCGTTGATGGAAGTCGGGTTTTTAGTCACGTTCTTCGTTCTCATATCGATCCTTATGCAAATACTCATAGTGGCTACTCAATCGGAGAACTCGACTCCTCCGAAGAACGCAGAAACGAATCCGTTGAAGCAGGTTCTTATTCAGAGCTGAGATCTCTTGCATATAGTTTGTCAGATTTTTGTATTTTTTTTTATTTGTATGTATGTATGTATGTATATTCAGCTTCTAACCAAAACCTTAAAGCAAGAATTGTAAGAAGAGGAGGTGTAGCAAATAGGGCTGGCTTGTCTTGGCTTTTATGTTGTATATTTATTTATGTATTTTGTCTTACTATTCTCCTTTGTTGTATTAGCTACACTGCAGGAATATGGTGTTGAATATTGATACAAAATAAAGGTGTTGAAATCTTATTAATTAAATATGGGTATTCTGGCCAATAATTAAAATTAAATTAAAATTGGTATTCACCTACAGTTTTAAACACATTCACCACAGTAATCAGCTTTCCACCCTCAAGACAGATTCTCAGCGGAAAAAACTATTCACAAAAGCACAACACAAATCTTATAATTTGAACATATATAACAAATTACATGAATGACCAACACACAAACATTGCTCTACATTCCGCCCACATTCTTTTAAACGCTTTATAACATTTAACATAATAATCAATTACTAATCTTTGGAGGTAATTTTAAAAAAATCTGTTATTTTCAAGAACCCGCCGCTTCAAGATCGCTTCACACCATCTCTTCTTCGTAAGACACACACACACACAGAGAGACGGTAGAAGAATCGAGAGGATGAGCACGAGAGCCCAAACGGCGCCGTATCATCAAGCCCCAACGTCAGGAGAAGCTCGCACACTATGGATTGGGGATCTGCCGCTCTGGGCCCACGAGCACCACCTCCGATCATGGTTCGCCGCTCACTCCCACGAGGTCACCCACACACATATATACACACACACACACACAATCGACAAGTACAAGCGTTTCTTGATGAACTGAAAAGTACAAGTACAGTCGATTGTGTGTGTGTGTGTGTATATATGTGTGTGGGTGACCTCGTGGGAGTGAGCGGCGAACCATGATCGGAGGTGGTGCTCGTGGGCCCAGAGCGGCAGATCCCCAATCCATAGTGTGCGAGCTTCTCCTGACGTTGGGGCTTGATGATACGGCGCCGTTTGGGCTCTCGTGCTCATCCTCTCGATTCTTCTACCGTCTCTCTGTGTGTGTGTGTTACGAAGAAGAGATGGTGTGAAGCGATCTTGAAGCGGCGGGTTCTTGAAAATAACAGATTTTTTTAAAATTACCTCCAAAGATTAGTAATTGATTATTATGTTAAATGTTATAAAGCGTTTAAAAGAATGTGGGCGGAATGTAGAGCAATGTTTGTGTGTTGGTCATTCATGTAATTTGTTATATATGTTCAAATTATAAGATTTGTGTTGTGCTTTTGTGAATAGTTTTTTTCCGCTGAGAATCTGTCTTGAGGGTGGAAAGCTGATTACTGTGGTGAATGTGTTTAAAACTGTAGGTGAATACCAATTTTAATTTAATTTTAATTATTGGCCAGAATACCCATATTTAATTAATAAGATTTCAACACCTTTATTTTGTATCAATATTCAACACCATATTCCTGCAGTGTAGCTAATACAACAAAGGAGAAATAGTAAGACAAAATACATAAATAAATATACAACATAAAAGCCAAGACAAGCCAGCCCTATTTGCTACACCTCCTCTTCTTACAATTCTTGCTTTAAGGTTTTGGTTAGAAGCTGAATATACATACATACATACATACAAATAAAAAAAAAATACAAAAATCTGACAAACTATATGCAAGAGATCTCAGCTCTGAATAAGAACCTGCTTCAACGGATTCGTTTCTGCGTTCTTCGGAGGAGTCGAGTTCTCCGATTGAGTAGCCACTATGAGTATTTGCATAAGGATCGATATGAGAACGAAGAACGTGACTAAAAACCCGACTTCCATCAACGAGAACGGGAAATACTCGAAGAACTTCACAGAAGCCAAGATGAGGAGACTCGACCATAATAGAACAACCTGTAAAAAAAATCGAGAATTAATAATCTTAAAAACATGCACTACATTATTGTTAAAATTGAGAGTTCCAATCATCAAATGTTAACTGACCACTTCACCTACTAACTTAAGTTTTTAAGTGAGTATCATAAATTCATAAATTTTATATATATTTTATTTCCAGCACATCCGTCACGTCTAGGCTGATTCCTTACTTATCTAGCCTTAAAAGTGGAATTTTTCATTCAATGGATGGCCGTTTATTTCCATATTGAATGACATACTTCACCTAAAAGCAAGTTTATATATTTTTTTTTTCCAACATAATTTTTTTTCAACATGCATTAAGACCATGTTTCTTTTTCTTAATCAGTGTGAGACTTGTAATAATAAATACCAGCAGAGAGCCCTTCGGTTTGCCAATGTCGCGACGAATGTCTTCGCCAAACGTGCCTGTGTTAAGATGTCGCTCCAAGAAAGCATCCTATGTTTAACGGGAAAAGACCGAATCATGAATATTTTATCACAATATCGTCGAAATAAAGTTGGCTTTTATAAGTAATTCGTAAAAATAAATCCGCCATTGATTTTCATGTCAAGATCTTCATCAGAATCTTCCGAGTTAATATGCTGCTACTAAGGCTGTGTTTGGATCGAGGAAAGTGGTGGGGAAAAAGAAAACTAAAGAGAAAATGGTTTTCATTAGCTTTTTTTTTCTTTTCCCTCACCATTTGGTGAAGAAATTGATTTTTCATGGTTTTAGCTTTAACTTAGTTTAAATTTTCTTTTCATTTCTTTTCCCCATCTATTTTCTAATAAACCAAACATAAAAATTAGTTTTCCTCTCTTCCACTTTCCTTAAACCAAACACAGCCTAAGACTTATATATATATGTATATATATGTATATGTATGTATATATAAACCTTTGCCACGAATACATCTTTGCACCATTGTGCGATCCCGCTGCTAGTTTTCGGCAGCTCTTGCATTAGATGCCTCTCGATGTGCACATGTACCTTCAAAAAGGAAATAGATAATTTCACCTACATAGTGTACTATTTTTTTTCTTTTATTGAGTATTCGATAAATATTTTTGAAACCTTGTCATAAAACATACCACGGAAGAGCGTCCCCTGAGAAGTCTCAACAACGTAGGTTGAGGTTCGTTTTTCGGGATAGCAGCAGTAACGTTGTAAATCACGGGCACAAACGAACGCAGATTAGTTACCGCTGCAACAAAACCCTGTAATAAACCCAGAATTAATATCCATTCGTCCAATGATTTTTCAATAAGCTCTATATATTTATATATATATATATATATATATACATCTAATCTTGATTTAGTTACCTTGGTTCGAGGAATCAAAACATTTCTTGGAATCGGTAATCCGGCCGAAGAAGCAAACAATTGGGCAGCTTCTAACTTCGACTGAGTGAATCGAGTCCCTTCGACGAAGAGAGCGAGCCAAAAAGGCATCGGAAAACCGCGTAGGCTTTCGAAACCCGACTGAGGAGGGATTTTTAGGATTCTTTTCATTATTTATTACTTTTTTTTAAAAAAAAATAAAATTCCAAGAAAATGAAGTTGTAATGTGAATTGTTGTCACCTTCATAGTGCTTTCGTCTCTGGCCCAATTTCTCTCCAGAAAAATGAAACCCGAAAACCACATCGACCATCCTATAACCTGTAAATTATCACAGTGATCAATTAATTATACTTTTTTTTCATATGATTTCAGACGTAAAAAAAAAAAAGCTCACACACACACAACTCACGGGGAGGTATAGTACGGCTTTCTTTATCAAAGCCACAGAACTACCAAGACAACCTGCTCGCTGCAATAAGACAAGAAGAATGGAGATAGCTATCTTTGTAATGAATGAAACTAAATCCACAGCCGACTTTAGAAAGGAGCATTATTAAGGCTGCGTTTGGTATAAAGATTCCGACGTGGAAAAGAAAAGGAAAAATGTGTGTGTATCACTGTTTGATACACTGACATTGTTTTCCTTCGCTTTTTCCACGCAGAAGAAATTCCCGCGTACCAAACGGGGTGTAATATTATAGCGGGTTACCAACCTGAGCCAAGACCCATCCAACGAGCCAGTCGATGTCACTTCTGTGATTGCAAATGAGAAGTGCGTTTTCTTTACCTGGAAATTTATTACAAGCTATTAATGTTATTTCGTATTTCAAAGACCACGTACATGTGAGCAAAGTACTTTTGCATTTTAATTACCCAGTAATTCGAACGTCTCTTGGTCGGCGAATAACTCGATCTGTTCAACCAATAAATAATCTCCGAGATTAGCTAGTACACTCTGATAATTAAAGCTCGTGTTCACTTGCTAGTAACTAGCACGTGTTTACCAAAAAAAGAAAAAAAAAGAACTAAATATGATATTCGAATCTCAGAGGACCTTAATGTTTGCCCACCAATCGACTAGCCAAATAAGCTCCAGCCAAAGAAGTTCAATTACTCTTTTATTGATCCTTCTGTATGTGTTTTTCGAAAGTGGACGAACGAATATAAGTAATATCGCCTGAATCGAAAGACAACCGAATATTATGTGAATGTATTAATCTCAGGAGATACAATAACATCTATTCCGAAAAACTTTAGTAAATCCTTAACAAGATTGCAGCCATAAAATTCTCATGATTACATAAGATTCGATGAGCTTGTATCAAAAAATCAAACTGAATCGAACTTTTTGGACCTTTAGCTTCAGAATAATCTCACAATTTCAAAAATTTTCTGATGAGGGATTTCTATCAACATACCTCTTTGCTGACAAGCAATTAGAACTTAAATCAAAATCCGTCAACAGAGAAATAGATCATTCATGCTTCATTCAAGACAACCCATATAAGCCCATTTCAAGATCCATTTGTTGGGGGGGAAATAAGAAGGAAAAACGGAATCAAAATCGTAATAACAAACATCCGAGGAAGTAAAAAAAAAGGCAACTTTCGCGTTTAAAGCGTAGTTTTTCACCTGAAGAATGTTGACGATGAGCCCAGACAATACAAACATAAGTCCTATAGGAAGAACAACAACTGCCGCAATCGCCATTATGTCGCAGACGCATCGAAAGCATGCAAAATGTTTCTGGAAGTTTATTTATGGCGCTCGTTCTTCTTTAGATTGAGAAATGAGGGAATCAAAAAAATTGTGCTTTTCCGCCTTTTGAGAATGGAATCGAGTTAGAGAGAATAATCAATCATCATCAATGGACGTTCGCCCGCAATTTAGTGGGACGCCAACTGAACAATTTGCTCAAATTCGCTGTCCGCATCGTGCGCCGCGTGATTAATTAATCTTTTTTAAACATGTCTTAGTTTAATGATGCATCACTCCCTGTATATATATACTAGTATTTAACAGTAAAATATACACATATAATATTATTTTATATTTTAAGATTTATTATTTAATTTGAATGTTCATAAGAATTAAATCGGAATAAAATTTTGAAGGATAATAATAAAGAATTGAAGGGTCATACCGAAATAACAAATAGTGAAAAGTCAAACTGTAATCCAGTCTAGTAGTAGGGAGGAGGCCTTTAAGCTCTTGTGGTTAAAAAGAGGTCGTGAGATGAAATTCTCCCTCTTACAATTTCTTGAGTAGTCCACATGGACCTTATGGATCCAATGACTATCAGTGTCAGATGGATTTGAGACATATCTATCTTGCCCCGGGATTAGTCTCACCTCTAGATGTGTGGCGCAAAAAAGCCCACACCGATATTTACGGGCGAGCCTATAGTCAGGTCGAGTGCGGATACATCGAGACAGTAAAAAAATAAAATTTGATTAAATAACCAATTGAAGCGATTAATTGTTGATTAATCCGATTAAACGCCTTATAGCAGCGGAAATTAGATGCCATACCTCTTTTACATTGTTTTTATTTTTCTTATATCAAACATGTTAGTATTCTGTAGTAAATATGCATGAGATTTATTCCAAATATTCTAAATAAATAACGTTAATCCCCATAATGCCACATTAATACAAACATTTTTCTTTTTGTAATTTTTTCTCTAGAAAAAAAAAACGTTAAATCAATTAGCTTAGGTAATTTTTTCTAAGGTGGAGCTCCGATAGTAAAGGACAGTAGATCGAACAGGGGGTTTCTCATGTTGTGATCTTCAGGTGAAGTGAAGGTCATATATAACATATTACATAAATGATCCCCTACATAAACATTGTTCTACATTCCACCCCTTTCTTTTAAACGCTTTATAACATTTAACATCATAATCAATTACTAATCTTTGGAGGTAATTTTTAAAAAAATCTGTTATTTTCAAGAACCCGCCGCTTCAAGATCGCTTCACACCACCTCTTCTTCGTAAGACACACACACACACACAGAGAGACGGTAGAAGAATCGAGAGAGAGAGAGAGAGGACGAGCACGAGAGCCCAAACGGCGCCGTATCATCAAACCCCAACGTCAGGAGAAGCTCGCACCCTATGGATTGGGGATCTGCCGCTCTGGGCCCACGAGCACCACCTCCGATCATGGTTCGCCGCTCACTCCCACGAGGTCACCCACACACATATATACACACACACACACACAATCGACAAGTACAAGCGTTTCTTGATGAACTGAAAAAACCCTTTCTGCATGGTCATTGATTTCTTCTTCCTCCGAAGGTCCTCTCCACAAAAGTGATCCGAAACAAAATCACGGGCCGGCCCGAGGGCTACGGTTTCGTGGAGTTCACGAGCCACCGAGCAGCAGAAACCGCCCTACATACCAACAACACGAGGCAAATCCCGGGAACACCGGGATTGAACTTTCGACTGAACTGGTCCTCGGCCGGGTCTGGGTCGGGTCGCCCCGAGGACCCACATCACTCGATCTTCGTCGGCAATTTGGCGCTGGAGGTCAACGAATATCTCCTGCGAGAAACGTTTCGGGCCCGTTATCCATCGGTCATGGGGGCCAAAGTGGCGACGGATACCCGCACGGGTCGATCCAGGGGATACGGGTTCGTGAGGTTCGCTGACGAGGGGGAGAGGGATAGGGCCATGGTGGAGATGAACGAGGCTCTTTGCTTGAATAGGCCCATGAGGGTCAGTGCCACCGTGCACAGGAAAGAAAACCCTGCAGGAGTTGATGCTCCTCCGGTGGAAAATGATCCAAATAATACAACAACTGTGAGCCTTAATAATAACATATTATAGAGATTCATTATGTACTATTGCATGATTTTGTGGTTGAGTAATATAATGCTAAAAAAAATGCAGGTTTTTGTTGGAGATCTTGATCCCAATGTGACCGAAGAGGAGCTCATGGGAATATTTTCCAAGTTCGGCGATTTAGTGCACGCGACGATCCCCGAGTCAAAGGACTGCGCCTTTGTGCAGTTCGCCACTAGGTAAACTTTTTCGGGTTTTTTTTTTTTGAAAAAAATGGCATTTGACCGAGTCAATATTTTAGAATTTTTTTTTCCAACGATATTAATTTTTTAGGGTTTTTTAGTTATTTTATATTTCGAGAAACCAGCTGCACAGATGACTGACTACGCAAACACTGTTCGTGTGAATAGGGCATCTGCAGAAGAAGCGATTCGGAGGATGCAAGGTTCTCTAATAGGTTGGAAGGTGGTTACCCTCACTTTGAGAAGGAACCTAGCTCCAAAACAGGTCATTTTTCAAAGAAAACAAAAATGGTTTCGAAAATATTTTTTTCCCTTTGTTAAGATTATTTCATCTCTCTCTTACATAATTGATCATATTGGCCCTAATATGTTGTAGGCGGGCGCTGATGTCCGGGCCCAGCCAGTCGATCCCTATGCTTATGGAACCGCTCGGGCTCCATCGACTCATGCATATGGATCACATTGGGTTCGGCCGGTCGAGCCCAGTGCTCACTACGCATATGGACAAGGCTACAACAATCCTTATGCTTATGGAGCCGTTGATCAGGTTCCCTCGGCTCATGCATATGGCCCGCACTGGGCTCGGCCGGTCGAGCCCAGTGGTCACTACGCATATGGACAAGGCTACAACGATCCCTATGCTTATGGAGCCGCCGCTCAGGTTCCATCGGCTCATGCATATGGCCCGCACTGGGCTCGGCCGGTCGAGCCCAGTGCTCACTATGCATATGGACAAGGCTACAATGATCCCTATGCTTATGGAGTCACTCAGGACCCCTCGGCTCATGCATATGGTGGTCAATATGCCGGCGGCTACTGTCCTCCTCAGGTTAGCCGCCCCTTCTTCGTTTATGGGATCTCTTCTCATAATTAATGGAGTTGAACACTTTTGAATGATAAGTGAAAACATAATCTTTTCAGTAGCATGGAGGAGACATGATTGAAGATTGTTCATATGATTAATTTGTATGAACCATAATATTATTCATATATATATATATATATATATATTAATTTTATTTATTTATTTATTTATTTTGCAGGATAATACTGCTCCGCCTGGAGTTGCTGCGACAATGGAGCCTGCCGGAGAAGAAGGGACTCGCGATCCTTTGGCTCCGCCCGATGTTGACGAGTAATCAAATCATTTTTATTTTATGAAGCTGCAGCTCTCTTTTCTTTTTTTCTTTTCAATGAGAAATTGATCAATCTTTTTTTTTTTTTTTGGGATTAGTTAAGGTTGAATGCTGTGTTCATGGAAGGGCCATTTTAGGAAGATCATTGTGGAGGACCACCTCAGAAGATCCACCTTATTAGAACAGAAAACCATTATTCTATATATAATTGCATTTGTCTTTCTGGCTTGTGGATTACATAGGTTGTTGCCATGAAGCAAAATAATGAAATTGGAAACAAAGAAAAGAAATCTTAGTAGAAAAAGAGAGAAAGACTTCTGCCACGAATAGGGACGTGACACCCGAATTGGTAATAGTTTGACCCTTTTTTTTCGCCTTATTGTTCGGCGATTTATTTAATTTTAGCTTATATGTTCTAATACAGTTTAACAAGGATGAAGAAAAGGTAATTAACGAGTTTAAACTGAGGGTCGTTTATATACCTGCGAATCCTCCTTCTCCGGTGCCCGAAGGAGACGAGGAAGCGAATTCTCCTGGAACGTCTTCTAACGAAGATGAGATTCTTAGGAACCCTAATTTGTCTGAATCTGTAAGTGCAGTTTTTCACTCTAACCCTCATCAGCTGTGATTGGATCGTAGATTAAATGTAATAAAATGTCTCAGGTTGCTAGATCTTTTACGCAGAATGTTGAAGATTCGTCGCCTGCTGAGGTAATTTTCGTGTCCCTCGAAGAAAAAAAACGAGATTAAGGAAAGAAAAAAAATTAATGAATTGTCGAATGAATGCACACACTGTATGCCTTTTTCAGTCTTCGTTTCAATTGCTGATTTTTGGATAAAAATCTGATCTTTTCAGGGGTTGTCCGTTATCTCGAAGTTGAACGAGGAGAAGGACTTTGCGGTTCGGAAAAATAAAAAGCTCCTTCATGAATTGGTTAGTTACACACACACACATTATAAGAGCAAGTAGTGAATATGTGATCGTGCTACTTGTGAATGAGCTAGACTTAAAAACCAACTCATTTTTCAAGTAAAAATGTAAAAAACTATTGATCATTAATCAGCCACATATTATTCCTAGTTTGGTTATCATATTTAATCATCAGGTTTCACATCATATTCCTGCGTAAAATTGTTATCATGATGAAAAAAAATATGCCTTTGGCAGGAATTGATGAAAAAACAAACAAGGCAAGGCCAAGGCGGTTGCGTGTCTACGTATGTACTTCTCTTAGGTTTAATTTTGGGCATATTGGTCGGAGACTTCATCGGGAAATAATCGAGTGAGGTCTTCGTTCTCCCTCCGGTTGTCGTCCTAAACTTGTGAGGTCTTCGTTCTTCGGGTTTTCGATTATGATTATTGGAAGTGTTTTAACTTTATCATATTTTTTTGTATCAGCAAATTTTGGGAAGTTCCTTCTTTTAGGATTTCTTGGCTAAAAGTGACCTCACAACACTACTAAAAACCTCCATTAAAACCCCACAAACACCCACATTTTGCTTTACCATCCATGCCTTGAAAAATGAAAATCCAATAGAAGAAAATGGCAGCTTCTTCGAGCAGAATAGTAACAGCCATCATCTTCCTTCGCATTATACGTCCCATGCCCATCGAAGCCCAAAGCCATCGATCCCCAAGACTACCCCAACAAAGCCCCGTTAGTGCCCGATCAGAGACACTTTAAGGCTCGGAGTCGTCTGTGGCAACTATCGGTGCAAAACCGAGCAGAATGGGACTAGAATGTCATAATTATATAGTGTGGCATAGAAAAATAACTACATATACTCCATATATAAAGATGATGAGTAATCTCAATTTCTTATTGTACACGTAGTAGCTCTTCGATCACTACCAACCAAGAAAATTAATTATGCATCAAAGGCAAAAAGGGTCGTCACAAAATAACCTCAAAAGCCTCAAATCCAGGAACAACCCTTCGAGGGATATGATGAGCTTATATCACTCAAGAAATAAAAGCTAGTGCTTTTATATATGTTAATTGTGAGAGGGAGGATGTGTTTTTGGTGGCAAATAATCCGAGCTGAAATCTGCCTTTTTGTCTCCTCTTTTCTTGTAAGGAACCATCCAAGAAACCGTTGTTGCCCGTAACGTATTAGGACGATGATATTGCTCGTTCTTCTTGATCACTTTTACCTTATTGCCCTTGTTTCGATTATTATCACTTCTCGACTTGTGTATTAGTTCGCTCTCGATCTTGAGCTCATCCCGGGATTTTGAGGTGACTGGCGAGGAAACCCTAGTTATGCTTTTCTGCATAAAATATCAATCGACAATAAACATTAAATTTTCGGCTACAAAGCTCTCTTTTTTAATTTGTCATAAATTGTGATAGAATAAATCTTGCCTGAAAGCACTGAACCATTACCGTGCAATAAAAATAAACAAACGAACAATGAGCAAATTAACCTTTCGATTTAGTTCCTTTGATGGGGATTCCTCCTCGTGCAAGACCCTAAAAGTTCGAGCATTGCAAGTGTGCAGCAAACAAAACAGAAGAACTAATAGCACAAGGGACAATTTTTCCGACATTTGAAGCATTTCAAAGATTGTGATGATCCTCTTCAGTTCGGTGCAATAACACGGTATTTATTGCAACGGAAGCAACGAGCTGCTTGTTGTCTCTATCCGCGGCATATGATGTTTGAATTACTTGTACCCAAAAAATGGGTACATGAATTAATGCAGATTCGATTCTTGGATGATCAAATGAAGAAATATGGATGTAAAAACACAGAGCCAATGGAGCTGGTGATGTTTTGAAATTAGGAAATGGGGGGTTTCTTGAATTTCTATGT
Source organism: Linderniella brevidens (assembly GCA_004919715.1). Classification (NCBI taxonomy): domain Eukaryota; kingdom Viridiplantae; phylum Streptophyta; class Magnoliopsida; order Lamiales; family Linderniaceae; genus Linderniella; species Linderniella brevidens. The sequence goes on from SWDC01000146.1 coordinate 3,095,988, forward strand.
GCCTCTTCGCGAAGATCTTTATCATCACTTGGGATTAGCTTTGCTTTACTATATGATAAAGAAATCAGTGCTATAAAGTCCAAAAACATTTATTCGCCCTTTTTTATTTACTAAAGAAAAAAAAGAAGAAGACAACTACATTGGATATAGTAAAGCCAAGAGCCTGTCTAAATTTTGTTTCACACGAGGAAAACCCTAGCTTTTTAGTTCTACCTTTTCAACGCTAAAATGTATATATATATATACTAATTTATGCTTTGATGATCGACCTACTTTGTACAGATGAGTTTAGTCGTACTTAGTCAACGTGTTTGAATGGAAGTCAAAGACTTTTGTAAGCTTGTAACAGATACGCAGCCTCAATTTTTTACAACACACAATAAGATGTCAACATTACTATACGTACAATGTAGTTATTCGTAAACCCCATAATGATTTATTATTTATTATTACCATTAATATTATTTTGTGAAACGACCTAATGCTTTTTTCATTGACCTATATATGCATATATGCATATATATATATATATATATATATATATATATATATATATATATATATAATATGTCCGGTAGAATTGTACCGATGCGGTTATGGGGTTTGCGAGGTCATCGATTCTAAACTCGTGTTGTCTTCTTAAAGCTTGGCATTCTTGGTAATTGCATTCGATCGCTGTCCCCATTGAGGCCATAACACATATCAAGAATATCATATACTCACACACACACATATATATATATATGAACTATAAATACATGCTTTTTCCATTCTCTTCTACTGATTAGAAATAATATTCTCATGAGTCATGAGTTCTTACAAATTCAAGATTAATAAATAATCAGGGCAACCCTGGCTGTGTTTCGTTGATAGGTAGAAGAGTGTCACTATATATCATTCCAAGCAAATTAGAGGGTGTTTGGAAGCACTTATGAAATGGACTTCTAACCTAAAAGTCCATTTTGAGAAGATAGCTTTGGTGAAAAATTTGAGATGGACTTTTAAAATAAGTTACTTCTCTAAAAGTCCATTTGAGATAAACAACTTTTAATGACTTTTCAGAATTACTTCATGTCACTTTTTCAAAAACTCATTCCCACCAAACACTTCAAAAAAATAAATTTACAAGTAAAAAAGTTACATTTTAAAAAAATTTATTTACGAGATGTACTTATGAATCAAAAGTGAAACCAAACTAGCCCTAAATTTTTTTAAATATGGCGATATTAAAGATTGAAAGAGGGCTATATTAAATTGGTTTGGTAGTTTTTGTCTATGTGGAGAGAGAGAGAGAGAGAGAGAGAGAGAGAGAGGGGGTAGGTTTGGGCCGTTCAGACGCAATAAATAGTTTTGGGCTCATAATGGGCTTTGTGCCTACCGAGAGTAAATGGGCTTGACATTTCTGATTGTTTTGTGCTACTCGACTCATTTTCTGCTTAAAACCCTCTACAGTGTATGGATTATTCTGATATTCTAATTTTCTTAGTCCCAAAACAATATTAAAAGCCATGCTTTGTACGAAAGAAATTAGAAAACTATCTTTCTTAGTTCTAACAAAAGTCAACATTAAATGACAATGCGAAAAGGCAAAAAAGTCAAGCAACAAGTCAACACCCTTCTTCGAAAAAACAAAGTCAACACCCTTCGAAAATGGGAAAACACAAGATGAAGAAAAAGGAAAAGTCATGGAAATCAATGTTTAACTAATAAAAAGTAATAATAAAGAATATAAAGGTTAGCCATAAATGATGGTGATGCAACACTTACTAGTGGACTTGAGAAAGTCCCATTTAAGTAACCCATTTTCCCATTGGACTTAGGGTTGTCTACTCGTAACTTAAATAATGAATGGCATTACTCTTAAAGTGGAAAAGGCCAACTACATTTGACTATAATGCACGAAATTTAATTGACGTGTGGCCGTGGGAAGATGATATCAATGACCAAATGGTCAAAAATATGTAGTTACTAAGAAATAGAAGCTTCGTGATGTGATGCATTTACTTATATGCAATACGATGAATAAAAAATGAATTTGAGGGAAAAATTAAAAGAATTTAGCGGTTGGAAATAGTTTGACTGGCAATTGTAAAGGGCTCTTTCTTCTATGATGATTAAATTTCGACATTAAACACATTAAGCGACCGTAATTTGTTAGTTTAATTATATCCTAATAAAATATATAATAATATTAGTTACTATATTATAATAATAATCTTAGAATGCAAACAAGCCGCGCCGAGACCATAATGTTTAACGAGCGATCGGTTCTAATTCGATTGATGTACATAAATGCCTACATGTACTTACATGATCACATAAGGACGATATTGATTATATCAACATGACGTAATTTGGGGGACTAAATTCTATTTATAGAACTGAAATTAATTTCTAATGAAAACATTGTTCTTTAAATGATGCCTGCAAGTAATAATATATAGATTTTATATATCAAAGATATATATATATATATATATATATATTACAAGATGCATCAAAGTTAAGTACTAACAAAATGCAAGATATAACGAGAAACAAAATGTGAAAAACATATATAATGATGGGCACCATTCACATTATTTAGTCACCACTCGAATGAATTAAAATAAACAATTTCACAACTCAACCTTTTTGCTTTGGCTTCTTCTTCATGATATTTTTTTTTTGGGACAAAAAAACGACACGACACACCGTCTCATTTACCACTTAATACGCATAGAAAGCCATAAACTGTTGTACACATTTACATAGTAGGTTTTATAATTATGAATATATGAAAATATTTCATCGAGGAAGTAAATATATTCTCTCCCATTGTCTAAATTGCACTTTATTTCCCTTTTCACGAGAAAAAAAGTTAATAAGAATCTTATCAGTTTGGTCACAATTCTTACATCAAGATCTATATATATATCTTATATATATATATGCAAATATATATCTATATATATATGGTGGTAAATTTAAATGAGATGAAATTTCAAAACTTTTTCAAATTTAACTGGTGATATGTTAACATAATTATATTTAATTTGCATTTATCAGCGTAACAAAAGGTGTCGGGAAATTGAAAAGAAAGGACGTTACTTCAACCAACAAATATCTACGCGGCAACTTTTAGTACTTCGTTTTCTTATGTTACATTAACTAATTTTTTAAACATTTTCTCCACAATTAATTAATGTTACTACATTAGTTTTTAATTATTAAGTTTCATATAAAGAAGTATAGATTTTTACATATTGATGATTTTTCACTCCTTTTCATTTTCCAATTTTCTACGTTTGGCGAAGAGACATTAGCGATTAAACCAAATCTATCCATCGTAATTTGCATTAAAAACCAAAAACTTTAGTCAACTTATTGCAATAATTCACAGCCCATATGCACTCTTAACTTCCCCTAATTACAAAACTCAATCTTTAGACTTTATTACAAGATCTAATTAAATCGTGGTTCCTTGTAACTTATGAGAAATTCTAGATGCATGCATGTGTATAGCTTGTAGACTCTACTTGTATATATATTAGTAATCCTTTAACGAGTAGATGTTAGGACTTCTGATCTTCCCTTTATCCTGTTTTTTTTCACAAAAAATTGGTCACTAATATTTTTAAAGATAAAAAAAAATGTATTGAGAAAAAAAGCAAAAGGTGAAGGGAAAAAAAACGACGAGAATGGGAAAAAGTGAGGGTTTAGAAAATCAACTTTCTTAGCATTTTTGGCTTTTATGTTTATTATATATATTGAATACTATCTGTTTCCTTAAAAACTCCTTTTAATTGCATTGCAAAAAGAGATCTTGCAAAAAAGAAAGACCAGTTTGTTCCTAACGTGTAAAAAACCTATGAGCATTACCAAAATCTCCTTTTTTGTTTTCTTTTGGAGTCACGAGACATGATGGCACATACACATTGACTATCACAATTCATAATTAAAACTATAAAGAAACATACAAAATGCATATGAACATATATTTAATAGCATACCCCTTCTCCAAATCAATATCAGAAATCCGACATTAATCTTACAGAAATATAACAGAGAAAAAAAAAAAGAAGACAGTAAAAGCGACTCCACTGTAAAACCTATTTGACCAAATGTATAGACTTTCACATTCTTTGCAATCACCATCTCCCTTAAACCACAAGACAAGCTTTAAAAAGGAAACCACTTTTAAAATCCCAACCTATTTTTTTTTTCTTCTTTCTGACCCGAAATCCGAAACACCGACCCGAATTCAAAAAGGGTCACTAATCTCATGATCATCGTCTTCATCCAGCGGAACAGGAAGATTCAGATCAACATCAAACATCACACCATCGCCATCGTCAACGCTACTACTCCCAACGTTCCACGAATTTACCAAATTACCCCCTCCGCCCCCTTTCCCCGAATGGGTCCTCTTGTGCCCGCCCAGCGCCTGACCCGAATCAAAAACCCGCCCGCAGTAAGGGCACTTGTGTAATTTCCCCTCCGAACTTCTCATCTCGGGCCGGGCCTTTTCCACTACCGCGGGCCTGGCTTTCTTGTGGCTCGCCCTGTGGCCGCCGAGCGCCTGATAGGACCTGAAGAGCTTATTACACGTGTCACATCTATACCTTCCTCGTACTTTATTGCTGCTTCCGGGCTTCAAAGTGGCCCTCTTCGCAGAGCCCGAATCTCCAAAAAGATGGGTTTTTTCAAAATTATTGCAGCTGAAGTTGTCTCCTTCCCTCGTCCACTTGTCCCTCGAGAGCATCATGAGGCAGTGGGCCACGTGTTCCTCCGTTGCCGCGTCAGAAATCGAGCTCGAGGGCTCGTTCTCTTGCAGTAAGAAGTCGTCTTCACCAGCAGCGATTTTCTTTCTCTTGGATCTCGTAAGGATTCCGGAAGATTCCGAATCGCTCTCTGTTATTAGTATGCGTTCTTCGTCTTCTTCTTCTTCTTCCTCCTCGACGAGATCAGATGAGAAATCACACGAAGAAGAATCGTCGTCGTCTTCTTGTTGTTGTTGACGGCGGCGGTTTTTGATGACGTGGGATTTCATGTGGCCGCCTAGTGCTCTGCCGTTGGGGAAGTTTCTGGAGCAGAGTTTGCATCTGCAGTGTTTCTTCTCCATCGTGGAACTGAGATTTTTCTTGAAAAGAAAAAAAAAAAGGAAGAAAAAGAGAGATTATTTTGTTTGTTGAGGAGGCAGAGAGAGGGGAGTTGTAAAGGCTAAATATGAGTAGGTGACAAGCATCCCACTACACATGAGGAATATACAAATTTATATACATGTGTGGTGTGTATGTGTGTGAATATATATAATTTTAATTAGTCAAGAGTTATTGAAACGGTAAAATTGGAGTTAATAAGGGAAAAGAATGCTAATTTATTGAAGTGGAATGGTACAAACATGTAACATGCGATGTTTGCATTTAATTTTCCTTTACAGTTCTTAAGGCCATGTTTGATTTAAAGATTTTTCGGACGTGGAAAAGAAATGAAAAGTGTAAGTGTACGACGTGCAATTGATTAGTATATTGACATTGTTTTCCTTCGTATTTTCTATGCAAAGATATCGCGTACAAAAGCATTATTATCATTTTCAGTCACCATACATGTCCTTATCGTTCATGTATCGTTGTAATAAAGAGGTCAAAAGTGTAATATATGTGGGAATTGTTAAGATTTTTCTTTTAAACTATTAAGTCAAGAAAATTGATGTTTTTCCATTTTTTTGTTTTTTCCTTTTTTTTTTTTAAATTAAAACGCCAAAGCAGTGCAAATAAAGACATCGGAAGTTGATAATCCCTCAACGTAATAAATGTTGAAACGATCTGATCTTGGCACAAAAGAAAAAAAACAAAAACGGGGGAAGAATACAAAGTTGAAAATATGAGGATCTTTGATTGGATTTTTACTTGAAAAATATTTTTAAAATTTAAATATAATGCAATTTTTTTAGTGAAGACCGAGGCCTCGATATCTTAGAGGAAGTCACATGATCGAATATTCCCGGACATGAATTCCTTGCGTAGACTGCCACTACTCAAACATGTCTTAACGTGACTTTTCTGATTGGCATAGTTTACATAGTAGCACGCTAATCCTGTCAAATTACTCGGCCCCACATTTCAAATTCTACGTACATAAAAAAAGAAAAGAAAGAGATGTATATGTTTGATGATGTTTCGTATTTCTTATCCGAAAAATAAATATGATACGATGTTGCAATTCAACGTTATGTAATAATCGAAAAGAATACTTGTCACAAACTCGGTTAACCTTTATATGTGTAGTAAAAAATTACATTCCGAGGAATACGAAACCACTTACTAATATCATTTTCAGTTGTAATAATTTTTTGTCATTAATAATTCAGTTTTATTAACCGATTCTTGAACAATCATGGCCGCCGCCTTTGAACTCCTTGTCCAACTCAGCCGCCGCCGCCGAACAAATCCCCACCTGCAACCACTTATTAGATGAATCGGCGGCGCCATTTTTCAAATCCCCCAACTTCAAGCTGCTCTCCGCTTCATCCTCTACCTTTTCCTTCCAAAGAATCCATCGTTGTTGGGAGTCGCCGTTCGAGCAAACATTTTCGTCCAAACGCGGCCTTAAATCGGTACCCGCGGGCGCACCAAAGCTCGACGGGTCGACCCGATCCATCCCGCGACCCGACACGTCATCCCGAGCTGGAGGGACACTATTCAAATTGAGCCGCCCCGCACCGCGCTCGGTCCTCGGCCCGTCGACGTCCGACGAATAATTGGAAGTGAGCCAGTGGCACCTCTTGTGGCCCCCCAGGGCCTGACCGGACGAAAAAACCCTATGACATATGGTGCATTCGTGCACCTTTGGTCCCTTCCCGGGGCCGGGACCCACGTCGTTCATCGCATTATCGTCCTCATGCCTGACCGCGTAGTAGCATCCCTTGACCTTCTTGTGGCTCGCCCGGTGCCCCCCCAGTGCCTGGTGGGAGTTGAACACCTTCTTGCATGCTTTGCACTCGAACAATCCCTTACTGTTTCTGTTGTTGTTGTTGCCGTTGTTTGTTATGGTGACTGCACCCTTTCCTTTGTTCAGAGTCAATCTGTTCTCCACGTCCACCGCCTCTTTGGCGGCGGAAGCGGACGACTCCTGATCCCGCTCGTCGGCCGGCGGGTCGACCGCCGTGTTGGCTAAATGCACGAGGCAAATCGCCAGAAGAAAGTCGTCGTTCCCGCCCGAGCCGCAACATCCGTCGTCGCCCACCTCCGAACGGAGAGACCGCTTCCGCTTGGAACACCCGAACCGCCGCCGGCCCGTGGTGGTGGTGCCGCCGCCGCCTCCTCCTACGGACACGAGGGACTCGGAGCCGCCGCCGTCCCCGTCATCAAACCCGCAATTCCCGTGCTCGAGGAAGGAATTCCACGACGCGAATTCCTCCCCGCAGTGCTCGCATGTCCTTTTCTTGAACCGGTTAGGGTTCGTCCGAAGTTTGTACGTACACTTTGTATGATCTTCTTCTTCTTCTTCTTCTTCTCTATCGTTGTCGAGATTCGCGACTCTCTCATCGTCGCCGATCCCGTGGGCCCTCATGTGGCCGCCCAGAGCCCTCCCGCACGTGAAGCCTCTCTTGCATACTCTGCAATGGTGTTTGAAATCGTCGGCGTCGGCGTTTGGGCAAGACATGGATTTCCTCTAACACAACGAGGGAGAGCAAACGACGTCGTCGTCGCCGATTACTTGTAGTGAAAGGTTTGGTTGGCTAAGAGTGAGGAGTATTATTAGTCATTGCTTTTAGTTGGGAGTTTTACTAATAATTTAGCGGAGAAAAAGAAAAAATAGGATTGTGAGTGGTTTGAGATTCATGTAAATTATTGTATGAGTCGTGGAGAGAGTTGTAACTTAGATGAGCACAAAAAGAAACATTATTGGCTATCCCTTGCATGTCGGATCATCACTTAATTGGGGTGAAAAGATGAAAGATGAGTCTGGTTCAGCTCGACTGCGTTTGGCTCGTGCTTGTGATAACAGAGTTTGAATTTAATCGAAAATGTTCTAAACGCCACGTGTCGACTCGTGAGTTTTTATTACTTTTTTTTTTATATTATATATTTTTGAGAAAAATGTTCGAGCTTTTAACCTCATTTTTGTATGCTTATAAATATTATTTACATTTTAAGTATTATTTTTAATTTAAAATGGTTAATATATTACTTTTTAAATTTTAATTGTGTATTATTTTCAAACATTTAAAAGTAAAAAATAATAATTTTATGTCATACCAAGTTATAAATGGGGATAGTGAATACCGGAGGGTGCTCACCCTTTCTATATAGTATGGATATTTGATATGAGAGGGTTAGACAGAGATTACCAAATCGCAATTGATTCCATAATCCCAAAAAATTCAAAATAAATAGAATTAAAATTCAGCTGTTTCAAAGATTACAAAGAAACAGCTACTAAAAAATTAGAGATAAAGATAGTCTCTCTCTCTCTACTTACAATGGCCAAATTACATGACTGATCTTCAAGCAATATAATTTCTGATCAGAATTATTTCTGATTTTTTCATATGTTTTTATTTTCATCTAAATGCATGAGGTGAATGGATACTCATCAGTTGGTCCCTGTACGGTTGGCCAACGGCGGAAATCGAAATTGGGACTGATTTTGAAATGTTGCTTAATATCGAACGAAGAACCACAGTCAGAAATGAACAAGCACTTTCTTTCTTCCGCTCGAGGTTTCAAATTAGGGTTTCTTTTTTGCAAATAAAATGAGGACCCGACCCGATCCCATCCCGCCGACCCAATTTTTTATTTCTATTCTATCTACTATTCTAAGAGGGAGAATACCGCCGCCAGTTTGTTGCAGTTATTAAGCTCTCGGTGTTTTTTTTGGGTGGATCACTTGCATTTCCCGGTTGCAGTGCAAAACAAACAAATATATCATCGCTTGTGGGTTTTATGGTTTATTGGTTCTCACGTAGCATAGTTCTCGTGCCAAAATAAATTATCACCACAATGCCGTATTAATTATTACTACTAGTATTATTGCAGACACTCGTGCGCGTGTGACGGACGATTTTTACTATTTTTATTTGATGGCAGTTATATTAAAATGTACAAATGAATACACCAAAAAGTAGCAGATATTGAAATTGATACACCAAAATTTAGCAATTTTTAACTTATGCTCGCAATTAATATAAAAGTATAGATATAACTGACCACAAGCAAAATTTGTACCCGGTTTCTTTTTTTTTTATAACACGTTTCGCAACACATTTAGATATATATATATATATATATTATATAATACACTAGGAAAGATAAATAAATTGCATGCAAAATTGTCTCTGAATTATCCAGACAGAGAGAGTTAGCAAATTATTGGAACCAACTGAGCTGCTACAAGATTCAACCAACCAAAACAAGAAAGAAAAAAAAAAGCACAATAATATTTATTGATCTGCATATATATATATATAAACAACTACTGCTGCTTCACAGGGCCTGCAGCTGCAAATCACTTCTTCTAGAAGCCGTCGCCGCCGACGGCGACGGCGGAGCCTCGAGCCTAAGCTGGACGGAACCCGAGCCCGAACCGGCCCCACCACCGTTCATCATCTCCTGGACCCTCGGAGGGCTCGTGAGGGTGGTGGTCGCCTTGTAGCCGCCCCCGTCCTCGGAGAGGTGGCTCCTCACCTCCCTGTGCTCCTGGCAGATCGCGCACCAGTGGAGGCAGCAGTGGACCATGCAGGGGTCGCAGGGGGAGTCCCTGAGGTGGTACCTCCTCTGCAGCAGCTGGCGGCCCATGCCCGTGTAGATCCCGCACACCCACCACGCGAAGAGGAGCCCCTCCGTCACCAGGCACACCGTGTCCGGGTCGATCCCGTTGGCCGCCGCCGTGGCCACCGCGAGGGCGATCCCGCCCTCCACGCACAACGCGTGGCCCACGCACGCGTGCCGCTCGGGTATCTCCTCGTTCAGGGTGGATACGGCGCGGCCGAGGGGCACGCCCGGCCCGACCCGCCCCGCCACGCCTGCGTGGTTTGTTTTTTTTTTTTGGTTATTATTACGAGCGAAAAAAGATGGTTATTATCGGAATTGAGGGTTGTGTTATATGAAAAGAATGACACTTTCGTGACTCAAATTTAGGGGAATGCAATTTTAGGACACTGACTTTGAAAATCGAAGCACTTTAGGGACATAAAGCGCCGATTGTACGCCAAATTACATTTTCGTATGGCATGTTAGTCAAACTGGAGGCAGTGTCACCTCCAGTATGACGTGACACCCAATTGGCTTCCAAATGGACTGCCACGTTCGGAAGACGTAACGTGACATCCAGTTGGGGCTTGTTGTCTTTTTTATATTGCTTTGATTTTGAAAATTATTGTCTTATAATTGCAAAAATTTAAGTTGAGGATGCTCTGACTGAGAGTGCCGTTCCTATGAACTTACGGGACCAAAAAATATTTAACCATATATATACATATATATATGATCTTTTTTGGTACAATTTTCCGATATGGGACCAACAATCTCGATGGAGAATGTGCAATAAAGCCTTTTGATTTCATACGGAAGAGGAGAGTATGCACTGGTATAAAATCGAGGGTTTCGTCATAAAATCAATTAATATTAGGTGGAGTAGACTAGGGATTTTGATTGTACCATCAAGTGAGTAGGGATACAATCTGATTTTCACTTACAGCTGTCATTGTCTTCGGCGCAACCGAAGATCCCTGTGGTCCAATCTTCGTCCGCGGGAGGAGAATAGGACGCCGGCAAAGGTTGCCCGCATTGTTCGCATCTCGGAGCATTCAGCTATTAACAAGATTGATATCATATTATTCACATATATATACATATAATCACCAATGCAGTTTAATTCTCAGATCAAGAAAAAATCTATTTTAATAAAATAATAATAATAATAATAATAGATGAATGATGAAACATACGGCTGCAACATCGATGGGTTGATTTAATTCACCGGGAGTTATGTTCTGTAACGCGTCCTGTTCTTTGGTTAGCTTCACGTATGTCCCCTCAGCAGCCATCTTTGATCATAACCTAATAATCATTGGATCAAAATTAATCCATAAAATTACGGAGAATTAAAAACGAAAAAGGAAAAAAAAAAGAAAAAAAATGAGATTTGATAGAGAAACCTGGAGAAGATGATATATGCACGAACAAAGAACCACCCAGAGGCCCTTTTAATATATATGTAATAAATAATATTTGTGTGTAGTAAGTGCTGCCAGATTTTATCATGTTTTCCTCTTTCTTTTCTTGTTATTATATGATAATTAATTGCAGTGGCTTCCTATTATTGGAATATATATATATATATATATATATATATTATTACCACGTCGCACGTCGGTCTTGGGCAGACATGAAATAAATTTGCATGATCTCCCAATTGTAAGAACATGTACATTTTTACTATATATACTACGTTTGTTAAAAGTGCTTGCACACTAATTTCAGCTGATACACCAAAATCTCAGTTCAACCAAAGATTCGACCCAGGAGCCTCAGAACCTTGGCGGATTAGTTTCTGAATTCTCGAAGAGAACTCCGCGGCCTGTAATAACAAGAGACGATCAGTAGATCATTTAGTGCTGAGATTATGTGTCCCACATCGGGAAAATAAATTCACCCGACTCAATATATAAATCAAAGAGGCCTCACCAATTGATTTTATGATTGAACCTTAATTTAACAGTTAACTCGAGAAAGTATGAAGTGAAGATCTTTAATAGCCTCCTAGCTGTTTTAAACATAGGAAAATAAGCTAATAACGAAGGGGCCCACCTTCTCGTCTATCCGCGTTAACGAACTCAGCTGATCGTTTAGGATTCGAACGGCAGCATCCAATGGAGTCGTTGCATCAGTTGACGGTTCGAGCTTTCCGCCCTTTATGCAGAAATATTAAGAAAGTCATGCAATTCATCAGATTCTGATTCGGTGTGACAATTTCAGAAAAAATTAAGACATAATACGCAGTTACTTGATTGGCATTGAGGGTGTTGATGATTGATTTGATTCGTTCTTTCATGTTCTCCAGCTCTCGTTCTGTCGTTTCGGCCTGCTCGTACCTGTAAGAGTGAAATCAAGAAAAAATACGAAATCAGGCAAAAAAGTTGTTATATGTTTGTTTTCTTGTGAACTAAGATGCAAGTTTTCTCTTTGGATATTCGAACTCAAGAAATTTTAAGAGGAAGAGTTCAACGGTTACGTTACATTGTATCTCTGGTGGATGCAGCTTCATCATCGAGAAGCAACCATTGCCCATCTCTGCATAGTTTCTCAACTTCCTCCTCCACACTCTGCAAGGCTTTATCAACCTATTGGGAACCGATTGAACCCAACAAAAGAAGAGAAAAAAAAAAGAGAGGAGAAAATGAGTCAAAAGAAACAAGCAAATTATAAGCCAGTGACTATCCAATATGTGGATAATTATAGAACATCATGGTTGTTTACACAACTTGAAAAAAAAAATAAAAAAAATTAGAATGAGACTAAGTACCTCATCTTGATGAGTTTCAATTAACTCCAGCCGCCGCTCTAAGGTAACTTGGGACTCAACCACTTTTGCAACTTCGCTCTAGTGAAAACAACTACGGAAAAATATATCATTCCCTTATCTGATTTGAAGCATACGCAGCAGATCAAGCAGGGGAGCATCAACATAGAAACATAATAAACATGAAATCACCGAAAACACAAGGCAACAGATGTTCATACAATCTACACTTCTGAGGACTATTATTGAACCAGATAAATCAAACTGTATGCATACTCGTGTTGATAAAGACTATTCTGCAGATCACAAATTTCATGAGGTTCACACGATTTCAATTGACTTTACAATGTCACAATCATTTATTGACATGTTCAGATGCTCTTAAAAGGCTACTCTTCCATTTATGTAGTAAATATTATGCACGGAGCGATTCAGAAAGGAAGATTCTCCAACGAATTGATACAATCATCCCCCCTATGCAAACAACATGGAAATTATACGCAGTATATGCAATGTCATTGTGCACAATTTATCATCAAAACACAAAAGTCAGTGCAAAACGAACTCAGGGAAAACTACACCATATGAAAAAGTTAGAGCATTTTATGCAGCAGAAACTGATGACACACCTCCAGCCTGAGAAGAATATTGCGATTTTGTAGAATTCGACCGTCCCACTCAGCTATAGCATTAGCTTGCTTACGGAATTTTTTTCTACGCTCTTGAAGTTCAGCATTCCATTCCTTGATGATCTACGTAAGACCAAAGATTGAATGAGGTTTCAGAACACAAAATTTAAACATAAGGAAATCGCAAAACATAAAATCAAAATACAAAAATCGGGAAATGTTACATGGATTAAGGCCCTATGGACATTTTTATCGACCCATCATGCAGGACAAGAGAGAATAAAACCAGTGATTTTGTCGATAGGCACAGCATTGTTTTACAGTTAGCTCACTAACAATAACTCTGCCTGATTTCCTGAAGAAATATTCGCAACACATGATAGCAAATCGATGCTTGAAAAATGAGATAACCTCTTCAACTGTCTTCCCAGTAATTTCAGATGGCAATTTAGGTGCAATAGCTACAGCTGCATTGGTGGTGGTTTTAGTGGTGGTGGTTGTGGTGGCCGTTGAAAACAGAACAGATGGTGCCCATGTTGAGACAATGGTGGATAACGTAGACGACTGAAAACCAGCAGTTCCAAAAGAGAAACCGAAAGGTGAGGAAGAAGCAGGGGATGCAAATGCTATCAGTGGTGCCTGAACTGACGTGGCGGAGCCAGTCGTTCTCCACAGGAACGAAAGTCCGGTTGAAGATGGAGAAGCAGTGCTGGTCGGGAGCGAAAATGCAGGGGCTGAAGAAGCTGATGTAGCAAATTGAAATGAAAATGACGGTGCTGATGAAGCCGGTGATGAGCTTGAAGCCCCAAACGGCGGTGAAAATGTTTCCCCGAACAGAGGTGGCGCGGCGGTGCCAGTGGCGGCGCTGGTGGAGAATGACCCTGACGTGGAAGAACCGAATATAGATGGAGCTGTGGTTGTCGTTTGGGTGGCGCCGAAGGACGAAGAGAGCCCAAAGGAGAAGGGTGAAGAAGAAGAGGACGACGCGGCGGTGCCGGCCATTGTCGTTGTGAAGCGTGGATTTTACGCGATGCAATTTGGGGGACTTTGTTTCGAAATTGCTGATTTACGGGGGAAAAGTTCTTAGTGCTTTATATAAGCGTTTCTTTCGCGGGTTTGGGCTAAGTTGACGGGTCGGGTCGGATTCAACACGGTAAAACAATTTCGGTAAATTGTTTTTTTCAACACAGTAAATTTAATAAATCAGTTTATTCTCTTTTCTTTTTTTTTTTCTTCTTTTGTCATATACAAGCTACTACTGTGTGTATTATTGCAACAAGCCCTAGTTTAAACGAAGACCTCATCACGATCAAGAACAAACTTAGTATTCTTCAACAAGTTGGAGCGGAGTCTTCGGGTCGGAGCCCAAAACCCGTGAAAGCCGAGAGGGAAATTCAGATGCCTCGGGACTTCGAATCTCGCCATCAAAGCATTCTTCTTGCCAATCATCTTCGGATCCAACACAACAAGATAGCATCTCTGCGTTGCCACTGCATACTGCAACAATAATAAGAAAAATATTAAATGACAACTTCACCGAAAATCTTAAGTTTGAAAGGAGTGCATCATATTTAAAATTTATGTATTTTATTTTCAAAATGTCATCTCACGTTTAGACTTTTTTTTTTTTCTTATATAGCCATAGACGTCTAATATTCATAAGTGAGTGATAATTGGGATTCGGACGCATGACCTCTTGGGGCTGATTAAATGACCACTTCACCTTAAAATTTAAGATTGATTTTTTAATTTAAAGTAATGAAATTCCAATGTAATTTTAATTGTATATTATTTAAAAAGAAAAAATTGATTTACGAGGATATAACTATAATAAATAATAAGATAAAGGGGTAGAATTATAAATTTATACAACATACCAAATTGATTGATTGGAATTAGTTCTTAAGAAGTGATGGCTAATTATATGTAGTACATATATTTTATATTTCATTTTTTTTCTTTCTATTATTTTCTTTACTCACCTCTACAACGAGGAGATACCCATCGTCTTCGTCGTACTTCCCCCCTTTCGGGATGAAGACAGGTTCCCCGATGAACCTCCTTCTCCCCGTCGACCAGGTCCGAGTCACCCCGTCCGCGGTGTTCATCTTCACGACGGTGTCGAACGGGAAATGAGGCAACGCCCGTCTCGAGCCCGACGAAGTGGCCGCGTACACGTAAGTATTCCTCGATCCCGAAAAATCCTGATTTATTACCGGAAAATCCGAGGGCTTATCCCATCCGTTCAAATCGTCCACGTGGCACGATCTGCACTCTCCGTCTTCGTCCAATGTTATCCTTACATTGACAAGGTGGGGTAGTAATTTTTCCTTGCCTTGTTCTAAGTTCATCATGGAAGGGTCTAATTTACCACTTTGCCAGTCATATCCTATAAAATGCATGGGAATATTTTATTTTATAGACTTATTGCTACTATAAAATACTAAATAATCTAATTAAATAAAAACTTACCGAACATTTTCTGGAAATTGAACCACTCGTAAGAACATCCACTAGCTTGGATTTGAATTTCGAGGTTTCCCTTACTATCTCTGCGTTCTTCAAAAGCGTTTGCCACGTGGAGTACCCACATTTGTGAAGGAGCTTCAATTGGTATTTTCCAATCTCTCGACGTTTTATTATTATTGGGGAATCTTGGGAGCAAATAAATAGGAGAAGTGGGCTTGCTTGGATTTAATGATAACGCGGATATCATCGGCGACAAACCACAAACTGCTGTAAGAGAACCTGCGAATGATTTGGATATCGAATAATATTTGAATTAAAATACATTTCTTTTATAATATTTATAAAAATAGTTTTAAATATTTTATAGTTACCTGCGACATCTAGCTTGATCCTATTTCCGAATAGTATGTAATAGGAGTCGGTGAATGCCCAATCATGTATCATCATTTGGTCTGGAATGGTGAACTCTTGGCTGTTCAGCAGCTTAAAGTTGGAATCAAATTCTGAGCCAAAAAAAATAAAAAAAATTCGAATTTATTGTAATAATTTTAATATAAGTCACGATTGCAAATGTAAGAGATGCAATATTTTTTTGTCGCTTGTGTTTTTCTTAGAGAAAGCATATTCGTTCGAGACAATGACGCAATCATACGATGTCTACAATATAAATAAAAAAATAACAAATGGCCCTATGAGAAGAACATTGTTTCCGATCGTCCCGAATATTGAAAAGAATTATAAAATATATTCAAGATGTATGTAGACATGCATATGAGATGAATGCCAAACGGAAAAAAGAAAAAAGGACTTTATACACGACGATTTCTCTATAAATCCTGCTAGAATTAGTATATCAATTTCATTTGATCGTATAAGTATAAAAAAAATAAGTATTATTGACTCACCATAGAAAGTAAAGTTGCTCCGAGGGAGTAACATATCTTCCGCATTGCATGACATGATCATCAACCTATTCCTTCTTGCGTCGATCTTGTAATGCGACAATAACCTCTTAGGTGGCATCTTGAACACACCTATATTATTTAAAATCTCTTTTAACTATTGCCCATTATATGTTGAAATTAATCTTCATGGTTTTCTTATTCCTTAAAGTGGACATATCATTTTTTTTTTAAAACAAAAACAATAGTCCAAGTATTGAGGGAGACATACCATACAATATCGGCTTCAATATTTTGGCGGCCATATCCAAGAAAGTAGCCCGTAAGCTCTCACCATCTTTATCATCACCATCGATTTCTGACGACATATGATCACCGAGATCGACAAGTTCGAATTTCCCGAGAGTATTTAAATCCCGTTGATCGATTTCGTAAGGGTCGCCTCCTTCCCACAAGCAAAATAATCTCCCTCCCCACCTCAAAACGCTTGTGTTAGCAACGTTTTTCATTACCTTTGTATTTCCCACCATTTTTCCACCCTTCAGCACCGAAAACGGGCCCCGGTGCGTGAACCGCCACTCTCCGGTCGTAGGATCGTGCTCTTCGACTTGAGCTTCAGTCTCTATATATCTATCGAAAACAAAAAAATATATAAATATAGATGTCATTCGAAATGGATTTATATATATTATGGCTGCGTTTGTTGTCCATGATATGACATGATAGCATAAATAATAGGGCTTTATATTATGTTTGGTTGTTTTTCTCCGGCCCGATATTAATTCAAAATCCCTTTATTTAATCACCAAGCCTCAAATAAATAAACACGATAAAGGGAGCATGATAAGTTATATTGGGCTTATATCAGAAAATTTATCTTGGGCTTTTTGTGCTGATATTATAACCAAACGTGACCGATGTATATTATTTTAAGCACCTGGCCATGAACTCTACTTGCCCGCTAAGCCCGTCGATATCGAAAGCCCGTAAATACCCATGGCCATCTAACGGGTGAACCGTGGATCCATGGTCATCACGAAACATGCCGGGCCCGGTGAGATAATAAGTCCCCGAGGGAAAATCGTGGGGCAAAGCTCCATCGACCAAGCGTAGGGAAACGGGCCGGTCCGTCTCGGCCCGTTGGGACGTGAAGAGGGATTGGTAGTCCGAAAAGGCAGCGACGGTGTCGTCTAGTGCATTGGGGTGTTGTACCTTTTCTTGGGTGGTGGTGTTTGGAATGGTGGTGGTGGCTATTGATATGGCTCGGGGTGTTATGGTGGTGGTGTTGTGCTTCGTGGGGTTGTACGTTGGCGGTGGTAATTTGGGCTGTGGCGGCGGAGGCGGTGGTGAGGGGAGGAGATTGTGGTGGCAAGATTTGACCATCATCATGTTCTTGGGATTGGGAATGATTCTCCCTTTTCTTATGTTTAGTATGCGATTGAGGTTTTGGGATTATGTATCTATATATAATGTTTCGGGCAATATATATATATATAGAGAGAGAGAGAGAGAGAGAGAGACATATTAAGTAGACTTTAGGTAAATAGAGGAAATCGGGGTTGGAGAAAGCTTTGCTTGCATACAACACAAGTAACGACCATAATTTGTTTAGTATAATAAATTTTAATAGAGAGGAAATCGCAAGAATTGAAGTTTAGTGACTGGTTCGCAATTATTGATGCGATGGAAAATATGAGACGAGAATAGTTTTTTTTGGCGTTAATAGCTTTTACATAGTTCCACATGTTAGAAAATTAGGAAAAATATGACAATGAAAATACTTGGATTCATCGCTGGGTTTTGTGATGCTTCCTAAAGACAAAATGAATTAATTATCTTTATTCTCTAGTTCGACTTACGCAGTCATCTGTGGTACTTATCTTAATAAAATAAATCAGAAGTAAAAACAAAGGAATAAATAGTAAATATCGCATCGTTACAATATATATTCTGTGGAGATTAACGTATGGTTTGAATATTTTCTCAATTTTTTCAGATCCTGCAATTTACCTTGACTATACATAGTTATATATAAATTAATAAAATAAGAAGAATGAAACATGCAAGTACTTTTTGATTTATTTAAGAATTCCTTACCCTGAGGGAATTTCTCCGGATCAATATTCCCTCAACATGAATTTGTTGCATGGTGCATTAGTGAGTGGGTCACTATCACCAAATTGTAATTATACAAATATAATATATACATCAAATGGTGTGGGCCAATGTGTTTGATACTTTATTGCTCGTTGGAGGACAAACTATAATTCACAATGTTCGTTGTTACCTTGTAAGGGTCCTCGGCAAGAGTTTTCAATTTTATTAAGAAAAAGATTGTTTTTAACTTGCAAGTTATCTACTAGACTATGATCATTTAATACGATATATATCATCACTATTACTAATTCAAACTTGTCTCGATCAAAAGTATCGTGAGGTGCTTGCTAGATCACAATGAATGCTAACAAGAAAAAATCAAAATAAATGGTATATATAAATGAAGGCCATTGTCATGACCGTTGTAACGAATAATCGAGTTACATCGTTTATTTTAAATATGGTCACTTCTCGTATTTACCCATAGCGGATTTATTTTTGTGAATATGAAATAAGCTAAAATTTCTAGAAAACGTCGCAATAATGTCAAATGTATGTGTATGCGTGTGTGCGTCTACACATATAATTCCTCTCAATCTGTGAATTTATGTTCCCCACTTAGGCGAATTCATTGCTTTGTGATGATTATCGGAGGGTTACATCAATGCCAACTAATCTAAAAATAAAAATTGATAATTACCTTTCGTCCTATTTTGATTGACCTCGATCGAGGAAATGCTTCATATATCAACCACTTGATTTTAAAATGGAATCCTCAAGATTAACACAGTAGATTCCATCTGCCTTGTTACCATATCTAAACAACTATGATGCCTAATGATAATATAAAAATAATAATTAAAAATGTAATGAATCATTTTAGTTATCTTGATACCAACGATCACTTAAGTATTGATACTTACCATAAGATGACAAGCAAATGAGGGCATTCACATAATTGATTCCTCCACATTTGGCCGTCTAATGAGGAATCTGATGATTTCATCCTCAACTATATTGTGGGACATTATATGTACAATAATTAAATACAATTTGAATGTGACCCAATAAAATATAACATTGGAGTTTCCTATTTTAGGGTTTTGGCTTCTAATCAAAAGCACAGTTTTGGTCCTATTGAGCCGGATCTTTGAAAAGCTGTAGAGAATATTATATATATATATATATATATATGATTTAACAAATGACTTGCCATCATAGATCATTGTGAGTGATTGCTTAGCTTGACCAAATGTAAATGGAGACAAATTGACATTTTCTAGTGACAGAGTGGGATTTCCCATATTGGTTCGCTGATGGTGTAATAATTAGGTGACAAGTAGAAATATTACTATGTCGAGTAATAAATGAACATTATAACAACTGCTTCCTTTATATTTTCATTATACCTTTTATTTCCATCAATTAATAAAGAAATGTTTTGAAATACTTTTTTTTTCCAGTTTTGCTAGACAATTCTGCGGACTCATATGATATTCCGTGGGCTGACGTTATGCAGAGGAAATATTAAATATCACTTACATATGAAAAAGCTCAAACCAATTATATTATATGATGCTATTGTATATTTGACACGATGGAGGTCATTCCTTTTTGCCTCGACAAAATATGTTAATGGTCATGGGTTGCCATCATTTTGTTTAAATATATTATTACTTTCCCCCCTTTTTTTTATCAAATATAATAAGACTGTATCTTCATTATTATTTTGCCGATTGAGGTTTCATGGTTTGAAGCATTATTGCGTACGTGATTAGCCGCTCCCTATATTATTTTAATCATATTCTTTTTTTTTTCTTTTCTTGTTACCTTTTATTATTGTCGATTATTTTGAAATTCAATATTATTTAGGAAAAATATATGTAAATAATTTTTTTGATAAATACGCTTCCATCGAAATTACCGAGACTATTCCGTATAACGAAAGAAATCGAAACTCATTTTTTTTTTCATCTAGAAAGTGAACGCCATTACATTCCCCAATTAATACGTCTTTTATTCCCTACTCACTTGGAGATCAACTCAACTCCATTGGATGTTCGACAAGTCGATGAAAATTAAATTTTTTGATTACATATAAAAAATCTAAAGAAGTTGGATGGTGTTCTAAGAGGGCAATGATATCTTAATAAATATATATATATATATATATAAATATAATTTGGGCTGAGGATTTTCAGTGAGAGCCCAATATGATGAATTTAGTTACCGGTCCAATTTTCCAAACAGAGCCCAGCCCAACATGCTTAGAGTTGAGTCTGCATACGAAGTTACGAACCATCGACTACAGCCAAATTCTCAATAAACGTCCTCACGACAAACGTTTTTGTTAAACTCCCGCCACGTGTAATCCCATTTCACGACGACCGACGAGGTCATAACAGTAATTCGCCTCTTTCCGTGTGGAAAACCCCCGACACGGCGACACCGCCGCACCGCAACACCACCGCCGCTGAAGCAAAAAAACATGGACTACGAGCAGAGACTGCTCGCGGCTGCGAAGTACCTGTACGACGGAGACTCACGCGCCGCCGAAGAATCGCGTCTCGATCCTTCCCGGTTCGGAATCACGGCCTCGCTAAAACCCCACCAGCTTGAAGGCGTGGAGTGGCTCATCCGGCGATTCGAACTCGGTGCAAATGTCATCCTCGGTAAGCACATTTTATAGGTTCCACTTTCTTATATAATTTTGTTGAACCTGTAGATGTTTTTCTTATGATTGAAGTTCTTCCTTTTTTTTTTCTCTTGCAGGTGATGAGGTTAGAAACTTAGATTAATCTCTTTTCCGCAGTGGGCTTTATACAATTGTGTTCGAAGTATTTTAGAAATCACATTGCAATGGACTGTATACAATTGCGTTTCTTCCCTATGATGTTTTAGATGGGACTGGGAAAGACATTGCAGGCTATATCACTTTTGAGTTACCTAAAAGAGTGTGGGAAATCTCCGGGGCCATTTTGTGAGTCACTGAAACTCTGAGTTATTGCATTGCCATCCTCTTTTTGAGTCCTTATGTTTTTTCGTTGATTACGAATTTTCCAGTGGTGCTATGCCCTCTAAGTGTAACTGATGGTTGGGTGTCCGAATTTGCCAATTTCGCCCCGAAAATGAGACTGCTTCGTTATGTTGGAGAAAAGGAACATAGGCGTAAATTACGAAGGGAGATTCACGATCATGTTAAAGAGCTGTCATCATCTTATCATGTTAGGATTTTGTTTTTCTTTTTTGAATAATATCTTTTGTCACATTTGGTAGATATGGTATTTTTAGTGTTTCTTCTGTTACCGACAGGTCCAAGAATTTCCATTCGATGTGTTGTTAACGACGTACGACATAGCATTGATCGATCAGGACTTCCTCTGCCAAATCCCTTGGCACTATGCAATAATCGACGAGGCACAAAGGCTCAAAAACCCGTCAAGCGTATGTTGAAGAAATTAATTTTTCTCATCTCTTGTAGGAATAATTTCGAGTTTTCGGTTGATTTTATTGATTTCGGCTTGAATAGGTCTTGTATAATACGTTGATGGAGCATTTTGTGATGCCAAGAAAATTGCTGATGACTGGAACGCCTATTCAAAACAATCTCACCGAACTTTGGGCTTTGATGCACTTTTGTATGCCTTTGGTATTTGGAGCTCTCGATCGATTTCTCTCTTCTTTCAGGGAAGCTGGGGATCCTTCTTGTAAGCCTTTTCAACATCGAAAAATTTCATATTATATTGAACTAAATTCATTAGGGATGAAATACTTGAAGTTTCAGGTTCAAGTATAATGCTTATTTTCGTGTGATAATTCCCTGTTATTGAAGCTTTTATTACTATCTAACAATCCATTTTCTGAGCATCAAGATTCAGCGAAGGCAAAGGAACGACTCAAGATTTTAAAATACGTGTTGGGAGCATTCATGCTTAGGAGAACCAAATCTAAGCTCGTGGAATCAGGAACTCTTTCGCTGCCGCCTCTCACGGAAATCACCGTGTTAGTGCCTTAAACTTTAATCATTGCATTTTAATATCATTACACATCAATGCCCAAATAATGGGCATTTTAATATCATTGCATTTCAGTGCGTTACTATTATTATTTTGCTGAGTGTCACATTTTGGAATAAATTCTCGCAGGATCGCACCTATGGTTAGCCTTCAGAAGACAGTTTATATGTCCATACTAAGAAAGGAACTTCCGAAATTGCTTGCACTTGCTTCTGGTGGTTCCAATGCTCAATCGTTGCATAATATTGTAAGCTTGACTTTTTTCTTCCCAAAAATCAGGCTCCACTGTGGTGCCAGTATTGAATGCTTACTCATCGTGCTTAAATCATCTTCAGGTAATTCAGCTGCGTAAAGCATGTAGCCACCCTTATCTTTTCCCGGGAATCGAGCCCGAGCCATATCAGGAAGGCGAGCACCTGGTTCAGGTATTGACTACTCAAATCAATATCTCAATGAGTATCTTCTTGTGAAATTAATCAAAATATTATGCCTACACTACCCATCTAAAGTATTTAGTTTTAGCATAAAGTTACAATGAGTTCAAAAGTTAAAATTGGTAAAAGTTTTAGTAACTCAGTGTGTACACTTCAGGCCAGTGGGAAACTTCTAATATTGGATCAGCTACTTCAGAAGCTGCAAGGCAATGGCCATCGTGTTCTTTTGTTTGCCCAAATGACTCATACGCTCGATATTCTACAGGTAACATCACTACTTGACACAAAAAAAAATAAAATTAAAGTATTTACCATCTGATAAGTGATGCAAGTAACATGCATGAGTAAGTGCAGGACTTTTTAGAACTCAGGAAATATACTTACGAGCGCCTCGATGGCTCGATTCGTGCGGAGGAGCGTTTTGCTGCAATCAGAAGTTTCAGCGAAAAGCATGCAAAGAAAGATGATGATGATGATGATGATGATGATTTGGTCTCTAAGCAGCTGAGCCCGTTTGTCTTTTTGATCTCCACTAGGGCCGGTGGAGTTGGATTGAATCTCGTGGCTGCTGACACGGTGTGAAAACTTTTATTTATTTATTTATTTTATATCATTGCAAAATAATATATCTTTTTTTTTCAACTCTGGAAGGTCATATTTTATGAGCAAGATTGGAATCCCCAAGTGGATAAACAGGCTCTGCAACGAGCACACAGAATCGGTCAAACGAATCACGTTTTATCCATTAATTTGGTCTCCAAACATTCCATTGAGGAGGTAAAACAATAATGCTTTCTCGGGTTCCATATATTCAGTAGCTCACCGTTGCATGTAATTTAGGTTATTATGCGTCGGGCAAATAGGAAGCTGCAGCTGAGTCACGACGTAATAGGGGACGATGATACTTTGGATCCCAAGGGAAGTGGTGACCTTAACACAGCTGAAGCAGGTGATTTGAAGTCTGTAATATTTGCACTGCACATGTTCGATCCCGCAGAATTGGGCACCGAAAAATCAGACAATCAACCGAACGTGTCTGAAATGAACGATATGATCGAGAAGGTTATCGCATCACGCCGTGAGTTGCAATTAGATTCTTCAAATGATACGAGATTCGAGATCAATCCCGTGGATTTGAAGAGCGGCCATGATTTAATCCTCAAAGAGACGAATGATTACAATGCTTTCGATCCCGGAGTTGACGAGGCTTCATACGTTTCGTGGGTTGAGAAGTTTAAGCAAGCAGCAACCGAAGATGATGAGAAAACAGCTGAATTGGAGAATAAGAAAGAGTCTATTTATGACAGGCACAAAAAAGCTGAAGAGGCTCGAAAAAAGGCAGAGGCGAAAAAACTGGCTAAATGGGAAGCTTGTGGCTATCGTTCGTTATCCGTTGGCCTTCGTGTTGCACCGGAAAATCAGGGATCGATTTCTGATTCTGGGTCGGTTCATTTTGTTTACGGGGACTGCACAAATACCAGAGCGGTGGCTCCTTCTGAACCTACTATCATATTCAGGTGGCTTATATACCTTTTCAATTATCCCATGATTTTATTTGCACGCGTACTCTTTAGTTTTCAAAAGACAAAACAGCTATGTTCTTACTGACGGATAGAATTAGTGTAAAGATGATTTAAGTTCGTTAATGATT
This sequence comes from Linderniella brevidens, assembly GCA_004919715.1. Classification (NCBI taxonomy): domain Eukaryota; kingdom Viridiplantae; phylum Streptophyta; class Magnoliopsida; order Lamiales; family Linderniaceae; genus Linderniella; species Linderniella brevidens. The sequence continues at coordinate 3,120,693 of SWDC01000146.1, forward strand.
ATTAGGTCTTATGTTATATTTTGTTCATTCATGAGGACTTCTTTTTGTACATCGTTGGCAGTTGTGTCGACGATTCTGGAAATTGGGGCCACGGGGGCATGTTCGATGCATTAGCTAGAATCTCAGACGTCATCCCTCGGTCCTACGAACGAGCTTCGGAAATGGGGGATCTCAATATGGGTGATCTTCATCTCATAAAGATAACAGGTTAGTTACCACCACAAGTCTCCAATCCACGTTCTTTCCTTCCCAGAGACATGGAGGATGATAAACCTCAGATAGCCAAATTTGGAACTATTATCTGTTTTTTTTTTTTTTTTATCTCTAATGTGTTAATATATCACTTGGCAATATTCAAGAAAAATGTCAATGAGGTCTTTGCCTAGTGATCAAGGCAGGAATTACCGGGGAGATGCCACATGATTGATTCTTCCTGCCAACATTTCCTTAAGTGAGCCTTTCCTACACGGGCATGTACTGTACTAGTGTGGCTGAACTGAACCCGATTGACGTGGTTTGCAGGTTACTGCACTGAACCCCGGTGGTTTCCCTGGTCCCCCGGGCTAGGGTTTCCCGGGTGACCCATAAGTGAAATGTCAATTGTTCTTTGCTTGAACATTCTTTACGTATTTAGAGCAAGCATAAGCACTTTTTTTCATTACGGGTTTTGCCTTTTCGAATCACCCTTCAATGGCTATCTGCAGAGGACAATGATGAACAGAGTAGTCAGAGTCAGAGTAACCCTCCTCAGTGGGTCGGTTTAGCCGTCGTGCAGTCGTACAATCCGAGGCGTAAAGTCCCGAGAAGTAGCATCTCCGTTTCTGACCTGGAAATTTGCATTGCGAAAGCAGCTTCCGTGGCTTCCCAATATTCCGGTACGATTTTTTTTTTTTTCTTTTTTGATGCTCTCTAAGATTCAACTGAATAGTACTCATTTCTGATGGACTTGGTTTAAAATGGTTTTTTCTGGTCAATTAGGGCTGGAAATCGAATTATGGGGCTTATAAGATTCTCCATCGAAATCAGAAAATACTTGCTTGTGATTTATTCCACAAATAGTGAAAACTTCATCTACCACATTTATTTCGCAGCCTCTATTCACATGCCAAGGATTAATTTTCAAAGCGGATCTGATCGTTCGGAGTGGTACTGCGTGGAGCGCCTCTTGCGCAAATACGCGGCCACCAATGGCGTAAATATATATGTGTAAGCCTCTCTCTCTCTCTCCCTCTCCCTCTCCCTCTCTCTATGTCTCTCTCTCTCCCGTGTTGTCTGTATGATACATACGTATTGCTACTTTCTTAACAGATATTATTACCGACGATCTTCTACATGAAGAATATGATGGCTAAAGGATCAATTCTTGAAAGGCTTATCACTATGTCGTTAGAAGAATTCAAACAATGTACAGGTAAAGTTTTTGTCTGTTTGATTTGATCCGACGTTTGTTTGTTCTCTCTATCCTCAGGAGCCGAGTACTTTTACAGTTTTAAGTAGAAAAAAGTATTTATTTAGTCTCCATTTATAGCAAGAAGAAATAAATAATCACACTTTCTAGCCCTTGAAATAAAATAAAAAGAAATCAACTAATCTTCTTCACAAAGACGTGATGGAATTATCAAATGGCAACATGCTGCTCGTTACTCAGCACCAAGAAGCCTCCAACACCACACTTGGAACCTATTTATATGCTACCATATTTCCCTTGAATCTCTACGCTCAAAACAAATATTCCAACAAGTCATAGTGATTTAATTAAAAAAAAATGTCACAAATCAATTTCAAGAACGGCGAGGCTAAGCACCCGAGGCGTATTGCGAATCCGGGAAAGGCCACGATACTCGCCATCGGGAAAGCCTTCCCGAGGCAGTTGGTGCCCCAAGACCGCCTGGTCGAAGGGTATATTCGCGACACCAAGTGCGACGATTTGGCTATTAAGGAGAAGCTAGAGAGATTATGTAAGTAACTCAATTTTCATAATAATATCTTTATATATATATAGGGCCGGTTTTTTAATTTTTGTCGCCCTGTTCTTGTAACAAAGTTTGGTCCCCAAGCATAAATGTTGACCATAAATAGGCATGTGTATGTGATATTGAGCCCTAAAAATTTCGCCCTAGAAATATGTGGTTATGTGCAATAGAGCAGGATGCGCAGCCTTAAATTCGATCCTGATAAATATTATTGAACGATAGAACAACCTCATATTTACCGCGGATGATTTTTCACCTTAGACTCCATTTCATGCATTGCCCTTACAATGTAAAACCCAGAACCGCAATTCTCCTGCATAACACAGTGCATGATGATATCCACACTAGTAAATCATTTCTGTTACAGTCCCACGAAATCTCTCTTTCTATAAGATCCTTCTCGAAAACAAAAACTGAAAATCAACTCTCCAACGCAGGCAAGACCACGACGGTGAAAACCCGGTACACCGTCATGTCCAAGGAGATCCTCGACCGTCACCCTGAGCTAGCCACCGAGGGCACCCCAACGATCAAGCAGCGGCTCGACATCGCGAACCCCGCGGTCCTCGAGATGGCTGCCGAGGCGAGCCGTGCCTGCCTCGCCGAGTGGGGCCGGCCCGCCTCCGACATCACCCACGTGGTCTACGTCTCCTCCAGCGAGCTCCGCCTCCCGGGAGGCGACCTCCACCTCGCCGCCGAGCTCGGGCTCCGCAGCGACGTGGGCCGCGTGATGCTCTACTTCCTCGGCTGCTACGGAGGGGTCACGGGCCTCCGCGTGGCCAAGGACATCGCCGAGAACAACCCGGGGAGCCGTGTCCTCCTCGCCACCTCCGAGACCACCATACTCGGGTTCCGCCCGCCCAACCCGACCCGCCCGTACGACCTGGTCGGGGCGGCCCTGTTCGGGGACGGGGCGGCCGCGGCGGTGGTCGGGGCGGATCCGGTCCCGGACCGGGAGAGCCCGTTCTTGGAGCTGAACCACGCGGTGCAGCAGTTTCTGCCCGGGACGAGCGAGGTGATCGACGGGCAGGTCTCGGAGGAGGGGATCTACTTCAGGCTCGGGAGGGACCTGCCCCAGAGGATCGAGGACAACATCGAGGGGTTCTGCAGGGGGATTATGGGCCGGGCCGGGCTCGTGGATTTCAACGAGATGTTCTGGGCGGTTCACCCAGGGGGGCCCGCGATACTGAACCGGCTCGAGAGCAGGCTCGGGCTCGGGAATGAGAAGTTGGAGTGCAGCAGGAGGGCTTTGATGGACTATGGGAATGTGAGTAGTAATACTATATTTTATGTGTTGGAGTATATGAGGGAGGAGATGAAGGGGAAGGGAGGCGGCGGCGAGGAGTGGGGATTGGGCTTGGCTTTTGGCCCGGGGATCACTTTCGAAGGGATTCTTCTTAGGTGGCTCTTCTGAGAGAGAGGCGACGTAGGGTTATGTGTTGTTATATGCGTGCGTGGTTTTATGTTTGTGCTAAATTTGGATTTTTAACTTTTTATGTTGTGATCTGAGAAATGAAAGGAATTGTAGTCTTGTTTAATTTCAAAATGTTGGGGTTGTCTCTTTATATTAGAGAAAGAAAAAAGTGAAAAATAGAAATGGGATTTATTGGTGCTTTGAATGCTTCATCATACAAATTTGTGATGTTATAATTGGAACAAAAATGGTACTTCTATATGACATAATAGTTACTGTAGTATGATAACGTTTGTATATAGCATAAATATTTTAGTGTGAAAATTGAATATCTGTAGGTGTGTAGAATTTAATTTAGTACCTCAACTCTAATTACTGTTTCACCTCTCTATTTAGTGTAAATAGCATATAACTCACATGTGGTTTGAAAAATAAGCATCAAAACTCTTATGATTTGGAAGTAACATAAATTCCTTTCTTGTCATTTTCACTCCATAATTAGGGGTACAATGCTATTTTTTTAAAAACACAGGGGGTAAATGACTAAGTTTTAGGCAACACATGGATAGATGGCTAAGATTTAAACAACAGTAGGGATATAGTGCTAAGTTTTAGATAGCACAATTGAGTTTCACGTAATAAAAAAAACATAGGGTAGTTATGTGCATTTCAGTATAACCACATGTGGGTATTGCAGAATTTACCCCTCTATTTATTTAATTTATGTTATTACCATATTACCATTTTTACTATTATTATTATTATTATTATATCCTCTTAAATCAATTTTCTTTCTATATACTTAAAATAATACATAATTAAACCTTTTTTTTCACCTCGTACATATTTTAAACTTTAATTTATAATTTCAACCCTTTAAAAAAAAAAAACCCTACCCCAATAGCGTCATAATTCATAAAAATGTATAGCTGATTGCGTCATAATGCCGACCATGAGACGTGAAACTGATGTCAACCGTAAACGGTGTCGTATGGGCTGTTTAGGCGGTGCCAGATCCCTCGTAAAATTGTGGAACTTTCTTCCTTCAAATTGAGGAGTCCATCGTCACGATGTCTTAGCAATCAAGATTAAGCATTGGTTCTGCATTCCTCACGCTATTCTCAAGCTCCTGCAGCACATTGATTCTTTGCGCAAAATTGGGGGTTTTATTCGATTCGATAGTTCGCGCCCAATTAATGGATGCCAGAGACTCCGACAGAGAAGGATCCAGCCGGCCGATTATGGTGATTTTAGTTTATACTTTCCCTCATCGCGGTTGTGCGATCCTGCCTCAGTTGTGATTGATCGAGTTCTTGATTTTTTTTTTTCTAAATTTGATTATTTTGTGGTTATGCCTGAAAAGGGTAATAGGAGCTCGATGGGGGACGATCGTCCTGGTGTACCACAGCTCTTCACATCAATGCCAGCTTTGAACGACGCTGCTTCGTATATCGCGGAGACAACTTCGATCTTCACTCGTTGCTTTACCGACATTACAAGTAACCTTTATATGTTTTATCTTGATGTGGTTCTCGGGCTTTGTGGATTCTTAATTTTGGTGGTACTCTGTAAAAACAAATGATGTGGATGGATTTCTAGTACCAAATACTATCGTGTATTCTCTATTCCATTGTTCTCGGCATTTTTATCTCTATTTCATTGAATCGAACTCTGTGGCTTGAATAGCACATATCATAGTCATGCTGAGGCCTAGCATTTAGTGGGGGAAATTGAGTTGTTCAATTAACTGCTTTAGTTTCTAATATTATCATGATATAGAAACATTATTTTTCAACTATGGTCGGTGTATTTCTTGATGTTTTCTGGTATTGCGTAGATTTGATAAAATCGGATGCATTTACTTTGGGCACAAATGATTGTTTCTACAGGACCTGCATCTACAGAGGGTGATGGTGAAGAAATGCTGGCCTTGGTTTCTGAAGAAGCCAGACCTCTCATGAACAACATTAATGCATCTTCAGGTTTTAATGTTTCAGTTTCTTCAGGATCAGCCGATACTAGATTTTCTGCTCCCGTAGTACCTACCGGAATAACACGGGAACGACCCGGAGAACCATCTCAAACCTCCACTGCGATTGTAGCCGCCAACCCAAATGGGGTTTCCCTTTTTCAAGGGTACAATTTTCGCATTTGCAATATCGATTCGTTGGTTTTTTAATTGAAAAGGAGGAAAAAAGAGGATAATGGAATTGACTATATGTCTGTTGTTTCTTGACTGTCACTCCGTACTTTTTCTTTTCATAAGAAGCCGTTATGTAATCAGATTATATCTCTTATATTCATTTTTTCCATCTGTTTCACTCTATGACTAGCCTCATGGAAAGGGTAAGGAAGACGGTTCGCGGGTCAGCCGACGATATCGGATGGCTCCAACGAGCTCCTGATTTGCCTCCTGTTGAAGATGGCACTGAAAGATTTACTGAGATACTGGACGATATAAGGTGTTTAATTTGATGATAATTATCCTCTTCTTCGACTATTTATACTTTCAATTTGAAAACTAATGTTTTCTTTATATCTTGTCTACTTCAGGCATGGTCTGCACTATCTGCCCAAAACCATGGTTTACTTGTTGGTCCCAGGTACCCTTTTAACATGAATACAGCGTTAGAGTTATCTCTCTGTTGACCACATCAATGTACAAGAAAACTTTTTTATGGTTGATTCGTTATGTTGTGCATCTCATGAATCTCTCTATGCTATCGAAGCCTATAGTGACGATTTCAAATGGCAGCAGTCTTATGATGATACTGCATATTCCGTAGTCACATGCATATGTTATTGAAATCAGTGGCTATAGTGGACATATATTAACATATATAGTTTTATTGAATATTCCTTCGTTTTCCATGTATTGGCTTCAGGACTTTTCAGCAATCACGGACCTCTTTATTTCGTGGACATAAAATCGAAGTTTTCCAAGATGGGCCTAACGTGTCACATAGCAAAAATTCACAGCGAGGTAAATCCCAGATTATTTTTCCTCTGTCCTTTTTTCCAAAACACTTTTTATGCCATCTTCCTCCAGTAATCAATCATCTCGAATTTTTAGGCATCGGTCGAAAAAAATGCAAGAGAGATAAAAGACTACATCGAAGAAATCTACTGGGGAGCCAACAAACGCGTCTTGTTGCTGGGCCACAGCAAAGGTGGGATCGATTCCGCTGCGGCTCTATCCATGTACTGGGACGAACTCAAGGAGAAAGTAGCCGGGCTAGCGTTCGCTCAGAGCCCGTACGGCGGAAGCCCAATAGCTTCGGATATTCTACGCGAAGGACAGCTCGGGGATTACGTCAATATCCGCAAGCTCATGGAAATCCTCATCTGTAAAGTCATCAAGGTACCATCATTGCCCGTCTATAAAAATCCCGAGCCTCCTTTCTATGATTTGTGATGTGATGGGGTGTTCTGAAAAATGATCTTTGATTCAGCCAACTTTTAAAAACTAGCCTAATAGATCACTTTTTTGAGTCAGCCTCCAATTTTAAGGGTTTTTTTTTTGTCATTTTCCATGATAGCCTCGTCAATATAAGGGGTCCCCATCATGGGTTAAGGGTCCCTGAGTTCAGGGGGACCCCTTATATACCACGGGTCCCCAACACGGTTTAAGTCGGCATTTTCTCCGGCGTCAAATTCCGGACTGAAATTAGATTTCTGGGTTAATTGTCCTAAAATTGCTTTAACATGATTCTTCACGGGACCAAAATTGCTACCTTTAACTTGACGGGACTAAAATTGCTTTAATTTTGGTACTTACGGGACTAAAATTGCCACCCTTAACTTAACGGGGACTAAAAATGGCACCCCATCAAAGATACGGGACTAAAAATATATCTAAGCTCCGCTCTTAACATATATGTTTCTACGTGGGGCCCAATTAGTAAGGGTAAATTAGACATTTTACACTTGGAGGCAAATTTTTTTTTCAAAAAAAATCGTCGGTCCATTTTCCTAATTCGATCCAAATGTTTTTTTTCCTTTCAAACGCGAACTCTTTATCGTAGGGCGACATGCAAGCCCTTGAAGACCTAACGTACGAGAGGAGGAAAGAATTCTTGAGAAAATACAAGCTGCCCCGCGAGCTCCCTATCGTTTCCCTCCACACCGAGGCGGGAATCTCTCCGTCGGTGTTGGCCACGCTGTCCCACGTGGCCCACGCGGAGCTTCCCGGGCTGGCCGCGGGTCAGCCCACGACCCTGCCCGTGGTGATCCCCCTCGGTGCTGCAATGGCCGCGTGTGCACAGCTGCTGCAGATAAGGTACGGGGAGAAGAGCGACGGCTTGGTGACGTGTCGGGACGCGGAGGTCCCGGGCTCGGTGGTGGTTAGGCCCAAGAGGAAGCTGGACCACGCGTGGATGGTTTATTCGTCTCTGAATGATGACTCGACCGAGGCGGGCCCCGCGCAGGTGTGTGAGGCTCTCTTGACTCTGCTTGTTGAGGTTGGGCAGAAGAAGAGGCGTGATGATGCTGACAAGGATGAGTGAAGGACATTTTTTTAAGTTTTTTTTTTTTTTTGAAAAAAAAGTTACATATTCTCGTATTTTGTAGTTTTAGGCTGTTGTAATAAAAATGATCGAAGTATTATTTTGTTTCTTCTGTAGTCGTTTGTAAGAATTTATTATGTACACTGGTTAGACTTGAACGTTGATTTTGTTTATCATCACAAAAAACAACTCAAATAACTAAAATAAATTCGTGTTTGGGGTGACACAGTGAATAGGCCTGTGGATTTTTAAATTTGAAGCCCCGGTGATCTAATATCACTAGTGACTTTAACTCAAGGTTGTCAGAATCGAACCGGCCGGTTCCAACCGGAGAACCGCGAACCGGTCGGAATTCCGGTTCTGGTCCGGTCCGGTTCAGTTTTATTTTAAAAAAAAATCGAAAAAAAAGGAATAACAACAAAAAAGATATAAAAAAGATTAAATATATTTTGGGCATAGTGGTTAGTGGTTTAGACTTATTTTCTTAAGGTTGTGGGTTCAAATCATTTTTAGTGCATATTAAAATTTATTTTTAATTAATTTTTGACACCTCATTTTACATTTAATTTTTTATCTCCCCAATTTTACAAGTTAAACTCTTGAAACCTCATTTTACAATTATTTTATTGATATATTCATAAAACATAATTTTAGTATATTTAGAGGCACCGGTTTTATGCCGATTTTAGTCCGGTTAAACCAGTAAACCTTAAACCACTAAAATCTCCGATTCGGTTAAAAAATTCGGTTCAAAACCATACTTTAACTATCGCATTACGTGGAGAGTGGAATTTGCACCTAGTCCCAAAAATCTAATTAACTAAAAGCCCTTAGTCATTCAATATTGGTGGTAGATTACCAAATAGGCTAGTAAAAGTCTTATATATCACCGAAGCCATTTAGTCTTTTCGATAGCTAGTATATAAAGTTATACTCCGAAAAAAATATTCATTGGGTAGAGTTGTCACCAAAGGGATGACCTATCAGTTGGGCTTGTGGATTTTCATTCTAGAAGTCTCAGGTTCGAATCCCGCCGAGACCTTTGACTGTTGTTGATGGGTGAATAATAAATAGGACATTGACACCTGACCCCGAGGATTACTCTCGTCGATTGAGTGAATATACACTGGGTTTGATAAAAATAAAAATTGTGTAGAGAGTTAGTTATAAGCAAGTTCATAATGTTCCCATGAATTTAATGTGAGGTGTACATGGATTACCTCTTGCATGGGATATGACAATCCAGCAAGTTTTTGTAATTTTGGATGAGAGACAAACACGTCGTCAAAGATGATTAATTTTCGTACCAGAAAATATAACATATATATATATTATATATATATTACATCTCTAGTTTCAATGATGCAGCAGGTATTTTACTTTTTATTTTTTTCTTTATTTATAGCATTCGTTAGTTACCATTAGGTTGAAACACGATGGTCCCTATTTACTTTTCAACCAGAAACCAATGTTTTTAAATTCTTGATGATACATATCACGAGAGCCCACTCATCAGTACCTTTGATAATTAAATAGCGTACTAATATATATATATATATAAGTATGGTCGAAATCAATTAGAGCAACATCACACCGGAAGATTAATAGTTTGTTCTTATTCTGAAATCAATGGGCACACAGTCTGTGTGTGTGTGTGTGTGAAAGTAACATCTTACCAACACTTCCCATTTATCGTACGGTCCTTTGTTCCCTCGGAATAAACGGTTGCAATTGAATCTCCCAACTGTCTCGTTAACGTTACAAATGGATGGTAACTACATTACATGCATGCTTTTTTGAGATGTATATTAAATTTAATTAATTTTAATTTCTATATGTTTCTTCAATCATTGGAGTACGGACATTTCGTAAGGACTTTGGACTGTAATTTGAGGTTGGTCGGGTGCATCCATAGTTGTTTTATGACAAGAGCTCATTTGTTATTTAATTTTTGAATCGGACTAATCGAACCATTTGACGAGACGTATGATGATTCTTCAATATCTTTAGAACAAACAAACAAATTAATTGCGTGTGGTTGCCCGTTTAATCTGATGTAGTTATTTAACTTCTTTTTTTTTCTTTTTCGGATGGATAGTTATTTAACTTTTTGCATGTTGGTATCCATCCAATACGTTGGTATGAAGAAATTAATTAATTGAGCTTAAGATTAATTTAATATTTAGAAGCCCAGTTACTCATCAAACCTTGATGATGGACGTATTAATGGTTGTTATTTTTATTGGACTAGACCACCTCTTTTTTATGTTATTTACTACTACCTCCGAAAATACACATATTTTAATTAATTGTGCTTTTATTTAAGATGTGTAAAATTGGAAAAATTTCTAATATTTGTATTGGAATTGAGAAAACGACATGTATTAAAAAACAAATAAAAAACTAAAACGACATGTATATAAAATCAGAGGGAGTATAAGTGTTTTTTGTAGTATTATAAATAAACTCTTATTTAGTGTTGTAGATGAGACGAGCTCAACTTATTTTCTGGGCACGAGCCCATATATGAGTTTCAAGCTCGTTGAGCTTTTTTGTTCCGGTTCGAGTTCGAACTCAGTTAGAATTATTATAAAATTTCAAAATTAAAATAAATCCAAGATTATCGTGGGCTTTCAATCACTCATGAGTGAATCGATGAGGCTTATTGAGCTCGGGGGCCTACAAACATGCTCACAAAATCACTCTTTAAGTTAAAATCTTATAGAAGTACACGAGATTTCATCGTCTTCCCTGGATAAAATAAATCGTGTCGACTATCAATACAATAATTCTAATGGCTTGATTCATTGATGTAGTTGATAAAGATCCGCAACACAATAATAACTCGAGTGCGTCTTTTCAACATATAAGTAGAAAACATTAATAAATGAGGGTAACGGTATAAATTTACCCATCCTTTGAGTTTAGGCTAAAATGAATTATTGGCATTTACTAACAGTGTTCAATTTAAATCACAAGTATTATTTTATCATGTCACGTGTGGGTATGTGTAGTATGTGGCAGTTTCCTCAATCAATTACTTCAAATAATTCGATGCATAACGGTAAAGAATGATGTGACAATTTGGAATTATCTTAGACCAACCAATACAATTACACTACACAAATATATATACAGACTACAGATATAATATAAATATATAAAACAAAAAAACAGCTGTGTCAAATTTGGAAAAGATAAGAAAACAATCGAATTAGCCCAAAGACAGTAACAGTAGAACAAAAATGAAATCATATTTTAACGGAAAAATATACCGATCGAGATATACTTAATTGGTGATCCGCTGTTTTGCCTATAAAGTTAAGCAAAGAATATTAATATAGACATACAATAAAGACAACATGCAAATAAAGGAAGAGGAATTTACTAATTGCATTTAGATAAATAAAAAGCACTTGATGATGCATTTCTTTCCAACTTAAAAGAATGAGAACATTGATCTCCTTTCGTCTTTCTTTATTTCTTTTTCTCTTTTTTTTTTCCTTATTTCCTTTCATTTACAACTGTAATGAATTTCCTCGTTATAGTCGCTCGCCCTAATTGTTACCAAAAGGTTACTTCATGATGGGAGATTTTGGAGACGCAGTGTTGCTTATCTAAAACCAGAGTGGGAGACAGCAAATTCATTACATTATAACGAGCATCCATAAATAGTATATATATCATGATTTACGAGTCAAATGAGTTGAAAGGTCCAAAAAGCCCTTCCCAAGAATCTTGATTATATCATATTTAACAAATTAATAATCCGATTCCTCTTCCCACATACACAAATCGCCACATATATAAGCTTATAGAAAAAATAAATATCCAAACTTTTATTTACTTGCACGACCTATAACTAAATTCCTAACATTGTAACTAAATAATTATAAGATCAACCATCGATCAAGCATAACACAACCAACACGCTTCACATTTCCTTTTGCAGATTCTGATTCTTTTTAAAAAAAAAAATTAAGAAATTATAGAAAACTGAGAGTTACCGGTAAAGAATATATTATAGCAAGCGCTACTCACACTCCCACGAAAACGGATCTTCAACAGCCATTAATTGCCAAGAAGTAGAAGAATAATAACAAAAAGAATAATGATCCACCCGATTGAGGGGCAAATCGGGCAAATCAAACACGGCATCATCGCAAAAGCTCAAAGATTCTTGATTCACCACAGCCAACTCCGTCGAAGACTGCGAATTCTCAAGCTCGGCCCCAGCTTGAGCCGCCGCTATTGCGGCCGCCGCCTGAATGTCCTTAGCCGAGGAGGAGGCGGGTCGGGGCAGCTGGTGGGCCAGGTGGGGGAAATTGAGGTAGGCCGACGAGCCCTTGATGGCTAGAGCCGCCACGTCGTGGGCTCGAGCAGCCATTTCAGCAGTTGCGTAGGTCCCGAGCCATATCCTCGACTTCTTCTTGGGCTCACGGATCTCGCACACCCATTTGCCCCAGCTTCGTTTTCTCACGCCGCGGTAGGTGTGGCGGCGGCGGTGGTGGTTGCTACCGTCGGAGGTTTGCTGCTCGTTGCCGGCTTTGAGGCCTTTGCCTGATTTCTTGGAGGGTTTTTGGGGTTTTTTGGAATGTTGTTTCTCGTGATCTTTGGCGGTGGCGACGGCGTATTCTGCTGTGTTGGTCGGAGGAGATGATGAGGTTGATGTGGTGGAAGAATCCGGAGAGGATGATGCGGTGGTGGTTGTGGCGGTGGTGGCGGTGGAGGAAGAGGAATTTGGGTTTTGAGTCAGATTCCCAAGGACGATCTTTGCTTCCATGAGAAGGTGTCTTTAGTGTGGTGTTGTGGTAATAGATTTTTAGCTATTCGAAGGAATCTGAAAATGATGCTAAGATGTAGAGTAGGGAGGAGTTGGGGGGTTTTATAAGATTCTTTATTTATTTATTTATTAGTAAAATATTGGAAAAGAAAAAGGGAGTCGCAGTATACTTAGCCAACATATGTAACAATCTTCACCATGTGGAGCCTTTTGTTTTTGGGTATAAATAGCGTAAGATTTAGATTTTTATTTCTTTCTTTTTTTTCTCCAACATTTTTCGACTTCACAGAAGGATTAACATTTGAAACTTTATCATTACACTATTCACTTGGTCCCTTTTAGTTGTGATGAGTTAGGGATTTTTACACATGATGTAATTAATTATATATTATTTTTTATGGCAAGCAATATAAGTGCATGTGTGTGTCATTCCTGGGAATTTATTTATGGGACCATTCTTTTAAATTTTGCACAATTATTATTATTTTGGCCTTCGTGCATTTATTTCGATATGATTTCTGTAATATGGTTTGTGCAAAGATCAAAAACCAAGTGTGAAATATTATATGTGTGTGTGTGTATGAGAATGAAATTTGTAATAGTTGAATATAGAAATGTCTCATGTCGTCATGACTCTGTGAGATCATAAACCCAATTTTGTCACAATGCGGTGATTATTATTATTATTATTTCACATGAATTCTGTTAGTATTCATTTTATTTAGAATTGCACATCACAGCACCGAATACAATGAATGCTATAACGGCTCCCATGTCATTGTTTGACCATAAAATGTGATTTGGTGAATTGAAATCTACTATTCGTTTTTTCCTAAATAAATATGTCGCCATCAACGCTATCTGGCTTTTGGATATTCACTCGCATTCGACCAAATTATATATTGGAGGCAATAATTTCTATTAAATACTTTTACATATCTAGCGAATAATATTATAAATTAAAATGCCTCGATTATATAAATGATTCCACGGTGTTTTGATAACATTTGCGGATCTTGGGAAAATAAAGTGAAAATATTGAAATTTTATACTGTGATACACATGGGTCACATGAAAAGTGGGTCCTTTCCAAAATTTTATTGCATTTATTAATTTATTTATTACCTGTAATGCGCATAATTTTAGGGTGTAGGGAATTAGGAATGACAGCAGCAGTGATTTCATTTCATTAAACAAAGTTCGATGTTTTGTCCGCTTACTGAGGGTAAAAGGGTCTTCGATTATATCAAGTAATTGATTGATTTTACTTTATTACAACTAACTAATATTCTCGTTATCGCCGTGATCGGTTAGTATAGAAAGAATATTTATTATTTCGAATTTTCTTTACTTGATGCGTCGATGGTTCTTGATTTTCGCATACGAAATACATTTTGTAATTTTGTAAGTTAACCTCACAATTAATAAAAAATTATAAATAATACGTCAAATGACATTCTGATCTAACGTGTTGAAATTAAGGGTTTCATAATCGATAAAATGGCGGTATTACTATCAATTAGCAAATGTGATATTATAAATTCCCATGTATTCGATCAATCAATCAATTCATTTAGAAAAAACTAATTAAAAATCATTAGAAAAAATACAAAAAAAAAAAATCAGACTACAAAAATTAAAGGCGTTTGCACGTAATATGGATAGCATTTCGTTCGAAATCGAAAATATATATATATCAACGTAAAAACAAACAAATATATTTCATTACAAAATGCATCATCATCAGTTCATACATTTCACAACCCCTAAAAGTTACTACACACAGCTTCATCACTACACCACGGAAAAAAAAAAAGAACAAAAAAAGCTCACGAATAAAAAATTCAGGGCCATTTCGAAGGGCTCGGGAGCAATTCGAGGGGACGAAAAGCATCGATTGTCATCGGGATATCGTCGATGCAAATATCGGGCTGAGCAGGAGCAGCCACATTATTACTACCACCGAGATGATTATTATTATCATCGCATGAAGGAAACTGCATCATCATCATCATCCTTTCGAATTGGCAGAACCTATTATTAGTACTACCAAAAAAGCCCCAGAAACTCGGGTCTCCGAGGTTAGGAAACAAATCTTGGCATTCTAAAGGTAATGAAAACTCCGGTAATGAGAGTTTTTCCTCAAAGGAGGAGCAGTGAAGAAGAGAGCTCTGGTAAAACATCTCGGGTACAGTATTAAGAGCTTCTGCTGAATCGAGTTGTTTCACGGGCTTTTCTCGTGTAGATGAGCAGCTGCTGCTGATGATGATCTCTGGAGCCTGGGAAAAAGAAGACAAAGATCATTATGTTTTATGTTTGGAATTTTCGATTTGAACGCATACAAAGATATATTATTACCAGGGAAGCTTCTGGGGAATTTGCTTTGTTGGATGATGATGATGGCTTGGGTTTTTTGTGGAGACTTCTCTGGAGCCTTTTTCGCCTGCTGCTCCATAAGTTCTTGACGTCGTTATCGGTTCTTCCGGGTAAGTATTTGGCGATTTGTGCCCATTTGTTTCCGAGCTTTGCTTGAAGATCTATTACTTTTTTCTCCTCTTCGGCAGAAAACTTCACACTGTTGAGAGAGAGAGAGAGAGAGAGAGAGAGGGAGATCAATGAAGGGGTAGAGTTGGGAGAATGTGGAAAGCCCAGGAAGCACAGAGATGGGAACAAAACATTAAACGCACAAACACGCACAAATTGGTGAACAGAAGCAAGAAAGAAAGCAACTTTAACACAATTTCGAGCAGGAAATACAGAACAAAAGATACCTAAGGCAGGGATTCATCGACGACGTACAATTAGAGCAGCAGAATTCAAAAACCAAAGACCGAAGCAAAACAATTAATTAGAAACGATTTCGCTTACTTTCTCAATCCAGGCCTGAGTTTATTGACCCAGCGAAGGCGGCAGGACTTTCCGGTTCTCTTCAACAGCCCTTTGGATCGAAGGGAGCTCCAATCTGTGGGCCCATACTTCCTCACGTGGTTCAACAGCACTTCGTCTTCTTCTGCCTTCCACTGCCCTTTCCTGATATCATCATCATCATCGTCCCCATTTGAATCGAACCCTAATTTCCTCCTCATCCTCTTGTCCGTGTTCTACAAAGCTAATCGCTGTAATTCGAAGAACTTCGGTGAGATTAAAGATATCAAAATCGTGCGAGAGAGAACGTGTTTCGGAGATTTTGATCTGTCTGAGGAGAATGTGGGTAAGTGACTGTTGTGAGTGATGGCGGTTATCGCTCGCACACGATAACAAATTCAAAATTAGTTCTCAGAGATTTCCGGAGGGAATATGTTTGGTGATGGGCCTCTGTAAAATGGGCCTAAATATTGATAAAAGGCCCCATATGAGTCCACTATATAATGGGCCGCTGTAGAAATAAATGTATACCTTACCTTCATTAATGTAGTTGTTGAGCTTTTTGTCCGAGGAAGATGGATTCACAACACCAAAAGCCAAAATGGAAGATGGAAAAGAGCCAAAACCTTTGAGTGATGTCAATGGGATTAAATTTGTTTTTTTTTTTATTATTATTATTGTCACCAAACTATGTTATTTAATGGGCTTTGGCCTTTGAAATTTAATGTCTCTCAAAAGATTCTCCATCATTTAATTCACAATAAATAAATTGAACAACCGTAATAACGTATCAAGAAGTCAAATGAAGTAAGTAATCTTAAAAGAACATACATTTTGATAATAGTCAAAGAAATATTACACGAATTTGCCAAAGTGGGATTGCACAAAATAAAAATAAAATAAAAGAAACTACAATCTGATCCATTTATGTTTCTGCAATTTTTCTTTTTTCGAAATTCACCATAAAAAATATATACAAAATCAGGAAAAAGGCACCTAACGTTAGTTGCTCAACTTTGTCCGAGGCTTATATCTTCTAGAAGTACGTAATCTATTTTTCGATGCGGACGATGTTGTGCATCATCTTTTTTTCTTCTACCTGCAAATCTGAATTCTTAAGTAGTCATTTGCATATTTCTTCTTCTTTATATTATTAATTGTTATTTTCTTTTTAATTTATTGCCTCCTTTTTCATATTTGTAATATTTTTCCTTTGCTTTTATTAAAATAAATAAAAAACATTGAATACTGCGGTCAGCGTTTCTTTGTCTTCAACCACGAATCCATGCAAGCAAATCACCTACTATATCATTTTATTTTTTGACTTTCTTTTGACACAATAAAATATCAAGTTATAAATGCAGAAGTGAACGTTGTAAACTTGTAAGAACGCAACACGAAAGAAAGATAGAAAGAACTCATTGAAATAATACCATCAGTTTTTTTCTGCAGAGATGCACCTTCTGCAATTGCATTATATAACATACACTTATAAAGCAACTTAAGTTTATTTAAGACAAACACAACGTTATTCAATCCTTCCAAACTGGTGCATCCAGTCTTCACTTTCCCTGCAATAGAGTAAATAGGACAAAATTTCAGCGAAATTCACATATTTATTCGCACGCGGATTAAAAAGGGAAATAAATTCAGTTCGAAATCGAAATTTCACCTTCCGAGCAGGAGCCTTCTCATGAACCTCATATCGCTCGAGAGTTATGCCCTCCAAATTCCCACCGGGGAAAAGAAGCTGTTTACATCGATCCCACGTAATAAATTCATCGACATCAAGAAAAAAGGTGGCGATAAAAAGAAAAAGAAAAAGAAAATAAAACATCCAACTTTCTTACATCGATGTGCCTCTGAATTTTCCTCGGCCTCTTCTTCAGCTTCTTCGGGGGCGGCTTCCCCAACATCTTCGCCAGATCCTCCATAGCCTCTTCTTTCGTCACAGAAAGAGAGAAAGTAGGAAGCTGAGGCATCTCCCTTTCACCGTTGCAGCTGTCCCTCGGTTCCTTCCCTTTGCCCTTGATGGGCCCACCCGCAGAAGAAGAACCCACAGAACGGTTCGAATCCACAGCACCCATCGAGAGCCCGGCCCTCTTACGGTTCCTTAAATTCCACTTTCTGCCCCCGTCAGCATCGATTTGTACAGCTGTACCACTTAGCTTCGTCAGCGCCACATCATCACTGTCCTCTTCGGCTCTAACGCTAGAGTTCTTCTCTCTCCCGTTGGTCAACAATTGAGCCCCTTCGACCACATCATCATTCATAACTTGCTTACCTTTTGCAAAACGGGGCTCGAGCACCTTGCCTCGAGGAATCCTCAGATCCCTGAGGCTATCTGCCAATTTCGATGCAGAAGTTTCGGTTTCCCTATCAGCTCTGAAGATAAAGGCTGAGGAATCACCGGAGGTGGCCTCGTTGCTGCTGTGTCCGGAGCCTCGCGGGCGGCCAAAGGTGCTCCAGTGAAGGCCTTTGAGGTCGAAGTTGTGGAGCTTTTTCGACATCGAAGCTCCTCCTCCTCCTTGGAAGTTGTTCTCCAGGTGGATGCGGGGAAAAGCTACTGGGAATAAGAAGAGATGGAGGAAGAAGAGTAAAAAAACGCTCATATGTAAGAAACGGAGAGAAAAGTGAGAAATTAATCGCAGTGTGCAGTCGTATTTATAGCGGGTTTTCTCTGCCGCACACGGTAAAAGCTAGCACAGGTCAGCAGCGGGCCCCACATGCGAGTAGTAACGTACGTACACTTTTTAAAAACAAAAAAAAAATAAAATTGAAATGTAGGAATAGATACGGTATTTGTAATGAAAAGAAAATGTGTGTCGACGAGGATGGATATAAAATTCAGAAAAGTACAATCATAAGCAGGGCACTCACATGTATATGTGCCATGACGAATTTAGATGAACTTTGCTACCTCGGATATTACATGTACATGCCTGTTTAAATAAGTATAACTGGAATATGCTGTAGGCCGGTATTTGTTTAGCCTAATAAGTGATGTTATGTATGCATGTAGAATAGCATGAACAAGAAAATAAATTCGAATAGAAAACTTTTTATTTGATTACGTAAGCTATTTACTACAAAAATTAGAAAAGAAACAATCAAATGTGTTCCAGTGTTAGTCACGACATAACTCAGGGAGTACCTTCCTTGTGCCATGTAAGAAGATCGTTTTGATTCTGTATTAAGCATATCGGAATTTTCAATGTTACTTACAAAAAGGACTTGATATATGACAATGATAATGTGAGTGACACAGATGGGTGATAGTGCATAAGAAGATACAAAAAAGAAAACAAAATGTAGGAAACACGGACATCATAAAAGGTAATGATCTTTCTATTAGTTTTTAATTCTCAGATAATTGAAGACAAGGCACGCTGCTAAGTAGAAACAGGAGCTCACCATTTTTTCCTTGTCCACGGTCGCTCCATTGCCCTAGACTACCCTCAAGAAAATCATAAACTCCTTATTGAGCTGGAAAAGTAGAGGCCTATGGTTAATGAGAAGGGAAATATGTACGTAACAAAACACCAGATCATGTCGGTACTTATTATAGCATAACATTTCTTAGTGCTTACATGAAATTCATCGATAAGTTGTAATTACTGAACAGCAAAACTTCATATAACCTCTTTGCTAAGGTGTGCGTAAACAACATCCACAACATCTATAGCAATTATCTCCACAAACTCAGCGCTGTCGTTCACCACTTTCTCAAGCTAAACATCAGTAACACTTATAAATAAATAAGAGTCACCTCTAAAACCTCGAGGTTAATGGGACAGCGAGTCGCCGGTTTCTCCGAAGAATCGAAGGGCTGAGGTGCTAAATGTATAGGCCCAATCGGAAGTTCACATTTGTGAAGTTTCTTTCGATCCAGAAAGTTCATGATGGCTAGTTCTCTGACTTGATGCAATTACATACTTCAGGAGGTGAAAGATATAAGAAGAGCTGCAATAATTTAAACATTTATAGGTAGGAATTATGATCGAAAGAAAATCCCAAACAGGTAAAAGGCGAAAAAATATGAGCACAACAGATCTAACATAAATAATAGATTTCCTTTTACGTGTAACTTACATCCAACACCTCAATCACAGAGATGGAATGTGGACTCAGGTTGAAAGAAATCGTGCACAATTATGGCTCCGGAGCCTCCTATATTCTATAAAAAGTCGAACATGGTCTCTAATGCTGATACACGGCTACGTATGCATATTCATAAGGCAATCCTCTACCTTGTTTGTTTCCAAAAGCACGGAAGTTCATGAAAGCAGAAGGAATAGCTCCATCACTTCAATCTACCAATCAAACCTCAAACTAGAGCATATCAACCAAAACATTCATATTCGAGAGCCAAAAAAACTCAGATTTTGCAGGTGCCTTGAATTCTGTATTCAACGTGAAACAAAAAATAGTCAGTGACATTGGCAACGTGCAGAAAGAATCGACTTACTCAAGACTGATTTAACCTTTGCAGATACAGATTTCCACCATGACAACGATCCGACACATTAGACTGTAATATCTTCATCGCCAACGCTCTGCTTACAACTAAAAATTCCGGAAATCGACAATATCAACTTTCCACGATGACTATCACCAGCTCATTTGGCGAACCCTAAGCTCACTCCCACGAGCTCGAGCACGATTCGAAAAACACAACTATTATATTCAAACTGAGTGACACACATGGGCCTATTGGGCCAAATCAAGAGGTTACCAATCATTTCATAGCTGGGCCTATTGGGCCACATCAAGTCGGTTCCAAGCATTTTATACTTGGACCTATTGGACCAATCTTCATTACAAATCTTTCGGGCTCAATATGTAAATTAAAGTGCAATTCAGATATCAGAGATACGACGGAAGAACAAAAGTAAACTATGGAAGAACGAAAGTAAAATAAATAATGTTATCTTTCTGCAATGTAAGCTCAAGGAAATATAGATGAAAAATCAAAGGTTCTATTTGAAAATTGCATGTGACGACAAATCTTCTTTCATATTTTTTACATCAAAACTACGTAATATTTATTATATTATATTAAAATACGCCCTACGATGCAACTAGTACTTTTTTTCATTATTGGCGAAGCAAGGAATGATTGAGAGTTTTTGACCGAACTACTTCGATTCATCGATTGTCGAGTAAGAGCAAACATTACACGTTCGCGACATAATGTTGCCACGTGCAAGTTTCGACTTTCCGGGGACTACGTAATTTTTTATTGAGCAATTACATTGTACATGATTGAGATTATTATTGTAGTATATAATATATTATTATTGAATTGATAATGTTTCACGGATGTCTAGGTTTTAATGGGCATCGAGAATTCATATTAAATTCTATGATTTCTTAGAATAATCTTATAAGAATTAAAGATGCATTCTTGTTTGTTTATAAATCGGATTATTTCTAAGGTGAATGGCGAAATTACATTACATCACGATGATATGATAATGCAAGATACGATTTTAGCAATATAGACTGCTTTTAGCGAGATTCTTTGCATCCAACAGTATCATATTCTAATTCGCATAGCTGAAACTGAACTTTATATTTTTTTCATTTTCATGCTTTAGTATTTTTTTTTAGTGCTTGAAAAACGACAAAACTAATAGAAATATGAATGTCTGAGGGGCCAAATATCACGTGAATACAGCGAAGGCATGGTGTTTTAGTACAAATACGGTAGGGCTTAGTGATGGGGACTATCTTGTAAGTTGGATTCTTAAATGATTGATAAAAATAGAAGAATTTGTATTATTTTTTAGGACCACATTCATTCCCATTTCCTTTCCAAATTGTCAAACAATTTTTTTTTTATTATTCTTTGGCATTTCGAATAACTTGGTTTGTTTTTATTTAGCATTAAAAATGTATTAAATGCCAAAAAAAATTGTTTCGACATCTATCTATAATATAGAAATAGGGTAAAATGGTAGAAAAATTAATAGCGCTCAACAACCACAGTAAATGTCCTACTACAGGTAGGCTTCTATTTTATTTTATCATTTTATACTATATGTTATTAATTATTATTTCCTATAATGAATAAATTCCACCAGTAACGACATAAAGAAGATAAATGAAATATCTTGGAATTGACCGTTGGATTCTAAAGCGGACCACAGATTGCAATGATTGCATTTTTTCTGGGCCGGAAAAAAAAATTATAAATGATCTGCATATGAATCGATTCAATATCATATTCTCATCATCTCTCAATGACCACTCGTTTCACCCATATCCCACTATGCTTTTTCGTACTTTATGCATTATATTATAATAAAATAAAAATATTTCCCTAAATTGAGGTAAATTTTTTCAGAATTATTTAATGGCTCTGGCAATATGCTTGATGCAATAATTGAAGTCCCACCTTCTAACATGAACTTTTCTTTAAATCGAATAAATGTCAATCCTTTAGTCCCACGTGAACGCCACCTCCTATTAGTCCCCACAATCACTGTCGACATAGATGTCCGAATATATAATATATTTTCAAAATTAATTTTACATATTTTAACACTTATAATTTGGGTATGGTTGCGCTGGGGTGGCGCGTGTATAGTTCACGAGCACCGGTGAATATCGGCAATCAACATGCAGGGGTGGCCAATGATTGGAGGCGATTGCGTGTCGGATAGTGGAGGGACAGTTTAACCTGGTGGGCCCACAAGTGTTGCCACGTGTGCAAACATTGTGTGGTCTCATGCGCGTGAACACGCCCTCCTCTCCCACGTGAGCCTTTTCTTGTTTTTTGTCTTAATTATTCAATGCACTTCAACATACATTATTTAATACCAAATTACTTAATTATTTAAGACAGCTAAATCTTCGTTCAGAAAAAAAAAAAACTCTAGCTAAATCAATTCAATTCAAACCAAATTTCCCGTTACAACGAACTAAAATAACCAGGAACGGAACCAGACAACCTCGTCTAACCAGAAAACACGTGCACCACACGCGTGCCTCGTGAGAGTGGGGCCCAACGCAAGATGATGCACGCCTCTTCGATCCTCACGAGAAAAGCCCACACACAGTCACGGTGTAGTCAATGGTCAGCGCCCAAATAGAAATAATAAAAAAAGGTTCCTTTTTTCTTAACGAGGAGATACTACGGCTTTCTTTAAGAAAGAAAAAGCGAGATTTGACTTAACCAAAGCAATTAAGATTTTTTATTTTGTAAAAAGCATAATATTTAACGTTGGGCCCACGTATGTTGAGTCAAGAGGATCAAAAGCAGTATTATTAAATTGGGATAAGATGTTGTCAAAAGGGGACAAACATAGGCTATTGTGGGTTTATACCTTTTTAGTGTGCAATCAATCATTGCATATATTATAAGGGACTCCCACGGTCACAAGTCCATTTGCCCTTTGGATCTTTTCTAGAAAGGTAAAAGATATTTTTCTTTAGCAATTTCGCAATTCAAAATCTTTAATAATATAATTTCAAAATCAAAGTCTAACTAGAGCACATGTCCCTAAAAATCAAATCCCATTCCACAGAAGTCATCATTGAAAATCTTATTACAGAGTATCTATGTACATATAGACATAAATTCAAATACAGCTAGCTCTATAATGACCTATATATTATTAATCTTTTTCTTTACACATTGCCTTTCAAGAGAGGAAAAGGAAAACTTTAGCTGCAACTCCCCCCCCCCCCCGTCTCTCTCTCTCTCTCTGCAGAGATTACGCATATCTCTTCCCTCTGTCTCCTCCTTTTGTTCTTCTCTCCTTGAAAAAACACTCACAAAAACACACACATAGATTCTCTCGAGAGAGATGGGTGAGAAAGATGATGGGTTGCTTTTGGGTTTGAGCTTGGGAAGTTTTGGTCTGAGTAGTGAAGGCTCATTTCTACGGGCACCAACTGCTGGTAAGAATTATTTATCTTTTTCTTTTCATTTTAATTTTATATGGGGCTGAGAAAAAAATTCGATCTTTACATTGTTATAGCTCGATTCATGCATGTTGTTGTCTGTATAATCGAAAATTTCAGGAAAAAAAAATCCAATCTTTTTTTCCCGTACAGTTGTTAACAATGAGCCCAGAACGGCGACGTTTCGTGGGATCGACATGAACCGATCTGCGACCACCTTAGACGGCGAAGAAGAGAATCCGATCGCCTCCTCGTCGCCGAACAGCGCGGTCTCGACAAGCCTGAGCGGCAAAAGAAGCCGGAGAGAGGAGGAGAGAGAAGACGGAGAGAGAGCGGCGTCGAGCTCCCTCGAGGTGGACGAAGACGGCGGCGGCGACGCGTCGGCGAGGAAGAAGCTCCGCCTCTCCAAGGAACAAGCTGTGGTCCTCGAGGAGACCTTCAAGCAGCACAGCACCTTGAATCCGGTGAGCTGATTAGCATGATAAATTCGATTCGAGGGCGTCTTTGTAAATTCGAGTTTTTGTGAGGGCTTGAAAGAAACTTTCTCGATGTTGCAGAAGGAAAAGATTTCTTTGGCGAAGCAGTTGAATCTGGTGCCTAGACAGGTGGAGGTGTGGTTTCAGAACAGAAGGGCAAGGTTAGTAGTTGGTTAATTATTTTCTTTATTAACATATATCAATGAGTGACATTTTAAGGATATATCTACTACGTTTGGTGTGGAAACTTTTAGGACAAAAGATTTTAAAATTGAAGCAATACGAGGGCAACTAACAATGAAAAACCTAATTTCAATTCAAAATTAACATAGATGAGTCATACGCGACAATTAATTTTGGAAAATCCTATGCGACATTGGAAAAAGTTCAGTCCAAATCAGCATCTCCGACAAATTGGAGCAACTTGACGACAATTAACAACGAAAATTTAATTTCATCACAAAATTAACACACAGTGATGTACAAATGACAATTAATTTGGGGGAAATTCTCACGTGACATCGGATAAAATTCAGTCCAAATCAACATGTCCGACACCAAATATGATTTTCTCTTAAAATCAATTGTAAAATGTAGCTCACGTGTGTTAATTTCAAGCTGATATTAAATTTCCAGCATTAATTATCCTCAAATTGGTTCAATTTCGAAAATTATTATCCTAAAATTGTCGTTTTTTTAATTTATTCCTTTTTGAAATGACAATTGAGCTGTGATGGGTTACCTTGATCTTAAACTCTTAGGGTGTGTTTGGTTTGTGGAAATTATTAGGGAAAGGAAAATGAAATGGAAAATGTAAACTAACTTTTATGTTTGGTTGATTGAAGAAATCGACAAGGAAAAGAAAAGAAAAGAAAATGTAGCTTAAGTTTACACTTAAAACTAAGAAAAACTAATTTCTTCACCAAATGTTGAGGAAAACGAAAGAAAAACTTATGAAAACCATTTTCTCTCCAATTTTCATTTGCACACACTAATTTCCTTAAAACCAAACGCAGCCTTAGTAGTAGTGTAAGATTCTTACATCCGAAAATTTGCAGGACAAAGCTGAAACAGACTGAAGTGGACTGTGCGTATCTGAAGCGATGCTGCGAGAATCTAACGGAGGAAAACCGACGGTTGCAGAAAGAAGTCAGCGAGCTTCGGGCCCTTAAGCTCTCGCCTCAGTTCTACATGAGCCCTCCCACGACCCTCACCATGTGCCCTCAATGCGAGCGTGTGGCTGTGCCGCCGCCTTCATCTTCTCCAGCCACCGGTCCCCGCCCACCTAGCCACCACCACAAAAGACCCGCGGTGGGTTCGAGCTCGTGGGCCGCTATAATTTCACCTCAATCGATTCGTCCTCCTCATCGTCCTACTAGGACGTAGCTTTCTTTTTATTATGTATCTTTTTTATTTTTCTTTTTTCTCGGAGAATCCGGGCGAAATTGTAGATTTTTCGTCTTTGATGGTTTGTTTTCTTGGATTGAATAGAAAAAAAAAAAGAGTTGAAGGTTTGGCTTAGGGCGGAAAATAGTGGCTGTACTATTATTGCCTTTTATCTTGTGTATATATTTTTAAAGGTTGAGTTTTTAGGGTTCATTTCAATGTTTTATTACAATCTTGGGTAGAATTATGGTGCGGAGTTGTTAGGATTGTAAAGTCAAAATCGTACCTAAATGATTTTGACTTTATGGCGAGGGAGCGATCTTACTATACAATCTAGTTGACGGCTTTCTTGGTCAGGTTTTCATGCATCTTAGAACATCTCCAACCGAATTGCTTGTCGCTTAACAAAACTCGAAAGTATATCAAGGATTGTAATCTGCTCAAAACTGATAATATCCGGTGAATGAGAAATTAATAATCGAAGTCAACCCTGATAAGATTTTGAGTCTTGTTCAAAGAATTAATGAAGGGGAACTATTGTCCTCGATTACAAATGTTCAAAAGAATTGTCATAGTTGATTTATTTGATGTATGTGAGTTTTAATTTATTGAACCAGAGTGATGGACCCATGGGCGACATGTGCAATGTAGTTTAAAAGGAGCATTGTTGTGGAATTTTAATTTTTTTTTTTAACTAGAAAATTAATAGTTTTTAGGTATTTAGTTGTTCCAATAGTTATATAAAAAAAAAAAAATTGTTGTTATTTTCCTGTGTTAAATTTGTATGCTCAAAGCTTGAGTTTATGTGTCCTCTGGTATTTGCATTTGTCGGGAGAGAGTGCTCTTGAATTATTTAAACGATGTAACAGAGAGCGCTTTTGGATTATTTAAACGATGTACTAGCTTGTTTTTTTTTTGTTTTTTTTTAATGAAATGAAGGTTTTACCGTTTGGGAAAAAAAAAAAAATAATAACAAGAAGCATTTGAATGGAAGAACTGAGGCATCTTATTATTATTATTAGCGTCGCATAGTTGTTATTCCCATCATCTTACATGAATAAACATCCAAAATAAGGAGAAAAAACAACTTTATTATTTAGAAAAGAAGTTGAATTTAGTCTTCAAACTTAAATGCCTCCCTCAGCACATCTTCATTCATCATGCCCTACGAACAGGCAGCTCCGAATCAGCATACAGCATCTGCACTCCATCCCACATAAACAAAGCTTTCCTGAAAATATATGTATATATATATATATATTATCATATTATTTAAAGTAAATACATATTTGTTTAATTAAATCTATATTAATTTCCTCTTTTTGCATGAGGGTTACGTAAAAGGGCTTGGGACGGTTTTACTTACAAGTCAATGAGGTACCTTCCTGGTTTGAACTCACAAGTCGGATCCACGCAAGTAAGCTGGGAAAATTTGAATAAGGGTTTCAAGTATAAAATACACTCAAATTACATATATATTTATATTATCGCTTAAATAATTATTAAATCATAATTAAGCTTGAGTTCTTACAAATTTCTCTCCGAAGTTTGCGTCACATTGAGTGCAATCCACAAGGGTAGCAATTTGGCCCGGTGAGATCTCATGGGGCTCCTCATCAAGCTTCACGTTCACCCTGCAAATACATTCAAATGCATGCAATATTAATGGAGAAAAAATAAATAAAAAATAGAAAAAACCCGAAGAATGACGAAATCTTACATATTTCCGAAGAGTCCGTGCCGGTTGTCGCTATACTGGAAAATTAAGAGAGTTATATAAAAAAAAAATAGCAGGAAATGTTTGCATTAATTCCAAGTACAACATGTTAAATGGCAGTACTTGATCGTTTAAGCTTAAATGAAGTGTACCATATTTTAATTTTAATTTTATTTTATTTCCAAAAAAAACATCAATTATGACAACGGGCGACTGAGCAAACCAAACCTTAAGAAGCATTTCTTGTCGCAAAGCGACATGCGTTCGGCACCGGCGGCACAGATAAAATCTCTGGTGCTGCCGGTAGCGGACCGAAGAGCGCTCTAGCCTCATTGTTAACAGCCTATTAAGAAATAAGTGAGATAATTAGAAATATATATATATATATATATATATATATATATATATATATTCCATTCTCAGAAAAATGTTTTTCAAGAAATAAAAGGGGGAGAGTAGTAGAAGTACCTCAATGTTTACTTGAGTTGTGTAAGAGGACTTCACTCTATTTATAGAGGATTCTCAATGGGCTGTGGAATTGGGCTAATAATGTGTATTTACTTTTGGTACTTCTCTCAACTAACGTGAGGTAGTATCTCAACGCGGACTCAAAGTTTATACAATGTATAAGGTAGTAATATTAAATGGATTAATATTTACAAGTTATGCCGTTATATTTTCTCTGCCAATGTGAGATAATAGTATCTCAACACCTCTTTTAACTCCGACAAAAGTTGATACCGAACAGTGTGGTGAAACATTGTAGGTAGCGTTAAAAGGAGTGTACGTGTGCATTTATAGCACCTAATTGGGATAATTTTGTAAACAAAAGCAAAATAATATCTCAACAAGTCGTCTAAATCCGACAAAATTTAAAGTAAACATAGAGATGCAACTGAATGCGACAATAT
The DNA here is from genome assembly GCA_004919715.1 of Linderniella brevidens. Taxonomy (NCBI): domain Eukaryota; kingdom Viridiplantae; phylum Streptophyta; class Magnoliopsida; order Lamiales; family Linderniaceae; genus Linderniella; species Linderniella brevidens. The sequence continues at coordinate 3,148,634 of SWDC01000146.1, forward strand.
TTACAAGTTCTATCGTTATACTTTTTCAACCAACATTAGATAGTAGCTCAACACGTTCTTTAGGTCTCTCAATCAACGCGAGCATGTGTGTATTTGTTCCGCTGAATTGAGATAATTTCCTTGCCAAACACAAAATAATATCTCAATATGTCGTTTACTTGCGAAAAAAGTTTAAAAATAAACATACGAATACAATGTAATAGGCATTATTAAATAAAGTTATTTTTTACGAGTTTTCTCAACCAATGTTAGAATCTCAACGTGTCCTTCAAATCCCCGACCAATGCGAGATAGTATCTCAACAAGCCCTTTAATTATGCCAAAATTCAAAGACAAATAAATGGTTTTAATTCAAGAGGTTAAATATAGTGATGTGTAAACTATTATTGCTGAGTTGAGATAATTTTCTAAATTTACTCGACATATTTACTCAATGCGTCGCTTACACGTGACAAATTTGAAGAATTAAACACAAGATACGAAATATCAATTTTTATGATTGCATACTCGCAACACTGAGTTGAGATAACTTAACTAACAAGTGGTTTATGTCATATATGAACTTAACCATAAATGAATATAACGGTCAAGTTACAAAATGCAGAAGAATGCAATAATCATACCCGTGGTATTGTATTTCTTCTTACAACAATGTTTTCCTCTGAAAATAATCAAATAACCAATAGCAATCAATCTAAAGCATATAGCTTAAGCTTCTTCACATCATCTCCGGGCCGGAGAAGACGAGACAATTCCGATGTATTACCGCCAATAGCGGTGGTATTCTCGAGCAAGTAAGGCACGATATATTTTTTCAGCTCGCCATACGTAGTCTCGAGATGGGCACCCGCGAATGTTATGAACTTCACTTTTCCGGCATCGTTCAATGTTTTCAGACCGATCCAATCTTCGGAGTACAATGTTGTCTGCAAGTTTAGAGAAGCTTTTGATTTGTCTGAAAAATTGTAGAATATTCGGATACATACGATTATGCGAAAACGTACTTCATTAGCAGGCAAAATGGTATCCCAAGAACCGTCGGGGTAGTATCCGAACCAAGAAGTCTCTCTGGGGACTAGAATTTTATCATCTTCGAACTGGCGATAATCGAAGTTAGTTACTGTAGGAAATAAAACGTATAAATTTTTAAATATATGATACGGTTCCTTCAAGTTTAAGCTTTTAAGTGGAGTGGTCAGTCACTCAACATGGTATCAGAGCCCAGGACCAGAGGTCATGAGTACGAAAATCCTCACGACCACCCATTAAATGAAGTTATTTACTGTTGGAAAATATAAATTTAAAATATGATACACTCCCTTCAAGCTTAAGCCTTCAGGGTGAACTGGTCAATCATTCAATATGATTTAGAGTCCATGCTCAGAAGTCATGAGTACGAATCTTCATGAGCATCCACTGAATGAAAATTCCATGTCGCAGACCAGATAAGGAAGAAATCAGCCTAGATGGGGATGTTGGAAATAAAACATATAAATTTAAAATACTATACAGTCCCTTCAAACGTAAGCTTTTACGTGAAGTGATCATTCAACAATCACAAAAACTCAAGCATCGAGGAGAAAATAAGAAGCATGTTTTTTTACCTTGATGAGTACCAAGTTCTCCAGGCTAGAAAACCGCTTCTTGTAAGTAGAGTTTTTGCATATCTCGTTGTTGAGCTTTGGTAGGAACTTGCAGTCTTCTCTGTATTCGTCCAAGTCCTGCGCCGAGCACTTGTTAAAAACCGGGCTTTTTCGATCATTCGAAAATATAGTACTTTAAGGGAAGAAAAAAAATCACAAGTAGAGATATCTATGTAATGTATGAAAGAAGACATAAATATATACTCACAGTTGGGATTCTGATGTAATTAGCAGGTGCCAAATGGTTCTGCAAGAAACGAGCGAAAATATGCATAGTGTGACGATATTATTACACGAATTCCAAAAGATGTGCGGTTTTAAATTCGAACCTGAACGAGGTTGCTGTAAACCGCCGAATGGAGCAAAACGTCCACTAAAACGCAGACCAAACCCGACTGGCAAAGAAAGGAAATTCAACTGAATACTTCGCATTGAAGATGTAGTAACAGTTCCAAGAATCAACAACAACGTTTTGACCCGACCCGTGATAGGCAACCGATCGGTTATAGTGGAGCACTGATAAAACAAAAACTTACTCCACATAAAGGGATCGATGCTATCCCCGCGTGTGGACCGGCCAATGAGATGAGGTTTCTCACCTGTCAAAGCAGTATAAGAAGGTAAGAAGAAGCCTTGAAAAAAACATGTGTACCTCTTGTATGAATATTACTGGAAACTGCTTAGCTCTCAATTTATCATTTGAAATTTCGGTTAAAATGGTCATTACGGATAAGAACTTACGGGAGGCCCTTCATCGCAGAATTCGACGAGTCCTCTGCCAACCATATTGCCCTGTGAAGTAGTTCGATTATTAGAGTAAAATTTTAACGGGCCAAAAAAATTGGTAAGAAGTTAAGGAGGCTAAGGAAACCTGGGAAAGGCCGATGATGTTATACCCTTTACTGAGCTCACTCATGCTCTTCACCTGCAAAAGTTTTGAAGTCCCCTAATTTATTTTGCCTGAGGAGGAAATTATTACCTTTCGAAAAAACGGAGCATTGTTATGTTACCTTCTTGCAAGCAGCATCTATCTGCATTACAAACATTAGGAAAACATTTATCTTCGGAGCCATTTTTTTTAACGTTGGTAGTTTGTGTACGGAGATTTAAGAAACACCTGCTCAAGAAACGGCATTGTCCAAGAATCCCAAGCACCATTTCCAATCTCACTATAAGAGTTCGATAAAAAGATTAAAAGATAATCATGGCTTATTAATTGATAATTAAAGAAATTGCACAGCATACGTACAAGGATTACTTCAGAGGGTACATACATGCAATGTCCCTCAGAACCTGACCATTTACTAAGTAGTGAGGTGAATTTCTTGACTCCATGATTCTTGCAGGCATCAGATATCCCTGTAAGATTGTGACAGAAAAAGGAAAACAATTTAAAAGGAAAGCACAAATAGAATCAATCAGCTGTGAAATTTCTGTAAGCTTCTAAACAGAATCAATTTAATCCCAATTTTCAAAATAGGGTTTGAGATTATTACAAAGAACCACGAACAGAAACACAGCAGAGTTGACTAACAACTACCAAACAGAAAGCACAGTGAAGTGACGAAACATAGCTGAAGATAAATAATCATAGAAAAATTGCAATTTTGTCAAGAAATTGAAGCATCAAATTGGAGTTTTGTCATCTTACCATGGAAAACAACAAATGGAACTGCGTGAGCAGCTCTTGGTATCGAAATCAGCGTGAATGCGAAGATTACTACGATCAAGAACTGATTGTGAGCCATTTATTTGATTTATCTTGAAAAAAAGGAAAAAAAAACAAACGGCTGGGACTTTCGGATATATATATGATTCAACCAATGAATGGTCTCTGTTTTATTTCACACAGTTCTTGAAACAAAATCGCGGATGTGTTTTGTTTCTATTGGTTAATCTGCCTTGGGATGTCACTCAGAGCTAACTTTCGTTGCACGTGGTAAATATAATAATTACATATGTGCTATTATGTAAAAATATTTTAAATTATTTACAATTAAAATATTTACAATATGCAATAATACTTGTAATTAATTTTAAGAGGGTATAATTATAATAAATAAAAAACTAAAAGGTGAGACAGGTTATTAATCAAGTTAGTGAAATAGATTAAAACAATAAGGCAAAATAGTAATTGTACACGACATACCAAATTAAGAGCTTTTAACACCTCTACGTTTTATATATAATATAGATAATCTGTTAGAGGCCGTAGAGCGTAACTTAACTTCAATTAGAAGAAACTACATTAATTGCCGAAAACTACATAGATTACAAATTCTATTTTTCTCTCTCACTTCTAAGTATAAAGATCGAACTCAAATGTCCAATTTTTAGACGAAATAAGGCCTGAAATGTTCCTACTTGAAATAGAAAATCAGCTACTCTTCTAACTGAAATTCAGTTAGCTTTCACGTCCTCGTACAAAGTCTCCATGACCGTGGAGCTCACGATATCCTCTGTTGTCTCAGTTCACTCCTCACTTGTTCTGACCACATATGTCTAATTTTATGTTGACGTGACATGTTTATATTGGCACCCAGAGGTGTACACGGATGGTGTCGCCCATAACATTATATTTCGGGTGAAGACATCACAATTATTTAAGAAATATATCGTCTATATAATGCAAGATATTTTCTAATCAATCTACTTAGTAACGCCACATGATAAAGCTACAACCTCAATTATCACACACGAACATGGCTCGACAATATAAACTATTAAATATTTCGAAATTTCAGAAAGATCCAAAATTTGAGGTAAGTGAGTTGGCTTCATCTCATATTTATTCGGCACGTACGATAATACTTCTATGATGTTGTTCGACACATCGGGCGACAATAACTGTTGTGAACCATGTGGATTATGCAAACCACAATAAATATTTTAGACACAAAACAACAAATTAAGCTATAAGGAGATCAAAATCTGTGATTAGTTATCTTGTCATGCACTTGTTATTAGGGGTAAACTCCACGTGTGTACAATAAATGAAGGCGGTTTTTTTAGGAAAACCAGGTTCTTGATGGCTGTATTTTAGACTTGAAACTCATCGAAGGCGAAGAAAGATATTACGAAATAAATATCTTAATATAGATGATATTATGTAATGGAAAGTCAATATGATAATAATTCAAAATAAGTAAAATTCGTGTAAGCTTGAGTTAGTCGCCCATTCTAAAATCAATTGACAATAAATAGAGTAACTCACATGTGCAACTAAGGTCGTAATTTTTGTAGGCTTGAATTAGTCACCCATTTTTTTCTTTTACGAAACAATATTTATATTATATAAAGTAAATTTTACTAGGGGTTAAAGAATCCAAGAAATTTACCGGGTAGCATTCATAGTTAGAGTGATAGAACTCTCTCCTCAAGAGAGATATAGATAACCATACAACTCGAATTTATTTTTTTTTATTGTCGCGGGGGGAAGTGGTTGAACTAAAACATGATTTCCGAGGAGTCATTTAAGTGGCTCGAATGTTTATATTAAATCACATGTGCATGTAAAAGATTGTACTTTGTCATTTTTCTATATAGAAAAGGGCCCATATTTTTACCATACACGTACTTTGTGTGTATGTGTGATTTTTTACTATACTTGCACAATGTCCAAATGTAATCAATTGAAACCGGGAGAAATTTCCGTGATCGGGGCCCGCGCACTTGCGCCGCACGGAGGAGGGGTGACTGTATAAACTTAATGGGATTCATTCCTAAAACCAATTGGTGATAGGAGGAGTGACCCATCAAGCTTATATATAATGATGAATTTTTCTCGTCGTAATCAATGTGAGACATTTGGCCATCACAGGCTCACATGTGATATTTTTTACAGAACCAACAGGGATCAGTCCAAGTGGTAAGCGGTTTGGTATCGCTTAAGCAATGTCTCGGGTTCGAAACCCTATGAATAATGCAAAAACTCCCTTTACGCGACGCGGGGCGATCGGATTAGTCGGGTCAACCCGGATACCGGCGGTCATCCGAAAAAAAAATTGTAATCAATTGAATAGTGTATTTGATCCCCGTTATGTTTAATTATTCCTAGATTCTTGCTGACCAATATTAAAAAACATCGTACATAACAATATGATTAAAATAATTAAGGTTGAAGTTTAACATTTCTTGATGTATTCTCGATTACCAAGATTACAAATGAATAAGGTTAAAGATGAAATGGAGATTCCTCACATCAGATCTGTCTTTTCCTATGTTCGTTGTATCTCGATTTAAGAGTTATTACATATCTAAAACTACCAGTATTATTAAATATAGTCTCTTCTACTTATAATATCTGAGTCATATAAATGATATGTTGCATATCTTAGCCGAACAACATATTAAATTAGATATCAAAAGTACTTGAAAAAATATTTTCAATTATTGATGATGCTTTTTGAAGAAGGAATTGCGATGATTTTTGTTGTTCCTTCGTATTCTTCAGTAATTTGTTATTACTTCCATTGTAATATTTGTCCCATTGATATTACGGAATGAAATTATCGTTTAAAAAAAAACATATTAAACTAGATAATAAGGTGTGTCAATTCGCATATCAAAATTCCAGTTCTAATATCACAATATAAATTTGAAATTCCATTACAAAACCAATTAAAGATATATTTTTATTATTTTATATATCCATAATCTCAGAATTTCTCGCTCATGCACTCTATATAATGAACTGATGATTATTGCCAACACATTTCAGATACCCTAGTTTTATCATACTGAATTTTCTTCTCCTCTATCGTTCATCCACCGTACAAAAAAATACATAAAAAAAAAAAATGTACTCAACGAATTCCTCTCAAAATACGTCGGAAAACGACCTCGAATGGCTCGAATCGGTACAAAACTTCCTCCTCAACGACTCCGATTTCCCGCAAGATTCTACGGGCCACGAGAAACCGAATGGATCCGTCAAGCAATTGCTAAACAAAATAGCAACCTTTAGAAAAGAGAAAAAGGACTCACTGCAATTGATTCAAGAGATACTAAGCACCCACCGTGTCGAAACTAGTAGCAAGGACGGTGACGTAAATTCGCATTGCGGGGATACAAATGATGCTTCGAGTGGTAATGAAAATGTAGAGAAGGAGATTAAGGTTGTTGAGTGGAATAAGCATTATAGAGGAGTGAGGAGAAGGCCATGGGGCACTTTTGCAGCCGAAATGAGGGACCCGAACAAGAAGGGATCGAGAATATGGCTCGGGACTTACGAAACCCCCGAAGAAGCAGCTTTGGCTTACGATCGATCGGCTTTTAAACTGCGAGGATCGAGGGCTAAGGTTAATTTCCCGCATTTGATCGGGTCGTACGATGTGGAGTTGAAAAGGGTCACCAAGGGTAATAAAGTTGCTTCTTTGGATTGAATATGGTGTTTTTTGAATTGAATGTAAACGAAATGGACTTTGATTTCTTGATGTATGCATTCTTTTTTTTTTGTTGGTTGATGTTATGTTTCTCTGTATACACTATTGGTTTATCGGTTTAAGTTGGTGTTCTTCACCAAGGAAAAGAACCATGCTAAGATGTGTTGCTTCTTTCCCGTCGATGCAATCGGTTCATTCGAGATATAATGGGGAAATTTGAAGCTTCGTTTAATTCGGTGATTAACTTTGTAAACATAGTGATCCAAAATTGAAACATGTATATTTAGTGACTCAAAATCGAAAAATATATACTCGGTGACCTAAAATTGAAAACGTGACCCAAAATCGAAAAATATATACTCAGTGGCATAAAATTGAAAACATGACCCAAAATTGTTTTGACATACAAAGTTGGTGACCTGTTTTTGCAATTATCAGATATAGTGACCCAAAAACGATGTTTACTTAGTAACCTTCTTATAATTTTGCCTTTAATTTGGTATTCAGCCTTTTTCAAGAAAAAGAAAAAAAAATTAGTTTTTAAGGACTCAATTTTTATACGTAAAAATTTATTGTTCTGTAATAACAATTTATTGTAAGTTAAAAACATAATAAAAAAGGACGTCAAATACCTCTTTTCATATAATAGTTTATAACGCCTTTGTAATTTAAGGTCCTTATTTCATCCTTGGAATATTTTTTTTTTTCAGACAAGACCCGAACCATATTTTGAAACTATAAGAGGACATGAAACTAAACTAACCCAACGTAGTTTGGATAAAAATGTACTTTAATTTTGGTTGGTAATGACATGATTTGAAGCGAAAAATTGTATTATTATCGCACAAAGAAGCATGTATGTACGTACACCTATAGGCTATAGAAACAACTTTCGTATTAATGTGTGTAGTTTAGTATCGTGACATTATTTTCATTTATATATATATATATAAACTACTTCCATATATAATAAATAGTCGGTGGGTGACGATGTAACTCGGACAAGAACCGCTAAAACCTCGTCATCTTTGCTATTTTAAGGCAACAAAAGAACAAAATCTATTAATTATCAACCACAACAAAATCCAAAAAATCGCAACAGCTTCTGAAATAATACAATCTCTCCCCACCCACTACAGCACCTATATATATAGCCCCCTCTCCCTTCTTCCTCCACACAGTATCCAACACACGCACACAATGAACAGTGCAGTCACAGTTTTCCTCACAGCCCTCGCCGCCGTCGCACTGCTGGCGAGCCTCCACCACCCCGTAGAGTCCGCAGTCACCTGCGGAGTGGTCGACGCTGCTCTGATGCCGTGCATCCCCTACCTCACCGGAAGCATCGGCAACCCCTCGCCGGGATGCTGCGCCGGCGCGAGTTCGGTGAAGGCCATGGCTCAGTCGACCGCCGACAAGAGGGAGGCATGCAAGTGCGTGAAGGCCGCCGCCATTCGCTACACCGAGCTGAAGGACGAGGCGGCTCTGAGCCTCCCGGCCAAGTGCGGGGTTCAGCTGGATATTCCCATTTCTCGCTCCGTCGACTGCGACAAGTGAGTTGCTTTTTGTAGAATCCGTACGCATTTTTTACTCTTAAGAGTTTTCCTTTTTTTTTTTTCCTTTTTTTTGTTTGATTTTTTTTTTTTTTTTATTTGTGATAGGGCGTTTAGGGGCGGCAGTTCTTGGGGGGAGGAAGAGGAGGAGGAGGAAGTTGGAGGGATCTACTATAAGTTTATGACAATATGAACTTATGTTAAAGTAGTGGTCCAAATGTAATAAGAGCCGAGCCTTCCGTTGTTTGTTTTTTATATATATTTTTTTTCTTATTTCGTTTTTCATCAAACTTTGTGTTTGTGTATATGTGAAGGCTCGTATCGTGTAATCCTTTGTGGGATTAAATAGAATAAGATATGTACTACTAAATAAGATATCTCATCGTGTTCAAAAGAATTATTTCAAAGTCCATACCTGGCCATCAAGTCTAAATACTTACAAAAACTATATTCTATTTTATAACAAAGAGGGCATGACACAATAACGAAGCATACATTATTAGACCATCTCCAATAGTACGGCAAAACCCAAAAATTAGGGTAAAATTACTCCAACCGATACCTAAAACCAAACCCAAAATGTGTTTAGTACTTTCTCTCTCTTCGTATGAACGAAAATTTGCGTTTGAAACTGACATTTCGCGTTTGCTTTTTTGAAACTGCATAAAAGTCCTCAAAAAGCTTGATATATAAAATTGACCACGTATGTGAGCAGACAAGAGACGATGGTTCGCTTTCTTACATGACTCGAGCTGCTCTCCTTCCCAGTTTGTCCAAGATCAATTTCATTGCAAGTTGCTTCCATAGAATCTGTAGGCCATGTCTTTTCCTTTGGCAGTATAGATATGTTGTCATCGACACGAGTGTTTGAAGGCGCATCTTTTCTCACGCTACTTTTTTCAATGGCCTAGTTCTTTGCTTTTCTTTTTCAATAATTGAGATTTTTGGCCGACTTTTGCAGTTTTTGACATTTTGATGCGTTGAGTAATTTTATTTTCTTGGAAATCTGGTACACTTCTGTAGGTTTTTAGACATGAACCTATCAATAGCTTGGGCCTGGAGACGTTTGCTGAAGCTGCATCATACCTTACGATATTATTTTTTTTTCTATGTAGAAATAGTTATATTTTAATATTAATTTTATTAAATATTTTCTCAATTGAAAACTCATGGTCTATTTGTAAAATTATAAAAATATGTGGCAGTATTGAAATTTATAAAAGTTGTGTGGAAGAAAATATTACATAAATATTCTTTTGAGTTTGAGAATGAGTTTAACGATTGGAGAAGAATTACTGCATTTTGGGTTTGAGAATGAGTTTAGGTTTGAGAATGCGTTTTTCGGTTGGAGATGGTCTTAGTCTGTCAATTTCATCAAATTATTTCACAAACCTTAAATTATTTTAAAAGACACAAGTCACTGATGTCTGATGCAACTGTTTTAGCTGTAAGAAAATACTTGTCAAGCTTTGTTGCAAGGTTTATTGCATCATGCAATTGGAAAAAAAAAATAGCGATCTATATGATTACTGTTCCTAGAGGTTTTGAGTTATCACATTTTATATTAGAGTCAGCTTTCGCTTCAAAGGAATTAGTCTCATTTTCGAAGCGTACGGTGTAAACCCACAATGGATTGAGAGGAGATAAATGAGATATGCAGATATAGGTATGCATATATATAATATCTATCATATATACGTACTATAAAACTCAATTTTTTTCATGATAATAGTCTTCAAACTTCGATTTTAAGTTAATTTGAAATGAATCTAAATTGACATTCACTTTTAGTAAAACTAATAATCTTAGTCTATCTTAGTCTATGTGTCTCATATTAAGAATTTTTAGTGGATTAAAGCCCATTTTTTAATTTTTTTTCTTTTTCATTTTTAGAATTTTTTTTTTATTAGACCCGTGTCCTGCACGAGCAAAAAAAATAATTTTTTAAGAAAGGCAATGGATTTTATCGGTTCGAGCAATTGTATTCGACATATTGTGATGATTAAAGCCCATTTAAGACCAATCATCGGCCCATTTATAAATCTACCTTTCTTTTTCCAGACAAATTAACGGAGCTCGACCCGAACCCGATTTAATAAGCAAAATAACAAAGTATCTTCAAAATTATACTACAGTGAAGTGTGTACTAGTAAATATATCCGGGAAAAAAAGTAGGTAGGGGATAATCCAGAAGTTAAGCCTAACAGCCTTCAATTTTTTTTTATTTTTTTTTAACGTATTTTTATTTGGGTAAATTGCTATTCAATACCCTTTAAAGTTTCAACTTCCTCTTAAATACTCCTCGAATTATTTCTTCATGTTAGGTACCCATCTGAAAAAAATTGTGTGTTAGGTACCTAAAAAGCGTTAAAAAGACAAAAATAACCCTTCTTCATACATAAATATTATTTCAATTATCTCCAGTTTTATATCAAGTCAAATTTAAGAATATTATACCAACTGTTATCACTATTATACCAATTGTTCTCGTTATTATACCAATATATTCAATTATTATACTAACCGTTATCACTGTTATACCAAAAAAATATTTTTTTGCGTATTATGTGAAAGTGATTTTTGCGTATTATACTACAAAACACGATTATTATACCAACAAAACCGCTTATTATACAAATACAATTGATTATTCTACCAAAAAAATTGATTATTCTACCAATAAATCCGAATGTATACCAAACAATACGGATATTATGATAACATTACTTTTGGTATTACAGTGATAATATTTGGTATAATAATTGAATATATTGGTATAATAATGAGAACACTTGGTATAATGGTGATATAATACTCTTAAATTTGACTTGGTATAGCAGTGATACCAGTTGGTATAATAATTGAATATATTGTATAATAATGGAAACACTTGGTATAATATAATACTATTAAATTTGATTTGGTATAGCAGTGATAACAGTTGGTATAATAATTGAATATATTGGTATAATAATAGGAACACACTTGGTATAATAGTGATATAATACTCTTAAATTTGACTTGGTATAGCAGTTATAACAGTTGGTATAATAATTGAATATATTGGTATAATACAGAGACCAGTTGGTATAAAATCTGTAAAGAAGATTATTTTCGTCTTTTCAATGTTTGGTGGTATTAAACATACAATTTTTCGCAAATGGGTGCTGAACAGGAAGAAATACTTGAAGGGGTACTAATCATGAAGTTGAAACTTTGTATAGGATTTACCCATTTTTTTTTTTGGTTAATAGATTCAACTTTCAGCAAAGGTGCAAAAACCCAACCGACACAGTTGACCGTTTCGCCTCGGATTCATCGTCTCCAATTCCACACGCACTGAAATTCACGCAGAGATTCATATACTGTCATCGGTATATGGCAGCCGTGGTCCCGGAGAAGATGACGGACATGGCGCCACCGTCGTCTGCTCCTCCGATTTCGCAATCGATGGACGATCGCGATTCTTCGTTGCGCGGCTCACAGTCGAGTTCACCCTCTGCAACCCGAGGAATTGATCGCGATTCGAGTAACAGCACCGCTAGTCCTTCGAGACAGCTCGATTCTGCTCAGGTTTACTTGACTTTATGCCTTGTTGTTAGTTTGTTCGTAATATGATGAGGCGAAGTTGACTTGTTGATTTTCCCCCCCGGTTTCTTAGTGTTTGGTGTATGAGAATAGATTTAGTTTATTGGGCATTGATTGAGCTTTGTTTGGGGTTTTCCGTTTTAGATGCTGATTCACGCTATGGTAACAGCTTACTAGAGATTTAAACTGCGGACTACCATTGTTTAGCTTATCAGAGAATTCGATATTTTGAATTAACTGCTCGGTGGCAAATGGCAATGATGAAATTAAAAATTAAAGTGACTAAAGTTCCGTACGTTGAATGCTTCTTTATCACGTCTCGAAACAACTCACCTTTTGGGAAATGAGAGGAATTGAGTACCTGTGGAATAATATTATGCTCAGTAGTTGGTGGCATACAGTAGCTGATGGTGCATTGCTTATATCTTGTGCAGAATCAGGCTGCTTCAAGAGTTGAAGAATATCGACAGCTGTTTCGTCTTCCGCCTGATGAAGTAAGTCACTCATGGAACCACTCCGTTATCTTTAGCAAGGTTAAAAAAGCACTGAATCATGTGAGCTTCTTGGGGAAAATGACTATTTTTTTCTTAATCAACTTTCTTGTCGTAGTAGGATATCTGAAAACAAGATCGAGTATGATCAAGTAATCAGTCTGTTCTTTATGTGTAAATTATTTTCAGTGTCACCCATCTAGGATTTAACCGTCGTAAAATAAGAAAATGTGGAAAGAACTTTCGCACTTTTTTTCTCATGACAGTTGATATCATTTTCCATTCTTCCATAGTACAGTTGTAGGGGAGGAGATTAATACTGGATCCTTTTGCATCCTGATTTTTGCACCATCAATTGCTTGTGAACTTGGTATTTATTTGACTCCTGGTTTCAAATGCCCTCTATTTAAATTATAGTTAGACTACTTAGATCGATATGTTTCTTTGTTTTATGATTAATCATCTATTCACAAATATTCATTTCGTCTTCCTGAAACTTTATAGGTGCTCATCCAGGATTTCAATTGTGCTTTGCAAGAGAATTTCCTTCTTCAGGTAATTTTACGTTTCTTTAGCTTATTTAGGTCGTAATTATAAGCTTATCTTCAATATCTTTTGCACTTGCCATTACATGTATCTGTATCATTGATTGCTTGAAATTCTAGAGCAAGGGTTTGGTTTATAATCTCTCAGGCTTTTATACTGCCCTGATATCATCTTCTAAAATTTCTCCTTGCAGGGTCATATGTACCTTTTCGCACGCTATGTATGCTTCTATTCTAATTTGTTTGGATTTGAAACAAAGGTATGTACTGCAATATTTGGATCTGTTACGAATATTCTTATTTTTCTGGTTAAATAACTCCAGGTTCGTGTTGGTGATTGTTAGTTAACTAGGTTGATAACTAGTGTAACACATGGGATCTCCTGTTGTCGTTTTTTTAATGTTAATTCGAATTTCCTTACACCGGCGAAGTAGATCACTTTTATTGTTCTACTTGTCTCTGTCATGTTATTCAGAAAATCATTCCATTTCACGAAATCACATCCGTGCGAAGAGCAAAAGCGGTAGCTGTTTTTCCAACTGCTATAGAAATTATCGCTGGAGAAAAGAAGGTATGTATGAATTTCACATGATCCATGCAATCATAGTTTCTGCTTGTGTAGGAGATTCATGAAAAAAAACTTTCCGTTCTCTGCAGTACTTTTTTACATCCTTCTTGTACCGGGATGAAGCTTTTAGATTGATTAATGAAGGTCGAGGGCAGTATAGTAATGGATCCACCGAGATTATGGATCTACAGGTATCCAACCATATTGCTTATGTTAAATTCATGGCATCCTTTGTTTGATATTTGTCGTGTTCTTTTAGAATGATCAGTTATCTCTCCCTGAGGTTTTCTCTTGTTTAAATCCTAAATGAGACCATTTCCATGTTCTGAGAAATAAAAAAATGATGCATGTGTGCACTAACTACCCTAATCTCCTATATCATTGTGTAGAACATTTTTTTATATTTTTTTAATTAATATTATTGTTGAGATCCAATCTTATTAACCTAGGAGCCAAAAAGTGATACTAGCAGCCAGGAGAATGACAGTTCCATAGTTGAAGAATTGAACAGTTCCAGGCAGTCTATTGGTGAACCAGGCATCATTGAGAGGTATCTAGTTCTCTACATACTATTATGCTCACGCAGTACACGAGTACAACTTAGTGTGTGTGTGTGTGTGTGTGTTCGTCTTTATGCATGCATCTACCTCTCTCTATACTCATATTTGTTGACATTTAAAAGAAAAGTGTGGACCAAAGATAGCATTGGTCATTTTTATTCATGAGTATGATAATACAGTGAATAATATGTTGATAGAGCTAGGTAAGTATACAATAGATTTGGTTTCTTGTCTCATCGGATCATTGATTTATTTCTTTGGTTCTCGCATTTTACTAGAGAACCTTCATAATAAATCTTTTAGGTTATGGTTTATTTTTTTCCTTAATGTTTTCGGTCGTGGATGGCATTTGAGATAAATATTGTGTGTTTGCTTCAGGTGCCAGCTTTTGCTTGTAACTTTTAGTTTGGAAACCCAGTTCACATTTTGTTTTCCTGTGAACAGCGATAAGATTGTCACAGGGGCAGAGGTCTCTGAGAATCTTAGGGATGTGGAAGCTGAGATAATTTCAGCACCTTCTGGCATGCAAGTGATTGAGGAACACAAAGTAGTCGAAGCTATTTCCAGTGTAAATTGCTCACCGCCAGAGAAGTCTCTTGGTTGGGAGCCCGAAGATGCTGATGCACCTGGAGGTTACTCAATTATCTTGAATTTCAATTTTGTCTAAATTTATTGGAGGAGCTTATGAAGAGTAGGATTTTGTACCCGTTTGATTTGTTAGGATATGTTAATTAAATCATATAGTTCGTAAATCATATTTATTAGTTTGTTTATGTTAGTTTGGGTCTCCTACTGTCTTTGTTATGTTAACTATGTTAGAAGTGGATATTCTTTTAATGAACGTCATACTTTACTGCATTCGATGACCTTATTCGTGTTTCTGCTGTCCAAATTTGCAATTTCGTTTTTCATCATATTGTCTTCTATGATCGCTTTTTCTATGAACTGTTTCTCCCTAATGCAGTTCCTGAATGCTACACGAAAGTTGCAGAGTCAAAGTTTCCGGTATCATTGATTTCTTTTTGATATGTTTTATTTTGTTTCCCTTTAAGTTCTGAAAGATAACAGAGCTGGCTTAATTGACTATTCTATGTAACAATGCAGATCCAGGTAGAAGAGTTCTTTAATCTGTTCTTTTCTGATAACAGTATTGATTTCCACGAGTCATTTCATAAAAAATGTCGCGACAAAGGTAGCATGACAAATTCAGTTTGCCTTTCCCCTAATCCCTTTTCTTTCTATATTGGGTGATGGTATGTACCACATTAATTTTGTTTCCCTTGTAGAGTTTAAGTGTACATCATGGCGCCCTCATGAAAAATTTGGTCATGCCCGTGAAGTATCATTCCAACATCCAATCAAAATCTATTTTGGTATGCTTTTCATAACCATGTTAGAAATTGCTTCGCAACGTAGTGCTCAACTATTCCTGCATACTGTTATCTTTGTTAGGTGGAAAGTTTGGCATCTGTCGAGAGGTTCAGAAATATAGAATTTACAAAAATGAGTAAGTATTTTTAATTGTATTTTCGAGTTTCTGTAATTGTATATCGAGTCTTTGCAGCCGTTCTGAGTATAATATACATAGGCTAGAATACATGGTTTCCTTCAATTAGCATATGTCTCTTTGAGTTCTCTTTAAAATCTTCTCAACGATGTTGAATGGACTCCATCTTCGACTTGTAAGTTGGCTTCTATAACTGTAATGTTGGACTCTGATATTTAGTTGACTATATTTTCTCCACCTTTGTGTTTATGATAGTAACGCTTTTTACATTTTTAATGATGATTATTCTTCTTTAACTGGTTAATTTTTCATGACAGTCATTTCATTGTTGATACTTCACAAGAGATAGCTGATGTTCCTTACGCGGACTACTTCACAGTGGAGGTATAGCCTGATCTTGTTCTGTAATACTTACTTGGACCAACATATTAGAACTCTCTCTCTCTCTCCCTCTCACACCCACACACACACACACACGCCCCTCATCAAGTTTGACCTTAAACTATTTTATCATTGTCCATTGTTGGTTTTAAGATCCTATTTCTGATAACTGTCACAACATTCATTATACAACTGTTAGCAAATTATTGTAGCTTTTATGCGTATGTTTTCTGATGACTTCTAGTGCATTCTCTGTCTCCTTTTTCATAGGCGCGTTGGGATGTACAGAGAGATGCCAACAGTTCAACGCCCGGGTGCATATTGATGGTTTTCATAAATGTGGCCTTCTCCAAGAAAACTATGTTTAAAGGTTCGTTTTCTTCCATCCTCTTGAACTGTAATATCCTGTTATTGTAATTTGTGCACCAAACAAAAAGGGATGCTTATGCATCTTGACTTTTGCTCCCTCTTGGATATGAGTTTATATTCTCTTGAACTATAATGTCATGTTTTCATTTAATTACTTTAATTAGCAGTTAGAAATTATCAATAAACAACACCGACCTCGTCTTTACTCGAATGCTTAACATTGCAGGGAAGATCGTCCAGTCAACAATTGACGAGTGCCGAGAAGCTTATGCAACCTGGATCGATCTTGTAATATTCGTCTTTGTTGCATTACCACTTTATTCTCTGTATGATTATTTTAAATACTTTGTACTGACTTTTTTTTTTCAGGCCAACGAAGTACTGAAGAAGAAGAAACTGGAGAAGGAAATAGGTACGTTTGTTGCTTATTAGTGGCTAACGTTACTGAACTCAATTATCATCATGAAGTTTAATTGGTTCTTGGGGGTGAACTTGGTAAACATTTCCTTCCTGTTCCATTTTTTTTTAATATGTATGTATTTAAAATAATTTCTTTACACAGGAACTTCTACTTCTGCCTCAATTTCAAACGGGCCAGTAATAACAGAAATCAAAGCAAACACTGTGCAGTTCACGGAATCAATAGCCATTGATGCGAGAATTTCGCCGATCGTTCCAAATCCGAACGAATCGGATCGACAAGGAATTTCACCAACCGGGTCCCACTTAGGAGATTCATTCTACAATAAATTCTCAACTTCCTTGAAGCGCATGAACACTCCTTCCCTGATTCTCGTTGTCACCATTGCCGTGATTCTTGTCCTAATGCAGGTAATATACTTCTATATTACCTCATCATTAACTTAATAATAATATTGGGTTTCATTTTTCATGGGCCTTTTTTAATCAGTGCTGCATATGATACGATATACATAGAGGAATCATTTTATTACGAGAAATGATATACACTGATGGATTCTTCTAACAACAACTGCTGCAGATAAGCATTATAGTGTTACTAAGCAGGCCTCAGAGGATCCACGTGATTTCTCAAGGAAGCTGCGGAAGCACAAATCACGAATTAGGAGCAGAAGCTTTTGCCTCGCTGAGTAAGAGGATTCGATTGCTCGATGAGGAAATGCAATTCGTTGAAACTTTAATGGAGAAGATGAAGCTCGAGCACTCCGAACTTAGAGGGAAATTGAGAGAATTAGAGCTTTTCAGACGCCGTTGAAGGTTGAAACTCTCCTCCTCTGAATATTATATTGGGTTTGTATATTCGGTGTAACACTTGCAAGACATTATTTTTTTTTTTTTTTCAATTAATGACTTTTTAAACATTCGTGATGTCGTTTTTAATCTATAAGACAAATAAGTAAACAAGTCATTTTTAATTTGTAGTGATAGAGACACTGGGATTGAGATTTTTTCTTAAGAACCGAAAAAAAAAAAAGAGTAACACAACAATCGGTAAAATTATAAGATTAATGTCAATTAACTATACATGTTTTCATTTTTGCATCATTATGCTTAATAATTGCAAAAATATGTCGATAATTTTGTATGTCTTTAACAAAATTGGGCCAATTGGACAATTTTTCGACAAAAGCTATCGAAAATCCGACGTGGACCAATGACGTGTCAGCAGCCACCCTTGGATATACAAAATTATTTACCTTTTTTTTCAATTATCAATTACTCTCTCTCTCTCTACGTTAGCTTTTTGTATATATGCTGCGTTGCGTGTTATATCTATCTTCTTGAACCGATCAAAACCCTCTTAGCCGTCGCACGAAGCGGACAATTAGAGCTCACGAAGCCCTCCACCAAACGCAGATACGTCCTCAGATCATGACACGTGGCCACACCCCTACCGCTCATCTGCGGACAATCCCTGCTGCTCAGCCTCAGCTCCCTCCCTACCTCCGCGTAAGCCCACTGCGCCGGCAGATCCTCCGCCCTCCTCACGAGCCACCTTGCGAGCCCGTCAGCGGCTCGACCCGCCGCCCCCGTCTCCTCCACCACGAACCCGGGCACCCTAGTCACCGGGTCCTCCGCGTTCACTATCCTCAGCACCTTGGTCCCCTTCTCCTCGAGCCGGGACCTGAACTCCCCGTTGCCCACCCTCGGCCCCCCGAACGACACCACCGTCACCATGGGCCCACCATCCCCGAACCGGGATCTGACGTCGTGGGCCGTCAGGGTCGCCAGTGCCGCACCGAGGCTGTGCCCGGTGACCGTCACGCTCAGCGGCTCGTCCTTATATTCCTCTACGAGCCTACTGATCTCTTCCATGACCGAATCCCGCAGGCTCGGGAACGGACCGTCCCTTGATGTATAGAGGCTCAGGAACCCGCTCTGCACCATCGGGCCGGGGCCGGGCTCTCCGGGTAGGCCCGTGAGCGAGGCCCGGAGATTCTCGACCCACTCCATGCACGTGGCGGTGCCACGGTAGGCCACCACCACGTCGCGGCGGCCCAGCCTCGAGATCTCTTCCGGGTCCACGCAGACCGCCACGTACCCGATCCAGCTCGACCCGACCAAGGCCCAAGCGGGCACCCGCCCGCGGGCCCATTCAGGAAGGCGGGGCCCGCATGTCGCGTGCAGGTGCTTCGTCGCTCTGTACCCGCAATCGGACAGCATCGAGCCAACGGGGTGTCGACACGTGGCGTAGGTTGACGATGACGTGTCGAAGTCGAAGCAGCGATAGGCGGCATCGACGAAGTCCCCGTAGCGGAGGATCTCTCCCCGGAGGCTCTCGTGGAGAGGGTCTAATAGGCCTTCCCAATTCTTTATCCCTTGAAACTCCTTCCAATTGTCGCATAATGTGTTGGACGCGGCGTTTCGTATACGCTTCTTGTTGTTATTACCAATAGCCTTCAACGAGCATGCGATTTTTAGGAGCATGCGATTATTATTATTATTATTATTTTTATTTTTATTGCATGAAGTGGCTTTGTTGCGTGGCTGTGATGAGACGGAGGAGGCTGCGTAGGAGCACGACGCATGCAAGTTGGTAATATTATTGCGGGGACTTAATGTTGTAATGCCACTGGAAAGCTTCATCGAGGGAAGAAGAATGAGTGATTTGTTGATGAAGTTTGTCGGTTTTATTATTCTCTCGGAGGGTTTAAGGTTTAAGGTATATATATATATGTGTGTGTGTGTGTGTGTGTAATGGCGTGAGAAGATGACTGGAAAGTTAACGTAGTAGGCTGACAAGGATAGTGTGTATGAAAGGACGGAGTCAAAAGGGTAGTGAAAGAGTCCAAGGTTGAGAAATTATTTAGTTATTTATTTATGATTTTTTTTTTTGCGAGTAACATGGAATTTTCTTCTTTAGATATGTATGTACACATATATAGTAAAAAAGAGATGGATGTGATGTTATAACGCGTGAAAGTACAAGCGATTGAAGGGGATCTAGGGATCTCTATCTATCACATCATAAATTGTGGCGTATAAAATATTATCTTTAAAATAACGAGCAACAAATTAAAATGGATGTATGTAATCAAGGTGAATAGTGTTCCTATAATTTCTGTAAACTGTTCAAAGAAAGCAATTAGGCGCTGCCAAGTATATTTATTCATATTTCAATTCATCATCTAAGAAGTTTCTAAAAATAGACCACATTTCGTATAATAATAATAATACAGGTCACAGTCACAAAGATCACTTCTCACGTTTTATCGCTACATTGCAAAACTCCATTGTTAAATGTTTTGTTTAAATAAGATCCATTTTCGTATAATTTGGAAAAATATAAGATAAATCAAAAGGTGCACCACACGCGCTACAACTAAAAGTAACTATATAAATTGATGGATATAAAGAGAAAGAACACTGTAGTCAAATTTTGTTTGCTTTTTTTTTTTTTAATATCATTAACTTTAATATAATTATGATTATTAAATATATATTACATTGGAGTTCTGACAAAATACCTCACGTGTGTAGTTATAATACAATTTTATTGATGGTCAGCGCATTCAAGAGTCATAATGTGGTGACGGATTTTAATGGTCACTTACTTTGTTGTTAGTTATTTTTTTAATTTTTAATTTATTTTCCGACCAACGTGTAATAAAAATTATGTGCAGTAGCACGCAGAGCCATACGCGTTACAGAAGACTATTCACAAAGGTATTCGACGAGTTTTTACAAGTTCTCTCTCATATAATCCAAAACATAATTTATTAAATCTATATTATATATGTATATATATATTTGATTATAAGCAGATAGGATAGGACGGTGGGAAATCTGTTAAAGAGTAGTTATAAGTACAATTTGAACTCACTTTATTACAATTTGATAAATTATGAAATAAACCATTTCTCAGATTTCTTTCCCATTTAAAAGTCGTCGATTAGTTAAAATTGCATGATTTCTTGACTACATATTATGAAAAAGCTTTTCGTGAGTGCAACAATTTCTTGCCCTGGGCTGCTACTCATATTCGATATTGAATCTATAACGTTAGATTCAACACACTTAATACAAAAACTATGTCATTACCGTTCCCTTTTAGAAATATTTATTATTTCATTTGGGTTTCATCAACACTTTTTTATTACATATAACATTAAGATTTACCAAGAAAAGAAAGAAACTTGTGTCGGATTAATGTCGTAGCTTTTACAGACATAACTAGTATAGTAAATACGACTCGTCCATATGATATTATAATCCATGGTGGCTGGAAAATTAAGACATAATTATGACATAAGTACATTCGAACCTAAAACTTAGAAGTTGAATTAAGTTCCATTTGAAACTATTGTTTTTTATTTTCCTGCGTGAAGCTTTGAAGGGGGAATTGAATTCAAGAATTTTCTTGAATGTGCTTATACAGCTACTTGATGCCCAAGATCAATGAACCTTGACGAAGTGAATTTTTCTAACCGTTAAATAATCATTAAACTCTGATGGCTGATTTGAAGATCTCAGACACGAAACTCTTCGGAGAAATCAATGTTGCAACTTAAACTGAACTCAAAAGGAACAAAATGAAGACTTGGCTTCCAAGGTTTTGCAGCCACTTGTAAAGTTTAGTACTAAAGTAAGATTTAGACATCATTCTTCATTTTATAAAGTAGTAAATGAGAAGTGAGAACTAATCAAAACTCAATTAACCTCTCGATTATATTTGTAAATTTCACAGTATAATTAATTCTTGATTTGGCTCTAGAAACCGGGCAAAATCGAGAGGTCGGCAATTCCTTTGGGAAGATCTGCAATTTTCCGGAGCAGGGCAAGCCTGTTCTTTCTGATCCCCTCATCTTCCTGCACAAAATAAATCATAATTTTTTACATTATCGAATCTGCTGTTGAAAATAAAGATAACAACCGATACAAATAATAAAAAAAAAGTAGCACATAATGCACACACTCAACAAGGGGATTCGACTGTTTTTCGAACATACCACCATGACGAATACGTTGTTGAAGAAATCCTCCAATGGCTGTAAGAGATCGCGTGATGCCTCAACGAAATCATTCACTTCCATGTCTGCAAATGGTGGAGAGACATTTAAATAGTATTGTTGTATATAATATATAGAGATGAGTACTAGAAAAAAAAGTAATATCACAAATGTTAGGAGTAATAATGGAGAAGTTAAGGATGCTGTAAAAAATTTACCGGGGTGTATTTTATTCTTCAATGACGTGAAAGTGCTCCATAGAGCTCTCTCTTCCGCCGTTTCAAAGGCGGACTCGTCCACCTAATACAACGGGTTTAGTAGCAGGACGAAATAAAGCATTACAAAAAAATGAAATTGAGTAATGTATAATGTTTATATACTGCAAAGGGGAAATTATAAAATTAGGTCACTAAGTATCCAAGTTTTCGTTTTTTGGGTCACTATGTTTGATAATTGCAAAAGTAAGTCACTAACTTTGTATGTCAAAACAATTTTGGGTCATATTTTCAATTTTAGGGCACTAAGTTTATATTTTTCGATTTTGGGTCACTAAGTATATACGTTTTTCAATTTCGGGTCACTCATTTGGTAACTAATTTTGTAAACATAGTGACCAAAAAATGAAACATGTATACTTAGTGACCCAAAATTGAAAAAATATGTACTTAGTGACCTAAAATTGAAAATATGACCCAAAATTGTTTTGACATACAAAGTTAGTGACCTACTTTTGCAATTATCAAACATAGTGACCCAAAAACGAAAACTTGGATACTTAGTGACCTAATTTTATAATTTTGCGTACTGCAAATGTGATGTGAAATGAAACTTATTTTCCAGAAGAATTCACCTCAATGTCATCGCTGACGTCCTTTCCGCGAACTATTCTCGTTGGACGAGAATACCCCTCGACTATCTTCGGTAGCAGATCCCCTTCGAACATGGCATTCATCTACAGAGAAAAAGAGGAGAATAAACATGTAAAGAAAAATTTAGGGTTTTCTGAGAAAAACTTACAATAACCTTAATAATGCCAAAGGCTAAAAAAATAACACATTACGAAGCACATTAAGTGGAGGGCTTACTTCATACGCAGCTTTCGATGCAAGCGAAGGCTGATTTGCACGCTCGGAAAGTACGGAGCGAACTACCTCGGGGCTTATACCGCGGTCAATCTGTCACGTAAGCAACAAAATTTCATCTAACTTTTTATTAGCATAATTAATAATTCGAACATCTTCGTTCGTCACACGAAGCATTATAAATTCAATAAAACACCTAAACGTGGTCACGAGATGATACATATAGGCATAGTATAAAAAAAGAAAGTAAAACCTGATGATGGATCTGCATTTAATTGAGATGCAAAATGAATCAGAAATCAACCAAAGGTCTCAGAGATGCAACGTACCAGAAACTGCTCGAGCCTTCTCGTTACAAACTGAAACGCCTGTAAGAAAAAGAAGAAAAAATTTCATAATCCGTACGTGATAGTGAAATAAATCGAGTTTTCTGCATAATAAAACAGAAATGAGGTCAAGTTAAGACTTCTTGTGATATATTGCACTGATGATAATTATGACATTAATGGAAAAATATTGGCAGTGGGCATTGTGTTTCAGAGGTTTTGAAATAGATGCACTCTTACATCATCAATTGTTTGAGCTTCAACTTTTGTGGGCTGAACAGCTGCAGCGAGCTCCAAAGCGTGCCTCAGCTCCAAATTCCTACTTGTTTCAACTAACAGTTGAACCTAAGGACACATAAAATAAGCATTAATAATATGGTGGTGCCTGTATACAAAGGGACTTGGTTGCACTGGTGATCAGGGCCATTTTTTTAATTTTTGTGGCCCCTTTCATGTAACATAGTGGGGCCCTCAAGCAGAAACGTCGACCATAAATAGGCAGGTGTATGTGATATTATGCCCTAAAAATTTGTGGCCCTGTGCAATAAACAAGGTTGTAATGGTGGTGATGGCGTACCAGACCGTAAGAGATTCTTCGAAGACCAAAGGGATCGTTGGTGGAGGTCGGCTGACAACCGGCGGCGAATAGCCCCACAAGGCTGTCCAATCTGACAAAAGTAAAGAATGAGTAACAAATGTGGATTGGATAAAATATAAGCTTAGTTTCGAAATATAAATAAGGCAAACAAGCAACAAAGATCAAATCAAAGTTGCAGCAAAACAGTACCACGAAATAAACAGAATTTTCGCAAGAAATCCATAAAAAATTGATACGGAGTCTCTCGTGCTTACCTGTCAGCTATTGCCAGTATCGATCCAGCATCGGTTTTTGGAAGTACGTCTCCTGAAAACCGCGGAAGTGTAATTTCAAACAGCGCCTCAGCAATCTGATGATGTTCAAGAAGAGAAAATCAACAAACTCATAAAAGAAACCCAATTTTAGATAGGAAAGTACAAGCGGATCAAAAGTTGAAAGCAAAAGAGTTGAGAGTTCACATGTCAATAAAAGTTCAAAATTTCAAAAAGGATGTATAAATCATTATTTGGAGACATGTAAGAGAATTGTCATCATGCTTACGACCTCCTCTGAGTAGCCATCTCTAAGAGCATAATGACGTGCCATTACACCCGAAAGGGAGGTAAATTCTGTGACAACTGAAGAAGAAAGATCCAACATGGCCAATGATGAAGCTTCCTTGGCGATTTCGCGGGTATTTTCAGCTACCCGAAGAGACGATCCCACTTCAGGAACTAATCTTTCGACCCGTGTCACCTTGTCCAGCATCGTCCCGAGCTTTTCCTATTTACAAAATAATATTGCAATATTAGGGCAAAAATATTCTGTGAGAACTAAGAATGCTTCTAATTTCAACGATCGATACGTAGTACTAATTTACTATACATTCAAAATAGAAATACGAAGAGAATAGTAAGATTACATGGAAAAGGATTCCCTTCAACTGATCCCGAAATTCAGAATATCTCTTGCTCGTATCCAACTCATAGAAAAATTTCGCATCTTCATACCGGGCTCTGCAAGTTATGAAAGAATAAAGATAAGAAAATCATTTGATTTGATGGGTGCAAACTTGATTTTACGCCTAATAGTTTCTCAGCACAACAACTTAGTGGTTATGCATATTTAACCTTAACACCGCTTCATTTCCTTTTCTCACCACAGTTTCATTAATAGCTCCATTTGCCACCTGAAAAAAAAAATCGTACATATATATTTTTGATAAGATAAAAGCATATCAGTACAAATATGAAACAAAAATGTCTCACAGCAATAAAATAAGGTAGCAGTTCTCCGTTCTCGTCAGTAACAGCAAAATATTTCTGATGCTTCTGCATAACCTGCAAATGATCATGACAGACCGTGAACCAGAGATAGTAACTATATCAAGAAAAAAAAAAACTTGAATAATAGAATCTGAAGTGAACAAGAAGAAAACAAGAAAGATTCTTCAACGTGATGAAAGGAGTAAAAAGGTCACTAGCTATTTAAATCGATAGATGGCAAACCATTATGAGTAGATCTTTCGGAAGCTGTAAAAAGGAATCATTGAACTTTCCAAGAACAGGACGAGGAGCTTCGACAAGATTCACAACCTGAGCAATCAAAGACAATGCCAGTGAATCTTTGTTCACGGATATAATATCAAAGAAATATCAAAGAAACTTGAGCTTCAAATTATTTGTTACCTCATCAAGTAAACCACTTTGCATAACTACAGAGCCATTAACATCTTCCACTAAGGAAATAGACTTCTCCCTAATGGCCTTTTTGCGTTCCTGCACATTTAAATGACTCAGATACCAGGTGGTTAGTATACTGTTTTATTGCCGAACAATTCGAGTGTTGGTCATAGTTAATTATTTAGATTTCAGATAAAATTTAACGGGTTTTAGTGTGATTTTTTTCTTGGTAATTCTTGATTTTACGTCTATATTTAGGAGGTGGAGCTTATGCAACACAACAGAACTTTGTTAATTACCTCTATATCAATGGTAATCCCGGCATTTTGCATCAGTTCATTATAAGCTTCTGCACTTCCAATCTACATACACGAGTGTCCAAAGAGTCACATTACGAAAAAGAACAATTGTGGTCAGCGAAATTCCGAAAATAAGTAAGAAACGGGAGATCTTGAGTCTTTAAATTAGAAAAATTGGATTATAAGACCCGTGAATGACATTTTACCTCAATTGTAGCTGACGAGGTGTTCCTAAGACCATGAGAAACATCTCCACTGCGAAAAGGGTGAAAAAGAAAGGACTAGAATATGTGACTAACAGTACATAAGAATAATAAATCTTTTAAATCTCAATTTAATCATATATGAAAAGGGTATAAAACATAATCAAAACATCACATGTCATCCAACAGAAAAAGAGTAATCCCTCATTATTGACCAAATTCATCCCTCACAAGCACACTCAGTGCTAAAGAAAGATGACAAAGGTTCCAACGAAAGTAAGAATTTCTTTTGCAATTAGTAGATCATCAAAACAGCAAGTAATCGCTAACCCCAACATGAAAATGGGGGACTTATAAAGTAATAATCTAAAGGATACAAACTATATTAAGCCAGTGTATATGTGACCGTTAGAGAAACAACGGTTGAAAAGCATATATACTTGACAAAATCAAAATTGCATCTCTAACATCTACTTGCCTTAGAACACCAGCAAATGTAAAGGGAACCACTGCATCTCCATGTAATGCCAATATCCATCGGATGGGTCGACTGAACATGACCTGCAATACAAACAGCCTTCATCAATTTTACACAAAAGCAAAACTCTTCTATGCACAAGTAAAAAGATGGGAGTTATTTCACTTCAACTTCTCTACTGAATAACAGATAACCGAACCCTCAGAATCAAGATTACATGAACTTCAGCCAACATAAAATGAAAAAAAATATGTGCGACTCAGGTACCATTGTTGCATTGTCGATCAATAAAAACTATAAAAATTGCACCAAAATTGGATATCAGCTACGACACAATAAATACCTCGGAGTTCCACCTCATTGACTTAGAGAATGATATCTTCCCAAGAGTAGCAGGCAACTCTTCTGATAGAACCTATTGAAGAGAATAGAATGAAAAATATCTTAGTGAAGAATAAACTAAGGAAAAGTTTCCCAGCATTTGAAGGCTACTAAGGTATGTCATGCTTGATTATCATATCATAAATAGCTGAAAAGGAAAATAAGAATGAAGCCACATTTTTAAATCTAAAGGTTTACGTATGATAAGAAGGTATATTAATAACCTCTACTGAGTCTGGGATCAGAAGAAGGTAAACAGATTAATTTGAAGGATACCTCCAAAGCAAGCTTTGATGTTTCCACTGCTCTAACATATACGTACTCTGTTTTACCTGCAGAGATATAAATTTATGTGCTGAGTGTTTTTTATTGAATTTTGGACACAGTGGCTTACTGAACATGAGGGGAAGAGAGATCTCCACAAGTAACAATTTGTAAAGATCATTATCAAACTTGAATGCAAGTACATGTATTTATTAAAGAACAAGGAGAAATTACCATTACATGTCAGTAGCAAAAATAATGTAAAGAAATGACCATAAATGCCAGATCGGCATACCTTCAACCTTCGTGTACAAGGAACTTAACGGCACGCCATTTTTGCGGCAAAAACCTTCAGCCGCCTGACAAATAATAACAATAATAAAGCGCATATCATCAGGGAATAATATTTATTGGTGAAGAAGCAAAGCACCTCAGAAACAGACATTACAGATATATGTAAAAATATTTGCTATCATCAGCCTCAGCATATCAGCGAACGCAATTACAAATCTTTACTGACTTGCATTGCATAGAACTCAGTAAAATAGAGAAAGAAAATGAGATATGCACAATGTATCAACTACCATAATTAGGCCACAAGCGCGAGCACCAAGGTCATTTATTCATATGCTTATCACAGAGCACTAGCATATTTTTCCTATGAGCCTCAAAATATACAATAAATTAGACAAAAATCAAAGAAAACGAATACTTAGTTAGTGGAGAGGATCACCTTTGTAGGATTTCCTTGCTGATCAAAAGCCTTCGATGCTGGTGGTCCACGTAACTCAACTTCATTTGCAACCTGCTTATCACATAAATTATCTACATGTACCTGCAAATGATTAGATTGTCCACACCAAAATGACTGAAATGTTTGTGCATGCCGAAAAAAATAATATATATATATAAAAAAAAAATTGTACCACAAGTCTACGCGGTGTTCCATATGTTCGCACATCTCCATGAGTCAGTCTTTGTTTCTCCAGCAACAGTTGTACTACCTCCCTGAGCTGCAATATTTAAAGTACATCTATAGTTAATTATTTAAATAGATACATAGAGATATAAAAAAACTGCAATGTCAATCCGCTTTCTGTATGCAGCTACGAGAAAGTAAGTAAGAATGATTTTATGACATGAAAGCTACATTACTTGATCGCAAGCATTGACCACATCATTTGGGGGCAACTCTTCTGTTCCTATTTCAAGAATAAAAGTCCGCGGTCCCGGGGAAACCTGCAAAGAAAACAAGAACTTACAATTGAGCAAAGAATCTGAGACGAAAACAAAGGAACAGTAGCTCTCTCTCATTTTCGAATGGACTTAAGATGCAAAAATGTGAAAAATCAATAACAAAAGAACATCCTCTCTCAATCAAAAATGAAATTAAGACTGATATGTGATGCTCAAAATATCAAACCAAAAAAAGAAGCCAATAGTATTTCCAAAGCAAACCTTTCTCTTTGCTTCCTCGTGATTCTCACTAAAGCCATGGTGGCCACCATAAGACACGACACCCAAGGGATGCCCAAGAGATTCTCTAGTCTTTACCCATAGCTGTGCGCATTGACGGGCTAAACTGGACATGGATAACAGAACATGATTGCAATGACTTCCAAATACTCTAAGACCACAATAAGAGAAACAACTAACAAACCAAATGCATAAGAACGGAACAAAAACTAACTCATGGAATTTTTCATGAACGCAATAGATGTGATACATTCAAATTAAATCTCTAAGCCAAAGAATTATATCATGGGAACTGTTGCAGTTCCTTAGTTGTGTTGAACAATAGGCAGCTGATGAACAATAATCAATTTAAATAACGTTTTGCACGAACATCAAACGTTATCAACAACAGAATTATATTTTGAGGGTTCAAACCAAAAATCATTAGTTAGTCAAAACCGAGTTGGGTCACATATTTTCCCCGTGTGAATTGTGGAATAACCTTCTAAAGCACGCCCTCTGACAACCACACACGCGAACAAAATAAACAACTGACTGTGAGGTAAACGGGTTGTACCAAAATCAGGTAAATTTTAAGGTTATTATCTCATTTATATATCGAATTGGAATAAATCCTAGTCACAATGAGGGATAATATTCTCAAATACAAAAAATAAAAAAAATAAAAAAAATTGCACCACCGACCTGCGCATACGACCAAAATAGCGGGCACGTTCTGTGACTCCAACAAAACCTCTAGAGTCCAACACATTGAAGGCATGGGATGTCTTCAGAAGCTGATCATACCTAAGATGACAGCAAACAAGTCAGCTACTATTACAATGTTTGCCTTGATTATTTCTTTGTCACTGAATGTTGCACAAACTCAGACAAGGTGAAATTACGCGGGAATTGCAAGGCCCAATTCAAGCAACCGGCGAGCTTCAGCCTCAAACAAATCAAAATGACGGTGAATATGATCTACATCGGCGTGCTCCAAGTAATACGCACTCATTTCCTTCCTGAAAACAGATTTCAGCGTCATCATATTAATTTTCTAACGAAATAGGTACACGAGCTCTCTATTTTGGTCGGTCATAGTTTTCTAATACAAATATGCTAAACATAAAAACGTGGCAAAGAAGCAAGAATCACGGAAAATGATGTTCAAGAGCATAAAAAAGTGCATCATAAATCATGTATCTAGTATTTACGGATCAAATACATGACAAAGCATGCCAAGAAATAGCGTTAGCTTCATCAAATCACAAAGACGTGACAAGGTAGAATATAATAAGTTTATTTACTCATTTTCCAGGAAAAGCTCTCCATATGTTATACCATAGGCATACTGAATCTTCTTGAAATGATCAACTCCCTGTGGAAAAAATACGGAGAATTGAAGCTTATACATCCATCTATGCATGATAATAGAGAGAAGTCAAAGAAAAATGACGAACCTGAAGCGACATAAGAATTCGTTCAAGACCGTATGTAATCTCAACTGAAACGGGCATCAATTGAAGACTTCCGGCCTGATTAAGGAAATAAATTCAGAGATGGTCACTAAATATTGACTCATTAAAATCTAAATTATAAGATGCTGCTGCATTGTTTAATTATTTGAGAATCGAACCTGCTGAAAGTAGGTGAATTGAGTGATCTCCATCCCGTCCATCCAAACTTCCCATCCCAATCCCCAAGCCCCCAACACCTACAAGAAAATCAAGAAATGTTAATTATCCACTACACAAGATGTGAAATATGTTATGCTCTATGTGACGAGTGCAAAAATTACCACAAATCCTCACCGGGCTTTCCCAATTATCCTCGACGAAACGGATGTCATGATCATTAACATTAATACCTGCCAATAGTTAATGTGGATGACATAAATGGATAGATCCCTAAAACAATAAAGAAGGAATCATTAAAGGAGGATGAGGCATTTTCAGAAAGGGAAATGAGAACAAAAAAAATTCATTTTTTCCTCAAAACCAGGTAATAGCTATGACAACAAGTATTGAGAAAGAACTACGGAAACCTAATGCTGATAAGCTCCCGATGAACAAGTCCTGTGAATTCCCAGGATCAGGTTTCAGTATCACCTGAGATCAATTTTTGCAAGCTTCTCATGTAAATAGAATGATATCGATGTCCAAAAATAAGTTGGAAGTTCTCATTAAATTACGGTAGTTCACCTGGAACTGTGTGTGCCTTTGAAGTCTGTTAGGATTTTCACCGTACCGACTATCATCTGGTCGTATACTAGGTTCTACATACCTTCCACATGAAATTACTCATTAGCAATCACCACAAATGACGGATAATATATGTCATATCGAAGCATACATCGATCCAAAGAAACATGTTTTGCATGTACGTAGTAGATCTAGGAATCATTTACTGCATATATTTCCTTATGCAATCTATCAGGTAACTTAAAACATAAAACATATATGCTTAACAGTCGGCTGATATTCCCTACAGTGTATTCGAAATTGGTAGATCAAATAATTTTATAATACTAATACTTGCACAAAAATTGATCAAGCATATGCTCCAAAGAACGCCACATCATTCGATTCAATATGAAGGGTGATGAGCTGTTCATATGACCCTTAAAACCTTTTCTGTAGTTCTTTGGTTTGTTTTCTACCCTTGAGGCTTAACTACATGCAAAACTATCAGACTTTCTTATTTATAACCTGAAGGGAGATACTATCCTAGCCACTGACATTTACACTCTGTTTGGTACGTAGAATTTATATGCGGAAAAGACGAAGGAAAACAATGTTAGTGTATCAAGCACAATTTTCCTCTTCTTTTTTCCCAAATCGAAATCTTTATACCAAACGCAGCCTTAACCAAGTCCATGCTAAACCCTCAGGGTAAACAGTTCACTTACGCAACATTCCATGGCTCCGGGCCAAGAACTCTTAGGAATGTAAGAGGATTCATAGTCCCCGCTCCAACCTGCTCAGATTATAGCCATGTAAAAGCCGAAACATGTCGAACTAAAAGATATTCAAACAAAAAAACAAAAAAACTGGACAAGTAAGATTGTTTCGCAGCAAATCAACACCGAGCAACAAATTGGTGATCTGATTCTGATATGCCATGTACTCACGAATATCAGTGATACTTCGCATTTACAGAGCATTAAGCAGTGATATTTCATTATTTAAAAGATAGAGCATTTCACTCAACAAATTCCATTGCGTAAATAAGGGGAAAATGTCAGTCTAAACAAGAAAGCTTACTTGTCACATTTTCCCCAGAAAATTAGAAGAAATTGAATTACAATTACCTCAGTATTGCTGCATTGCATCACAGCACATCCAACGGAAGCCCAATATTCCTGAATATTTTGGCAGACCATTAAATTTCATCAATATATCCACCAGTAACATTACCATACTTCCATCTTCATTCATCCTAACATACAACAGCAAAATAATTATATATAAAAAATCGAAACTTCCTAAAGTTTATCTTACAAAACCATGAATCATATGTTCTAGTAGAATATATATTTTCATTGTCCCATGAAAGGACTTCAAGCAATCAATCAGTTGCCATTACGTTCAAAAATCACATGCCATAAACCACCCAATTCATATATAAGTCTGGAAACTTGCACAATAGATCAAAGCGAGCACAACATTCAAATTAACGCAACAAAAATCTTGAATTCACAACAATGAGAAAAGCAAACGAACCTGCAACCTCTGAATTGCCTGTTGAAAAGTAAGAACGGACGATGAAGGAGATGGTTTGCCATTACCATACTGTTCCGTAGAAGTAGAATACGAAGAAGACGATAAATTAGAACAACAGAAGGACTTTCTCCCGAAAACCACGTTTGAATTGGGATTCAATCTCTTGGCTCTGTTCAATAAATATGAAAAGTGGGGTATGTAATTGCAGCAATTCTTTGGAGGGTACTTCAAAATTGATGTCACCAGTGGAAGTGAGAGTATTGCCATTGTTATGTACTTGAGCTCGAGAGAGTGAAAGGGGTTTTATCCACATTTTATCATAAAATCTTTCTGCGTCAAACTACTATTGTAAGTCCTCAATATTTTATACAATTTCATTTTGCACCCTTAGGTTTATGAAACATCAAAAGGATCCTCAATCAACTAAATAAGTTGTTAAGCACTTAATTTGAAACTGAGACTAATGATAAGGCCAACCTCAATCCATCACATGCAAATTAGGATAAATACAAACCTGCAAAAGAAAATATTATTCACTACAACATTTTTGGCCACAAGACAAAGGGAAAAATAAAAATTAAATAAAACTATACAAATAAAATATTTCCAAATAGGACAGTGTACTGTGTACACTCTTAAGATAAACCCTCACGCGCGCGTTTTCTACACTCGCGTCTGCATAATATCATTGCGGCTAGGGTTTGCCGAACCCTTCACTTGCTCGCTTTCTTTTTCACTCCTCATCCTCGCAGTTTCTGCAGATCTGCTCGCAACTTCATTCACAATGAATGAACAATTCTAGTGACGGTTTTGTGATAACGAAGAATCTCCGGGGGGTATCTTGGACTTTTTTCCTTGGCGGTGCGATGGCGACGATGAATCCTTTTGATCTGTTGGGAGGCGATGATAACGAGGACCCCACCCAGCTTATTGCTGCTAAGCAGATAATTGAGCCGAAGAAACCAGCGGCTCAAGCGGCTAAGACAACTGGTAAGCCGGCAGCTCAGGCTAAGCTGCCTGGAAAGCCTCTGCCTCCAGCTCAAGCTGGTAAGAATCTTTCTTATAATTGTTGCAGTAATAATTGAATTGATTGCGTTTTTTTAATATATTTTTTCTACGACTGTTGGATTCCATAAGCTGTTTGTTCTTACGCAGTTTGATGTGACATGGTATGCATACCTTTGTTTGTACGCCTGTATATGTTTTCTATCTTACGTTATTGACTAAGTATAGTAAGTTGCAGTATACGTGTCTCGGTGGTTGGTTTATTGTCTGATTGGGCATAATTTGTGGAAACGTTAAATTGATGAAATGTTTTCTGTATGGAGAATGCCATTGTTCTTTGGTCTTTTGATTGTTGTGCACTGGTAGTGGCTATTGGGTCTTTTTCAATTATTAGTTTGGTTGGCTTTTTACAGTTTTAGAAAGTGAGGAACGGTTCTTGCTAACACAACACAATTGAATCTTAGTTGTGTCTTGAAGTTGTACTAACTGTTTTATTTTATCTTAGATTCCTCTGGGCATTTGTAGCTTTAGTTGTTTTGCATCTTGATTTCACGGTGTAGGTTCCCTGTTGCTATCATTTACTAGTCCCAAATGTCGATTTGGTTAATTTCTTCTGTCATCCTGTTGCTGCAGTAAGAGAAGCAAAGTCTGAATCTGCACGAGGTGGCCGCGGTGGTGGTGGTGTTTGGGGTTATAGCCGCGATCGTGGTGCTGGTGGTGGGCCCTTCAAGGATTCATCCAGTTATGAAAATTCATATCGAAACAGGGAAATCCCAACCGTTCAAGGTTCACCGGATGATAATAACGGTAGAAATACTTCTGAGAGACGTGGTGGATATGGTGCAGCTCGCGGTTCTTTCCGCGGTGGTCGTCGGGGTGATTTTAACAACGGTGAGGCTGGAGAAGGTGAACATGATCGTACCCGTAGGCATTTTGATCGCCGTAGTGGAACTGGAATAGGGTAAACATACTCAATACTTATGGTTTATTTTAAATTTTATTTTTTTTGCCCTTTTCTGTGTTAGTTTTGACATTTGTTCTGAAATGTTGATGTGGAAGATATGAGATGAAGCGGGAAGGAGCTGGCCGTGGGAACTGGGGAACTGAGGCTGATGAACTAGCTCCGTAAGTATTTTCCAGTCAACGTGGTTCATCACTCACCGTTATTACAAGACATGAAAGTATTCGATGTTGTTTGTTGTTTGCATCTATTGTCTTCTGCATAGTTAACTGTATTGTCTTTCATAGAGTTGCCCCTGAAGTTGCTGAGGAAGGTGATAAACCTATTAAGGATGAGAAGCCATCAGGAGAAAACAATGCTCCTCCAGCTGAGGGAGATAAGGAAGCTGGTAAAACTGAAGAGGAGCCCGAGAATAAGGTGAATCAACAGCTTTTTATTCCTGTTCCTGATTTTCCCTTTGTCTTATGTGGATTGCTGATGATGGCTACAATTGGAAACCCTTCTTACAGGATTGTCAATGAATTAGTGGCCTTCAATTCTATGTTTACTATAACTTAGGAAGCCCTTCAATACTAAATTTTATATGGAGTTATCAATGTGGCTTTATTCCTATTTTTGAAGCGGATCTTGGAGTCTTTACTTGAGCAGTTGATTGTAAAAGGCTTTGTTAGCTTCATATGGATAACTGTTCCAGAAGTCATATTTAACAGAAATTATATTTGACAGAAGTCTTATAAATGTAAAAGTCTTTGTTAGTTTCATATGGATATAATTGTTCCAGAAGTCATGTTTAACAGAAATTATATTTGTAAAATTTATTGTCATTTTGACTTCAAGAGTAGGAATTAACTATTCATTCTAACTTCAGGAGATGACTCTAGAAGAGTATGAGAAGCTATTGGAGGAGAAAAGGAAGGCTCTTGGTGCAGTTAGGACTGAGGAGAGGAAAGTTGATACCAAGGAGTTTGAATCCATGAAGCCACTTGCCAACAAGAAAGCAAATGATGACGTATTTATCAAATTGGTATGTCAACTTTTTCGAACCCTTTTAAGCAGTCCTGATGATTTGTTTCTGAGCAGTCTCTCTCCCTTCACTCGCCTCCTAACTATTACTTGCAAATTCCATGATTTTATCTGCATCATCACCCCATGATTCCATTTGCAGGGTTCCGAGAAAGACAAAAGGAAAGAGTTGGCGGAGAAAGAAGAAAGAGCCAAGAAGGTAATATTTTTTAACACCTTTTTTCCGCCAATGTGTGACACATTTATCGGGTACCTTTATAGTCTTCACTGTAGTTTTATTGGCATATGCCTTGTTGGATAAGCCTTTAGGCCCCCGTTTGGTTATAAGCTCAACCCAATATAATTTATCTCAACCCTTCAACACAGGTTATTTATATCGGTTTTGTTATGAAATTAATACTGGGCTGGAAATAAAGAACCAAACAATAATATTATCTGGGCTTATAGGGGACAACAAAGGGGCCCTTAGAGTTGATTATTGGTACCGTTAGAGTCGTCATTGTATTCTCCACTGAATTCTTTATGGATCTGCAATTTCAAATTTCTTTTTCTCAATTTTCTACAGTCCGTGAGCATAAACGAGTTCTTGAAGCCCGCTGATGGTGAGCATTATTACAACCGTGGTGGTGGCCGTGGCCGAGGACGTGGTGGCTCGAGAGGCGGAGGTTACAGCAGCGGTGGAAATGTCTCTGCTCCAGCAATTGAAGATCCCGACCAGTTCCCCACCTTGGGTGGCAAATGAGATCGATATGTTCTCTCATGAGATAGGTGTTTGAAGAAGTTTATGCTTTCTAAGTGTGTGTCATGTGTTATGTCGTCATATGTATGTTCTTTTAGTTCATCAGTACTCAACAGACTTCTGATAGTTTTGTTTTGTCAACTTCATTATATATATATATATATATATATATATATACTTTCTACAGTCTTCTAATTATGTGTAAATGAAAATAATAAATTTCTTTTTTGGAAGATATTAGATAACAAGATTTATGAGCTAATACTATCTAGATGGGTTTGATTTTTTTATTCATCTATATTTGGAAAAGTTTTCTTGGATATTAGATAACAAGATGGTTAACAAGTTTTATTCATCTATATAAGAACAAGATTTATGTGGCAAATGACTCGGATAAAACCGTACTTTGACGATGGTTCTTTTCTTCTGAACACGTTTTCTTCGTTTTTTTTCATACCAAATTGAAATTCAAGCTACGGTTTAGTAAAAGTGTACTACTATTGTTTTCCTTGTGGACATCCTTCACTGCCTCACTACTAACTTCTCTAGTAGCGTCTTTCTTCTTTAGGCCATTTTTTGGTTTTTTTATGGCTTTTTTGAACGCGAGCTAGATAATAAATTTTTTACGATAATAGTCTTCGGCGGTTAATATAATTTGATAAAGTCTATGGACTTCATGTAAAATATAAAGTAATAATTTCTTATATAGTTCACATTTTTACATGAGATTTCTTGAAAAATAACTCAATTTTGTTACTTGTTTAAATTAATTTGACCTGGAATCCGAAGGTGGGGGATTGAATGGTTATTTTAATTTGGACATTCATTTTAAGAACGTAAATGTTGCGATAATTAAGTAAAAGTTTAAGTTAAGCATTTCATGTAATAAAATATTAATTAATATATAAATGAATAAATATTAATTTTGGTGGCCGATGTACGGAGTTTCTACTTTCTAGTATATCGTGGAGATATTGGGCCTTTGAAGCTGAGGCCCACTAATCGAAATATTCTCAGGCAATTTAGTTATTGGGCAGATCAAACAGCCTTAATTAGGTCCAGATTTTATTTTTTTTTAACTTTTTATATATAAGCGAAAAGACGCAAATTATAGAGAGCAGAGGAGAGCCGTGTTCGCAAATGCCGTCGACGACGAGCCGAGCTGGTGATTGGCTCAGCTCAATGGCTGCTGGTACGTTTTTCTACCCAAGCTTCGCATTCGCCTCAACTAGACAAACGATTCGTTGTTAGTGGTTTTCTGGAGTTCGTGCCAGATGTAGAGTGATTTAGCTCTTCGATAGAGTAATTTCGGGATCCGTTGTCGTTTTTTTCCTTCGTTGTAATCATGAATGTTGCTGGAGGCGACTCGCCTGCATTTTGATCTACTGGAAATTTATATGTCTTGCTTGAAACGTTATCGAACGGGAACTCTACTGCATCGTATGGAGAATATAGTAATTGATCGTCTGTGTAATGTTGGGAGCTGAGTTGGAAAATGTTTTAGGAATAGAAACATTCAGGATTTCTGTGGCATATACTTCTAATTTGGGTGGTGTTTTGATTCGAATACACTGTCATTTTATTTATGATTCTATGCTAAGACCTGCAAGTCATTAAGGTGATGATCAGTGTCCAATCATATCTAATTAGCTGAGGTTTTACTGAATGTAATTCTTGCTTTATAGGAAAAAATGTAGTTAATTTGATTCAATGGATTTGCGTTGACCTGTGTTTTTTTTTCATTTGATGTTTATTTGGATAAAAGATCAATCACTTGTGACATTCTTTCACTTCAAGTAAACAGTAGGCGAAATTTTCCAGCTCTGTACTATTTATTGTGTTTCAGCTGAATATTAATTATCTGAATGTGGTGAAATATATTTCATTTGACCTGAAAGCTTTTTGTTGATTAGATAAGATTTTGGAAGCAAGAATCAGTTTTGTTTCTGACAAAACAAGAAAGACCGATGCATTATTCGTTTCATTTTGTTTCCTAATACTGCATCGTTCAATTTCAACTCGAGAGCAGACATATACATCTAAAACTAAACACTAAGACTCCTTTTAGGTGTTGATCATAACTCATTTATCAAATCTCTGGTGACCAAGAGCTCCAATATAGGGAAGTAGCATAAGATCATATAAATTCCACCATTACTTAACTCATTCATTCAAGGTTCACCATCGCAAACTCATCTTCATTACATGTTCCCTGTAATTTCTCTATTAAAACCTTACTCGAAGTGCGCAGAAACTCTATTATTCTTGTCATCGTTTTCCAGTCCTTATTAGGCATTCCTCGACTCTGTTATCTATCATCTAAAGTTTATTTCTCAACGTGTCTATGTAGCTTCCTTCCATGATATCCCTTTCAGAAATAAATTGCAGAAAATCCCCAAAGCTCCCTTCTCTGTAGGACAAAGGATGCTCCTCATCAACGAGCTCTGCAACGGGCACCACTTTCGCGTCCATCGCCAGGCTATGAAGGCTCGCGATTGATATCCTCTTCTTCTCCGAGCTCAGGACCGCTCGGTGAGTAACGTTTTTGTACCTACCATTCGTAAGAACTTCCATTTGATCTCCCAACTGAACGACCAGTGCTTCATCGATCACGGGAACGCACTGCCACTTTCTCTCTCCTCGGTTCATGATCTCTAACCCGTTCCCGTCTTGCAGTATGATCGTTAGCAGCCCGTAGTCCGTGTGTGGAGGCAGCCCGAGTGCGAGCTCGGGCTCTGGACAAGCGGGGTAATAGTTGACGGCCATGACCTGCGAGTTCTGCTCGGGATCGTTGGGTAAGGTTTCTTGCCTTAGACCTAAGCTCTCGAATACTACTTCCATTAGCGTTTTATGCAAGGCGTGCACTGCTTTTGCGTAGCTTCCCATGTTCTTCCTGCAAAAGTAACACTTGTTAGAAATCGAGGCCTTCATCCTGAAACCGATTGGTGATAGGTGAAGCTGCCTCTTTGATTATATTAATTGAGTCCGCTGAGTTGAATTATCCGTTGTGAGATAGAAATCTCAAACAACACTCACGCATAAAAAGCTGATTTTATATGTTTGATTTTAGGACGAAGCCCCTTATAAGGATCATAGAGTAACTGACTACGTGGAAACTTGCTTACTTATAAGCTGGAGGATGCGATGGCCACAAGTCGATCCAAGTCGAGATTGGATTCGCGTAATGCTTCATGAAGTCTCGCCAGTAGTGGACTCGGTCATTGACGTGGTTTAGGCTGGTCCCGTACCTCACAGGGTTGCGAACGTCGTTGGATGCAAAACGCCTCTTCACTTCGTTCGGTAGGTTAAAGAACTCTTCTGAGACGTCTAAAGATTCTTGCATGCATGTAAGTGAAATCCCGTGGTTGATCACCTGTCAAAGATTATTCAATACATCTTTTCCAACAGATGGATTATTACACGGTGCTTACGGTATAAAATTATTTTTTTACGATGATATTTTCCCAAAAAAAAAAAAAAAAAGTTCTCTTGTTGACATTAATCGAGAAAATGTTTTTCCCATCCGCTGACCCAACTTATGCGACGGGACGTGTTGGCCATGCATGAGGGACGATTGATTTTAGGAATTGAACCCGTAAATTTAATATCGTGGATGTTGTGTGTTGACCATGCATCGACGTAAAATCGTAGATTTATTTACACCATCTTGTTAAATTTGTTCGTTCCTACGTGTTGGTGCATGAGTATTATACCTGGAATATTCCTAGTTCCATGCAGGCTGCACGAACTTGATCGGTGACTCGTGATCTAAGCGAGGGATTCCCGAGCAAGGAAAGATCTATTACCGGCACGTCATTGGCGGAAGAATGATGGAAGTTATGGCGCTGATTCGAAGGTAATATATAACGTTTAGGGACACGAGTTATGCCCATTTGTGAAAGTGTCTTTGCACTAGTAAAATAATCTCTCTTTCCTTCCATTTTTTCGAATCTTTTTGGGTAATTCTATTTGTTTCTTCAAGTTGATGATGGAAATTGATGATAGCAGCAATCGGCCTATTTATAACCTGCTGCAAATGCGTGTTATAATTCTTGGGAATGTATCATGAATGTGTATATAGTCTATATAACTTGAAGCTGATAAGCATGAAGTGACTATTAGAGAAGATACAATACAATGTGCTCACCTGAAGTGGTTTTCTTGATAGTACACTAATACTAGGTTGTTTCATTGCAGCTAGCTAGAGTATATGCAGCGTATTTTCTTATAATTTTTTATTTGTCTACATTGTCATATACTAATATACTAGGTTGTTTCATTGGAAAAGAGGGATTTGTGACGTAGCTTGTATTGTTTGTAGTATTACATTTATTGCAACTCAGGTATATGGTTTTGCCCAAAAACTCTGCAAATAGTTAATACTTGTGACTTTATTTAATTAAAATACATACGTTACTATTTTTTTATTTTTTTTTCGGCAAATACTATTTCTTGTTATGTATATGGATATGGTCTAGTTCTCTACTGAGATCAGTTAGTCTGATGTGTTTCAGTTTCTTTCTTTCTTTTCTTTTTTTTTTCTTTTTTTTTTTTGAGTGTGAAGAATACCTATATTGTTTTTTTTTTAATGGGTCCAAATAGGATAAATGATCAAATGAACCGTAATGAACGACTCTCGTCTTCGAGATAAAATATTAGTGATTGGATTCGTTTTGAATATTTACTAGTTTTTAGTTTAACACGCTTGTTTTTGTTTTTTATAGTAGTGTGTATTTGATTGAGTATAGGTTTTTATCATATGCTGATAGACGAGAATATATGTAGTCTAAAGATTCACTAATGTTTCGAATCTCAATATAGCCCAAGTGATATAATAAATATTCCGTCTAGTTAATTGAAAATATTTCCTTTTTCGAGCAAAACCAAGTAACCTTAATATAATACCAGAAACCACACTGGTGTGAAGATAACCGAAAGAAATGGTTTTGTGATTTTGGTATCGGCCACATCCTGCGGGTACGGGTCGTCGATAACCCATCGTTCATCATTGTTAGTGTACCAATTTCTTAATACATCTGTGGAGAATGGATATGCTATTTATACCGAACATTTAATGTGACGATTTCAGCATCATTACAGTCGATGGCTAATTTTAGAAATTATATTTTAGATATTGTATTTTCTTGTAATATCTGTTATGACTATAGACAACTTTTACGGGCTGAGACCCCAAACTCGACCAAGTTGACTTCTTTGAGACTGGTAACTCGCCCCATTGTCGAATAATGAAAAAAAAAAACAAATAGCCCCAATAAGGGCAGATCCAATCTGATCCGGGTTTGGACCCGTCCCATTATCATCTCTGGTTAAATAAATACATTGTGATGAGAGTTGAGAAACGAAAACAAAAATCACTGTGATATTCTGAAAGATCGTACCAAATGCTTCCTTTGTGTTTTCCTTAATGAGAAGAATGGACTATTCTTCGTTCGTTTCATTCATACGATTCTCATATCCGTCGAATAGAACTTTGTCATGCTAAACCTACTCCAATATCAATTTTCTCCATTTACATGAATATGACTAAATATAATATAGTGTGAATTAAACAATTGCGGTTGGTGAATGAAGATTAATTGAGATGGATATTAATTGAATAATAACAGCCGCAAATGTTGGTACCTCGTCCAACATCATTAGATTTTCGACACGTCATCAAATACACCACTATCCTATTCATGTTGGTACCTCGCCCAACATCATTAGATTTTCGACTTGGCATCAAAAAGTCAAATTTTCAACGACGTGTCATTACTAACCAATTGATAGAGAAGAATTGACACATTAGGCGTTTCGGACCAGTTATCAATCTATTATTTCTCAATCAACAAACCATGTATCTTCTATAGAATTTTTTTTCTTACAACTCTAGGTTATTCTTACTCAAATAGCTATGTGCTTACACCACACATTACAGTGATGAGACTAGATCCCTTGGATCAAGTGAGCATATTTCATTCTCCATGTAATACGATAGTCAAAGTCACTAGTATGATTCGAACACGGGACCTCAAGTTTGTAAATTAACATTGACCGAAATAAAAAAAGTAAGCAAGGAGTAAGATTTAAAAAAAATAATAATACATATATAATTGGGTTGGAAAAAATATCTTTGAGTTTAACATTTTATATTAATAAATCATTTCAACTTTGTCTAATCGATCTTTTTAAGTTTTAAAGTACGTAAAATCAACATTTTTACATGCTCGGTGAAGACATCCGTTTCAATATACGTATAGGGTCGGGCATCTCCGAACGATCGTTATTTAGATAAATTGATTCTACATATAATTACTAAAATTAAAAAAGCAAATACAAAGAAAATAATGACATTAGCCAACAACCTTGCGAGGACAAAAATTCGTTAATGAATTAGGTAGATAAGCATAGAAATTTAAGGTTCCACAAGCTTAAAATATATATATTATAAAAGAGTAGAACAATGTCTTGGACTTTGCTTCTTCCATTACAAAACGTTGGACACTTCCTATATAAGTTGCAGTCGGAGTTTTCCTAACTTACAAACAAAATAATTTTGAGCCAATCAATAAATAATCAAATGGGCAAAATTATTGCATTCTTCGCTATTTTATCCATCTCTTGCGTGGCTCATGCAGCCGACATCACCGTGGGTGACTCGAACGGCTGGACCACCGTCTTCGACTACCGGGCGTGGGCTGCTGGCCAGACATTTACCACTAGCGACACCTTAGGTAATTATATCTATGTCACGTTGATATTTGATATTATATATGTTAGGCTTAATTATTATTTTGGTATTGTATATTAGGTAGGTGGCGTTGTAAGAACATTAAAATTTAATGGTTGCAATTTTAGGATTATAAATTTCAAATTGAAGCAATTTGAGGACATTGTTCTCAAATTGCTTCAATTTGTGGAAGCTTACAGTCTAAAATTGCAATTTCAATTAAGGTGTCCTCAAGTCATATTGTTTAGATTGTGAAACTTATTGCCCTATAATTATTACCCAAATATACGAAACTAAAAAGACAGTTAAGCCTACATGTTGCGCCTAAGTATGCTTCCCATTATAAATTTTGAATTCACTTTACGTCTATATATTTACTATCATGCCTTCATTTTTATGTGGATTCCACAAACTCAGAACATCAAAATATCATTATGACATATATAGGAGAAGACGGTTATAACATCAAACTAACATATAACTGCTGATATGACAACCAGTGTTTAATTTCGGCCCGTCGCACGCTTTAAACGAAGTCGGCCAATCGGATTACGACAGCTGTAACCCATCGAACTTCATATCCACGACCGGATCGAGCCCGACGAGGATCCCTCTAACAACCACCGGCACGAGGTACTTCATATGCCCTAGGGCTAACCACTGCCAGGCTGGCATGAAACTATCCGTCACGGTATCTGCCGGAGCCACCGCTCCTACGCCGCCCTCGGGAAGTCCCACCACCCCGGAAACTCCGGCGACCGGCGGCTTTCCGCCACCTCCGCCGCCACCATCCTCCACGGTGAGGGTTTTAAGTGGCGGGGTTGGGCTGTCGCTGGTGATAGGAGCGATTTTGGGGCTTATGGGCTAGGAAAGAGGCAGTGCTGTGGGCTTTGTAGCGTGTTTAGTGTATTTGATTTTCTCATTTGCATTAGACATTTTTAATTTGGTATTTGTACTTATTACAGCATTTGCATTATTGGACGTGTAATAAATTTAATAACTATTGAGACTAGAACTGCATAATTTCCATTTGATTTTTCTATGAATCGACTTAATTTAGAAATCATTGTTCTTATTTCTTGACCGGAGATTACCTAATTAGTTATAAAATAATTAGGAGTTGACCATCCATTTATCCACCTAGTACACCTAACTCGGGGCTAAGACGGTTAGGGTCTAGTCAAAGAGTTTGTTTTTATTATCTCTCTTGCAATTACAAATTATCACATCTTTACACACAAGATTGGAAGGGTTTAAATGCAATATGAAATGGTTCATTTGAAGGGTTTAAATGTAATATGAAATGGTTTATTTGAAGGGTTTAAATGTATTTTCAAGATCATTGGATCCTGTAAAAATGCGATGAAACTTTACTAGTGCTATGTGCTAGTATTTGCTAATCCTAGTTCCGAGGAACAAAGAATATGTAGATATGAGTATATGTAGTAAGATAATTAGTCTTAATTTAGTTCATACAAAGCGTTGATCAATATTGAAACCTAAAGTAAAGATTTATGGCTACATATATATTATTTGTTTGGTTCCCTATATATCGCATATAGTACATACTTATTTTCCCAAGCTGCAAAAGCATAGTGCCACGTCGAGATATGGATGCATCGAGCACATACATGATTGATGCGTTATTATAGTAAATAAAAATATACAACATTTAATACCTACCCAAGACTTGTATCTCGAAGGTTGCTTGCACACAAAAATATTCACTTTTTATTATTCCGCTACGACTTCTGTATATATCTTATCCAAAAGAAATGAGAAAGATTTTGAATAAAAGTTAGGCACTCTTACATACTGCCTTTTCACTTTTAATCATAATGTCAACGTTCAGAATTCCCATCTTAA
Source organism: Linderniella brevidens (assembly GCA_004919715.1). NCBI lineage: Eukaryota > Viridiplantae > Streptophyta > Magnoliopsida > Lamiales > Linderniaceae > Linderniella > Linderniella brevidens. Next base: position 3,193,445 of record SWDC01000146.1, read on the forward strand.
TTTTTGTATATGTAGTTTTAGATCTTTCTTTCTTTCTTTTTTAATTTAAAATTATGATTAATTCATTGGTTTACAATCTCAGATTATTACAGGGAAAATAGTATGTTAGCACCTTATTATCTAGAAATGAATACATACTTTGAAGTCTTGGTCTGTATTGTACTAAAATCTAATGTCAGAAATAGTTATAAAATAAAAAATCCAATAACTTGTCATGAGTTGAAATCCTACAACTATTCATTACACCTCACATGCAACGGTGGGTATTAGATGCAAAAAAAAAAAAAAACGGAATTGTAGAATTAAAACTTTAACACAATGGTGCCGAAAGGTAACATTTTTCTAGCGGCATCATCATATTTCGTGTAATATTGCAGTATATCTTGATTAACTGTTACGATAAAACTAAATAAATAAAAGGAAACATACATCATGAAAGTGGAAAAGGGTCTTTTGGGACCATACAATTACCACAACACGCTCACTTAAGTTTGACACATGAATGTCATAAATCAAAAGAGCCTTGAGTCATGTGATCCCCCCTCTCTTTATCTACATCAACCTATTTTTTTATTTTATTTTTTGCTTCGTATCCTTTATTATATATTTATTTTGAGGAATGAAACGCAATGTAAGAAAAGGCTCCAATGCATGCAATGTGGATGTATTATCACAAAAGAAATAAAATAATTTTGTAGGGTCAATATAGGACTTTGAAATGAGTCTTTAAAGCATTGATAATTGTTTCTCCAACACCCCATGTGATAATTCGTCTCCTTTTTTAAGAGAAAATCGAAATCCGAGTGATGATGCGTGATTTGCATCATTTAATCGATTATTGTTATTTGTTTGAATATTTTTAATATTATTGGATAGAAGATTAAGAATATTCTCATCGTCACGGGCATTTCTTGGTTTTAGAAGAGTCAAGTGAAGTTAAAAAATAATCATTCACCAAATTCACTATATAATAATTATGTTATCAATACCAAAAAAATTTATAGATTTAGCACCACATGCATGCACTAAATCGATACATCTCAAATGAACTTATCAATGCCCAAAAATGTACAATATCAACTTGCCTTTTATAATATATATATATAGAGAGAGAGAGAGAGAGAGAGAGAGAGAGAGAGATATGTGGGGTTCATGTCTATATATATACACATACATTATAAATGGTGCATTTGTTCTGAAAACCAGATCAATCAGCTTTAAACAGAACATGACATGAACCCCACACATTTGTTTCCTTTTATGGTTCTTAATTATTCGGTTTCTATTTTAATGACATTAAATGCAAAATATACATATTGAAAATAATGTACGAATTACAAATCTAAAGTTTAGGAAATTAATAGTATACTGCGTTGGGAAACTAGAATTCGTATATTTTCTTTGTAAAGATTCATTAAGCCTGCATTTGGTATAAAAGTTGGGAAGTGTAAGAAAAAAAAGTATAATGTATTTCACTCAAAGCATAAGGTATTATTGCTTCGTCTATTAACAATAATGTCCTTATCTCTTCTAGGCAAAAATTACGCGTACCAAATACTGTGCAAATAAGTGATTTTTTTTAAGAAAAATAAAAATATATATATAATATATGAAGAAAAAAAAAAACCGTTATGATTATTCCAGATCATCGTGAATAAAAATCTCTCGCTCTCGCTCTCTCTCTCTTTCTCTCTAGAACGCGCAGGCCACCCAATCTCAACCTAACGGCGAATATAGAAAAGCTCTCAATTGAGAGTGAGAGATATATCTAAAAAGATATATAGTTGCGAGCGAAAATCTCTGTTGAATCTGCAGATTCGAGCGCATATGTAAAGGTATAAAGATTCCAATGCGCGCATGCAGTTTCTTCTTTCTTGCGATTTGTTTGATTTTCATTTACGCGTTTTTTGCGGAGCTGTAAACCCTAGCGATCGCGTTTAGCTGTGCCGACTTGATTGTGTGATATCAATACGGCATTCCGCGTGGTATCCGGAGGATTTATTTGGAAGAATTTCCGGTCGGATTATTAAATTGAGCTGAGGCGAAATAGTAAGGACATTTCGCGGCGACGCAAAGACGAGAGGTTGATTATAGTTTCTTTTTTCAAGGAGATTTTCGTAGAGAGCGTATTGGATCGTAACTGTTGTAGCTAGGGGATGGATGATAGAGGCGGTTCGTTTGTGGCGGTTAGGCGGATATCACAAGGACTCGACAGAGGAAGCGCGTGCCATTCTACTTCAGGTTTATATCTTAATTCGTTTTCTTTTCTTGGATGTCTTTAATTATTGCTTTTTTACATACCGCTTTTTTCTTTACCTTTGTTGTTCATCGAACTGAATCGTATCCATCTAATTTAAGAGAACTTTATTTTTTATCCTTTTATTCCCCGATTACGGTTGCAACTTTGTGCAAGAATGAGTAGGATGTTTTACTTTTTGTGAATTGGACATGTTAGGTTAACTCATGCGTGCTTGCGTTGAATTTTGTGGCAAGTTTTCTAATTTCCTTGGTGCATTTAAATTTATGTCGTTCGCAGTTTTCATGATGATATGGTCATATTATTGAATCAAGAGCGGTTTATAGATGACATTTCTCCATATCTGTCTCTGATTTATTGTTGTACTCTAGTGGAACTGTGATTCTTCGATTAACTTTGGTAAATCTTGTGATAAAATTTTTTTAGCTAACACACTTGGGGCAGTTTGCAGCATGTAGGTATGCTTACTTCAGTTCTATATTTTTTATCCGACAATTTGTTAGAACCTTTATGTCGGTTTGATTGAATTTTAGTCTTCAGAAATTATTTTGCATATCCATGGATCACTTTTACGTTTCTATTACCTCTCTGCTTAACATCTCGAAGTTTATATCTTATGCATTAACTTTTAGGTTTCAGTATTTTAAGGGGAATGGCGAGATCTCGTTCCTTCAATAACTTGCAAACAATGCTTTGTGATGTTTTGACTCAGTACGATAAATTATCAATGCGAAAGTGTGATTAAAAGTTTCTAAGATGACAGATGTGGACACGTGTGCTTCTAAGATGAAACCGACTTCTTTTCGCATTTGCACTGTTTTCCATATTTTAAGTTGCTCCTGTTATTTTCTTTTTTACAGCAGAGGTTGTGGCTGGATCTGCTGCGTGGTTAGGTAGAGGCCTCTCATGTGTTTGTGCTCAGAGAAGGGACAGTGACGCACGCCCCTCATTTGATTTGACACCTGCATTGGTATTATTCTTACTGATTGTGTTCTTTTTATTTGTACTTAAAGATAATTGATCATGCCTTGTCAGTCACCTTCTTTTGCTACCATTTATTATTTTCCCAGACGCGAATTTAAAATGTCATTCTTTCTCATTCCTAGTCGAAGGAGATCTTTAAATCAAGTCTGCATAGCCATTCCATGAAGCTCAATGTTGCTCCATTCTGATTGTTGGTTACTTTTGTCATACAAGCATAATGTTTTCACTAGTGTGATCTATGCATAAATTTGTTTTGCGATGCACGTACATAGCATATATCTTTTTCGTTTGCTCAAAGAGATGTTTTGCAAAATTATTGCTAATCGCTGAGGCTTTCCCATTTTAGGAGGAGTGCTTGGTGAGGCTACAGAATCGGATTGATGTTTCCTATGATAGTTCTGTTCCAGAACATCAGGTATTTTAGAGAGTCAGCTGTTGTGCGCACACTTATTCTATAGTCCTGCCGTTTTAAATGGATTAAAATGTTTACATTCATTTCTTTAATTTTTCTCTTTCGTTCTTTCTCAGGAAGCTCTAAGGGCATTGTGGCATGCTTCTTTTCCTGGGCAGCTATTCGATGGTTTAATATCAGACCAGTGGAAAGAAATGGGTTGGCAGGGAAAAGACCCATCCACAGATTTTCGGTTGCTCGTTTTTCTTGATCCCATCGATTAAATTCAACCTCGCTTTTGGTTGTGTTGGTTCATGAAATCCTTACATGTATTCTCTCTTCTTGTAGGGGTGGTGGCTTCATATCGTTGGAAAACTTGTTGTACTTGGCAAGGAGTTTTCCAGTATGTTCACTATCTTCCCTCATTTGTCTCCTTCCTCAATCCTCATTTGTGTTTCTGTGGGCCATTATTATCTTCAATTAATTTTTGGCAACATCTCGCTGTTGATGATTGTTTCATGACTGCAATAAATGTCTGAATAGCTGTGTTCGAGCCAAAATTTTAAGGCATTAATTCTTATTACAATTCCGCCAGTGGTTTTGTTCTTTAAACCGTATATTGTGAATAAGAAAATTCATGCTTAGAAAGCTCATGATTGTTGTTTTCTCTTTAGAAAACTTTTCAGGATCTACTCTGGAAACGGGAAGGTGATAGGGCGTTGTGGGAATATCCATTTGCTGTGGCTGGTGTAAATATCACATTCATGCTTATCCAAATGCTTGATCTTGAAGCAGGTGATATTCAATTTAGGAGTCATATAATAACATGTTCACGCACACAAGCACTCATTATATATATGTATTCTCTCAATTTCGCCCCCTCGTTCCTGAGGCAATTCACTTCTGCTTCGTATCCCTAAAGTTATCAGTGATAAGTTCTTACCACAACTTTGTTCTTTGCTCGAACGACTTGGATGGAGTTGGAATATTAATTGTAAAATTTGGTGTAAGCCCTCCTTTTTCAGTTATTTGCATTTAGCAGATAATATCTTATTCATCATTGCAGTTAAGCCAAGATCAATGGTAGGAGCAACCTTCTTGAAGTTTCTTGCAGGTAATACCCATTTTGGTATATAGATTCTAACTTTAGGTACTTGAATTCTTTCTTTTTCTTCGTCAAATAAATTCAAAAACACAATTTGCTAGAAACCCTATAGCACTTGTTTTGAGAATATTATTAATGTGTATCCCTTTTCCTCTGTTGTTGCTTCTGTAGAAAACGAGTCGGCCTTTGATATCCTGTATTGCATTGCTTTCAAGCTAATGGATCACTTGTGGCTCTCAATGCATGCTTCTTACATGGACTTCAATGTAAGCTAATTCGACCCATCTCTCTCTCTCTCTCATATATATATATATATATATATATATATCATGTTATAATATATACAACTGCTACTCAGACGGTGATGAAAGCCACTAGGCGTCAGCTGGAGAACGAGCTTGTGCAAGAAGACATTACATGCCTTGAAGAAATGCCCGCTTACAAGCTTCTAAATAAGTAAGCTTCTTTACAATCACAATATCATCATGAACCTTATCTGATATAAGGGGGAAACAAAAAGAAGATGGACATACATACATACCTCTCTCATCAACCATAGAATCATCAACGTGGGGGGAACGCCGTGTAATAGAGTTAATCGTTTGTTCTAATCTTTTATGTTTCTAACTGCAAACATACACACATCCCCGGACGCCGTTTATGTTGTTAGTATTTTCCTTCATTTATCTTGTTAATAAGTGCTTGTGTTCAATTTGAGATGAATTTGCTCGTGAGAGTGTTTGCTTTTGGTGAATACTCGTTTTATATTGTTTTTTTCCTCTAATCAAGCGTTAAATTGAGGGTCCGTTCTAAACTTAATTAGTGATAGAAGAAATGCTATGTAATTACATATTAGGTCGAGAGAAGTTAGTTTCTCAGTGTGAGACAAGTACTCTCAACACGTCCTCACTTGTGACACAATTCAAAGCCTCACACGTTGATATATCAAATCGAATGGCTATAAGTAGAAAACGTGATAACATGCTGGTCGAATTCGCTATGAAATCATTTTAAATAGAAGGTGTGATTTATATATTGAGTCGAATGAAGTTTTTCGGGTGACTCGAGGATCTCTGGCCGAGAGACCATTTAAATCTCGGAGGATCAGCTTTTACGCAGTCTGAAAACCATGCTAACAAGTTTAATCCACACGTGCGATAGACTTCCTCAAAGATATGGTGACACGAAGATTCGATATTCGGAACCTCTCCCCCATAATCCTTGAGGCATCAGCCTCGACCACTAGTCATGTCCTCATCTGCTAGTCCGGTGAAATTAGTTTTTCGATGAGGAACAAATAAAAATATTTCACTCAATCAACTATAAGCTTGCTCATACACTCAGAGAATGTGATGTAGACTTGCCCAACCGCCGGTTTCGGTTAACCGGCGGTTGGGATCCGGAGGTTGCCGGTTGGTCGAAATGACCAACCGGCCACAACCGGCCGGAGACGGATGCCGGTTGGCCGTCTTCGGTTGCCGGTTGACCAACCGGTCAAAGGGTATCCGGCGATTACCATCCGCCGGTTTGTTTATTATTATTTTTTAAATTTATAGTGTATATTTCGATAGTTTTCAGCACACAATTATGTTTTTTTCGGTATATAACAAGGGTTTCGGTTTAAAAATGTTAATCATCATAAATAAATTTCATTACAAAAATGAAGTTACAATTAAAATTTACAAATTAGAAAATACAAAGTAAGAAAAAAAAATTTATTCGTTGTTCGTTGAATATTTGAATCGTAATCGCCATTTGCCAACACCAGTCGATACTCGGTTTCTGAAAAAAAAATGTACAATAGAAGTTAGATAATGTTTTTTTAACATACAAAATTTAATCAATAAATTAAAAAATGAAATTAGTATTATTTAAGATTGTATGAGTAAGTAATTATTTAAAAATATAAAATAAAAAAAATTAATACAATGAGATTGAGTGGTATACTACTTATCTTTTTTTCAGGCTTGAATCTTTCGTCGTTTTCGGAGATTCTCTATTATCTCTACTCGTAGTCGCCGCCATTGTCGCCACCACTAGTCTCTGTGCCGGTGGTGTCGTCGAACACGTCGTCGTCCGAATCGGTATTCGGGAAATCTTGTGTTCGATGTTCGGCTCTCGTCCAATCATAGAGAAGGCATTGGTATTCGACGTTTTCTATCGTCAACCTTGAACGCCTTTCAGTTAAAGTTAAGCCGCCCATGCTAAAAACTTGTTCAACCGCGACGGTTGAAATTGGGACGGCAAAGATTTTCCTACCGATCTTCGCTAACGTTGGATACGTTGGCGACATCTTCGACGACCATCTGAGGACGTTGAACTGATCCTCGTCCTCGACGAACTCAAAAGTGGTCGACAAGTAGTTATTTAACTCTATGAACGAGTTCGTCGACCTTTGGCGTTTGCTCGTGTTGAGGAGGTTGTAGTAGGAAGCTAAGCGATCACTACCGCTAACACTACTACTACTAGTGGATTGACCCGAACGCGATTGAGTTGGGTCTTGACCAATATCGGCCTTATACGCTGTAAAGACTGCCTTTAGAGCGTCATATCCTATATTCCTAACTTGAATATTGTAGTTCACGAGGATAACACTAGAATCAGCCGCAATTGATTGGTAGTATAGTGCCAGAAAATTATCTGTCCCCTCTACGCGCATTCTGCGGTCTAATATCTTCGCAATGATGAAGATATCGGGTAGTTCCCAAAAGTATTTCAGCCATTTAGCCTTCATGGCTAAAACGGTCGGGCCCGCAATATCGTGATCTACAAAAGCATTTAGAATGCATGCGACTTTAACGCAATGATCTAAGAATAAGATTGATGTCGGGTAATATGTTCCCGGCATCTCCTTCGTGGCATCGTGAAATACCTGAAGTATTTCACATATGCCGTCGCATCCGTCCCACATCGTAGGATGTACTGCTACGCCGAATTTGGAGTTTTCGTCGTAGAAATCGCTCAAGGCGTGGCGATATTCGTACGACGTATCCAACATCATGTAGGTGGAATTCCACTTGTTGGGTACATCTAAGGCAAACTTCTTGGGCGTGATTGCCAAACTTCTACAATGACGCTTCCACTTCTTCAGTACATAAGAGTGACGCATCATGTAACTAATTGCCGTTCGTATCGGTGTAACGTGTGCCTTTAGATGCGTGAGGGCGTCCTGAACACATAGGTTAAGTAAGTGGCCCGGACATGAAAAAATCGACCGCCAAATGACGGTCGACAATACTTTATCAAATCTTCAATGCTCGCGTTATTAGCGCTAGCATTATCAAAGGATACGGAGAAAATCTTCTCGAGTATCCTATATTCCGATAAGATACTCCTAAGCTTAAGTGCGATATTTTGAGCTGTGTGTGCTGTGTCAAATTCCCTATACGCAATTAAGCGTTTCTGTACTTGCCAAGAGTCATCAATCCAATGGCATGTAACGCCCATGTAATGATGATCTTGTCAGTGATCGCTCTATATATCGGAGGCAATGGACATTTTACACTCTAAATTTCCTAATTGATCTATTAACTAGCGTTTATACGCGAGTACCGTCTTCCTAATGTCTCGCGTAAGGGTGCTACGTGAAACTTTCTTCGTTTGGGGGTTATACGACTTTCTGATCCACTCTTCGTAGATCGGATCGTCGACAAACCGAAAAGGAAAATGTTTCGCGCAAACAAATTTTGCAAGTTGTTTGCGCGCGACGTCTTCGTTGTACATGAACAAAGACGTCGGACTCGCACTGGGTCCTTGTCCGGTAGCGGACGAACCCGTGCCCGTAGCCCCGTGCATTTGACTTTGACTTTGACTAATTCATATCTTAGTAGGATGTTTTGAGCGAATATGGCCGGTAAAATTGCCATATCCGCCCCCCTTCTTAAAAGGGTACTCCTTACCACAATAATTACACATAACTTTAAAAAAATCTTTATTTTCGGTCGGTACCTTCTTGAAGTGTACCGCGAAAATATCCGCGCGTAGGGCGGAGGCGGCGGCCCGTACTTGGGTCTCGGTCGGCGGCGTCGGCATCAGAGTTTCTTCCGGTTGGTCCCGTTGCGTGTTGTTCGCCGTTCCATCCATGTCGAGCCGAGGACGTCACTTAGGTCGAGCATAATTTCGGGGGAGTCGTCATATTGATAGTAGTCATCTTGCGATGAACTACTAACAATCTGTTTCGCCCTCGAACTCGAACTCGATCCTCGACGACGGTTATCCATATCTAAAATAAAAGATTAGAATAAACGTTCGATAAAATATGTGTAAACTTACGAAAAAAGAGGCGAGTAAAATTCGGAGCGCCGTGTAGTAGAGCAGGGCGGGGATTGATGAGTGTAGTAAAGTCGGGTTAGGATTGAGGGACTAGTATTTTAATTAGTTCATTTTTAATTCGTGGACTACAACGAGGCTGAGAATTACGCGTTTTGAGAGTGAATAATTGAGAGAAAGAGATAGAATTGAGTTGTGATTTTTTTAGAGGGGTGGGGGGATTTATAATTTTTTGGGCTAAGTAGCCGTTGCAACCGCCGGTTGAACCGCGTGGAAACGGCCACCCGCGGCCGCCGGTTGCGGTTGCGATTGGTGGCCGGTCGGAACCGTCGGTTCCGGTTTGTTTTGGGCATGACTACTTCCAGAGGGTCGGCTCGTTTTGCATTGGAACTTGACTCCGAGCCCATGGTAGACTTTTCGGGCCTACTTTAATTTTGGGCCACATTTTAGGCCCAAACAGTTTATTAAAATGGCTCCCGACATTGAGTGGATTACACAAATACCAAAAATAAAAATCCCCCCAAAAAATTATGTTCAAGGTGATTGATGGTAGTTGGTTAGTACAAATTAGTTCACTATCACTTTCGCAAGATAGTTGTTCAACCAACTTCGAAATGTGGTTGAGGGAAATAAAGTAAATGCAAAAACAAACTCATTTTCTAGGCTGAACTCCGAGCATGAAATATATGTGTTAAGTCTAGCAGCTCGAAATTTTAAAATTCTGAGGGAAAAAATTTAAATGTTTAAAAAAAAACTCACAAGTTGACAAACATGAGCTCACGGATCGAGACAAGACATCAAATCTGGACTCATCTCTCAGTCTCAACCCTAGATATATATTTTTTGATAAGGTAGGTATTGCCACACAACGTCATTCGATCTGAATGGAACCACACACATATATATATATATATATATATATATATGATGTTCTCTTTTTTTTTTTGGGGGAAGTTTGATAATAGATGATTCATATTTATAAAAGCAAGTTCTTTTGGTAAAAAACAAGAGAGCTGTATTTATAATGATCATCACAAAGTTTGAAAAACACTCAACAAAACTACACTGATCCATTGATCATTGTATTACAGCACCACAGCAATCCAAGAACAAACAAAACCGAGGAAGATTTACAAACTCAAAGCCCATTCATGAACCAATTCAAAAGCCAACGAACAAATCCTCTACTTCTTACCACCTTCGATGGTCTTATCCACGACAACATCAAACTTCTTACACTCAAACTCATCGTGAATTCCCTCGGGCACAACGGGTCTTCTATTTCCGAACACAGCCCACAAGAGCAGCACAAAGACAGCTCCCATCGCACCACAGCCCGTTCCAAAGATCAGTGCAACGATAATCTTTAAAGCACAGTCACTTCTCTTACCAACAACTACATTAATAACCTCTTGCCCTTTCTCGGGCAAGTTTTCAGGATCCAACGGCTGAGAATGCATCCACTCTGGGGTAAATCTGGTCTTAAGACTCCACGAATAGATGCTGCAATGAGAGGAATTTTCCCCCGAAGAGCTCAGTCCCGGGATAAATTCGTTATTTTTCCAGAAATTCGATAGGTCGATGGAGTAGGTGAGCAATGGGTTAAGTGGCCTATTGTCCCCTAGCTTGCTTAGCCTCACCTCGAATCTTTTGCTGCTTGCTTCGTAGTCAATCCAAGATTGCAGATTTTCTTCTCCGTTGCTTAGCTTCAAGTGGATCGAAGACGAAGACACGTTGCTAACGTTAACAGATATTACAAGGCTCCCAACATCCTTAATAGCATCGAATTCAACTGCAAGAACCTTCTTTTTGCACTCCTCCGGCGACCCCATTGGCCCGGAATCAAGAGGCAACATGACAAAAGACAAGCGGGAATCCTCTTTCGCAGACAGAGAAAACACGAAGTAGCTCGAAAACGACGCCGTTTGGCTGGAGTTTGGCGGCGCTACTGTAAAGGAAAGGCCTTTTGGAGACGAGACTTCCACTGGAGATTTGGATCGAAGAAGTATCGCTATCGACCTTAGCATCGCCGTAGAGAGCAAGCTGTGGATCAAAGATCGAATCTTTACCGAAGTTCTTGACATAAAGGGACGGGCCCGAATCTGCGCCTGACGATTTAAGGTAGAGATTCAGAAGAAAGAATGCCAACAAGTACCTGAAGGGAGATGAAGATGAAGCCATTTTTGTGTCTTATTATGATTTTTCTCTTACAAAGGTTTTCTGGAAAACCCCATATGAAAATGGACCCGTTGATATTTTTTATGGATTTTTTTTTTTTATGGGGTTTGTGAGCAAAGGAATTGCTTGGAAAATGGGCAAGGAATGGTGGTGGTGGTAAGAAGTGGGGAGGCGTTTGCTTTGGCTTTGGAGGTTGTGAAAATTAAATACGGTAATTAGTGTTTTAGTTGTTTCTTGTTCCCACTGATTTACTTTTTTGAGTCTCTGAGTGGTCGCTGAGAAGAGATATCAATTTGGATTATTTTGGATTACGTCCTTCAATTATTCTCTATTTGCAATTGTAGTCCTCCTTCGATGCTCGCTTTGACGCTTTGGCTATGTAAATCGACGACACGCTTTTTGGGAAGTGGATTATTTATAGCTTGAATTTCACATATGATAATTATAAATTTTAATTGCCGGAAATATAAAAAGGAAAGATTCCTAAAGCCCCAATGTGCAGCTCAAGCGGTAAAAGCGACACCACACCACACAACACCCATTTCGATGTGCATCTCCCGACAGCAAAGAAACGAAGAGCTGTTGTAATTGTAAAACTTTAGTATAATAGAATAAAATTATTAGGAAAAGTAAAGAATATATAATAAACGCATGCCCATTTGTCGCCTTGACCCAACGGTCAATTCTGATCCGTGTATAATTATTATTTTATGGCAATGTGAGTGATAATGTGTCTCTTTTCAACCGAAGTGAAAGAAAAAAGAAGAGTTTGAACAGTTGGTTTAGGTGACATGGCAGCTGTGTCCGTATGTGGGTCCCGTTGGTTCAGACGACGACGTTTTGTTCGATGATCTTTTCCTGTCTGTCTTGTTTCAACGTGGCTTTCCTTCAAGTTTAAATCGTATTATAGTTGAGTGCTTTTAACGAGTTTTTAGATAATTTTGTCACAAATATCATCCTTTTGAGTTTTGCTAGCCCGCTTTAACAAATAAATAGTACAAGGATGTGGAATTCTTGGTCCCCCTAGTTGTATATTTTTTTTATTTCGTGATTGAATTTATTGTCCGTCAATGTTTCGCATGTATCATTCAAAGATATTTAATTGACATATACTGAAAATTGAAGACAAATGTTCACGAGATTGAGCATGTAAATATAGGAACGATGACCAATAATTTCGATTAGGATATAATACAGCGCAACATATATTTAGGTAATTTTGATTCAATAATTTGTCCCGTTTGACAAAAATAACAATAACAACGTAGAAATAAATGTACACCTTCTCATCCATTATCTCAAGCTAAATATTTCTCCAGCTTCTCCACTTCTTCCACGCTTCCAATTTACAAGGGAACTCTCTGATGTATCTGGCACATGGAACAAGCAAAATCTTCATCTGTTAACTATAGTTAGATGATGACCACACGAGTTAAATTAAACACTAACCTCGGTTGGCTCGATATCAAAAATCCTCCCGTGCCCATCGGACCCTTTTCCGCCGGCTTGCTCCACAATAAAGCTCATCGGTGCACACTCATAAAGTAGCCTCAACTTCCCGTTCTTGCTCTTCTTATCCCTCGGGTACCCGTAAATCCCACCGTACAACAAAGTCCGGTGAAAATCCCCCACGAGGCTCCCTATATACCTAGACGAATAAGGCTTCCCGCTCGGGCTCGGCCCCGGGTCCTTAAGTTGTCGATGTATTTTTTCAATTTATCGTCCCATAGCTGATAGTTTCCCTCGTTGAACGAGTAGATCTTTCCCGATTTCGGTATCTGTATCTTCTCCTGAGTTAGGACGAATTCTCCGAACATGGGATCCAACGTGAAGGCGTAGACGCCGTTGCCTATGGTGACCACGAATATCACGGAGCTCGAGTACATGCAGTAGCCCGCCGCGAGGAGGTTGCTCCCCGGTTGGCACACGTTTACGATGCACCTTTGGCTTTCGTTGTCGAGCTACGAAATATTGAATTTGGTGGGTAATTTTAACATGATGGGAAATATATGCACGGAACTAGGGTTTCTTTTAGTAATGTAGGTTAAGAGGAGGGACAGTTTCAGCACCTGACTTAACATGGTTGCAATTTTGGGACAATAACTTTCAAAATCGAAGCAGGTTAAGAGGATAATAAGTGTCAACTGGACGACATGTCGCCTCTTCAGATGACATATCAGTTAATTTGGAAGCCAGCTGGGTGCCACGTCATACAAAAGAGCCGATGTAACGTATTGACACGTCATACAAAAGAGGTGACAGATTGTCAAGTCGGACTGCCACGTCATCAGAAGAGGCGACGGGACGTCCAGGTGCCACTTTTTGTCCTTAGATTGCTTCAATTTTAAAAATGAGTATCCTAAAATTGCAACCTCTTAAGTTAGGTCTCATCAAAGCGTCTTTCATCTTAACTTACGAGGCCAAAAATAAATAAAGCCTACAAAATGATCAGTTTTGAAGTTTGGAATAATTTTTACCGTGTCATCGTCTTCGGTATCGGCGATGCATTCGTCGTTAGGGCTGTAAATCCCGAAGATGGATCCCGTGGAGACGGCCGCATCGATGTTAGAAGAACCGTCGAGCGGGTCGAAGACGACTATGTAGTTACGGAGTAGCTCTCCTCGACGGCCACAGGGACATCCTCTTCCTCCGATGCAATAATTCCCGTCCTTCCGCTCGATTTCAAGCAATTAGAGAACACCTGTTTCAACATTTACAACGATCAAGTATGTACAGGTTTCTATTAAAAACTGGCTGAGGGGTCTATTCTAAAATCCATTGGTGATGATTGGTAAAAGTTGCATCTTTAATATATTAATTCAATCGTGTGATAGTTTAATTATTCGACGTATGATTGAAATCCCAACATGCCCTCGCTGACTGAATGACTAATACGTGGATATATAAATCAGGTGACATCGTGCGAAAAACACGCACGTCAATTAACACGCAGATTGAACCAGCCGTGATACCATATTCGAAAATTTGACACAGTTTGATCGTAAAATCGATTGGTGAAACATGAAGTATCTCATTTCGAAAGATAACCGAGTTAGGTGAGTTGAATTATCCAATGACGGTACGGTTTCAGACAGTAACTGATTTAACTAACTGCAGGTTAATAACCTCGTTGGAGACAACGTCGAGCTTCTTCTGGTCCTTGCCCTGCACGTTGACCGCGCCCTGAACCCCGGTGAGGTTCGAAATGCTCGCCCTCCGGACCAGCGACGCTATCTGCTTGCAGGCCATGGAGATGCTCGAGAGCACTATCGTGAGCTCGGCGTCGATGGCGCCGACCTGCTCCTGCCTCAGCAGCCAGTTGGTCAGCGTCTGAATCTCGTACCCGCTCCTCTTCTTGGTCGCCGCCGTCGCCTCCTCGGCGACGGCCATGCACCGCCACGCCGAGGTCCTGGTTGCTGAAGCCGACGCCAAGTGGCGGCGGCTCTTGCTGCATGGCGCGGCGGCGAGCACTTGGATGGGTGGGTACCGCGTGATGTGCTTGGAGGATGAGAAGAGTGTGGCGGTGGTGGATGTTGAAGTAGCGGCCATTGGAGTTTCTTCTTGATATTTTAGCTTCTACGGCCGCTGGGTTTGCTGAATGAGTGGTGATTTATTTTATTTTTTTTATTTTTTTTTAAAAAAATTCTTCCAATTTGAGGTGTGAATTTGGAAGGGATTGTATTTCTGAGGCTGGTAAGCGTTTGGTGTGGACCCCACTTATCCTCGTTTAGGACATCATGGTGGAACATGGACATGGGATATACCTTTGATCCTCTTTTTCTCTATTAATAATATACTAATGGGGCATTGATTATTTACTACATTGAAAAGAATTTTGTATTTGCGGGATAATTAAAGCATGGCCAAGAGCTTGTGCATGCTGGAATAAAATACTGTCAAAAGATGAAAGTAATTTTTATTGACTATAGTTAATTTATCAAATTTCAAATGTCCAATTGACTTCTTCAACGAATCGAGTGTTCACAAAGAACTTCCACGCGGTTTTTCTCATTCATCCATAGGAGTCAAGAGGTTTAATTAATATTTAATGTGGCTAGTACTTGATTGATATTTCATTTTTTGCTGAAATGAATTTTATATTAAGGTAAAAATTAACGGATTATTTAATTAAATGGCCTTTGACTGGGTCAATTTTAAAAAAATGACGTCCATAATATTTGAAGTCTATTATACCCTTACTAACTCAGGGAAAAAGACGTCTTTACCCTTATTTAACCCATTCAACTACCCAAAGTAAAATTAATTAGGTTTAATCGATGCCACCCACTGTAGCGTCACGTGTCTTCTTCTTCTTCATAACAGAGTACAATAATTGACAGTTAAAACTGAAGAAAGACACATAACGGAAACGAAGCAGTAAATTTCCAGATCTACGAAACAACCTTTACCCGAAGCAGAAAATTCTCCAAACCAATTACAATGGCAATAAACGCGCGTCCCGAAAGAGTGTCGGTAATTTCACTGTGATTTCGTCTTCCTCAGGAGCAGGTCTCGTGCGTCGAATTGGTTGGGTCCGACGCATGGTTTCCCAATTGTGCAATTTGGACACTTGTTCGCAAGGGAACCGTGCGTCGAACTAATTGGGACCAAAACAGTCGCGCACACAAGGGGCACGATACCCGCACACAAGGGCATGATACTCGCACACAAGTGCATGGTACCCGCACACAAGGGGCATGGTACCCGCACACAAGGGGCATGATACCCGCACACAAAGGGCATGGTACAAGGGGCATGGTACCCGCACACAAGGGGCATGGTACCCGCACACAAGGAGCATGGTACAAGGGGCATGGTACCCGCACACTAAATTTCCATTTAACCAAAAATTTCCATGTCTATTACATTATACGTACCAATACAACATACAACATACCGAATTTCCATATCAATTACACATAATCACATGTACATTTTCAAGATATATATATATATATATATATATATATCGTAACATATATAACACATAAATTGAGGCGTACGCGTGATTGCTTTTGCCCAAAGAACACAATATTTATCGTATATTTGTCGTGACAGAGAGCATCGTTGATTGCAATTATCGTGACTCATAACCACATTAAAATTGCATGACACATACAAAACCTTAAGAAGCCACTATTAATAGTCATCTTGAGCTCTTTATTAGTAAAGCCACCGCCTAAAGCACAAGAGAAGTAAAGTTTGGCATCGGCTGTTGGGCTTCATTTTCTTAAATAACATATGCAAGTCTTAATATTTGTCATAGAATAATAATATATGATTCCTAAAACAACGTGATCTATATAGCATTTGCTGTAATTTAAAAATGATACGCTATTATTATCTTTGTTATGCTTCAATTGGATTTTTTTTTATAAAACTTATTCCCTTGCTCGTAAGATTAGTGTGAAGCATAAACACATTTAACGCATGATCTTTAATCATCTAACATTTACCTTCTTTTGTTCCTTCCATGTCTTTTCTCCTACTTGACCCTTTAGCCCTCTTGATCGATTAGGATACGCTAACACCGCTGCACTTATATTATTACTATTATTATCACAATAATGGTAAGAAAAATTTGTCCTCCCATAATATGTTAAAAGATCAATGTCACGTAGGATCCAAGATACAAGCACAACACAGACGAGAGAACAACACAATTATCAAGACATTCGTTAAGTAACTGTTTCCTGACATAAATGCATGCAATGAGCAGCTAATCTCACAAACATAAATGTATGATCTTCAGCGCATGGATCCCGAATATGGGATCACGGTACCCGCACACAACGCAGGGGACCCGCGCATAAACGCAGGGGACCCGCGCATAAAAGCAGGGGTCCATGCGCATGGGACCGACACGTATTGCGCATGGCACCCGCACCTATATCTCACGGTACCCGCACCTATATCGCATGGTACCCGCACGCAGGGGTCCCATTTTCAGGTCCGAATTCTCGTAATAACCACTGAAATATCGCTACTCTGACTAGTACACGTGATCTAATAAATAACACATACATTTTAGGGGGTAATGGACTGTAAATTCACCATTTTCGACGTTAAAATTGCAGTTTTCATGTAACGAATGCTTATTGGTAAATATGCTGAAATGCTTGCTGTTTTCTTGGTTTGAGAAGTTGTTTTCCGGCACTAAACGAAGAGAACAGCTCGCGTCGCTTTAGGTTTGTGAGAGAGGTGTGTGGGGTTACCCTTTGTTCTTTAAAATGGAGAAAATAATGCATTCATATCGATTGTAATGTTATGGTTAAAGAGGGATATGGACCCATGTTCAGTCAGTTATTGCATATGTACGGCGGCCATTTTTTTCGTTTTTTTTTTTATGAGTTAAGTATGAGAATTAGTTAATATGGTTAACGTTTAAACAAAGTGAGGGCTATTGACAAAAAAAAATCGTCAACGAGGCCATTTTTTTAAAATTGACCCAGTCAAAGGCCATTTTTTTAAAAGACCCGGAGTAAAAACCAATTACTCAGTGCTGGCAAATAAATAAATTTCAAGAAACGTGAAATTATATATAATTTATATTGTGTGTGTAGGCATAAAATATAATATTTCGATACTATGATCAAGAAAATCATACAAATCATGGTACCTTGACTCCTTGAGTTCCTTGGACGAGTAGAGCGCAAGCAACGAAGATAATTCAAAATAATGTCATTATATTTATCTTTTTTTTTTTTCATTTCTTCTCTTCTGTGAGACGAATAATTAAAAGGTTTGGCGGGAATAGAACGCTGGGACTTTTTCTTTTCTTTTATTAGGTGTTGGCTTTGATTTCGTAGAAATTTCATTTCGACAAAATAATTAAATATTCTATCGAGTCTTCGTTGGATTCGATATTTCATAGACAAAGTCTCTTTTTTATACATATAAAAAGAGACCGTGACTCGAATTAAGGAAAAACCTTGAAATTTCTTGTGATTGAATAATAATAATCCAGTGAAAGGCGATGAGTCAGTAAAATCAAATATAGAAATAAAATACGGTCAATCGAAAGTTCATTTCAATATTATATATTCGGGGCGGGGATATGCACTTTGACGTGTTTGCCTTTGTATGTCCGACTCCGAAATGACTATTCATCTATGTTAGAAATTATAACTATTAATTGCTTTAAATTAATTACAAAATATCGAAACTTGTTATCACCCATCTCTTTATATCATTAATTATAGTCATGCCCAAATTTGACCGGAACCGGCGGTTCCAACCGGCAAACCGTCGGTTCCGGTTAGCAACCGGAACCGGCATCAAACCGGAACCGGCATCCGTAGGAGGCCGGTTCCGGGCGGTTTGGGAAAATCCCAAACCGCAAACCGCCTGCTGCAAACCGCCGGTTTAATATATATTATATAAATATATATTTTTATTATAAATATTATTAGAAAAATTAAAAAAAAAACATAAAAAATATCAAAAAATATTATCCAAATAAAAAATATTATTATAAATATTAGTCGGTGTAAAAAATAGAAAATTACAAATTTATGATCGAATTTCGCACAAACAGATACATGTCCGACACCGATTTCATATCAAAATAATTATTTTAACTATTTGTTCTTACTTTGAATGATGCATTTAAATTTTTGCAACGGAATTTATGTTTCGTAAACTTTAAGTATATGAAGTTTTGTATCGAAAAGTATCGAAAAATATACCAAAAATTTATGCAACGCAGTACCAAGATAAAAAAAATAAAATAAAATAAAAATAAAAAAATAAACCGACGGTTAACAGGCGGTTCAACCGTTAACCAGCCAAACCGTAACCGGGGGATAGCCAACCGGCAACCGCCCCCGGCAGGTTAGAGACGGTCGGACCGACCAACCGTCAACCGCCGGTTTCCAACCGCCGGTAACCGGCGGTTGGACATGTCTAATTAATTATATTAAAAAATTAAAGTAGTTGAAAGTCTTATAAATAATATCCGCACTTCTATTGCATTGATATATTTATATACATTTATCTAATTGCCTGAAATTTCATATTGTTAATTTCTTATATTTGGACTAAAAAAACATTGCAAATCTCATTGGCTTTATTTTCGGGGAAAAAAAACTCAATGGCTTTTAATATAAGCATCTTCGATCCACTGCATTACATCAACTAATTTTACACAAAGCTAAATGTTTTTACTCTGTTCTTTGTGCATAGCAATTGAGTGAACCACGGGTCAAGGTGGTGGGCCCCGAACATTAAATCCGATCAACAAATAATAAAAATATACGGATGCGAGGATAATATTTATTACATTAAACCCCGTACGTGGCCAAAAAGACAACACTCCCCATATACACATGATAATCGCCAGCAGCTATATATCACTTTACAATAAATAATAAACAAATTAAACTCGAAAAATATTAGTTATTGAGAATAATTAATATCATCACTTAATTGTACTAATAGAACGGCGGAGCTTTCACAGAAGGAGTACCGGTTCCGGACCCCACCGGACCATTTGACATATTATTAGCCAAAATCTTGCGGCCGTGGAGATTCGACTTATTCTCCTTAGGCAGTGATGGCAGGTATACTCCTGAAAATAAAATAAATAAATATCAATATTTATTATATATATATATATATCTATATATACACGTGAGTATGTGTGTATGGGTGTCTACCCTGTGATTAATAATTTTATGTACCTTGAGTTCCTTGGACGAGCAGAGCGCAAACAAGGAAGAGAAGCCATAATAGTTTCATATTGATTTGTGTTCTTTTTCTACGTTTTTTTTTCCTTCTATTTCCTATGTTCTGTGAGATGAATAATTGAAAGGGTTCGATGGAGATGCACTTGCGGATCTTGTATTTATAGGTGGATGGATGGCTTTGATTTAGTCTAAAATTCATTTCAACGAAAACGATTAAATATCAAGTCCTTTGCAAAATTTAATGTTTCATAAACTAGGTCAATCACATAGAAGAGAAAAAAGACAGTAAACCTTACGACTCCAGCAGATGAACAAGAAAAAAAAACTTGAAAAGTTCCTGGCGATTAAATAATTAATTATAGTCGGTCAATCCGAAATTCACGTCAACATATCTTCGGGGACACGCAATTTTGACATTAATAACTGCATTAAATTAATTACTAAATATCCAAAGTTCTTTTAACCTATTTCTTTTTATATCATTAATTGAATTAAAAAATTTAAATAATGTCTGAAAAAATATTTAGATCCGCTGCCGGGATTCGAACCCGGGACACACAAAGTGTATCGTTTCCATTAAATTTAATAGGGAATTTGCTACAACGGAATCATGTACCAAAGTTGGGACTAAAATGGTTATATACTTGGTTAAAAATTGGGCCCAAAAGATGATTTAAATCTCATTCCAATGTTGAGAATTCAATAAAACAAATTATAGCTATCAGAATGACGAAAAAACACCTCCGAAAAATTGCTATTTTTATTGACATAGTTTTTCAATGACTGATCACTATAATTTTATGTATTTTACAACTAATCTCCGGGCACACGCAATTTTAACAATAATAATTATTGCAATAAATTAACTACAGAATATCCCATGTTATATTTACCATTTCAATTATATCATTTATTGAATTCAAAATAACTAAAGTCAGGAAGTCTGAAAAATTAAAAACTTCAATCCTCTGCCGGGACTCGAACATGGGTCACACATGAGTATTCAATTCAATAGAGAATTTTGCTGCAGCGGAACACCTACCGTTGTTGGGCTATTACGTTTTTATATATATATAAAACCGTTTAAGAGAGAGATATAATTTGGCCTAAAAGATTTGGGAAAATTATAAAATTAGGTCACTAAGTATATATGTTTTCGTTTTTAGGCAATATGTTTGATAATTGCAAAAGTATGTCACTAACTTTGTATGTCAAAACAATTTGGGTCATGCTTTCAAATTTAGGTCACTAAGTATATAATTTTCGATTTTGGGTCACGAAGTTTACATTTTTTCAATTTTGGGTCGCTCATTTGGTACTAGCTTTTTAAACATAGTGACCCAAAATTGAAAAATGTAAATTTAGTGACCCAAAATCAAAAAAATATATACTTAGTTACCTAATATTGAACTCTTGACCCAAAATTGGTTTGACATACAAAGTTAGTGACCTAGTTTTTGCAATTATCAAACATAGTGATCCAAAAACGAAAAATTATATGCTTAGTAACCTAATTTTATAATTTTACCTAATTTAAAATCTCATCCAAGGTTGAGAATTCAATAAAACAAATTATTGCTACCAGCATGACGAAATGCTCCTCGAGAATAATTAAAAATTGTTATTTATATTGTCATATAGTTTTTTAAAAACAGTCAGTGGTATTGCTCACCGTCATACTGTTTTAATGCGTCACTAAGTACATCAGTTCATTTTTTGTCACTATCTTCTTATGTCTAAACAAATTATGTTTTCATTGCAAAAATAGACCACTAACTTTTTATGTCGAACAAAAATAGGCCACTAACTTCTTATGTTAAAGTAAAATAAGTCACTAAATGTTAAAACAAAAATAGGTCACTAACTTCGAAATTAATATCTTATTTCCGCTAGTGATATATTTTGTTGGGACATACAAAGTCAGTGACCTATTTTTGCAATTATCAAACATAGTAACTCAAAAACGAAAAACACGATTGACCCAATTTTATACGTTTTGAACAACATAAAATACATTGTTTCACAAAGAAAAAATATAATTGATACAAATTTGAAAATTGTTTACTAATGAGATGGTGGGGCTCTAATAGAATTGCGAGCGCGTCTCGAAGCCACGGAACCGTGCCTCTCCTCATCGTCGGACGAGTCGATACTAATCATCTTGCGCCCGTACGGATTTAACCTCCGAGGCTCGGATAATGCTGGCAAATGCAATCCTGAAAATAAACTCGTAAATTCATTTCGACAAAACAATTAAATATTTATCGAGGACAAGGTACATTGAATATTTAGTAAAACCTTTTGACTCCTATAGATGAATACCTCCGCGTAGAAGTTCTTTGTGAACACTCGATCGGTCAGTTGTTGAAATCAAATTGGACATTTGAAATTTGATAAATAAACTATAGTCAACCAAAAATTCAATCTCATATATCCAATGTCAGTCAGTATGTCCTATCAAAAGGTGCAAACGAGGACATGTGGGGTCCGCACCAGACCGCTAATTCGTAAATGAGATTTATCTCTATGGTAACTTCGCCACCCAAAATTCTTTTGGCCCCTTTTTAGCTTATCTTTTAAATCGTTAATTAAATAAAAAAAATGTCTAAAAAATATCCGTTGCCCTAGATTCGAACCCGGGAGCCACAAGGTGATCGTTTCCATAGAATTCAATAGAGAATTTTGCTACAGCGGAATCATATGCCGTCACTTTCAGCCAGGATAAATTATTTATATTGCATGTAATTACTCAAATTATGAAAAATAAAATTGCTCGTCATATGGTCTTACTTTATGGGCCAATTTTATCATTTGGGCCCATTAGGATATTAAATAATTAATTAAAGGTGGCGAGTCCGGTAAAAATCAAATTTGGTCAATCCAAAATTTCCTTACATGTATCATTGGGGACATGAAATTTTGACATTACTAATTCCGTTATATTATTAATTACTAAAAGTTCTTTTAATCCATTTATTTTATATCATTAATTAAATAAACAAAGTAATTAGTTGGAAGTCTTTAAGAAGGTATACCTGCCGGGACTAGAACCCAAGGTGAAACGGTGTGATTAACATATTTAGCTTTCTTGTGATTAACATATTTAGCTTTCTTGTGATTAACATATTGTTATATATATTTTTTAATAAATAGAGTAGTAAAGATGATTGTGCCTAAAAAATATTGTGTATCAAGAAAATCACGAAAATGTTGGTATAACTTGAATGTCTTATTTTACTTGCTCTAGTTCCGTGGACGAGTAGATCGCAAAAATAACGAAGATGACCCACATCAAGAATTTCATTTCCTTTTTATAATTTTGTTTTCCTCTCTCTTGTCTATCTCTCTTAACGATATGGATTATTGAAGGTTTTGCTTTGATACTAGTTTAAATGTATTATAAATATAATAATAATATGTGGATGTTTTTTATTGTTGATAAGATAAGATATGTTTTGATTGGTTTTGATAAGATTTTCGAGATAAGATAAGATGATGAAATAGTAGAAATTTTTGTATTATAAATAGACCGATGTATTTGTATTGAATGATATCGAAAACATTATTATCTCTCTACATTCCCGTTTTTATATTTCTGTTCTTGTCCAATTATAATAGTTTTATAACACGTTATCAGCACGAGCGCTCTCCGGCAACGATCAACCTCTGGACAAGATCTTATACAACTATAATCGAGGTATGATAATTTTATTTCGTGTACGGTAAGTTTATTTATAACATTCGTACACTTACGTTACAGACAATTTAAATTATATAAATATAACATATATACCACTAAAGCGCCTTAGCCCGAGTGGTTTCGCGGAATATCGTCACTACAAGTGATGTGAGGTCCAGATTTCGAATCCCAGTGGTGGCGAGTGGAATTTTATTTTTGACGAGATTTTGAAAAGAGCTATTTAAATAATATTATTTATTTTATTGATATCTCAAGTATATATTATATATTTTGAATTAATTTTTGACTATACGGATGAACAAATTTTATTACCACTGGGAGAAATTAAATTTATACATCTCTGATTATTATGATTTTCTTATTATAGAATCATGTCGTTTTATACAAAGATGAATCTTGCGCTTCTTACTTTATTTACAGTGATGCTTATCGGGTGGTGGATAATATTTTACAGTTGTTTCCAAAATATAGTTATTAATTGTAATATTTTTCATTATTATGATTACCGAAATATATTTTATATTTTGAAAGATGTTGCTATATACGATGATTGATCTCCTGATTCTTACTCTACTCACGGCGATAATTATCTATATATGGATTATGTTTTTACCAAGATTTTACGAGAGTGATTAATTACGATATTTTTTTTTTATGTTATAATATATGTTTATTATGAAATATATTTTGTGATAGAAAGATGTCGCTCTACCTGATGATTGATCTTTTGACTACTATTATTTTTACGATGGCACTCCTCGGGATGTGGGCTTTATTTTTCGTAAGGATTTTTACAAAAGAAGATACAAAAGAAGATTAATTGTACTTTTTCTTTAAAGTATTTTTTTTTACAATAAGCTTGATGATATTTATATTGGAAATATTAATGTTATTCACATCATATATTTGTTTACTTTATGATTTGAATATTAAAACGTCTTTGTATTTATGATAGTATGACGAATTTGCAAACCTCGAGTTTGTCGCCCTTGACATCTCAGGGAAGAATTATTTATCTTGGCAACTAGACGCAGAAATTCATCTAAAAGCAAAAGGTTTGGGTGACACTATTGTCGACCCAAAAACCACAACAGGTGCAGGTGACGCCACTGATACGGTAAAAACCACAAGCGCTCAGGATAAGGCAAGAGCTTTGATAGTTCTTCGCCACCACATTCATGCGGATCTGAGGGATGAATACTTGAATGAACAAGATCCCGCTGAATTGTGGAAAAATCTGAAAGATCGATTTGACCACTTGACAACTGTTATCCTCCCTAAGGCAAGGTATGAATGGATGCATTTAAGATTACAGGATTTTAAATCCGTAACTGAATATAACTCGGCTGTTCATAAGGTGACTGCCACACTGAATTGTGTGGAGAAACAGTCACCGAAGACAGTATGCTGGAGAAAACATTCAGCACTTTTCATCCATCAAATATGATATTGCAACAGCAATATAGGGAGAGGAGATTTAAAAACATTCAGAGTTAATCTCTTGTTTGTTATTGGCTGAACAAAACAATGAATTGTTGATGAAAAACCACGAATCCCGACCGACTGGTTCTACTGCAATCCCTGAAGCGAATGCATTCAAAGGTAATAATGATAATAGTCGAAGCAATGATCGTGGACGTGGTCGTGGCCGTGGTCAAGGTCGTTGTCAAGGCCATGGACGTGGCCGAGGAAATTACGGTGGTGGTTATCAGCATTTCCGTGGTGGTTATCATAGCAATCGTGGCGGTTATCAGAATTTTCCCCAGAAGAGGAAAAATTACGAAAATAATGATGAGAAGAAGCACACTGAACAAAAGAACAACGATGAGCAATGCTATCGTTGCGGTGGTTCGGGCCATTGGTCACGTAACTGTCGCACGCCCAAATATTTGGTTGAATTATATCGACAAAGTAAGGGCAAAGAAAATATGATTGAAACGAATTTTGTTCAAAGTGATTTGGCTTCTGCTTCTAGGACAAAAGATGAAAATACGCATTTCGAAACTGCGGATTTCTAGTTTTTCCTGAAGAAAACTAATCGACTATGTATTATTATTGTGTGCTTTATTGTTATGTGTACTGTATGGTTTGTTAGGTATCGTTTGGAGTGTTTTATTAAGTTATATATTTTCTTGTGATATATCTGTTTATTTTAATAATGATTATTATGTGTTTGTTTATAAAGGAATTTCTCTGATGGAAACGAACATGTGCAATGGAGAATTATGTCTTGCAGACTGTGCAACGACTCATACGATTATGAAGAATAAGAAATATTTCGATCATCTTGAAATGAAAGAAACAAGTGTTGCTACAATATCGGGTAGCACAAATATAATTGAAGGCTCCGGAAGAGCCAACATTTTACTACCCAGAGGAACAAGGCTGATAATTGAAAACGCCTTATATTCTCCTAAGTCTCAAAGAAATTTATTGAGCTTTAAAGCTATTCGACATAACGGATATCATGTTGAGACTGCAGAAAAGGGAGATGTTGAATATTTGCACATTACAAAGAGGGTTTCTAATGATAAAAGAATTATGGAAATTTTACCTTCCTTTGACTCTGGGTTGAATTACACATATCTTAGAACGATCGAACCGTATGCTACTGTAAACCAGAAGTTTACTAATGATAGTACATTTAATGTTTGGCATGACCAGTTGGGCCATCCCGGTGCAATCATGATGCGGAAAATAATTGAGCATTCACGTGAGCATTTAATGAAGAACCAGAGGATTCTTCAAAGTAATGAATTTTCATGTGTCACTTGCTCTAAAGGGAAGTTAATTATTCGGCCATCACCAGCGAAAATAAAGAATGAATCCATAACATTTTTGGAGCGTATACATGGTGATATTTGCGGACCGATACATCCATCATGTGGACCATTTAGGTATTTCATGGTATTAATTGATGCATCGACTAGATGGTCTCATGTATGTTTGTTATCAACACGCAACATGGCGTTTGCGAGATTGCTTGCACAAATGATCCGACTAAGAGCACATTTTCCAGATTATCCGATAAAGAAAATACGCCTTGATAATGCTGCTGAATTTACTTCCAAGACATTTAATGATGTCTATCGAAATTGATGTTGAGCATCCCGTGCCACACGTTCATACGCAAAACGGTCTTGCAGAATCGTTGATTAAGCGCTTGCAATTAATTGCAATACCATTATTGATGAAGTCGAATCGTCCCTCGTCTTGTTGGGGACATGCTATATTGCATGCGGCAACACTAATTCGTATCAGGCCAACAAGTTATAATGATGTCTCCCCATTACAAATGGTTCATGGTCAGGAACAAGATATTTTCCATCTAAGAATTTTTGGATGTGCAGTATATGTTCCAGTTGCTCCACCACAACGAATAAAGATGGGACCTCAAAGGAGGTTGGTAATATATGTCGGATATGAATCTCCATCGATAATAAAGTATTTGGAACCTCTAACTGGAGATTTATTTACGGCCAGATTTGCCGACTGTCATTTTGATGAATTGAATTTCCGACATTAGGGGGAGAAAAGAAACAGCTGGAGAGAAATGTTAGTTGGAATGAATTATCGCTAAATCATTATGATCCTCGAACTAAAGAATGTGAACTAGAAGTTCAAAAGATAATTCATTTACAGAGTTTAGCTAATCAACTGCCATAAAGTTTTACTGACCTTAAAAGAGTGACAAAGTCACATATACCAGCTGTTAATGCTCCTGCAAAAATAAATGTTCCTGCAGAACATATTATCGAGCTAAGCACAGCTAAAGCGTGGTAGGCCCTCGGGTTCCAAGATAAAAATCTCGGAAAAGAAAAGGAGCAAATAATAATAAGAATGGTCCAACCGAGGATTTATCGACTAGAGAAGAGTCGATGGGCAATGAGAATGAAACTCATGTACCTGAACGTTCAGAAAATAATGATAATGAAGAGATCTCGATAAACTATGCCCAAAATGGAATTAGATGGAACCGAGTCGAAGTCAACGTTGACGATAAATTCTCATTTAACGTAGCGCTACATGAAATGAATGAGATTAATGAGAATGAGGATCATGAACCAAAGTCGTACAAGAATGCAGACAAAGAAATGATTGGCCAAAATGGAAAGATGCAATCGAGGCCGAATTGAAATCACTTGAGAAACGAAAAGTTTTCGGACCTGTAGTCCGTATACCAGAAAATGTAAAGCCGGTTGGTATAAATGGGTTTTCATTAGAAAGAGGAATGAAAACGGCGAAATTGTAAGATACAAAGCACGGCTTGTTGCGCAAGGTTTTTCGCAACGACCAGGTATTGATTATGAGGAGACGTATTCTCCTGTGGTGGATGCAACTACTTTTCGTTATATAGTGAGTCTGGCAGTAAGAGAAGGTCTCGATATGCGTCTTATGGATGTTGTCACTGCTTATCTATATGGAACACTTGACAGTGACATATATATGAAGCTTCCCGAGGGATTTCAGTTGCCTGAAAATTCAGGGCCCAGAAACGAGTACTCAGTTAAGTTGAATAAATCGCTTTATGGATTAAAGCAATCTGGGCGAATGTGGTATAATCGTCTAAGTGAATTTTTAGTAAAAGAAGGGTATCGGAATGATCAAACTTGTCCCTGCATATTTCTGAGAAGATGTAAAAATGAGTTTGTCATTATAGCAGTCTATGTTGATGATATCAATATAATTGGAACTCCTGAAGAGTTGACCAAAGCTGTTGATTGTTTGAAAAGGGAGTTTGAAATGAAAGATCTCGGAAAAATAAAATTTTGTCTTGGACTTCAAATTGAATATTTGAAAAGTGGAATATTTGTACATCAAGAGACTTATGCGAAAAAGGTGTTGAAAAGATTTTACATGGATGAATCTCATCCACTGGATACTCCAATGATTGTTAGATCTTTAGACGTAAATAAAGATCCCTTCAGACCACACGAAAATGATGAAGAGCTACTTGGTCCTGAAGTACATATCTTAGTGCTATTGGAGCACTAATGTATCTTACGAGTCATACGCGACCTGATATAGCGTTCGCTGTAAACTTATTGGCAAGATATAGTTGTTCGCCGACTCGTAGACACTGGAATGAAGTTAAACGGATTTCTCGATACCTTAAAGGAACATCTGATATGGGATTGTTCTATTCTAATGAGTCGAAAGCAAATTTAGTTGGGTATGCAGATGCTGGATATTTGTTTGACCCACATAATGCTCGATCGCAAACAGGTTATTTATTTACATATGGTGGGACCGCTATTTCATGGCGGTCAGTGAAACAAACTTTAACAGCTACTTCATCTAACCATGCAGAAATTCTCGCTATCCATGAGGCTAGCCGAGATTGTGTTTGGTTGCGATCGATAATTGAGCATATCCAACAGACTTGTGGGTTGCTTTCTGAGAAATTACTTCCAACGATCTTATATGAAGATAATGCGGCATGTATTGCCCAATTAAAGGAAGGATATATTAAAGGGGATAGAACAAAGC
Organism: Linderniella brevidens; assembly: GCA_004919715.1. Lineage (NCBI taxonomy): Eukaryota > Viridiplantae > Streptophyta > Magnoliopsida > Lamiales > Linderniaceae > Linderniella > Linderniella brevidens. The sequence continues at coordinate 3,222,506 of SWDC01000146.1, forward strand.
ATATTTCACCGAAATTTTTCTTCACCCATGATCTGGAGAAAAATGGTGATATTGATGTACAACAAGTGCGATCAAGTGAAAATCTTGCAGATTTATTTACGAAAGCACTTCCCCCAATTAGTTTCAGAAAATTGGTATATTCAATTGGAGTTCGAAGACTCCGAGATTTATAATGATGTTATCATCAGGGGGAGAAAATAAGCGTTGCACTCTTTTTCCCTTCACTGTGGTTTTTCCTGTAAGGTTTTTAATGAGGCAACAAATGAAAGGGTATCAAAAGGAATTATGTACTCTTTTTCCTTCACTAGGTTTTTGTCCCACTGGGTTTTTCCTAGTAAGGTTTTAACGAGGCAAATTCTTTGAAAAACATCCAAGGGGGAGTATTATGAATATAATAATAATATGTGGATGTTTTTTATTGTTGATAAGATAAGATATGTTTTGATTGGTTTTGATAAGATTTTCGAGATAAGATAAGATGATGAAATAGTAGAAATTTTTGTATTATAAATAGACCGATGTATTTGTATTGAATGATATCGAAAACATTATTATCTCTCTACAATCCCATTTTTATATTTCTGTTCTTGTCCAATTATAATAGTTTTATAACAAAATGGTAGTTTTTAATGACAATATTCTATAACTTATATTTTATGACAGGACTTTATCTTACAGCGAACATTACTCATTTTCATGGGCTTTATGTTAAGCGTTAGTGGAGTCAACTAATGAGTAAGTAATTGAATATTCTGCTTAAAATAATAAGGGTGCGTTTGGTATGCGGAATTCATGTGTGGAAAGGAAAACGTTATTAGAGCATCGGACAATGATATTTGACAATTATACATCTCTATTTTTTCCTTTTTTTTTTCTAACCGAATTTTACAAACCAAATGTTGGACTTTTAATTAAATATGGGCTTGAATGAGATTTGGGTTTTGGGAAAAGATAAAAATAAATAATGGAAAAAATCATTGTCCCACATTGGTTGGAACAAGTGGGTGTGAGTACCTTATATATGGTTGTGTTTTTGTATAGTCTAAAAATACTAGGCATCATTATACATGACACATGTCGCTCGCGTGCGCACGCAGGAGGGGGTGCAAATCCAGCCGACCTGTGTGCGAGCGCGCGACCTGCGCACACGAATGTCGGACCGAAAACGAGCGGGCCTGATCAACCCGCGTTTTGCTACCGATTATATTTTTTTCTACTAAATAAAAATAAAATATATAATAAAAATAATTTAATTATTATATATATTTTTTTATTATTATTTTTATTTCCCAGACATGTCTGTTCGAAGGTGGCTGTCCAAGCGAACGGGTATGTTCGAACAGACACCAGACATGTCTGTTCGAAGGTGGCTGTCCAAACAGATACATCCGTTCAGACAGAAGAAGGTCAGCAAAGGGTTGTATACCTCTTCGAATGGGTGTATGCTCCCTATAAATAGACCTCGAACTCAGTAGGAAAATTTCATTCAAAGTTCACTCAAGCTCTCAAGTGTTCGAAATATAATTGTTCAAGTTCGCCGGTGATTTCATCAGTGCACGACGAAGTCACGCTCTTCCGACGTATCCTGGGAGACAGTCCTATACGAGGAAATCTGTCTTAAGGAAATTGTGCCTCGCACAAACTCGGAATTTCCTTATACGTGTTCACATCATTTACCGAAAATACAACATTCTTAAGACAGACTTTTAATGATGGTGAACACCGAAGGTAACGCATAAAATTCTGTTAACTCCGGTCCGAATGCCTCTGCTGCACAGAAAACTGTCACCATTCCTGCTTCGAAGATCGCTATGGTGACAGCCCCCGTTCAACCGATTGCCATGCCTCCCGCCAGCCATATGGAGAAGCCGGAAAAATTTTCCGGGACAGCATCGACGTTCAAACGCTGGCAACAAAAGATGCTTTTCTACCTGACGACGCTCAACCTGGCGAGGTTCCTCACCGAAGTTGCGCCAAAAATTCCCGAAGGTGATGTTAATGTCGAAACTCAGTCTGCGGTTGACGCATGGAAACATGCTGATTTCTTATGCCGTAATTATATTCTTAATGCAATTCACGATACATTATATAATGTATATTGTGGTGTGAATACGGCTAAGGAATTATGGGAATCATTGGACCATAAATATAAATCAGAGGATGCCGGCTCAAAGAAATTTGTTGTCGGACGGTTCCTCGATTATAAAATGGTTGATTCAAAGACTGTTATCAGTCAAGTGCAGGAAATTCAGTTAATCCTGCATGAAATCCATGCCGAAAAGATGACGTTGAGCGAATCCTTTCAAGTGGCTGCGGTCATTGAAAATTACCTCCGGGTTGGAAGGACTTTAAGAACTATCTCAAGCATAAACGCAAAGAGATGTCCTTAGAAGACCTCATTGTCAGACTTCGAATAGAGGAAGACAACCGAAGTTCCGAAAGGAAGCTCTCGAGGTCCGACGAAGCCAAAGTCAACATGATGGAACACGGTCAAGGACACGGCTCGAAAAACAAGCGTGCTGAGAAAGGCAAAAAGAAGTTCGGCCCAACCGGCGGTGTCTCGAAGCCGAAGTATAAATTCCAGGGGAAATGCTTTAACTGCAACAAAACCGGGCATAAATCATCCGAATGCCGACTTCCCAAGAAGAAACTCGAGGCCAACATGGTAAAAGACATCACTAGGGACGTTGAAGAAATGAGCCTTGCTGCGGTTGTTTCGGAGATCAACATGGTCGGGTCAAATCCAAACGAACGGTCGATCGACACCGGGGCCACTAGGCACGTGTGTACGAATAAAAACCACTTCTCACCGTTTGAACCAGTTCAAGGACAAAAGATCTACATGGGAAACTCGAATACTGCCTCCATTGAGGGTAAAGGAGATGTACTGCTCAAGATGACCTCTAGCAAAACACTAAAGCTGAAAGATGTGTTGTACGTGCCAGAGATTCGTAAGAATCTTGTCTCGGGCTCTCTGCTGAACAAGCACGGGTTCCGCATTGTAATAGAGGCGGACAAAGTTATCCTGACAAAATCGAGAATGTACGTAGGAAAGGGATATGCTACCGAAGGGCTGTTCAAACTGAATGTAATGACTATTGTCAACGATATGAATAAAAGTACTGGTTCAGTTTACTTGCTTGAATGTTATAATTTATGGAATGGTAGATTAGGCCACGTTAATTTTGATTCGATACGTCGATTAATTAACTTGAACCACATTCCTACATTCGAAATCGATTCGAAACATAAGTGCGAAATATGTGTTGAAGCGAAACTGACAAGGTCATCGTTCCCAACAGTAGAAAGAAGCACTGAACCACTTGAACTAATTCATAGTGATGTTTGTGATTTGAAATACGTTCAAACACGAGGTGGCAATAAATATTTTATAACATTTATTGACGATAGCACGAAATATTGCTATGTATTTTTGCTTAAGAGCATAGATGAAGCGTTAGAGAAATTTGTTCTCTACAAAACCGAAGTTGAGAACCAACTCGGTAGAAAAATAAAGAGATTAAGAAGTGATAGAGGCGGTGAATACGAAGCTCCGATCGGGAACTTCTGTGCAGAACATGGTATTATTCATGAAGTGACTGCACCTTATTCTCCTCAATCAAATGGAGTTGCCGAACGGAAAAATCGCACATTAAAAGAAATGATGAATGCGATGTTATTAAGTTCAGGCCTACCGCCCAACATGTGGGGCGAAGCTATCTTGTCGAGTAATTATCTTTTAAATAGAATACCTCGAAAGAAAGGAAATAAAACTCCATATGAATTATGGAAAGGAAAGACGCCATCCTATCAACATTTGCGAATGTGGGGGTGTCTAGCAAAGGTAGTCGTACCGACACCTAAGATAATAAAAATCGGCCCTAAAACAGTCGATTGCATTTTTATAGGATATGCACACAATAGTACGGCATATCGCTTTCTTGTATATGATTCGAAAATTCCGGATATACACAAGAACACGGTAATGGAATCAAGAAATGCATGTTTCTTTGAAGATGTATTTCCATGCAAGTCAAATAATGGATCAAGTTCTTCTAAACGAACTAACGAAGAAACTGAAGATCCAAGCGCGGTTCTTGACGATGAACCACGACGAAGCAAACGAGCAAGAATAGAGAAAACATTTGGTAATGATTTTGTCTCATATCTACTCGAAAAGGAACCACTGACTTACAACGAAGCAGTGAGCTCAACCGAAGGACCTTTATGGAAAGAAGCCATAAACAATGAAATCGATTCTATTTTGCAGAATCATACGTGGGAATTAGTTGATCTCCCGAAAGGATGTAAACCTTTAGGATCCAAATGAATTTTTAAAAGGAAAATGAAACCTGATGGTACGATCGAAAAGTATAAAGCCAGACTTGTTATGAAAGGATACAAGCAACAAGAAGGCTTAGATTATTTCGATACTTATTCTCCTGTGACGAGAATAAATTCAATAAGGATGATACTAGCTATTGAATTCTTAAGTAACTTAGAAGTACATCAAATGGACGTCAAGACAGCTTTCTTAAATGGTGATCTAGATGAAGAAATATATATGGAGCAACCCGAGGGATTCCGTGCTCCGGGAAATGAAAAGAAAGTCTGCAAATTAATTAAATCATTGTATGGTTTGAAACAAGCTCCAAAGAAGTGGCATGAAAAGTTTGATCATGCTATGATGACAACGGTTTCAAAATCAATGAGTGCGATAAATGTGTCTACTCTAAAGAAACGGATGATGGCTATATCATTTTATGTCTATATGTAGACGATATACTCATTGTTGGTAGTAATGACAAAATAGTAAAATCTACCAAGAACATGTTAAATTCGAAATTTGACATGAAAGATCTTGGACTTGCTGATGTGATTTTAGGAATTAAAATCATACGAACAAATGAAGGTCTAGTTTTGAGTCAAGCTCATTACATAGACAAAATTCTTGACAAGTTCGGGAAAGATGATACCGGGAAAGTTGATACCGGTATTGCTAGAACGCCATTAGATAGAAGCGTTCATTTATCTAAAAATCGCGGTGAGGGTGTTTCTCAAGTAGAATACTCACGAATTATCGGAAGCCTACTGTATCTAATGAGTTGTACTAGGCCAGACCTTGCTTATGCAGTAAGCAAGTTAAGTTCATACACGAGCAATCCGAGTGCAGAACATTGGACTGCAATAATTAGAGTATTGAGATACATAAGGTATACTCGCGATTACGGATTGCACTATGGAAGATATCATGCTGTGTTAGAAGGCTACACAGACGCAAATTGGATATCTGACATAAAGGACTCAAAATGCACAAGCGGCTATGTATTCACTCTAGCAGGAGCCGCTGTGTCGTGGAAATCCTCAAAACAAACTGTTATAGCGAGATCCACTATGGAATCCGAGTTCATTGCATTGGATAAGTGTGGAGAAGAAGCTGACTGGCTACGCCATTTCCTAGAGGATATTCCAAAATGGGAAAAACCTGTACCACCTATATGCATACATTGCGATAGTCAATCTGCGATTGGAAGGGCAGAGAGTACCATGTATAATGGTAAGTCGAGACACATACGTCGTCGACATAATACCATAAGACAACTGCTATCAACTGGGGTTATCACAATTGATTATGTGAAATCAAAAGATAACATTGCGGATCCGCTAACCAAAGGGTTAAATCGAGATGCAGTTTGTAGACTAACAAAAGGAATGGGCTTAAAAAGCCTTAAAGTATAAAAGTTCTAAGAAGGAAAACCCAACCTATGTGACTGGAGATCCCAAGATCTAGGTTCAAAGGGACAACCTAATTTTAGGACTTAGGATCACTGTGGGGGGGAGTAACCCCGCTCATTCCTGTCGAAAAACAGTGACAAAAGGAGAAGGCTAGCATATGTGGATGCTTTAATGACTATAATAGATTGTTAATAAAATACTCGTGACGTGAGAAGTCACTTATGTTAAGGAGAAGTGGGGCCGCTTCAAAGGAGAACTGAAAGGCTTAGTTCTTTAGAAACATTCGCAGAATCAGGACGTGCTCATGGCCAAAACGAGCAAAACCATGAGAACTGAACAAAGAGAAATGGTTTCTGTGTATGTACGTGGGTTTATTTACACAAGAAAGCAGGACAGTTCAAGGACATCGCGTCTACTGGACAGCTAGTAAATTAAACGTACTTTACAAGGAGGAAGTTCAAATGGTAACACATACTATCCTCTATGCAGAGATCAAACACTGAACATGAGCTCCGAAAAAAAGGGGAACAACTCTCATTCATGTGGGGGATTGTTGGACTTTTAATTAAATATGGGCTTGAATGAGATTTGGGTTTTGGGAAAAGATAAAAATAAATAATGAAAAAAATCATTGTCCCACATTGGTTGGAACAAGTGGGTGTGAGTACCTTATATATGGTTGTGTTTTTGTATAGTCTAAAAATACTAGGCATCATTATACATGACACATGTCGCTCGCGTGCGCACGCAGGGGGGGTGGAAATCCAGCCGACTTGTGTGCGAGCGCGCGACCTGCGCACACGAATGTCGGACCGAAAACGAGCGGGCCTGATCAACCCGCGTTTTGCTACCGATTATATTTTTTCCTACTATAAAATATAAAATATATATAATAATTTAATTATTATATATATATTTTTATTTCCCAGACATGTCTGGTCGAAGGTGGTTGTCCAAACAGATACATCCGTTCAGACAGAAGAAGGTCAGCAAAGGGTTTTATACCTCTTCGAATGGGTGTATGCTCCCTATAAATAGACCTCGAACTCAGTAGGAAAATTTCATTCAAAGTTCATTCAAGCTCTCAAGTGTTCGAAATATAATTGTTCAAGTTCGCCGGTGATTTCATCAGTGCACGACGAAGTCACGCTCTTCCGACGTATCCTGGGAGACAGTCCTATACGAGGAAATCTGTCTTAAGGAAATTGTGCCTCGCACAAACTCGGAATTTCCTTATACGTGTTCACATCATTTACCGAAAATACAACACCAAACACACCATAAATATCAGGAAAATAGTAACTCTTCCTGGAAAAGGAAAATAAAAACTCATTATACTTATTATTGTGTCCTAATTACATGGCAAGCATTTCTTTTGCAAGGCTACATTATTAATTATTTAGATGATTTAATATATAATTTTATTTAAAAAGGTGGAGCTGAAAATTAAATAAATATCAATATATATATATATGAATTATTCAATAATATTAACTATTTTATAAATTATCAAGATAAAACAACGCATAGTTTGAGTAATACTAACTAATATGTGACTGACTGTACCCTTGAGTTCCTTGAACTAGTACTAGAGCCCAAAAAATGAAGAGAACCCCTATTAATTTCATTATATTCATCTCTACCCTTTTTCTATTTTATCGATTTCCTTCTACTCTCGAGATTATGGAGGGTTCGATGTAAATGAACAAAGCGGACTTCTTTAAATAGGGTTATGACGTCTTTTTCCATGAGTTAGTAAGGGTATAATAGAATTCAAATATTATGGATGTCATTTTTTTAAAATTGACCCAGTCAAATGCCATTTACTTAAATAATGTTCGGATCCGGGCCCCACCGTTCAACTAGAAATATTATCTCAACAATAAATTTCTCGATTTTAATTCGTTTATTATTGTAATAGGATTATAGGGCTGCCGATGTCATCATAGATATGGGACTGTTAGGTTTTTGTTCATGCAGCGTCTACTGTGGGTTTGTTTTTTTGTTTGCTTTTTCCCCGTTGTACAGGGGTTTTCATGTAATAAAAATTGTCCTCGCATTATCTATTATTTTTTTGACGCATTTGTTAATTTTCTAATTCGAATACTTATAGCAGTCGGTTTGATTTAGTGAACTCGCAACATTGGAATCAAAATTATAATATTATTTAGGCCCATAAAAAAATGGCACACTATGTTAGTTTAGAGCATATATATTATTTCTTTTTCAAGACTTCTGAAACTATATTTTTTACTTTAATTAACGATAAAAAATGGGTTTAAGACAACACGGAAGTTCCGTATGTAATGAATTTATTAATGTCAATTGCGTGTCTCCGAAGATATATGGAAATGAATTTTGGATTGACCATATTTTATTGCTAAATTTGATTTTACTGAGTCGCCACCACCTCTAATTAATTAATAAATCGCCAAGAAGAACTATCAAGGTTTTTTTTCTTATTCATATATGGGAAATCAAAAGCTTTACGGGTCTCTCTTTTCTTTTTCGTTTTTTTTAAATAGTTTGACTTAAATTGTGAAACATTTTCTTCTCCCAAGACTTCGATCGATATTCTATAGTTTCAGTTGAAATGAATTTTATACTAAATCAAAGCCACCCACCTATAAATACAACCTCCTCTAGATCATTTCCATCATTATTCATCTCATAGGAAATATAACATGCAGCGAAAAAGAATACAAGCCAATATAATGAAATTACTATTGATTATCGTCCTTGTTTGCGCTATGTTCATCCAAGGAACTCGATGTCAAGCATATGTTCATGGGTTGTCTAAGCATGTGCTCATGGGTTGTCAAGCATTAAATAAAGCAAATGATTTATATCAAAACCATGTGCTGTCGTTGAAATAAATGTGTTATGAGCCATTATATATATATAATAATTAATAATATTATATTGCTATTAGTATTAGGTTTGCCTATAAAAGGCATCGATCGGATGCAATAGAAATCACACCAAAACATCAGTTGATCATCCCAAAGCAGTAGAAAGTGTAATAAGTGAGATAGAGGGTTTGTGAGGTATCTTCTCCGACTATAAAGAGAGATATTGAGTGTTTTTCTCCTTTATAAGATTGAGAGGTTGTAACCCCTATTTTACCCACAGTAAAATATTTCTACTTTACCCGTGGTTTTTTACCCCGATCTGTTTGGGGTTTTTTCACGTAAATTCCGGTGTTCTTTTACCTTTACAGTCATTTCCAATATCGTTTTACTGCCCACATTTACAACAGTTGGTATCAGAGCTTTCGCTGGGTGTCTATAATATCTACTTACCGTATGCTCTGTGGTTGCCAATAATATTGGATCCTCCACATCAGAAAGTTTGTTAGAGTATTATTATTCACTCATTTAAAGTTTCTAGGGGAGAGAAAAAAAAATGGCAGCCAAGCAAAATGACATTGAGAAATTCAACGGGAAAAATTTCTTGCTATGGAAGGTAAAGGTCGAGGCAATTTTACTAAAAGAAAATTGTCTGGAGGCGATCACCGGTAGGCCTGAAAGAATTACCAACGATGCCAAATGGAGAAAGATAGACATGAAGGCCATCGCCAATATTCAGTTGACAGTAGCAGATGATATATTATCAAGTATCATAGAGAAAACTAGTGCAAAAGAAATTTGGGATCACCTGGAGAAGATGTATCAAGTCAAGTCACTCCACAGAAGAATTTTCTTGAAGAAAAATTTATATTCCCTAAGAATGGAAGAATCTTCTTCAGTGACGGAGCACATCAACAAATTGATCACTCTATTTAGTCAACTCAAGGACATGGACTGTAACATAGAGTCAAATGAACGTGCTGAGATTCTACTCCAAAGTCTGCCAGATTCATATGATCAACTCGTCATCAGCCTAACCAACAACCAAACTGCGGGGGAACTCATCTACGATGATATTGCAGCTGCAGTAGTGGAAGAAGAAAGTCGGCGCAATGACAAAAAGGACAGGGTGATTCCGCCCCATCAAGCAGAGGCGCTGACAGTGACAAGGGCAAGGTCAGGAGAGCGTGGTCCAAGTGGAAGCCGAAAGCGGGCCAGAACTGGAGAACCTGGTCCAAGTGGGAGTCAAAGGCAGGTCCAGAAAAATAAGAAGACTTTAAAGTGTTACCATTGTGGCAAAAAGGGTCATATGAAGAAAGATTGTTGGGCTCTAAACAAAAACTTCAATGCCCAAGGAAATGTTGTCGACGCTCCAAACGATGGATTTGTGATGGTATGTGAAGCTGCAACCACCGTCGAAGAAAATGGAAGATTTGACGATATATGGCTTCTCGACTCGGCAGCTACTTTTCACATGACCGCTCGAAGGGAATGGTTTCATCAATACAAACCAACCTCTGAAGGATATGTGTACAGCTGTAACGATCAACCTCTGAAGATCGTAGGAATTGGTACAATTAAACTGAAGATGTATGGTGGCACTGTGCGTACCATTCAAGCTGTGCGACATGTGGAGGGCTTGAAGAAAAATTTACTGTCGGTGGGGCAGCTGGACGATCTTGGTCTTAAAAATCGAATTGGAGAACAAGATCATAAAAATTTTTCACGGAGCGGTGGTTATTATGAAAGGAGAAAAGATCGCTGCAAACTTATACATGCTAAAGGGGGAGACTCTGCAAGAAGGGCAAGCTTCTGTGGCCACGACAAATTCAATCGAAAAGTCTTCAATGACTTTGCACAAGAAGCTTGGTCACATGTCTGAACAGGGCATGAAGATTCGTGTTCAGAAGAATCTACTTCCTGGTCTCACAACGGTGTCTCTACCATTTTGTGAGAATTGCATCGTCAGCAAGCAGCATCGCCTGAAGTTCAACTCCTCAAATTTCAGAAGTAAAGAGATTCTCGAGTTGGTCCACTCTGATGGTTGGCAAGCACCGGATACATCCCTGGGAGGAGCCAATTATTTTGTGTCATTCATAGACGACTATTCCAGGAGGTGCTGGGTGTATCCAATCAAGAAGAAGGACGAAGTATTTCCTGTCTTCAAAACTTACAAAGCACGAGTTGAACTTGAATCAGGCAAGAAGATCAAGTGTTTGCGGTCAGATAATGGAGGAGAGTATACTGGAAAAGAATTCATTGAATTCTGCAAAGATGCGGGTATCAGAAGACAGTTCACCACGGCTTACACTCCACAACAAAATGGGGTGGCAGAGCGGTTGAATAGGACCCTGTTGGAAAGAACAAGGGCTATGTTGAGAACTGCAGGCCTGAACAAGGAGTTCTGGGCAGAAGCGGTCGGTACTGCCTGTTACGTGGTGAATCGGGCCCCATCTACTGCTATAGAGATGGGGCCCGATTGAGATGTGGACTGGTAAACATGCAGACTACTCAAACCTCCATATATTTGGCAGTCCTGCATATGTGATGTACCACAATCAAGAAACGACGAAGTTGGATCCAAAGTCCAGAAGGTGTCTATTCCTGGGGTACGCCGAAGGAGTAAAGGGGTACCGCTTGTGGGATCTTACTGACCACAAAATGGTTATCAGCAGAGATGTTATTTTCATGGAGGATAACAACCAGGAGCAAGTCAATGATGATGGCAATTTGACAAAGACTACATCAACACCAGTGAAGAGAAAATTGAAGCAAGATGATTCTTCTGAAGCTGAACCGGCGCACGAAGAACTCGACCCAGTCGAAACTGAAGTATCGGACCTTTGGCGATCAAAGCGCATGCGCAATCCGCCAAGTTGGTACTCAGATTATGAAACTGAGAGCAATATTGCATACTGTTTTCTAACTGAGGATGGAGAACCAACCACTTTCCATGAAGCACTGGCAAGTTCAGATGCGAGTCAGTGGATTTCAGCAATGCAAGAAGAAATGGAAGCTCTCAGTAAAAATAAGACATGGGAGTTGGTGCCATTGCCGCAAGGAAGGAAACCTATTGGAAACAAATGGGTGTTCAAAATCAAGCGGAATGGTGATGACCAGGTAGAGCGATACCGTGCAAGACTGGTTGTAAATGGATATGCTCAGAAAGAAGGGATCGACTTCAACGAAATATTCTCACCGGTGGTTCGACTTACAACAGTCAGGGTAGTCATGTCATTGTGTGCTACATTTGACTTGCATCTTGAGCAGCTCGATGTAAAGACGGCCTTTCTCCATGGCGACCTGAAGGAAGAAATCTATATGCTTCAACCAGAAGGCTTTCAGGAAAAAGGCAAAGAAGATCTGGTTTGCAAGCTGATCAAATCTCTTTACGGGCTCAAACAAGCACCACGATGTTGGTACAAGAGATTTGATTCTTTCATATTGAGTCTTGGCTACAACAGGCTATATTCAGATCCTTGTGCGTACTTCAAGAGATTTGGTGACGACGATTACATCATGCTGTTGTTGTACGTCGATGACATGCTGGTAGCAGGACCGAATAAAGATCGTATCGATAATCTGAAGGCGCAACTAGCTGGTGAATTTGAGATGAAGGACTTGGGACCAGCAAGCAAAATCCTTGGTGTGCAAATCTCTCGAGACAGAAGCAATCGGAAGATTTGGCTCTCTCAAAAGAATTATTTGAAGAAAATCATGCGAAGGTTCAACATGCAAGACAGTAAGCCAATATCTATCCCTCTTGCTGCTAACTTCAAGTTATCCTCCGATATGTGTCCAACCAATGAAGACGAGAGGATCGAGATGTCTCGAGTGCCATATGCATCTGCGATTGGAATTCTGATGTTCGCCATGGTGTGCACCAGACCAGACATTGCTCACGCAGTGGGAGTATTAAGCCGATACATGTCCAACCCTGGTATGGAGCACTGGAGTGCTGTTAAAAGGATTCTCAGATATATAAAAGGAACATATGATCTTGCATTATGCTACGGAGGTAAAGATTTTACTGTCCATGGTTATGTTGATGCTGATTATGCAGGTGAACTTGATAAAAACAGGTCCACAACCGGATATGTGTTTAATCTTTCTGGCGGAGCCGTAAGCTGGGTTTCAAAACTGCAGTCGATTGTCGTAACGTCTACGACAGAAGCAGAATATGTAGCAGCTACGCACGCCAGTAAAGAGGCAATATGGTTGAAGATGTTGCTGGAAGAACTCGGCCACAAACAAGAGAACATTGTTCTATATTGTGATAGCCAGAGTGCATTGCATCTTGCAAGGAATCCAGCATTTCATTCAAGAACCAAACACATCCGGGTCCAATACCACTTTGTTCGTGAACAAGTGGAAGAGGGAACAGTGGACATGCAAAAGGTTCACACTGCGGATAATCAGGCAGACTTCATGACGAAGGCAATCAACATGGACAAGTTTATGTGGTGTCGTTCCTCCTGTGGATTGACTTAAAAGGCACGGTCGAAAGAATGATGTGAAGATCTGATTGGACTTCAATCAAATCTTCAAGTGGGAGATTGTCAAGCATGTGCTCATGGGTTGTCTAAGCATGTGCTCATGGGTTGTCAAGCATTAAATAAAGCAAATGGTTTATATCAAAACCATGTGCTGTCGTTGAAATAAATGTGTTATGAGCCATTATATATATAATAATTAATAATATTATATTGCTATTAGTATTAGGTTTGCCTATAAAAGGCATCGATCGGATGCAATAGAAATCACACCAAAACATCAGTTGATCATCCCAAAGCAGTAGAAAGTGTAATAAGTGAGATAGAGGGTTTGTGAGGTATCTTCTCCGACTATAAAGAGAGATATTGAGTGTTTTTCTCCTTTATAAGATTGAGAGGTTGTAACCCCTATTTTACCCACAGTAAAATATTTCTACTTTACCCGTGGTTTTTTACACCGATCTGTTTGGGGTTTTCCCACGTAAATTCCGATGTTCTTTTACCTTTACAGTCATTTCCAATATCGTTTTACTGCCCACATTTACAACACTCGAGGTACAGTACATCACACATAATATTCCAATATTTATTAAATATACTAATGTTTTTTTATTAATATTTATTTATTTTCAGGAGTGTATGTGCCAACACTGTGTAAGGAGCAGAAGCCAAGTCTCCGCGGCCGTAAGATGACCCAGCATGGTCCGGTGGGGTCCGGATCGGTACTCCTTCTCATAAAGCCCCACCGTTCAACTAGTACATTATTTATTAATATAATCATCTCATTAATTAATGTTTCTCGATTTTTATTTGTTTATTATTGTAAATGTAAAGTGATGGTATAATGCGGAACCCGATCCATTGTCCCACTTTTGTGTGCACTTTTCAGAATATCATTACATCCCGCCTGATAAGTGTTAAAACACCGTAAATAATAATACACAATAAATAATATTATAATTGGTGCTTAAACACAAAAAAATTATGTAACATTTGTCGGAAGACAAAAAAAGTAAATATAACACACAAAAATATTTACCGATTGCTTATCAATGTTTTAATATTTTTTGTGTGTTTGCACTCGATATAATAATATTTAAGGTGTAATATTATTTATGAGTGTTTTAACACTGATCGGAACGAGATAAAATGATATTTTTGTAAAGTGACACAATAAAGTGGAATAGGGATTCTAAACCCCTATATTGCTGCCAATATCATCATTGGGGGCAACTGTTATAGTGTGTTTGATTGGGGTATTAGGAGGGATTAGGAGGGTTAGGATTAGCTAAAGGGATGTTTGGTTAGAGGGTTTATTTAAAGGGGATGTTTAATTAATACTCTCTTAATACCCCCTATAATGTATTATTTAAAGCAACCATCAGCCCTCCCTTTAGCTAATCCCACACATTTTGGACAAAATTATCCTTTTACTTTAAATTTTATTTGTTTATTTTATTCTTTTTTTATAAATTTTCTCCCCCTCTCTCTCGTCTTCCAACGTGTCTCTCCCTTCTCTCTCTCCTCTCTCCCCCCTCTCTCTCGTCTTCCCTCTCTCTCTCCCTTTCTCTCTTTTTCTTCTCTCTCCTAATACCATATTTTTTAAGTGAAGGGATAAAATTGTAATTTTGTTTATTTAAACCTAATACCATCAAAATCCATCTACCAAACATATTTGACATCATTACTTAATCTCATCAACCAAACATCCAAAAAAACTAATACCCCCCATTAAATAAACACAACTTAAACTAATGTCATCTAAACTCATCCCTCCAACCAAACGGACTCTTAAGGTTTTTCTTCACCCAGTCTCGTGTGCGTTCGTGTGCGTTACTGGGGTTTTCATGTAATAAAAATTAAAAAGTATATACTCGCATTCGCTTAATTTTCTTAATGATCGCACTGAATCACTAACTTAATTACGGAGTCGTCTTCATTTATTGATATATGAATTGATAGTGCAACGCAACAGATGGATATACTCGGGTAAAATCTTGGAACAGTCTCATTCACCAAAATGGTAATAATATATACAGCGATGTATATTTGTGTGTGAGAGGTAGACCACAAATACAAATATATATTAAACACATACATATCAAACATGAATGGATAAAATATGGTAGGGGGGATTTTGTAATATTTTTTACACTATGGGCCTACTTTCTACTTTGTAGTCGTTTTCAAATAATATGTCGAGTCGATGCCACGCGAAATAACTCAGAGAACTACGCTTAGGTTTGGTTAGGTAGAGCAATAGAACAAAACAAAGTAGTGTGGGTGTTCCCCCACCTTTGATCAATAATTATTCACATTTACTATTTTATAACAAATCAAGAAATTAATTTAATAATTTGTGGAGAAAAGGGTCGGTTGTCCTCAGCATCCTATGTTGGATTACATCATCGGTTCATATCTTTGCAGTAATGCACGTACGGAAAATTAATGCAGCAAGATTCAGATTCACAGTCCAATAATTACCAATACATGCATGGACAATAATGGTAATAATAATATCAGAAAAAATATATTTTTATTATTATCTCACTCTTGGTTATGGACTAACCATTAAATATCTTTATGGGCTTGCTGCACATGAACTTAATAGAGGCTTTAATTGCGACACACACTCCACTGATTGGACTAATCTATGGGGTCAGATGAATATATCACAAACCTACACGCAACTATAGTCATGAGTCAGTGACAAAGAAAGCCCGTAAAACGCTTCTCAATCAATTAACTTATAATAATTGTATATTTGTATTCGTATATTTAATTATTTTCGAATTTCTAAGCAACACACACTTTCGTTTCAGTAACAAATTTGCTGGGGAGTTGAAAAGCTACAGCCACTGCCTCCACTTTCGTTTCTGAAGATTTTCTTAGAAAAAAAAAAGGCAACTGTAGAAACGCCCCACCGCATCATCGTAGCCATAGAATGCGGCCGCCGGAGCTCCACCGAACACGAAGGCGGCCCCACCGCCAAGTCCGCGGACGCGAATGGAAACGAGGGCAGCAGCGGCTGCTTCTCATCGGAAGACGCCGACGGCGGCGTGAGTTCCTACAACGAGTCCTACTCAACAGCCGACGGCGATGTCTCGGCGTCTGAAGCCTCCGGCTCAGAAATTTGCGACAAGGAGCCGCATTTGAAGCCCGACGATAATCACGACGGTGAAGCCGACAGAGACTGCCGGATCTGTCACCTGAGCCTGGCGAGCTCCTCCGCCGCGATCGAGCTGGGCTGCTCCTGCAAGGACGATTTGGCGGCCGCTCACAGACGCTGCGCCGAGACTTGGTTTAACATCAAGGGAAACAAGTCGGTAAATCAAAATCTTAATTAACTACACAGAGACAAAAGCTAATTAACCTCCTTCGATTAACGTCGTCGTAATAATAGTCTCCGATTTTGACTTCATTTTTTCGTCAGGACTTGCGAGATTTGCAATTCGACTGCTGAAAACGTCGTTGGGCCCGGCGACGTCGAAGCCAACCTGCAGTTTCATGACACGAACAACGAGATTCCAACAAATGGCAGTAATAATGGTGATAATAATAATAATAATAATAATAATAATAATAATACTAATAATAATAATAATAATAATAATAATACGTCGTCGTCTGATTCCAACGGAGGGGCTCGAACTTGCTTGAACGGCCACCGTTTTCTCAACTTTCTTCTCGCATGTATGGTGTTTGCCCTCGTAGTGTCGTGGCTCTTCCACTTCAACATCCCATCTTAAACGTTGCATTGAAGATAATATTAATAAATATTAATAATTATAATTCTTGTAGCAATGCAGTTGCAATCCCTCTGTACATGCAATGAATGGTCTGCGAAATTTTTATCCGGATATTCGATTTAGCCCGATACGAGTGCAAAGATGACACTTTTGCCAAAGACCGATTCGATTTAAATTAATGGGCTGATCACAGATCAATAGTTCGAACTGCAATGATTTAGTGTATAAGTTGTAACGAACCCTACAAAAATGACATGGGACCTGTAAGATCGGAGTTTTTTGGGCGTTTTTTGAATCCTAAATCAAATGTACCACTCGTAATTAGGATCTTCTGTCACCCTCGGGATTGTAATTCAAAATCGTATTCCCAGAGAGCTTCAAAGAATAAGAAGAACGTAAAGAAGATTTCGAATTCATCTCTCCGAAGATGTTAAGATTCTTCACGGTGCAATGAATTGTATATGTTTGTGCAGACATTATACAGCAATGTAATATTCATCTTTATGTTCAGAAAGGGAAAAAAATAAAAATCGAATCTTTACGGGTTTTTTTTTTCTTGATCTACAAACACGTCGAATCGTTAACTCTCAGCATTCCTCCGAGATCGGTGGGCACGAGGGGAATGAACGAGTGCAAAACGTCGGTTATCAACGGTCGATAGCTGGGCTCGGGCTGCACGCATAGAACCGCTATAGCCGCAACCTATGTAGAAAGAAACAGAAGCCTGTAAGAACTTAGACATTTTATTTACGAGATCGATTTATAAGCGAACCTGATATAAATTCTTCAAAATCATCGTGTCTTTAATCGCGGGATCGACTATATTAGGGAGCTTCGTTCTGTCCGTAAGATGAGGACTTGCCTGTTTTACAATTTAGGAGCATCTCTCAGTGTTTGAAATACGCCGTAAAAATTGAAAAAAAATGATACAGTCCCTTCAAGATTAATTTTTTAGGTGAAGTGATCATTTAACATGGTATCAGAGCTCTGTACGAACCCTCACGATCACCCATTTAAGAAAAATTACACGTGCAAGGCTAGACAAGAAAGAAATCAGCATAGATATGAGACAGGGTGTTGGAAATAAATTGTAAAAAAATTTAAAAAATGATACAGTCCCTTCGAACATAAGCTTTTAGGTGAATTGGTCTCATTCAATTTCAATATCGAGTTTCTTGCAGATTTTTGAAAATGGTTAAAAAAGATTAGTACTATTATTAAAACATTTACCCATGTGACTATCAATTGGCACTGCGTTTCGTCGACTCTTTCGATGGGTCTTTTCCTCGTTAGAAGCTCGAGGAGCACAACGCCGAACGCGTACACATCGCTCTTGTCCGTAAGCTTACCTGATACATTTTTGCTCGGGAAAATTCATTACCATACGCAAATTTTTTTTTCTGCTCGCTTGTAAGAACGAACGAGGGAATCAGTATGTACCGTCGAGCAAGTATTCGGTGGAATTGAGTCATGATTTTTTGAAGAGGGATGTGAGGTATTTATAATTTTTTTAGGGTAAGTAGCCGTTGCAACCGCCGGTTCCCGGTCCAACCGCCGGTTGCAATGGCTACTTTTTTTTCCCAACGGCTACTTAATTAGATATTTATATTATATTTTTATATATTTAAATACCAGTGACTGACTGACACGTGTCATAATTTTTTTTAATTTTATTTTTTTCCATCTCTAACGGCTATATTATATTTTTTTCGTATTATAATTATATATTTATATATTAAATATATATATTTTATATATATATCCGCCGGTTTACAACCGACGGTTCGCGGTTTGGAAAAATCCAAAACCGCGTGGAAGTGGCCACCCTCGGCCGCCGGTTACGGTTGCGGCGGTTGAAAACCGGCGATTGGCCGTTCGGAACCGCTTCGGAACCGGCGGTTCCGGTTAATTTTGGGCAAGTCTAATGTGATGTGAGTGACTAAATCCCGCGACTAGGAAAAATTCGTCCCAAATTCAGTCAACACTTTAACTATTTAGGCATCTATCTAATATGTTGATAAATTATTAAAAAGAAACTGGAGAGAACAAATCGAAATACTCATCAAACAAACATAACTGCAAAACATAATGTCTTGAGGCCCCTTATAAGCAGCAGCAGCAACAACATAATAGATAAGACTTAATTCATAACAAAACGAAGACAACATGCATCAATCAAATTCACTCATAAATCCAAGAGTGAAGGCTGCTCCTCCACTCCGCAATCCCTTCGGGGAACCACAGCGCAATCTCCTTCCTCGCGCTCTCAACGGCGTCGCTCCCGTGAATCACATTCCTGATACCAAACGTAAAAATATAAACAACATTTTCAAATGCTTCACCGCATAAAGTAATAAAATTTAGAAGAAGAAAAAAATATTTACTTTACCTTCCAATGTCGATAGCATAATCACCACGGATAGTCCCGGGAGCGGACTCAGCTGGGTTCGTGGCTCCGATGATCTTCCTTCCCGTGGCCACGACGCCTTTGCCCTCCCAAACCATAGCCACGACCGGGCCGGATATGATGTACTCGACGAGCCCGTTAAAGAACGGCTTGGCCGATAAATCGGCGTAGTGCTGCTCAGCAAAGGGACGGTCCACGGTGATGAGCTTCAGGCCTACACAAGAGAGAAAATAACAGTAAGGGCGTGTTTGGGTTGAAGAAAGTAGCGTGAAAAAGAAAATTAGGAGAAAATAATTTTCAAAAGTTTTTCATTCGTTTTCCACACCACTTTCCACTTTCCTCGGTTTGAAGTATGAATCTAAACTAGGCTTCTTTTCTTTTCTGTGTCTATTTCTTCGAGCAACAAAACGTAAGAATTAGTTTTCCTTTTTTATTTCATTTATCTTTATGTACCAATTGAATTAAACCACGCTTGGAGTAAATAACATAAGAATCCATGAAGGAATCACAAGATTGTTCTTTCGGTTCTCTGTTTTTGTAAGGAAGATAGATATAATCGTAAAGGAAAGAACGAAAGCTTGCTTACCTTTCAGAGTGAAACCCTTCTTCTCAAACCTGCCAATAACCTCACCAACCTAAAAAAAAAAAACATGTAGACGCCCAATTTCAGCACAATCCACAGCATAGCACCCATCAAAAGAAGAGTTCCAAATTTCGTAAAATTACAGATCTAATTGCATCCCATTATCAAGCTTCTCAACAAAAAATTAGCCTTTAAGAAGCTAAATCAACGACTTTGAATGAAAGCAAGAAAAGAAAATCATCGAGACATACCAGGCCTCGCTGAACACCATCGGGCTTAATCATGATAAAGGTCTGCTCCATCTTTGTGTTCTCTTTCTTTCCGATTGATGGATTTTGAGTACTGGGAAGTTTGCCTGAGCCGCATTGTGGTGTTTTTATAGCGAGCGAGAGTCTGCGGCGTTCAACGACAGTAAACCCTAGCTAGCTACCAGAATATTCTATTTAATTGAAGCTCCTTTTAGTTATTCTTATTTTTTAGCTTTTTTTTGCTTTATTCTTTAAATTGTAAAATATTTTTATTTTGATTTTATATTACGAAAGGAATTTTTAACCAAAAGATTAATAAAGTCGATTACAATCTAAATCAAATGGTAAAATCCGCTACCATTTAAATTAACACTAACATGCACTTTGGTTATTACGTGAAATCCCCTTTTATGATTTTGTAAAACATAGCATTGTACACTTGTCAGTAATTTCTGTCCGCGAATGCATTAAAACTCGCTCGTAATGCGATTGACCTAACCCAACAAACGTGTTGGATAATTGCCTTGAAGTAAATATCTCGAGCTCAAGCTCAACTATACACTATCTTCACCTTAAATGGACAAAATTTAATTTTTGCGTCGATCGTGTCCAAAGAAAAAATATTATTTAATGTGTCGTGTGATAAGTTGTTTAGGAAAATAAATAAATTTCAGGTCATTTCCTGTAAAAAAAGAGTGTATCATAGTCACATTAGTGCATCTTGGGGCAGAACCTAATGACAAGTTAGTGACTTACATTCACATAAACATGGAGAGGGATAGCGAGAGTTTACCCAATAAAAATTAGTATTTTGATGTATCCTATGATTTGTTTTAATAAATAGTAAATATTACCAAATTGCCATCTTATCTTCAAAGCCCAAAAAATATCCCCAAAATTCATTTCACTTCCTTCTGAATTCTAAAACCCTACTACGCCTGAGCTGAGCCATGCTGCTTCAACACACATCGCCGAGGCCACCGTCAAATTCCCTTCAAGGACACCATAAACTCGCCTGTTTCTTCTCGTCGCAGATCCTTAATTCGCTCTCGTTCTCCTCCGGGCTTCTTCGAGATCCTATTTTCGTGCTCGGGCATAATCTGATTCTGCCTCGAAAGACCCATAAGAATCCCGTGCTCATAACTTGCTCGTCGGCGTCGAACGTCCACAATTACGGAACGTACGACTACGAGAAGAGGCCTAGGCGTACTTGGAAGGGCGTTTACAAGGAGATATCGATGATGCCGGATCCCGAGGGCGCTGCTTCTGTGTTGAATCACATGGAAAACGAGGGGAATAAGCTGACGAAATGGGAGCTCACGAGGATTGTGAAGGAGTTGAGGAAGTTTAAAAAGTTCAAATATGCTCTCCAGGTACTTGGAAAGGGGAACAGTGGCAGGGTCCATTCATTTGATTTTTTGCAGTCTTTCTTTTATTTTTGGCTTAATTACTTCTTTAGTTTTGTATACTTGGAGGGGGGAGTGGCATCAACTAAATTACAGTGGCAAATTAGGATGATAAGTTTCTAAATTAAAAGCAATTTGAGGATATTTGACGCTGGAAACCTAATTCCACTCCGTAATCAACTCATGTGGTACGCACTTAACACTTAAATCGAGGGAAGTCCTACGTGCTGGGGCATGCTGATTTGGATCGAATTTTTCTCGATGCCACGTAGAATTTTCCCCAAGTTATTTGTCATCTGCACCACTTGTGTTAATTCCTGGATGAAATAAGGTTTTCTGCGTTAATTGTTCACAAATTGCTTCAATTTGTCGGGGATGCCGATTTGGACAGAATTTTCCGAGCGCCACACATGATTTTACCCCCAAATTGAGTGTTCCCGCAGCCCACTTGTGTTAATCCCGGGCTGAAATTAGATTTCTATCGTCGTCCTCAAATTGCTCCAATTTGAAACTTACTGTCCTGAAATCAACACACCTTAATTCACGTGTCCTTAAAATTCCACTCCCTCTAATATACATGACTAAAAAAAAAATCAAGCCTTTATCTTTCAGGATAAAGATCATCTCATGATATTACAAAGTACCTAGTTACAGTGTTTGTCTAAGCTTGGCTATTGATTAGCAGCTCTACTTACATGCTTCTCCAGGAGACAACGATCAATGATATATCTGAAATTATTACAGCTAACTACTCGTACTAAACTGGGCTGCGTTCCCCTACCGCAGGTGCACGAGTGGATGAACAACCGGCCGGAGAGCTACCGAATAACCACGAGCGACGCCGCGATCCAGCTCGACCTGATCTCCAAGGTACACGGAATCCCGAGTACCGAAAAGTTCTTCGAAAGCCTCCCCGAGAGCTCCAAAGACAAGAGAATCTACGGGTCCCTCCTCAACGCGTACGCGCGCTCGAAGCGCCGGCTAAAAGCCGAAACCCTAATGGAAGAAATGCGGAGGAGATTCTTCGCCAACCACCCCCTCCCCTTCAACGTGATGATGACCCTCTACGCGAGGCTCGAAGAGCACGGGAAAATCGAGTCCCTCGTGTCGGAGATGAGGGAGAAGAACATACTCCTCGACATCTACACCTACAACATATGGATCGCCTCCTGCGGGTCCCGGGGATTCGTCGGGGAGATGGAGCTGGTTTTCGCCCGGATCGAGGCCGACCCGAAGATCAACCCGAACTGGGCCACCTACGGCTCGATGGCCACCGCCTACATCAGGCTCGGGGATTTCGAAAAAGCCGAGGGCTGCCTCAAGAAGATCGAGAGTCGGTTCACGGGTCGGGACCGTTTGCCCTACCACTACCTCATCACCCTCTACGGGAACGCCGGCAAGAAGGAGGACGTGTACCGAATATGGGAGGCCTACAAGAATTCGTTCCAAGTCATTACGAACATAGGGTTCCACACGATCGTGTCCTCCCTCGTGAGGGTGGAGGACATCGAGGGGGCCGAGAGGGTTTACGAGGAGTGGTTCTCTGCGAAAACCTCGTTCGATGCGAGGATCGGGAATCTGCTGTTGGGTGCTTACGTGAGGAGGGGTTTGTCCGAAAAGGCTGAGGCTTTTTTCGGGAGGATGGTGGAGGGCGGAGGAAAGCCTAACGCGATGACGTGGGAGATTCTCGCGGAGGATCGGGTGAGGAAAGGGGAGGCGGCGGAGGCTGTTTCTTGCTTGGAGAAGGCTGCTGCGTGTGAGGGGTCGATGAAGTGGAGGCCGAAGCCGGGGAATGTCTCTGAGGTGCTTAGGATCTGTGAGGAGAGAGGAGATGAGAAGGTTAGAGAGGCGTTAATGGAGATTCTGAGGAAGTTGGGGTGCGTTGATGATGAGAGGTACTTGTCGCTTGTGGGCTTGTCGGCTGGTGATGGGGAGGCTGTGAGTGTGAGTGGCGGCGGCTTGGGTTCTTCGGCGGTTGGTGATGGTGATGGTGATGAGTCACCGAATGCGCTTCTTGATCAGCTTAAAGAGAGTTTTTGAGGGACTAGTTTTCTTTCTCTGTACACTAGTAAGCATGTTATTTGGGGACTGAAATGGGAATTTTTAGGGAAATGGGATTTTGGTCCAATTGGGTTTTACAAAAATAGCCTATTATACCTCTACTAATCGGATCATATTTAACTTGAATGGGTTAGATGTAGATCAGTAGTGGTGTAAGTCAATCATCATAGAGCAACTGATTTAAATCCTTATTACATAGTTTTTATATAGTTTTTATGGCTTAGGTCATATTCAACCCATAACACAAAAATACTGTTAACTTTACGCAAAAATACAGTTGCTACAGTATTTTTACTCAAATCCACCAACTCTATTTTCTATACTAATTTTTATTTCAACCCATTAACTCTATTTTCTATACTAAAAATAATATTACATACATTTCTTACTTATATTTATTATAATGTATTTATAATAACGGAAACAATGTATAAATTAAATTTAAATTATGGCAGAATTTTTTTTTATTTATATCTTCAAAAAGTAAACAATAATTTTAATATACATAACTTATTGATTGTATAATTGATATGTTAATTTAAAAGCAAATATACTCATATTTCTATGTAAAAATAAAATATTTATTTTTATTTATAAAATAAAAACGAAAAATATAGAATATTAATATAGAATTTAATTTTATTATTTTAATGATATAAAATATTTTAAACATAACTAAATAAATTTATATTTAAAAAAATTAAATTATAACTCTATTTTAGAGTTGAAAAATATAATTACTCTAAATATAGAGTATCACTGTCTACAAACTCTATAATAGTGTTAAAATAAAGTACTCGTTGAAAAAACGTGTACTCTATTTTGATGTTTTACACAAAAATAGAGTACCCATTGGAGATGCTCTTAGAACGTGTTATGTAGTTCAAAATCTACTATGTCGGTTGAGGATTCCCTGTAATGTGGGTTTTTAGAATTTAAAAGCTAAAATTCCCATAAATAAAGTCACGAAGGCCGGTCAACGAGGCAATTTTGAAAATATTTTTTGGTCAAACCCTAATTTAAATAAAATCATGGAAACGTTATACATTTTTTTAAAATAATCTATGTAAATTATAAATTTCAATTTTGTCCCGACGAAGAATATTCGAGGTAGGAACTATAAGACCATTTTGGTCACGACGGGTCTTTGAAGTAATTTTTTTTTAAATGCCTTAATCAAGAGTGTCTAGCATTACAAGATAAGTAAGAAATAACGTTATTTAATTAGCTAAAGTAGTATTATGTGGGGGTCGCTTTTATTTCCACCTGCTCCACTGAAAACGATATGAAGAAAAGGACAAATTGATATCATTCCCTTTTTTGGCTAAATCAGGGTTAATGCCCATTTAATCATGTTTCCTTATAATTTAGACCCCAACATGCTTTAAAATATAGAGAATGACTCATTTATACTTTCATTAGAGATAAGAACCAATTTGCGATGAAATATCTTATATACCTTATTACTTCAGAAAATTACTTAAAATGTCTTTATTAATTAACCTTCAAACACACAAATATTACGGGAACATGTCATTGTCATCCTTATGAGACCGCATCCGGATCTCCACATTAATGTTTAAATAAGGAGAATCCGATCTCAATTTGCATATGAGTCTGAGAAATCGAGGAAACCACGAGATTAATTTTCGACGACGTAAGATCTAAGTTTTATAATGAATTTTTTCTTTAAATCATGTAGAAAATTGAAATGGGGGAATCTCGATTTTAATGGTGGAATATGTTGGATTCGACTCAATTTGATCATGGGTCGTAGTAATCGAAGGGTATTCTTTGATGGCATAACGAAGAATTTTGATGGGACATAAGATTGAGCCGTTTGCTAATTAAAAACGTTTAGCGGGTAACACACTTCATGCTTTCTGGGTAACAATTCATGCAACAAAAATACCATGTGCCTTGTAGTTTATAAAAGATGTTGCCGCAAAACGAACACATAAGTAGAAAAAAATAACGACTCGTCACCAGTAAATAATACATGTTGTACACAAGTAAAGCAAAGAGGAATAGATCGGAAACCGCCGGCAACACCCAAAAAACACTGAAACCGCTCGAATCTCTGACATAATTGACATGATAAGGTGAAATCGACGTCAATTTCTCATGTAATTAACGAATGAAGCTTATCGTGGAATATTGCGTTAAATATAATTCGAAAATCTCGTTGAAAAACGGGTGAAATCTCGAGTTTAATGGCCAAATAAGGTGGATTCGACTCAATTTGATCATGAGTCTTTGTAATCGAGAAGATTATTAATGTTAATCATGGAATAGCGAAGAATTTTGATGAGACCTAAGATTAAAACGTTTATTAATTATAAACTTGGTTGGTAACACTTCATATATTCTGCATAACAGTTCATGCGTTCTGGGTAACATTAACAAGAGGCTAAGAGGAATAGACAAAAAAACAACCGACGACACCCAAAAATCAATGAATCTCCGAATTTAGTGAACGAATAAAGTATATCGACCTCAATTTCTCATGGGTCTTCATTATCGACAAAATTTTTTAAATTTGATAATGAAATAATACTTCAAACCAATTCAAAAATCTCGAGGCGAAACCTCAATTTTAATAGTCGAAAATCGTGAAATAAACCCAACTTGATCACAAGTCTTGATAATTAAAGAAATAATTGATATTAATCATGGAATAATGCGAAAATTAGTTTTCCCCAAAATTGAAATATTTTTTAGCGTAATAACACTTTATGCACTTTATGCGAAAATTAGTTTTCCCCAAAAGAAAACGCTTCAGTAAGAACGTTCTAGATTGTCATAGAATATTAACAGGATAATGATTGATATTATCACATTGCCTTCAAATAATACCACATGTCTGATAATAAATAACCATCTGAACTCAATTTATAAAACAATTATAGATATTGGTACTACATAACTCAGTACCACATTACTAATTCGATTAATTTTGTTTATAAACACACTTTTTGCCGGATGTAGATGATATGATAAAGATAAACCACCAAATTCCTTTACAAGTCACGTTATGCGAATGTTAATGTTGAAAGTACAATGTTGAAGTCATTAGTCATGTAAACATATACTCTTTCATTCCAAAACATAGATTATATCAATCTCAATGAATACAACTTTACGAAATTCATCAGAAACATGTTCAAATGTCAACATTAAATCGTGAATAACATTTTATAGACCATATTACCTAAACCCTAGGCCCCGAACCCTAAACCCGCAACCCGAAACCCTAAAAAATTTATTGTTGCATCCTATAAATCACAAGTTGTACATCATACATTTAGGAAATTTTTGTGTCGTAAATCCTTAATCTTAACCCTGAAACCCTAAACCCAAAAACAAGCCTATAGAAACCCTAGCATGTAAACTGCAATCTGTAACGGATCATTCGTTTCGAATAACACTTAAACATTTACTGGTAACACTTAATCCTTTACTAGTACCGTTTTATGTATTTTTAAGAGAATTTCTAAGATTCCACCAAATATCAAGTCGAAATCAATATTCATACCACACCACATATAAATCTCAAACCCCAAATACTCAAATTTAGAAATCACGAATAACATATATTTATGATGCAAAAGAGATATGAACTTATGTTTGCCAACAAAGGACCATATGTTCACATGACTAATAACTTCAAAATTCGACTAATAACATTACCATTCGAAGATTGTGTCTTTTAAAGAAATACGACGGTTTAACATCATCAAATCTTATATTTCCATGAATGACAATCGTATACATCCGAAAAAAGCACATTTGTGAATGAAATTAATAGATTTATTGTTGTGGTATTGAGAACCTATTATGCGGTACAAGAATTTACATAGTCGTTAAAAACTGAGTTGTGGTATTATTTGTATGTAATGAGGTAATATTCCATGCTAATCCACAACCTTCTAGAATGTTCTTAATGAAGTGTTTTTCTTGAGTGTACATTGTGTTATATTTATTGCCGAAAGTGTTACTCAGTTCGAAAATGTTCAAGACTCATCATATTTGTCAATAAGTTTCGTTGATTTTTAAGGCTCGTGATAAATTTGAGTTGATTTAACATTATCAAGTCAATAATTTTGAGTTTTTCCCCGTTTTTCAACGAGATTTTAGATTGAGATTAATGCAATATTCCATTAGATATTCTATTATTCTTCCTTTATTATCAAGACCCAAATTGAGGTCGAACTTTAACCTTATTCGGTCACTAAAGTCAAGATGCCAGCAGTTTCAGCGTTTTTTTTTGTGTTATCGGCGGTTTTCGATCTTTTCCTCTTGCTCGCATGCGTTTTGCCCAGGAAGTGTTACACATACTATAAAAATTGTTACCCAGAATGCAAGAAGTGTTACCCAACAAGCGTGTTAATTCACATTTTTTCGAATAATTTCCAAATTCCGCCCAAACGACGAGCGATGAAGCCAACACGGTGGCACAACGAATATTCAGACTATGGGTCACTCAAACTTATACATAGTACTTGCAATTTTGGCCGAAAATACTATTCAATTCACAATTATTTTCCTTATTCGCGTTAAGAATATCAAAATTTTCGCATCCCAAATAATACATTCGATGAAGTTAAGATCAGATAAAGCCGTCGATTGCACATCGAATTTGATTTGATGGAGGGGCAATGCTCATGGGAATCAATATGAAATATACGACAAATGTCAATCGGCGAAAGTCAATTTTAATATATTGATACCACTTATTAACCATATTGGAACGCAATATTGACATATAATAACACTATATATATATGTGTGTGTGTGTGTGTGTGATAACAAAATATCGTAAGATAATAACAGAAAAGTGGTTTTCGATACATGTTCTTATAAAGTATTTAGTAAGGGTATTTTGGTCAGTTCGAAGTTTGGTCCTTTAACCTAAACTTTCAGCGAAATGGGTCTTTAAAAATTATTTTTTCACTGACAGGGTCTGAAACCTATTTTGAAACTATAATAGAGTCGGAAACGAAATTGCTCTTTTTTCCAAAGATTTGTTGAATATGCAATTATATTGATTATACCTTTCCATCATTTTCAGACGCTCCATTTATCTTAGATTTTAGCTATAAGTTTCCCGAAACAATTTTGGACTTTTATTTCGTTTTTGGACGGTTTGGAGTTAGATTTGACAGCCTATAGGCCGGTTGATACTTTACAGTACACACTTATTTCAGTTTGACAATATGACTTATGTATATATTTATATATATATATATATTGTTAGAGTAAAATTAGGATTATCTAACAATAAAGTTCAGTTTCGATTCATACTGAACTTAATCGTAAGATTATGTAAATGAGTTGAGCTGATCAGCTTTATTATTTCGATTTCGAGCACGACGGTCATGAGCTGGTCGAGCTTAGCAAGCACGAGCTCAAACTCAATTAATAAAAAAAAAAAACTTTGTATCACTCATGAGAAAGCTCGACGGTCATGAGCTCGAGCCGAGTCGAATCATCAAGCTAGTGAAGCATCTCGGCCCGTCTTACATCCTTAACGGGAACAAAGATTTGTATGGAACACTTCTTAAAGAAAAAACAATAATCCTAAAATGGAGATTCAAATTATAGAAGTTTTCCGTGTCTTGAATAACAAATTTATGCTCTTGAAATAATTGATTGAAGTGAGTTTAATGTGATATTTGAATTCGTCCCTTTTGAATTTTGAAACGGTAAATGGTCTCGTGCAATATTTGACTCTTAGTAATTAAGAAAATACGAAATTTAAACTTAAAAACATATATTGTTTCTGGAAAACAAAAATATGACGGAGGTTTCTTGACTTCGTGGCGAATGAAAAAAATATCAATCAATAGAACCTATTTAATCATTACGCGTTACTTCTTTGACTTATTAGCATTTATTCGAAAGCTAACTAATACATTATTAAACGTCACGACCGTAATTAATTACACACAAATATATTAGTTTACAATCGAAATTGTAATATATTCTATATTTTATTAGTTTAGATCATTTAACTTATGCAACTGGCCAACAATACAATATATACTTGTGCATCAAGCATCGACTTATATTATTACACTAAATTAACCAGGGAAGCAGTACAGAAGAATAGTTTCGTGACCGATGATTAATTGGGTCAATATCATTTAATATTTACGATCGAACTTATTATACTCGATGATAATATATACTGTTGCATTAATGGATATATTATATAAGTAGCAAATTCGAATTTTTGTTTCCTGATGTGTAGCAAATTCGATTTAGTAACGACTATGTCTTAGTTTTGTAATAAATTAGATGTCAAAAGAAGAATTACCACTTTCAAATTAATATTAATGACAATTAATTAATTAAAATAGAAGTTATCGTTACAGAAAGTCAAGAAAACACCATTAACTCCTCGCTCTCTCCGCTCCTCTTCTTCTATTTTTAGATTATAATCCAAATAATATATATACATATATATAGTTATATATTTTCACACACAAACACACACACACTTCAACACCCAACGATGACGTATTGTTACCATCTCTACCCTTTTCCTTGAAGAAAAATCCCCAGAGAAAAAACATCCTTAATTTCAGCAGCGCACAACAAACCGTCGAAGATTGAAACTCTATAGGGAAAACAAGGGTTTGCTCGTATTTGAAATCAGAGCTTTTGCGATTGCGTAATTTCGTTTCGATTTATCCGCGTTCGTTGTTGTTACGCTCCTCATCTTCTCCAATTCCGCGACTGTGATGTAATGCATCAGAAGAAATCCGAAGCACAGATCGGAACTGAAAGCAGCGGCGTCTCTTCCGATTTCAACCCAACACCGCCTCAGATACCGCCGTCGACGCTGACTCAGAAACACCCAAATCCATCTCACAATTTCTACATCGGTCCCTACCTCCACAGCCCCGCGTCGTCGTCGTCGTCATCTTCGACGAATCCTCCCAACCAAACCCTTCAAATCGTCATCGGCGACGACCGCAGCAACGCCGCAGGCGCCAATTTCATCGGCAAGAGCAAGGATTATGCCTCGAAGCCGCCCGCCACCTTCAAGAGGCCCCAATTCTTCACCAACAGCCCAACTCTATCGAACGCCCTCAACAGATACAGGGTTTCCCCGTCGAAATTGAACCTCCTGTACATTAGGTCACAGAAGGCGCTGACCAATTTCCACCGCCACTTCAGGTACCTCCGCCGTAGGGTCCGCATCCACCTCCGCCTGATTCTCTTACTCAGCCTACCGGTATTTTACTTCTGGGTCTCTCACCCCTCGAGCTCCTTGGTCCTCGATTTACTCTCAGCTTTCGCCTTCTCAGCAGCTCTACTCTTCTCCCTCAACTTAGCTATCCCAAGGCTTCCCACTATCCGATTATTTCTTGCACGATCCCTTCCCATAAAAATCGGGGCAAGGGATCACTTGGGAGCTAGAAACAATTTGCCCGTGTTTTGGTCCATCGGGTCTCGGCAGAAAACCGATAAGAAGCCAATTACGGGCTGCTACGTGCAGGCTTTCGGCAACGGAGACGTGTACGAGGGGGAGTTCCACAAGGGAAAATGCGGTGGGAGTGGTGTGTATTATTACTACATGAGTGGGAGATACGAAGGTGATTGGATCGATGGGAAATACGATGGCCATGGGGTTGAAACGTGGGCACGGGGGAGCCGTTACAGGGGGCAATATAGGCAGGGACTTAGGCACGGTTTTGGGGTGTATAGGTTTTACACGGGGGATGTTTATGCTGGTGAGTGGTCTAATGGGCAGAGCCATGGCTGTGGGGTGCATACTTGTGAGGACGGTAGTAAGTATGTGGGGGAGTTCAAGTGGGGCGTCAAGCATGGCCTTGGACACTACCATTTCAGGTAATTAATCTTCTTGTTTTGGCGATTAGAAGTTGCAACTCTTATGGCTTTCTTGTTTCTGCTTGTTTTATTTTTTCCTTTGAAGTTGATTGGTTTCTTCTGTGAGTTTTTTAGATTTTTTGTGAGATGATACGAGTCGTTTCCGGGTGATTTTCTGTGGACCGGCTGCATTCGTTTCCTGCATTTCGTGGTTTTCTTTCATAACCGAAATGTGCCTTAATGGGCAAGTTTGACAAATAGGACTTGAAAGGTGTAGTAGCTCTCTCTTCTATTCAAACGTATGATGAACTATTTATCGGTTGGGTCTCTTAGGCTTATTTAATGACGATACATAACGAAAGTTGAGGCTATGCTGTTTGCTGGTTGAGGGTACTGAGACGTCACTCAATGACTCACTAAGGCTGTGTTTGGTTTTTGGAAATTAGTAGGGAAAGAAAATAAAATTGAAAAAGAAAACTAGTTTTTATGTTTGGTTGGTACACAAGGAAAAGAAGAGAAAAGAAAATATAGTTTACGTTTTTCTATAACTAAAACTAAAGAATTCTCATTTCTTCACCAAATGCTCGGGAAAATCATTCTCTCAACACAGCCTAAAGCTAGAGATCATTTACCCTTTGCATTTCCCTAGCAAAACATTCCCGAATCTCGACGAAAATTTAAATTATCGATCACATTTCGTTAATTTCAACTCCTTCCTCTTTCAGGAACGGGGATCGGTACGCGGGGGAATACTTTGCCGACAAAATGCACGGGTTCGGCGTCTACTGGTTTGCGAACGGGCACCGGTACGAGGGCGCGTGGCACGAGGGAAGGAGGCAGGGCCTCGGGATGTACGCCTTCAGGAACGGCGAGGCCCAGTCGGGCCACTGGCACAACGGTATCCTCGACGTCCCCAGCACGCAGACCGCGGTCTTCCCCGTCGTCTCTCCCGTGGCCGTCAACCACTCCAAAGTCCTCAACGTCGTTCAGGTAATAAATTATTTATTTTTTTCCCACTGGCTTTTTTTTATGTTTGGTTGGTTGAAGTAAGTAATCGATAAGAAAAGAAAAGGAAATCTCATTTCTTCACCAAAAACTTATGGAAATCATTTTATCTCCGATTTTCTTCGTTCCGAAGAGAGCCTTACTGTGTTTGTTTGCCTTTGGAATGAATGAATGAATGAATGTAGGAAGCTCGGTGTGCGGCGGAGAGAGCCTACGAGGTGGCCAAGGTGGACGAGAGGGTGAACCGGGCGGTTGCGGCGGCTAACCGGGCGGCTACTGCTGCCCGAGTCGCTTCGGTTAGAGCTGTGCAGAAGCAAGTGCATGGAGGAAGGAGCAGCAGTGGCGATGAGATTCCGATATCTGTCGTGTGAGAGGCCTAATTAATGACGGTGCTACTAATGATTATGCATACTTTCTGATTTGTGAGAGAGAGAGAGAGATTGTGGTTTATTATGTAAAGTTTAAGTAGGGTACAGAGTTAAAAGAAGCTCGGCTCTTCGTATTAGGGAAGCACTTATTAGCTCTTCCCCCACGCACTGTGGTTGCTACTTGCAAGTGTTGTTGTAATAGCAAGATTTCCTCTAATCTCACGAATTCTACAAAGGAAAAATTTCGCAAAAATAGCTCTCCATCTGCTGCTGCCTATTTATTTATTTATTTTTATTTTATTTTATTTTATTCTATTATATAAAAGACACAATATCTTCCATTTCGTCCAAGCACGTCCGAAGTATCGGCCTTGCTGGATAGATGCCTTTCCGCTTTTGGTTTTGTTATTCTTACGCGTAGTAACAATTGTTTGAAGCAACCAGTTGAGTATGTGGTGTAAGCACATAGTCGATTGAATGAGAATAGTCAGGTTGCCAAAAAAACAATAGTATACATTCGTATCAGCAAGATCTCGAGCTTTCAGTGGGATTAGTCATCCTAACTCGTGTATTCCATCTTAAATTCACAGACATTTGTCTCAATCGGTCCACGTGAATTCGAACGCATGGTCTCTTTTTTGAAAGTATTGTGCACGACTAGTTTAACCTATCTTGGAACCAAAACACGACTAGTTTAATGGCTTACATTTAAGACTATACTAATATTTCAGTACACTCATACGTGTGTGCATTTATATATTATTTTATTTATATTATTTAAATAATTGAAATTTCAATAAAAAAAGGTAAAGAAATTGTCAACCATTAAGTTTTGTTTTATTGGTAGAAACATGTGCATTCATTTTTTTTTATAAATTATTAATTGTAGGAAAAAATTTTGATTTGTTATTGGATACGCCAAATTGACGGTTTTTAACTTGCCTTCACAATTAATAAAAGAGTATAGATTGTTAGTTTTATACAAATATTAGGAATCAATGCTATATAATAGGATGTGAGTCGAAAAGTAAAAGTAGAGAACTCCTTTTTATATAGCATAGAAATAGATTATGTGTTCCCTAATCGGGCCCAAAATGCATTATGTAGCAATAACTCTAAGTTCCATGCTATATAATGTGTTCTTCAGCCTTAAATATTTGCTTTTTAACTGGGTCCCCAGTCATCTTCAGACATTTTGCGTTTAACATAGAACAGTTATTAAAGATTCTCCAATCTTTTAACATCAGCCTTTAACAAAAACAGTTATTAAGTGTTCCAACTATATAATGAGTTCTACATATTTTTACCCAAGGCTTTTATTTTTGTCCATCCGAAATTCTTGCCCCAACTAATCCGATGTCACGGCGGGTGCACACCTGACATTGGTCGATGAAGCTAATTATTAAAAAAACATTTTTTTTTGTTTTGCTTAAGAAACAGCCGGTATCCTAGTGTAGGTAATATCATTTTCTACCATTTAATTTTGGTCTTAATTAATACGCGTAATGGATGATACATACCTTCACGAATTCAATTTCCCAAGCCGTGTGACGTGACGTAGGGACCACCAGCTAGACAAGAATGGGTAACCATTTGCATTTCTATATTTAAAAATTGTGCAAATTATAATAATTAAAGAAATTTATTTTTCAACGACGGCATATGGTCGTCTGGTTACATAATTTTCAAAGTGCTTTGATCTTTCAAATCCAAAGCAAGCACATCACATACGTCGTCGAATGCAATAATAATAAACAATTAAAAGCCCTTTTGAGCTAATCGAATCAAATCTTCTCACCTTTCCCCATTATCCTCCTCAAATCCCTGGCAGCCATGTACAACGGCATGATGCTCGTCAACTGCTCCAATTGCCGGACGCCTCTTCAGCTGCCGCCTGGGGCGCAGTCGATACGATGCGCCATATGCCAAGCGGTCACGCGCGTGTCCGATCCGCGCAACGCGCCGCCTCCGACGCATTCGCACGCGCCCTCTTTGCCTCCTCCTACGAGCCACGCGCCGCCTGGTCCGCCTCCGAATCCTCACGGGAGGAAGAAGGCGGTGATCGTGGGGATCTCGTATAGGTACTCGAGGCACGAGCTGAAGGGGTGTATTAACGATGCGAAGTGCATGAAGTATCTGCTGATCAACAAGTTTAAGTTTCCCGAGTCGTCGATTCTCATGCTCACCGGTAAATAAATGCGGATGAAATAATTCTAATTCAAATTTTCTTTTTTTGGTAATTCTGTTGGGTTTTCGTGCGAGGGTTTTGGGCTTAAAAAGTTGGAAAATGCTGGGGAATTGCAGGGGCGGTTGTTGTCTTTAGACATTTGGTCTTGTTTATTTGGTAGATTTTGAAGAGGTCGATGTCTTAAGAAGCTCAATGAATATAGGTGAAACCGTTACATCTTGATTTGATGAGGTGGGGTTGGATGTAAGATGTTTTGTTTTACTATCTTCTTGATCTCTGAATGTTGATAGATTCTGTGGCATGGTTGTATTATTTTGATCTTGCAGTATCCATTTTCTTGATATGATTATACAACTCAGGGGTCAATCGTAGCATCATCAGTCGATCTATATGGAATCTGAGTTGCGATTGTGTTCTACAAACCGATGAAAGGCAAATGCAGTATTTGTAAATATAGGGTGCAGAAGAAAAGATAATCAATTACGATTATTGCTGCTTTTCACTTGCTTTAATATGCTTATCTTTCACCCTTCTCTTATTCAGTTAAGTCCCTTAACTCATCATTCAATAAACTACCCCGCAGAAGAAGAAACCGATCCATATAGAATCCCTACAAAGCAGAACATGCGTATGGCAATGTTCTGGCTAGTACAAGGTTGTCAGCCCGGGGATTCGTTAGTGTTTCACTACTCCGGGCACGGTTCGAGGCAAAGAAATTACAACGGTGACGAAGTTGATGGATACGATGAAACTCTGTGTCCCCTCGACTTTGAAACGCAGGGGATGATCGTAGATGATGAGATCAATACCTCCATAGTGAGACCTGTACCAGCTGGTGCGAAGCTTCATGCTATAATTGATGCTTGCCACAGCGGTACCGTTCTTGACTTGCCGTTTCTTTGCAGGATGAGCAGGTACGATAAAAAAAATTCTTTCTTGGTTGATTTTGAAGTTGGCTTCCTCTTAGTTTTCCATAATCTTCATGGGCCATATACTTTTGAGTTAGCTTTATCAATTATAGACAATATATGTGTTTTTCTTAGCGTTGAGTTAGCTATATCTATTAGCGGCTAGGAGTTAATATCGCCATCTCCCTCTCTCCCTCTCTCTTTTGCCGTCACTCCCCTCCCTTTACATAAAAAGCCCTAACCTAAAAACTCACTTACTTCCCCCTTGGAGGTTGAGGGAGCTCATCATTGTTCATTTTTTTGTCTTTCTTTTAGTTTGGTTGCTTGTTTGTTTTTACTCTTCTTCTCCAATTGTGGGAGCTTGAGTTTGGAAGTTTGCCTCTACTTCTGGGGTTTGTTTCTTTCCATTTTAATGGGTTTTTTTTTCCGCTCGTCATCCACGGTTGAAAGATTATAGTCTATGGCGAATTTAAACTTATTAGCCGCCATTGTTGCGGAGATTTTAAGATTTATGATAGTACAAAATTCATAGTTACTAGGCTCGTATGTCTCAATAGCTCCATAAATTTTGTTTTCTTTGTCGCCAGAGAGAACCATTGCGTTATTTAAACTTACGTAACTCTACATTTTCTTGAAACGAAATACTTGCTACAGTTTTGAAAAAAAAAAATAGAAAAAAAGATTGGCATGCTTCAAGATCTCGTTTTCTTAGTTGGTCCAAACATTTTCTCGAGTCCATCGATTTTTCACTTTTTAACCTTTGTTTACCGAAACAGAAGCGGGCAGTATGTGTGGGAAGACCACCGACCTCGATCGGGAGTATACAAAGGATCGAGCGGCGGCGAAGTCATCTCCTTCAGTGGCTGCGACGACGATCAAACTTCAGCGGATACCTCGGTGAGTTCCCTTCTAAAACCAAGAAAACATCATCGAAACCTAAAAAAAAAAAAAAGAAAAAACGCCCCGAAAATTTCTGAAAAACCTTTTCTCTTCGACGAACAAAAACAGGCCCTATCGAAAATTACTTCGACCGGTGCGATGACTTTCTGTTTCATACAAGCCATCGAGCGTGGACACGGGACCACATACGGGAGTATTTTGACCGCCATGAGGACTGCGATTAGGGACGCCGGAAGCTCGGGCCCCGATATCGGTGGCGGTGTTGTCACGTCTCTTCTTACCATGCTTGTGACGGGTGGCAGCGGAGGAGTTGGCGGGCTTAGACAGGTAATTAATTAAAATATTCTCTTGTTATTATTACTCATTTGCTTATTTTTCGGTTATTTTATTTTGTTTTCTGTTTCTTTCTTGTTGACAGGAGCCGCAGCTTACTGCGTGCGAGCCCTTTGACGCGTATGCTAAGCCGTTTTCTTTGTGACCGCAGACACATGGTTATTTGCCTGAGGTTTTTGTGTCTTAATTTCGTATTTTAATTTTTTGTTCCTTTATTTGTGTTATTGGGGTATTTTAAACAATGGAATGGGAGATACTTTTATTTATGTTGCAAACCAATTTGGTCCCACTACTACTTCGGCTGTAGTACTTTCGGTCCTAATACTTTAGCTACAGTGCCTCTGTCTCGATTTCACCTTTAGAAACTTTGTTTCAAAAATTAATTTCTCATTCAGCTTATATTGAATCTGATCAAATTAATAGTTTATGAAATCATCTTAAAACCTATAGTTAGAATCTCCCATAAGTTTCGAGCTTTGCTAGATAATTGGTTTTCTATAAAATCGATTAAATTGGAAACATATCACTTAAGTATATAGACATTTTATGTTGCTCACCTTATCCGAGCACTTCACACGTGTCATTGATTGATGCAACGTCAAAATATCACGTCAAAATGCAACATCATGTGTAATTGATGTGGTATG
The DNA here is from genome assembly GCA_004919715.1 of Linderniella brevidens. NCBI lineage: Eukaryota > Viridiplantae > Streptophyta > Magnoliopsida > Lamiales > Linderniaceae > Linderniella > Linderniella brevidens. Next base: position 3,260,226 of record SWDC01000146.1, read on the forward strand.
TTGACGTGAGTCACAAATATTTTTTTACCTAGTTCATTGGGTTTAGCCTTAGACGGGCTATATAATAGCCTATTGGGCTTTAGTGTAGGTCGTTAGGCTTAGCTTTGGACGGACTTTAAGTGGGGTAACATACAATGTTTAGTGAAAACACATAGAGCCGTAAAAAAGTCCAAAATCCACGATCAGCCCGCTCAGGTCCGTCAAAAGGCCGGGTCGAGCCTGAATTTTTTAGGCCGTCGAGGAGCGGGCCTAAACAATATTCTATGGTCACATTTGATTATAATATCAGCACAAAAAGCCCAAGATAAATTTTCTGATATAAGCCCAATATAACTTATTATGCTCCATTTATTATGTTTATTTATTTGAGGCTTTGTGATTAAATAACGGGCTTTTGAATTAATATAGGGCCGGATAAAAACAATCAAACATAATATAAAGCCCTATTATTTATGCTATTCTGTCATATCATGGACATCCAACGCATCCTATATGTAAGGTATTGGGTTTAAACTCTATACTTTCTTTTTCATTTTTATTTATTTTTCATTTTTATTTATTTTTTAAAATTGGACGGGCCAGGCAGTGGGACGGTGCGGGCCTGTATTTCAGAGGCCTGCCAGATGCAGGGCTACGGGTGGTCCGGCCCGCCGGCCCGTTTTGACGCCAACCTTATACATTCCAAAATCCATTCGCGCCCTGGCACCAACTTGGTCTTCCCCTGCTCCGACGGAACCTTCCTACACCAAAAAACCTTAAACCCCAAGACCCAAAAGCTTCCCCGTATAGTCCCTTGTCACCTAAGGTAGAATCTTGCCTGCTCTTTTAACCTTCCCTTCCTTCTCGTTGCAAGGTTTGCTGAGCTACGGAAAAGCGACTGAGAGTGGGCGGTATTCCTTCTGAAGGTAAAATGGAGGAGGATATTGCGGGGTTAATGAGTAACGTAACGCTATCTGAGACTGAAAGAGCTGGTGCAACATTCGAGGAAAAAGACATACAACGCCGCGAGCGCGAATGCCAACGGAGTATTGTAGGTAAGGTGTTCGTTGAAAAGCGTGTTTGTTTGCGAGGAAGTGTTTGATTCCAATTCATGATTTCGTGGACTTTTAGATTCTTTGTGCTCGCTGGAATAGTCGATCCAATGCTGGATCACAGTGTTGTGTGCTTTGTTAATATGATTTACAAATTGTTTCCATAAATACACTCGTCTTGTTTTATCAATGTTTCTTTGTCTCAATCCCCGTTGCTTGCTTTGTTATTGCATCTCTCGCTATTGTAGTTACTATACTGTTTTAGTATCATCTTTTTGCTTCTCTCATAAGGTTTTATCATTATGGATTACATAGAATCATGACCCTCCTTTTGGTTTTATATTTTGTCCTTGGAGAACTAATCTTGTTGGTTCCATTGTCAGTAATGTAAACATAGTCCTAGTTGGCAACAAGACTGATCTCGTGGATACAAGGTGCGATTTCTCTGTCTCATTTTTATTTTCTCATTCGTGTTTCTTGTAAATTCCTTGGGTAATTATTGTTGCAGGCAAGTATCAAGAGAGGGAGCGGAGGCCCGAGCTCGTGACCACAACGACATGCTCATCAAAACGAGTGCCAAGGCTGGTTCTAATATGAAGGTGCACACTTTCTTCCATTTGAATATTTTGGGTTGTGATTATGATGATTATATTCTTAAGTCCGTTAAATTGGATTCTTGTTCCTTTATTCTGTTCCCGTATATATTCCTGGTTCTTCAACTTCGAGCTCTGATTCCATAGAATAAGCTCGTCGAGATAAGATTTTAATTTAAGAATGAGAAGCCATAAACATGATGCTTCCACTCCCCTTATTACATCTAATGTAGGATAAGGATTGTTACCGAAGCTCAAGTTGCAATAACTTTTTTCCCTACCACCAATTCCTCTAAAGAACTCCACAAATATTCGTCATTGTAGTCCTTAATTACCATGCTTGCACCGGCTTCTGATAGTAAAATCTCCGGATTCCTCGTAGCTAAGCCTATCACGGGCATCCCCGCGGATACTCCCGCTTTAATTCCCGAAGCCGAATCCTTCAAATATACGAAATAAATTTCGATATTAAGATCTTTCTTCGATAAAATATTAGAAATTTTTTGTTTAAGTAACCTCGAAGACGATTGCGTGCTCGGGAGATACTCCGAGGCCCTCGAGGCCCTTTAAGTAGGGGTCGGGAAACGGTTTTGCTCGTTGGCATTCGCTTCCGATTATTAAAACTTCGAAGAACTCTTCGAGCCCCAACATGGAAATAATTAGCTCGGCGTTTGGTCGCGGGGCGTTTGTGACCGCTGCTCTCTTGAGGCCGCGGTTTTCGACCCATCGGCACAACTCGTTGAGCCCCGCGACGGGTTGCAATTGCTCCCGCGCTAATCTACCATTTTTTTCCCACGTATATGAAAAATACATAGTTACTGTTGGAAATAAAATATATAAAATTAATATATATTGCGATTTCTTCAAGCTTAAGCTTTTAGGTGAAGTAGCCATTTAACTTGGTATCAGAGCTTAGTCCAGAGAGGGTTTCAGTACGAATCCCCACGACCAAACATTCTAAAAAAAAATCCACGCCTGAGACTAGATAAAAAATATATAAATTTAAAATATACAAATTTAAAATATGATACATTCTCGTAAGCTTAAGTCGTTAGACGATGTTGTCATTTTTACAGTAAATTGAAATCATAAAATCATGTATAACATATAGGTGTGACGTATGAATTTACCTTCGGAACATTTCTTCTTTCTCCACGAAGAATTCCCGAGCTCTTTCGATCTCCCAATCGAGTAAGAGAACGCGGCAGAGCTCTTCGTTGTGCTTCCCGCTTATGTTCTTCACGAAGAACTCTTCGGTTATGGGCTGTCCTCCATTGAAGCCCACCTTATGCGTTCAACAGCGAGATTAAGATAATTAATTTTTTTTATTACATACATAATCGAATAGGATCCGTAGAAAGATAATATGATAAAACCTCTTGAAGCATCTCTCTGAAGGCGTAGTAGTGGATTGGATCCGAGTCACACAGTGTTCCATCGATATCGAATAGAATTGCTTCCAATGGAGCAACGGAAGCAAGTTGTGATGATGTGGAGGAAGACGCCTTAATAGAAACAGTACGACGAGGATGGCTACAAGAAACAACGTTAGCCTTTCTGCAATGAAAGGGTTTTCTATTATGTAATGAATTATCAGTCTTTGGGAAGTAATTTAAAGAAAGCTGTAAAGCAGGCATGGCTGGCTTCTTGAAGAATGAGAGAGAGAGAGAGAGAGAGAGAGAGAGAGTATTTTCCACGAAGTCTGGATATGAAATGCGAGGACATTAAACACTGTCGTTGTGTGTGTGTCACTGTTTTTTTTTTTTTTTATTTCCAACTTTTTTATTCTTAAACGTTGGGTGAGAGGCCTGTATTGTTGACATTATTTGTCCCACGTCGTGAAATTAACTTCACCCGACTCAATATATAAATCAAAGAAGTTCCTCCTCCTAATACCAATTGGTTTTAGGAAGGAACCCTCAATTTAACATATATGGTTTAAAACCTGTCTATGCGAGCGTTATTTTTATATATTGTTAAATCTATTTGTAGGGCTTTTGAATTTTATTTGGTGGAATAAATTAGTACTATGTGGTTGGTAATAGACGTATTCACTTAATGCCACGTAGTCTTCGCCCTCCGTCTAAGTTTACTCTGAAATAAATCTAAATCTTACTGTCAGCTATGAGACGTCTCGACTTTCATCGGGACTGTTCATTCATGGTTCATGTGAGATAAGCCAAATTCCACAAATGGTAATCACTGAATTCGAATCCATAATCAAGAAAAGGACATTCACCCTCCAAACCACTGTAGGAGTATTGTGGGGGACCTTACAATTATTGCTCTGCCAGAGAAATATGCTTGAGAAAAAAAAGACAAAACTACATCAAGCAGTTATTTATTGCTTCGCATTTATTTGACTTTATCAGGCCGTTTTTCTTTGGCAAACTGCGAATGTATGTATAAATAAAATGTCAAAATGTTTCATTGGTTACGATTCCATGCAACTCAAGCCATTGATTAAGGCATATGCTTTCGTTTGAAAAAAAATAAATTAAGGCATATGCTTCAGATGAAGATTCAATCAAAAATATCTTAACGAATTAACCGAACTCATTTTGAAAGCTTGCGACCTCGGCCATTGGATTGTTTTTAAGCCGCGAGATCAAGAATCCACGATTAAAACATTTTGCAGGTTATTATTACACTTGCGATGTGCCTGTCTTGAAGCTTTTCAGCCAACTCAAATGGAGTTTTATATCAGTTTATATCATCTTCGTCATCTTTCATTGTGTAATTCATTGCTTAATCTTTCAGTGTTTCACTTGCTTGACACAGAGAGAGATAATGTAGTTCTTGATTGGATTTATAGTTATGGGATTGATAAATACAACACTCTTAGTCCCTTTAATACAATCTTACATGGGATATAGCACAAGATAGGATAGGAAAGGATCATTAGCAAAGAGCTCAATAAGCAAGAGCTTCTTCTTCCTCCACCACCAAATCCTCCAACTCACTCCACAAATTCTCATCAGTGTAGTCCTTAATCACCATGCAAGCACCGGCCTCTAACAGCAAATTCCCCGGATTTCTCGTAGCTATAGCCACCACGGGCATCCCCGCAGCCACCCCCGATTTGATACCAGAAGCCGAATCCTTCAAATTTCAAGAAAAAAAATAAGACATTCAAGCACTTCAATTGAATAAAGTTTCGATTTTTATGAGATCCCACTTTCATGTTTTGGGTAATAAATGGAAAAACTGGGTCACTAATTATACTAATTTTCGTTTTTAGGTCACTATGATAGTTTAAAAAATAGGTCACTATGTCTTAACAAAATAGGGTCACCGGTCACGAAAACCGCTATACTCGGTGACCAATTTTATAATTTTCCCGGTAATAATTAGTAATTAAAAATGGGTTTCACCTCAAAGATGAATGTATGCTCAGCGGATGCTCCAAGGAGCTCGAGGCCCTCCAAGTAAGGATCCGGAAACGGCTTCGGCCTCTTGCATTCGCTCCCAATCACCAAGTACTCGAAGAAATCATCGAGCCCCATCAGGGAAATCATCAGCTCGGCGTTGGCCCGCGGGGCGTTGGTGACCGCGGCTCTCTTCAGCCCACGGTCCTTGACCCACTGGCACAGCTTCTTGAGCCCCACCACGGGCTCCAACTGGTCGCGCGCAATCCTGCAATTTTGTGTATAATCAATCAGCATATGGCTAACAGGAAAATTATAAAATTGGGTCACTACGTATATCAGTTTCGTTTTTTTTACACTATTGTTTAATAATTGCAAAAATAGGTAACTAACTTTGTATGTCTTAACAAAATTGGGTCACCGGTGAATTTTCCGGTCAAAGTCACCTAAAATCTGACGTGGTCGATGACGTGGCGGAATGTTTTTCTACTATTAACTACTTACTTTCTGAACATGAGCTCCTTGTCGTCGAAGAACTTCTTCGACCTCTCGATTTCCCAGTCGGGGAAGAGGACGCGGTAGAGGTCCTCGTTGCGCCGGCCGCTCATGGCATGTATGTAGAATTCTTCGGTTATGGGCACTCCTCCGTTGAAGCCTACCTTTTATGTTGTAACAACGATGAAAAAAAGAGGTTAATAATACGAAACAATTGAGCTTTATTCATTCGTGTGGGCCAAATGAAAGAGAAGAGAGACCTCTTGAAGCATCTCTTGGAAGGCGTAGAAGTGGATGACGTCGGAGTCGCAGAGAGTTCCGTCGATGTCGAAGAGGACTGCTTCCAGTGGAGCAACCGACGCCAGTGAAGATTTTCTGGGATTATGTCAGCAGTTTATATTAATTATTGTTAATTGTTATACGTCTCTTGTGGTAATAGAATCGAATTTAAATTATATATTATTAAAAACAAGAAAATGGGCCAAGAAGTGGAGTGGAGTTACCTGAAGGCTGAGGAAGGCATCTTCTTGGCAGAGGGTGGTGGGAGGGTGATTAGATATCTGCAAAGAGAGATGGTTTTTGTGGGTAATGAGGCATTAGCCTTGGTAATGAATTTATAGCAGGTTGTGTAGGGGCAGAAGAGGGAATATTTAAGTATATATTATATGTGCAAATCGATTAAACAAAATCTCATCCGTGGTTGTAAAGACTTTTATATCCTTACTAATTGGGGCTCATCAGACTATGTTGAAAAGCAAATCGATATAATGGATACTCAGCTTCCAGTTATAAAGCTTAGAAGAACCCAGTATGAAGCTGAGAATCCAAGTGTAAAATGACAAATTTGTCCTTAAATTGAAATCAACTGACTAAACAGTATCGTAAACGAGGCTGTTTTGAAAAAAATTCTTTTTTTTTAAAGGGTTAGTTTCAAAAAACACCGGCTTATATATTAGTCAATTTCTCTCATTCTAATCGATGTGAGACGGTCACATGTGGGTTACCTTTAACAGATTCGAATCCACATGGGACCTTGAATTTTGATGTTAGATGAAAAGTTATACATCTCATGTGGGCCCAAAATTATTCTCCACTTGGAGTGTGTGATGTAAGTCCATAACATTGGAAATATATATATTTTTTAATAACATTGGAAATGTATTTGTATATAAAAAATTTATATTCTCAATCGACGTGCAAAACGTGGTGTGTTTGGTTCGATTTAAATTTCGTCCGTACATACGTGTCTATTTTTTATTTGAAGTGAGAGACCAACGGTTCAAAACCTCTCCGAGCGGGGGCATTATTATTAGTATATTCCATTATTTGTGGAATGTGAACCCAAAACACAAATTATCATAAAGATTTATTGATTGGCTTGGCTCTATATCATTATTGGTGGAATCAATTATCATGATTGTCCTGACTCTAAATCTTATTGGTGGAACATGCTTTTTGATGCAAATTGCTAACTAACATGAATAAATAAAATGGAAAATTGTTTTATTTGGTTGTTTATATGCCAAATTACCGCATAAACTCTAACTAATAGAGTTGGACCATCAAAATTTGTTACTTAATTATTAGATTAATAATTATTAATTTCTTAATATAACACTTTTCCAACTTCCACTTCTTCACTTCACTATTGTACATGTATCAAATTTAGGGCCTAATTAATAGAATCTTCCATCCTCAATCTTTTTATGTTTTTTGTTTATAGAAAAATAACACTAGAAGTTCTTATGATAAAGAAAGCTTAGTAAATAGATCCAAGGTAAAAATGTTTTAAAAAAATAAAAGACAATTGAGTCAAGATACGTGAATAATTCATGTAATAGTATATGTATAAGTCACTATTAATTTATATTTTATATTAATATATATGAACTATAAAAAATATTACCTTATAATTTAAGAGGATTATTAATTTATAATCCTATCTTGAGTCGACCAAAAATATTATTTAATTTTTTTATTAAATAATCAAATATTAAATTATAAAGTTCTACTGTACGTAATATAATTCGCGAGATTATTAATTTATCAAATTCCTATGGTACATATTATAATTCACGAGATTTACCGACACAAGAACTCTATAATTTGTTATTTCATGAAGATTAATGGGTTGTCATTTTTACGAGATCTTAATTTGCATTTTGGTCCTTGTCTTGTTGATGGGAGTTGGGACCATGGAGAGACATTGATAGAAACTCTCCACATGCAATGCAAAGCCACCTGTGACTTTCTCGGCCACATGGTTGAACTCGGCCACACTTTAACGAAAAGTACTGCAAAATAAAACTTAACCACTAAATTGATATACACAATCTTTTACTTTTCGATCCTTTTTCCTATGATTCACAGCCAATTCGAGGTTGCAATCTTGTCTGATTCCAACAAACATTTATGTGGCTTCTTGGCCCTCCTATTTCTCCTTCACATAAAACTTTGCTACACCATTTCTAACACACTCAGAAAACATCAGAATTCTTGATACAAGAAAGGGTTTTAGGATTTTATTTTTTTACCTTTTTTGTTATTTCAAATATTCGAACATGGCATCGTTCACTTGATTAATCCCAATGTCAGAAATGGGCTCGATCCGCTGCTCATCATCATCTTTGTTCTCATCACTAATTGGCTCTCGACTGAACTCATCTGCGTATATTAAATGCATCAATAGGTAAAAGATCATTTAAAAATTAGATGAACTTCACTTGCTATGAAGACAAAATAGTGTCTTTGAGATATATCTTACAGACCAAACATTGAGTAAAAGGAGTTTGGAGGAGGAGTGGACATAAAATTGAGGCCAATGTAAAATCCGACAGCTAATGTTATCGTCACCATTACAAATGTTGGAACAGCCAAAGCCCAATATCTGAAGAAAACACAACACAAGAAATAGTTTTTGCTGATAATCTATATAACGAAAAGATCCCGTTTTCTTTCATCAGGATATAGTTACCGGATTTCTCTGTTTACATTTTTAGAAGACTAATGGGTCCTCCGTTTACGATAGTTTTGAATCCTATGTACATGAAATAAAGAGAGTCATTCAAGAAAGTGGAATTAACCTGCTTGGGTAGTAATAGATCCCTATAGAATGCAGCCATTGGTCGGGAAAATACGCCCATACTATGAAGATGACTGGAAAACGAAGAAAAAAAAAATTAGATATCACGTAGCATTTCTTCATTACAAAGATAGAAAAAACCCGACACTTGCCCGCATACACAACAAGCATAATCAAATAAAGAGACCCTTCATCATATGCTATACTTGTGTATTGAATTGAATGAATACAACACTATGAAGTAGTACATTAGTAATTACAGTAAACTAAAACCTATTCGAATCCATAGCTGTGTTATAGAGGAGAGCAATCTTCCAGTGCCCTAATCCGATGCTACAATTTTCAATTCCAAAAGAACAGAGAGAAACGAGCTACCAAGCGGACATTTTAGCTCAAAATGGTGAATTGAGGGTTTTATTTGCTTAAATTACACTGAATCCCACTCGATTAAAAAAGTAAAATCTCAGGGGAAAAAAAATCTATGTATACCTGTGGCGACGACGGTGGTGATAGACCCGACGAATCCGTACACCTCCGAAGGTTTGAGCCCATGCTCGCCGGATAGACCGAAGCTAGGCGGAGATCGGTCTTCATCGCTGGGAAGGGACGCGTTTTCTTCCCTCCGATTCTTGGAGAAGCTGAGGATCCTTCGAGGGCTATTTACGGAACATCGATCTTCCATTTCCTGGTAGAAGATTGACGAAGATGGAGGGAGGGAGTTTTTTGAGGACAGAATCCAACAATGGCTATGTGGACTGGGCTTGGGCTTTATTTTGGACCTTGATTTCGATTGGCCCATTTACTTTTTCTTTTTTTATCCGAAACGATCTAAAAAGCAAAATAATTACTCTCTATCAAGATATAATCATAGATTCATATAATATCATGAGAAATATTATAAAGGTCGACCGGTAATTTTCAGAACTCGATCACATCTCATACGATGCGTTTTACAATTCTTTGAGTGTTTTAAATGATAGAACATTTTATTTTTAACTAACTTAACGATTCCTTAGTCATGGTCGAATTCAAAGGACGAAAGCCGTGGTCGAGGCTAGCCCGCCATATCTTCTCGACGTCGAACATCACATTCCCGCACTCGTGGACGTTCCATCCTTCGACGGCGTGCAATATTCCCGCGATCCTCCACGCGCTCATCACCCTCCTCGGCAACCAATTCTGCACAAATCGATCAAAAAAAAAAAGAAAAAAAAAAAAAGAAAAGAAAAGGTCAATCGGGATTTGTATATTGATAACAATTTATGTTTTTTAATTTTTTTTTGGGCCACCCGAGAAATCTGGTCTAAGGTACCAGGTCAACCGAGTTCAACCATACTAGTACAAGTCCACGTATGACAGACTCAGTCAAGGAAATGTTGGCATGGAGAATTCTCGAGGCGGACCTCGTTGGCAGTACGAATCTATTCCACGGTGAAATCATTGAACGTAACAACCCACCTCGCAAGAGTCGACGTTTTCGAGATGCTTCGGGGCCACCATAGCCGGCGTGATGGCGTAAGAACAATCCTCCCGCCCTTTCTTCGGTGGGAACTGCGAGAACGGAACGAACAACGCTCCTTTCGACGCCTTCGCTTGGTCCTCCTCGGTCACCCCGTCGCCAATTAACCACGTCTACGACACGAAATATATATTTATATGTACATATATATCACTCATGTAAGAACAAAGAAAACACAAATACAATTTCAATGTAATAAGCAAAAATACCTTCGGAGCATCGAGTTTATTATCGTCGGAGAGGACTAGGTTGCCCCCCGACTCTTTGTGGAGCTTCGCTTTGAGCACCTTGTACTCGTCCCCACGCACCGCGTGCACCCTAACCCCGCCTTTGCATAGAGCGAGCGTGACCGAACACGCGACCTTGTTCAAATGGCCCCGAAGGACCACCTCACTCGTCCCTTTCGGGATGCTATTCAACACGACGGCCACGGCCAAACTGCTACCGTCGACGAGCCTAATTTTGAGCTTTGGATTCCTTTTGAGGTAAAGCTCGCCGTTCCTATTAAGCCCTTCGTCCTACATTATTACACAAGAACGAGAGTTATTACTACTACTTCGGTTCGAATCTTGATAGTAGATGTATATATATATATATATATATATATATTTTTGTTGCATTATATATGACTCAAAACTCAGAAGCCCAACATATAAGCCCAATAGTGTTCTGTTCTAAAATCAAGTGAAAGCAGAGGGAGTAGCACACTATTTTATCTAATCGATGTGAGATTTAGTTTGATACCCCAACAATAACTTGCCTGATTTGATAAGCAGAGGCTTATGACCTTAACCCCCTTCTCCTCGGCTTCTACTACGGCGTCGTTGATCATAGTATTGATCGACTCCTTCTGCCATCCCATGTAGTACTGCGCAAGAACGTTGTAAAACGTAACACGACATTATAAACTATGTGTGTTGATAGTGCTAAAATTAATGTTAAATGATTGCTTTACCTAAAAGATTAACTCTCTGAATGAAGCATATCACATTTTAATTTTATATATTATATTTGCAACAATTACTCGCGAATTTACCTCAACGGTGTATTTAGGGACAGCCCACGTTTGCATCTTGACGCGCTTGAACACGTTCCGTTCGACCACGAACGTCCGGCCGTAGATCGTCGTGACCATCATGGACCACAGCGTGACGGGCCACATGAGCCACATGTACCACCTCGGGCCGTGCGGCTCGGAGGCCAAGCACGCGAACCCGAGCCGGAGGTGGTACACGGACTCGGGAGTTGTCAGGTGGGTCAGGTGGACCACGTCGGGCACCTCTTCTCTCCTCGCAAGCGAGCTCTCGTGGAGCGAATCCGAGGACGGGTCCGCGGTCCCGTAGAGGTGGTCGTACAACGGCATGAAGAGGGAGTAGTTGGTTCGAAACTTGGTGTGGTGCAACGAGTGGTACCTACAATGACATTTCCACTTATTAATTTATAATAATAATAATATTAATGTAATAAAAAAAGGGGAATTAAAAGGTGGAAAGAAAATGTTTTACTTACGAAGGCGTGTACATGAGGTACTTGAGGGGAGGAACGGCGTCGAGGAGCCGCTTAGGGATGTGCTCGAAGTTGCAGTGTCCCATGTTGTTCATGAAATCGATGTACGAAACGTAGCTTGCAAATTGAATTATCGAAGCTGTGCCCTTTAAAATGGTGGTAAGAAGTGGTATTGCGAATAGCATGAAGTAAGCTATGTGCTCCCCAAATGGATGTACTACAGCTGCAAATTAAAGTATATATATGTAGATATTTACAATTATATAGTCGTACATTTCTAGTAAGTAGAAATATAATTGATGGTATGATTGTGTTACGACACGATTCGAAGATATTTTTGTTATTCAATGCATGAAGTACGAAAGGTGTGGATGGTGGGCAATAGCATAGCTTTTAGACGGTACAATTTCAAGAAAACTCTGAATTTTTATACGTCACTCAATATATAAAGAGAAAGATAGAGTATTAGATAATATTTCCTTTTGTTTTTCTAAAATAATAAAGAGAGCCCAATTCGTTGGAGCTATTTGAATCTTGAAATAATACGTATATATAGACTTAATTATTATTATATTTACTTTTATATTTATGGAGTTACATTTTAAGAACACGTAGATTATGCGGTGACAATAAACTTCCGAAATTGAAGTAGTTGAGGATATATAAATTAAATGTTGTGAATTCAAGAAACTGAATCAACTTTAGAAGAATAAATTTTAAAATGTTAACCCTAATTATCCTTTAATTATTTCATTTTTTAACTTCGTTGTCCTAAAACTCTAATCCTTAATTTTTTTTTTGGGATGAAACTATAGTTCTTAGTTTAAATGTTCTCGGCTTCAATTTTTGCAACTTTATTGTCCTAAAATTACAATCTTAGGTCCATGTAACACCACCATCATCCCTATTATTAATGACTATAAAATAATTAAGCTATATATATATATATATATATATATATATATTGTTATTACTGATAAGTACTCACAAGTGATGGGCTCCGTAGCAATGGAAGCGTGGTGATGAGAGTGATATCTCGAGTACAAGAAATGGTGATGCAAAGCCCTGTGGAGCCAATAGTAGAGAAACTCCACGGGCCCACCGTGGAGCAGCACCGTCCACACAGCGCCGTCGGCTCTCCACCACGGCAGGTGGTGGGCCGATTTCATGGCGTAGTATCCGACGTAGAACAGTATCCCGTTGAAAATAATCTGATCGTCCCTGTAATAATAATCATCACGTAACACTAATTGATGAAAATGCAACCAATATATATAATATATATATATATATATTAAAAAAGATTTATTATTTATTTACCAGTTTCTTTCCCTGTCGACCTGCTCGAACTCGATGGCCCTGTCGACGATGCGGTTGCTGCCCGTGGCCGTGCGGTGGCGGGACCAAGAAATCCACAGCTGGTTGTGGGCCATCCTCGTGAGGAGGAAAGGGAATATTATCAGATTCGTAAGGTCCCTCTCCTCCTTCTCCCTCGCCGCCACGTAAGAATAAGTCGAGTGGAGCACAAATGGCGCTAACACAACATACTGTTCAAGAAAAAATCAAGAAATTAAACAAAAAAATAAAATAAAAGTGACGCCGTTAAAGAAGTTCAAAAACCTTGAAGTTTCCGAGGCATTTCCATGGCCATTCGGTGAGAATCCCTGGCCTTGAAGCCATTGCTGCTTTCTTTTTCTTTTCTTTTTTTAATTCTTTTCTTGGGATGCTTTTTGACGATCGAATGAAGAGACGAGGATACATGGGCACATTTATTTATGGCATGGGATTTTTAATTTTTTTTATTTTTCTGACGGGAGGTGTGCCTAACCAATGCCAACCCTCCACGTGACGGCCTCATTTACTCATTCGTACAAGTGAATGGGCAACCGCAGAATTTTTCTTACATTCTTTGTACTAAAAAAGACGGTGGTGAGAGTATACTTTGTGTACTGAACCTTAATTAGGATTCGTTGGCCGTTGTAATCGGGTTTTGGGTTTCATTTAATATCGACCTAATTCTCTCGATGTGGAATTCACATGATTCTTTTATTATTATTTTCAACATTAGCTAGCTGGTTTTATTGCATTTAAAGATCTCCCATGTTAAAGCGGATGTGTGTCCTCTTCTACTTTACATCTTATCTTTTGTGCTCGGCATTATTTAGGACAATGCAGTGCACATTGGCTGTTTCTTGTTGTTTATTTCGCGTCCTACAATACATTATATCGCATTGCACGTCATATAAATGCCCATTATTGAAATTGGGTTTCATGTTCTTAAATGCAGACTTATCAAAATTATTACGATTAAATATACTTAATAATAAGTCACGTAGCCTATGCTTCCCTTCTCGTATTTATTGATCGCTCGACGTGATTAATATAGCACCATATTATGAGAACATCACTATTCATGGTGAATACATTTTAGAATATTGCAATATTACACTTAATTCAACTTATTTGTTCCAGGACAACTTTTTTTTTTTTTACTAAAATTTTAATGTCTTAAGTTGGCATGCGAAATACTAATTTTAACTTCGTACTCAAGCACCATTAGTTTAAATAACAGAATTAACCATCTCTTCTTCAAAGACAATAAAGTTTGGCAGGTATACCTAAAAACAAACACCATCAATAAAGCCCTACAAGGTACACATACATACCATCATCAGTTAAATATCTTATTACATCAATTAAAATACAGTTGTGACATTTGTCACTTCAATAAAGCCCAAACCCACGTATGTTAATTATGAGCTGAAATTAAGTTTACGTCGTTAATTGCCATCAAATTGCTTCAATTTCAAAACTATTATTATCCTAAAAATTGCCACTCCAGTGTCCTTAAACCATCACTCCTCCCCCAAATATACAAGACTAAAAAATAAATACGCTGAACAAAATACATCGCTACAACATAATTCGAATCCCGTCACAGTTACGACATCGTTTCATATCCTTATAATCATCTAAGTAAAAAAGAATCAATCACATCACCAAATCGATCTTCCCTCGGCCGCCGACCCTCTCCTCGAACCTCGCGTACCTATACCACTTCGCACACACCACGTACACCGCGAAGTCAACGGCGGTCAAAACCCCGAGGAGGTAATAGAACATATCGAGCCGCCCCCTGTTGAGGTCCCTCGGGATCCAGCCGGGCATCTCGTTCGAGCTCGAGACCCTAACCACGACCTTCACGATCACCACACTCGCGTAGTTCCCGAGGGAGATCGAGGTCATGCACAGGGCGCTCCCGAAGCTCTTGAGCCCGTCGGGGGCCTGGCTGCTGAAGAACTCTAGCTGGCTTACGTACATGAACACCTCCGAGGCCCCGATTAAGGCGTACTGAGGCACCTGCCAGAAGATGCTCAGGCTACTAGAGCTCTGGCATGTCCTGCACGTGTAGGGTTGCAAATGAATCGAATCGAATCGAATAGCAATGTATTCTGTCTGTATTCAATTATTGAATCGAATATTCGTATTCGTATTCGAATCTTAAAATCTATTCCAATTCCATTCCAATATATATTCAAATCAAATATTTGAATTCGAATATTATTTTATTTTTCTATTTTTTTTTATTAAAATCTAGTTAATAAAAGAATAGACACAATATTATATTTAAATGCATATTAATTTATAATATATTATATTTAGTATTGAACTATTTTAAAAATATATTTTGAATTATAGTATATATATAAATAAAATTTTAATTATTTTTATATATATTGAATTAAAATATACTATCTTTAAATAATTCGTATCGTATTCGAATATTATTCGAATCAGCTCACCACTATCGACTGGTACAACATCCAACTCCGTTAGATTTTCGACATGTCATAAAAAATATAACGGACTTGGATTACTACCCAAGTGGATAGGATAGAATAGACCAAAAAACTATTTTTATTCGAATTCGATATTCGAACATTTCGAATTCAAATCGTAAATTTCGAATCGAACCCAAAAAATTCAAAACCCTACCTGCACGCCCCGTCGGCCCGCCGCAGCCTCATGTGCTCGACGAACCCAGCAGAGACCATGGCAAGGACCGCGATGACCAGGCCCGTGCCCATCCTCTCGAGCTCGGTCAGGCCCGTGCCCGACTTCCTGAGCCTCGAGGCCAAGGGGTCGATGAGCCTACGGTAGATGAAGATGAAGGCGGCCACGCTCAGGATGTCGAAGGTGGACATGCTCGCGGGAGGTACGTGGAATCCCGAGGCCACTCGGGTCTCCATGGCGTTGCCCTGCTCGACGAAGAGGGAGGTCATCTGGGTGAAGACGACCGAGTACAGTATGGTGCATAGCCATATGGGGAGGAGCCTGAGGATGCACTTCACTTCCTCCACTTGGGTCACCGTGCAGAGCCGCCACGGCTCTTGGACGGTGGTGGTGGTGGCGGCAGCGGCGGTGTCTTCTTGCGTAATGGTAGCTGCTTTGTCCAGGAATCTGAACAGATTAGTTAGATTTTGATACATTAATTTGGCCAAAATTTTAGGGTAATTCAAGAAAACAGCCTCTAAAAGTGGAGGCTTTAAAGAATAGCTTGCAAATGTGTAAATACTGTTATACCCAAGCCCATTGTGGCTATGTTAAATGTGAAGCATTGTAGTCAATCATATATGTAGTATGTCATAGGTTCAAATTCTTAGTACAACAATTTTTTTTAAAGACCCGTTGTATTGCTGGGAACCCAATGTGACAAAGTGAGTTTCTAATCAAGGTAATCAAGGTGAGTACTCAGCTATATATTGGGCACCCACTATGACAAAGTGGGCCATGTCCCTGACAGTGGATTCTTAGTGGTATAAACAACGGTTACCAAAATGGCGAAAATACTATTACAATTAAGGATATTGAGATTGACTAAAAAGACCCATTATAAAAGGCTGTTTTTTTTAAAAACTGACTTGATGAAAGGAAAAAAAAAAATCACGAATGATATGCATATATCAAGAAGTTTCATGTTGGCATATTATCAAACACCTGCCGGCCATAGAGGAAGAGAAGCAACGAAAACTCACCTGAACCCATCAGTGTGAAGCATCTTCCTCCCTCCATTATCAGCAAGCCCACTCCGACGAACTTCAAACAGCTCATCGTCGTCGGAAGGCACCACAACCCTCCACTTCCTAACCGCAGCGACGATCACCTGAAAAAACCTCGACAGCGGATTCCCCCTCGGCACGATGTGCCTGTACAGCGGCGTCCCGGCCAAGAACAGGAGCAGCGCCAAAATAGCCGAGCCCGCCGACGCCCAGAAGCCGACGGCCCACAGGCCCTCGTCTTCGTAGTAATCCAGCACCGTGTTGGAGAAGAGAGAGCCGAGGTTCAGCGCCAGGTAGAAGTAGCTGAAGAAGGCCACCTTCGAGCGGCTCTCCTTTGGGTGATCCTCGTCGAACTGATCGGCGCCGAACGTCGCGATGGTGGGCTGATACCCGCCTTCGCCGAGGGCAATCAGGTAAATTGACAGGTAGAATAGGGATATGTGTAGGTTCGAGTGAGGGCCGCATGTTGCCGCCGCGTCTCCGCAGCCGCTGGGCTTCACCAGGAAGAGGTAGGAGGTGAGCGACAGCGAGATCAATCCCTGCGGAGATGTGTCAAATATAGAATTAGGGAATAAACTATTTTTAAAAATTTGTCAATTTTTCACAAAACGTTTCACTATTTCTATCTTTTAAAAGATCTTCCAAAGTACATTTGAATAATTTTATGCAAACATATGAAATAAAAGCACATAAAATTAAAATGTAAAGAGCTTACATCAATATGAAGTTTTTAGGTAATCTGTTCATTTAACCTTATATCGGACTTAATGCCAAAAGAATGAGTACAAATCTTCGGCAATTAAAAAAAATTAACATCTACGTTTAAATAAGAGAGAAATCAAAATTTGGCTAAATGTTATGCCTCATAAATCAAATATAAGCTTTAGATAAAAACGAAATCAAAATCAGTTTTGACGTGAGTGGAACATATTAAAAATCAAATATATGTAAAATATATTACAAAAGGTGAGCTTGTCATTTAATAAGAATAACTAGCTAACGTAGATGATTTAGAAAATTTAGGTAATAATAGTAATAATAATTAGTTAAAGTGGTCATTTATTAATAATAACGAATAAACGTAGATGATTTTGAAAATTTAGAATTCTCACGATCCTTCTCCACAATTTTTTTCAGGAATGCCATCGCTTAAAAAAATTATAATATAAAATAATGTGTATATATATATATATTATATAATCGAATTTTTTGTTTTTTGTTGTTACATAGAAGTGAAACGTGCCTTGCATGAATTGATAATATAATCCCACTTTTAAGGCAAATGCGACGAAATTTCGTCAACTTTCAAGTAGAAGAGAGACGTGCCTCACATGAACTGATATTAAATAATGTAAATGAATCTCAGATACGACAACAATGCGGCGAATAAACACAAAATTAATTAAATAAATAGTTAAAATACTTAAATAGAAGACTCACGATGACGAAGATGACTTGAAAGACGGCACAAGTCTTATATCTGCCCCAATAGGAATCGCTGAGAAAAGCCCCCAACAGAGAGAACAAGTAAACAGTTCCCGTCCATTTGCTGACGTCATTTGCCGCACTAGCATTATCTTGGCCCATAACCCTCGTGAGGAAAAGAACTAAGTTCACTCCAACTCCGAAGAATGCTAGTGTCGCAAGACCTTGATTAACTGCACGTAATTATAATAATAATAATAATAATAATCATTTTATTCACAGTGCCCTAATATAAATATATATAATATTACTTTAATTTTTTTTCGAGTTATTTGTAATTTAAAATATTTAATAATGAAATTATTATTTAAAATTCAAATGTATATTATTTTTTAAATAATAAAAAACTAATTGTTTCAGCAGCTTGTTACTCGTTGGCGCGCCATGAGATGAGATTTATCATAATGTTGTGTCGTGTACTATAATTATTTTATCAATATATATGAAATTTTCCCCAAAAAATTAATTTGTGATGATATAATTATAATAAAAAAACTAATGGTAAAAGAGTAATATAATAAAAATAAAATAAATAAATAAAAGGATATATATAACTGCAATTGACGTTTATAATAGTATGTAGATGACGATGATGATGATAATAATATTAATGATAATAATTAATAATAATAACATTAATAAAAGCAAAAAAAATAATTCATTTTGGTGAATAATAACAATATATATAATGTGTATATGTATATATGGTCACACAACTCACAACTTACCTAGTAATAGCAACCCGGCTGCCCACGACCCGGATTTTGAACGGACCGCGGGTCGTCCGTGGTAGTCGACGGATCCATCGGTGGTACAATCGTCTTGGCGTTTCAGTGCCTTCTCCTCCATTGTCTTTCGTTCTGTTGAAAAATAAAAAAAAATCAATTTTCACAGTAGTTTCTTGTTAGAACTCTTGAATAGAAAAGCTATGGAATTATAAGGGGCGTTGGCCTTTTCTTTATTTTTTTTACTCTTTATTTTATTTTATTTGTTTCGGGGCATATCCACGAGTGCAACGTGAATCAAGAAATAATGCTTTAGTTTAGATATATCCATGCAAACTAGTAAGCAGCTTTTTTACGCGTATTAAGGTAATAAGTACAAAGACAGCGAAAGATGCTTTGTACTGTTCCTACTAAGAAAACTATCGCCGAAGCTTTTGCAAGTTTATAATCAACAATGAAATGCTAACATGATCATAGATGTAATATAAAGAAGAGATGCAATGAATCGACTAACCAATTGTGGGAAATTTGGAGATTTTCTTTTTTAGATAAAAATCTCAAATTTCGTTTTTGGCAGTGAACGAAGGAAACAGTTGCTTGAAGATACGAGTAGCTTTGATGAGGTATTTATAGCTGATGAGATTGGCCATAATAAGGTTGGTGATATAGCTCTTTTTAGTTCAATAAGTTCTTTTTTTTTTTTAAAGGATAAAGAACTATATTAAATAACCATTAATAAGGTCTTACGCATGATAGATATTTTGGAAGCCGTCACGGATTATTTAATAATATATTTGGTTACAACTTGAGCTCTATTAAAAAATAATCTTGTTCCCCTATTACATCTAATAGATTAGTCGGTTTTATTATATGAATATTCAGTTATAACAAATTGGGCACGCAATTTTATTCCTTTTTATTGTTGCATTTCACGGTGTGCCTTAATTTTATAGTGCAAAAAGCACCTCAATTTGTAGGCTATTTTCCTATGTTTTGAGCATTCTCTCTTTCTTTTCATGTCCTTATATCTCCCATTTCGAGCTATAAATTTACGCTAGAACCACAATTTTCAAAGGTTGGACTAATTTCCGAGGCAGACGAATACGTTTCAAATCCACCCAACATCGACAATAATGTGTGTGAAACCCACGACTCAGGGGTTCGAATACTCCAATCAACCATTTAGGTTAATCCAAGACATTTCTTTTCACGAATATATGACGTAATTTCAAGCATTTAAATAAAAATTATAATGATGATACCACCATTGAAAAGAAAAAAGTGGAGTGTTTTAATTAAGAAAATAGATATATTTCAGGCCAACAATACTTAGTTGCATGAAGCTGTATTTGATATAGACATTTAAATGTGACTTTCAGACGTCACTTTTAATGTATCCTATGGTTTATGTATGTTTTTTGTAATATTTTTTAATGTTAAGTGGTTTCCTAGAGCATTTGCTCCCTTTTTTGAGGTTCTTTTTCTTGCATAATAATATACACGTAATGGTAAAGCTTTCGTTCGAGTTTTATTGCTTTAACCCTTTCTAGAGTGTTTTACAGCTATGCCTCATCAATTAACAACTATCTCCACTAGCTACTTTATTTTTAAAAAATAAAATAAAATAAAAAGACCATTAGTTTTCCGTTTAAGCACCATGAAGGAAGGAGGTATCACACAAAAAACAAAAATTTCAGAGATCAGCTGTAGTCATAGATAGACAATAAAGGTTGAAAAAGCTACTCTTAAGTGCGTTATGTGCAAGTGGAAACGAAGTTGAAAAGCTTTAACTACATATTCAATATAGACACGCATGATCTTATCAAATCCTCCGCTGTTTTCCAATAATAATAATAAAAAAAAAAACAAGTCCAAAAGATAAGCAGTCGCACCTATCCAATCTCTTCCATTTTTGTTTTTCTATATTTAATTGATGACTTTTCAATCTGTCGCACATATATTATGCTTCTTTTTTAGCAAGTGGGAATGTAATACCATTTGTATATAATTTACAATATAGTTAGTTCGCATGCGTGCGAATGCATGAACTTAAACAAAGCATAGTTGTCTTCGTCTCGTTGATATACTTTATGATAACATCTTAGAGGACAATGACTCGGCACTGAAAATGAAATTTACGGAAGATAGTTAAGAAGGTTCATATCAAGTATATTATTGTCCGATTGATATAGGGCTCGTGCCCATTTTGACTCTTTGATTTTCTAAGTATGTGTGGACTTGAGAGACATGATGATTAGTTCATTTTCGATCCATAGTCGACAATGGGGTTTAGATATTATATATATATATATAGATATAAGTGAAACTACAAAAAAAAATACTTCTTTGTATAAAAAAATTTCAATTCAGTCTCCTGTCAGATAAATTTTATATGCAAATATCTAGTAGGAAAACGTTTTTCTACATTGGTACACATTTGGTCGAGAGTACTTTTTTTCACTCCTTGACGTACCTTTATATAAATATATATATATATTACGTACCACATCACGTGTTTGTATAGTACCAAAATGCGTTTCTGATGGTACCTAAAGTCTTTATATGATGTACCTTTGTTTTCTTTAGTATGTACCTTTTGTCACTCTATTATGTACCACACTACGTTTCTTTATAGTACCTAAATGTCTCATATGTTGTACATTCGACAAATGGGTACCTATGTGTAAAAACTTATTCTACGAGGTATCTACCTATAAAAAAATTCTGACAAGTGACTGAATTGACATTTTTTATTCTAATAGAATGTAAGTTTCCCGATATATAAATAATATATTATATAATATTAATTTTTTCGAACTAAACTTGTTTTAAAGTAACTTGGAAAATTATCCCATGTGTGTTTGGCCGAAATCGATATTGGGGACTCAGATATGCTAGAAACTAGTCCTTGATTTCGGTATTAATAAGGTCTCTGCATGGTAGGGCTTGCTTTACTAGCGATGTAGACGAGTATTTGGGGTTTGGGAAATTAAATCTTTGACATTTTGATTAAA
The DNA here is from genome assembly GCA_004919715.1 of Linderniella brevidens. NCBI lineage: Eukaryota > Viridiplantae > Streptophyta > Magnoliopsida > Lamiales > Linderniaceae > Linderniella > Linderniella brevidens. The sequence goes on from SWDC01000146.1 coordinate 3,282,104, forward strand.
TGTTATTTTGTAATGGCAGTTTCTTGTAATTCCGGTTCTATAATATAACGTTGTAATAACTAATGCGTTGGTGAAATGATTAACTATGTTACCGTTGTCTTCTATTTATGGTCTTATTAACTCTTACTCATCATGAATCGATGCTAATGGAATTAGAATTATAATTGAAAAAGGTATGTATTTTAATTCTAATAGATTAATGGAGAGATGGAACTGTCGGAATAAAGATGAGATGTGAGCTTCTTCATCATCGGCGCTGTGTCAAGCGGATAAATCTACTTTTCCTAAATTAATTATTTTTTTGCCGATTAAGACAGAATATTTTCATAATGCTAGTAAATTAAATGATTGGGCCATAATATTGGGATGTAGCAGTCTTAATTGGACCGCAAGTTGAAGTCCGAATATTAAATTTTCAGAATTACATTTTAGGGCAAACGGCAAAAATCTGATTCAGCGTAAAAAGAATAAAAAATTAATAATTGCTGTGAATAATCTTGTAAGCAGAACAGAACTGCTCACAACAAGGACAAGGAGGGATCGGATATCTCGAAGTGGCTCACCAAAATAAAATAAAATAAAATTAATAATGAAATTATATTCATCTTTCCCAAAAAAAAAAAAAGAAATCTATATTCATGAGAACTAGCTTTGTCAAGAAAATCCTACATAGAGTTTTAAGGTTACCATTGAACAAGAAGGCATTCATAAATATATACGCGAATCTTAATCAACAGGAGGTGAGCATCATTAAGCATTACTATAAGTACAAGTACGATATTATATTATGTATAATCAGCATCCTACATTGTAATTATAATAATAATGTAAAAAAAATTAGGTCGTAAAGCATATTGTCAATATATTAATGCATGTACATTTATTGGACAAACTGCATAAAATAACTTGGGACTGCAAGTAAACAACACAACATTGCTGGACCTTTTCAGAAAGGAATCGATTCTTGTTAATGTAAATATTCCCAATTATTCGAATATGGCGCTGCTAAAGTATATAAAATATGTATATTGTCTACTTACTTACGTTGTTATGGCTATAAAAAATGGATAAATTTTATGTAAACAGCAAGTTATATACAGAAATGTATAGCTAAGTAATTTAAAAGAAGACAAGAATCGGTTAATATAATGTTTAATATACCTTATCATGCATCGGATGAATTAACAAAATATTGGATTAATGGATATAAATTATAATAACCCTGCTGAAAAATTGAAGTGATCATCATCACACCATCGTCTCATCCCAGAAATGTGCTCATTGATGATCTCATCATGATGTAACCTTATTTTTTTTTCTTTTTTGGCTACCATTTTATACATTATCATTGAAACAAAAAATTGAAAATTAATAAAGATGAGACAATACATATACCCTAGGTAGATTTACAAGAGAAACAAAAACATAGATCAACCTCACACGACCACGACGAAACACAGAAGACGACGAAAATCACAGTTGTTCATCGAGAGAGAGAGTACTATGATTAACAACGACACAAGCCGTAATCTAACCTCAATAATGTGACCGGCCACCTGAATTACCGGTACTCCATGCACCATCTAAAGGCAATTGATCTCCATTCACGGGCATGTTCATAAAAGGCAGTCCCAACGATGGGTCAAGAAACTGACCACCACCACCGCCTCCGGGCATACTCATCCCCTCGCCGGTCTCCTCCTCCACCGGAAGCCTCTCGTAAGCGACATTCGTAAAAGAAGCCGCGATGATAATCACCGGTCCCGAGGCAATCAACGGGCCCACCACGTTTCCTCCGACCACCTGCCCCTGAACACCGGCCAGATATATGGTTAGGCTCGTGGCCCCCGGCGGCGCCGGCGGCGGCATGAAAGATCCCGTCAGGGAAAGGATCTCAAACCTGTGTGTGTTGAGATTTATATATAATACAGCAAAACGATTAAAAAAAATAAAAATTATATAAATTTTTGTAATCACGAAACCCAATAAAACCACCTTCCCTGAAGAGTCAACGCGCTGGTTGCAGCTGAAGGCTGATGCAGCGTAACGTTGTTGACCGTTCCGTTCCCGCTTAGGACGCAAACCCCTCTCTGTCTCTTTCTTGCATAGGTCGCAAGTGCTTCGAACACGTCGCACCCGCCGGCGATTTCTAGGATGTGGGCCCTGAGGGTGTTGGCGCTTTCTCTTGTGATCATTACGGGAGGCTTGGGCTTGTTCTTGGAGCCCGGAGGACGGCCACGGGGCCGGCGAGGCCCGAGGTGGTCGCCGGACGGAGAATCGTCGGCGTTTTCATGGTTAGGATTTTCTTCTTCTTCGGACAGGCGGCCGTGATTGGTGGGGAGGTGTGAGATGAAGTGGGAAGACGAGCCCAAGTCCAAGTGAGCCATTTTATGCAAGAATTTGGAGCTTAATTAACGGGGAGAGATCAAGCAAATAATTTTTTAAGGTGGAAAGAGCGAGAAGAAAGAGTATTAAAATGCGATGATGGGTTTGTTTTATTTTTTTCTTTTTTTTTCTATGAGTAAATAAAGAGATTAATTAAGGACGAAGACTCAAACCCTAGAAGAGAGAGCAAGGGGAATCGAGCAAGAAGAGAAGGAAAGAGAGAGAGTTAATAAAGAAATGCGAACTTGTATATATTATATGTTTGAGCTTATTCAAGCACGACAGGTAAGTTTAATATATATATATTATATATATATATATATATATATATATATAACGCAATAGGTAATGCACAGCAAGTTGTAATAACCTATACTAGCTAATGTTTATGACATAATAAATGAAAATTGTGAATGAAGTGTTGATCTTGTGTCCCTAGGCGGCTGGATCATCTATCTCATTATGTCTCATTACATATCACATACAAATGTTAAACAATTATTGGTTCTTGGAGAGAAACATTTGTGGTCCCCACATCACACACATGTTAATGAATACATGTAATGTGACATGTAATGAGATAGATGATCTCATTTGGTCCCAAGAATAAGGTCTTTGGTTCAATTCTTATCTCTACTATGACTTAAAAAGGATCGACGAAATCATGCCTGAGCTCTAAAAGTGTGTTAAGGCCAACCCGTGGCCATATTTAGCCTCCGACCTTTTCATTTGGGGTTTGCTAAGGATGACTTAATTTCCAATGTGATTTGCAAGTCTATTGCAGTGGGCGATTTATACCTATATGTGATGGGGTTCCGGTCATTAAAGAAAATGAAGATAAATGAAAATGATCATTTAGGATTAAGATTTCTTGGTTTACCACTCTAACACTTTACACTTGAAGGCTAATTATAAATTTTAATCTCTAGCTACCTGATTTGACCCGCATTGGGAATTAAATATATAATATTTGTACAAATGTCAATCTTTTGGTTTACCACTAGCCGAACCCTTATATAACACTTTACACATCGTGAAGGCTAATTATAAATTTTAATCTCTAGCTACCTGATTTGACCCGCATTGGGAATTAAATATATAATACTTTGTACAAATGAAAACCAAAAGAGGCGTCAATCTAGGTAGTTGAACGATTGTTGATCGAGGATTTGTCCTTTACTGAATTTCTCTTTGAACGATGTAATTAACGTTAGATACCGAAGATCATCAGTACATGGATGATAGATTAGATCTACTTCTTTTTCTGTCGACCACCATAATATGGTCGAATCAATTCTGAATCTCATTTTATTGGCTAATATGACAAAATAAATTATATGTATTTATTTTGTCCAATGAAGAGAGCACCATTGATCCCCACACTTCGAATCAGTACGGTCTGAATCGACCGTGAACCTCATTTTCTGCCATGGGAGAATTACCGGCTTTCAGTGATCCCCTCCGACCAGTGCTTTATGTTGCTTAATTTCACAAAGACAGCGATTACGCAAGGATAAGGTAGAATCGAACTCGTGACTATCTCCTTTGTAGTTATTATCACTTTTAGACCACCTAGAGAATCTTAAACTTGCCATGATGAACAACTAATCTTAATATTACTCATGAAGAAAGAACAGTTATACCCATAGAAACCAATCAATAATCAAAGAAAACCTGTGAATCTTATCCAATATTTTTTTATAAAGCATCACTTGTTAATGGAGAATGAGGTCAGCATTAATCTATTCATTACTACCCGTAAGTAATAAATTATTGGATAGAGTAACGGTTAATTGTCGAGATATATATGATTCCAACATGATATGTCGTTAGCTTAATCACTTTTAGCAATATTTAATCTACACAAACGCGTTATATTTTTTATATGCTTACTTCTAAAAAGTGACCTTAATGAATACTATTGTTGTTTTTTTATTATTAGTTTAGCTAAGTGGCTTTATAATATTTCTATATTTAAAACGAAATGTTTAGTATTTTTGGTATCGGAAGCATCAATATTAAATCATATGATGCTTCTTTTTGTCCGAAAATCAGTAAACCACACACACATCAGATCGATTGACGTATGTTTCGAACCAGTTATTTACTTAATTTCAGTTAGGTCATAAGTTGACTAAAATAGTCGCTAACATTAAACATAAAAGTTAGTTGGAGCCAAGTCTTTCAGTAAATAATATTTTCACACTTTTGAGTTTCGTCCTTATTGCATTTTATGGTGCCTTCTGTAATAATCAAATAATTAGACAAAAAAAGTAATAAAATAATTATAAAATCTAATCGAGAAATTAAATTTCGATTTTCTTGAGTCACTAATAAATGCTGTGTGGTCTGCAAATGTGTCTCAGTTTTCAAAACCTTAAACTATAAAAAATACAACACTATCTATCTAACCCCCACAATTTCCGGGCAGCACATCCCATGCTGCCTCATAACGAGTAAAAAATTAATTTTCCTTTTTTTATCCTCTCTGAAAAATAAAATAAACCATGTAACATATAATGTAATTTTTTTACCAGTTCCAACGACTGACGAAATCACAGAGTTAAATGAAATAACATTTTTTTTGTCCCACATGAGTATATAAGTTGATTGAAATAATATATATGAAATCCAATATGCTTTCAGGAAGATCTTCATTGTATCTTCACGGATCATGTCGAGATTGTCACATCAAATATCAACATATCTCCATCACTACGAGACACCCAAGTCTTTAAAGTTTAACTTATGTGCGTTAATGTCGAAAGGAAATATTATTAATTGACTGCATTCTTTGTCTCAATTCTTCTTTTCCACTAATCTTATTCGGAGGATTACATTTTCGTATTTTAATTTTGTTTAAATTACGATGCACAAAATATACTAGATAACTTTCTTTTAATTAAAAAAACAGATAAAGTTTGTATATTAAATTCGGCATACATGAGAAAATGATAATATAAACGCGTGGAGCTGTTAGTCTCAAACCTCGTGTTCCAAGAAAGCCACATGAATACTTGTTTACATGGTTTACCTATACTAACAATTCACACTTGACACTTATTTATTGATTTATTTTTTAATATTGTATGTGGAGACCTAACTTGTAGTATATGTTGCTAGCTACACTAAACCCTTCCGAACCATGTAAACTATTGTATTTAATGTTGGCGGTCTTTGTCCAACAACTAATACATATACGACCTTTTCAATGTATTCTTCACATAAAATATTAAATATGGGGTCATTATATGCAGTGCCAAGGCTCATAAGCGTCGGCTCTCAAGTCTCAACTTGTACCTTATTAATGATAAACATAAAAACCGAATAAGATTTTATATTATATAATATGCGTCTGTGAATCCTCCGCAGATTTGGTCCATTCTTACGCCATAATCCATTTACTAATTAACAACTTTATCGATAAGCTCAACGAATAAGTCATTTTCGACGAATCCGAATGCCTCCACGGACGCGATTAAAGTAATTAATTTCTACTAATCCCATACTTAAATCCGAGGTCCCTACCATTTCGTTTACCTAAACAGTGTGGCATTACATGCGGTTTAATATACAAAAATACGTTAAAAAATTTACAAAAGACGGGCATATATTAAATAAAAATAATTTATGAGCAAAACAGTGTTAGCAATTAAAAGGTATTCATAAGCAAAATTGTATCTTTGACACAAATGCAAGCCTACGTCTATTTGAAAACAAAGGCTGATTTATATATTAAGATATTGATTGGCAATCAGTTCCTAGGATTTCTTTGTCCGAAAAGATGCATTTATCAATATAAATACAAATTAGTTATATGTTTTCCCACCAACTTTTGATGCTGATATTAAGCAAAAAAAAGTCCAAACATATGTATATGTGATCACAATTAGATAAAAACCGGCTGGCTGCGTGTGCCTTTATTATTATTTTTTTTAAGATCAAATAATGAACTTTCATGTTAAAATATTTAAAATCAGACAATGAACTTTAAGGTATAATTAATTATAAGGGCCCTAACTTTAACCCCATCCACTCAATTTTATTTAATATATTAAAAGAAGACTTTGGTCCCGTACTATGAATGATGATATCAATTAGGTACCAACTGATGCGGGTAATCACGGATTAATGATTAAATATAATAACATGGATCATAAAATAATATTAAGATGATATTATGTAATATATGAACACAATCAAACATTCGTAACTTCACCCATTGATAATAGTCAAATATTGAAAATGATGGGATGGATTCAAGATCACATCATTACCGAAAAGTAAAAGCGGTTAGTAAAGTTGGATGATAAATTATATTACCCGGCAAGCATTTATTACTTCTTGCATAAATAAAGCTTTCAATGAGATCAGATACTTGTATATATTATAGTTTGGGGATTGATGGTTCACACGACGATCTTCATTATGGAAAGTTGGGGTGTCTTTTTCATTTTCGTCCCTGAGGAGTTGCAATATCATTCATTCAAGTCCAATTTGATTGGGTCTTAACCCAATTAATATTATCTATGTTCTAAACCAACAAATGACACCACTTATTCTATTTATTATTTTCTAGAGGTGGGTTCAAATTAGGATCTTAGTCCAACAAGAAACTCTGAGGCGACAGAGCAAGACCGTTTGTTGGATATTGTTAGATACTATAATTAGGGTTTAATTTCGAAAATATGCTTTTAAGCAAATAAGGAAGACTTGGTCTTACTTTGTTATAGCAAATATCTCAAGTGTTTTACTTGGTTTTTAAACAAACTTTGAACCTAGCATACTAAAAATAGGAGTACACGTTTTTCATGATGACTTGGAGTTGGAGATCATGATGCGGCCAACACATACAATATAGGGTTTTAAATTTGATAAGTAATCATTTTTTAAGAGCCTCCGTCGGAAAAAAAAACAAAAATACTCAAGTGTATGTATGCATTGTGTGATTTCTTAGTGCTTCTCTATTGTCATAATCTTCGAGCTTTCTACTGTCATCCAAGGGAATTCTCGCACGTCTCAGGGTCAGCGTGACGCTCCTGTACAAAGCGATCAACCTATGCGCGATTTCGATACCGCAGATCGGCGAAAACTAGCCACATCTCTACGAGGGTAAAGCGGCTATGAACCCCTTTTATTTATTGTGTATTGTGGATTATAATATGGCTTAATTATATGTATGTTTCTTTGTTATATATAAATACATATATTATATATAATATATTGGATGATGCTTGATTTTGTTAGCTAAGATTAGGCGACAAAAGAGGAGAACTGCAACAGCTTTCGTTACCTATTCAAGTCATGAACGAAAAGAAGGATTTTTTATTTAAAAAATAGCTCGACTTCCCTCTTTTCACGGACTAATGGTAACATCTCAGTCAACAGTCGGCTAATGCATAACAATAGCAACAACGGCATATATCAAAATGATAATCGTGAGTTTCACATACCGCACTAGATTGAACTTCATAATTTCAGGGAAAAAAAAAAAAACCACACTTATTTAAGTCTGTTGTTCGTCGCCAGCACGAGAAGGTTCATTGGTTTTCTTTTAACAAATTTTCTTCTATTGTTTGATGCTATGCTCTCTCGTTAAATTGTGCTTATGAATGCCTCTGTTGGATTTGTGTCATTATTGAGAAATTTCGGACTGTGATATTTGCCGTATGAATTCCATTTTTATGTTTCTGTAAAACCCTAGCTATCATTAGGGTTTTCTGATAAAAAATCTTTATGAGACAGATACATTATCGTGCTTGTGATTAACGTGTTTTTCTGAATCCGAAGACCGTGAAATGGCGGCCAGAAAATCCATAGAAAGTTCTAACTGGTAAGAAAAAATCCGAGCCCCCCTACAGTATAATGCTTGCTGTTTGATTAAAACAAATCATAAAAGTCCAAGATTTATTATAATCTTACTAGCAACTCAATTTCTTGAGTTTTTCCCCGTTTATTGTTCAGGCGACCGAGGTCGAAATTAACACCGGACGCGCAGCTCCATCTTTGTGGATCATGCTTCACCGTTGACAAGGTAACGATAACAACAAATGTTTCATTTGATTTCATGACAATAAAATCTTCCATTTATTCATTTTATTTATTTTTTTCTGTTATCAGGACCTTCTAGCTCTAAAATCAGCAAAGATATCCAAGCTCTTAAAATCCGTCCCTCAACAAGATCCCTCTCGGTTCCTCCGCGAAATCCCGGGGGACCAAGAATCGATAGAGCTCGTCGCCAAATTCTGCCACGGGTTCGAAATAAACCTCACCACCGAAAACGTCGTACGCGTCGCCTGCGTGGCCCACTACCTCGGGATGACCGACACCCACTGCCCGGAAAATTTGCTGTCACGGGCGGTCTCCTTCATCGACAAAAACGTAATCCCGAGCTGGAATAACTGCGTGAAGGCACTGAAAATCTCCGAGGGATTCCTCAAGCACGCGCGCGATCTCGGGCTCGTCGATTACTGCATGGAATCCATAATCACCAAGGCCAAGGAAGATCCCCGCCTCCTCGGGGAACCCTTAACTAGGGTTTCGGGCCTCGATGATGACAGTAGCAGCAGCGGTGGAGGTGGTGATGCTTTTTATAGGCATAACGTGAGGAGAAAGCTCTTCGATCTCGATTGGAAATGCGAGGATTTAACGATGATCTCCGTGGAATTATACGGTCCTATAATTCAAGCCATGATTAGGCGCCAAGTACCCTACGAATACATAGCTGCAAATCTCTGCATGTACGCAAAAACATGGCTTTTTTCCGACGAGAAATTAGGGTTTTCCGGCGAAGAAATTCCAGCCCACGAGAAGAATTCAAAGCGGGAAACCCTAGAAATCGTGGAGCGCCTCTTGCCCCATCAGAGAGGGCTCGTTTCTTGCACGTTTTTGTTCGAGATGCTGCGTGCTGCTAAAATCTTAGACGCGGGCCCGGAGTACATAGACAGCTTAGAGATCAGAATCGGGAAACAGCTCAACGAAGCTTCGGTTGAAGACTTATTAATCCCGTGCCAAGGGTATTCGAAGCAAGAACAGTACGACACCGAGAGCGTAAGAAGGATATTCAAGCACTTTTATTGCAACCTCGCGGGCCCCGAAACCCGAGGGCTTGGTGCGGTCTCGGAGCTCATTGACGAGTTCTTGGCTGAGATTTCTTCGGACATTGACCTAAAGCCATCGACCTTTATTGCAGTGGCTGACATGTGTAGGGCTGCTTCTTCGGGCACGCAGAGGAACGCGGACGGGGTTTACAGGGCGGTGAATATATATTTGGACAAGCAAAGGCACTTGACTGAATCTGAGTCCAAGGCGTGCGAGACGCGGCTGTAGGGTTTTGGATTTCTCCACCGACGGTGCGAGCACGCGGTCAGAACAAGAAGTTGCCCCTGAGGACGGTGACCAACGAGGTTCTTTTCGTGGTTGAGGCTCTGAGGCTGTGACCAACGACGAGGAGAGGCTCGGGGCTGAGGAGGAGGAAGAGGGAGGACGGAGAGATCGAGCTGCAGCTCAAAGTTATGGAGCGAGAGAGATGAGGAGAGAGATGCAGAGAGAGACCTCCATCAACAACAATGGCAGCAATACTCCCTGTAATAACAACCGCAATGCTGCTGGTGGTGGTGATGGTAATAATGAAAGGTCGACGAAGCAGAAGAAGAAGACGAGCCTGTGGAAGGAGATGAAGAGGAAACTCGGGTGCTCGGGTACTGCTAGCATGAATAATGATCAAAACTGCCATGTGAAGAAGAAGAAGATGAAGACGGTGCATTCAAAACTGAACTTGTAGATATAGTTTGTTCATGATTAGTTTAACTTAATTTATTTCTGCAGGGATTCATATCGTTTTCAACCTTCTGGTTATGTCGCAAGACTTGGATCATCTGTTGGATGTTTTATCAAAATGCTTTTGTTTATTGATCATTGTGTATTATAAATGGTTAGGTGGCATTGATTTACATATAAATTTATTTAGCAGTCATTGCATCATCTTCCATGGATGAGTTCAATAGGAACATGTTAACCTCTGGCCCTTTACATCAAAGGCATCATTTCATGTGGAGTTATTGCAACCTTAGCATTTCATTATTATCATCCACAAGGAGTTTTATTGCATACAAATACGAACAAGAAGGTATAAATTCGCCTAAAACGCGGCGGTGGATGCTTTCCTATTATTCATATCGCCGCAATCCGCAGGCTTAAAAGACACTGTCTTCTTCTCCAAATTGTACCCGACTAAAAAGTTCGTCTGCGCCAAATTACCGAATATAGCAAGCCTCGAAGACGGCGCAAAAGCGAGGCAAAGAGAAAGCGCGCTCGTTTTCACGAAAGTGTTCGTCGGCTTCAGCCTCACATCGGCGCCTTTGAAGTGCGCCGTCATCACCGGTATTTTTTCTTCGATGCCATCTCCCACTCGATAGCATAGCTTCAATAACCCTAATGGATCATCAATAAGTTCCCCATTCATCTGTCTTCTTACCTCCCTCGCGACTCGGACAAAGATATCAAGCGGTAAGAAAGTGAGCGTCGTCCCCGAGTCTATTATAATGTTCCCCTCTTCAACTTTTCCCAAAAAGCCCTCGGTCGACGGAGGTTCGATTTTTAATTCGAACCTCTTATTACCGACGCTCAAGCCCTCTAGGGTTAGAAAGTAGTAGGTGTCGGGATCTTTGGAGACGATCCGCGTGGTAACCGCGTTGTCCCCCGAAACGAGGGCACTGTCTCCGAAGCTCATCGTACTAGGCTTCGTTGTCTCCCCGCTCAACAACGGGACGAGGCAGTAAGAGAATTTGCCCCTAACCAAAGGCCCCATTTGGGATATAAAAGAAACCTTCCCGCCCCCGAGCCCTACGATCCCCGATGTCCCTTGGCCGAAAGTCCCTTGCTCCATGTGCCCGCACCCGAAAATCACGTTAGGGATCGAAACGTTTTCTTTTGCTGACGTGGAACCTAGCGTAATAGTCTCCGAGGCGACTTCTCCTCTGCTGAAGGAGCCGTCGCCGTAGGCTATGTTGTAAGAGCACGTTTCATTAGGGCCCTCGCACGAGGTTTTAGGGTATGCGTGGCACCGTTTCGAACCGCAAGGCACGGGCTTGTAGGAGGATGAACGGGTCGGGTCAAAAATGGGTCCTTTTTGGGGGAAGCAGGAAGTGCATGGCTTGCACTGGATCCACGTGAGGTCGCTGCCCGTGTCGGCTATGGCTAGGGTTTCGAGGGGCGGTGTCCCGAGGGAAAACCTCATGAGGTACTCTCCTCGGTCGTTGATTATATCGGCGGAAGGCGATTTGCGATTTTTGTAGGCTTTGGCGAGGGTTTCCATGCGGCGAAAAGAGCGTTTCAATGAGTTTTCGACTCGGGCGTGCGACGGGTCTCTGTGGATGAGGTCGAAGGTGAATCCCGCAGCTTCGGTCGTGGGGGATTGGGACGAAGAGAGGATGAAGACGATGGAGGCCATGCATGAGAGTATGAAGGTGTTTGGTTTGGTGAATAGAGTGGTTTTGGCCATTTTTGTTAAACTTGTTTTTTTTTTTTTTTGTGTGGGAAGAGAAGTTTGATGTATGATAGTTATATATAGTTGGGGTGCTTTTGAATGTAGATTATGGTCATTTATTGTGGAGATGAAGCAAAGTACTCATTATAGATTGTGGGGGTTTTTCCTTTTTTTGGTTATGGATGTTGTCGACATTATTTAAAATTTCCAAGAATTTATTGTCGGATCGTAGCTTAAATAACTAAAGTGGTAGATATAGATAGATAAGAATTATGACGTAGGGCATGAATTGCGAAAGCATGTCGATATATTGCTCGTGAACATTAAAACCCTATTTTACTTTTTTCATTCAAGCGGTAGAGCTTTCTGAAATGTATGTTAAGGGTTCATATTTTATTTGGAAGGCTTGATTATCATAGTAGACTCAGGGATTATATACACATGCCATGGAGATAAATCTGACTGAAAACTGAGACCGTCTCATATTAACAATGACAATGAGGTTTAGTCTAGCTAAATCCTATTACTTGATTGATAATGATGTTCAAATTTGACTAAGACTGGACTAAGTCAGGCCATAGAATTAGAAATTAGTCTCAGTGGAAGCTAAGATCGTCCCATAGTTGATAATAACATTCAAATTTACTCAAATTGAACCGTCCCGGTAACCAAGCTTGGCTCTTTTCTGGGCTCGAACTCGAGTTCGAGTCCTTTCATTCAAGCTCGAGCTCGTCGAGCTTGTTAGTTCCAAGCTCGATTAAAGTAATCTCGAGATCACTAGCTCGAGATGGAGTTTTTTATAAAAAAATAATAAAATATATAAAATTAAAAAAAAAAAAAAAAAAAACTTACAAGCCGGCTCGCGAGCTTTCGAGCACTCATGAGTAAGGTTTAGCTGGACGAACATGCTTTCACGAGTTCGGCTGACTAGACTCATCTTTCATCCCTAAATTAAACTAGTTAGTTTGTGACGATTACGGTGGGATTAAGGGATATAAATAAAAACCCACTCAAACCAATCAAGATTTGCGGTTTTTTCCATTATATATATATATATATGTATATTAATATGTATTTTTAAAAACTATAGTCCAAAAAGCAGTTATTCGGTTTATCCCCCGGAACAAATACAATTATCAACCATAACCGTAACAAATCAAGATTATCCCTCAAAAAACGAAATCAACCCATCTTTATCTTTCCCTAACCAAATCACGAAACACACACTCGCAGCTCAAAAGCGACGAATCCCAACTCCACAAACAGATATCGTAAAAGCAATCTCCGCGATAACGAGATGAAGATGACAATGACGACCACTACGAAACTCACCGCCTTTGCCTTCACCGTACTCTGCCTCGTGACGCCAACCTCCACCACCATGACGCCGCACTCCTCAGCCGTAATGGCCGCCAAGGTCCTCCACTCACGCGGCTACTCCCTCTTCTCGTCTCTCCTCTTCTCTCTCTCCTCAACCAGTACAAACTTCTCAGGCCTCACCATCCTCGCCCCGCCGGACTTCGCCTTCTCCTCGGAAACCGCCTCTCTCCTCACCCTCCACCGCCACGCGCCTCCACGGCTCTCGATCTCGCTCTTCCTCTACCACACCCTCAACCTCACGTGGCCGTCGCGCGACATATCCAACCCCCTGCAGCTCCAGACCCTCCACAACAACCACTGCCTCTACATGTTCGCTGATTTTGGGGAATCGTCGTTTTCGACGACTCCGGTCAAGAATCCGTACTCGACGGTCAAGATCCGGCAACCAGACATCTTCGTGGACGAAAATCTCACGATCCATGGGGTCGATGGAATTTTAGACCCTGCCTTCGCAACTGAGTGCAGCGGCACAGCAACCGACGGCGGCTCTCCACCGGAGGCGAGCCAAGGAGAAGAATTGGATGCGCGTCAGCATATGGAGAAGGTCAAGAGGCGTCTGCTTGAGAGTGCGATGAGGGGTTTGAAGAAGAAAGGCTACGCCGTCGTCGCTACGGCGATGGGGATCAGAAGAGAGGAGCTGCTTGAGTTAACGTCCGTCACGGTCCTCGCCGTTTCGGATGAGAATCTGTTTCTGAGGCCCGGCGGATTTCGTTACGATTTCCGCCACCATGTGGTTCCGGTACGGCGTCGTTTGAGGGATCTGGCGAAATTGACGGAAGGCGTGACGGAGGTCGACACGTTGGACGAGGGTAGGACGGTGGGGGTTAGTTCCGATGCCGGCACTGTTAACATCGACGGCGTCGCTGTTGATCCGAAGGAGGTGTATCGCAACAGATGGATCGTTGTGCTCTCCGTGACGACGTCGCTAGATGACGTCACGAACGAAGTTTCCGTAGGAGACCAATCGGCTCCTTCGCCGGCGCCGGCGCCCGTAAACGAACTCCTGCCGTTGAATTGGAAGGATCAGGGTGCAGAGGGGGAGGCTGGTGACGGTGCGGTCCCGCGTTGTGAGCTGATAGACGGCGTCGTTTCGACTGCGATCGAAGGCGGGGATCTGTTTTGCCCGACGGGGAAAGCGCGGGAATTGAGGGAGATGAAGGGTGGAGATGCTGGACACGTGGAAGCACCTGTGTCGTGCGATGGCTGCGGTCAAGATTCGAATGAGTTGACTATTGGTGATGAGAAAGTCAAAATTGCCGCGAAGAATGTGAATAGTATGACTGAAGATCTCTTCTTTTACATATGATGATTTAGCTGCATCTAATTTGTCTGTTCATGTTGTAGTGAAGTTTATTAATGCTCGATATATAAAGATGAATTCTCTTGTGAATTGTTGGACTTAAAAAATTCTTTCAATGTTGTTGAACTTGATACAACTAGTTTTACTATATTTAGAAAATAACATCTATTCTTTTGTAGTCGGAAATGGTATGATCTATTCTCGGTTATTATTGCATTTAAAACTGCCATGCGTCAATTCGCTGTTGAATTTAAGTAACTAATTATTTCTTGCACGGTGTGGCCAAAATATAAAAATTTAATATTATTTTATATTTTAAGTCATTTTTAATTTATAATATTTAGCAGATGAAATAATATTTAAAAAAAATTATTTGTGATAATGTGACTGTAACAAATAAAAATTGAGATGTAAATGATAATACATATCAAAATAAATTATAAAAAAGGGATCAAATTAAAATATATATTACACACCAAATTGATAATTTATAGTCCTTCCTGCCATTAATATAATAGAATGAATGTTAACAACTGTATATTACATGAAAATTGAGTATTTCTAGTGATTTTTTTTTTTTAATTTTAGTTGCACGCAGATGGAAAATGTACTCGTTACTAATTCACTGAATAGAAGACAGTGATAAAGTTATAAATTAGTTGAGATCAGTAAGTCAATTCATCACAAACATTGTGTTGAGAGTTGCGACATAGAAAAGCTGAAAACAACACAAACGCACACAAAATAACATCGATCGTCAAGAATTACGATTATACCCCCGCCCCACCCGCCTCCGGAAAGGCCTACACGCCTCGATGCTAAGATCCACCACCGCCGCTAACGCCATAAAGATCGCCGCATCTTCCACGCAAGTCACGTGCCTCATCGCCAGTTGAACCTTCGGCTTACTACTCCTACCCTCCCCCCGAACCGTACACCTCATCACGAACCCTCCGCCACCACCGCAGCACCCGTCCCCCGGGCCCGGGCTCAGGCCCGCAAAGTCCCCGCTGCTCCCCGGGCTCGGCACCGCCGCCTCACCACCGCACCGATCCGTGTCGATCGAAAACTCTCCGCCCTTCTCCGCGCTTATGGAGGCCTCGGAAATCACGAGCCCGTCGCCGTTGCCTCCGTTCCCGTCGGAGAACACGCGGAACCTGAAGCACACCGAGTCACGGATCCCCTCCTTGGCCCGCCAGGCCTCGAGCTTCCCCCACGGCTGCCAGCTGTCGGACCGGCACGGGTCGGGTCGGACGATCAGCCACGCGCCCGGGTTTGACCTGGCGACCCAGTCGCATCCCGAGGACGGGACGAACGGGGTCATGATGAAGGCGGCCGCGACGGCCGAGCCCGAGAGGTCGTGGATTTTCACCTTCCATCCCTTTCGCTGCTCTCGCCTCTCGACGTCTTGGTAGGAGACGTCCGCGGACGCCGACCAGATCGAGCCGAGCGGGTCTACTTGGGATACCCTGTAAGAGATTTTTCTTTTTTTTACATATTCCGCAATAATACGATAATTTTTTACATTTGTGTTCATGGTTCGCCGGAACGGTCGCGGACGCCGAAATACGAGTGTTTCAGTTCTATTGCATAGTCATGGAACAGACGCCGGCGTTCCCCACTTTTCTAGTTAGATCCATCCAACAGGCTATGGTCGATCTAAGTACCCGATGCTTTCATTTAAATGATAATGAAAATTCAAAATGGTCTCCAATTTCTACAACGTGGACTAATTTAGTCCGCGATATTTTACCTGAACCAATTTAATCCATGATATTGTCAATCCTACACCTATTTGATCCCTCCGTCATGATTAACGTCAATTTAAACGGAAAAGTCGTCGCACATGCTACGTTTCAGTTTAAATTGGCATTATTAATCGTGAGTGAAGGATCAAATTGGTCCAAAATTGACAACATCGATGACTAAATTGATTCATAGAATAAACTAAATTGGACCACTTTGGGTTCTATCCCATAATTGAATTATTCATCAATTCGATTATCATTTTTGGATCAGTAGCCATATGGAAAATGTATTTGGTGTTTTATTCATATCCCGGGAACCATTCATTTGCTCATTTAATTTAAAATATCTTCCATAGTAGAAAAAATTATTTTCACCTGTCTCGGCTGAACTTGCAGCTGAAGATGGGCTGCTTCACCGAGCCCCGGAGCTGAACGATCTGCGGGCTAAGCTTCGTGTCGTCCTCGAACCGAAAAACGTACCTCGGGTCCGGTTCGAGCTTCACCCTCACGTGGAGCTCCGCGTTCGGCTTCTCCCGCCCCCGCCTGGTCCTACCGATCCCGACCCACCCGTCGAGCAAAATGACCGTTTTGCCCTCGATCCACTCGGGAGTTACTTCGAGCTTAAATAAACCGATCTCCTTCCTTTTAACGCCGACGCCGCAGTGCGTCTCCTTTCTTCTCCCCGCGAACACGGCGATCACGAGGCAAGCGTGAGAAGAAGAAGAAGAAGAAGAAGAAGAAGAAGAAGAAGAAGAAGAAGGAGCGTAGAAACACCGTGGAGTTAGAAGGGCTTTGACGTCCGATTCTTCCAGGTAGAAGCTCGAGGCGGCGGCGGCGGTGGTGATGGGATTAGGAGGAGCTGTCTCCGGCGGGGAAACGAGGGGCACCGGTGATGTCTGAACGGGGAATCCACGTAGGCGGATTTCGCAGGAAAACGGGGAGGAGGTCGAGGCGAAAGGCGGCGGCGGCGGCGGCGGCCCGGAGAATCTGATCCCTAGGGATCCTATTGAGAGGCGAATGAAGGCTTGTGGGTCCATTTTTTTCTACCTCTCCATTAATAGAAAACCTTCATTGAAGAGAAAGGTAATTCAGACATTTTTCACGGGAAATAGAATTACGAAGGAAGTGAAAAATTTGACCCCAGAGAAATAAAAACAAAAAACAAAAAAAAACCAACCTTTTTCAAAACGATGAGCCCACAAAAGCTGTGAACTGCTTGCTGCTGCTCATGGCTCTCTTTTCATGGTGATCGACTTCCCTTTTTTAGCGTTGCTCCTTTTACAGATCCAAGAAAGATAATGCAGATTGGTAATGAAAAACACAAAAGGGAGGAAAAAAAATGGAGAAGAGGGTTTTTGTGTAAAAAGAAAAAAAAAAGAAAGTGATTGGACAAATCGACTAGACGCAGCAAGAATTATCACATAGTCTATGCATATATCACGAGGAAAGATGGCATATCGAATTATTTATATAAGAAATTGCTATTTTTACTCGTATAATATAATGTGGTGTTTGTGTGTTTGTGTGAGAGAGAGAAATAGAATAGTAGTTTATTTTTTGAAATATAACTGGGGGAAATGGAATTATCATCTTATGTTACAAATTACAATACAATTTTTCTTTTGTATTATATAATATGCAATAATACAACATAGTATATTGGTGTGTATTAATATAGTGGGGCCTTTGCAGGTGGAGAGTAATTGGAGACAGCTGTATCCAATTATCCATTGTGTAATGAGAATCGTTTTGTGAGAAAATGACCATATTTGTTTTTATGTTACAAACGAATAAATACTTGTTTAATGAAATCAAAACAATAGTAATTATTATTATATAATTGTCACCTTATATTTACATATTTGTAGGCTTCTGTTCTTACTATCGTAAAGCCGAACCCTTTTATTAGTTTTAATTCATTAGCCTACAGTAGATAGTTTAAGGCAAGAGGAGGAAATTATTTTATATAAGAGATCAGAAGTTATATGCAAATTGACCCGCTCATAGTTTCTAATATAAAAATCATCGTTTTTCCATTAGTTTTGATTCTTCATAAATTAACCATACTCGTATGTACCATATCGAATTTAAGGAGGAGATATATCTTTTATTCCTTTTTCTTTTAATTTTCTCTCAATGTTTAATAATTTATGCTCTATATTGCTTTATCTACTATTCATTGACGAATTAAAGAAAAGTTTGTAATACTTATGTATATCAAGCAATATACATATTCGATTGGTAGAAATAAAAGGAAAGACAATCGCATGGGGTCTATAAATTGAAAATGACGGCAAGAATTGGCCCTAATAAAAGTGTACAAAAGGCGAGCGAAAATTGTAAATCAAATAACAGTCGTAATAGTTGATTTTTTTTAAAAGTTGTTCCTAACGTATTTAAGATACAATTGAGTATTATATTCTATTGTAGTAAATAAGATTTGGATATTAATTCGCAAAAGGTTGAAGTAAACAGAACTTCGATAGACAGAAACTGACACATTCCGGAAAACATGGAATGAACTCAAAACGACGTATCTTACTCAGCAGTTCCACATATTGAAATAACACACAAATGTTTCTATTATTTTTTAAAAAAAAAAATATGTCTTTATATTATATCCTGATAGTCTATGTGAAAGGGATATTCGTTTAACAGCTGCCAATGCCCATTTATCCATATTCTGCAACCAAAGTCAACCCTTCATATCAAATATAATGAAATAGTGTTACATAAAAATAAAAGTCAGTCCAATTTGAATGTTTTTGGTCAATCAATAATAAATTACTTTAGAAAACTAAATAAATTACATCTCTAGCAATAAAATGAGCGTGGAATTCTAAAGCCGCAGCCTGAGAAAGATTTGGATATCTCCTTCCTTAACGAGGAAGCTATGGACATTGAAGAGGAGACAGCTGCACATGGTAGATATTTAAATACTTGGGATTAGATAATAACATGGATGGATGGACTTCAATATTCCACATAAAATATGGAAATTTAGAGAAAAAAATAAAATTAATAATAAAAATGAAAATAGAGCAGTCGAAGCTTGAAAGAGAGGGTTATGAATTAATAGGGGAAATTCCTATTCAGTATCCTTTGAAGTTTCAACTTTCTGATCAGTACCCCTCCAAGTATTTCTTCCTGTTCAGTACCCATTTGCGAAAAATTGTGTGTTTAATACCACCAAACATTGAAAAGGCGAAAATAACCATTCTTTACAGATTAAGTTATACCAACTGGTCTCTGTATTATACCAATATATTCAATTATTATATCAACTGTTATCACTGCTATACCAAGTCAAATTTAAGAGTATTATATCACTATTATACCAACTGTTCCCATTATTATACCAATATATTCAATTATTAAACCAACTGTTATCACTGCTATACCAAATCAAATTTAAGAGTATTATATTATACCAAGTGTTTCATTATTATACCAGTATACTCAATTATTATACCAACTGTTATCACTGCTATATCAAGTCAAATTTAAGAGTATTATATCACCATTATACCAAATGTTCTCATTATTATACCAATATATTCAATTATTATACCAAATGTTATCACTGTAATACCAAAAATAATGTTATTATAATATCCGAATTGTTTGGTATACATTCGAATTTATTGGTAGAATAATCAATTTTTTTGGTAGAATAATCAATTTTATTGGTATAATAAGCGGTTTTGTTGGTATAATAATCGTGTTTTGTGGTGTAATACGCAAAAAACATTTTTTTTGTATAAAAGTGATAACGGTTAGTATAATAATTGAATATATTGGTATAATAATGAGAACAATTGGTATAATAGTGATAACAGTTGGTATAATATTCTTAAATTTGACTTGATATAAAACTGGAGATAATTGAAATAATATTTATGTATGAAGAAGGGTTATTTTTATCTTTTTAACGCTTTTTAGGTACCTAACACACAATTTTTTTCAGATGGGTACCTAACAGAAAGAAATAATTCGAGGGGTATTTAAGATGAAGTTGAAACTTTAAAGGGTACTGAATAAGAATTTACCCAATTTAATATAGTACAACAAATTTAATATTTAATATAAGAATCCGCTGCACAAATTGGCAATAGTAGTGGGCCGTAGAACAGGCCCATTAACTCATTTTCCCTGAAACGACCAAAATGTCCTTGGGTTATATCTTTCTAAACAAATACCATGATTAATATTAAACTAGCACTTAATAAAAATATTTTTTTAAAGAATTTTGAAGTAGTTGATTTCAAATGATTTTAAATTGTTATTTAATTAACATAATATATAAATGTTATTTATCAATTTTATATTATTAGCAATTGACGGTTACTATTAGGCATGGCAATGCGACGGGGATTCTCGTCCCCACGGAAATCTGCACTGAAAAGGACATGGATTCGTTTTTTTATTTCTCGTTGGGCTTGATATGGGAAAATTGTCTTCTGCTAGCGCGGACGGGAATCATACTTTTGCCCGCTTTCCTCGTAGATTCTATACATCGAGTTACTAAATTATCGTAATTCATATTCAAATTTGTAATATTTCTTAATTTTTATATTTCTTTCCTCATGTTTGTTACATTTTCACAATCATATAACTTTTGTTCACTCACATACATTCCCACGAGAATGCATGACAAATTTGGCCAACTATTTTAAAATCGACTCCATCATTGCAGAAAAATGAAAATATTATAGTCTAAAATGTATGCGAGGCACGGATTTTTGACGGGCAAAAACTCCGACAATTAGCCCCCGCCCCGTCCCGTTGCCAAGCCTAATTAGTATCTTCTCCAAAATTTCTATTGCGTTTGATTTTTGCGTTGGGCGGACGTTTTTTTCAACAATAATTTTATTATTTAATATTTTAGTTTAAATAAATAAATCCAAAATTTAAAGACCTAATTTGACGGTGCAAGGTTTTACGAAGTAGATTAGATACTTGGCGAGGGACAATTGACCGTTTATCGTGTTCCATTCATCTTCAAGAAAAATCATGTACGTCTTATCCCTTCGCGCATAAGATATTTAGCTCCACCTCCTCTGAATCAACAGCGATCTCTTTATCTATTATACCCCTGTTGATAGCTCGTAATGTCGGCAATGATTTCTGAAGTTTATTGAAACTACGTTTCGATAAGATCGAGCGAGCGAGAAAACTATGCGAAGTATGTCTTGTTTGTTGCCACAATTCAACTCCTGTCCTGATTCCGTTGCTTCGAACCTGAAATTGCAGCCGCAGACTTCGTGTATGTTATTTGTAATCGCCTTTTCTTTTTCTTCTCCTCTAAATGTTACGGCGTAAAAGTGTGCGATTTTTTTTTCTGTGTTGAGGCTTGGGATTTATGTTGCGAGGAGTTAAATTATGTGGGGTTTTTTCGGGGAATTGTCGTCCTGTTAATCTTCTGTGCGCAAAATTGATGATTGGAAATCAAGTTTGAAGATCTTAATTTAGGGTTCCTCTTCTTTGATTCTTTATATCCTTTCGGTTGCAGCAAGGAGCAGAGATGTTGTAATTTTTCGAACGCAATGTAGTCTTTCTACTTCATTGCCATCAAGAACCGCTACACTCGAATTAGACAAGCGATCGCTAGAAGCCGCAGTTCGTGAGCTGGAGAAGTTACATTCTTCAAATACTCGTTCGATTCCTATCGATTCGTGGAGACGTTCCAGTGTTATTCGCACGCCCTCAGAGGTAGTATTCAGTGATATTTCTGTATTTTCTGTTTCTAAGCCCGAGTTTTTTCTCCGGTGTGATTATGATTATTTTTCCCTTTTTGGTACGTAATTGCACATACCAGTCAAATCTTGGCTCGGATTTGGAGGAGGAGGAGGAGAAGATTCACGCGGGTGATGAAGCTGTAATAACAGCGCATAAATTAGCAAAAGAAGCTGCAGTGGGTGATTCAGTATCTATAAAGACTCAAGAAACCGTTAAATCAACGCGGCATATCGAAAGAAAAACAAAGAGAAATCGAGCAGCAGAGAAGGCATTTTCTGCTAATACATTATCAGTAGTACCACGTTCTTCGAGCAGGAAAAAAAAGCCATCCCGATACGTGGATTACGCTGACCCTTTACGGTATTTAAATGATGCTGCCACCAGTTGTGGGCTACTTACTGCATCTGAAGAACAAGTGTTTTCTGAAGGCATTCAGGTATTACACATTGCTATTATTAACATGCTACTTAATGAAATTTGATTGCTAAACAAAAGGGAATTGAATTTTTTCCCGAAAAATATAATGTAGGCCTTGCTGAAGCTGGAAAGGCTTCACTCGGAGCTCAGAGAACGGTTAGGGGATGAGCCCACTTTGGCCCAGTGGGCTGAAGCTGCACGGGTCGATCAGAGGACGCTGAAGAAGAAGATAAATTATGGTGTTTCTTGCAAACATAGAATGATCAAGAGCAACATAAGGCTTGTCTTTTCTATAGCAAGAAAGTATCAGGGAGCCGGTCTGAATCTTCAGGATTTGGTCCAGGTCAGTTTTCTTTTGCATATTACTATAAAGCTGTGTTTGGAACGAAGAAAGTAGTGTGGAAAAGAAAATAGGAGAGAAAATGATTTTCATAAGTTTTTCTTCTCATTTTCCTCACCATTTGGCGAGGAAATAAGTTTTCCTTAGTTTTAAGTATAAACTTAACTAAATTTTCTTTCTTTTTTCTTTTTCCTTATCTGTTTCTTCAACCAACCAAACATAAAAACCAATTTTCATTTTCCCTTCCCTACTAATTTCCAAAAACCAAACACAGCCTAAGAGAAGTACATTTTCGTTTTCTTGCGGTTAATTTTTCGCGGATGTGTTATTTTCAGGAAGGATGTCGAGGGCTCGTGAGGGGTCTCGAGAAGTTTGATGCCTCGAAAGGGTTCAAGTTCTCGACGTACGCTCACTGGTGGATAAAGCAAGCGGTTCGTAAATCTCTTTCTGACCAGTCGAGGATGATACGGTTGCCTGTAAGTTTATTCGATGATCAAAGCTCGAAAGGAAAAACGTTGTCTGAACTCTGAAGCTAATCTCTCTCTCTCTCTCTCTCTCATGATAGTTTCACATGGTCCAAACTACTTATAGAGTGAAGGAGGCGAGAAAACAACTCTATAGCAAAAACGGGAGATTTCCTAGCGATGAAGAAGTTGCCGAAGCAACGGGGCTATCAATGAAACGTCTTTCTAGGGTCTTGTTGATACCTAAAGCTCCAAGATCGCTCGACCAAAAGATCGGGATTAATTTAGACCTCAAACCCTCCGTATGTATTATTTTGGCTTAATTAGTTTTTTGGTTCTGTAAGTTAAAGAAGAGTGGTAACACTTTTAGGACACTCAACATAAGGGGCTACAATTTTAGGACACCAACTTTCAAAATCGAAGCATATCTAAGGACATCAAGTGCCAACTGGACGCCACGTCCCCATTCTGACGATGTGGCTGTTCAACTGGACGCCGCGCCACTTTTCTGTATGATGTGGCGCTTGTTTGACTTCCAACTGGACTGCCACGTCACCGGAAGAGATTATGTGGCAACCAGTTGGCTTGCCACTTGATGTCTTTTTATTGCCGATTTCGAAACTTAGTGCCTCAAAATTGCAACCCCGTAAGTATTGCAGCCCCTTAAGTTAGGTGTCCTGAAAGTGACGCCCCTCTTTAACTTATATTTAAGCCTATTATTTTTCCCAGATGGATTTTTTTTTTTAAAATGATTTCGCGAGCACGCATGAATTTCCCGTAATAACGTTTTCTTAGTCTTCTTACATCGTCATATATTTATTTTTCGAAGGACGTCATAGCGGATCCCGATACAGAGACATCAGAAGACGTGCTCATGAAGCAGGTTATGAGACAAGATCTTGTGAAGGCTTTGGACACTCTGAGCCCGAGAGAGAAGCAAGTGGTTGAACTGAGATTCGGCTTAGGAAACGACGGTCAGAAGAAGACGTTGCTGGAGATCGGAGACCTCATGGGCGTGAGCCGCGAGAGAATCAGACAGATTGAATCTTTCGCACTCCGCAAGCTGGGGAACAAGAAGAGGATGAAGAATTTGAGGCAGTATGTAATGAAATGACCTTCAATCTTGTGCTCAGATTCATAGAAAAAAGGGTCCTTTTAGTGCAGATTTTTCTCATTGTGAATATATCACATTTATTAGTAATAATATGAAGACTGAAACAACCATAAATGGCTTTATTTAGATGATGATTGGAGAATTATGGTTTATGTATGGAAAAACAGAGTTTCATCAGCTATTTGATGGGGACTTGGATCTGTTGACTACTTTTTTTCGTCCAGTTTGTTGGAGGTGAAACCTTCAAGATCCCATCTCGCCGGTTGCAATTTAAGGACATTAACTTTCAAAATATAAGCAATTAAAGGATGCAACGGGTCGGAAACTAATTCTTTTTGCCAGAAATTCGACATGTGATCCATATGAGCAAAAAGAATTTGGGATAAATCCAGCCATTGGTCGGAATTGGTTATTTGAGGACAATTGTAGTTATTTTTGGGACACTCAACTTAACGGATAAGTTAACCAAGGGACCAAAAACGCCCAAAATCGATAATTAGGGACTGAAACTGTAACTCGATTAAATGAGGGACCAAAAACGCTCATAGGTAAAACATCGGAGACCAAAAATGTAAAATTCCCTTTAAAATTGCGTAAATTCCAATATACCTATGGACTATACTAAAATGCACATTTTTTCCCCAATACTAAAATGCACATTACTACTTTATAATATGATTTTAACGAGTATAATGCACGTAACTACCTTATAATTTAATTAACGCAAAATCCAAACTTAGTATTGTACTTCCTAATCAACAACTTCTGACTACAGTGTTCGTAATGCGACTAATCGAATTCAACGCACATGTTGGGTAATTGTCTAAATTCAATGTTTCGAACCCAAACTTCACTATCCACCATTTTTACCTTAAATGACAAAAAAATTAACTTTTGTGTGACTCTTGTCTAAAGAGGGAGTAATATTTAATGAATCGTGTTATATATTGTTGAGAATAAAATAAATTTTCAAGCGTATTTATATCATTTCATGTAAAAAAAAGGTGATTAGAACCTAACCCAGTCGCATTGCGTTTTAGAAACCATAAAGAGCTTCACGTAATAACCAAATCAAAATATAGAAGCGAGCATTTCCGTACAACTACATGGGATATACGTGATTTACTCTTTACAATTTGACCCCTATACTATCGTATTTACAGTTTAACCCAATCAATCCTGTGGAGCATATAATATGACCTGAATTGTCTTCCAAAATCACAATAAATATAAACTTAAAGAGAGCTTTATCATGAATTACTCCAAATAATCGAATGCTTTACTAACATCCAAATCATCCCAACTCAAATACAAAAAAAAGCTAATCCGAAGAACATGATTAGCGATTTCAAAGCTCGAATCGTCGAGAAAATTAAAATAACTTATCGATCGTTAAAGATGGACGGAAAAGAAATTCAAAAAGTTTCATAGAAGCTTCAGCATTATTCATAACAAACAGTTTGCTGGTGGCACTCAGTCAGATGAAAATCTTACAATAGTTCTTCGATGTCCGCTTGCCCCGTAATAATCTGCCGAAGAACGAAAAAAATCATTCAATGACAATAATGGAAGAGTCCGAGGAAAAAAAAACATAGTAAAGACATACCTTGTCCTCCAGCACTATTCCATCAGGGATCACAATTTTTTCACCCGGTTTCGCAATGATACTCACTTTCCCCTAGAGAATTGAAATCAAAATTTAAGAAATATATATGTATATATATATATATATATATATATATTGTCAGGACTCGAGAAAAGGCTTAGTTATTTTTTTAATGTTATATATAAATCAGTCAAAATGGCGCTCCCAACCATTTTGACGACACCTAAATTAGGGGTGACAACTTTAGGACGATAAGTTTCGAACTAAAGCAATTTGAAGATACTTAAAATAAAGGATGCAATTTTAGGACAGTAAGTTTAAAAAAATGAAGGAATTTGAGAACAATACGTTACAAAATTCTGGTGTTGACTGTCCTCAAATTGCTTCAATTTTGAAACTTTAAGTCATAAAATAGCAACATTTAATTTAAGTGTCCTTGCTTCAAATTCGAAACTTGTCCTAAACTTACACCCCTTTAATCTAAATGTCCTTATAACAAGGAATAATTAACCCTCGAGAAAATTCATAAAATCCCATTAAATCATAAAGCATTGTTGTTACCTTAAGTGTAACATTGTCGCCAAACCAAACATCACCAGTGACCTTCAAGGCATCGAGGTCAACAATACTAGGGATGGATTTAAAGCGCTCTCGGAAGTCATTTACCTGTAATAAAGAATTATGAAGTAACAAATAGAATGGTAAGAAGAACACGAACATCGAAGAGAAATCCCCGAGTTGAAAAGCATTACATTTTCGAATTTTGGCCCTAACGAAATGGACGGATCGACGGTTTTTACTCTGGCGGGGTTTTTGGTCATTGCACCATCGATTAATTTGTATAAATCCGACTGCACAAGCATGAATGAGTAGAAATTTAAATTAATAATTAGTGCATAAATTATATGTAGAGAGAGAGGGAAATATGCCGCCAACCTGTAGAGCTAATAGGTCCGATGTTGTCTGTACGGGAAGATATCTCGACTTTGGAACGCTTAAAGCAAAATGCTGAGAAAAAATATCAATAGAAAAAGCATTAAACTAGAAATTCAAAATAAGGGCGTAAATACCTTACGTGATAAAGAATTGGGAGAGAAATTATAGAAGCAGTTAAAAATCGATATGTTACTACCTTAGAAGCTGACAATTTCCCCTTGAAAGAAAGTTGCCTTTCTATAGCGTTGATGTTCATCCACCTGAAGAAGAAACGGGAAGAAATATGAGAACGAACTGTACTAAAAGATTTCATTTCGAAAGAAAGGACGAAAAGGGGATTTCAAATAGTTAGCAAACTCACATCATATCCGTAAACTTCCAGCTTTTCTTTGGCGTAGGAATCTGCAAGACACAACCCAGAGAATCTACGTAATGTGCTTATTACTTGTAATAAATTCAATGTCTACAATTCTTGCAACGGCTATAAAAAACGTTGACAACCTTAACATCATCATCTTCATCTCGTCTGAATTTCTCCTCTTCAGCTTCAGAGGGTTTGGGCAACATCTGCACACATCTCAAGGCTTAGAAAAAGTTGCAATAAAAGCAAAGTCAGGGTTGGAACTTGCTTAGAATTATTACCTCGAGGCAAAAATTGATATTGCTCGAAATCAAATGATTTAGAATCCCTAAAATCCCGAGTTAAGGAGCTCGATTTTAAGACCGATCACTATTGATTAAAGGAGCCATTAAACATATTTTACGATGATTGATAAACGAAAGGATACTTGTATCAACGACATGAGAAAGATTATCTGAGCCCAACATGAGGAGATACTCTTTTCCCTGTTGAAACAACAAAAGCTTCTTTGAAGAGCGTGTAAGAAATGTTTATAATCATTCATAAACTGTACAAGGGACGAAAGTACGTAACCTCAGAGAGCAAAGTATCCAGTTTTCCATTTTCCATAAGTGGGAGCAAGATATTGGGAAGATCAAGAGAGTCGCTTCACATGTAAAGAAATAAATATACGTAAAATACCTTCACTGAAACACAGTAGACTATACGTAAAATACCTTCACTGGTAAATATCTAATGAAGAAGTTCACCTACTCCACAAAACTTCATACTTTTCAGTTACAACAAGATTTTACTTTTCGGATTATAACAAAATTTGACATTTATGATGGTAAGTCAAGAAGGAAACTGAGGGATGGATCCGATATTCAAGAGTTCAACAATGCAACAAGCAATAACTTTTGCAGATCAAATGGAAACATCGACTCCAACTTAATATATCAGGCAAAATTTCTCAGAAAAATTCGAAACTTGAAAAGCCAAATAAAATTTTCCCGCTCATTTTTCAGAATAAAAAAAAGGATAACCTACATTTCATCTCGGCTTTCTTCATCCCCTGACGAGTCACGATCAGATTTGAGATGCTCTTGGCACTGTACATAATGTAACAAAAACCCCAATAATTCGATTTGAAATAGAGTTCATTGACAATGACAACAAAGAGTGACAACATATGAAAGCATAATAGCACGAAACCTGTAAAACCGAATGAATGCTGCTACTCGGGTGCTTCTCCAATACCTAACACACAAACACGAGCTACCATAAGTTCCTAAACAAAACCCTAAAGTCCCTATGAGCAAACAAATCCAAGTTACCTTCATTATATCACTGTGTGCAGTGGCATCATTCACAAAAATCAGGGGAATGTTGCATCCATGTATTGCATTCAATGCCTACATACGACGAAACCTACTTACTCTTCATATCAAACAATGAGTAGCCCACAAATTAAAATCATCGTTAGCATAAAATTCATACCTCAATTTGGTTAATTAACAAGTCTAAGCATGTCATGCCACCAGTAATTTCCAAAACAGACCTATACGATAAATTAACAGAAATGAGACAATATATATTATAAAATACTTGAGGAGGTAACATAGATTGACTTACCTGGGACCTTTGTTAAAGCCACCATCAGTCGCCTTATTACCGTTATATTTCAGCACAACAAGCTTGTCCAAGAGCTGCTTAGTCACCGAGCTATCTGCAGAAGCGTGTAACACAATAAACAATCGTGTCATAACAAATATTAGGTTCATTGTACAAAAGCTCAGTCCAGTTACTACAAGGACTACAACTTCTGGTTTTATTACAGAAATGGGCAAGATTTCAATTTGATGAATCTCCTATTTACCATCGGGAACCGGCAGTAAATTTTCATAAGCAAAAACAAACTTCTTCCCCGTCTTGTCACCCTTATCATCAGGCTCAACACTCTCCCTGTCAAAAAACCCCACGAGAGCAAAGGAATTAAGCCCAAAGAATGCAAGAAAATCGAATCTGAGAAAAATAAAAAAACCTCAAATTCAGAAGAAATCGCAAACATACGGTGCTAAAACGACGTCTTTCTCCTCATCCTTCGCACCCAATCGCATCTCATCTCTCTCCTTCAACACGGTCTTGGTGATCAAGTTGCAAAACATGTACACAAACTCCACCGAATCTCCGTTCCCGGGCACGGGATAAGTTATCCTCCGAAATACGTCCAAGGAAACATCGGATCCCACCAAGCCCACGACGGGAATATGCAATTTGTTGGCCTCGTTGACCACATAGCGCTTCCCCTCCGCGTCGAGGATCACTATACAATCCGGTGGCTCAGCCGCGTTGAGATTGAACTTCTTGTTCCTCCCCCTGAACTTCCTCGGACCCGACCCGTTCGTCAGGAATCCGCCGAGGCGCCAAGAGGCGTCGTTCTTGAACCCCAGGGTCCTGTAGGTCTGCGAGATGATCTCGTCGTACAGAGGGTTCGTGTTGACGAACAGGATGCGGGAATCGGGCTTGAGGCGCGTGAGCTGGGAGAGGAACCCGCACGCGCCGCGGAGGGCTATCAGGGTCTTGTCGGCGTCGGTGACGCCGAGGGAGTTGCGCGTGCCGGCGGAGAAGATCTTGAAGTGGTGGCTGGTGACGTGGCGGCCTATGTGGGCGTTGGCCGAGAGGAGTTTCTGGATTATTGCCGAGTGAAGTGACATTTTCCCCAATCCGATTTCTTTTCTTCGCTCTGTTTTAGCGAAAGGGTTTAAGGTGGGACGACGTACCGCAGGCGACGAGGGTAATAAGTGACGGTAATAACTACTGTTAAGGCCGGGGACGGTAATAATAAGGTTTATTTACTTTTTAGCTTTATATATTCGAGGAAATGAGGATACTTAAATTAAGGACTCTTAATATTAGAATAATAAATTTTCAAGTTTGAATCAATTTGAGAAAAAACTAAGATATGAAACCTAATTTCAATCGGAATTGATACATGCGACCTGTACTTAACAATTAAGTTGGGAAAAATCTTACGTGAAGTCGGATATGCTGATTTGAATCGAATTTTCTTCCAAATTAATTGTCACATCACGTGTGTTGATTCTGGATTAAAATTTGGTTTCGGAATTAGTCATCCTCCTTCAATTCGTCGGAAATGCTAATTTATATCGAATTTTTTAAAACGCCGCGTAAATTTTTTTTCCAAATTAATTGTTATTTGTGGCTCACGTGTGTTAACCAAGGTACAAGTTTCAAGTTCTCAATTTACTTCAATTTTGAATCATGACGCCTTACGAATGATGTCTTAAAGTTGCCAAATTTCCAGCCAATGTACCACCGTTTCGACCGCAATATCGGCCACACCAACAAAAAATGCATCGAACACGACCGATATTTGAGTCGATAGCGACAATGCTCCATTAAAATGCATTCCTCAGCTCTTTTCATTTTGTATTAACATTTGACAAACATCTTACTACAAGCTTATGCATTCAAATCCCTTTTAGATCGAAGCAGAAAAAAAAAAAAAGAATGAGCAAAACCCTAAAAAAAAAGTTCTTACAAATAGGTCGAAACTTCGCCGCTATGCTCTCTCACGCTGCTGCTGTTGTCTGAAGCAGGAAACCGAAGTCCGACCTCTGACGAAGCAACGGTGGGGGATCAACCCGAGAGATGTCGATTACTGGAAAAGACTGTAATATCTCATCCATGGAGAATGGTATACTGCAATTTCGCATGAATAAAATTAATATTTTTTTATTCTTTCTTGGTTACGGTCTCGAGTCTTTTAGGTACGATTTATTAATTACCTCGAGTCTACATCGAGTAAGAACGTATTGTTTCGCGTAGCATTCGAATCTTCTTCTACCGTAAGTGCCTTCATAGTCGCGAGCATCTGCGTACAGATATCACCGAATTTTATGTTGTAATATCAGACGGGGAATAAAGACTTGCGAGGGTTTCGTTTCACTCATTACCTCTGTAGTTGGGCCCTGAGTTCCGTATTTGTCGTCCCAAAACATTGTCCCGATTCGATATATTTGCGCTATGCTCAGTGCCTTATGGCGCAAAGTAAGTCAATTTAGTGAATAACTTTCGCTGAGAGACGGGAAAAGAGGTTGTAAGAATTATACCGGGCAGATTTCGGTGGTGATCTCGTGCAACGACTTTTGAGTTTTTTGATGCAAAACCTGCGAAAGTTGAAGGATTTTTGTGTTTTTTTATGGTTCTTGATAATCAAATTTGAAATATATATATATATATGTAAGATGATTTGTCTCGTCGGAGCGCACCAGAAAGGCCACAGCTTGTCGTATGTGTTGGAGTTCGTCCCATGAATCTTCAGCAAACTGCGAAATATTACATCGTTTCTATGTTAGACTTAATTGAGCTTCACTCAGTAGTGCTTTTAGGTTTTGTTTGGTACGAGGGTTTTGGTTAGAAAAAGAAAACGAAAAGTGTGAAGGTACATCGGTCGAAGCACAAATTATCACTGTTCGATGCTCTGACTAAATTTTCTGACGTGCTTTTGGCACGGAATTCCGCGTACCAAACGCATCCTTAAGGCTATTTATTTACCTCGCCCGCCGCTTTCTCACACCAGCGTTCGAGCTCGTGAAGACCGGATTTCACGTATTCGCCGTTGCTAAACGAGCAGCAGTCACGGCGGAGCAATAAGCTATAACAAACAGGAAAAAAATCAGCTGCTATATTATTACATAAAGTGCTTCAATTGGTAATAACAGAGGCAGAAATCTTCCATCTCACCTGTTGAAAAGCTGGACATTGATGAAAGAAAACACCTGACCGAAAATCTTCCTCGCGATTGAAGATGGAACCTGACAACAACATTCAACAGTATGATAATATATATCCTTTTATTTTTCGTGTATTTTTTCGGAGAAAAATAAGATTTTTCTGCCTACATTGTTTTCGGACAGTATATTCATGGTATTGTCCAAGCTCCCGACCATTTCATACCAATGTACGTTCGACGCCTGCTGCCTCGATAGGTTGTGCTGCCAGTGGATGATTCTAGAAGATCCTTTCGCTGATTTGGCGCGTACAGTTCTCGGTGCCTAATAATGTCCATTTTTTCAGAATTTTTTTTTTCGGTTAACGTCGACGAAACAGATGGGCAAAATTGACTCACGTGTATGCAAATATTAAGGGAGGGACCGATTTCCTTCTTTAAGCCGTCGCGAATCAGTCCGTATATTTTCTCCACGCATGCGGTTAAGTGCTGCTTGAACAGTAAAGCCGGGTACTTAGCTTCGATCCTCGACCTCGCGATCGGGTTTCCCTCCATTCCACTGTATCCGCTCGATAGTCCCGTGATCATAGAAGACTGTCGCACCTGAAAAAAAAAAAATAATTGAACCAGTACTTCACCTAAAAACTTAAGTTTGAAGGAAGTGTATCACAATTTAAATTTATATAATTTAATTCCAACACGTCCCCTTGCATCTACGCTGATGGGTGGTCCTGAGATTCGTACCCATGACCTCTTAGGCATGAGCTCTGATACCATTTTGAATGAGCACTTCATCTAAAAGCTTAGGCTTTGAATGTGCATTATTTATTAAATTTATATATTTTTTATTTCCAAGAACGCTCGGTAAGAAAATTTTTTTTGATAAATATCATCACCTGCGCCATTCTTGCAAAAAGTGCGATGGGAGAATTCTGACTCCGTCTCGAGGAAACGGTAGTCTTATTGCTGCTGGGTTTTATCGTCTTTTGAATGAGGAATAAAAGAGTCAACGTCGTCGACATCCAATATGCTAGATTCCCGACACTGTCCTCGTTCTGCATGCAAATTAGCCACATCAGCGTTACCTATTTTTCCGGAAAAAAATTCGTATTCATTGGCAAACGGTTTACGTTATTACCTCTATCGACGATTGAATCGCGCGTATAATCTTAGCGAAGACACTCGTTTTCTCGGCGTCGAAGGATCTCCAGTGAACGAGCGCTTTATACACTAAGCAAGCAGCGACGGGCTTTTTCTCGTCGAAGCGGTGGTCTTCGAGTAGGCATTTGATTAGCGCATCGTGGTTTTCCTGTTGCCTATCGTTCAAGGATCTCTGTTTAGTGAGGATAGGAAGAGAATTGTCCGAATCCTACAAACATAAAACATTGCTTTCATTAGCTGATTATTTTCATGAATTTTTTTTTATATGAGCCTATTTGCTATATAGATACCTCAGTCTTATGCTCAACGCCATTGTGGCTCTCGTATCCGTTATCCAAATCCTAAATTTTGTTGCAGATGAAGGTAAGTGGAACCGAAATTATTACAGAACTACGAAAGAAGCAAGAGTATTATTTCACCTTTACGTGGAGGCTGATAACATTATTATCGGGATCTGATACCTTTTCCTTGCGAAGGAACTCGTTTTCTGCCTCCAAATTCCTTAGTTTTTCTTTCAATCTGATTCATACATTATGTTGTAAGAATTTTTAAGCGTCTGAAGAATTTTAAGAGTACGCTTTTTAGATTATTACAGTTCTATTTCTTCATTCAAGTCCTCTCTCGACGATGCAGCCAAAGCCTGCTGGCGGAGAACCTGGTTCTCCGCTTCAATATTAGACAGGTTCACTTCGAGCCTGAAAAGCGCTCAAGTAGATACCTAATAAGAGATTTGGTAATAATAATTAATAATAAATGTGAAAATTTACCGATCGACGTAAAAGACTCGCCTTTCGATGGCCTCTTGCAACTGCAAAGCTCTTGTCTGTGCTTCCTCTGCTTCTTTGAGCCTTGTAAGACTTTCTATTTCCTTCTCAGCAAACGTTTGCTCGAAGTCCTTTATTCGCTTGTTTAGTTGAGCAATCACTTCCTATACATGTCCGTAATAGTTGAGTTTGCATTTTTTTAGGAGAAGGTCGTTTTTGGCTCTAATGTTTGGGGTATGGGAGTTATTTGTCTCAGATGTCACGATTAGTCTCAAATGTTATCGATTTTGGGCGATTTTGGTCCTCCGTTTAATTTAACCTTTAAGTTGGATGGAATTACGGGCATGATCATCAAATATTACGGGCTAGGGCCGGGCCAGCGTGAATTTTGCGGGCCAAAGAATGGGGGATCTGGCCCGGCAAGTAATTCCGTCCAAGTTAATGGCAGAATTAAGCGGATGACCAAAATCGTCCAAAATCAGTAACATTGGGGGTTAAATGTGTCATCTCGGAATTGGGAACAAAAAACGCCCATACCCCAAACATTGGGGGACCAAAATTGGCATTTACCTCAATTTTTTTCTTACAAATCCTTAAGGAACAATAATTATAATACCCCGAGTTCGTGGTTTTGAATTGTCAGTTGGTCGATCTTTACGGTGTCGACGACGGGCGGAGCTCGTTCGATAGCTATTCTTGCAGCTTCCCTTTCGTGCAAAATCTCATCGTTTGCTTGTTGGAGCTTTCTCTGCAAATCTTGCAACGAATTCTGCAGTTTGACCGTTTCTTGCGCCTTTGCTTCCTCGATATCCATCTGAAAAAAAAAAAACGCCGTATTATTCTTACACAATGCGCGTGAAATGAATAAAAAAAAAAAGAGTAAAAAGCGTGCAATTCGTAGAGCACCCGTAAGCGCTTCTCGACGTCTAATCTCCATGTAAGCTCCTCAACCCGCTTCTCGAGCTTGTCCTTGGCTTCCTTGAGCGCTCCGGTTTCTCTAGCTTCCTGCAAAAACAAGGATTTAACTTTAAGACATCGTAAATTAGAGCTCGTTGTAATAATTATTAAAAAAATTCGAACACGAAAGGCACCATCTTCAATTTTCGGAGCTCCTTCCTCGCAATCCTCCCCCTCCACAGGCACTGAACTGAAATGCTGCACCTCTTCAGCCGCTTATACGCCGACATTGCGTGGAAACATCTCCATTGTGTCTGAGAAAAATGATTTAAGAAAAAGAAAATAAAATAAGCATAGTTCAAATATTCGCTCGAGACTAGTAACAAAATCAGCTAGGTTTTCTTCACCTGTATGATAACTGCTGCTTTATTCTGTCTCCTCCACCTGTGCTCGTTTCGAGCTGCCATTGCTCGTAGACCGGTCTGAATTACTACAGCCGCCCGCTGCGACGCGATGTAAGAATATCTCGCCCGGTGACCGTGCGCGTGCTTCTGTATTCTGATCGAAGCGGCCTCTCTCCTCATTTGCTCGTAGAGTTTACGTGCAAGCCGTGCTGTGGTGTTATTTCGGGAGCCAAATGATATTTTTATTTCGTTTCGTGTTTTTGAATACTTTCGTGTAAGGTCATAAAATTACCTCTCCAGCGTTTCTGGATGTTTACTGTAGCCTTTCGTAGGGCGACGAATTCCTTTCGTGCAAGGTGTGTTTGTATCTGCCTCTGGATGCGCTTCGCTGCATGGGCTAATACTTCGGCACGACGGGCATCTAGCTCGGCCATCTGTCCCGCTCTGAGGAACACTTTGTTTTTCCCGATCTGAAACAGATTTGTTAAATGACTACTTCACATAAACGCTTAATCTTCAAGGGGGTGCATCATATCAAATATATATATATACATATATATATATATATAATTTATCTCCAACAAGCCCCCCATCTAGGCTGATTTCTTTCTTAACTAACCTTAAACGTATAATTTTATTAAATAGGTGGTCGCGATGATTCTTATCCATGACCTCTCTTAGCCTGCGCTCTGATACAATTCATTCAACTTGATGTCAGAGCTCATACTAAGAGAGATCATGAGTACGAATTCTTAAGACCGCCGATTTAAGAAAATCGTCTGCTCCTTGAAAAAATCGAAACAATCTCTAAACGATCGTTCTTGTATATTCTCAAGTTGCTAAAATGGTGAACGTTTAGTTTCGTTACCTGATAGCCCTTTAAGCCCATTTTATCGCAAATTCCGATACACGCCGTCCTCTCGTGTGATCTGCAAGGAAACAGAAGAATTTTCCGGGTTCCATTACAGCAAAATAATGGGCATGAAATATGAGATACCGTAACGCATTTGCTTACCCGTCTACAACATCTGGAGCCAGCATTCCAAACCGGTCTATGAATTCGTCGAACGTTCTTTTAGTTGGATACCCTGCGCAGCTTATTCTTATGGCTTCCAACACGCCCTATAAGAAAAAAAATGTTACGAAGATTCTTCGCAAAAATGCACGAATATATACGTAATAAAAGATATTGGACGCGCGGAGTAATTTAACTAACTTACGCCGCATCTCAACTGGTTTAAGACGTTGAAGTTCTCGAATATTCCGGGCTTCAGAAGCGTATTTGGCTTGACGCATCTGATGTAATGCGGCTCCGTCGTGCTTAGCGTTTCCATCAATGATTGCAGCTGTTGCTGCAATACCAATTATCAACAAGGTAATAACTCATGTGTTTCTGAGTGTAATAATTCTAGAATCACAGGGTCATTTTCGGGATTTCAGGACGATCAAGCCTACCTTGAAGCGGGTCCCGATCGAAGAAAACTTTGACTGCTTCGAAGCTTCTTCAGACAAAGGAGGGAAGAGATTCGCGACGAACGAGCAGTTGGAGTCGTTCAAAAGAGCTTGATGTTCCGCTACGACGTAGTCCTTGTTTTTGTCCAGGAACTGATCGGCTTGATAAGTCACCTGTTTTTCGGACAGAATCGCAATAGATAAGGTTAATTATTTTCTTTGTCCAATAATTTAGGGGGTGACATTTTAGGGACTGCTAATTTAAGGGGTGACATTATACCGACAATAACTTTAAAAATTAAGTAATTTTATGACAAAATCTATGGTTCCAGCATAAAATGTCCCTAAATTGCTTAAATTTGAAAGTTATTGTCAGTATAAGTGCCACCCCTAAATTTCGATGTCCTTGTAATACCACCCCCTCAATAACAGGACTAAAAAAATAATTAACCTAAAAAAAGCAGACTATGTTTATGTAGAAAGAAAAATGAGCACATACATCGCCGGCGTAATGATTTATCGTGAAGTCGGTTTGGGCGAGCTTTGGCTTGCTGAAGCGTTTGTGCCCTTTGTAAATCTGATACATCTTCTGTGCGAAGGTCTCGTGCGTCGATTTAGGGAACATGCTGCAATAAGGAAACCGTTGGAAATAAAATATATAAATTTAAAAAAAAATATTATACTCCCCTTCAAGCTTAAGCTTTTGGGCGAAGTGGTCATTCAACATGGTATCAGAGCTCAGTTCCAAGAGGTCATGTGTATTAATCCTCACGACCACCCATTTAAGAAAATTACACGCGTAAGGCTTGATAAGAAAAAAAAATAAGCCTAGAAGTGCGGGGGCATGTTGGAAATATAATATATAAATTTAAAAAAATGATGCAGGCCCTTCAAGCTTAAGCTTTTTGGAGAAGTGGTCATCCAACAGAAACGCCTCGGTTTTTCGATCTTGGGGCATCGTGCTATGTTGTAATAGTTTCTGGAATTTCGACTTACCAGGCTTCATCGAGAAGTGCAATAATGCCGCCGGGTTTCTGAATAAATAAAACTTATTCGGCGTTATTACAAGGTGACCAGCTGGATTTTGCACGAACGATATGGGGGAAGTAAGTTACCTTCTCGATTAGATCTAAGACGTCTTGATTGTCGACGAATTCGACGTAACTCCAATCGATCTCTTCCTTTGTGTACTCTTCCTGCTCCATCTTGAACACATGCTGTTTCGTAAAACGTTGTCCGAATTTTTTTCATTTCATTACAATGAGAAACACGTTTTCGATAAACGAACGAAATGTCCGAAGAGTCACGTGTTATACCTGGTTGAAGTGCTGCTGCAGCTTCTCGTTCGTTAGGTTGATGCATAACTGCTCGAAACTACACTCGGACACACACATTCATGGTGAAAAATATATGTAAGTAGTCTTGAGATGGTGAAACTCGTATCCCTAGATGAAGAAGAATTGCCTGAATTGCCTACCTGTTAACTTTGAAGCCCTCGAACCCGTATATATCGAGGACCCCGATAATGCTCTTGGCGTTTGGATCTTGTCCGATCGAATTGTTTATTTTGTCCACAATCCTGTCATAAGACAATCTTTAATATTTCCAAATTTTTTTGTCACCCGGGAACCCTAGCCCGATGGACCAGATAAATACTGGGGGTCAGTACAGTAGCTTGCAAACCACGCCAACCGGGTTCAATCACAGCGGTACAAGTTCATGTGTAACAGACTCATTCAAGGAAATATCCGTGATCAGTAAATATTGGTGACCAGTAGGCCAAGAACTCATTTGCTAATATTTTCATTTTTTGATGTCTGAAACTTTATAAATTCCCATCTTAACTCACCAGTCGAATAATCGGGAATATATAGTCTTAGCCAAAGCGTCGCGGCTGGTGACCGCCGCAGCGGGATCGAGCGGCTTAGTAATGCTCCCGTCCGGAGTCACGATCACGCGCTTGCAGAGCGAGTCCTCTAACGCCTTTTCCTCGCACCTGTTTGTGCTTCGTTTTTTCAGACAATAGACATATCAACAATGTAGGGAAAAAAAATTAATGGAGGTGCGACGTTTCTAACATTAGAAGCTCTGCCGCCGTCTGAATGTGAAACCTCGCCTTATCGTCTTTGAGCTTCGAAGAATCCACCTCTAGCCCTTTCACGAACTCGATGTTCCCCAGGTGGAGTATCGCCGCCACGACACGGAATATAGCTTCCTAGAGAGAGAGAAAGAGAGAGAGAGAGAGAGAGAGAGAGAGATTACAGCTCCTTTGTTGATGTTAGAGTTGATCATTTATGAGTAAAAACGAACCTGTTCTTCTTGGCTGATTCCAACGATATCCATTGCGTTTCGGGTTTCCAAATACTCTCTCGCATCGTCCACGTTCGCCACTCGATAGCAGTTGCTCTGATTGAGGTAGTGAAACGACGTCGGGTCTCCGAGCTTAAACCTCCTCACGTCCTTCAAAATCGAAAACGAAACGGAATAAATAATGCCATGAATACTTTTCTCATCCTGCAGGTTAACCCACCGCAGTTGCAATTTTAGGACACTAACTTCCAAATTTGAAACAATTTAAAAATAACAAATGTCAACTGGCGACTTGGCGGTCCGTCTAAAAGTCAATGGCGACTTGGCGTCCAGTTGGCAGCTGACGCTTATTATCCTTAAATTGGTTCGATTTTGAAAGTTGGTGTCTTAAAATTGCAATCCACAGGCGTCTTTAAAGTGCGCTAAGATATTCACTCAACCGAAGTTTGAAACAAATGTTAAGTGTAAATTTCAACCTCTTCCGGCGCCGCGCAGAGCATGTAGAAGCAGTGGTAGTTCCTCTCGGGATCTGAAACCTGGCAGACCCGCGACCTCTCCAGCAGGTACGTTCTTACCGCTGCCCCCGAGATCTTCCCGTGCATGTCGAACTGAATCTCCACGAACTTCCCGAATCGACTGGTAATAACAACAACAACAACAACAACGACAACAACAACAAAACATCATTCTTCTTAGTATCATCAGCTGCAATAAACCTCAGGATGTCGAAAACAAGACCCCCACCTCGAATTGTTGTTCTTCACCGTCTTTGCATTGCCGAACGCCTCGAGCACGGGATTCGACTGTTGTTTACAACCGTCGATGGATCATTCGTCGAAGCATAATTAAAACAAAAAAAAAGCGGGAATTTTGCGGGCCATGGCTGTTTTTTGTCCCCACGTGTTCCGAGATGCTACATTTAGTCCCCAGTCTATCGATTTTGATCAGTTCAGTTAATTTAACCGTAAAGTTTGACAAAATGACGGGCTGGGCCAGCCCGAATTTTGCGGGCCAAAGAATAGGGATCTGGTCCGACCATTAATTCCGTTTAACTTAACGGCTAAATTAATCGGATGACTCGCCCAAAATCGGAAAAATATGGGACTAAATGTGGCATCGCGCACAACACGGGGGGTCAAAAACGCACATACCCCATACGATGGGGGACCAAAAATAACGTTCTCCCGAAAAATCACATTCGATTAAATTCGTAGTAGCTTAGTTAAGCTCACCTCGAGAACCTGCTGCTCCACGGTTCTTCCCTCGGCTCCCGACCTCCTCCCTCCCATGAACGCGAGGTACCTCATCAGCATCTTCGTCGTTTCTGTCTTTCCGGCACCGCTCTCTCCGCTCACCAGTATCGATTGGCTCCCGTGCTCGTTGATTATAGCCCTTCATTCATCGAAAATAATTATAAGCAATGCAGTCATTTTTATAAACAAGATATATTATAAATGAAAAAAAAAAAGGAAGAACCTGTAGCAGGTGTCGGCTACCGCGAAGAGATGCGGCCTCAGCTCGCCGAAGGCGGAGCCTTTGTACTGCTGCATCATGTGGATGTCGTACAAGTGTGGCAATCTTTGGAAGGGGTTCACCGCGATTAATATATTCCCCGTGTAAGTCTGCAATAAAACGGACATCGCATTTGCATTCATATTTGTCTAAATACCCGCCTGATGATAAATAAATTGGTTGGTTAATTAGTTTTGTGGGATAACAACACTCATTTTGGTCCCCAATGTTTGGTTTACGAACCAATTTAGTCTCTGATGTTTTAATTGGACCAATTTAGTCCCCGATGTCTCGGAAATGAACCAATTTGATCTCAATTTGACAGAAACCGTCAATTTAGACGGAATATCATTAACTGTGAGACACGTGGCACGCTTTGATGATGCCACATGTCGATTTTCTGTTAAAATTTACGGCTTCCGTCAAATTGGGACCAAATTGGTTCATTTTGCGAAACATGAGGGACTAAATTGGTCCAATTGAAACATCGAGGACTAAATTGATTCATAATGCAAACATTGGGGACCAAAATTGGTTTATCCCTTAGTTTTGTAGTATGTATATTTGGGGGAGTGGCGCATTAGCGACACGTAAATTAAAAGGGTGACAGTTTCAAGACAAAGAAATTCAGAAATGAAACCAATTTGAGGACAGTTAACGCTGGAAACCTAATTTCAAACAGAAATTAACACGCACGATCAACACGTGACAATTAATTTGGGGGAAATTCGTATTTGGTCTTGAGAAAACTTCGGTCCAAATCAGCATCTCCGACGAAATTAAGTAATTTGAGGACAGCTAACGCTGAAAATATAATCAGTCAGGAACTAACACACGTGATGTGAACGTGAGACAATAATTTGGGAGGAAAATCGCACTTGACGTGAAAAAATTAGTATAAATCAACATTTACGAAGTCGTGTAGAATTTTTTTCCCTCGATTTAATTATAAAGTGCCACTTTGCATGAGTTAATCTAGATCTAAAATTATATTTTTAGCATTAATTATCATCAAATTGCTTCAATTTTAAAATTTATTGTCCTAAAATTGCAATCACTTGCTAATTTAGATGTCACGAAAATGTCGGAGTTTCCTAAATATACAGCTGAAAAAAAAAAAAAACCATAAAATAAATAATTACTATCATATATACTTACGTATATCTCATTGAGAGCGAACCGAGACTCGAGATTGTACAGCACGCCGGGCTCGTGCAGGTAAGCCAGCTTGGTCATGTCGTCGACGCCCACCGGCGGCGCTTCCGTGTCTTTCGGGTGTATGTTCGAAATCGACGCGACTATCTGAAAAATTCGAGGGGAAGTAAACCAAAACACGCTTTGTAAGAATTTTGATTCCAATAAAAAGACAAACTTACGGTGTTCCCATTTGCTGTAAGAATGGTGGCATCTGCACCGTTGATCTCCAACACCTCTCCGTCGATCCACGCAACCTCCGGCTCCTCGGCCCATACGTGGGACCCGACGATGATGTTCACCGGCGTGCCCTGGAAATTAACAACTTAATAAAACAGAAAAAAAGAAAAAGAAAATGATTATCATTAAGAAATGTATCGACTCACCATTTTCCGAGTAATCTACAGAATCATCGAATGCAGCAGGTGAATCGATGTCCTTTTTTCAGCAGAGACGCAAACGCGCAGTGTGCGGCGAAAAAGTATGTAAGAAATTAAGGATTTCGCCTCGAGAACTGATATTATTAATAAAGTAGCAGGCTTTTTACAGAAGAAGAAAGGCTTTGTATTGTATCATTACTACAGCATGCTGATGAGTGGAGGTGTTCATGGAGTTGTGTTGCTAATTATGATGATAATGTAAGAGAGGGAAAGTCAAGTGTGCTTAACGTGATTTTTCCCTTTAATCTCTTGTGCTTTGGCCCCACTTAAACTTTCGATTTATTACAGTAATAATAGAGTTTTGATTTCTTCATTTTTTTTTTGGGATTTTTAATCAAAATAGTAGGAAAAGAAGTTATTATGATTCTTATACTAAGATGAAAATTATATTTATCATTAGTGAATACGAGTCAAAGATCATAAAGCATACGATCAAATAAATTAAGTGGTCGAATCATAATATTTTCCTGATAATAGGTTCGATACACTTTGGAGTATTTGATTTGGGATATAGTGTGGACTTATAACAAATGTAACACAAAGACAAGAAATATTGGTTTTGCTAAAAGTCGGAATCATTTATAGCTGACACCGGAATTTAGATATAGTAAATTTAGTCCAAGTATTATAGCTATTGTGGCAATCTTCTAAAAATAAATATGTACACACACGTAATAACAAAATTGAGTCAAAAAAGTCATGTGTAGTAAGTAACAAGATTTTCCCATGTAAAAAAGAAGAAATTTGGTATATTGATATTTTCCTATTATTATGACCGTGACACCTAGAATGGTAAGACATCAGTGAGGTCTCCCTCCCAAGTCCCACATTCACCAATCCCTATCCACCAAACTATGATATAATATATGATATGAAATGCATATATGATTATGAAATTTAAAAAATATTTCTCTCCTTTTATTTAGGATCGGTGGACAATGTTAGCTTTTGAAATGAAATGTTAATAATTGTGTGTTTTCCTGGGGTGTCAATTCACATGGAAATAAAAGGTAACACACAACACACTCCTTGCTTTACAACCAAGCTTTGCTTCATTCATCTGCTTTATTTGCTCTCTGTATAGGTTAAGTTATTATTTATTTCGTAAGTAAAATGCTTCAGATTCTAGTCGGAACAGTCGTAATTGGGCCAACTTTAATGGGCCTGTCTTCTTTCAAACATATTAGGCCGCATCATCATACCTTCTATTTGGACCTTTTAAGCCCAAAATCAAGTGTGTTATGTTTGCGAACTAATGTCTAATATAGCATTTGAGAAACCTAGTATAATTAAAATAATTTACAAGTTACTATAATTTAAATCATATAATTCTTTCATTTTAGACAACATATACTCAATATAGTGTTAGCCGGCGGCGAAAACATGATTAATATTTCATTTAAATTACTTATGAGGGGATAAATTAATATATTATTTCAACCGACTAACCATCTTATAGATACTTTAAACCTGCCATTTATTGAATTAAATTGTGGCTGCACTGCATATGTATGGAACTAGATTTATTTTGATGATATATATAATTCACTATTTTTAAATTTATAAGTTCCACTATGATATATATACAACACACATGTAGATATTATATCTCCCAAGTCAAGTGTACTTTAACGAAGTTAATTATCAAAAAATAATACAAAATTCAAGTAATGCATTCCACATATGTATTACTTGAGTTCGAGTTCGACGTTGTAACGTCGAACACAAAAAAGATGAAAGCATATCTTGTCCTCTTGTCGACGAAGTATGGGTAATTTAATATTAGGACACGCCATAATGATCGACTTCTATAATTTCTCGGATTAATAGTTAATTACAAAAAATATCGGATCAATCTCATCTCAAAATAACAAAGGACATTTTCATAAAAATATAAGCATACGGATAAAGACGTGCACATCACCATAATGGCGAATCAACATTAATATATTGCGACTATTTCCGTCGTATATAATTAGATTATAGCGTATCATCATGCCGAAGAATAGCTTAAACTTTCTTTTATTTTTTATTATTAGAGCTCACAAAATTACAGTCAAAAGCTGCCAAACACGTATAACGACATCACGAAAATTCGGACGACGAAGGCCAATTCCTTACATCTTACATCTAATTCCAACACTTTCTCTCAATTATTTGAGGAGCAATGTGTCCGCAGAAAGGAACATCAAAAGATCTAAACATCACTCGCCGGTAAAAAAGAAATGTAAAATCTCTTCATCCCATAATCCTTTTCGATCTGCGTAATAATTTCAAAACTATTCACACATCCTACGCAAATCACAAGAAGCATGTTCCCTTAGGTTTTGTTTTCTTGATTAATTTTAAGTGTAAGCAGGCAGCTTTTTAATAATCCAATATCCCTTTT
Organism: Linderniella brevidens; assembly: GCA_004919715.1. Lineage (NCBI taxonomy): Eukaryota > Viridiplantae > Streptophyta > Magnoliopsida > Lamiales > Linderniaceae > Linderniella > Linderniella brevidens. The sequence continues at coordinate 3,326,639 of SWDC01000146.1, forward strand.
CATTGCAGGCCAAGCACTGTTTAACAGATTCCATAATTGGGTTTCAGCTCTTGCAATCTCATACATAAAAAAATGTCACTTTATCTGCGTGTATGTGCGTGTTTTACCATAGTTATCGTAATAAAAACCCTAAAAAAGCTCCCTTTGTTTCTTATAGAAGAGTATCAATGGAGGGTGAAGAAGTGAGGAGGCTTCACATTGTCTACTTCCTCAGCCGAAAGGGCTACATCGAACATCCCCATCTCGTTCGCGTTCGTCGCCCTTCGAGCAACGGCGTCCATTTGAGAGGTTTTTCAGAAAAAATTCAATCTATTTTTTTTTCTTATTACAACGATCATTTTTTTTTCATGCATTGAATCATCTTTTAACACGACGATATTGTAATGAACGAAAATTTAGATGTCAAGAGATGGCTCGGGGAACTGCGGGGGAAGGAGATGCCCGAATCGTTTTCTTGGTCGTACAAGAGGAAGTACAAGACGGGCTACGTGTGGCAGGATTCGTTGGACGATGACCTCATTACGCCGATTTCCGACGACGAGTACGTTCTCAAGGGATCGGAGATTATTATTTCTCCGTCCAACGCCGTACGAGGTGAGTAGTAGTTATACATGAACAATCTTTACTGGGGATAAAACCCTAAGGGTATGTTTGGTTTGTAGAAATTAGTAAGGAAATGAAAATGAAATGGAAAAGAAAATCTAGTTTTTATGTTTGGTTGATTGAAGAAATAAATAAGGAAAAGAAAAGAAAGGAAAATATAGCTTAAGTTTACACTTAAAACTAAGAAAATATAGTTTCTTCACCAAACGGTGATGAAAATGAAAGAAAAATTTACGGAAATCATTTTCTCTCCAATTTTCTTTTTCACACTAATTACCTTAAACCAAACACAACGTAGATGGTCTCCAATGTTTATACTAATATAGTTCATGATGTCTCGCTTGAACCAGTACAATCTTCGATGGAGTTGATTTTGGACTAATTTTGATCTTCCGTCACGATTGACGTTAATTTTAACGGGAATCTCGCATGCGGTTTCCTTCTTGGTTTAAAAACTCAATAAATCATGAAAGTATTACTGAAATTGGGTCGTGAAGCTGAAAATATCTCCTCCGAAGTACGAACATGAGCTCTACGTCGTCTGTTTCGTCGAGATCCATTAACAGTAGGAGTGTAATATACGAACCTTCCAAATCATGGGAATATTCCGACAGATCCTCTATTTTGCCAATGCATAGGGGACAAGATTCATGTTAAAATTGACGTTAACTGTGACTGAAGGACCTGGTCCAAATCAACAACATCACGGACTAAATTGGCCCACATAGTAAACACTGGGGACAATTTTGAGTTTTCTCTAGTCTTAATTGATTGATGTAATAACTTTCTTGGTAATGTAATATGATTTAGGCAACCAACACATTGGCGAGAAAACATCCAAGCAAGAAGACAAAAGCCATTCCTCAGAAACATCCTTGTACGTCTCCACGAAATCGTCGGCCGATCTGATCGAACAAGCCGTCGAATCCCGTATCTTCGGCTCGGATACGTCAACGGCGACGGACACCTCGGGAAGAATCGAGACGAAGAGGGACTCATTCGACGTCAAACGAGAGTTCGAGGACCTAAACGGAATACACAACCATGCCCATAACGAGAAGAACAAGAAGAACACCAACAACAACAAAGTCAGCTTCCACCGGGCAAATATCATTACAACACAAAAAAAATCCGATTCTCCCGAGGCCCGCTTCGCCAAGAACAAGAGTAGATCGAGCATGTTCAGAAACTTAATGACTTGCAACACGGTGGACACTAAGGATTCGGTGTCTGCGTTTAGTTCGAAAAATAAGCAGCAGCAACAACAACAACAACATAAGAACAAGTCTTTGCTGAACGTGTGCGGTGGGGCCCACGATGCGAAAACCGTTCAGTCTTCGGATAGGCTCGGGGGTTCTCAGAGGGTCCTCGGGAATCCTAGGTGGACTCAGCATCCGTGGAGTGGAACTGGCAGGTAAAAATGAATTTGTATGCACTTATTAGCACATTACAAATATAATGTCATAATAAGCCTCATTGTAATAAGGCTGTGATTTCTTGATTTATGATATAGGAGAAGCTTTGATGGGGCGAACGATTCGGACAAGAACAAGAGTGACACGAAAGAGCAAAGAGTGTCTTCTTCGGGGGCTTCTTGCAAGGTGGTTAAGGGCCCGGGTTGCTCGTAAGTTTCGATGATCGTTTTTCGTTGCCATTTGTATTATTGTAGAGGATTTAGTATTTAGAATAAGAAGGTGACACTGATGTGATGATGGTTTTGTTGCAGAAAATGTGGGAAGCCATTGAAGCCCGAAAAGATGCAAAAGATGCAGATGGAGATGAAATCGTGCAGTGCAATCAAGAATTAGTTTATGGGGATTTTTTTTGATAACGTTGAGTAGTTTTAATTGAAGTTATAATTCCAGCCTAACTGATGTAAGGGCTGAGAATTTTTAGTTGCAGTCTCTTAACTCTCATGCAAGGATTTTGATGTGAAGAAGGAGAAGATATATGAGCATCATTACAATTAGTTAATATCTGATGTGTCTCATTTCAAATATTAGATAGTTGGAGGATTGCATTTGAAATTATAATATAGAAAGGCTTAATATAGAAAGACATTTGCATTTGTAGTATTGAGGTAATATCATAAGGACACTTAAATTAAAGCGCGACAATATTAGGACAAGTTTTCAAATTGAAGTAATTTGAGGACGGTTAACGTTGTAAACCTATTTTTATGTCGAAATTAAAATGCTTGGTAACAATTAAATCGAGGGAAAATCATTCGTGCCGTCAGATTGCTGATTTCAAATTAGGTTTTCGACACTATTGTCAACTTACTTCAATTCGCAAGAGATGCTCATTTGGACCGAATTTTTCACTGCAACATAAGGTTTTCTTTAAATTAATTGTCACGTACGGCTCACGTGTCTTAATTTCATATTAAAACTAGATTTTTAATGTTAATTGTCTTCAAATTCTTTATTTTCAAAACTTGATGTTCTTAAATTACCACATTTTAATTTAAATATCCCGGCTTTCTCAAGTAGACAAGACAAAAAATAATGAAGACTTACCTTTAGTTAAACATCTGTGCCTCATTTCAAAACCAAATAGTTGAGGGTGGTATTTGTAATTACCTCCAAAAAGAAAAAAAAAATCTTTTCTCAGAAATCCCTAAATCCACCACACAAGCTTCTAGTTCACACACTTCACACATCGCAACACAACACTGACAATCAGAGATGGGAGTTGTAATAATCGACGGCTCGACGGTGCTGTCCTTCGTGAACAACGAGGCGCACTTCCAGAAATCTCTGGACGACGCCTTCGCCGCGCTCGACCTCAACAACGACGGCGTGTTGTCCCGGTCGGAGCTCCGGCGCGCGTTCGAGACCCTGCGGCTGATCGAGTCCCACTTCGGGGTGGACGTGGCGACGCCGCCGGAGGAGCTCACGAAGCTCTACGACTCGATCTTCGAGAAGTTCGACTGCGACAGCAGCGGCACGGTGGACAGGGCAGAGTTCAAGAGCGAGATGAAGAACATACTGACGGCGATCGCGGAGGGGCTGGGCTCGAACCCGATACAGATGGCGCTCGAGGACGACGACAAGAGCTTCCTGAAGCAAGCGGCCGATTTGGAGGCGAAGTCCGATGTGAAAGGTTGACCTTTGAGGGAGGGTTTGTTGGCTTTTTTTTTCGCCTTTGTTCGCTGAAATAAATGTTTCTTCTAGTTTCGCACTTGGAGATATGCTCATCTTTTCCAGTAATGTGCGAGTGAACTCCTTGTATTTCTTCGTGTTCTTGAGCAAATCACAATCGCTGCTGAAGAAAACAAAAACGCCAAAAAAAAATTAAAAAATATCGAGCGTCGCCTGAGAGATTCGAACTCTCGCGGGGAAACCCCATGTACTTAGCAGGCACACGCCTTAACCACTCGGCCAAAGCGACGAGTACGTTAAATTGGGAAACTAAAATATAGTTTATTTTAATAATCGGAAATTTTTCATTTAAAAAAAATGAAAAATAGGAAACGTGTTACGTTTTACCGTTGAATGCTGGTAGTCGCAAGGCAACTCGGGCACGCACCCATACGTTGATCTTGAAGGACAAGAGGGGTCACACTGCTTGAAATTTTCTTAAGAGGCCACTGAGGCAGCTGGGGCCACGTTGATATTTAAATATTCTTCGTTTCTTTCTCTTTCTATTACTCTCAATATTCGATCCTTGATCTTCGTACAGCAACGCGAGATTTTCCACACCTCAGGTGAGCATCTTTTCGCGTATGTCTCGAGCTGCATTTTGTTTCGATTCGTTTGAATTGATTCCATAGTTTACGAATCTGAACAAATGAGAATGAGATTAGGTGATTTTGACGCTGTGCGATGTGCTGTGCTGTGATGTAAAGGTTTTCTACCTTTTCTGTTGTCGCAATTTTTTTGGATTGGACTGAAATAGATTGTGTCTTATCGCAGGGAAGATTTGGTTATCTTGTGAGAGATGGTGTTCCATCGCAGTGTGTCGCTGTTGTCTAAGCTGCGGTCGCGAGCTGTATGTATTTTCATTTTTTTTGTAATTTTGTTTCTTTCTTGATTGTATTTTACTTTCGCGAGCTGTGATTTATCCAATTTTTGGCGTCATGGCTGTCACTATGAATTTGTCTTTAGACTAATATAGCTTTTTCAGGGTTTTCTTGCTTTATTCGTGAATATTTGTTTGTTATAGGTTCAACAGCCAAGTCTCCACAACTCTGTGCGCTGGTTTCAAGTGCAGACCTCCTCTGATGCAGTGAGTGCACTCTCTTCTTTATACTGCAGCATTCGCTTGTATCAGTCATCAGTGTGAGATATGAAATTTTGTTTCTTGCGGTGCTTTTTTTTTTTGTATCATGTATCTTCCAATTGACCACGCTTCACTTGCAACATGTCATTGTATGTAACAACTGTATCTCCAGAGTCATGAAATTGCTTGTCATGAGAAGTATTTCAGCCACTTTCCATAAGTTTGCACAGGACAGCAAAGATATAACTTCTATCGATCCGTGGAACATGATTTATTTAAGGCCTCAAATTTTACGCAACGTTGCTATTTTATTTTTTATTTTTATTTTTATTCATGGATCAATACTATGCAAACTTATAAGACATATCATCTTACGTGATTTGGGTTGAATAGGGTGGCAGCAGGAAATCACCTTGACTTTGTTACTTCTAAACCATACCTGTCTGGTCGAATTGATGATTGCTAATCTTATATTGTAACTGTCTCTTTCATTAACAATATGGGTTTCCACCATCTACGACTTTGTAGGACCTTCGTACTCATCTGATGGAAATGATTCCAGAACAACAGGTACTTTCGTAGCTTAAAACTCCTCAATCTTGGTTAGCTACAGGTTGTAAGAAGTTTTCTGTTTCCTCTAATTGATGGTGCCTTTTTATGATAGTACTGGATGAAATCTACGATGAAAGTAACTGACTTATGCTTTGTATCTCTTGTTTTATTTCCTATGTTTTTAAACTGATGTTGTCTATTGATCTCTCTCAGGAAAGGTTGAAGAAATTTAAGTCGGAGCATGGGAAGGTTCAGCTGGGTAACATTACGGTCGATATGGTGTGTATTTTGTACTGCCTTCAAGATTCCATATTTGATTCATATTTTAGTTAGTAATTAATAATGCCTCTAAGTGAAATTGTTTATAAAATTTTCAAAGGTAATTGGCGGGATGAGAGGAATGACAGGACTGTTGTGGGAGACCTCATTACTTGATCCAGAAGAGGTACACAAAGCCTCTATACAAGTATCAACTTAGCTATATCAAGAAGTGTAATAACACGTACTATTTCAATATCTCGTTCAGAAATTATTAAAAAGTTATTTATTGGTTGTTCATTTTATGCTTGTCGTATTAGGGAATCCGTTTCCGAGGCTTGTCTATACCTGAGTGTCAGAAGTTGTTACCTGCAGCAAAGCCTGGTGGAGAACCGCTGCCTGAAGGTCTCCTTTGGCTTCTTTTGACTGGGAAGGTGTGTTAGTGTTTGTCGTTTCCAAAAGATAAAGATTAATACGTTGAACATCGTACAACCAATAAACGCTTTTTTTTATTTGTTCTCGCTAAATGGTTACTCTTGAACATCATTCCTACTAGTTCTATTTAGATAATTATTCTTTGCCTTCTAACTATTATCTGTTTGGTAATCTTCCATTTCCCTCGTTCAATTAAGGTGCCAACAAAAGGGCAAGTTGAATCGTTATCTAAAGAATTGAGAAGTCGCGCTTCAGTGCCAGGTTTGGCTCCAAATTTCTTAGTTCTATACTGACTCCAACTTCTTCGTCTGAGCCGTATGCTGTTCTATTTTTTAACAATCTGATATTTTTAGTGTGCCTGGGCACATTTTAGTTTTATATTGTTTCCATAATAAACTTTTTATATTTTATCTTGGATTCCAATTTAATGCATATGTGGGTTCCATGTTCTCTTCCCAGTCCTCCATCAGTTACTTGAATTTGTATTTCTTATATCTATGTTTCTTTGGCGGTGCAGATCATGTATATAAGGCAATCGATGCCTTACCTGTTACGGCTCATCCAATGACTCAGTTTGCAACAGGCGTCATGGCTCTTCAGGTGAATTGACCGAGCTTTTACTGTGTCAAAAGTTGCATTGCCTGTCCTTGTTTTGATGGGTCATTTTATGTGATGGCCTTGAATTATAAGTTTTAGTACTACAGTGATCTTTAGGCAACGAAAAGAAGAAAAGGCAGTTATTAGCATGACTTTAACTCACAAGTAAGAAGAAAAACATATGTTTGGATTGCGTACTTCATATCCTTGCTTGTTTGTAACCATCCCGTAAGTATGCTACAACTTGTGGATTCACAATTTACTATTCAAAGTGATTGTCCAGTGGATAGATAGTGAAGGGTGGTTGTTTTTTGATCCAAGTCATGTAGCTTTTTATTTTTGAGATATCTGTTCACTAAATCAGATATTTTTTTGCTTAAGGTCCAAAGTGAATTTCAGAAGGCATATGAGAAGGGAATCCACAAATCCAAGTGAGTGTAGGATGCTTTTATATTTTCATGGAAAGTGTTCTTTTATGCTTATCTTTGTGACTTGTGTGATATATTTGAAGGTATTGGGAACCGACATATGAAGATTCCCTTAGTTTGATTGCTCAAGTCCCAGTAGTAGCTTCGTACATATACCGCAGGTTGGTTCAATGATTTTATGCCTTTGTGTGCTTGGAAATAGTTAAAAATATATTTTCATGCATACACCTAGTTTCTATTCTGTAGAAGTTGTCGGCCTTACAGATGTTTTCTTTTGTAAATGGTCTCCTTTTGCAACTTCTAACATAAATAATAAAATCTCAAGGATGTACAAGAATGGATCAGTTATTCCCACGGATGACTCCCTAGATTACGGTGGAAATTTCGCACACATGTTAGGCTTTGATGATCCAGCCATGCAAGAGCTTATGAGGCTCTATGTCACCATCCATAGGTATGTGGGCCTAATTATTTTGTGCTGATATAAAGTATCATCACATGTATGGCACCTGTGGCTCCTCATTAAATATACTGTATTGCTCCATTCTCTTTATATCGTTGTTCTACTTGATGCAGCGATCATGAAGGTGGAAATGTTAGTGCTCACACTGGCCATCTTGTAAGTGCCTTGTCTAAGGCTTTATGAAACGTCAATTCTTGTGCCTTAGTAATTCGACGGTCATAGATATAATCCTTTACCTTTCTATTTACACATATTTTGTTGCTAGCATCAATTTATTTGATGAAATTATTATCTTGGTCATACCTGGCAGGTTGCTAGTGCCCTGTCAGATCCTTACCTCTCCTTCGCTGCGGCGTTAAACGGCTTAGCCGGTCCACTCCATGGATTGGCTAATCAGGTGCTTATCTACTAGTTTCTCTTTCTCATAAAAAAATGAAAAATTCCATCTGATTATTTCTGTAACCTGACAAGCCCAATGTTTTATTTCTAGTTACCGAAAAGTTGACAATAAATAGCTGTTTCATTGGCCTTACAACGTAACAAAGCTATACTTAATATTGTAAATTTTGTAACTAACAGTATGCTATTGGCCTTCTAAAAGTTTGGCCCTCTGATTATACTCATGCTATACAAAATATCTTCGATTATCTAATGATTCTAGTATCACTATTTCTAAGAAAATATGCGTCTCTGAATCACTGTTAGGCTAATTTTGTTTATAATTTCTGCTCTGTTACAGGAAGTCTTGCTCTGGATTAAATCAGTTGTCGCAGAATGCGGCGAGAACGTCAGCAAAGAAAACTTGAAAGATTATGTCTGGAAAACATTGAACAGTGGCAAGGTTGCCAGAATTGAAATTTCAATATTTCTTTTCTTTCTGTTACACACCACCTCCTCGCATTGTCTCTCAATTTTTGCTAGTCAACTCTTTGCCTCGACTTGAATTTCTTTTTAACAGTAATCTTTTCGTGTTCGTATTTTAGGTTGTTCCTGGATTTGGGCATGGAGTTCTACGCAAGACCGATCCAAGATACACATGCCAGAGAGAATTCGCACTCAAGCACTTGCCCGATGATCCACTATTCAAACTGGTAACAAACTTTAGCCTTAATATGTTATGCATAAGCTAGCAAATTAACTTTTTTTTTTTTAAAAAAAATGTTCTAACCATTTCCATTTTTCCTTATTTACGTTAAGGTTTCGAACCTTTATGAGGTTGTCCCGCCCATACTCTTGGAACTTGGAAAGGTAAGAAGCGACTTTTCGGGACCTGAGTTTTCATCTTGCTTGACTTTTATAAAAAAAAACATTTACTTTCCAGATTCCATAATTTCGATTCATATCCTCTCGGGAATAAAATAATTTACAGGTGAAGAATCCCTGGCCTAATGTGGATGCCCATAGCGGAGTGCTGCTGAATTATTATGGTCTAACAGAAGCTAGGTACTAACTCTCTACATTCTTCTCATTATCTTCTTTTTTTTTTTCTCGACACCCTATAAATATAACTAAATTTTTGCCATAATAATCAACAGATACTACACCGTCCTCTTCGGCGTTTCACGAGCCATTGGCATATGCTCTCAGGTGCTGTTCCCTTTTTACGTTTTTATTTCACGTGATGCTTATTTACCTTAAGGCTGTGTTTGGATTGAAGAAAGCAGTGTAGAAAATGTTTTTGAGGGAAAGTGGTTTGTTGTTATGTTGCACCCCATAGCTCTTATAACCAAAGGAAGTCTAACAATTTCTGCTCCGACAATTTACAGCTTATATGGGACCGAGCCCTCGGGCTTCCGCTCGAGAGGCCGAAGAGCGTGACAATGGAGTGGCTCGAAAACTACTGTAAGAAAGCATCTTCGTAAGTAGTTTTCACATTCTATCAAGATTGTTCGATTGTGATGGTAAAATAAGCAATTTTTTCCTCAATAATTGCTGGGAGCATTTAGTTACTAGGGGTGCTTTATTTTCTTAAGAGTTTGCTTTTACCTTAAAGTCCCCTACCTAAATAAAATTTAAAGCTCTAGCTTTTGATGAAATTGATGACGATCTTTTTTTGAGTTGAGTGTGGCCGATTTTTAATGGAAGATGTTGTTTGATCAATCATGCATGTGACTTTTTCTGTTGTGGGACAAGATTGCGATTAAATTATATCGTATCATTCGTTGACAGCGCATCGTAGTATATTATGACTAGTAATAGTGGACCTATCCTCAGCCAAACAAGTCTTATTACGGAAAACAAATGGATCGTTCCATAAGTGATAATGTGATTATATTGATTTACGCTGATCGTAGTTGACAATGTGATTATATTTGATTTACACTGATCTTAGTCGAAATGCGGAGACACGGCGGTGTTGTATGCTAAAAAAAAATCAAATGAAAATGACAGTAGTAGTCAATTCTGCTAAATAATTTCCATATTCAAGATTTTAAAAAGTTCTTTTTAAGTCGGTCATATAATTTCTTTGAATAAGAGTTGATCTGTAGTAAGTCGAGTGGAATCATTTATACTATTATTACAGATAATCTATGCATTATTCAGACAGAATTTTATGAATTGCTATATTCCTAAAAGGCCAGATAAAAAATAGGTCGTCATGTAGATAAAACATGAGAAATTGATAGAGATTATTTACGAAATTTCTGCCATATGTATATATATATATATGTATATACCCGAGTAAGTCGACTGTAACTATCTGCCTGCAGTATAGTGGTCAATGCCTAGCATTAAAATATGAGGTCAAAGGAAAAATAATTTTAACGATGCCATGAAACCCTCTAGTCTAGTATTGCCGGGGAAGTCTATCGTAATATTGATTGTTTCGTTTTAAATAAGATAAAGCGTGCTTCATTATATAAACAAAAAAGTAGAGAGCTATCGTTTTCAATTGTAACACACGCCCCCTATATTATTCCCTCTCTCGTAAATAAAGTTTAAGACGTAATTTACAACAAGTCAATCAAATCGAGCTAATTCGGGATCAAATCGAGCAATATTTTGGAGAAAAATTCGATAGTAAATCAGCTTTGAGCTTTCGATCGAGTCTAGCTGGAGCTTAATTTTTCTTTAGCTTTTCATTATTATTATCAATGGTTTAAATTAGATGTTACATATATTTGAAATATACATATATATAGTTTTACTAACTTCCTCGAAATTTAAATATGATGTTGTCGACTCTTTCTTTCTCAGTACACTTGCTTTTTTTTCTATCTTATCTATCATGTTATTGTTTTACTATTCCTAACCACTTACATATTAGATTACTAATATTATTATTAAAATAATGTCAGCCCACTAATCGTATTCGCTTAATTTCTCCATCGTATATACTCTCCCCACGCAAGGAGATAATTACCGACTGTTCTTTCTTGTACACGTTTCTTGGTCTTTGCTTTGCCACTTCAGTGAGCACACCTCTTTGTCGCACTTTAGAGCCGAAAGAAATTTCTGCCCAATTAGAAAAATTCATAGCTTTTGTTTTCAGGAAACTTCAGTCTTGATCCTCTTGGACTCGTTCCTTTTTTTTTATTTTATGGTAAATTAACTTTTTTTTCCCTTTTGGTGCTGCAGTTCGCAGATGTTCGATTGGAAAAGTTGGGTTCTTGAAGTTTGTTTTTTGTTGCCTTTGTTCGCTGCTGTGGTTTGTTTTGTGAGCTGTGGGTTGTCGCTTTTCTGTTGAGTTGATTGAAAAAATCGACTTTTTTGCTGTTTGTTTTGAGAGAATTTATATGGATTTCTTTCTCTGATCGAAGTCGAAACGAAGTACCAAGATGAGCCTTTAAAGAATTTTTTGACTTATATTTTCCTATTTTAGAAAAATTCTAATTTTTTCGAGGGTGCTGTTAGTTTTTCGGGTCACTTTTGCTTGGATTTAGCAGTCTTTCTTTGCATTGTCTGTGTCCTGTAAAATTGAAGACTGTTATATTCGGACAAAAATTTATATTGTGAACACTTCATCATGAGCATAAGAATTTCTGGAAGTTACTATCTTGATTGTCTTGAAGCATCGAGCTTACGCTTTTTCTCATTCTAGTTTCAGATTAGGTGCCATTAAAACTTACCATAACCTACATTTGTTACTCAAACCATATGCACCTTAATTTGCAGCTCTTTGTTTCTATTTTCTTCTTTACATTTCCATATTTTCCTTCGGCAGGAGAATTAACGGAATCTTCGATTTAGCCCCGAAAAATTTCAAGTAAAAGATGGCTTATCAGCGAAGAGGCTCCGAGTCTCAGATTCGGAGGCCGCTTCTGCGGACTCAAACTGCGGGAAATTTAGGAGAGTCGATGATGGACAGTGAAGTTGTGCCGTCATCTCTGGTCGAGATTGCTCCGATCCTTCGTGTTGCCAACGAAGTGGAGCCCACTAATCCACGCGTGGCGTATCTTTGTAAGTTGTTAATTTTTTGTAACTTTATTTACTTAGATCTTCTCTCTTTTTTTTTTTTTTTTGTGGATTTGGCCCTCTATGTACTTACTATCTATGTCTATGATCTTTACGTTTATGCCATAAATGTTATCATGCATTGATGTTAAATGACCGCTTCATCAGACGCTTAGGGTGTGTTTGGTTTGTGGAAATTAGTAGGGAAAAGAAAATGAAATGGAAAAGGAAAACTAGTTTTTATGTTGGTTGATTGAAGAAATAGATAAGGAAAAGAAAGAAAATATAGCTTAAGTTTACACTTAAAACTAAAGAAAACTAATTTCTTCACCAAATGGTGAGGAACACGAAAGAAAAACTTATGAAAACCAATTTCTCTCCAATTTTCTTTTCCACATTAATTTCCTTAAACGAAACACAGCCTTAAGCTTGAAGGGAGTGTATCATATTTTAAATTTATATATTTTATTTGTAACACGTCCCCTTGCGTCTATGCTGATCTTTCTTATCTAGCTTTAGATGTTGATTTTTTTTTCTTAAACTGGTGGTCGTGAGGATTCGAACCCTTGACCTGTAAGCATGATGAGCTATGATCTTTTACCATGTTAAATGACCACTTCACCTAAAAGTTTAAGCTTGACTGTATCATTTATTTCCAACAACTGATGATATGAAATGCTTGTTATTAGGTTATGCTACTGTTTCTTATATTACTCAACTGAGTGGTAATTTTTGTTTTTTGTAATCAGGTCGTTTCTATGCTTTTGAGAAAGCTCATCGCCTGGATCCGACTTCTAGTGGACGTGGAGTTCGTCAATTCAAAACCGCCCTTCTTCAACGACTTGAACGAGTATGTTTCTCTTATGAATGGTCTTTAATGTATGTGATCATTACACTACTTTCTAGTTCGCTCCCGCTCTGCTGACAAATTAGGTTCTGACATCAGTTGTCACGTGGTAATAAGTCTGTTGTTCTTTTTTCATATGAAATCTCGGGAATATTATCACTTTTTATGGTGATTAATTTTGCGAATCAAGATTTTAGTCAGTTGAATATGTCCCCATATGATGAGAAACAGTCAGTTGTTATCTGAAACCATGAGACACCTCTTATACGAGAGACTGCAATAATTAATTGATAAGTGGAGTTGATTTACCAATAGATATAGATATATTTCTGTCTACCTTTTCCCTTGATAAACGGCGCTATGTGCCCATGTTTCCTGAAAATAATGAATATAGCTAAAAATAACATGTGCAAGGTCAATCTAACATTTTATCATCTTGAAGGAAAACGAGACAACATTATCAGCAAGAAAGGGAAGTGATGCGCGTGAGATGAAAAGTTTCTATCAGCTTTACTACAGGAAGTACATCGAGGCTTTGCAAAATGCTGCTGATAAAGCAGATCGGTATGTAACTGCGTTACATTTTCCCTTCTTTCGCTGATCCTATATTTTATTTCCTTTATGAATATTGAATTTATACTATTCTTACAGTGCTCGACTTACAAAAGCGTATCAAACAGCTGCTGTGCTCTTTGAGGTCTTAAGGGCTGTAAACCTTACAGAGTCTCTCGAAGTGGATGATGAGGTGACATATACGATTTTGTTAATATATATATATATATACGTGTGTGTGTGTGTGTGTGAAATTGGGTTGACCCTTTTTTTTACGAAGGGTAATAATAAACATACAAACTTTTTTTTTATGCACACTATGAAAAATTCATTTTTTTTCGTCTACGGTGTTGATCTCAAAACCTGGTTTATTTTCAATATTTATGATGATATATGCGCAATAGCTTATTGTTCATTGTCGAATGCAGATCTTGGAGAAGCATACGAAGGTTGCTGAGAAGACACAGATATACGTGCCTTATAACATACTTCCACTCGACCCAGAGAGTTCACATCAAGCAATCATGAGATACCCCGAGGTTTTCTTTGTCCATGCTTATGTTGTAGTAAAAGGATTTGTGTAGCCCTGAATTTTTCTTGTCATCGTCTCTAAATGTCTGTGTTTTCGAACAGATTCAAGCTTCGGTAGCTGCACTTCGCAACACTAGAGGCCTTCCATGGCCGAGGGGACACAAGAAGAAAGTGGACGAGGATATTTTGGATTGGCTTCAAGCAATGTTTGGTTTTCAGGTTTGGAATGTTTTTTTTCTTAATCGTAGTACTTAGTAATATTTGTTGGATGTGACACAAATTTCGTACTGTTTTTCGATTGGCTGCAGAAAGATAATGTGGCGAACCAGAGGGAGCACTTGATCTTATTGCTAGCTAACGTACACATCAGGCAACCGAAACCCGACCAGCAGCCTAAGGTCCCATTTTATAATTCTTTTTTCTTTTTCTTTTTTTTTTTTTCACGCGGAGAAAGAATCTTTAACGAGGCATCTTTGGGTGCTGGTTTTTTTTTTAGTTGGACGATCGGGCCCTTACAGAGGTCATGAAGAAGCTTTTTAAAAACTATAAAAAATGGTGCAAGTATTTGGATCGTAAGAGTAGCTTATGGTGAGGACAATATTGACCTTTTTTGTTTAACCAGTGTCTTTGTATCTCCAAAAGTTGTAGAAATAATTTCCAGGTGTCATCTTTTGATAGGTTGCCGACGATACAACAGGAGGTTCAACAACGAAAAATATTGTACATGGGCTTATATCTTTTAATCTGGGGCGAAGCTGCAAACTTGAGATTTTTGCCAGAATGCCTCTGCTATATATATCACCACGTACTGCAAATATAATTTATATCAGACAATATTTTTTAGTTACTATACGTAGTTTTTCGTCTTTATTTTTTTATTCTATTTTTTCTGACATGGGATCGTTTGTTTTCTTGAAAATTTAGATGGCATTTGAACTCTATGGCCTGCTTGCTGGTAGTGTTAGTCCCATGACTGGTGAGACCATTAAGCCCGCCTACGGTGGTGATGAAGAGGCTTACTTGAAGAAAGTAGTAACTCCTATTTATGACATAATAGCCAAGGTAATAAATATACCGTAGATTGAGAGTTGTTGACCCTAATATTGAAGATCTTTGTAACCGGGCACTATTCAATATGTGTAAATTGCCTTTGGATTTTGTTCCTAGGAAGCTAAGCGGAGCAAAATGGGGAGATCCAAGCATTCACAGTGGAGGAATTACGATGATCTCAACGAATACTTCTGGTGACATTTCGAGTTATTACTTGGATAAAAATCTTCGGTTGTTACTCATTTTGGTCATAATATTGCAGGTCGGTTGATTGTTTCAGACTGGGATGGCCGATGCGTGCTGATGCCGATTTCTTCTGCATACCCATTGAACGAATCCTTTCAGATAGAAACGCGGTAAAAATTGTTCTTTTTGTTATAAGATGTTCTTGGAAGTTCATCAACATTGTGTTTTTTCTTTTTCTTTTTTTTTTGCCTTATTTACCAGCAAAACATCATAATTGGTTCGACTATATAGTATAAATAGAGAGTCTTAGTCTTACTTCTGTGGATAAAATTCTTGGTTCTTTTTCTTTATGCGCGTTCTTTGTTTCCTTACAAAAAAAAAAAAGCAAACCATTTGATGAAATTTCTTGCAAATCCTAAATTCCTCTCGGTCAGGCTTAAATAAAATACAATAACATCATTTGAATCTCATGTGCCTTTTATTATAACTCCATAAGTCACGTCGATATTTTGTACAATATTTAGGATAATGAATCTTCCACGGGAGATCGATGGATGGGAAAGCTCAACTTTGTTGAAATACGTTCATATTGGCACATCTTTAGAAGCTTCGATAGAATGTGGAGCTTTTTCATACTGTGCCTACAGGTATTCCAAACATGACATTCATATATTCTTTCTAACCAAAATTTAAATTTCCTTGCAAACAACTAAAATTGTCCCTTGTGTCTCTCAATAAAACAGGCCATGATCATAATTTCTTGGAACGGATCCGGTAGCCTCGGTGAACTATTTCAGGGAGATACGTTCAAGAAGGTCCTAAGCGTTTTTATTACCGCGGCGATACTAAAACTCGCGCAAGGTAATTCATGTCGGAGTTATTCCTATGCTTAGACTCAAGCATTATTAACATTGAGTAGTGCCTCTACTTACAAAATAATGCAAATGTAACATATTATTGAATGGCCACTTCACCTAAAAGCCTAAGCTTGAAGGGAGTGATCATTTTTTTCAATTTATATGTTCTATTTCCAAGACGCCTCCTCATGTCTAGGCTGATTTATTTCTTATTTAACCTTAGACATGTAGTTTTCTTAAATGGGTGGTCGCGAGGATTCATACCCATGACCTCTTGAGCGTGAACTCTGATACCATACTGAATGACCACTTTACCTAAAAGCTTAAGCTTGAACGCAGTGCATCTTTATTTAAATTTATATTTTTTTTTTCCAATGCATATATAGGCATGCAACATTTTATTTAGTTTTTATTCCGATTCCTCATTTCACATTTCGAGATGTTTTTTTTTACGCAGCTGTCCTCGATATTGTGATGAGTTGGAAAGCGAGGATGAGTATGTCGCTTCACGTAAAACTAAGATACATACTAAAGGCGGTATCCGCCGCGGTGTGGGTTATCGTTTTCCCGGTTACGTATGCTTACAGCTGGAAAAATGCCCCGGGAATTGCGCAAACCATCAAGGGCTGGTTCGGGAACGGACAGGGTTCGCCTTCTTTGTTCATCATCGCGATTATGATCTACTTGTCACCGAACATGCTCTCCGCTGTGCTGTTCTTGTTTCCTTTTATAAGGAAGCGGCTCGAGAGATCGGATTACAGGGTCGTGAGGCTCATGATGTGGTGGTCTCAGGTAAGGAAAATTGCCGTTGGTGTGTTCCTGGCTTAATTATCTTTGTAGTCCTGTATATTTGTTGGAGTTGAATTTTAGGGACACCTTATTAAGGAGTGGCAATTTTAGGACGGTAAGTGACTGAGTTGGAGCAATTTGAGGACACTTAACTCTGGAAACCTAATTTCAGTCCGGAATTAACAAACGTAAGTCATGCATAAAAATTAAGTTTGGGGGAAATTCGACATTGTGGCGTTGGCTGATTTGGATCGAATTTTTCCCAATGTTGCGTAGGATTTGTCACATGCACCTCACGCGTGTTGATTTCGGACTGAAATTCGGTTTCCGGCGTTCATTGTTCTCAAATTGCTTCAATTCGTCTGAGATGCTGATTTGGACCGAATTTTCCCCAACACTACGTAGGATTTTCCCACAAATTAATAGTCATGTGTGGCTCAATGTCTTAATTCCGGACTGAAATTAGGTTTCCAGGGTGTATCCTTAAATTTGCTTCAATTTGGAAAACTTATAGTCCTAAAACTGTCATTCCTTAATTAAGTGTCCTTAAACTGCCACTCCCCCGAATAGACATGTCAAAAAAAAAAAAAATTAAGCCTACAAGATTTCCCACCGGTTCTCTTTCGAATATAGAGATCAACTGTGTGTGATTAGCTTCTAATTGGCCTTTTTTTTTTCTCACAGCCTCGGCTCTACGTTGGAAGAGGGATGCAAGAGAGCACGTTTTCTGTTTTCCAGTATGCATTTTTGTTTAATATTCGGTTGACTAAACTTGCTAGAAATAGCCACTTTACTGTGCTTGTAACCCCAATGGTTCCTTTTCTTCAGGTACACAATGTTTTGGGTACTGCTCTTAGCAGCAAAATTAGCATTTAGCTTCTATATAGAGGTAACTTGCCCATTCTATTTTTCTAATAATTTTGTTTTTGATCAACGTGGCAATTTTAAGCCATATTGGACTCCTTTGTGGTTTTAGATAAAGCCTCTTGTTAATCCGACCAAGGAAATCATGCGGGTCCATATAACAACATATAAATGGCACGAGTTTTTCCCGCAAGGTATGTATAATTTAATAATACGGCCCATTTGTTTGTTCCCATCAATTTGCCCCAACTATTCGAAGCGGATCAAATAATGCATTGATATTTTTTTTTACTTGTTTCAGCAAGGAAAAATATTGGAGTGGTGATTTCACTTTGGGCACCAATTATAATCGTACGTTTCATCTTTTCTTTCCAGTCGATCTTTACTAGTTTCTTCGTTCATTGTTCGGAATCTCATTATCAAAATGTTTCCAGGTTTATTTCATGGATACTCAGATTTGGTACGCCATTTTTTCCACAATATTCGGTGGTATATATGGAGCCTTTCGCCGTCTTGGGGAGGTTCGTTATGCTTATACGGTTGTTGATTCATAATATTTCTACTAACATATCAAGTAATTGTTATAGATATGTGAATGGGGTCCGGAAATATCCGTTTGTTATCACCGTGAAGAGACAATTTCCTTATTTTTTTCACTAAAGCTTGTTTCCATGAAGTTAAAGACCACTTCTTAATGGGCTTTGTCTTCAGATTCGAACTCTGGGAATGCTTAGGTCTCGATTTCAGTCGCTGCCCGGTGCTGTTAATGCCTGTTTGATTCCAGTAGAGAAAGATAAAAAACCTAAGGGACTTAAGGCAACCTTTTCCAGAAAATTTGCTGAGGTTAATTATTTATATATACACTCTTTTTTTTTTTTCTGTTATTACAACCATGTGGTATGAGTTTTATGTGAAATTCTCTAATTCACCTTTGTAGATTCAATCCAATAAAGAAAAAGAGGCAGCGAAATTCTCTCAGATGTGGAATAAAATAATTGAAAGTTTCAGAGAGGAAGATCTCATTAACAACAGGTTGTATAACACGTGTGTATTGAAAGAGAACATTTGATTTTAGTTTGTATAGCGCGTGTATAATTTGGAGTGATGGGATTTTTAACAGGGAAAAGAACCTATTGTTAGTGCCATATCGTGCTGATCGCGAACTTGATCTTATCCAATGGCCTCCTTTTCTTCTAGCTAGCAAGGTTTGGTGTCTAAAAAATCTCTCTCTCTCTCTCTCTCTCTATATATATATATATATATATATATCTATATATTGTGAACTATTTAGCAAACAATAATACATTTATGTTTCATATTTCAGCTTCCCATAGCTCTTGACATGGCAAAAGACAGCATTGGAAAAGACAGTGAACTGATGAAGCGAGTCAACGCTGACATTTACATGCAGAGCGCTATCCGCGAGTGCTACGCATCTTGTAAGAATATCATCAATTATTTGGTTCTTGGAGAGCGCGAGAAAATGTAAGTTCATGCAAAAAAAAAAAAGAAAAAAGTCAAATTCATGCTACATCATCAACCCATCAATTGTTCTTGATTTTTTTTTTTCGTGATTTACTAGCGTCATAAAAGAAATCTTCGCCAAAGTCGACGAGCACATAGAGGAGGGAAATCTCATAGAAGAGTTTAATTTGAATGCTCTGCCTAACCTCTACGAGCAATTTGTTCAGCTCATAAATTATTTGGTCAGAGTCCTTCGCGTTAGCAATTAATTATCAGGGCACATTTTTCGATTTATTTAACGAATCTTCATTTTTGTGCAGATTGAAAACAAAAAGGAGGACAAGGATCAAGTTGTTATCGTCTTGCTTAACATGCTTGAGATTGTAACTAGAGATATTATCGAAGACAGCGTTCCTAGGTATGCCATCGAGATCTTAGGCACCACGACAGTTGTATATTACAATTATATTAGAGCATCTCCAATGGGTAGTGTATTTTTCTGACTTTCAATCAAATGGAAATGCAATATTAAAGCTATTTTTGTGTTGTTGAATAGCGTTGCTCTATTTTTGGCGTAACACTATTCATCAACCTAATAGCGTTATGATTTTTATTTTTATTTTTCTTCTTAATTTTTAAACATTTTAAAGTGTAATTTGCCTTTATTAACACGTCAATTAAACCATTAGAGGATTTAATATATAAAATAAATAATTAGATTTTTTTTTCTAAAAAATATATAATAAATCTAGGCATGATTTAAATTTAAGTTATGTGGTTTTTTTATGTTTTAAATTAATTATAATAATAATAATGAGTAGGAATATGTATGAAATATATTTTTTTAGTGTAGAAAATTGAGTTCTAGGTTGGAGAAAAACTTAGTGTAGAAAATAGAGTTCCTGGGTTGAAGTAAAAACACTGTAACAACTGTATGTTTGTGTAAAATTGACTGTATTTTTCTGTGGTGGGTTGGAAATGGCCTTATTGGTGCTATTTTTTAATTCATTCTGGTTGAAAATCATCATATTTTCTATTTCTTCCTCAGTTTGCTAGATTCTAGCCATGGAGGGGCTTACGGTGTGAATCAGGGAATGACACCTCTTGACCAGCAGCATCACACCTTCAGGATGCTTCGTTTTCCGGTAACGGAGGAAACTGATGCGTGGAAAGAGAAGGTTAGTTCTATAAGTTTTTTAATTTTTCCTAAATTTTAGTCACACCATGTTTGATGTTAGAGAAATGACGAAGTAAAATTACTTTTATATGTAAGATCGGGCGTCTTCATCTTCTTCTTACCGAGAAAGAATCAGCTATGGACGTCCCCTCCAATTTAGTTGCGAGGAGACGTATTTCTTTTTTCTCAAATTCGCTCTTCATGGACATGCCCGAAGCTCCCAAAGTTCGCAATATGCTTTCCTTTTCGTAAGTTGATTAGTATCACAAATTATTATTTCGAAAGTTGATGATCTTATATCTATTTATTTTTTAAAATATCACGAACCATAATGCAGCACCTTAACCCCATACTATGACGAAGAGGTTCTCTTCTCCATTGATTCTCTGGAAAAGCCTAACGAAGACGGTGTTTCGATATTGTTTTACCTGCAGAAGATCTTCCCAGGTTTTGCTCTTTTCTTGTTTCTGTTATGCTTGATGACGGTTTCCGTGCAAAAAACACTTTGTTATTAAGGTTTCACTAATGTTATACTAACCAAGCAATTTTCAAAATTTTGCGTAGACGAGTGGGAAAATTTTCTGGAACGCGTTGATTGTCGAAGTGAAGATGATCTCAAGGGAAATGCAGAACTCGAAGAAGATTTACGTTTGTGGGCATCCTACAGAGGCCAAACATTGACCAAAACTGGTATTTAATATTTCTTACGTGCTCTTTATTTTGCTTGCATAATACAAACATATGATATCATTTACATACACATTTCATAAAACTAAAGTAAAAATAACCTCCTATGTTGCACAAGTGCGAGGAATGATGTATTATCGGCAAGCTTTGGAACTCCAAGCTTTTCTTGACATGGCGAACGATGATGGTTCGTGCGTATAATGCATTTTTATCGATTTCTCCTTTAAAATATGATGAAACTAAGCAGAAAGTGATGATTTTAAAAAAAAATTCTAGAATTAATGAAAGGCTACAAGGCTGCTGAGCAGAGTAATGAAGAGCTAGCAAAAGGCGAAAGCTCGCTGTTAACACAGTGCCACACAGTAGCGGACATGAAGTACACATACGTGGTTTCTTGCCAGCAATACGGGATTCAGAAAAGATCCCGTGATCCCCGTGCCACCGATATTTTAAGACTCATGACTAAGTATACTTCGATTATTTCTAAAGCTTCTCTTGCATTTGCTTTGTTGGCCATTGCTTCTCAATACGTGATGGTTTTTGTTCAATGACCACTTCACCTAAAAGCTTAAACTTGAAGGGAGTGTATCAATTTCTATATTTTGATATTTTAATTCCGGCACACTCCTTCACGTCTAGGCTGATTTCTTTCTTAGCTAGCATTTGACGTGTAATTTTCTTAAATGTGTGGACGTGATGATTGGTACCCATGACTGACCTCTTGGGCCTGAGCTCTGATACCATATTGAATGACCACTTCACCTAAACGCTTAAGCTTGAAGGGAGTGTAATTTTTTTAAAATTTATATATTTTAATACCCCACATTTAACATTTATTTCGCGTGCAGGTATCCGTCTCTTCGAGTGGCTTACGTTGACGAGGTCGAAGAAACCGGTGGAGATAAATCCGGTAGAATGGTGGAGAAGGTTTATTATTCGGCTCTCGTGAAAGCCGTGCCGAAATCTGTGGACACGTCTGATGCAGATCAGAAATTGGACCAGGTAAGAAGAGCAATTAATGTTCTCACGTGCATTGTGACACTGTAAAGAAGGAAACTGTAATATTAGTGTATTACCGTAAGTCATTTATTCTTTTATTGCAAGGTTATATATCGGATAAAGCTACCGGGGCCCGCCATTTTAGGCGAGGGAAAACCCGAGAATCAAAACCATGCAATAATCTTTACACGTGGAGAAGGCCTACAAACAATCGACATGAATCAGGTAACAGCTAATTAAAATTTAGCAAGGCCAACAAAAGTCATAAACTTGCTGCAATGAATTATATGGATTAAAATCGTTAATTTCCAGGACAATTATATGGAAGAAGCCTTCAAAGTCAGAAATTTGCTGCAAGAATTTCTCAAAACGCATGGCGGGAGTAAGCCGACCATTCTTGGCCTCAGAGAGCATATTTTTACAGGAAGGTACGAGTTTGAAGATATTGTTATTTGGGTCCCAAACGTTTACTCGTTGTTCGAATTTGGCCCCTCCTGTTAACCCGTGACTTTTATGTTTGTCTAGTGTTTCTTCGCTCGCGTGGTTCATGTCGAATCAGGAGAACAGTTTCGTCACGATTGGTCAAAGATTGCTGGCAAATCCACTGAAGTAAGTTCTTGTTGTTTGTTGGTGGTGCCTTTTCTCTTCAATTCTTACAATTCGGGATTGAGTCTATTGCATTGTTTTTTTTTTTTCTCTTGATAGTCAATTCTAGATTGAATTCTTACAAACGGTATGTGCTACTTTGAGATTTCAGGGTTCGTTTTCATTACGGGCATCCGGATATATTCGATCGATTATTTCACCTGACCATAGGCGGCGTAAGCAAAGCATCGAGAGTCATCAACTTAAGCGAAGACATATTTGCCGGTACCAATTCTTACTGACCACTTCTTCTAAAAGCTTAAGCTTGAACGATGTCAAAATTTATATATTTATTTTGAACACGCCCCTTATGTTTAGGGCTGATTCTTTCTTATCTAGCCTTAGACGTGGAATTTTTCTAAAATGGGTGGTGGTGAGGATTCACACCCGTGATTTCTAGGCCTGGGCTCTGATACCATGCTCAAAATTGCCACAATATTTTAATTTAAACTTATATATTTTATTTCCAATACTTGCCCATCTAAGAGCATTTTCCCATTAACACTCGATATTTTCTCGAAAGGTTTCAATTCCACACTCCGTGGAGGCAACGTGACTCATCACGAATACATACAAGTGGGCAAAGGGAGAGACGTGGGGCTCAACCAAATCTCCAACTTCGAGGCCAAGATCGCCTGTGGCAATGGAGAGCAGACGGTGAGCCGCGACATCTACAGGCTCGGGCACCGCTTCGACTTCTTCCGCATGCTCTCGTGCTACTTCACCACCATCGGTTTCTACTTCAGCACTCTGGTAATAAATCCTATAACCGTTACCTTATTCAATTGAGAGTAGAAACTCGATAGAATAATACTCGATTATTTAATAAACTCTCTGATTGAGCAGTCCCGATTCGGGGATGGGGCTTTGAATTAATATTTCGCGAAAATTATAAGATAATACATATTTGATAATTTCTATGGACCCCATATAAAATATAAATTAATAGTTCAGTACATACTACGTACTATCACATGAATGATATATAAAAGTTTCTTGAAAATGACTCAATTTTCTTTTTTTCTTTTTTCTTTTTAAAAATCAATTTCACCTTGAATACGTGTCTAATAAGATGGGAGATTGAATAACTATTTCAATTTGGGCCCTTCATTTCATACACGTACACGATACAATAATTAAGCGGGGGTCTGAAAGATATTCGTAAATTAGGCATTTCGTCACATTAATTTATATATTTCGTCCCATTAATTTATATATTAACTAACAACTCTTCTAATTAATAAATTTCTGGCGATACCACGTCTGTTAATTTATAGAGTTTCTACTGCACTGTCCCTACAAATCCACGTGCTAAAGAAAAAGAACTCCTTTTCCTTCCCTTGCAGCTCACGGTCCTCACGGTCTACGTGTTCCTCTACGGCCGGCTCTACCTCGTGCTCAGTGGGCTCGAGGAGGGGCTCAGCAGCCACCCGGCCATAAGGGACAACAAGCCCCTCCAAGTGGCTCTCGCGTCCCAATCCTTCGTGCAAATCGGGCTCCTCATGGCCCTCCCCATGATGATGGAGATCGGGCTCGAGCAAGGGTTCCGCAACGCCCTCATCGACTTTGTCATGATGCAGCTGCAGCTCGCGCCCGTCTTCTTCACCTTCTCCCTCGGGACCCGAACCCACTACTACGGCCGGACCCTCCTCCACGGCGGGGCCCGCTACAGGGGCACGGGCCGCGGGTTCGTGGTGTTCCACGCCAAGTTTGCTGACAACTACAGGCTCTACTGCAGGAGCCACTTCGTGAAGGGGATCGAGCTCATGATTCTCCTCCTCGTGTACCATATTTTCGGGCACGCTTATAAAGGGGTCGCCGCTTACGTCTTCATTACCGTGTCCATATGGTTCCTCGTGGTGACGTGGCTCTTCGCCCCCTTTTTGTTCAACCCTTCGGGATTCGAGTGGCAGAAGATTGTCGACGATTGGACCGATTGGAAGAAGTGGATGGATAATCGTGGGGGGATCGGCGTCGCCCCGGAGAAGAGCTGGGAATCTTGGTGGGAGCACGAGCAGGAGCATTTGACGTACTCGGGGGTTCGCGGGATTGCGGTGGAGATTTTGCTCTCCCTGAGGTTTTTTCTGTACCAGTACGGGTTGATTTATCACCTGAGCTTCACGAGGACGAATAAGACTATCTTGGTAAGTTTTATTTTTTTTATTATTTTTTTTGGCGGGATATTTTCTTCCGTGTTTTTTTGGACGTCGGGAGCTGATTTTTTCGTTCGTTCGTTTTGGCCTTGCAGTTTTATGGGCTCTCGTGGGTTGTGATATTCATGCTCTTGTTTATTATGAAGGTGAGGAATACTTGTGGGATTTTATTATTACAGCTACGGGCCGCCTATACGTTCGAAAATGATTTATTTTTTTTTTATTTATTTTTTTGCAGGTGATATCGGTCGGGAGAAAACGGCTCAGCGTCGATTTCCAGCTTTTGTTCCGGTTGATCGAAGCGGTTATATTCCTCTCGTTCGTCGCGATTTTGGTAACGCTAATCGCCGTCTCTAACATGACCTTCCGCGACGTTATAGTCTGCGTGCTCGCGTTCCTGCCAACCGGATGGGGACTACTTCTGGTAATAATAATATTAATAAAAAAAATGGCTTAATTATTTTTTTTTCGTGAGGGGGCGGCAATTTTAGGACACTCGACTTTGAAAATCAGTGTCCTAAAATTGCAACCCGTGAGTTGAACGTCATGTTATTAATTAATCCAAAATTGTCTCCAGTATTTACCATGTGGACCATTTAGTCCCCAATGCTGTCGATTTTGGACAAATTTGGCCTTTCCGTCACAATCAACGTCAATTGGTTCAAAACCGACAACATCAGGGACTAAATTTGTCCAGCGAAACATCAAGGGACTAAACTGGCCCACAATGTAAAAACATTGGGTACCATTTTGTGTTTTTCTCCAACAAAAAAAATATTTAAGCCTTTAAAAAAACTGAATCGTTTTATTTTGTGTCTTCATAGCAATACCCTCGTATTCACTTCATTATTTCTCCATTATTACAAAAAGACTGTTGATCACGCAGATCGCGCAAGCTCTGAGACCTTCGTTGGTTAGATTCGGTTTCTGGGGATCGATAAGAACGCTCGCGAGGGGCTACGAAATGATCATCGGGCTTTTGTTGTTCACTCCCGTGGCTTTCTTGGCCTGGTTCCCCTTCGTCTCGGAATTTCAGACGAGGATGTTGTTCAACCAAGCGTTTAGCAGAGGTTTGCAGATTTCTCGCATCCTCGGCGGTCCGAAGAAGGATCGATCGTCGAATAACAAAGAGTAGTTGTATTAGTGTAAGATTTGCTCTTCTTTTGGGAAATCCTTGGAGATATTTATACGTTGTAATGTTGTATAAATGTTTGTGTGTGTATATTAGATATGGGATGAGAAATTTTATCTTGTTGGGAATCGTTGCTGGAATTGGAATGTGCATATTTCCCCGCCGAGGTGGTGGTAAGGGTTATAATACTTGGCATATTTGAATTTAAATTTCTATTTATTAGACGATGGTGAATCTCAAATTTGAATCAAGTTCTCTTACTCTTCAAAAATATTGTGCAATATTTTCTTTAATATGTTTAAGCTTGAAGTTAATGTATTATAAACTAAACTTATCTTATACCGTATAGGCTGATTGAATTTTTATGCTGATTTTTCTTAAATAAGTAGTTGAGAGGATTCATGCTGATTTAATTCTTATTTAGGATTAGATGTGAATTTTTCTTATATCTAGATGGAATTTTTCCTAAATGGGTAATTTGTCAACATTAGCGATGGCCTTTTTTTTTCATGAGCTTCATATTTTATTAAATGATTTAATTTTATATATTAAATGTTCTAACAAAATTGAATTACAAAATGTTTGAATGAATCAAATATTCAAAAGGGTAAATTATAACATGCCTCATGTATTGAAATATATGTCACTACTTCATTCTTTTTTTTTATCGTACGAAACTTCCTGTTCAAACTTAGTACTTTATCATCGGTGTCGTCAAAAATCATCATCGTATCCCCATTCAGGGAGTTCAAATGGAAGAAGTACATTAATTAGACAAATCATGAAAATGTTTAACTATATTTACAAATTATATGGATTTTGGTGCTTAACTTTTAAACCACAATATATATATATATATATGTCATATGCAATTTAGGCGATTCAAAATGGTGAACGAAATCATATCCAAAATGATGAAAATCGATTCAAATTCTCAAAAGGATCTTTGCAAAAAACGTAGATACAATCTTATTTGCAGACAAGTGAATGACAACACAGAAAACAGAGAAACCACCGAAGAAATCTCTCACATCCTTATTACCTTATCCTATAAGTCCCAGAGCCGCTTGAGCCGCCTGCGTCTGCAGCAGCAGCTGAAGCATAGCGAACCTCAGCTCCGTCTCCGTCAGCAGCTCCTCCTGAGTTTGCCCGCCACCGCCGCCGGTAGCCCCCGAAACCCCGGTGGCAATACACTCCAAATGGGTCCCGAAATCGCACTCGCGGCACAGATACATCCAAGCCATCTCGTGCACGGGGTTCTTACACACCCCGCACACGAAAGCCGCCTCGCCGTGGCCGGCCGCCGCCTGCTGAGCCCCGGCAGAAGAATAATACAGCTTCATCGGGTGCTTGTGGTCGCTTCTTGTCACGGTCTCCGGCCACTGAACGCAGTCCACGTGCAGATCGTAGCCGCAGGGTGCGCAGGTGTAGGCGAAGGCCTTCCCGTCCTTGAGGCACGCGTTGCAGGTGAACCCCTCCTCGTACGGCGGCGACGTGACGAGCTTCAGCGGGTGCTGGAGGTGGGACCCGTGGTTGATCTCGAGGGGGGAGTCGAAGCACGACTCGTGGAGGCAGAACCTGCACTGGGACTCGGTGCAGAGGTACGAGGGGCCCTTGAGGTAGCACTCGCACCCCGAGCATATCTTCTCCTCCTTTCGGTCCACTTCCATGGGCTTTAGGGCGTGGTGCGGGTGGCTAAAGTGCTTTATTATTTTGGACGGGTTATGGGTCGGGTCCTGGTTCGTCTGGTTGGGTTGACCCGTTGTGTTCGTGGGCTGCGTCGGTGGAGCCGCCGTGTGAACCACCGTGCTGTCGGTGGGTGGAGTGGGCGTTGATGGGCTAGGGTTTGTTTGAGAAGTTGGGTAGCCCACGGGCGGCGGTGGAGGCTGAGGCTGAGGCTGAGGTGGATATACATTAGGATTGTTCTGGGTCGGGCTCGGGCCGGGCTGAGGTGGATATACATTAGGATTGTTCTGGGTCGGGCTCGGGCTGGGGCTGGGCTGAGGGGGATATACCAGCTGGGGACTGGTCTGGGCCGGGCCGGGCTGAGGAGGATAGACTTGAGGATTGTTGAGGGCCGTACCGGGCTGAGGGGGATAGATGTGAGGACTGTTCAGGACGGGGCCGGGCTGAGGGGGATATACCTGAACCTGAGGAGTGTTGAGGGCCGGGCCGGGCTGAGGGGGATAGGGCTGAGGAGCACCAGCAACGGGCTGAGGAGGAGGAGGAGGAGGAGGATATGAAGTATTATTAAGGGTGTTGTAAGCACAGTGGACGTGGATGTCGAATTCGCACTCGGAGCAAGAATAGGACATGCCGGTCCCACCGAGGTTGCAAGAATTGCATATGAAGGAACCCGAGGGGTAGGTGGGGTGAGGGACCAGGGTCAGGGGGTGGTTCGGGTGGGTGTGGTGGTTGAGGGACCGGGTGGCTCGATAGCACTGGTCGTGGAGGAAGAAATTGCACTGCCAACATGCGTAGGTGTTTCCCGAGCCGGGGTTCTTGCAGCCGGAGCATTGGACCTCATGGCTCGGGGGGACTTGGTGGAAGGCGAGGCTGTGGTGGTGCGTGAAGTGCTTCAAGTCCATGGAAGATAAAAAAGATTGATGCTTTGCTTTCTTTCTTTGGAATGAATTAGAGTGAGATAAATAGGCGTTGAGTTGTTAAATGTGTTGAATTAGGCAAGTTGTAGTAGTGTAAAAGAATTGAATAAGGTTTCATTACAGCTCATTGAAGTCATTGACTTGTTAGGGTTTACTTTGAGCTTGCTTTTTTAGTCTTCTTTTATTTATTTATTTATTTATTTTCTTTGATATATGGGGAATGCGTGTTTATTGGCAGAATATTTGCTCTCTCTGATTTAATTAATAGAAGACTTTGCAAATTAATCTCAAAGCAAGAATCAACTTTTATTAAGTATTAAACTAGGGTTGTAAGAAATTTGGGATTAATTGGGCAACGACGACTTATTCAAAATATGCCCACAAGTTCATTAACAAGAACGTGGATAGATGGACTTTATACAAAGTTGACTTTGCGAAGCTCATGTGCTACTTTGACCAAGAAATTTTGTATGGTTCTCAATTATTAAAAAACGTAGACATTAACTGTATTTTCCCAGGAGTTTTAATATACGTTTTTATATATTATTCCAATAATATTCATCATTGTTATTATTATCGTTACACAAAATGGTCGTACATATGTTTATCTATTAATTATGATCTATAACCACTTTTCATTATTCACGGGCAGAAACTTCTGGCCATCGCAGCAATCGACGACGACTCATTCATAACTCTTCACATATCGTCATTATTCTAAAAGATGAATAATATATAATTCAAGAAATATCAATTCGTTTTAATCGCTGAACTCAAAAAGTCAACTCCTCTCCGTGTGCTCTACCTTCTTAAAGCTTCTTCTTTCTCTCGCTGACACGAAACGAGCGGTGGATTTTCTTATTAATTACCACTGCAGAAAAGTGTCAGCGCAGGTAATGATGGTGACCACACGCCGCCACACACCTTCAGAAAGATGGTGGCCGGTGGTGGTTTCAGTGAGGGTGCAACAGAGACGTGATTAGTGGCCGGTGGTTGTGGATGATGAACGGCGGTGGCCTCGACGGCTTGGTGGGGGTTTTTTGGAAATACGTACTATCTATTTTTTTTATTATTGATTACTTTTTTATTTACAATATTAGAAGTGTGACTTTGCTAAGGTCTGCAAATCCAATGATCATGAATGTTTGTTAGATTTCACGTTCCTTCAACGCGTTGTAATCTCATGAAAAGAAAAGCATGAGCTTATAAACAATGGACTTATTTTTTTCTTTAATCTAATAATTTGATGATCATATAAACTTATATAGTCGGATCGGACAACACTATCTACACACCATTTATTTTAACTTGTTTTATTTGTGGAATTTTCCATAAGCACGATTTAGAAATATACTCGTACATATAACGTGGTTGGAAAGTATTGGTTTTCACATGCAAAGCCAACATATAACTCCAAGTGATGTTAACATTCTAAAATATATTGGTTTTAGAATGGAACCTCTTACGGGCGAAAGTGATTTTATTTTTCAACAATTGGTATCAGAGCGAGTTTTATACCAAATACGATGTGAATGATGTCTCCCCGACTTTTGTGATGATGATTCTGGCTCGATAGAGATTGCAAATTGTGTTGATTTGTCCGGTCGATTTGGTTTTGTATTTTGAGTCAGAAGTCTTCATTGTTGTCACAAGGCGGGTCCCGTTCACCAAAACTTGGCGATAGAATATGATTTTCGTTGAATGGGCCAATTTGATGGTCTTGTGTTTGAAAGAATATCTATCAAAGTATCAAACTCAATCACACGTCGAATTTATAAAAAAAAATTATTTGGAAAGGAAACCATGTTTTCATTCACCATAGCTGTTTTGCTTTACACTCGCTCACAACTCATAACGCAAGAGCACATAGCTTTAACTATGATGATAAAAAAGTTATGACATACATAAAAGCATAGTTGGTTACTCTGTCTATTACCAATTGATTTTACAATGAAACCTAATATCGCTTCTGCATATGAACGGAAGGCGATATTAAATATTATTTAGTAAATATATACTTCGACCAAAAACATTCTATCCTTGCCCATGAAAAATACATGTAACAAATATGCATGCAATATCTATTAGAATATCATGTGTGCGAATGCGTGTGGGTGGAAGTTTTTACTAGTACGATGTTACGTGTAACGGCAAATTCGACATTTTATTTTATATATGATATAGATAGAGAAATTATTAGGAAAAAAAAAAAGAAAAAAGATTCTTCCACAAATGCAAACGACGTCGCGTTATATATTAACGTGAAAATTATTACACGCATTAGCCTCCTCTCTCACCGACTACAAGTTTGCGCCAAGCGCTTATTTTTAGTCCCTTTCTGAGTCCCTCTACAGAATTAAACAGTCTAGAAATTCTCTTCAATCCCTACTTCTGCACCTCAAATTTCTAGCATCAAATAAAATCGGAAATGGGGATGTCGATCGATCGCCGGCAACACCCGCAAAATAGACTTCGTCTGCGTTGAAGGTTCCCGAAATCGAGTATCCTTTGAGTGTATAAAGCCGTATGGGAGCTAGCAGGTAATGAATGATTTTCATTTCTTTGAGTCGATTAAGATCCCCGAGTCGCTGCATGCTTAAAATTAGACCAAATCGTTCGTGAATTCGGTGTTTGTGGAGTCCTAATTGTGCTTTCTATGATTGGGTCCCCAAAGCCAGATCGAAAAAAATTCAGTTCTGAAATCGATTCTTCCATCCAATTTTGGGCGTTTTCGCAGCCATCTGTGAGGTCCTCTGATATGGGTTCTACGACTTTCGTGGGTTAGTGGGTTTGCAAGTGATGGACGGCGTTAACTCTTCAGTTATGGTGTTGGGTCTCGATTTGAACGAAAACCCGATGATCCCACCTCCAAATTCCAGCTCAGATTCTCTCGAAAGGGCTCATCATCACTCCCCCAGCGATTCGCAGTGGGAAAACAATATGCCAATAGAACAGAGGATTCGATTCATTCAGCACCTCAGCACCCACACGGGCAGCAGCTGTCCGAGGTGGGCCCACGGAGGCCCGAGTGGCACATCGGGCACAAACTACGTAAACATCTACGAGAACGGTAAGTCCTACAACAACAACGGTGCTGATTTAGTAGCACAAGCATTGGAGAAAGAAATGTTGGACCTCAAAAAGGAAGTGAAAAAGATGGAAAAGAAAGCTGGGAGCTACTACGATTGCAACGTATGCTTCGAACTTGCAAAAGAACCCGTCTTAACGTGCTGTGGCCACTTGTTCTGCTGGAACTGTTTCTACAACATTCCTTACATTGATTCTTGCACTAAAGAATGCCCCGCGTGCGACGGAGAGGTCTCGGATTCGACCGTGATCCCCATCTATGGTGAAGGGAAAACTGACCCCAACGAGGACCGGGCTTCGAAAATGATGCCTCCGAGGCCCAAAGCCCGCCGGGTCGAGAGCGTTCGCCCGTTGATGCCCGTTTACTTGTCTCACGTGCCCGTCGTGGACGCCTTGAGGAGGATAAGGATTAGTTTCGGCAACGGGCCCGACCCGTCTCATCAGAGCACCACCGTCCAGAGAGGTGCCCTTGTTGCTGACGTGGAGGCCCGTTCTCACCGAGGTGCGAATAGGGTGAGGACGAGGAGGAGAATGGTGAGGCCACGTCAGGTTATTACAAGGGCTTCGTCCACTTCCAATGCAGATGCAAATGGTTTATCTTTGGAAAACGTGTTGGAATCCAACAATGTTGTTAGAGATTCGGCTGATGGTGTCGGTGTCATTGCTTTGCCTGTTACTACATCTTCTTCGCATGCTTCTGATGTTTCTGGAAATGTCCCCAATGGGACAAGTTCGAGCTCGGTCCCTTCTTACCCGTATAATCTCAGGAGCAGAAGTAGAAGCACAAATGGAGCATCAACTTCTGATGCGGGTACTCGGGATTCGAATGCATGGAGGAGGAGGAGATTGAATTAATTGATCTCAGAAAGAAATCGGTGCGTGTGTATGAATTCTTCTTGGCTTAAATACTTTTTTTGGTCCCGTAATATAGGGGGAGTGGCATTATAGGGACAATCTAACTCAGAGATGGCCACATTTGCTTTTTTAATTACGTTGGCCAACAGGTCGGGCTAAAATACAGGGTCGGGACGTATAATGTCCTAAAATTGCTTAAATTTTGAAGTTAGTGTCCCTATAATGCCACCCTTTTTAGTTAGATGTCCCTATAATGTCACTCCCCCTAAATTACGGGACCAGGAAAATATTTAAGCCATTCTTCTTTTGTGATTTTAATTTTTGGATTCTTGTGTATGTTGCATTGCCTAATTTTGTCTCCCTTTCACGCTGCTTTATCAGATTATTTGCAGTAATTCGGGTTCTTTTTTCTGAAGAAAGTTATGTAGACGGATATGCAACTTTTTGAAATAACTCCCATCGGAGCAGCGGATGCTACCGAGGTGGCAACTCTAGCACATTGTAAATATTTTCCTTTTTTTCTTTGATCCGATAAATTACTTATATAGTGTATTTGTGACATCCTTCGACGGTGTATTGTGTGTGTTTTTTTTTTGGCTGAATATGTATGTTATGTAATTCGATGACGTACGATGCATACTTGACCGTCGATATTGAGCTTTTTCGTTACAATTACTTATTTCTGGTCTGAATGTTCCTTGTCATTGGCTTTAAGGCTGTGTTTGGCTCCTGTGTTCTAACAGATTGTGTCTAGTGGTCGAAGCTTGTTAGAAGAAATAGTACATTGAAAATATGATCAAAGATTTCTGTGTCGTAAACCCAGGCTTCTTACAACTCTTTCATCAATGTCTGCTACGTCATTTTCAGCTACTTTTCCCAACCAACAAAGCTCGAGCATTATGAACAAAATCTTAATAATGCCCAAGCATTGGATTAATTACATGTAGAAAATTATAAAATATTTACAGATCATTAATCTGCAATCTGCTGCACGAGGGGCGGGCTAGTACTAGAGGAGGAGAAAGGGAAGTTAAATCTTGGCATAGGCATATTATTCACTGCAGGGATGTTATAAGATATTGATTCAAACTACATGGTAATATTTTTTAGTGTGATTCAAACTCACGGGATTGAGGAGGCTGTTGTGTAATTTGTAGTGTGATTTCATCCTAAAATTAATAAGTGACAAAAAAAAGTGCTCGTTGTTTAAACATGCTATCAGAGCCCACAATTGGTCACTGATACAAATCCTCAAGACGCATATTTGCCAAAGGAAGTTGCACGTTCCAAACTTGAATTGGAGATATAATAGCGGGGTAGGTATTTGTTTACGTATATCTATCTAGTGGGATTCCCACTTCCCAGTCTTCCTAAATTAATAAATAATCATCAAATTTCTAGGCGTGTTTACTATGGACTGGGCCGAACAACAAGCCCAGACTAATAGTACACGATTTAGGCCTGATTAAATTCATCGACTCTTCGCCCCCAAAATCCTAGGGTTTTTTTTTCATACAGAGAGAGGGCGATGGCTGAAACGCAGGTTGAGATCGATTTGGGGAATCTATTTGCCTTTAATCCCCACCATCAGTTCGTAAATCCCCTTGCTTCCAGGTACTTTTTTTTCGTCATTTCTTTGTTCTGTTTAATTTCTCGACTCCTATTGCTGAAGATAAAAAAAAAAATCTCTGTGATTGGGTTTTGCTTCTAATAATCCGCGAATATCATACGTTTGACATCTAAGATCCGAGGTTTTGTATGCGCGTCTTGATTTTCCATATCATAACGATGAATTGTAGATTGCGTAGAAATAATCCGTGCAGTAGTTGGGAGTAGCTGATGCTAAACGCATCTGTGTTCTTGCTGTTGCCTGATATCAGGGAGGATAGTAAAAGAACCCTAGAAGAAGCTGCAAAACTAGTTCAATCCGTTGCAGATTCCCTCTTCAATCTACCGCGTCCACCGAAAGCCCCGAAGGCCCAGTCATAAAACTCCCCGAAACCACAACAAAATTGCCCAGAGAAGCCACTTCCGAAGCCCAAGCCCCCCACAAAATGGGAAATATTCGCCCAGAAGAAAGGAATCAAGAAACGAAACAAAGAAAAGCTCGTCTTCGACGAGCAAACCCGTTCGTGGAAACGCAGGCACGGATACGACCGCGTGAACGACGAAATCAACACCCCTCTCATCGAGGCTAAGGACACCAACAAACCCGGGACCGACCCCTTTGCAGAGAAACGTAGGGAGAAGAAAGCCAAAGTTGAGAAGCAAGAGAGGAATCGGTTGAAGAACTTGAAAGAAGCTGCCAAAGCCGGTGCCTTGCCTAGCCACATTCACCTTGCTGCCACTGCATTGCCCATAACTGGTAGTAAGCAAGCAAACCCTAAGAAGATTGGCAGAGATGAGCTGCAAAACGTGGCAGGTGTTGCTGCAGCTTCGACGGCGAGCGTGGGGAAATTCGACAAGAAGCTCCCGGGGGAGAAGCCTATTAAGCACGAGAAGAAGTCAAGGAAGTTTTTACCGGCCATGGAAGGCTCCGGGATTGGTTCGGTGGAGAGGCAGCAGACGGAGAAGATTCTGAATAAGCTGTGAACATGGAGAAGGGGAGATTGTCGGATTCGGGTAAGTTAAAGGCGAATAGGAAATCTTTCAAGAAGGGATCTTCGAGCAAAGGGAGATCGAAATGAAAATGATGATGAACTTGGCATCAAAGAGAGGAATTTGCTGCTGGTTCTTAAATTTTGTCTGTATTCTTTGTTTTCGAATACTTTGGCCTTGCAATATGGAGTCAATGAGTCATAGTAATCTATGGTGATGCTAATGATTAGTCTTCCATCAGCAGTTCTCGTGCTATGTGTACGAGGGCGTATACTTACTGGGCCAAACTATAAAGTTATTGGGCCTACACATCTAGGTTAATGCTGCTTGGGCCTCCGAACTCAACCCAAGCATCTTAATTTTGAAGAAAAAAAAATTGATTTTCTATTACTGAAAAAAAATAAAAATCTCTTATCGATGTATCAAGTGATTGGGCATATGATATTTGCATATCGATTTCAATTGGACTTGACAATATGGACATGAGTTGATACACACATGTTAGAAGGATCCAGTTGGAAGTCAATGTCGCCTCATAGCCAACATTGGAATTTCGAATTGCTTTAGGCTGAGTTTACTCAGAGAATGGAGACCAGTGGCAGACCTACACTAGGACTTGGAGACTCCATTGATCCTCCCGTCGATCGGATTACCCCTTAGAGGTATACCGACAGTAACTCGGAGCAGAGGCCAGGGTTGATTTGGGGTTATGCAGAGCCTCCCCACGTCTTGGGTCCTCGCCTGGTGGAGACTACACTAACGGAAGATTGTGGTGTCGTTGTGTGCGAGATACCTCGTGGCAGACCGGAAAAGAAAAATCACACACCACCATCTTCATCTCATCGTTGGCAAGAACAAAAATACCCACAAGTGTTGCTTTTTTCTTAGGGTGTGTTTGGTTTAAGGATTTCCATGCGGAAAAGAAAAGGAAAAGTGTAATGGTACAACACTCAAAGCGTAATGTACCATTCTTTGATGCACTAACTTAGTTTTTCCTTCGTTTTTTCCACGCATGAATTCTGCATACCAAATGCACCCTTAATAAAAAAAATTAAAGAAAAGAAAGGCATAACGGAGAAAACAATAGCTAATAGTCATAAAAAGTGAGATCGTCTTGTAATTGCATACTACCCCACGTATGAGTTGCTTGTAAACATATATAAGAACCAAAAGACACATCTTTTCACACATGAAAATTAGAGAAAAAAATTATAGAAAAATGTTCCTGAAAAGTATCAAAATGGGGGGTCCAACGTACAATAAGAAGTCCTTGGACTTAAATTCAAATTGAATTTAGGGTTTTTAAATGCACATGGGAAGGAGACAGTTCTCACATGGAAAATAACGTGGCTTTTCTTTGGCTTGTTTCCTAAATTCATAACAATTCTTGTTTTGGTTCCTCATAATATGCTCATCCCATCCTTTAAAGTGTATAACATTTCTATGATACATATGGTGTGTGAACTATTCCTTAGTCTTGTCAGTCCTTGTAATGAAATGACATCAAAAGCTCGTGGCCACAAAAACAAGAAAATGCCCATGAAAATTTATTTATGGGTTCTTGCATTTTTCTCAATAATTGGATCATTTCCACGACAATTTACACCACCTACTTATATTAATCTAGATTAAATGTATGTTTTTGTAGATATGGTGGTTCAACTCCTAATCATTTTGATTTTAACTATTCAACTGCTTCCTTTAACAAACCAATTATATCGCAAATAGGGCACGGCATAATTAAGAATTAGATGGAGCACCAAAGTTGAATAAACAATGGAGTCATATAAGTAAGTGAAGTGCGGTCACTAATATTTCTTATTTCCACTACCAAATTCACTGAATATTTAAAATTAGTATTATTTTTAATTATTATTATTATTAATAATAACAAAACTAAAGTGATACATTAAGCAATTTCCTTGTACATAAATATGTATGCGCGCCTGCATATAGTTCTAACTACTATTATGAGTCTTGAGACTTTGTGGTGTTAGGGGAATCTCACTTGTATTATTAACATATATATTTTACGTGTGGCGGATACAAAATATTTTGTTTTGCATGGCTGGCATTCTAATAGGTACATGTGAATAAATACTGAGTCGAATATGAATATTATTGTCGGCTATGATAGGATCTCAGCGGAATAATCTTGATGGTCTGTTTGTACCGTCTCAAGTCCACACACATATTAGTGTTGGTATGTTTGTAGTTTTTTAAATCCACACAGACTACAATAGTTAAAAAGTGCAAATGAAACCAACTTATGTGAAATTATCAAAAGACTCGACCACTTAACATATCCATTCGGGAAACTTATAAATTACTAATTACTTGCTTATTGATGTTTTTAAAAGCTTCGCGTATAAGCTGAAAATTAAAGCTTCACAAATCTTTTTTTTTTTCTTCTTACTCGATATTTCTCAGTGAGTTCAATGCTTGCTATTATTGTTTGTAGTCAAATCTTTTAAAAATAATTATTATTACTTGAAATGCAATGAACTATAGCAGTTACTCTCAAACTCCAGAGCATTATTTCAAACTCATTATTATTGTGGATAATTATTATTGCTTTTAGAAGTGTACTACTCCAGGGTTTCTTAAGCTGATTGCTGTAATTATTATAAGATCATCACTTCCACGATATTCGAAAGAGAAAACATATATTTGTCGTTTTATTTTTAAGCTCTGCAATTATATTGTTTCTTCTACAAGCTCTCAACCACCTCAATAATGTTACCTCCAATAGCAAGCAAAGTAGATAGATGATGATGCATTTTGAATATAAAGATATAGTCGTCCCATTGACAAATAACATAGTCTTTTTTAAAATAAATCATGAAATATTCATTAAATAAAAAACGAATATAATAGTCCTTTGTAACTCTTGTTTTTTTTTTTTTTTAAATTTCGTTTTCTTTTTGGAAACTAGTAGTAAAAATATAAAGAATAAAAAACATGGAAAATGTTATTAAGAAATAGATAAAAATTAAAAATATCTATGTTAAATACAAACGGTGAAGTGTGTACATCAACTGCCTGAAATTAATTTGATACGCCATGCATAATTATATTAACACAAATAAATGATTTCTTTTTACATACTTAAAAATTAGTGGACAACTAAAACTAAAATTATAGTATCGTTGTCAGGTGGAATTGAGACGTATTCATCTGGCCCCGGAAATTAGTCCAACCGCTGGGGCTGTGGCGCTATTAAGCCTCCGTTAGGAGATAGCCTATAGCCAGATCGAGTAAGGATAACTAAAACTAAAATCATATCTCATTTTATATATAAATTACTATTTATAAAATATAAAAGACTTAAAATATACGAGTAAAAACGTAAAAAGAGAGGGGGGTGAGCCCACTTGACTTTGGCGTTCGTGAATGTCGAGGTGGAACTAAAGATCACCATCCGCCAAGTCGGAAAGCTGCCAGCGTGTTCTTTGGTGTTTCCAGCTGGAATATTCACTGCTTTTTTCTTATTTATGTTGCTAACTAATACATTAATTTCTCAAGCTTTTTTTTTCTTTTTCGGAAAAATTACTAAAACAAAAATAATGTTTCAAGACGAAACACAATAAATACCAAAACTACGTTTCCCCATTTATCTTTTTTCTTCCCGCCGTCTTCATCAATCTTCTCTCTCTTAATTGAGCTTTAAAACCTTCCAAAGGAAGCTCAAAAACCACACACAACTGTGCGTGAAAATGGCGGTTTCAAAGAACGTTAACCACAAGAAGAAGCACAGCTACGACCGCCACAGTCAACAGAGCTACATCTCAGTCCCCTCTGAGATCATCTCCTCAATCTCACAATCATCTCTCGAATCCCTTCTACACTCACCGCCCAAGAAGAAAAAACAGAGCCCTTCAAAGCTCGGAGGAACCCTCTTAAAGAACATAAAGCTCCTCCTCCTCTTCATATTCGCGTTCGCCTTTGTGTGCACGTTAAAAATCTTGCCTTTCTCACAAAACCCATGCTCCATTTCCCAAAAGAACCCATTTTTCCCAACTGGGTCGCCGGGTTCTTCCCGGCTGACCACCGCCGGCGGCGAGGAGAGCCGGTTCTGGAAGCAGCCCGGCGAAATGAACTACCGGCCCTGCTTGGATTTCAGCGAGAGGTACCGAAACGAGAGCGGCTTAATCGCCAGAGACAAGACAAAGTACTTGCTGGTGGTCGTCTCCGGCGGACTGAATCAGCAGAGGAACCAAATCGTCGACGCCGTCGTGATCGCGAGGATCCTCGGCGCGGCTCTGGTGGTGCCCATCTTGCAAGTGAACGTTATCTGGAGCGACGAAAGGTTTGATTTTTTGATTGGTTATCATTTGCTCAAGAATTTCGATCGTTTTTTTTTTTCGAAATTATAACTCTGGAAATTTAATGGATGCAGCGAGTTTTCTGATATATTTGACATGGAGCATTTCAAGAATGTTTTGGCGGAGGATGTGAGCGTAGTTTCGTCTCTTCCTTCGACGCATTTGATGACTCGGCCGGTGGAGGTGAAGAATCCGCCGCTCAACGTGGGGCCGGAGTGGATTAGGTCGAATTACCTCAAAAGGGTAAGTGACTGTCATTCTTGTACTAAAATTGGAAATAAGGCGATTTACTACTTTTTTTCTTCCCTTTGCAACTTAAAGGACGTTTAACTCTCAAAATTGAAGTAATTTGAAGGACACTATACGTGCAAAATCTAATTTTGTCCTTGAATTGCAATCCCGTAAATTAGATGTCCCGAAATTGCCACGTAGGATTTATCTGAAAATAACCAACTCCGACGCCACTTGGAATTATCCCAAATATTTATCATGCGCGTATCACGTCCTAAAAATCAGGTTTCCGACGATAGATGCCCGTAAATTGCTTCATATTTTAAAGTTAGTCTCCTCATATTGCGATCCCACGAATTAGATGTCCTGAAACTGCCACATTGATTTATCGACAAATAAACCAACTCCAACGCCGCGTAGGATTTATCTCTAAATTATTTGGCTTACACAGACCACGTGCAATAAATTACGTATCCGACACTTGATGTCCTTAAATTGCTTCAATTGGAAATTGCAACCGCGTAAATTGGGTACCTGAAAGTGCCACTTTACGGGACGAAAAAAAGTAGTTAACCCTGATTGACGATACAAAACATCTTATTCCCGAGATGCACTGCAGATTAGGCGAGACGGAATATTACTACTACGCGGCTTAGACTCGAGACTCTCCAAGGATCTTCAACCTGACCTTCAAAAGCTTCGTTGCAAGGTAAAAATTCCATCGCCTCATTACCGACGATCCAAAACGTCTCGATGCTTGTTCGTTAGCTTGTCCGATTTCTTTACAGGTGGCTTTCCACGCTTTGAGATTCGCTCCCCGCGTGGCGGAGCTCGGGAACAAGCTGTTGCGGAGGATGAGAAGCAAAGGGCCTTACGTGGCTCTTCACCTCCGTATGGAAAAGGACGTGTGGGTTCGAACGGGTTGCCTCCCCGGGCTAACTCCACACTACGACTGGATAGTGAACGACGAGCGCCGGAGGCGCCCCAAGCTCCTTACGTCACGGTCGAACATGACGCACCGCGAGAGGAAACTCGCGGGCATGTGCCCCTTAAACGCTCTAGAAGTCGCGAGGTAAGCTAAACACGGGTTGAAAGAAATCTTACAAACATGCTTGATTGTTTTTTTAGGGATAAAATCCATTTTGGTCCCCAATATTTGACTGATGGACCAATTTAGTCCCACATGTTTCGGAAATGAACCAATTTGGTCCCAACTTGACGGAAACCGTCAGAAAATCGACATGTGGCATCATTAGAGCATGCCACGTGTCTCAGTTAATGATTTTCTGTATAAATTGACGGTTTCTGCCAAGTTGAGACCAAATTGGTTCATTTCCGAAATATGAGGGGCTAAATTGGTCCAATTAAATTGTTTCATCAGTCAAACATTGGGGGACCAAAATGAGTCGTTTTTTTATATGGTATCTAAATTGAATGGAAAATTTTAGGGAAATAAGAACTTAATTTCAGCTTGAAATTAACACAATTGAGCAAACATGACAGTTGATTTAGGGAAAATCCTACGTGACATTTGAAAAATTTTGGGCCAAATCAGCATCTCCGACGAATTAAAATAATTTGAGGACGATTAACGTCAGAAACATAATTTCATCCTGAAATTAAGACACAGTGAAGTGCACGTGACATTTAATTTCATCATCATTTGTTGCCGGCATCAGGAAAGAGTTCAGTCCAAATCAGCATGTGTCCAACACCGCAGAAGATTTCTCAAAATTTAATTGTAAAATGAACCTCACATGTTAATTCGGGACGAAAATTAAGTTTTCATTTGTACCCAAATTGCTCCAATTTCGACATATATTATCCTAAAAGTTGTCATTTGTCACCTTAATTCATCAACCCCCTTGAAATGCAAATCACCCAAATACATAAGACTAAAATTAAGCCTTACAAACACGACTTTCTCTCTTGTCTACAGGCTGCTTAAAGCGCTCGGGGCAACTCGAGATGTCCGAATATACTGGGCCGGCGGCACCCCGTTGGGCGGCGGAGACGCCTTACGCCCACTAACGAAAGAATTCCCGCATTTTTACAACAAGGAAGACCTCGCGTTGCCCGGAGAGCTCGCCCTGTTCGCAAAGAAGGCGTCCTTGTTGGCCGCCGTCGACTACACCGTCTGCGAACAGAGCGACGTGTTCATGGCTTCTCATGGCGGAAACATGGGCCATGCCATTCAGGTAATTTAATTAGTGATCTTTTACGTTCAGCGAACGTTGAATGATCACTTCATCTAAAAACTGAACCTCGAAATGGAGTTCATCATATTTTAATTTTATATACTTTATTTTCTTTCTTATATAATTTTAATGCGTGTTCGTGATGATTCATACCCATGACATCTATGTCTGACTCTGACACAGTGTTGATCGATCACTTTATCTAAAAGAATAAGCTTCAATGAAGCGTATCATGTTTTACGTTTATATATTTTATTCCCGACGGTAAAAGTAGAAGCTGAAATCTCTTACGTGCTGCGGAAACAGGGGCATAGGGCGTACGCGGGGCACAGGAAGACGATAATCCCGAACAAGAGGCAGATGCTGAGGTACTTCATGGACGGGTCGATATCCGAACCCGAGTTCGATCGGGTCGTCGCGGATCTGCACTCGGATTCTTTGGGTCGACCCGAGGCTCGAAAACCGGGAAGGGACGTCACCAAGTATCCCGTACCCGAATGCATGTGCAATAGCACTGTTACATATTCTTCTTCTTCGTCGTCTTCTTACATGTAATGGAGGAAATGCTTATATTATATGTATGTACGTGTATATATATACATATATATATATATAGATAGATTAGTATAATAAGTTATTCTTTTACACTTGTTTCATTCTTTAAGCAGAGGAGGTCTGATGTATATAGATAGGATTAGTGATATGGTATTATATACTATATATATGTACGGACATCAATACCTTACCAAATTTTTATTACATTTTTTTTTAACGGAATACCAACTTTTTATTACATAAAATCCGATAAAATACGAATTTATTTCAACTACATCCCAATCAAACAGAGTAAGAATGACAGAAACCTTATTTATTACATCAGACCAGCACAGCTTACGTAATATCTACATTGTGAAACAAATACGAACAAACAGAAAAAAAAATGCAATCTTTGACATGAAAGAAGCTCAAAAAAGCTAGAGTTAATCTCGTCCGTCGATAAAGATTGAATCTTTATCATTCATGATATGTATTTATAGTAGCGAGATTCGCGAATTTACTGGGAAATAAGAAACGGGGATCGGTGGACGGGATTTTTCTGCATTCTTCTTCTTCTTCTTATCAGAATTTAATGAATCGGACACGTTGGCTCTCGTAGTATCAGAGACCCGCGAAGAAGAAGAAGGAGAAGGAAGAAAGCAGCTCAACAAGCTAAGCAAAGCCATTAATAATATTTCTTTATTTCTTGTGTTTCTGAGATATAATGTATGTGTTATACGTTGATGATATGTTAAATATTCTAACGTGTGTATTTATAGCAGTTGAAGTGCTGTCTTCTTGTTCTTGGCCTGCAAGGAAAATAGGGGTTTTAGGGACATTTGCCGTAAAGTTTCCTCTTTCACTATCAGTTGTTGCCTTATTCAACTTTTGGTGCTTTGAGTTTGACCGTAAGAAATAACTAAATAGAATTTGTTGCCTTGTTCCACCTGTTTTCTTATTTACTTTTTGATCCCTACCACTTATTCAGTTTTCATCCATCGTACTTTGCTTTTAAGACAAAATGTTTGGTAAAAAAGTGATTCGAATTTTTAATCTATTTACAGAATTCCTAATCAACTTCACGGAATTATGAAACATTCATGATAAAATATACATTATATTCTACGGAAATCGCAATATCCAATTTTTTCCACATAGTTTGATTCGGATCATACAGAAAAAAAAAACAATAATTGAGGGCTGGGAGATTGATTTACTAAACCAAAGATGTAAATTTATAATTTTAACTACTTAAAAGGACTATAAAATAAAAATAAAACAATATGGGAAGGTCCCGTGTGTCGCACGCATGAAGGGTCAAACTTACGTTGTCACGTTTTTTCTTTATTATATTCGACGTCAATAGTGCACTCATAAGAAACTTCACTTAATACGTGTTTGTTTTTAAAATTTTCATGTTTGTTTATTTTACAATTGAAAACAATGAGGAAGATTTACTAATAAAATATGCATGCAACATATAACTTTCGTCGAGTTATTGATTAATATCATAACTTCAGAAATTTACTTTATAATCAATAAAAATAAAAGAATTTTTTTCCTATTTATTTCGATACGTAGTGCAGTGCATATTACGTTGAAAGGCGTTTTTTAGGGGCCAAAAGTCTTTAAGCTAGGTAGTCTTCAGGTGCCGCAACTGTGATGCAAACGAACCAATTAGAGTTGAGAGAAACTTTTATAAGATTAATTAAAACATTGACCCGGTCAAAGTTGATCAACAACAACACTTGTTAATTTTTAAAATTGAAATGGAAGAACAAATAA
This sequence comes from Linderniella brevidens, assembly GCA_004919715.1. NCBI lineage: Eukaryota > Viridiplantae > Streptophyta > Magnoliopsida > Lamiales > Linderniaceae > Linderniella > Linderniella brevidens. The sequence continues at coordinate 3,370,746 of SWDC01000146.1, forward strand.
AGCAGCAAAATTTACACAATAGTGGAAAATATTACATTATAAAAATTCTTCGATAATGATACATCTGTGCTTACATTTGCGCTTTTGTACCTCTTACTTTACTATTAATATAAGGGAAAATTTCGGGGAAAAAATTCAATTCTATATTTAATTGATTTGATACTTACACAATAGTGGGAATATTACATTATAAAAAATCGAACATATTCAAAATCTAAATTTTAATGGATACTAAATAACATAAATATTGGATCATCCACTATGTCAATCCAATAATTATATTAGCTGGAGTTATGTCTCTGATCCTTGCTAATATATTATTTAAGAGTTCAACCTTTAGATTTCAGGTAATATATAATTGGGCTAGGGTTTAGGGTTTAGAATTTAGGATTACGATAGCTTATCACTCAATCACACATGAATCTTAAAAACCATAAAGATGCGTTTGGATTCGCGAATTTGAATTGAATTCCATGATTTGAAATTACGAATTACGAATTACGAATTACGAAATTCGAATTTCAAATCCAAATCCATTGTTTGGCAAATGCTAGGATTTCGAAATTCGGATTTTAAAATGGACCTCGAGTATACAATAATGAACTGGAGCCGAGCTTTTGCCGAGCCGGCTCTACTCATCGTTCATCGAGTTCGAGCCGAACTTTTGTCGAGTCGGTTCATCGAGCTCGCGAGCCAGCTCGACTCAACGTTCGTCGAGCTCGAACCGAGCTTTTGTCGAGCCGGCTCGACTTGTCGTTCGTCGCGCTCGAGCCGCCACATCGAGCTCGCGTGCCGGCTCAACTTATCATTATTATTATTATTATTATTATTATTATTACTACTATTATTATTACTACTATTATTATTACTATTATTATTATTACTATTATTATTATTTATGAAAATCATTATGACAGGGATTTGGATTTCGAAAACAAACCACTTGTGGACAAATTTCGAAATCATCAAATAACAAGCGTTTGAATTCTCCTCGGATTTGGATGAAATCGAAATCCAAATTCGAGCGGTTGCCAAACGGGTGATTTGGATGAATTCCGAATTTCAAATCGAAATCCGCGAATTCAAACGGACCATAAAGTTACACTTTATTTCCATCGTAAAATCACAATGAGGTGAAGATCATATTACGAATCATGTCGGATTGGTAATTCTTATTGCTTAATTTGTTCAGTAATAACTTGAGCACGAGATCAAGATTACATCGAGTCTACACCATGCTTAGGTTTCATATTATAAATAGTAACCAGAAATTTAATAGAAAAATCGAAACATATCTGGAAAAAATTACACTGACTACATCAAACTCTTACAAACTGGAAATAAGAAACACATCTTACATATGCAGCCTAACAACATTAAGGATCGAGTTTTCCTTGTAAGTAAAATGATCGTCCAAGATTCTTGATAACACTAAACAAAAGCTACAACCTTGAAATTTGCGAACCAATCGGGAAATAAGATACCGCGATGGGCGGGCGAACACGCGGAGGTTTTTCTTCATCTTTCTTTTTCTTATCGGATTGCAATGAATCGGAGATATTCACGTTTGTATTCGATACCCGTGATGAAGGACTAAAGAAGCAACTAAACAAGCTAAGCAAAGCCATTTTTCTTAAACAACCCTTTTGTATTGTTCTTGTGATAGATATTGCTTGTGTGATATGAGTGTTATTACCGTTTGAACTTTGATGTAATAATGTGACTACTCTTGACGTCTATTTATATCAAGTTATGCTCTTGGTCCGCAAGGAAAAGGGTTTTTGTATGATATGATTTCCCTTTTTCTTTCCTTGTCAAGTGAGAATGAGTCCAATGCCAACGCCACACGTCTTCTAGTTTTGTGCTTCGACAAATAAAAAATTAAATTAAATTAATTGGATCCTCACAAGAAAATATCGACACGTTTCTTTTCTCTAAATTTAGTTATTTTTCGATATTATAGCTGAAAAGTCTCTTCATAAGTACGCGTCTCCTATTCGGTCACCCACGTCACGGTTTGCATTATCTTTCCTCGCTCATATTCAATCTATTTTCTTTTGAGGGCTACACTATATAAGCTTCTAATACAATCATCTCTTGCGTATTATTCATAGGTTTAATGCTGGTCCAAAACACATTACTTGACCCGAGTCCGCCAACCCAACGGACTCCACCGGCCGAACTAAGAAGGCCCAAGTTCGTTTCCGGCCCAAAAATCACAGCCCTAACAAAGCCAACCTCTTTTTATAAGTAGGATGTAGGAAATTACAAAAACCTTAAAACCTATTGAAAGAGAGAAAAAAAACTGAATGGTCGTTTATTAATTGGTCAAGTAGCGACAAGTTCATGGATTTTAGATTAATACTTCCGGTGAACTTGAGACGGGACACATGTGTCGGAAGAATTATATTCTGGATGAGGTTTAGATTAAATTCCAGCTAAACTTTACTTAATGGAGAGTGTGAGACTACACAATCGCGTTGCACCGATGCCTTTTGGTAAATAAAAAATCAACAATTGAGAATCATGTAATACATCAATCATAGTCAACGATTTAAACTCTATTTTTCGAAACGATAATTACTTTTCATTTCACAAACAGGAAGAATCATTTAGCTAAATAGCCAAATCTCTCAGGTAACATTGGTAGAGTACAAAAAAAATAGGGGTAAAGAAACTAGAAAACCGAAAGAAAGGCAGAAAGAAAACAAGAAACAAAGTCTTCAACACAAAGAACTATTTCACATACAATGAATACCCTAAATTTCTTTGGTGTTTGACTTCAAGCCTACATGAGGAGACTGAAACTACCACAATGGGAGAAAAAAAAAAAGAAGCAACATAAAACAAAAAGAGCGGAAAAATAAAGCATGATCTCCCACAACATCCATTAATGAATGAAGTAATTTTGTATATTTAACTAGCCCAAAGGGTTCCTCCAGCACCGTATCCCAAAAAGATTTAAACTCTACACTAGAGCATTATTGCAGCAGCCCATGAGCACATGAAACCTATGGATTTTGGGAAAAGTCCTATGTAGCATCGGAAAAAATTCAGTTCAAATCACCATGTTCGACTCAACGCAAGATTTCCCCGGATTTACTAGTTAAGTGCGGTTTACGTCCGTTATTTCGGGCTAAAAATTAGGTTCCAACAACATAAATTGTAATAAAATTGCTTCAATTTCGAATCTTATTATCCTAAAATTATTACCCCTTAGTTTAGATATTAAAATAAGACAGTTCCCCAAATCCTAATAGAAGACGATCAAGCAATCTTTTACCCTCCTCTCAAGGCTTCTTCGGGCAGACACACTTGTCTTTACTTTCCGTGAGTGACTACACAAGATAAAAAAAAAATATAGGAAAAAACGGCGTTGGTAAGAAGATTCATGTGAACCACAAGTGGTGCACTTTTCCTCGCGTGAAAAAGGGGTTGATGATGCCACGTGTGTTTTATTACCTGAACTTGATTCTGAAGCTCTTTGATGTACTCAACCGCCATATCTAACATATCTGCTGTGTTTGTTTGCTGAGATTTTTAGAGAAAGAAAAAGGGAAAATCCAATAAGGAAAGGCTCACATCTTGTAATGAAATGGACGAGACAAACCCATGATTGCAAGAGATTTTATTAGGAAAACCCGAAATCGTCCCTCTTTTAATTGGTGACGAACCAATTTCGTCCCTTCGTCGCAATTAACTTTAATTTCAATGGAAATCTCGCATGTGCCTCACACCTAGTTTTCTAAAAACTCATTAAATCATGTCTGTATTGATAAAACTGAAAGTGCTACTAAAATTAGGCACGGAATAACCAGCAAACACTAGATCTCTTGCTTGAATTTTTTAAGAGGAATTTCCAGCTTTGTGCACTAATTTCATTAATCTTTTCAATATAATTCAATGAATTTTTGGAGTACGTGCGAGATTTCCGTAAAAATAGGACCATAATCGAGAAACAGTTAATTGGTTCAGACGAAATATAAGAAACTAATTGGTCAAATTGAGGACAATTTTTTCTCTCTCCGGAATTCATTACCTTGTCAAGATTTGGAAAGAGGTCCTGCAGCTTCTTCATCTTCTCACTAATCTTGGTCCTTCTAATCTGTGCAAATATAAAATAGTGTCAAATAATCAAAGAAAAAAATTCAACTTAATCTTTGAATATGAAAATCAATAACGGCGAAAAATCATCGTACCCTTTCGGCTATGCTCCGCGGGTGAGTGGCGCATCCCCTTTTCGCCCTAATCTGAATCGAATCCGACCGAAAATGAAGGAAATTTTCTGCCGTAGCCGCCATTTCAGAAACATTCTTCGGCAAGCTCAAATGGTGAACTAAACCTGTACTAGAAGACCTTTTTCCATTTTCTCCACTCTATCAAAGATCCCAAAATAAATAAATAAATAAATAAAAAAGAACCCAATAGAAAACGAAAAGATAAGAAAGAACCCCAAAAAGTCCTCACCGGATTCTCCGAAGTGCCTCGGCTTCTCTTCAAGCCATTGAATGGCGAAGGACCGCTCCAAGAATCTCGACCGTTGCTCAACCTCTCGCTGCCATTTTCGGGTATCATAGGCATGATGTAAGGAGCTCTCGAATTAGACGAGAATAAGCTGCTGCAGTGATTGCTCATCAAACGGTTATTAGCAGACGAGCTCGTTTCTGCGGGATTTTGGAGGACCCTGTAGCTTCCTCCATCTCCCACGACGCTAAATCCTGTTGGTTCCAAGAGAAAATTGTAATAAATCATCAGGATTCGGACAAATCTGCGGTCGGAAACAAAGACGAATCTTACCGTTGAGAAACCCAGCAGGAGAACTACTTTGCCTCGCCAGATTATTACAGCTGTTAATGTTTTTACTGTTAATCATCCTCAAATGAGCGTCGCCGTCCATTCCCGGAGCATAAGATCCAACGACTGCACCGCCGCCGCCGTTCACGGCCCCCTCGTAGGCCCCCATTTGATGATCAGCTGCGGTGCCATTAAAGAAGGAAGAGAACATCAGTGCTTCGGCTTCGTCTCCGCTGTGGGCGTCATTATCCGAAAGGGCTTCGAGGAAAGAACTTGGAGCAGATCTGTATCTTGCTAATCTCATGCTTTGGTGATTATCTTCCGATTGTTGGGAGAAGTTGCTGTTTTTGTTCGCGTTTGCTGATGATTCGGAGCCGAACATGCTTGGAAAGAGCAAAAAAAATCCAAGAAAAAGTGGGGTGTAAAGTGATTTAAAAGGAAAAAAAAAAAAGGAGAACCCAGTGAAAAAGATGAGATCTTGTACTGTGAAAAGCTCAAAGGTGACGTTTTTAGTAAGTTTTTATGATGGAAAAGTTTGGGAAAGAATGAAGGGAACACTGAAGACTGTGGCTTGTAGTTATGTTTTTCCCTCAGCTGCGTGAAAGATTTAGTGCAGAGGTTTTTTATTTCTTTTTATGTTTTTGTGTGCTTTTGTGTAAGAAGAGAGGACCAACCAGAGGGTGCCTACATGTGGGCCTGTACTGCTATTTATGGAATGCAATAGCCTTTTTCTAATTTATTATTATTTATATTTATTTGTTTATGTTGAATCTAAACTTCAATATTTGTAAAAAAAATTATATGTAGTTATCTAACTGGGTGTACGTACTATTTTATCATTCTTGACGTACTTTTTTATATGTATACTAAGTACCACGTCACGCGTTTATATGGTACATATATACGTCTTAACTAAATTTATGTAACTTTTCTCACGATATTATGTATCATAATACGTTTCTATTTGGTACATAAATTATGTTTCTATTTGGTACATAAATTATATGATGTATCTGCTGCGCAAACGAGTACTTATTTATAAATATTTTATTCTATTAAATATCTACATATAAAAAAAATTATGACAAGAAACCGAAATGAGAATTTTTATATAAAGACGTACTTAAGCGTAAGTCTTCCATTATTTATTGCATTTACCAAAAAAATGGCAGTTTGATCCGGTGGTGTTAATTGCCCAAAGTGCCCCTGGCTTCATGAATTTGTGTGGAATAAAGAATGGGTATTTCGAATTTCAAGGACATCATACAAATCTATAAATAACAACTTTTTTCAAGAATCACGAGCGATTGAGTTTTCTTGACGAATTTGGAAAACTAACGGATAACTATAAGTTATGGGACTTTCTAATATTATACTTGATTAAAACAAAATTCGACAATTTCTGAAAACATGTCAGGCTGATACTTATATAATTTTATTAAAGAATAAAGAGTTGAAAGTCCGTAAGTTCGAATTAAGGAAAAATTACAGACAGGTTTAAGTAGTTTATTTAATGGATCCTATCCTCTCCATACTTGTGTAAAATACAAGATTGGATATTGTTTTTTTTTTAATTTTTTAATTTTGTGCTCAAGAATCAAGAAGCTCGTGAATATTCGTCATTTAATTGGCTGTCAATGCCCATGCATTAGCATCTTAATCAGTCCATGTAAGGTACATATTCACTTTAATACGATCCATCGAATTAATCTTTTTATTGTTTTTATTTATTTTTTTCCCTTGGTGTAGGTAGTAATGCAAGCCAACTTCTTCCTTCGAAAGTGATGTGGGAGAGAGATCGTTGTATGTCCCTAAACATTTGGAACGACCCATATTATAATTAGTCGAATAATGGATCTCTAATTTATTTATATATAATGTTGGAAATAGGTGTACATTTGAAGTTGACTATTAATTTCCTTTTGTGAGGGGGTATAATATAAGAATGTGAATCTAGCGTGACGGCATGGGGAAAGGTGGGCTACCAGCCTACCATACCTTACGGTCGCTTTTCCCCTTTTCTTTTACATTTTTTCTTTTGGAAAAATATGGTTTTTTCCCCTTTATTCTTAATTTCAAGATGTGCCAATTAGGCTCCGTAATGGGACTGGGATTTTCCCTTTCCTATACCGAAGAAACGGAAAATTTTCTATCCATTGGCAGAAATAGGAATCATACTCGGCTCCCAAAATGAAAAACCCCGTCTCATTTACTACAGACCCAAAACATTGAATTATTAAATTTCACGCGATCATAAATAAAGTTCGGATCGAATTTTATTATCAACGCTTGATACGAGTATTATACCTTATTTTTAATGTTTTATGACAATTTTGCGGAACATTTTATTTGTGTTATTATTGCTTAAAAAATATATATTATACAGTAAAAAAACACGAGCTGAAATTCTCCACAGGGATGGGGAATTGTCTATTGTCAATGCTTATATACTAATATGATGCGGTGGGCTAATAATGTACACTAAAAAATTGATTTGGGCATCTTCAAAGTCATCAGGAATAACTAAAATGAGGGAACTGATTCGAAATTATGTGAGAAATGGAATATGCTCATATGCCAATTGCCAACAAAATCTACACTTTTTAAGTAAATATATCTATCTTTAAAAATTCATAGCAAATAAGTTTCCCATCATTTCAAAAGCAGAGAGATCACATTATCACAATGCATTTAAACTAAATATAGTAATAAATAAGTCTTCATAATCAACCATCAAACATAACTTCAAGTTGATTCATAAAAAACAAAAAGAAGATAGAAAAATCCCAAACCTGCTTGGCTCCTCCTTGCTGAACTCCAAAGCAAACATTTGTCCGAGATTATACTCCTCTTGGACCACCACTTAGTAATATTGTTTTCGAGGATTGTTCTTCAAATACCAGAAAAAAAAAAAGATGAATATTAGATCACTCTCAACGAAGAATCCTAATCAAAAATCGATTCGAGGTTCGATTAAAAGGAACCTCACCAGTGGATTGGGTCGGTGTTTATAACCGAGCATCATTCGCTTCTTATACTGCTCGTAAATGTCGTCATCGGGTGTGACTTCACCCGGAGCCTGAGCACCAACACCCAAGTTATCCTTCTTCACGTCCCCCGCCATTATTGGATTCGCAATTCCACTCTTGGAGCTCCCCAAGCCTTCACCTGTAAGTTTACACCAAAATGCATTAACACAGATTTGGAAGGGTCAATATTAAATAAACAGTTAATATAAATCCTTTGCATGATTGACCCTGATTTATTATATATACCTTCCCTCCAGCCCATTTTGGATAGGAGACGGTGGCCCACATTATCAGCTTGAATTCTCGCCTTCTCTGCTTGTTCGATTGCGTTTTTACGTGCAGCAGCGTCGTTGCAAGTGGCTAGAAACTTCTCGAGCTCATCGAGGGGGATATAATCGCCCATGTGGTGCCCTTTCTTGCCCGTATCTGAATGCATTTGACGAATATATTTATACATAAAAATAAAAATAATAATGTCAATAATACTCTACAGTATTTCTCTGAAACAAGAACCTCGTAGGGATGCGGGAGGTGGCATCTCGTCGTTCGAGTGTTTAAGGGGCCTCTGCTTCTCCTCTTGTGCAGCCTTTTTCATGTAGTATTCCATCATTGCGATCGGATCTGAGCCTGTTGTGGAACCTCTTTCACCTAGCAGGATTTGGGACACTCAACATTATCATAACACAACTAAAACTGTCCAAGTAGCACAATTTGTAGTAAGAATTTATGTGATTTATGTACTTTGTCTACCCCTTAAACACCAAATTCTGGATCCATAGCTTCTATGAAATCTTGAATTTTTTTGTTAACATCGTGAAACTGTGCCACACTGGTCACTATATTCATGCATTCCCCAAATCCATAGATCAGATTTATTAAATCCACAACCATGAATAATTTCATCACAATGTATATAACAGGAGAATTGCAGCCCTACTTTTATGCACCCCTCTTGCAAAATAGTAAAGTTTATTCAGTCATGAGACAGGATAAAGAAATAAATACCAGATCCTCCACTTGTGGTTTGAGAGGATGCATCTGAATACCCAGCATTCTCTGTCGGTTCATATAAAGCTGATGCCGGAGCTTGATATTTCAAATGGTGCTGACGAGATTTCTGATAATTCGATGTTGAACTGGGAGTTGCAGAGCCTAACCACTCGCGAAGAAATAAGGTAGACATTATTATAATCACCAAGTGATATTTGTAAAACTTAAGCATAAAAAAGCTTGTCCTTCGGAGAAACTAGCTCCAAATCATATTATAAGATGGGATTTGGGTAGGAATACAAATAAAATAGAGGGATTAGACAGGAAATGAAGGGATCTTTTTCCAATAATTATGAACGATTAGTTTTCCACATAAATAAACCCAAGCAATCAGAGAATGTAAAATGGAAATGGTGTAACAATATCCCTTCAGATAAGCAGACAAAAGTATACAGTCATGATATCACCAAGAGGGTCGTGAACTCAGTCTAAATAAGTAGTAGCCATTACCCTGTCCATATCAACCATCTAACTATTACTTCCAACTCTATCAAAGTAAAGCTAAAGGGACCAATCATCATCAGTTAAAATGTTACGCTACAAAAACTCAAAAAACTAAACCAACCAGAAAGATAACTCTACTTACTCTGGTATGCCATGTTCTAATAAGAATCTTTTCTAACACGAAAGCTTCATTGCAATCCCAAAATACATTCAACAGAATAAAATAAGGAATAAAAAAAATCAATTCGCAAAATATTTTTGTAGGCACGAGTTTTGGATTCACGGTACTAACCACTTTGCGGTTTTTCAACGTCTCCGGCTTGCGACAAAGCCTTCTCTTCTTCAGTGAGTCGATACTTATAGTATTTGTAATCTGAACAGTCTTCATCAAACAAGAATCTGCATGCATTAAGATGAATAAAATTTACATCTGTTGAAAATCATAGAACTACATACCGAAATCAGGGATTCAACACACACACACACACACACACATATATATATATATATATCTATCTTTATCAGTTGTCCTAAAAACTAGGTTAAGAATCCCAAACTTCAAAAGTCCGATTCGGTAAGGTCACAAAATAAAGCAATAAGATGGATTCAATACCAGTTTAGAAAGAGGCAATAAACGATGAAACACGATATGAAACAAGATAGACTCGAGAAGTAACGTCGTTCAAGCGCAAAAAATCACGAGTAAACAATCCATGATAAAAAAAAATTTACGTACTTGAAGGGAGTATCCCCAGGGTTTTTCTGCCTAGAGACATGCTCAAACTGCCTACCATTCTTGGCCACAAAACTTGCTAACTTGTCTGCAACTTTCCTCACTGTAGGATCACTTGGGGGAGGAGGTGCTGCATTCACTTAAAGAACTTATTAATACCAAGGGCATGAACAATTGAACATTAAGTATTCTGGTAGCAGGCTTGGCACATTTGCCAAAGCTTTTATTGAATATCTTTCCCCACCAACGTTGATAGTGATTTAAGTACAAGCTGCATTCACCACATACAAGAAATTCAAGAATGGTTTGTCCTCCGAAGACCAGATCAAGTAGAACTAAAAGAATCCTCAGTTATCTATCCCGACTTCAGAACGACCAGAATACAAAATGGGAATTTGTAGAAGTTTCCATAAAATATAACGCATTATGGGAAAATCATTTAGCTTGACTAGCAACACCTTACTTGTATGTCAAAGTTCGTACCCAGAGAAACAGTGAGCAAAGGCAAAATGAGAAAAAAGACTTTTAAACCTCAAATAAAGAGATGGAATACAGCACACATGGACACGTACATAAAATTAAGATAGTTTAAAAAGTAAAAAAAAAGTTGTGAATCCAAGTGCTGAAGAAATCAGCAGATGAAATTTTCAGATCATGGAAACTCTGTGTGCTTAAATTTGTATCATGCTCAAATAGAAGATTCTACACTTAAAAGTATAACCTTTAGCTGATACGGAAGTAGTAAAATCGGAGAAAATTTCTAATGAAGGATCGACAAGGTGTGCTAATCAGCAGTTACACAAATTTCCAGAAAAAAAAATGGGAAATTTTAGCAGTAATGGAAATGGAATTGAACATGTAAAAGACATCGTAGATATGAAGCAGGGTTAAACCAAAACTTTCCACCAGCAGAAGCTTCGTAAATAATAAATAAGTTATTCATACTGATAACTGCACATAACTTATTGGCAGGAGGCAGATTAACACTAGGTAGAAAATAATTACCAACATCAACCGATTTTGATGAATTATCAGAAGAATCGAATTGCCCCAACTTTTGCCGCTTAACTGGTCCATCCGAAGAATTCTCAGCATCCTTATTATAATCATCCTCATCTTCACCGAATTTAACAGCAGGTGTAGCGAGTTTTGACTTTTGTTTCAAGCTGAAAGCAAGTTTTCCACCTGATGGAGTTTGTACTTGTTTTTGGGAGCCATTGCCCTTCATCTGTATGGTTGTTTTACTGATCACAGTCTTTGGAGTTGATGTCACAGCAGATCCCGAACCAGGATTCTGTTTTGCCTCGCTGGCTTCCTCTTTTTCCTTCTGCAACTGTTTGAACCTCTCCAAGAATGACCCATCATTGACAAATAACTTAGGATCCATTGCCTGACACTCACTGTCTGCTGCTAACAACTGCTCGGTAAGGAAGCTCAAGAAAAATTTAGTAATAGAAGAAGTCAAATTGGAAAATCTAACTCCAAAAAGAAGCAACAAGGTGTGAACTGAACAAACAGGAGCCTGCATTAAAACTGCCATCCAAAACAATATTTATGGTTTGTAATCCACTTAAAATGGACCAACAAATCTAAGCTTGGGTTCCAGCCACAATAAAATGCCGAGGGCCCGGGACAAGTGAACAAAGAAACACGAAGGAATTAGTTTTGAAAGACACACAAACATTGCCTTCATAATGGATTAGGAGAAATGAATAGTTTTCGTTGCCTTTCACAAACATCATAAGGGCAATCACAAAGAACATATAATTGTTAATCAACTAGATTGAATTTAACTCTCGCCACATACCTAGTTGATTAAGATACTTTGTACGTGTATTGCAATCAAAAGATTCTCATCACTCTTATTCGAGACAAAAGATGGACAATATTCTCATAATTCTCATTCCAGAGAAGGATACAACAAACAAGGATCTCATCATTCTCATCCAAGAACAGGGAGCTCGAGAAAAAGACTCAAGACTGGAGAGTAGAAACAAGAGGCAAGAACATTATTTTCAACGTAATTCAAGAGCTAGGATTTGAGACTCTCTTAGTTCTCATTCAAGAGCAAGAAGCTATAAGCATTTTCCTATTTCACAAGAAAAAATAAAATCTCAAAGATCTCGTAATTCTGATTCGGGAAAAGAAGACTCACAAGACTCACCATTTTCATCCAAGAATTTGAGACTCAGAAGGGTTTCATCATTCTCATTCGAGAACAATAGACGCCATCATGCAAACAAAACGTTAGAGGTATGCCAGAATTTCACCTAACCCTAAATCTCATTGGCCGACGAAGTTTAGAAAATCAACATCCAACCTCAACAAAGTAAAAAAAGTTCATCTTCAAAACAACAAAAACAGAAACAGGATGATCGGATCAAGCAAGACGCACCAACTGACTACAATCGCCACAAAATAAATTGGAAAACATTTAATAAAAAAATAATTTCGACAGACAAGTAAGGATATCGTTACCAAATCTACTGCTGCTCGATCGGGGAATGAGAGGGGAAACAACACAAAGCGAACCCTAATACTTGAATAATGCTCATAAAAAAAATTAATGCCCAACTGAATCTCCTATTTATTTATTTTGACATATTTATATATTTTAATCTGTATTCATATCAGAGGAACAAAGAAAACGCTAAAGACATGCCACGTTTACACTAATATATGAAGGAAAGAATAGCGCGTTTGTCACAACTTCACGAATATGTCAGTTTTGCCCCAACATTCATTCTTTTTTCTCAAGAGCCCAAGTTCTAGTTTCTACTTTCTAATTTCTACTCATCACGACTTCACGAATGTCGCCAAAATTCATTCTTTTATCACTGGATGAACTATGAATCAAGGATGAATATTCTTCGGTATGGAGAGGCAATGGTTAAAATAAATTTGTAACTGTTATTATACTATTATTTTAAGCACACTGGATTCTGTGTGCTGTAAAATATAAATATATATTATTATGTTATTTTAAGAGTTATTAATTTAAAATTTTTAAATCATGAAATCGTAAATTGATTGCTATTAAGTGTACAAAGAAAAGAATTTATAGTGATATAATTGGAATAAAATAAATATATAGGGCAAATGTATTATTTTATGTGACAAACCACGTATAATTCGAATTTATTATTTTACAATCTACAGCAGCTCCGCTCGACGTTTTAGCAAATATTTTAATTGAAAAGGGAAAAAAATCAATATTTGCTTCCAGTCTATTCACCGAACTAATGGACGCTATTAATGCAAATATCATTATAATTTTTGGAAATCTACACTTAAATACTTTTTTATATAAAATAATTACAATTCAGTATCCTGTTAGAAAAAATTATTATTAAGTACCCAGTTGGCCGTGTGTACCATTTTATAATCCTCGACGTAACTTTTTATATGTATATTACGTACCACGTCAAGCGTTTATATGGTACATATATACGCTTCTTTATGTTACCTAAATTTAGTATATGATCTACCTTTTCTCACGGTATTATGTACCATAATACGTTTCTATACGGTACTTAAAATTACTTGTAATATGTACCTACGGCGCAAACGAGTACTTATGTGTAAAAACTTTATTGTATTAGGTGGAGAATTTTACATTTTTGGTCCCCAATGTTTGGGCTATGGGCTTTTTTGGTCCCCCATTTTTCCGAGTTACAATTTCAGTCCCCAATTGTCGATTTTGAACGTTTTTGGTTTCCCAATTAACTTAATCGTTAAGTTTGACGGAAATACGAGCCGGGCCAACTCGAATTTTGAGGGCCAAAGAAAGGGCAACCTAGCCCGACCCGTAAATTCGGGCTGGCCCGGCCGTATTTCCATCCAACTTAACGATTAAGTTAACTGGGGGACCAAAAACGCTCAAAATCAACAACATTGGAAACTGAAACTGTAATTCAAAAAAATAGAAGACCAAAAACCGCCCATAGGCCAAACATTGGGGACCAAAAATGTAAATATCCCTATTAGGTACCTACATAATTAAAGATATGTTTAAAAAAAAAATAACATTGAAACGTCAAGCAACTCTGTCTTCTAAAATCAGAATACAATGTCTTGCAATAACACAGTAGAATAGAACAACAAGGGTAACAAGAAATCACTAGTCGTCGTCTTCCATCACCTGTGTGATCAAGCCCTTGAATCCCCCCTCGGGAACGTCGGCGACGGTGACCAACGAGTAGAGCTCCTCCTTTGCGTCCTCGTCGTCGTTCCTCTTCCTGGCGATGCGGACGCGGATCCTCCTCGGGACGCTTCTGATCCCGCGGCTCCATATGTGCTTGTTCAGCTTCACGTCGACCCGCACGTCGGCGGTGCCCATCGCCTTCTTCGCAAACTTGCGGATCTCCTTGATCGCGTTCGGGGCCTTCTTCTTGAACGTGCTGTGTACGACGAGTAAAAGAAAAGGGATAAAACCTATTTTGATCCCCAATGCTTGCCTTATGAACCAATTTAGTCTTCGATGTTTCAATTGGACCAATTCAGTCCCTCATGTTTCGGAAATGAACCAATTTGGTCCCAACTTGACGAAAACCGTCAATTTCAACAGAAAATGAGACATGTGGCATCATCACAGCGTGCCACGTGTCTCACGGTTAATGATTTTCCGTCTAAATTGGTTCATAAGTCAAACACTGGGGACCAAAATGGGTATTATCCCGTAAAAAAAATATCTTGGAGTCATGTAGGGATGGCAAATGATCGTTAAAGACCCATTTGGAAGATCCAACGGGTCTGAGTCTAAGACAACAAATATTAACACTTTGTTGGATATTGAATCGGAGCTATTTAATCAAATCACGATTGTCTATCCATTGCCAATGAGTAGTATCGGGTTAGGAAGAAACGAACAAATACCTTTGCCATACGACTATCGATTCAAAAATGAGAATTGGATTTCTCAATAATTCGATTGTTGTTAAAACGAAGGCTTTGAGTAATCAAATCGATCATCTAGTAAGTATGTTTGAGTCTAACGAGAAAAGTGGAACTAAGGCCAATTAGTTCCGCCAAACAATGCTTGCAGTTGGGAAAAATTGACCCAACGGAGGAAAAATGTCTCAAATTTCAAACACAGCTCAATCTATAAAACTACGAATCAATCAAGATACTCAAACTAAGACCAATTAGTTCTATTGGTGTAGTATTAGAATGCTGCAAGGACGAAAATTAGAAGCTATTTACCCCAAAAAACAAACAAAAATCAGCAGAAAAAAAAAAAGAGATAATGATATTACCATCCATGGAGGCGTTTGTGGAGATTGATGGTGTATTCCCTGGTGACGACCTCCTCCTTCCGAGCTTTATTCTCCTTCCCCGCCATTTGCAGCGCCTCGATCTTCTTTAGTTCGGCACCGTGTCTTCAACGAGCGACGTCGATGACTGAACCCTAATTTGCCGTTTAGGGCTTTTATGTAGCTTCGTTTTCTATCTCAAAATTGCATATCTATCGCCAAAGGCCTTAATCGGCCCAAACAACATGGCCAGCCCATTAACGTATGAAAAACATGCCCAGATTTTTCAATTTCAATTTGTACCCATGGTTAAGGTTTTTTTTAAGTTGAAGTCCAGAGTATTTTATAATTTCGCTAGAATCATACGACTGAATATAACACATGATTTTAAATTTTGAGGTGTAGGATCCAATTTTGGTCTTAGAATCAAGAATCAAGCTAGCAACCAACGGCTCATATATGATACACCTAAATTCCAAATTTTGTCTTTTAAAATTATGTCGTCATGTTTAATCATATGTTGGGAGTACCTAACGAAATTATAAAATACTTTCACACCAATTGGAAAACCACATGATAAGTCGAAAAATATATAATGCACCAAATGAAAAAGGCTTAAAGACAGAAAACTTTCCGCATTTGAAATAACTTTCATCACCAACCGAAAAAACTCAGCGAAAATTCACTTATAACAATTCTATAAATTTAGATCCTTATATCTAAGTTTTACGGAGATAGGTTCACTAACAAATTTAGATCCTTATATCAAGTGTATACAATAAATACTATTGGTGCCCAAACTTTTAAATGTGTCATTTTGGTTTCTGAACTTTGCAAAAGTTTTCCTTTTTTGTTTCGTTACTGGTTCTCCGGTTTAAAAGATCTAAAAAGAAACGATTTTACAACATTTAGACATCAAATTAACATATTTAAAAGTTTGAACATCAACAATGAGATTTTGGCATATGTTAAGCATCGTTTAGTCATATTTTGTTCTACGAGAGAATGAACAATGTTTTGAATCTATAGAAGGGCACAAATCAAATCAACCAAAAAGAACAGAAATTGAAGAGCTTTTTTTACCCCCAAGACATCAGCTCTTTCCCATAAATTTTTTTCGTAAGGAGATTATTTTATGTATAGTTTTAAAGCAGTACATTTCTATGCAAAGGCCGTATTCAACTTCGTTCAATCTAAAAAATCACAACTGGAAGAATGAGGAAGAACACAAACAATTAATCTACTCATGGAAATACAGATCAAAGTATAACTAAATTGCAAACTCGTAAAAATCATAATTGATGACTGATTCCATCTTTTCCACCGATATTTCTCCCCCCAAGGAAGGACAAGGAGGTGACAGAGACGAGTTTCTCATATTTTTTCCGCAAAGGGGAGAAGAAAAGCATCGATCGATTAATTTTTCCCACGTTTATACATAGTCAATAGTCTCAGGTTCTACGCGGATATTTTTGTTTTTCAGCGTCAGATTTTGACTATTTTAGAAGCTTTGACCACCGGATTCTCCCTCGCGATCGCTTCTCTCCCCGCGGCTTTGTAGTCGTATCCACAGTCGTGCCGATCGGAGTAACGGTGCTCGGCGCAGAACAAGTCGCCGCACCTGCACCGAAAACCCGTAAGACTTACCTTCCTACGGCAACCTGAGCACCGATTCACGGCTCTCTTCGCCGGAGGCGGCGTTTCATCCGACGGCGAGTCGGTCCTGTCTCTCTTCGCCGCCTCCGGACAGCTCAACTTCCTTTCCAGCGACGATCTCTCCGATCTGAACGCCGCGGGCTTAGTAGACGCCGCTGAAGCGGTCGCCGACGCGGCAGCGGAGGCCGAGGCGGTGAAGGCGATGGTCTCCGCAGAAGGAGCTTGAGCTACGACTTTGAAATCAGTCTCTTCCTTTCCCGTCTTCTGCGCCATCGAATCAAAACAGAATAAATATCGAGAGCTGAGAGAGAGAGAGAGAAGAGAGAGAGAGAGCGGTGCCGTGCCTGTGGAGGAGAAGAGGGTATATGAAGGCCAAGGCGTGAAGCAAAAGGTCGGCAAGTTGTGTATGGTGTCAAAAGACGGAATTGGCCTCTGGGATAATGATACTACATACGGGTTTTGAAATCTGACGTGGAATGGCATGGTATTTTTAAATACCTTTCTTCTATTTATTTTTTTCCAAAAAATGGTTCATTTTAACTTGTCCCGTCCCATCCAGAAGCAACCAAACTACATCGAACTTTGACACGGCGATGAAAATTCAATTTTTTTATGAATTGATAAAAATTAAATGGGGTTGAGTTTATTTTCTCACTGTGAATATGATTGAATAAATATTCAAAAATAGTCTCGTCAGTTGGATTATTTAGTCAAACATCATAATTTTAATGGACTTTTGTAATTTTAAGGGACTTTGACCCTAAAAACCTCATTTGTAACGATAGTTTTATATATACTTTGAGGCTATTTTTTTAAAATCATATTTTTAGGATGCTATTTCCGTAAATTATCCGCATGGGACCATGGTTCATGATGTAATGATTTGGTCCTTTTACTCATACTTTGTCTCATTTATCAGAAGGTCCTCTTTTATTTTTAATATGCTATAAATTGGAGCTGTTGAGAGCGAAGAGTTGTTGCAATTGCAACTTGCAAGGCTGTCGTTGGGCGTAAACTGCAGCACTTCAATATACCACCTACAAAATATAAAGATTGTATAAGATTAATGAGATGCTCTATTTGAAAGTAATTCGCATCAATCAAACATCATATAAAAACATATAAAAAAAAAAGGCTTACTTTCCCTGACTAATAGTAAACAAAAAAAATATCTGTCTTGACGACAAAATAAAGGATATTATTATATAAGGAAAACTAATAGAACCATGTCTCGTATCAAACGGGCAACACGCCCAACTTGCCCGTCTGAGGGTATAATGGACATTTGCATCAAAACCTGACCGCCTCGCTTTCTCCCCAGCCCAGTGGAAACGCCTATTTGGCTCTTTTCTCCGCGTCTCAAATTGCAATTCCCAGAGACAACAAACAAGTGCCTGCCATTTCCTAGCTTGCTTAATAAACAATACAAACAAAAAATGCATCAAGACTCACTCCTTTTTATTCCTCAACATGCCTTTGATTATTTTCTTCGGCTGATGTTGCTAGACTAGGAAAAACGTCAAACATATATATATATATATATATAAGATTATATAAAATAAAAATAATCATAGATCCTTATTAAATCAGCAATTTTTTTTTTACGAGTCTTACACTGAGCTTGGGTTGAACAAATTGAAAATAAGTTTAGTTTTTATGTTGGTGACGAAAGAAATATATAAGGAAAGAAGTGGAGAAATTTAGCTTAAGTTTATATTTAAAATACAAGGATGCTAATTTCTTCGAAAGAAAAATTTATTAAACCGTTTTCTCTCAAAATTTATATTTTGACCACGCTACTTTCTACAATTAAACACAACCTTATTTTATTTAATCATAAGAATTTTTCATCGACGCCTAAATCGAAAGAATGAAGTTTATGACAATAACTTTCAAAATCGCAATTTGACATTAATTGTTTCATACTATCTTAAAGGTGTAACATTTAATATATACTTCTTCAAATAACGCCACCACGCCTAATATACAGATAAAAAAAACTAAGCTATATCAAAATAGGACAGGTATACGTCATGAAAGCACCAATACGGAATACGAGATGTAATCAAGAAAGCACAACAGAGTGAAACAAACGTCGGGATGCAAAATAAACAAATAAACCATCACACACACACACAAAAAAAAACCTTAAACAAGGACCAAACATTTATAACAACATGCATGTAATGTAACATCCATCAAACTCCGTCTTTCAGACCCGACCCGACCAAACAGACATTATCGTATTTGACAGACTCGACTCCTAAGGAAACTTCATAAGCTTAATAGCATATGCGTAGAGTAGATCTCACTCGTCCATTTCCTCCACAGATTCAGCAAGCTCAATACCTGCTGCAAGATTTCCTAAATCTTGTCTAGCTTCTCAGCTTTAACAACCGGGTTGGACTTAGAAATGGCTTCTTGACCCGCAGAGCGGTAGTCAAACGGGCACTCGTGTTTCTCCGAATAACGGTGAACGGAGCAGAAAAGGTTCCCACATCGGCAGCTGAAGCCCGTTAACCTGACCCGTTTCTTGCACGAGAAGCACCTTTTCGGGCCTGTTTTGATTTCCTCGGGCTCCTCGGTTTTTAAAGATGCAGATGATTTTTCTGGCAGTGACAACACTTTGATTTCCGACACGGTTGTTGTCTCTGTTTCGATGGCTGTAGCAATGTCTGATACTTTTTCGACGGTGTTGGTGCTGCTGCTGCTACCGTTGACGATGCTTTGGATCGATGAAGCTGCGAGGTTTGCCTGTTCTTGTTTCAAGACGTGGTCTTTGTAGCATTTGGAGCACATGTTCATGGTTGCTGCTGTACCGAAGAACCCGCAGTTGTTGACACATAGGATCGTAGCTTGGGGAGCTTCGCAACCTGTTTCGTTCTGTTCCATCTCGGGTTTTCAATTCCTGGAGCAAAGAGGTAATATACAACCATGTTCATATTCAAAGCAACGTGTAATAAATCAATATATGATGTGATATTAAATAAAACCCAGAAAAGTACATTTGCATAAGTGATGTTCCTTGTGGTAATGTCCGTTGAATAACCAAATGGAAACAGAGCACCGTATTATGTATCATATTGATCATATAGGAAGTTAATTGTACACATGCACTATAACACAATTGCCCTGCTCCTCCAAGTTCCCCCACACTTACACCACTCAAAATCTATCAGCAAAGAAGTTTAAATCCATTCTATTGGTTTTGTCTCTGTACCTATTTGTCTTTTCTCACATACAAAAAAACATGACTGCGTTAGCTTGGTACTACCAAACAGAAGAGCTCTGTTGAGTTGCTATAGAAAATATCGAAGTACCAGAAATCACCGAATGTCTCTAACTAAATCATTAGCTGACAGTCTCGGGTGGGATTTTAGGAGTAAACAAGCTAGCATAAATACACTTGAGAATACAAAATTAGCACATAAACTGTTAACTTACCTGTTCCATCTATTTGACATAGTTAAGAAGTTTCAGGATATAAACATCTGTGATCAGATTCATTGCTGCATAGCTTCTATTACTGTATTTTCATTTAATCAGCCGAACACAAACTAAGAAATATCACTTCTACAAAACCCAACAATTTTGCCTATTCATCAAAGAGTCGCAGTCGCATACAAAGTACCATAGCGCTTTTATACCAGACTCTCTCATACACACGCGCAAAGAAAACCCAAAAATCTACAGCTCAGCAACCAAAAACAATCGAGTTCATTACAAAGCTTACTCATCATCGGAATCAGAAACCGAAACGTAAAATCAACTCAAACAAAATCCAAAAATCAAACTGACCTGTTCGCGAAGGACAAAAGCTAGAATTAATATAATCGTGTCAGAGAATCCGCTTTTAATTCCCTGCTAATTGGCGACAAAACAGATCGCAGATTAACAAACAAATTCAAGCAAATAACTTCAAAAAAGCAAAACATACACGACGATAAACAATTTATTAAACATAATAACAGAACACATAAACGAAAAGGGCCTGAAATCGGAGACGCGAGCTGGAAAAAAAGCTAACCCTAGACGCGAACAGGAATTGCTTCAAACGAAAATAAGAGAGCTATTCATAAAAGCTTTTGCGTGTGTGTAATATAAAAATGAAGATATTATCTGGTACAAATGGTTCACGTGGACCTGTTAGACAATTCGTAATATAATTGGTTGAACCGAAAGTGGTAACTGATTTTAGCCAATAAGACGTGTAGGCGCACCCTTCTCTATGTGAGGTGTCGTTACGTGATTAATGTTGTTGCGGGTGTGGACATGTAATACGTGTCATTAGCTGGCTGAGTTTCAAAATAATCATGCCGACTTATATATTATTTCTTATTTTTAGTATTATTCATCTGATTTTTTTTTTATGTAAAATGATCTCATAATTATGATGATTTATATGATACTATTTTCAGATATTTTCTTTCTCATTTGCATTGCCATTATTACAGAAAATAAATGTGCTCCAATACCGATTACCATAAACCATCTTAGTAAAATTGTCCAGTTTCATTACTTGATTTGAAGTAATATGAATAAATATAAACATATATTTTTACATTATACATCAATATGTATATATCACCATAGATCGATATGATCATGAGAACCTAGTAGAGTGCGAAGAATGCCATTATTGAGGCTCCAACAAGCGAACAAACGGCGGGCAAAGCTACCACCGCGTCACCGGATGGTCCCGGCGCCGGAGCCTCGGTTGTGGCGGTGGCGGAAGCGGCGGCGCTCACGGACGCGGCGGCCAAGAGGGCGGCGTAAGCAATTTTCTTGGCATTCATCGTGATGATATTATAAATTGTTTTGAAGAAATTTATATATGGGTGTTGGAGAATTTTGTTAAATGTTGAGTGGGATTGTGAATACGAGAAATCCTCCAATGGTGATATCACCCGCAGATTTAGTTATATTTTTTTATTATTATTCTATATTGGGAATACGTTTGTTTTGTGTTACCTCAATTTCGGTCCTAAAATTAGGCTTTTTGTGGGGCGGAGATCTTATATTAATTATCGTCGGTCAATGTAAATGAGTGCTTGTGGTAGAGTAGTATAATTTTATTTTTTTGGTGATTGGCATAAATTGCATGTATATTTTTTCTTAAGCAAATATGTAGTTTATGATGCATTCTCAGTATTTTTTTTCATATATAATATATTCACGTTGCAATAATATTTTATAAAGGATATAAATATTTGAAGCATTTAATTTATCGCAACAGGGAGGCGATCCTAAATGGACTTTAATTTAGATGACACTAACATTTTGAATCAATTTTTTTTTGTTTTGTTCCGAGCTAGCCCCTAAATACCAGCGTGGGCTTGCACCACACAGATCTGGTGGATGGTTAATTACGCCACACACTTCAGTGGTGGAACTAATCATCGGGGCTAGATGAATACGTCATAAGCCCACCTGACAACGATAACAGGGACCATAAAGCCCTTGAGGACTACTCAAGTAATTGTGGGGGGAGGATTCAATCCCACGACCTAACCTACCAAATCATTAGGGTTCATCCTTGACCACTAGGGCAATGCCCCATTGACAACATTTTGAATCAAATTCAAATGGTGTATTTGCAAAAAGATTCATGTCAACCTTTTGTCACAATTTTGTAAAAGAAAACTTGACCAAATCAATTCAAATGTTTTTTCACCTACCATCGTATACTTTTTTTTAGCAAGCCATCGTATAATTTTATGATAGCCCTTTTTGTTGAGCGGTGCTTCATTTTGATTAAATTACTGAATTTACATATTCATCAAATCAAGTATTCAATAAACTTCTTTGGGTTTTCGAAAAAAATACAGGAACAAGATTTTTTTTCAAATAATGTGATGGTCAATCTCAATAAAAGACAATAATGATTCATTTTCAGCCCTACTTATTTATGAAAACTATATATTTTTTAAACTCTATAACCGAAATTCAAGATGGAAATCAATTATAATGCTTATTTATCTAGTTTATTTAGTTGGAATTGGAAGCCAAAACATGTTTTCACAGAAATCCCATTAACAAAATGATTAAGATACAATATCAAATAGTTTCGTGAAAAGCATCGAAATGTCTATATTCATGGCTCGTCGTATCTTTGACGACTATGAATATCTAATCTATATAATGTGAATGTAAAATCTACATTTTTCTACTTAATCTTGCAGGCTTGTTGTACCTACTTGCGACTTATTTAATTGCTTGATGCATAATATAAATTTTGGGTCTATTTTAATAATAATTGGTTCTATTATAATTTGAGCTAAAATTACTTTGCTCGATCAACCTTAAAACACGATATTCGCCATCTTGAGAGACTTTTCTTACAGATAAAAGAGTTCGGCTAACAACGAAAACTACATACAACAATGCATATGAACCTTATAATCGACAATGAAATAATGTAAGCTTGTAGCTGATGTAACTGATCCGTGTGTAATGTTTTAAGTCAACACATACTACGATAAATTAAAGAGTTAATTCAAGTGAAATTTTGACTCGAACCAATCTAATTTGATTCAGATATGATCTCATTGTTGGCTATAGAATGATACCGAGTTTCAACGAAACTAATCCTTATTGTTCGTGTATAATGTCCGATTTACTATTTTATTTGATAATTTGTCTTTGAATTAAAATTAAAAGAATAACATATTCTAAATAAATAATTCTAGTCTCTCCTTTCAACCAATCCCTATGATATGAGAAAAAGTAAAAATGAAAAAAATCAAACTTTGAAGCCAAGTATTCATTTAGGTAAGCAGCCGCCTTCCTTTTCCTTATTCAAATCAACCTCTTTCTTTTCTCACCGCAAAATTAAATCCTCCTTGCAACGTGTAATGTCGCTACAGCTCTAACTCAAACACATGTACCATACTTTTGTAGGTCCCACGCGCATATATTTTCACTATATATACACTCAACCCCTACAATATCCCTCATCAAATATCACACATACCAAGACTACTTATTCCCAAAAATATTTCATCTCTCGCTTTTCACTGCAAAATAACAGAAAAAATGGCAGCTTTGAAGGCCTTGTTCTTGATTTTTGTGGCAGTTATGGCCGCACTATCGAGCGCGTCGGCTCAAGAAGGCTTTGACTTGGCTCCGGCGCCGTCGCCTGATGCAGGCAGCGGATACTCTTTGGCCGTCTCCGCCGCTGTGGCGGTGTCCTCGTTGGTTTTCTCGGTGTTGGCAATAATGAAGAATTAGAGTTTCGATTATTCATCTGTATTATGATTTATATGTGGCATATATATATATATAATCTATATTAATATACACAGGAGATTCTTATTTGTTTAGAGCGTCACGTCTGTGGGCTATTATAGGGCTATCGATCATTGTGAGATTACTATTATTTACGAGGATTTGTTATATTGATTTATCTATTCTTTCCCCCCGTCTGTTACGTAATTTTATTTCAATAATTTTCTATCAGCTTATTCTTTCCTACCACGTTGGGTTGATTTCTCACTTGGAATTTGAAGAAATCTTTTCTATATGCTGTGCACAACATAATCTTTTTAAAATGTAGTATAATATTATTGCAAATATAAATAGACAATTAAATTTAAAAAAATGTATGATAAAGTAAGAGGCACAGCAAATATATCCGCAGTTACATTCATAATAAAAATAAGCATCTTTTTCCAACAACAGCTTCTCAACTATGACCAAAATTCTTACAGGTTTCTCAAATTATTGAACTATGAATTGTGGTGCATATATGTAACATTAACCATCGACATAACAACAATACGGCCACGTCGGGTACTCTCAGGGTCATCTTATCCGCATATTTCCGAGAAAATCAGAGAGCCTGCGTTTTAAAACCATAATGTAAGATACGAAAACTAATGACATCGAACAAGAAAATTAAAATGCAATAAAGACTTTGAAAGAATAAAAAAAAAAAAGGAACCTAATATTTCTAGCAATGACTGTGCTTCCATCTTCAGATCCGAGGTGACGAAGAGCCACCTCCTCCAGGCGACCATCACGGTGCGCATGCTGTAAGAAAAGGTCAAAATCGTATATATAGCCTTAAATAAGTACGCATCAGCAACGTATTAAATCAAATTGAGAAGATCGTTGGTTGCTCGGTTTTTATCCGAATACACACAAAAAAAGTATTGTCCGAATTCATGACATTACATTTTCGGTAACTCATTTTGAGCAAATTATCCGGATGCCATAACCTAATCAGACAAAACTTGTGTAATTGCCCTAGACACATTTGGTAACCTATTTAGACAAATGGAGCATTTTTCTCCCAAAATAACCTTGATTTCGTCTGACTACGCGGAATAATAACAAGAGAAAAAAAATTCCCAACATTTAACATCGAGGATCAAATCTAAATAAGAGGCAAGTATGAGGGACCGGAAATGTAATCCCCTGTGCAATTGCAGATATCATCAATCAGCAATGTATCATATACATATCAATCAACCACTCAAAAGCCTCAGAAATCAAATAAGTAGTACCTTGTAGAAACAGCTGGTGCCAAATGGACACGTCCCATTACCAAAGTCAAAGTGCTTGCAATCAATAGAGCTGAAAAAAGGCAGCTAGAGAATCTAAAAAAAAAAAAAACAGAAATTGGATACACAGCAGCAGAAGATCGAAAGGGTCATCTTACCTCAGCTTCGACTTATAACTGTCCACAATCTCCCGCTTCTCCTCTTGCGAAAAGTACCAAATGACACTAGGAATCACAAAGTAAGAGAGTTTCCTACAAATCGGGCAAGCTCTCAACGCGGAATTAAGATCAAATCCCGAGGATGAAGAACTGCCACGCCAGTTCCTGATGCACGATACGCAAAACGGGTGATCGCATTCAGACAAAAGCCCGAATTTTCTTTCGGAAGGATTGGGTTTCGAGAGGACACGTTCGAGGCAGACACAGCATTCTATTTCTTGGCTCCGTCTTAGAGCCTCTAAATGCTTTTGCCTCTTCGCACACAATGACGTGTGCTCTTCTCTTTCTTGAGGCCTGTAAGGGTGAAGACATTGTTTCCCACATGTGGGGCACAAGTCCCCGTGAATGTGAGGGCAACTGTCTCCACGCGGGCAGTTGCCGGCAGCGGCGAAGGAGCATATTGGAAGATCCAATGGATTTATATCCCCGGAGTTTTCAGAGTCGTCATTGTTCTCTTGCACGAGAGGATGAGGAGCATTTTCGCTCCATGGATACTCAACATAATTTTCTTGAGGGCTTGAACTTTCTGGAATTATATATGTAGTCCCCGAAAGATTAGTGATGGAAGTAGGAATCTCTGGAGAAGATTGGTGTGGCTGAGGAACTTTTACATGGTCGTATCTGCATCGACTCCCGTAAGAACAAGCACCCTTTTGATAATAGGTACATATCTGCAACAAAAAAAAAGGCCAAATGAAATAAAACTTCTGTTAAAGGCAGACAGGAAATACAGATATGAAAAAAGGTTGGTGGAAGCTCACCATGTTTGGTGGTGCCTTCCAGTCATGCAAAAACTCACAACTATCCCCTTTCAGACATGCTCCATGAACGAAAAATTTACAGAGAATCCTGAATAAGTCAAGAAACCGATAAGAATGTCCAAGTGTGCAGCATATTAAGTTTAATAAATTCTATTGAAGAATGAATTACATATTAGAAAATTTGAAAAAGGAAAAGCAAGATTCAAGATTCAAAGGAATTGGAAACAAGAGCAAGGTTTCCAAGGCGCAAAGCCGCAAACCCATCCTCCTATACTTGAAAAATATCACTATCCATAACCCTTCAGCTCACACATTTTCTGCCGCTTTCATCAGGTCACCCATCAAGTTTTCAGAATTTTACGGCTAATTTCAATACCAAAATAAAAAATCGACAGGTTCAACATGGTAGAGAAATTCGATTGCACGACTTTCTAAACAAAAGAGAATATCAGTCGCAGATCGGATAATAGTGAAAAGTAAAAGAAAAAAAAGGAGCGTGATTTAAAATTTTCACGAGTTTTGTACCTTTTGGACATGGCTTCGATCAGAGTCACAATCGCCGCAAAAGATTTCAAAAGCAGGAAACGAATTCGGGGAGATGAATTAGGGTTTTGAAGGTTGAGTTCCCAATTAGGGACTTTGAATTGAAGGGTTGGGATTTCGATTGGTAGAATTCTTTAGCAACAATTTATAACATTTGTAATATATTATTATTCTTTTTTTTGTTTATTTTAAAATGTAGTATATTAAATAAATGCTTAAATATTATTTTAGTCTCCTATGTTAATAGGGGTGGCGTTTTAAGGATACTTAACTTTAGGGTGTCAATTTTAGTCCCGTAACTATATAAAATGGAACAATTTTAGTCCATAAAGCTGGAAACCTAATTTATGCCGGAATTTGTACACGTGGCTGCCGGAAAAGCTGACGTAGACTGATTTTTTTTTTTCGAAATCGCCACCTAAACGCCACATAATTAATAAGAATATAAATAATAAACTAATTCATAACAAGATAATTAATAAAAAAATAATATAATAAACGATTGTCATATGGGTTCTTGAAGAGAAAATTGATTTGAGGCAAACTTTTGAGTGCAAACTTGATTCATCGTTTATTTTATTATTTTTTTATTAATTAGCTTGTTATGAATTAGTTTATTATTTATATTCTTATTAATTATGTGGCGTTTAGGTGTCGATTGAGAAAAAAATTCAGTCCACGTCAGCTTTTCCAGCAGCTACGTATACAAATTCCGGCATAAATTATGTTTCCAGCTTTATGGGACTAAAATTGCTCTATTTTTTATAGTTACGGGACTAAAATTGCCATCCTAAAGTTAAGTGTCCTTAAAACGCCACCTCTCTTAACATACAGGACTAAAAAAATTAAAAAGCCACCATTGATATGATGAAGATTATTATTTCTAAAAAAATTAAAAAGCCAACATTGTTAATTGTTATGATGAATTCTTCAATAATTCATAATAAAATCATAATCACGAATTTTGAGTTATATCACATGCGTATTGTATTTCGGTTTTGTAATTATATTTATCTTAGCGGGCTACGTTTTGAAGCCCAATAAGAAAGCTGAACTTGGAAACAAGCCACGTCCTCTCTTCGGAATATCTTGAGAGCCCATCACTGATTAACATCAGGAGCAATTTATGATAGTTTTATTTATTTAAAAGGGTAAATAGCATATAACTGTGATTTGAAAAATAAGCATTAAAACCCTTATGATTCGGAAATAACGTAAAATCTGTTTCTTGTCATTTTCATCTAATAATTGGGAGTACAATGCTATGTTTTAGAAAACACAGGGGGTACAGTTCTAAGTTTTCGACAACACAGGGATATTGTGCTAAGTTTTAAACAATACCGATGATACAATGCTAAGTTTTAGATAGCTTAAGGGAGTTTCACACAATAAAAAAAAAAACACAAAGTAGTTATGTGTATTTCAGTATAACCACATAGGTATCGCATAATTTACCCTATTTCAAAACAAAACAAAACAAAATACGTGTATCGTATATATATATATATATTAATCATCGAAGTTGCTCGTATTTATAACCTAATTTTTTAGTGATACATCTTTAAAATTTATTCCTTCCACAGAGTGTGAGGAAGCTGTATTTTTTTTAGTTTTTAGGGCCAAAAATGATTTTGCATTTCTTTTTCGTGCCACCTCATACAATACCGTCTCGCATTTTAACTCAATTCAGCATAAATTGAATTTAAATTTCATTGTCGTTAAGAGATAATTTTCAATTTACAGCAAGATTAATCCTCTTGACACATACGAGCCTACCAAGCCACAATAATCTTCTATAACCAAAGGAATGAACCACAGTCCTCAACTAGTGGTCCTCCCACAAAAAAGATTTTGTAACTGCAGAGGCAACAATTACCAAAAAAGAAAGAGAAAACTAAATATAAAAAAAGTTCGCTAGGATCAGACTGCTAAATAAAAAAAAGCATCATCTAAATAATCAAATAATTTACATTGGGATATATTATATCTATACTCTACATACACCGTGAAAATCCTAATAAACAACTATCTATGATTAATATGAGATGGCATACAAAATTACCCTTTACCCTACATTTTTTATTTATTACAATGATATCTTCATAAATCAATTTTTTCTTTTTAAACACTAAAATAATACAAAATTACAATGAAACTATAATTTCACATATTAAATATTCTAAATTAAAATACTAGTTTACATTAACTAAAATTGCTTTTTTTACACATACAGAAAGGAGACAGCTGTACGGCAAAGATTTTTGAGACAGTGTTATGTAATGTAATGTGGAATGGACTCTCTCTCTCTCTCTCTCTCTCGGCCGCCTCGATATATAAAACTTCACATCGGCGATAGATACGGCTTTATATTCACATGCCTATCGCCCACTTCAATTTTTATTTATTTATTATTTATTTTACGTATTGTTTTTCTCTTTATTCGTAGTACGCAAAAGTTTGTCGTCGAAAAAGACCAAACTTCTTCGATTACATTATAATATGTATTATATATCAATTTTTATTCTTTCGAATTTCGATTCCTAATGGATAGACAAACCAAAACCCATGTGTGAAAGAAAATATCGAAGCCTAAATTAATTTATTTTTTAGATAATAATAATTATTATTATTATTTATTTATTGACATTTTGCATAGCAAAAAGAATGGGGAAAATACGCAGTTAATTCAGTGGTCTGCTGCTTGCTGCTGCTGCTGCTGCTGCTTTAGTGACAGAGACAACAGAAGAAAACAAAAAGATGGTCGCTTGATGAGAGAGTAAACGTTAAAGATGGCGTTGGCGTGTTGTATCTCCTCTCTCTGAATCCCATCTTCCTCCTTTCAATTCAACTCCCTCCGCCACACTCTCTCTCCTACATTGCACCGCAAGACAAAATCGATACTCCGAAAAAAAAATCAAAAATCAGACGGAAATTAAGCCGAAACACGCACACCCACCAGCCATGTGCGTGTGAATCTGCATTTTCGCTTCCGTAGCTGAGGTACGCTGTATGATTTTTCCTTGCGAAAAATCTGCTGTTACTGTGTTGTTTCCTATATGGGTTTTCGCTTCGAGGGATTCGTGAATATTTAAAAAAAAAAAGGGAAAATTGCATGACGGCATAAAATGCTTGGTATATTCCTTGCACGTATTCTGGTAATAGAATCCCCCGTACGAAAAATGCTGGGTGGTTTTATTGTGCGAGCCCTGTTCGCGAATTCCATTTCTTCTTTTGTTGTTTTATGAACAACCTCGGCAGATAAGCTTTATGGTCACGTGCACGACGTGATTCTTGTTCCTTTTTCTTCCGCCGAGGATAACTTTCTGCCATTATTTTATAGTTTTTTTCTGTGTCTGATTTCTGTTCACTCTTCTTGGTGTGTGTGTTGGTGTTTATGCTTCTGTTACTGCTCTTTGAAGTGAAGGGCTTTTTAGTACTGTTGAAGCTGTGAGGAGGTGACGTTGGTGTAAAGACCGGGTGTTCTTGTCCGAACGAGAATGAACGGTAACGAGAATTTAAACGGGCATTATACGTACGGTGGCTACTCTTACCCGACGCCACCGGGTTTTATGGGCTTCTTCGGCGGTTTACCCGAGGCTCCATCGCATTATGGTAACATGGGACCGATGCATCATGAACAGGTACTTGTCCTTAAAATGCTGCATTTGTTGTAAGAAAATAGCTTGCTTGCTGCTGCTTATCTGCAAATAATCTTGGACATTTTCGTTGCTTTTTGTAAACCGTAGTGTTTCAATTCTTCTATTCATCGAAAATGTGGTAATAATAGGCTACATGTTAAGTTGATTTTGTGGTTCTCTGTGCTTCTGTCTTTTGGATTTGAATTTGTTTCGGTAGCATCGGGAAAATTTTCTGGATATATTCATCTGGTTACCGATAAAAATTGGATTTTTCTTCTTATTCTCAAGGAATCTGCGTATTGGTCGATGCATACGAATTCGTACAGATACGGGCTGCCTATTTCGGAGGGCCCCGAATCTTATTACAGCCACTATGAGGACCAGCATCACCATTACCACGACTCGAATATGGACTTAAATAGGAGAGCTTGGGAGTATCCTTCAATGGTCACCACAGCAGAACCGGTAGCTGTAGATATACCCTCCGAAGAAAACACGGTTTCCATAGTGCATTCGATTCCCGAAGAACGTAAGAATTTTTCTTGTTAATCAACGATATTATTTCTCAGTTCCTACGCAATGACCATTTGATTTACACATTCTCTGTGTCCGTTGCTGAACATGCAGGATCCTCAGACAATGAAGAGGATGCTGGTAATGAGGTTCGCATCGGTCTTGATTCTACTCATTATGTATATATTCGACATGGAATCTGTTAAATTCGAGGGTTTCATCCTAAATCCAATTGGTGATAAGGGGAGATGCCTCGGTGATTTATATATCAGATCTGGTGAAGTTAGTTTCCTCTTGTGCGACAAATAATCTCAACACGCCCCATCACGCGTAATTTTCTCAAATGGGTGGTCGTGAGGATTCGTACCCGTGACCTCTCTTGGCTCGAGTCTGATACCGTGTTTTATTGAAGGGTTTCATCCTTAAACCAATTGGTGATAGGGAAAAGGTCACTTTGATTTATATACTGAGTCGGGTGGAGTTAGTTTCCCAATGTGGGACAAATAATCCCAACTGAATAATAGGAAAAGAAATAGCTGCTTGAATTGCGAATTGCCTTTTCTTCATTTTAATGCATGCTATCTTGATTCTCGAGGTGAAAGTCGTAATATTCGAATTTCTTTCCACATTTCATCATCAGGTCATGTGGCAAGATGATGTTGATCCAGACAACATGACCTATGAGGTAAGGAGAAGAAATCCCATGTTTTCATTTTCTTGACATATTGTTGAGAAAATTAATCCCGACATGCATTATATTCACCATGGCATCGAAGGTCTCGGGTTCTTATTACGTGTTAAACTAACACTTAACCTCCCCAACTTGACTACAGGAACTGCTCGAATTAGGTGAAGCTGTGGGATCCGAAAGCAGGGGTCTGTCGCAGGAGCTCATCGATCTACTCCCGATCTCCAAATTCAAATCCGGCGGGATTTTTTCGAGGAAGAAATCCGAAGAAAGGTGATTTTTTTTTTCACGAACCAAAGGAATAAATTTGTTTTAGAAAAAAAAAAAAAGCGATAAAAACTAACTTTCTTGCAAAAAAAAAAAAAAACAGATGCGTGATATGCCAGATGCGATATAAAAGAGGTGACAAACAATTGAACTTACCTTGCAAGCATGCTTACCACTACGATTGCGGGTCGAAGTGGCTCGGCATCAACAAGGTAATCATCTCCTCCTCTTATTTATCCATCTGTTTTATTAAAATTTTCGATATTTTTACATGAACCGATTGCATTTTCACTTTTTTTTTTTTTTTTTTTTTTTATAAATTTCAGACATGTCCGATTTGCAACACGGAGGTGTTTGGATCCCAAATGCATACGACGTCGGAGTAAGTCGTGGATCGATCGGTTCTTGTTCGAAAAGAGTTTTGCTTCTTTCTTTTTTTTTTTTTTTTCGGATAGGGTTTGTTCTTCTTGTCTTGTTTTCCTATATAGGAAGGATTGTTTGAAGATATCTTCATACCATAGATGTAATGTTAGCCCAGTTTTCTTCCCTCTCTACTATTATTGTCTTGTGTTGTAGGAGATGTGCTTCGTTATATATATTTGTAGTGTGAAGAAATGATATTGAGATAGATGCACACACAACTTACTCCAACATTGAAACACCTTAAGATAGGACATCGAAAAAAATCCAAAAAGATAAAAATAAAAAATATATAAAAGATCGTGACATCTTTCTTTCTGTGAAGGTCACTGGTTCGAATCCACTAGAATTCTGATTATCGAAGACTGTATGAGCATTTGATTTGGCAAATAGGACAAAAGAATTCTTCTAGTTGTGTGATTTAACACATAGATCAGGAAGATCAGTCCCACTGAAATGTGATTGTCCCTAGCCAACAATAAGATTTAGGCTGCAGTGTAATAAATCAAGATTATTAGTCACACTGAAATGTGATTTTCCATCTCTAGCTGACAATAAGATTTCAAATGAGCTGACTATCGAAGCTTGTATGAACTTGTGATTTGATAAATAGGTCAAGATGGTAGTTCCCAGTGCCATAGGCCATGAGGATTAATTCGGCTGGCCCGGAAGATTAGTTCCGTTGGAACGTGATTGTTTCATAATAAATAATGAGATTTAGATTCGATTCAGATTGTGACTCAGACGAAGAAAAAGAAATAAATA
Source organism: Linderniella brevidens (assembly GCA_004919715.1). Taxonomy (NCBI): domain Eukaryota; kingdom Viridiplantae; phylum Streptophyta; class Magnoliopsida; order Lamiales; family Linderniaceae; genus Linderniella; species Linderniella brevidens. The sequence goes on from SWDC01000146.1 coordinate 3,404,021, forward strand.
AAAAAAAACAACGATAGAACAAATCAAATTTGATACTACGAAGACATCAGCACCATATAGACTGGAGCCAAGTGTCTGCCACGCGCTGGCACTCTACTAAAGGAAGAAATAAAAATGAATGGAAAAGACAAAACAAGATTAACTTGGTAGATTACGAAATTAAGACCTTTAACAAGCTTATATTAAATGGAAGGACTATTAAAAGGCAGAGCCAACAAATAAACATTACCATACACAAATCATGCAACAAGACGGAGCTAGAGGACGAAGTTTTCGATACGAAGACTACAACAAGAGAAGGGCTTTCCTAAGAAGCTACCCTCTCCGCTGCAGCCAAGATCCCGAGCCCGAAAAGGGCAAAGAAATCAAAGGAGGTAAGAGTTACTACACAAAAGAACAACCACCTCGTAAGCCAATAGCAAGTTTAGTTCTTGCAGTGGTCCAGTGGAGTGAGGAAAAGGCTGCTGTAGTGTTTAAAAGGTTCAAAGATAAGATCACTGTTTATGTCATGAGCTGTGTTGTCCCGATGAGTTTAAAAGCTCACTGCTCTAAAATCTATGTCAAATAAGAAATCTATGTACCTGAGGTAATGGTGCTTTTCCATAATATGTATGCTGAATCTCTTGTATGCGTGAAGAGAGATAAATATACTGTAAATATAATAAGAAATCTCGAGACAGGTGGCTTCTGCCATTCTTTAACTTAACCGTCAAAGAACAGATTCGGTACATCATAACTAAAAGTACAGAAAAAATAACTATTTCTTGTCGATCTTACTGACGAGTCCTGAAGAAATGTTCAGAAGAAGATTATGGAGACGCCCATTATGAAGCACCCCACAGCTACCCAAGGGCTCAGCCTTTCCCCTGTTGCAGGTAACCACGGTGACAAATGTATTCAGGGAGGAAAATCAGCGAGTATAATCAGAAGAAGCATGCAAAAGGGTTCATCATTTGAAGGATACAATGATAATACGAATCCTTTTAGTATGTTGGTTGAAAAAAATAAAAAATTTAACGAGCATTGTTTATTTGGAATTGACAGTGTAGATTGATTGCTACTATCTCCCACAAGTCATTTCAGTCTACTTGTGCATCGCAATTGAGTTGAGGGATGTTACCTATTCTTGCTGCCTTCCAGAAAACACCTCGGAACCTGCCACATCAGCAGCACATTACGAGGTTGTAACAAAAATATGCAAAATGGCAAAAAAAAAGGCATATAGCCGTATGAAACACTCAAGCTAGCGGGTGCCGATACTAAAAACTCTAAAGCTTGAGCATGATATCTGTTGTGTCACGAGGCAAACCTAACAACGCGTATGAATTCCTCAATCGCCTTATAATACGAAGATAAACCAAACATGGTAATTCATATGAGGGTAAATTATGCTATACCCCTCATGTGGAAATACCGAGATGCAAGTTACTACTACTACCCTATGCTCTTCTTTTTTATTTCGAACTCCCTTATGTTGTTATTAAATAAATCACGGGGGTGTTTGACGCTATTTACAAATCAGTGGGATTTTGGTGCTTAGTTTTTAAACCACGGGTGGGTTATATGCAATTCAGCCTTCATATGAATCCAACGTATAGGCTCAAAAAGTTTTGGAATTGGGAGCATAGCCCATAAAACCGTAGATGGCGATGCACATTTTAGCCACACAAGAATAATGAAACACCATTACTATCGCCCAATTGAGATTCAAGAAAGAAAAAAAAAAGAAACTAACCCAGTTCTCTGTTCAAGAAGGGCTGGAAACTGCATCTTCACATACGTGCACGCACATATGCCCAACAACACCACCGTGAGGAATGAGTGGAAATTGAAGAGCGCTGACTGTAATAATCCCATTAGAAACTGATATCAGCATCGACTATAGTTTCCAAGAAGAAGAACCATGGACAATCTCCATGCTTACCATTTTCGTTAGCTGCTGTTCTTATTCGGCGTCCCGCTTTCTACAGCAACAAGAAAACTTGCTTCAGACGATAATCTCTCCCATCCCATAAAAATGTTGCAGAAAATCACACTAAAAAAAAATGAATAAAAGCACAAAAAGGGCGGAATATTGCTTGTTTTCAAAGAGTAATATAGGAGCTCCAATCCAATGAATCCATTCGCCTCCTAATGGCTACAAAAACATTTAGAATCATTGTGCTCACTCGACAAATAGCAACATCACATTTTCGATACGCAGAAAATCACTGACTATACAGGAGTTTCCAACTCGATAAATAGCAACATCGCATTTTTAATACGCATAAAATCACTGACTATACAGGAGTTTTCAAGACATGCTACGATATTTGTACTAGGAAGCTATCTACGAAAAATTTGGTTGCCTCAAACCGATCCAAAATCGAGGTGGTTTAAGATTTCTAAGCAATATCACAGAAGCGAGGATTATTATCACAATGCCAAACAAGCAATCTTAAACCTAGCAATGAGTACTCAATGACAATCATTCAATTCAGAAAAACCGCGGCTCAAATTTAAAGAACGATACTGTCAGGCGTTAAGATCAAATAGCGAGGATCGAAAACTCTTACCAGTTAGCCAAACTACGACGAAAGATCGAAGCTCTTCGTCGACAACCGGAACTGTGTGTTTTGTGCGTGTCAATTAGAACTTGATTAGCTTTGCATAAAGAAAAGCTTACGAGAGGCAGCCAATCATGAATTGCCACGTCACAACTAAAACGTTATTTACTCGATGGACCCAAACTAGAAGAATCGTGAAGGAAAAAATGAGAGAGAAATGGTAAAAAACCAAATATACACCATACAATACACGTAACTTTTCTTTTTTTTTTTTACAGAAAATATAAGTAACTAAATGTATGCTGTTGAATGACAATTTTGCCCTTGAATTGAAATTGAAAATGAATTCCCAAATCCCAGATTTGAAAACGGACAAATATTCATGTAAGAGTACGACAGGAACGACTCCACTCGGTTTCAAAAAAACCCTCACTTTCTTGTCGACGTTTTGATTCTCTTTTTCGCTTCCTTTCACTCTCTAGTAGATCGTTTCGAGAACCTTGCGCTACAGAAAAATCACCGTTAATTCTTCATAGTTTGGGGTGGTTTATTATATTTCGTGCGTTTGCGATTCTCATTACGCGAATCAAGTCTCGGCGATGAATTACCGTGCGAGATATCCGCCGCCAGGGATTGGAGGCGGACGTGGCGGAGGAAACCCTAATTATCAGATGAGAAACCCTAATCAGCAGCAGCAGCAGCAACAGTATCTTCAGCGGCCACCCAACAATCAGCTGTATCAAAATCCCCAGCAACAGCAGTGGATGAGAAGAAATACGGGTGCCGACTCGAACGCTGACGAGGTGGAGAAGACCGTTCGATCAGAAAACGTCGATTCGAGGTTGGTCGCCATCTTTCCTTTTTTTTTTTTTAACGTTTCTGAGTTTAGAATTGATTTTTTTTTTGGGGAGGGGAAAGGACTTGGGAAATTGTGTTGTGTTGTGCTTCGATAAATGAGTGTTTGTGTTGATTTTGTACATTGCGCGTCTTGTTCAGTTCAGAAGATTGGAAGGGACGATTGAAGTTACCGCCACCGGACCTGCGTTATAGAACTGAGGTAAGAGATTTTGGTCTCATGGGCTTTTGAATCAACAAGTTGAGTTTTTTCGTGTTTCTGGATTCGTTTATGGCTTTCTTAGTAAGTTGTTTCAGATCATTTGATTTGTAGTTTTGGTTGTTGATCCGTTATTTTGGCATTTTGCTGAGTGGATTCGGATTTTATAGAGGGATTATGTGAGGTAGATAATTTCCCGCCATCCAGTGCGATATCACGTGATTTAGCATGTTGTCAAATTGTAATAATTAAGTTCGGATATCATATGATTTATTACATATCATAATTGGCAAAGGAATTCTGTGGCCCCTTATTTATTGTATCTTTGGCTGTAGTTTGATTTTTGTATACGTTGAATAAAATAACCTCCTCGCTATCATTTTTTTTTGTTTTTCTCTACCCAGGATGTTACAGCTACAAAAGGAAATGAATTCGAAGACTATTTCTTGAAGCGTGAGCTATTGATGGGAATATATGAGAAAGGTTTTGAAAGGCCATCTCCGATTCAGGAGGAGAGCATACCAATTGCTCTTACTGGAAGTGATGTCTTGGCTCGGGCCAAAAATGGTACTGGAAAAACTGCAGCATTTTGCATACCCGCCTTGGAGAAAATCGATCAAGACAAGAATGCAATTCAAGGTTTGCTTTGTATTTATTGATAGTTTTAGGGAACCTAAACACTTGTATGAAAGGTTGGTCTACTTAGGTACTTATAAGTTATGAGCTGTGATCCTTTTTTATTAACCTGTAATCGAGAAGTGAGATTACTGCGCACGGATTATATTCTCCAGGAAGGTGAAATTATGAGTAGTAAGTTTTTTTAAAGAGGTACAAGGCTTAACGTGGTTAAACAGTGTATATGGTATGGCATTTAATGAATAATATCTTGTTTGCATGTTTAATTTGCATCTAGTTGGTAAATATTGTCATTTAGTAGGGCCCGTCATTGTGTGCCTTGTTTGTTACCATCCAATTTTTGTAACTTCTTATTGCACGTAGTTTCTTTTCCCGTTGAAACGTTGCTTAGTTCTTTCGTAGTTGAAATGTTCTCGATATTATTAGTTTCTTACAAACTTGCATCTTTGCAGCTGTTATTCTTGTCCCGACAAGAGAATTGGCCCTCCAAACGTCACAAGTTTGTAAAGAGCTTGGCAAGCACTTGAAAATTCAGGTCATGGCTACTACTGGGGGAACAAGTTTGAAGGATGATATCATGCGTCTTTATCAACCTGTTCATTTACTTGTTGGTACACCTGGAAGAATTCTTGATCTTACCAGAAAGGGTATTTGCATCTTAACTGAGTGCTCTATGCTAGTAATGGATGAGGTATGAGTTATGCATTTAACTTAAATTGTTAACCACTCATTAACAGTGGATCTTGATATTTATACTAGATGTCTTTTCTCCTATTGTTGGATTCAGTTCTCTTTCGTTGGCAATGTCCAAAATCTAGTTGCATTAATTCTGTTTGTTAATGAAATCCTCTCTTTGGCTCCTTGCATTATTTTTTCTCTGGATCTCTTTTCTTTTGGCTGTTTCTTTTCGTATCTGTTGATTTTAAACGGACCATTTTCATCTTAACCTCTGTAATATCTTTCAGGCAGATAAACTCTTATCACCAGAATTCCAGCCCTCCATTGAGCAGTTAATTTCCTTTATGCCTCCAAATCGTCAGATCCTTATGTTCTCTGCTACCTTCCCTGTGACCGTAAAGGACTTCAAGGACAGATACCTCCGGAGGCCCTATGTAATAAACCTCATGGATGAGCTTACCCTAAAGGGTATCACGCAGTACTATGCTTTTGTGGAAGAAAGACAGAAAGTTCACTGCCTTAACACCCTCTTCTCAAAGGTCTTTTTTACTTACTGTCTACCTTTTTTGCAATACCATGACGATTTCTGTCTCCTGTTTTTGAGTTTGTTTTTGTTCTCTTGCAGCTTCAAATAAACCAGTCAATAATCTTCTGCAATTCCGTCAACCGAGTGGAGCTTCTTGCCAAGAAAATCACCGAACTTGGCTATTCTTGTTTCTATATTCATGCTAAAATGCTGCAGGATCACCGTAACAGAGTGTTTCATGATTTTCGGAATGGTGCCTGCAGGAACCTTGTCTGTACTGGTATGCATCTTCTCCGGGTCCTCTAATTTTATGTATGCTTTGGGCCAATAGTTTTCCTTTTTCTTTTTTCTATTAGACTATGTTTCGTTTGTGAAAATTAGTAGGAAAAGGAAAATGAAATGGAAAAGAAAAACTGGTTTTTATGTTTGGCTGGTCGAAATAGGGAAAAGAAAAGAAAAGCAAATCTAGTTAAATTAAGGAAAACTCATTTTTCACCAATTGGTGGAAGAAAATGAAAGAAAAACTTATGAAAATCATTCACTCCGATCTTTATCACACCACTTTCTTCGTTCCAAACACAACCTTAACGAATCTCTAATTGACTGGTATATGATAGTAATAGTCAGCGGAATATCTTATTTCTAGCTTCATATATCTTTCTGATATCGCAGACTTGTTCACCAGAGGAATAGACATCCAAGCAGTAAATGTTGTTATCAATTTCGACTTCCCTAAGAACGCAGAAACGTACTTACACCGCGTACGTTTCTTTTAACTAGCCATTTCCCTGTTTTTTTTTCGAGTTTCTTTTTTTTATATTCATTAAATTCTTTCTTCTTTGTCAGGTTGGTCGATCTGGGAGGTTTGGGCACCTCGGTTTGGCTGTCAATCTTATTACATACGAGGATCGCTTTAATTTGTAAGCACTCCCCATTTACTTTTTTTTTTTTCAGTTAGTAGCATCACTTTATTTCTAACTTTTTTATCACCTTCTTTGGCTTATATTCAAATGGCCCACAATTTATGTTTGCTGCTCATGATGTTCTATAGGTATAGGATTGAACAAGAGTTAGGGACGGAGATTAAGCAGATCCCTCCCCACATCGATCAAGCTATATACTGCCAGTGATCGTGGCTCATAATCTGGTGAGCTTCTGAGACATTTATTTTCCTTGTGATGCTCTCGAATCATGAACTCGTTATTTTTCGTTCTTTAAGTGCTTTGACGTTTTTTTTTTCCTGCCCAATCTTCGACAGAAATTTAGCTGCCTTGACGGAGAGTATTTGAATTTCATGGGGATATTAGTGTTAGCTTTGCTTCTTTTATTTCTCCTTTTCGAATCTGACAATATTTTCGTCAGCTAAATTGCATAATCTGCACTTGTAACTCAGTTTAGGATGTTTGCAAGCTGCATTTGTTACCAATACTGTGTTGACATATTTGGTGGATATGGTGATTGCCACTTCTTTCATTTCTCCATCTGTTAGCCATATATATGCTTCTGTCTTTTGGCTGTTAAATGTGTCCATTAGACTTAGGTTGTGTTTGGTTTAAGGAAATTAGTGTGGAAAACAAAATTGGAGAGGAAATGGTTTTTCACAAGTTTTTCTTTTGTTTTCCTCACCATTTGGTGAAAAAATTAGTTTTCCTTAGATTTAAGTGTAAAATTAACCTAGATTTTCTTTTCCTCATATATTCTTCAATCAGCCAAACATAAAAACTAGTTTTCATTTTCTATTTCATTTTCATTTCCTTACTGATTTCCACAAACCAAACACACCCTTGAGGAAAAAGATTTTTTGATTATAGGTTAGGATTATATTTGACTTCTTGATTTTCGAAATCTTTGAACATCAAAACCTTATCCCTGTGGAAAACACTCCTCATAAAGAGGACAATGCACCTCGTATGAGAGGACAATGCCACATTGGAGAGGTAAGATATCAACCATATTCAAAAAGATTAAAATTAAGAGCAAAACAAAATTAAATTTAAAGTAAAAATGTAATTACTGCTAGTTGAAAGAAATAAATGGGACACTGCGTTTTCAAACTTCAAAACAAGTGGGAAATTAGAAAGATTTTTCATCAAGACAATTCACGGGGAATATAGGCATGTCCATTTATTGCCATGTTATCATTCTTTTTCAAGAGTCCCTACTCTCTCTTATTGCATGAATATATGTTCCCTTCCCCTGCAATAAATGTGTATAAGGCAACATCGTAGCAGTTGACAGATTTTCTTTAAATGTCATTTCGTCTCAATGAGTCTTGTTGATACTTGACTTGAAATCTCTTTATCATGCAAACGATAGCAATTACTCTATCGTGGATCTTGAACAATGATATTTAATGAGGAAGACGATAATAAAAGACAAGACAGAAAAAAGAAAAGAGGAAGAAAAATGATTAAGCATCATTGAATGCAAGGAAGACTATTAAATGCATAGATATCTTCCCTTGTCCCTGTTTGCTAAGCTTCATCTGTCTCTTTTCCATGGAATCATATAAATATTACACAACACAATGAGAAATGGAATCAATAATTCATTTTGTTGTCCTTTTCAGCATTTAATTAGATTCATGTGCACCACATTTATTTCATTACATGGTACGTTCGTGTGTGTGTGACCTTATCTGTATGTATATATATATATATATATATATATATAATATGTGAGTCTGTCTCTGAATATTTATGGACTCGCGAAGAAATCATTTAATGAACTACCTGAGGGCAAGGGAACAACAATAAATACACTCACCAATTTCTCCCATTGTCTCATTGAATCAATCATTCACTTATATCCTCCTCCATGTTTGATTTATTACATATATATACAACGAAGGCAAAATAATAAATGCTGTGACATTAGAACAATAATTCCAGTGCCTTTTACCTGCAAACACACACACACACCAAACACATACATAATAACATCAGCGATGACGATGAGTGAGCATTCAATTGGCCGTGCTCATGTAGGAAAATAAATAAGAAAAATCAAACCTTTTTCTTCAAATTTCCGCTCTCAATTAATTGCTCTTGAATGGGAAGAGCACCGTGCTGCGATAAGAAGGGAGTAAAGAGAGGCGCATGGTCGCCGGAGGAAGATAAGAAGCTCACTGACTTACATTAACAAGCACGGCCATGGAAGCTGGCAATCTCTACCCAAGCTTGCAGGTTTCTTTCTTTCTTTTTTTTTTTTTTGTCTTCTTGCCGATTTATTTCAAGAATAAAGCGTCAATCTTTTCATATTTATGGGCTGATGAGATTGTAATTAAGCGGGTGTTGTCCCACGTCGAACAAATCAAGCTCTTAAATTCAATATATCCATGAAGAGGCAACTCCACCTAAACCAATTTGTTTTAGGTTGAAGACCTCAATTTCTAAAGATGTGAAGTGAAGAATTGATGTTAATGCTTAGGCCTTTTCCGATGTGGGAAGAGCTGCCGCCTCCGGTGGACGAACTACCTCCGGGCGGGCATAAAACGGGGCCCATTTAGCCCCGAGGAAGAAGAGCTCGTCGTCCTCGGGAACAGGTAATAAGCTCGCAAATCTCGAGCCTAAGTGTATTAGAAATTGAGGACTTCGTCCTAAAATCAGTCGGTGACAGGCAAAAGTTGCCAGTTGATATGTTAATTGCAGTCGAGTGTGAGTTGAATTATCCGATACGGGATTGAAATCTCGGCGCATTCCCGTCACGTGTGGCACTACGATCGAAGGCCTAGTGACGGCAAGCCAGAGATTGCTCTGATATATCATATATTAGAAATCGAGGTCTGAAAATCAATTGGTGATATGTGAAGTTGTCTCTTTGATATATATTAATTGAATCGGATGAATTGAATTATGTGATGAGTGTTAGCGATAAAGACGGTGGGGACGGGAAACTCGAAATAAAATAGCCTTTATTAATCGATACGAACGGAAAGTACGGACGGAAACAATCTAATAGCTAATCCGAGAGCCAGAGACTCCGGCCCTCACAATCCGAGAGTTCGAAAACTCCGGCCCTCACAATCCGAGAGTCAGAGACTCCGGTCCTCAAAATCCTACACCAAGACCTAAACATTAAGCTACTTACGCCCCTCCTTTTATAGGAGAAAACGTATGTAAAAAGCCCAATAAGATCCCTAATAAATCGCTTTACCCTAACTAAATCTAATTCAAAATAATAATGATAATACTAATAATATTATTATAGACACCTAACAATGAGTCGGATAGAAATCTCAATCGGGTCCTAATTGGGTCCTTAACGAGCATGAATTAAGCTCTAGGCCCATTCACACCCATTGGATGTAAGGCTAAATTAGGCCCGTTAAGGACCCAGTTAGGACTCGTTTACCTCCCTCACTCAGTGTTCGAAACATTCATTCTTGCATGACCCTTTTCCTTCAGGTGGGCTGCAATAGCTTCACAAATCCCCGGAAGAACCGACAACGAAATCAAGAATCCTTGGAACTCCCACCTCGGGAAGAAGCATTCGCAGCTCCTCACGGGAATATTCGATCCTCGAACGCCGTTCGCCGCCCGCCACGTGGCGCACCGACCCGATTATTTCCTACGCCTTTGGGACTCGGAAGTTGGGGAAAAGTTTCGGAGAGGGAACGGAGCTGCTGCTGCTTCTCGGTGTCCTTCGACTGAACGTAAATGTGGCTCTTCGTCCTCGGGAGAGAGCGGTAATGAGAAAACGACGGGAGCATCGTCGGCGACGATCGAGCCCGGATGTGATTCGACGGGTCTGCTTCTTGATTTTCCGGGCGGTGATGATATTATGATGAGCTTCTTTGAAAGTAAGGAGTGCTGCAGCTTGTTTCCGGGAATCTACTACGGCTGAGGAAACTTGTCTTAATCGATAAAAACCTTTTCTTCGATCTTTAGTTTCGTCTTTTGTGGTGATTGGAGCTTTAGTTTTCGATCTTCGTCGTTAAAACGGTTGGTTGTGTGCTGTGAAATAATATTGATAAGATTAGTAATGCTGCTATTATTACTTCCGCTGTTATGTTTCAAAATCCAAATGATAATGTTATATATAATCAGTAAGTTTGCAACAAATAGCCTTCGATACGTTATATATAAGGTCGAGAAAAATGAGTTGAAATAAATAAAAGAATTACAAAAAGTAATTAATTATAGATAGGGCCCAACCGGGTTCGAACCGGTGACCTATTGATCTGCAGTCAATTGCTCTACCACTGAGCTATGGACCCTCTGATATCAGATTCGGCCTTTAAAAACAATATTATTATAATTCCTGTATTTTCAGAGAACTCAAAATAAAGGGGACTTTTACTCTGTAAATTGGGAGTTGAATTTATTATTATTCCGAGTGTTTTGATATTATCGTTTCTTTTTTTTTTTTTTTTGCCAAATCTCCCCTGTGCGTATTGTCTAAGACTAAACGAAATTAGTTTCTAATGGTGTAAAGTGTGCCTAATTCACAACTAGAAACGTTGCCTTGACATGTGATAAGAAAGAACTAAGAAAACAAAAGACAAGAAAACAGCAAATTAGATTGGAAGATCTTTTTTTTTTTAAAACTTCCATTACAATGAATTTATAAGAGCCCAAAGGACTCATCTGGTAACATTTGACCATCCAAAGGGAAGACAAATCTCAAGGGAGAAACGGAAAACAATCCGGAAAAAAAAAAAGAAAATCAGAACCAAAAGAAAATAAAATTAGAAGTCTAGTAGATTTCATCAACTATTTCTTTCTATTGGTACACAACACCAACGAACATATCCTGAGAAAAAAATATCTGCAAGAAAACGAACTCAACAACCTCATACAGCAAGAGACTTACACCTCAGCACCAAATCCTCATTCACCGGCCTAAGGCTCGACGAAGAATTAACCATAAAACCCTCGAAACCATTCCCACATCCGACATCGAACATCACCGTGCTAAGCCCCTTCCCTACCACAACAATCTTCTCACCGATCGCCACCAGCCGACACGGCGGTGCAACGATATTCGTCGAAAGCCTCCTCACTCCAACACACTCCTTACTATCTCTCCGCCACATCATCACTCTCACGCCCGAATTTTGATCCAAAACGTACAACGTGGAGCCTATCACAACCGTCTCCCCACACCACCAGTGGATCGTGTCAGCATCAACATTCTTTGAAGTGTAACTATTACAAGGCTCGTAAGATATTACGTGGGTATCTGAGGAAATAGCGGAGGGCCCACATCGGATGTAGATTATCCCGTTTATTACTAACGAGCTTCGAATGTCTTTTATGACGTTCGGGTCGGGATGCGAATCCCAGCTGTGCGTGGAGGAGTCGAATACGTCTATCGAGTGCGTGTTGGAAGATTTTGGTCCCAGCCCTCCGATCGCGTAGATTTTACCTCCCGAAGCTTCATGAGCGAAGTAGCACCTGATATTCAACATGGGTCAGAGTTGAAATGACGAAGTTACCCTTGGTGCCAGAGATTTTCAAGTGCTAATAATACATTTGATAATGAAGTTTACAGAGTCTGATGAGCTTTGTAATAAGCTACAATGTCAAGTACTAGTCACTAGTGAGCTTCAAGAATTTGAAGCCCACAAACCATTTGCTCCAATGAATACCGATATCAAGACCCGAGGCAAACAATGACTTTTCAGCTAAAATCGGTGACATCCATTCTATTCGATGCAACGCTTAAGATAATTAACGCAATACGTTGTTTCTGTTCATTTTTAGGATGAAGCCCTCGATTCAGATTTCTATCCCACATCGTATAATACAGCTCACCCCGACTCAATTAATATATCAAAGAGGCAACTTTACCTATCACCAACTGGTTTTAGGATGAAGCCCTCAATTCTTAATAGTTTTTTTTTTCTAATAAAAAAATCAACAGAAATAAAAGGACACAATACCTAGGTGTTGGTAAGGAAGCACCTTCAATCCACTCGTTCTTCGAAGCATCGTAACAAAAGACTTCATCCGTAGCATCTTCAACCCAACCACATCCTCCGAACAGATAGATTTTATCATCCAAAACCTCGAAACCGACTCCTTTTCTATTCAAGCACCGATGGGGAAGCCCATGAATTTCACTCCATCGCCGTTTCGGCTGTTTAGGATCCAAAACGTACATGTGAAGTCTCTCGGCTTTGTCTACGCATAGAGCGTAAATCCAAGGCTCCTCGAGCCCATTCGTTGCCCGGTAGGTGCGAAATTCTCTACCGCGAATCAATCGTCTCCAACTATTCGAAACACGGCTAAGAACTGAGTGGTACCGACGAGGAACCCTAGCCAAGCAAGAAAGTGCAATGTCATCGGGTAATCCGGGCAATAAAGGTGAATTTTCTGATCCGATGGGAGTCTTTGTCCCGATTTCGATGTTTTGTGCTTGTTCGGAGTGATCGACAGCTAAGCCCGAATTTGCACTTTCTGCAGAATCCATTCTTTGTTCGGTGGAACTGATAGAGTCTACAGGAAACAGAAACAACAATTGATGAAGATAGATGCGTTAAACACGAATGCCACAGCACAGCTGCAAAATCATCCAGAACCAAATTAAAATTTAAAGGTAATTTGATTTTCACAACTCTGGCGCATAATTACATATGAAATCAACACCACAGCCGTTTTTCATTCCTTCTTCAGCTACTAGCCATCAAAAACGAAGAGAAAAAACAGGAGAAATAAGTTGATTAACATGAATACACGGAAAATGCACAAATAGAACAGACAGGTCGAAGATCATACATCGAATTTATTTCGCAATGATTACATACCTTGTTACTTTCTCCGAGAAAAAACAGCTCCGTACACCAATGATGATCCCGTTCAACGAATTCGATCGAAGAATTATGAGAGAAGCAAATTTCTGATGTGTGATGAGTCCATTTGGGGCGACTTTACAATTTTGACAAATTTCTGGTGCCAAATCAGTAATGTGCATTTCGGGCCTTTAACTACTAATGCTGGGCCTTTTATCTTCAAAAGGCCCATCAAATATGAAGCCCATCTATGTATGGAGGTTACCAATTGATTTTGAAATGAAATGTTGCTTAGTTTTCAGGAGACAAAGTTAGTTGTGTGGTTAAGAAAGAGTTCGTTTTCAGAAGATATTGTCTATACATATTATTTAATTTATGAACTAAAGTCTTATGTAAGATATAATTAAATATTTGACCCGATGATGAAGATGTTGCAATTGTTATAGGTTTGCACGTTCGTTTGCCACGTGGGTGAAACTGAAACCAAACCTAATACGGCAGAGTCAAAGTCAAAACTAATGGCATGCACGTTGATCAGTTGGTCGAAAACCTAAATTAAATTTTAGGAGTAGAGTGGAAATACTAAAAATGTTTTGTTTGTACTTCGATTGCTGCTCCTGATTCACGTAAGAAATGATTATCGTACCATAAACTATAATGAATTGAATTTGTTTTCGAATTAACTTAGTTGATATGTAGAGATTACGACCGCGTTGTGCGAGAAAAAGAAAAAAAAGAAGGATACGAGAAAAACAAAAAAATCAGTTTAATCTAATAGTTGGTTGGGTGAATTTTCATCCTTTTGTTGATGATTCGAATCGTGCGAATTGTTCTTGAAATTTTTGGATATGTCACATAAATCAGGGAGGAATAGTCTTATTGAAAGTTGTGAGTCGTTTCATAACAGACATTGAGTTTTACATTCATTATAGACTGAACTTTGTCTGAATGTATAGGGACGAAATTAATGTTATACATAAGATAAACAAAAAATATAATAGAAGAAAGTGAATAAATAATATAACAGAAACCCAGGCCAGAAACAAGGCACGATTTGCTGCCGTTTGTATTCATTAAAAACCCACTGTTTACCGGATTAATTTCTTTTTTTTTTTTTATAATAACGGAGCTATATAATGTATTATCTAACAACCGCCATTATATTTATTTTTTATTTCCAACTAACGCAACATCATTACCTTGTACCATATTCCAACCAAAGCCCTCATATTCCCATTAAAGCACCTCCAAACCCTATACAGAAGACAGAGGAAGTCTTCAATATTATATCTTTTTATTTTTCTTTTTATTCATTGTTCTTACAATGGTGTAATATCCCATAATCTCGTGAGCTTTAAAGAGAAGCAACCATTAAAAAAGCAGAGACGTTCTACAGACAACGGTAGTCTTGCTTCATCAGCATCCACTGTTCGAATTCGAATTATTGTTAAAAAGGTAATCGCTTTGCTTTTTCGAGAAAACTTTAGCTCAGAGAACCAAATCATTACCACATAGGCTTCTGATATAAACAATGGACACCTCACAAGCTCGTCACTCTCGAAAACACCGAACTATATATTACAAAGATTCGATTTTTTTACTTTATTACTCTCCTTCTCCTTTCCATCTTTTTTCTCGCGTAATTTCATTCAAATTCAAAAACCCAGAATACATTCCAAGAATCTCGACCTCCCAGATTTCTAACAGGATTCAAATTCTCGAAAAAACTGCAGAAATCTCCGACAAGAAAGAAAAAGATGGGCACTTTATCAAACGGCGAAGAGAGCTACGAATTGGGATATCACCAGCCTTCGCCTTCGTCGACAGATCAGCAATCGGTGGCAGAAACGCCGAGCTATTCGATTGTGAGCACTGATTCCTTCGCGTATTACAGAACCAACTCCGAAGCCTCGGCCTTCTCCGAGCCCGCCGACGATCACAACAGCTCCTCCGAGGTGGCCTCGCCGTACAGCTGGCAGGGGCTTAAGTCTCCTGCTCGAGCCGCGCTCGCTAAGCTGGGCATGAGGCAGAACAAGCACGGGCTCGACGATGATGTGATGGATTTCGGTACGCGCTTGCTACGTTTCCTTGTTACTTTGTGTGGTTGATTTTCATGGAAAATTATAACATTAGGTCGCTAAGCGTAATATTTTTGTTTTCGGGTCACTATGTTTGATTATTAATTTTGTATGCCAATTTGGGGTCATATTTTCAAATTTAGATGATTAAGTATAAGTCCAAAAAAGATATTTATAAAAATAACCTTTTAACAGAAGGTTTTAAGAAAATGGCCACCAAATGTAAAAATACTATGCCACCGTGGCTATGTGATTATGTTAAGCGTTTCATACGGGTAGCAAGTCATGGATTTAAATCTCTAGTAGAATAATTTTTTGACAAAATGGGTTTCCGTTGTCACAGTGGGTACTCTCAGTAGCATAACGGGCACTCTGCAAGCTGAGTACCCGTTATTATGCTGAGAACTCACGGTCACAGGTAGGGGTGGGCGCGGGTCGGGTATTTGACGGGTTCGGGTAATTCGGATCGGGTACCCGACTAGGGCGGGTAGTGATTTTCCTACCCGATCCCGACCCGATGTATGTCGGGTACCCGATTTAAAATTTAATTATTTTTTTATTAATATTTTAATACGATTTATAATATTTATGATATTTTTATATGTTTTTTCTCTTTGAAATTTTGTAATATGAGGAGAAATTATTAATTTTATATCATTCTTAATTATTTTATGACTATTAGAAATTAATTATACTATTTTTTTCATAATTTTTTTAATTTTTAATTCATTGTCGGGTACCCGATCGGGTAATTCGGGTAGCATTTTGCTACCCGATACTCGATAATTTTTCGGGTACCCGACCCGATCGGGTAAAAACCCGATCGGGTCGGGTCGGGTACCCGATACCCGATACCCGATGCCCACCCCTAGTCACAGGAGAAACCCACATGGGTTCTCAAATGGTTAAATGACAATAATATCCTTAAATTTAAAACTATTGACTAAAAACACCGGTTAATGCGGCTATTTTTTGAAAATTGAATTGATTGAAGGCCAATTTTTAAAAAATTCCGCTAAAACGTGTATGTTGCGACTCGGGACAGAGCTGGAGCTGATGAAGGAGAGATTCTCGAAGCTGCTGTTAGGGGAAGACATGTCCGGAGGTGGGAAAGGCGTTTGCACTGCCGTAACGATCTCGAACGCGATAACGAATCTGTACGGTGCGTAACATTCTGTTCCTTACGAAAACTCGAAGAATCGTAATATTCCGGGTTTTATCGTGTAATAAAAATCCGATAAATTTCAGCTTCGGTGTTTGGTAACCACCAGAGACTTGAGCCTCTGCACCCCGAGAAGAAACTGATGTGGAAGAGAGAAATGAACTGCCTTTTGTCTGTCTGCGATTACATAATGGAGTTCACTCCCACGCAGCAGATTCTGAAAGACGGATCCATTGTAGAGGTAATAAAATGCTGCTAAAAAAGATATAATTACCTGCAAATGTTTTTCAACAAAATCACAATAAAAATCGAATCTTTCTTGCAGGTAATGACGAGTAGGCCGAGATCGGACATCCACATCAACTTGCCCGCCTTGCGAAAGCTCGACGCGATGCTTCTGGTAAGAACAAGAGCCAAAAAATGGGCGAACGCCATTTTTGGTCCCCGGTGTTTGGGGTATGTGCATTTTGGTCCCCATTTTCAGAGATGACATATTCAGTCCCTAATATTACCGATTTTAGGCAATTTTGGTCATGCGGTTAAATTAACCATTAACTTGGACGGAACAATGGGGATAAAAAAAAACTGGTCCGATCTGCAATTCCGTCCAACTTAACGGTTAAATTAACTGGAAGACCGAGTCGCCCAAAATCAGTAACATTGGGGACAAAAAACGTCCATACCCAAACATTAGGGACCAAAAACAACGTTATCCTGCCTAAAAACTTCGAAGCCATTAATTAAAAATGCTCTTGCGGGCACAGGAAATCTTGGACAGCTTTCAACAAGACACGGAGTTTTGGTACGCGGAAAAGGGAAGCACGTCGGGAAATTCAAGCCGGTCCGGATCGTTCCGACGGGTCGGTCCGCCTCCGCCTCAGAGGAAAGAAGACAAATGGTGGTTGCCCGTCCCCTGCATTCCTCCGGAAGGATTGTCGGAGAAATGCAGGAAAAATCTGCAGCAAAAGAGGGACTGTGCCAACCAAATCCACAAGGCGGCGATGGCAATAAACGGCGGGATCCTCGCGGAGATGCCTATTCCCGAATCTTACATGGCATCACTTCCCAAGGTAGGTAGTCTCTTTGTTCGTCGAGCTCATTTGAACTCAGTGTATCACCCAAAATGGTCCCCGATGTTCACCATGTGGATCAATTTAGATCCCGATCATGTCGATTTTGGACCGATTTGGTCATTTCGTCACGATTAACGTTGATTTTAGCGGGAATCTCGCACGTGGTCTCCTTCTCCATTAAAAACTCACTGAGTTACGAAAGGGTAACTGAAATTAGGGTGCGAGACTGAAAATTTCTTCTACAGAGTTCTAACATGAGCTCTAGAACGACTGCTTCGTCGAGCTCCAATTACCAATAAAAGAGTACGATATGAACCCCAAAATCATGCGAATGTCCCCACGGGCCCTCTTTCTTGCCAACGTGTGGGACACGTGAGAGTCGCGTTAAAATTCAACATTAATTGTGACTGATTGACCAAATTGGTCCACAATCGATAACACCAGTGATTAAATTGGTCTACAAAATAACCATTGTTGAGATCCCACATCGATTAATAAAGATTCTCATATTATCAAGAGTCAACTTCACCTATCAGCAATTGGTTTTAGGTTGAATCCCTCAATTTTTAACATGGTTTCAAAGCAATCCCACATCAATTAATCAAGGTTCTTTCATGTTCGATTAATATATAAAGAGAGCCAACTTTTCTTTTTCCTGATTTTTTTCTTTCCTGATAAAGAGAGCCAACTTTCAATTAATAAATATACAGAGCGGCAAAGCAAGCGTAGGAGAAGCGATATACCGCCACATGTCCACCCCAGAGAGATTCTTAGCCGACCAATTGCTCGACTCGCTCAAAATAACATCCGAGCACGAAGCCCTCGAGCTCGCCGACAAGGTGGAGGCCTCGATGTACACGTGGCGCCGGAAAATGTGCCTTCCCCACTCCAAGTCCTCGTGGGACATGGTGAAGGACCTCGTGTCCGATGTGGACAGGAGCGACAAGAACCACTTGCTCGCGGAGAGGGCGGAGACTTTGCTCTTCTGCCTGAAGCAGAGGTATCCCGAGCTCTCGCAGACGACGCTGGATACGAGCAAGATTCAGTACAACAAGGCAAAAGCCCTCTTTCTTTCTTTCTTTCGACCTTCGATTGAATTGAATCTGTTGTTGTAGATTGAATTTGGCGTGTCTGTGGTGAAAATCTGCAGGATGTGGGACAAGCGGTGCTGGAGAGCTACTCAAGAGTGTTGGAGGGATTGGCGTATAACGTCGTGGCTTGGATTGAGGATCTGCTTCATGTGGATAAAATGGTGAAGATTCAGGAATCGTAAAGCTGCTTGAAGAATGATATGGGTATTTCAATTTCGGAGATCATTTTGGAAATACATCTATTGTTTTTCCTTTATTTATTGTTTTTTTTTTTCAATTGAAGTTTTGCGTTAAATTTTTTTTTTTAGTTCGGCATTTTGGGGACCTATAAATTAGGAGGGACGATTTCGGGGCGATAGAATTTTGAAATTGAAGCAATTTAAGACCAATTAATTCTGAAAATATAACTTCGGCACAGAGCCTATGCACGTGAGCCACTCGAGACGATTAGGTTGGGGGAAGGCATTGGACAAAATTCGATCTGAATCAATGTATACGGCGAATTGAAGCAATTTTAGGATAATCAACGTCGGAAATAAATTTCAGTCTGATATTAAAACAAGCAATTAATTTAAGGGAGAATCTCACGTTACATCGGGAAAAATCGATTTGAATCAGTATATCCTACACCACCTAAGTTTTCCCTCAATTGAGTACGTACGGATCTGGCGTGTTAAAATCTGGGCAGAACTTACAATTCGGCATCAATTGTCCTCAAATTGATTTTATTTAGAAAATTATTGTACTGAAGTTCTCACTCGTTAATTTAGTTGTCTTTAAAACGCCGCTCTCCCAAACATACACTACTAAAATAAATAATTAAGCATAAAGCTTTGAAGTCCAGACAAAAACATGGTCAATGCAAGAACACATCTGACATCAACCACATCAAAAAAAAAACAACAAAAAAAAACCCACGACACAATTTTTCCTTGTTTCCACCACCAATCACACATCAGTTAAGCATCCACTTCTCAATCGAAGCGTTAGGGGTTTGTTGATCGAAGAAGAAGAAGAAGAAAGAGAGGATGTTGAAGACTTGAAAGCTTCAAGAACTGACTTGCATGATTCCATGGCTGCGGAGGAGGAGGAGCCTTGTTGTCCTCTCTTCTCTTCCTCAAGGCACTTCTTCAGGGCTTCTTCTTCATCAGACAACAACATCTTCGCTTTCTCTTTGCCCTCTTCCTTTTTACCTTTGTTTCCTTCAGCAATGTCCATGTTCTTCTTTCTTCCTGTAGTAGAATTGTTTAAGTTTACATTTCTTTTATTGACTTGGGAAGAAGACTCTTTCTGCAATTGTTATTCTTGAAAGTAAAAGAGGAAATTTGTCATTTAAGTCAAAATGAGCTCGGCTCGGCTCATTTACAATATTAATTTTGACGAAATTGAAAACCACAATAGAATCTCTATAAATTAATACTCGTGGGATCACCACGATTTTATTAATCTCTATAATAATTTGATTCTTCGGATATTCGAACGTGTTTATTATTTATTTGTTATTTTTTTTTTGTCCAATAAAAATATATAAATAATATATATATCCTTTTTTTCAAAACGATAACTTTTACATAACGAAGAAATAACCTTCATTATATATTTTATTTAAATTTCTATTAAATTATTCGAATTCGAATATGTCATAATATATTCGAATCAAAGGTTGAGATATTAGTATTCCAATGTTATTATTATTATTTTTTTTTTTGGAAAATGTCACTATTATATGTACGTAAACTGTACAAAAACTGTACAAGGAAGAAAGCGGTGACATGCGCCAGTAAAGTAAAGCCCAAAAATAACTCGACTCAATGCATAAAAAATAAAAATATTATTTGAACAAAAAACAATTCGATATTCGAATTCGAAGAATCTCGGATTGGACAAGAAAATAAATCCGATTGATTTGCAATGATCGCATCTTAAGACAAAAGATGGTTTGAAGCTTGAAATTGTTCATACTTTTATTTCCTTAGAAACGGATACCCGAGAAAATGGATTCTCCCAACTCAAACACGGTTCAACTACTGCGATTCGGGGTTATGGAGATGAAGCAAATTTCGGCAACCGAAGAAGAAGAAGACGACACTGTGCCTGGAAAAATTCGAATGAGCTTATTTAAGTTCATTCATGTCCCGATTATTTACAGAACCAAACACTCCAAAAAGCCCTTTTTCCCCCTGAAGAAAATTGCTCTCATCTTTCTTTTTTTTTTTTTTCCCAACATATGCTGCAAAAAAAAAAAAAAAAAACCAATTCTTGGTAATGCTGTGACTCCGACTAGCTTTTTTCGGCGCTCAAGAGGCTAAAAGAACCGAATTTAGCCTCCGTAGAATCGAACTCTATTATCCCTTCGAAGCTGAGCACAGTCTCCTCCACCAGCTCGTCGAAAATGGAGCCTTCTGTTTCGGCGCCAACGAGCCCGATATCCGATCGAAGATCCATCCACTTCGTGGGCCCCACCGTCAAGTCCCTCTTCACGAGCCGGTCCGGAGAGAGAGGCTCCGGGTTCGAACCAACCCGCTTTTCGACCCGGGCCCACACCTCGTTGATAAGATCCATCCCTCTCGGTATTATTGCTCGATGGTTCTTCTTGGTCGGTTTATTACAAGACATTCCCCCGGTGGGCCCCCCGAAAAAGTCCTCGCAGACATCATTCAGGGCCTCGTTGGCGCAGTCGAAGAGGAGCTTCTGGTCGGGACGGGATTTGCCGGAGAAAGATTCTACGTCTTCGAACAGGGACGGGTCGAGGATTTCGTGACCGGAGAGATATCTGTGTAAGAATTCGTCCCAGTTCAAGCCCGAGCCGAGCAAAACCGCTTCCACGTATTCGAACGCTGATTCTTCTTCCTCGGGAGAGATTCTCGTGCAGATGGTGGCGGCTTCCTCGGTTTCGGGGGGAGGTTGCTCTTCGAAGCGGATGTGTCGCGGTTCGATTTCTTTCTCGACTGATGCTGCGAGAGAAAGTCCCGCTTTAGAATAGGAAATGAAAGGCCGTTTCTGGTCTCTAATGTTTGGGGTATGGGCGTTTTTGGCCCCCCATGTTGCCAGATGCCACCACGTTTAGTCCCCAATGTCACTGGTTTTAGACGATTTTGGTCCTTCGGTTAATTTAATCATTAAGTTGGATGGAATTACGTGCAAGACCATCAAATATTACGGGCCGGACCGGGCCAAGCCGAATTTCGCGGGCCAAAGAATGGGGGATCTGGCCCGGGCGGCTGGTCTGGCCCGGATAATTTAACAGGAGGACTAAAATCGCCCAAAATCGATAGCACTGGGGACTAAATGTGGCATAGTCCAAACATTTGGGGAGAAAAAATGGCGTTCACCCGGAGACGAAACTACGAAAAAAGAGAAAACTTTGCTCGATACGATTAAGTAACCTGGTTGTGGAGTAATGCTTTGAGGACTTATTTCTTCACCGTCTATGAACAACGGCTCGAGGATAGAAACGGGACTCGGTCGCTCGATCTTCTCGGTCGGAGAGAGTACGCATTGATCATCCTCGGATGAATCCTATAAATTTTTTCGACATGAAACAGGCAATAACATCGTACGACACAAAATTAGCACGACAGATGCCACCACACACATTCATGTAATAAAGTGTAAGATCCACGGAGAAAAACCGGTTTTACCGATTTCGAGCGTCGAGGAGACTCTTCCGAACGAATAAGAGCACTTCCTTCATCATCTTCTTCGATGGCATCTCCGCCGATCGAACGATCGTGCGATTCACAAGAGACACTGACGATCTTTTCCTCTTCATCCATATTCGATTCCGTAGTTTCTTCAACCTCTGCAATAACCGACGACGATCATCGTTCGACTATAAGTACACCAACACTCAGTCGGAAAAAAAAAAAAAAAAAAACGACTACAATCGTAAAAGTAACGATAATAAGTTTTTAAAGAAAAAGTGCAAGCACCTTCATTAACCGTAGCATCTGCAGCAGAGGACTGAATCTCTAAGGAACAATCTCGATCTTCCGTCCCAGAAACTTGTACGTTCATTTTCGTAGACTTCGATTCGTCTTCCAAACTAGTACTCGGATGATCTTCGCGATTTTCTTGCAGAACCTCATTTATATCCTTATCAACAACGCGATGAGGAGACAACCTCGTTGTTGTAGTTACAGAGGTCTCCTCTGCCCCGTTTCTAGGGCTGCAACAAGGCGACGGGCTACTGTAATGGGGAAGAGAGAGAATCCTGCCCAGAGCCTTCGGCGGCTGCCCGCCGACGGGCCCCGCGTTTTCGTCTCCACCGTTGAGTATCTCAGAGAGATGCCTCTTCGCCTCTACGTATATGTTCTTCGATCCCGCAAAACCCTTTTCTTTCAACTTACTAACCGATTCAACATCCTTTCTCGAGCCTGCAGAGGACCGCGCGAATCTTTCGGTGTAGAAATGGTCTCTGTTCGGAGAACTCCAGCCAATCTTTGGAGAGAATTTCGACGGTGCTGAATTCTTTGCATCTTTCCCCATTACTTGCTTCAACCTTCTCTTAATCTCCGCGAAAGAAAACTGGGACGCATTGCTCTTAGCTGCAAAATTGATTTGGGGGCTATTGGATCCCGGTTTTAACACGACGATTCGATTCGGTGACTGAATATCTTTGACCGAATCGAGAAACGGGTAGCTACCGAGGGATTTGGTCCTTCTTCTGAAGAAACCGCGGTGCTTGACGTGATTTTCATCGGATTTCATTGGAGCCTCCTCGGGAAAATTGGATCTTGACAGTGAACCGGGTTCTTGGACATCTTTGCCTAACGGGACATCCTCTAAATTCCCGACGTGCTTAACCAGCGGGGATTTCGGGTCCTGTAATAGTTTCAAGAACAGCCCTCTGTTCGAATTCAGCATTTCCAAAGCATCTACAAACTCCGAGCTTTCTTCTTCTTCCTCTTCTGCTTCGAGCTGATTCTGTTTACTCATCATACTCTTTTTCGATATGAGCTTAACAGCTGAGACTAACTCGTCCTCAACAACGGGATCATCGTTCGAACCCGTTTTTCTCCGTGCCTTAGCCTCCTCGTCCTCAGCCAACTCCTCCATCAACTTCATCAGATTGGTGGATTTATTACAAGCTCTGTTTTTTCTATTTCGGTTGTTTTTCTTCGAAGGATTCCTCCCTCCTTTTGAGTTGTCTTCTTCCGGGTTCGAATCGGGGTCGGTTACCTTCATCTCATCTTCCATGAGTTTCTTTACGCTCGTAGGCACCTCATCGTCCTCAGGAACCTGAAATGCATTACATGCCATTTAAAAATGGTAATGAAGAGAAAACAGAGAAACGGAAGCTCAGCTAAAAAATGTGAAGCACCAAAGCTTACCTCAACGCCGTTGCATTTTTCAGCACGGAGCAGTTCGATGTTTAAAGGCTCGCTAGCACCTGCAGAAGGCGAATGCATCTTATTTTTAGTTTTCTTGAAATTTGGGCAAGAATTATGATCTATAGTATCCAATTTAAGGTTGTTTAGAGATCGATCATCGTACCGTTAGCTCCCTTGTTAGCCCGTCTTTTATCTGCGAGCAGCAGCTTTCTTGCGTGTCGACCCTGTCTGAAATCGAATATGCTGATTAGACCCGATATGCAACCGGCTTGTTCTCTCTCGTTTCTCAATGGGCGTTTCTGTTTTTTCTTCGCCATTGTGAATTTCTTTTTTTTTTTTCGAGCTCGGAAGCTTCTTCCACTCGAAACCTGCTATGCAACTTGAGTCAACTGAAAGTAAGATGTAAAGTGTATCAATTACCATCCAAGGAAATCATGAAGACGAGAAGCGATCTATATACATTACAATAATGCTGAATTAAAAATCTAATGATTTGGGACTCTTGAAAATGTTCATAAATCTCATGCTTTGGTTCATCATGAGATAAAGAACAACATGCAAAGAGAGCTCTTTCAATTACAGAGTCAGTAATCTAGGGAAGATGATGCTGCATTGTGATAAATGGTTAAATAAAGAATGCAATCGAAGAAAAAAATAAGAAATAATAACAAATGGGAAGGGAATGAAGAAACAAAATGAGCCCAGATTTTGAAGGGAAAGGAATATATATATATATATATATATAAGGATGAACAGAGAACCCAATTACCAGAAGAAATCAGATCCAAAATGCAGCAGCTACTCAAAAGAAGGGCTTTATCTGTTCTCTCTCTCTCTATTTGCTCCTCAAAGAAGACTTTTTGTTCTTTCTTCTTTTGCCCTCTGTTTTTCTATGACCACATCAGCATTCATGCAGATTTATCCTCCATAACACTCAAAACAGAGAGAGTTATTTATTTTATTTTTTTGATTTTCAAAGATCTCAATCAAAGCTCCATATCCAAAAATAGCCCACAAAAAAAAAAAAAAAACTAAGCCACAAATCGATAATTTGTGTTGTTCTTGAAGCTTATACTGGAGAAACTCAAATTAAGATTTCAGAGGTTCGTCCCATAAAAACGATTGAAGAAGACAGCAAAAGCTGAGCGACGAAACTAATATCAGACGCAAAATGCACGCAAACAAAAAGGAGAAAAGCTTAAAAAAAAAAGATTAAAAAAAAAAACTGCATATAAAGATGAAGAATAACAAAAAAACAGGAGCTTTATCACTGACCAGCATCTAATTTCTAACCGACCGGAGAAAAGTGAGAGGCCCAGAGGTGAAAATCAACACCCCACTTATTAAAATCATGAAGCAATACAATTAGGTGTGGGACAACCATTAAAGACTGTAAATCCAGGGAAAAAAAAGTAAAGAGAAATGTTGTAAAGTGCAGGTAATGGGTATATCAGAATCTGTATATACACATTAAATATCTATTCTTTTTGGTATTATCTATGATTCTACAATGTGCCAACTACGTTGTAGTCTTGTGGTGGGGCCATTACACGGAGGAAAGAGGAGCCTAAACTAAATAGCCTTTCTTATTTCTTTCTATTGAAAATAATTAGAAAAATTGTTTAATGGTATTATCTCTGTGTTCTTTTTTCCCCCTGTAATATTGTAATTATTTATATCATTTACTATTTGAATCAGTTGTCCAAAAATAATCAAATACAAAGAAAACCACTTGACATTGAATGCACTTAAAAAATACTATATTTTATTATATAGGTACACACACTCGGACAATTCCCTCAATGGAACATAGAAGAACAAAAACTAT
The DNA here is from genome assembly GCA_004919715.1 of Linderniella brevidens. NCBI lineage: Eukaryota > Viridiplantae > Streptophyta > Magnoliopsida > Lamiales > Linderniaceae > Linderniella > Linderniella brevidens. Next base: position 3,429,761 of record SWDC01000146.1, read on the forward strand.
GTTTTCAACGTTGTATTCTTCCTCAGCCTGATATTGCAATTTTTTAAGAAAAGTCGGACTGTTTCTTGCCATTTTAATTCGCTTTTTATAACCAAACCTTTGTCAGATTATATGAAAGTTAGGATATTGGAAGCATATCTGTATACACAACAAAATAAATTAAATAGGTGTCACGCCGTGGAGGGTAAGAAGATATATCTTGGGATTTGGATTTTGGAGGGCATGTCATAAATTACAATAACTGCTGAGCTTCCATCTTCTCTTTCTATTACTAGTATAATATTGCAATTATTAGAAAACAACAATGAAAAACATACAAAAATTACACACAATGGTTGAGTCTAGCCTTAAAATAAATTGTATGCTAACACATGTTAAGTGGTCGAGTAATGACATTTTGAAAGAACACGATCATGAATTCGAATGCAATTGGTCCCTTTGACTCCAGCAGGACACGTATATTAGAGATTAATTTCATTGAAAGGCATGATCAACCATTATCGAGAGTAATATCTATATAGTCTTCAATTTGAACATAATCGAATATGAAGAATAGCAGAAAAAAAGAAAACGTTGAAGTAATTTAAATCAATATAGTTGTATCCTATTCATAGCCTTAGATAATCCCTCTCACCCGATGTCTAAAATAAAAATAGAAAGAAGACGATGATGTGTTAAATTGTAATTATCGGTTGAGGGGAGCTGTCTAATGAATTGATGGTTCATTTAATGGCTAGGGTTGGAGATAACTTACGTTGTTTAATTAGAGACTTAGAACATAGCATCTTTTTGTATTTTTGTCACATTTTTCTTTTCTTGACAACGAAGTTCAAAGAAGGAACTAGTATTTGGCCCCACGTGGTCTCGTGTCTTTCAGTTACTCGCACGCGTAGAATTCGAGTTTGACCGTTAACATTCATAAAGACATATCTAAATCTATCTGTCCGATTTCCCAACAATAGAGACATTAAATGAAATATATGATAAATTCAAGAAAATGTCAATCTTTTATAAATTTTCTTGTTGTTTTATATACATACTTGCATCAGAGAATTGAAGAGACAACATATTAGATTAAGGAGTGGAGATGACATTAAAAATCAATCATATCACCCACCCACGCCCCATGGGTATGACCTAATTGTTTGAAACCTCGGATTCGAATCTAATGAGACCTTAAGGTTCCATGTTGAGTGGGGGTGGAGCATTCTCATTTGGCCCTGATTAGTCTCATCCTCATGGTGTATGACCTAATTGTTCGAAGCATCGGGTTCGAATCTAATGGAACCTTGATTATTCTCCATGTTGAGTGAAAGTGGAGCATTCATTTGTTCCTGACTAGTTTCATCATCATAGCGTGCGGCACGAGCATAGTGTTGGGGAAGGGTGGTGGGCCCCGCGGAGGTCAGTGGGCCCCGCAGCGGAAATCGGTCCCGGATTTGCTCGACGGTAAAAGTGGGACCCACGAGGTAACTTTGGTGGGACCCGCACAGTAACTACCACGGTACAAATAAAATTACCGCAAAGTAAGAAAGACACCAGAATTTTTACGGGGAAAACCCTCTGTTAACGAAGAGGGAAAAATCACGGCCGAGTCGGCAAAATCTTCACTATAGTAAAAATTACAACACTCAATTTTTACTACCTCACGATTTGTACCACTCGTATTTTACCTCACACATTTCTGTGGATGTGGAACCCTTATCAGTTTCTACCTGAACTGATAACTTCACTATTTACTCGGACTACTTCACTCTCAAATGTAATTATCGAATGATCTGTGATCATAATAACTGAAGAACTGCAGCCTATTTATAGATGTTTTCAGTTCATCTGGATCGTCCAAATCCAACGTCCAGAATCTCGCCGCATCGCCAATCAATACGGAGCCGCCCATTCATTATCTTTAGATTTTCCTTTTTTTATTAAAATATAAAATAATATTATAATATTATATTAATAATATTATTTTATTTTATCCTCATTTAATGATGTTGTTTTCGTCGGTAGATATATGTTGGACATAACACGTAGAACCGACTGAATGAGAAAATTCGAGAAAAATAAAATAATAAAAATAAAACCCACCAACCCACTTTGGTTTTTTATTCCACACAACATAAACACAATCTTATTGGTTTGACACTTATCATATTTTCAATAAAAGATTTTTTCTTTATTTTTTTTCATTATATCATGGGATAACATCACTCTAGTCACAAACTCCAACAAAGTTCAGTATGAAATGGATCTACACTTCAACGACGACTATGGAACGACCTCGTGGGACTAATCGACATATACGTATCGTTCCAAGCCCACAAATACAACGAAATTCAAGAAATTCAATTGAGATTAAACATATAACTACCACATGGAGATATCAGGATGCTAGTTATTTTGAAATTGGAATTAATATTGTTTTTCAAATTCACCACATAAAATAAATACAAGGTTTTTTAAGTTAGGTGCAGTGCGAATGAGGTAACTACGAATTACCATTGTTTTTTGTGATGAAACCCTGATTGAAGAATCACATGCTTTGTAAGTAAAGTTATTAAAAGCGAGAATTTTGATTATTGGGTTGACCTTACTCTATATAGTAATAATTATAATTTATACTAATGGGATCCAATCAAAGCATAAAAATAAAGAAGGACAACAGATTTGCTGGATGTGCACCGATTATAATCCAATACTCCATTAATCTTCGTCGTAATCATCGAACTCGAGGACATCATATTTTAATATCGTTTAGGACAAGTGTTTGATGTAATCAAAGAGGATGATGAATATTATTAGATCTTTCTTATAAAAAATAAAAATAAAATTGACAAGTGGATACCCAAATCATGGTTTAAAACGACAAGAAATTTGAAATCCCACGCAAAACATTTCGCGGTGCCAATCGCTATCTCAATGTGATGAAATTTTGAAAGATAAATTTGAAATTTAGACCATCGAATGATCGAGATAAGGGATTCGAAAAAAAGTTGCAGTGTCATTATCAAACGTTATTCAACTTACTCACTACTTATGTAAAAGTAATAGGAAAAATCATATAACGCCAGCCATCTATTATTCTATTTCTTACTCAACCCCTAAGAAAGGGCCAAATCGCGGAAGTACTTCATATTTCCAAGGCCCACAAGTATATTATAGCTTATACTTCCCCAGCTAACGAATGCTTTAAATGTAAGTGCAGGACAAAGATGCAGCAATATTAACTAACATCACTCTCTAACATCAAATCGGGTCGGTCTCAATTTGAAAAAAAAAAAGATATTTTTAATTTCAACTTCAGCTCTGCTTAGTTGGTATCTAAATCAATTAGCACTCAATTATAATTAATAACTTCACACCTATCTAAAACTCGCATGCCCTCAAGTAGACAAGTTAATGTACTCGTGCTTTTTCCAACGAAGTGCTATCATCCCACGAGTGCTTCACACGCCTACGTCTTATATATAAATATATAGCATATTGTGGTCCAATGCACTTTAACACTTTAGACAAAGTAGTTTATTTCATAATATAGTCGAACGTATTCTTGTCGGTTGGTTATAATATTTTCAATTAACTTTGTATGAAGAATTGAAATGCAAGAATTACATACTTGGAAAAAAAACCCGAGGATTGGATTTGAGCAACTTCATTTCATCAACTCGCAGAACCTTTGTCGGCAGATCCATACATTATTATTTGGGCCAACTATTTTCCTGACAATATGTACGCACATTGATATTAAAAGCTTATAATAAGAGAGATAAATGACCATCAAAGCTGGTGTTAGAAATTAATTTTCTGCAAGTTGGATCTACGCCAACTGAACATATTGAACTCGTGATGACTTAATTTGCTTCAGTGACTGAATGCTAATGGTAAATAAATAAATATACCGTTAGTCGATGATGATAGTGTTGCAGTGTTTTCTCTTCCTTCTCCTTGCTTTCTTTAGTATCCTCGCGGTCTCTTCCTTTGCGTCCTCCATCGAATAATCACCGGTTTCTAACAGAGGGAACGCAAATGTTGTGATATAAAATAACCATGGAAAGAAAGCAAAATGAATTTCAAAAACTATACGCCAGAATTCTAAAGTTCGAGCAACCACATACTCCGATATTTATGTTAATATTTAGAACACGAATAAACTTAACCATTTTCGACACAAAAATAAAATGTCAAAAAAATTACCTGTGCCCTGTTCTTCGAACAAGAAGGAAAAACCTTCGTCGATATCCTCATCCGAATCCAAGACGATTCTGCATTCCTGTTTCTGAATAAAGTTCCTTACCACCAAATATTTTTTCTGTAGCTTGGACAATATATGTGACACCATATATGGAGAAAAAGAAAACACATTTTGGCCCCAGAATTCTAGTAATTATGATCGTTAAAAACATAAGCAGATGAAGTTATGTTGGAAAGATTTGAATCATCTTCGTTATGCCATGTTCATGGATGGTAAGCAATATGAGGCAATCAATGTTTACCTGTTTAGGTGACAATATTATCTGGCTGCGCCCTATGTTATGGTTTCCAGCTTTGGAGGCAGTTCTATCCTGTTTAACCGATGTCCACCCTTTTGTTTCAACCGGTGGCTTTTGAGTTATCTTTGGCTCCGCTGCGATACTGCAAAAGAAAAGAAATCCAATATAAATAAAAAATCACCACAGCTGATTCCATAGAGCAAAAAAAATAAGATATGGGGATCTATTTTACTTACTTTTTTGGAAGCTGAACTTCCTTAGGAGGAACACAAGTGCTTTCAGTTTCAGCCTACATGTTAGTGCATATTGTGGTAATGAAAGCTTTTCAAGATAGCCTACAACATTTGAAATCACTAGATGTCTTATTCGTAATGATACCTTATCAGATTCAACGGGAAGGGGAAAATCTGCTTGCTTCTGTTTAAAAACATTCATGCTGCAAGCAATTGCCTGCATGTAAAGCCAGGAAAACGATGAAGCTGTCCTTATGTTAAATAGAAAGTGAATAACAATAACTGAGTTTTTCAATCTTTGGGATTTCGGAAATAAAAGCTACAAATGGACTCAAGTTTTAGAGATATGCCTGAACTTCCTTGCCCAAATCTTTGCTCAGTTCGCACTGCAGTTTCATCATCTGAGTGTCGATTTTCTCTGATAAAGCTGATAACATCGACATCAAAGCCCCGGATTTTCCTTGGTTTGTATTCAGGTTCATTTGATCCAACAGAGATTTCATGCCCATAGCGATCCGTGTTTTCAAATCCTCTTGTCCTTTAAACTGTAGTTGACAGGATTAGGATTCAGTATTCTGCTGCATGTGAGAAACACTCACAAAGCCATTGGAGAGCTTGTCCAAAAAACGTTACCATGGCTTGCAGTGTGTCATCGTGAACAATCATTTTCTGCCGCACACCTTGCACTGAAAAAGAGGCAGAGAATTAACTTGCCAATCATTTGAAAGAGTAACTTCACTATCAGAGATTTTCATCTCGAATAACAACTAACAGTCATCAGACAACATAGCAAGATACTATATTCATTTCAACCCATTCGGCAGCATTTGAGGAATTCCAAGGTGGCTAGTTACATAATGTATCATTACAGTAATGCACATACTCACCCTCTAATGCTACTTCTTTTGTACCCTTATTAACTTGCATGACATCATTCTGAACAGAGTCCAAGATCATTCCAAGTCTGTTTAGTGAAGTTTCAATCATTACTATTCTGTGCTCTAGTTCTTCACTGATCTGACCTGCCCGAGCAAAAGACCATGTTGAAATCTCTGACTGAATAATATATCAATTAAACATTAGAAAAGGAATTCTCCCTACTTTCACATGCGAACAAGCATCACAAACCCGAATCATATTCCACAATTTTATGATGTTTTGCATCTTTCATTTAGCATACCTAAACATCCGATTCGAATGAAAAAACTAATTCAAAAACACCAAAAAGTAAAAAGAGTTGACATTTGTATGTTGAGGAAGGATGTACATAGTAACAACGTACAGGTGATGAAGACACGTTCTATCAAATAGCAATCTTACATTTGTATTCCTGACCAGTCATCTTGCGCATCAGATTGCTGGAAGTTTTAGAGCCAATTATTTGACTCTCGTCCCGTGTGTAACTTAAGCGAGGCAAACAAGACGCCCTCCTTACTGAATTCTCTCTTTCTTCAGATGCATTTTTCTGGCATAAATTTTAAAACTAAACGTTAACGGCTGATTGAAAAATGAACTAAAAAAAAGTTATCATCGATTTTCTTTCATATGGAAGTGGCTTGCATCATAAAAGGTTAAGCACAAAGAAACACGTCAACGCAGATTCATAAGAAGCATTTCAAGAATATCTGTGCCCTAGAACACAAGCAGTCAACACCTTCAATGCATTAACAAACAGAGTCCAAATTAACAGACGATAACCCTAAGATCCTAGCAGAGTAATAACCAGGACAGTTTATTGATTATTGAAATATAAAGAGGAAACTAACAAACATTATCTGAATCACAACCTCGTAAAAGAAGGCTTCATCTTGAGAATTCTGTGAGAACTGTGAGAAGAGGCCTTGTTGTGATGAAACACCTTGTGAGAGCGAAGGCTGCGACAGTTGTGCCTGCTGTGACCGAAGCTGTGACATTGCCTGGCTTCTACCAAACATAGACGACTCCAATCCACTAGTGACTATGCTTGATCTCCTGTGTTGAGTTGAGAATCATGTACAAGCCGTAAGGTCTAGAATATAACACAAACAATACTACAGCTTACAGATTCCCTATTTGCATCATGAAGTAGATTTTGTAAATCGGTTTCACAACAGGTGAGATGAACGACCATGAGTTCAATTTACTACTGTTGACTTAAACAATTGTCGATCCTTGACATACGTGAATCAACTACGTCAATGTGCATTATGCACCTTGACACACACACGTCTGATTTTTTACACACAGAAACTAACTTAATTTGATTAATATATGCATAGATAAGCATTCAACTCGAAATCACGGAAGCCGGCGGCAGATTATACGAGTTAAAACCTGGATTGAGGAGGAAGAACAGAGATGGAACTGAGGTCGCGAGCTTTGTTGATCTTCAACTTCATTTGCCGATTGGAAGATCAGAGCCTCGATAATTCCACGATTTCGTACCAGTCCGAAAATTAAATACCAAAAATGAAAAATTAAACCGATTCAAATTCCAGTTGAGTCGCTGGAGTTTCCTTTTTTTTCCCTCGAGTGCGTGTAAAAATGGAGCGAAAGTGATGCATTGGGAGGGCTTTTATAGCGAATCATTCGGCATTTGTTTTTATTGAAGGGCTTTTAAAGCGAATCGTTTGGGCTTTGTATTAATTTCGGGAAATGAGCTTAAATGGTCGGGAATCTTTGGGCCTCGGCATTGGCCCAATTGGTCGTCTCCTTATCTTACTACAACTCATGAATCATTAATTATTGCTAGAGCTATTCAAGTATTGGTCGTCCCTTATCTTCACATAAAAATCAAAATGTTACATTTGGATTCCAAGGGGCTATTCAATATTATTTATCAGTTTAACATTTGGGAATTTATAGAAGTAAGAGATTACGAGTAGTTATGTAAGTATAATTCTATATATATAAAAGATTAAATAAATAAGAGTTGACATAGCGCAGCACTCACTTTCTAATGGCACATGAGGAGCAAACAGTGTAAGACACTACCTATTATTTATTTATTTATTTAATTAATATTGTTTTGCTATTACTACAGTTACCTGAAGCAGCGCAGATTCATTGAAGATGAGTGCGCCCTCTTATCAGTACGGACAAATAGTATACGGACGGGTATAAAACAAACGACTGGTTCAGCCAGTAGCGGTAATCATTTTTTTTGTTGACCTACGCGGTTATATTGTTTTTGGTAAATTTAAAAAAAATCCCTAGGTTTGACCAACAGTTCACTGTAGTACCGAGCTTTAACATATGTCGATCAATCGTACACAAGTGTCTAAATTGAAAATTAATTGAAAAAAAAAAACAGAAATTATCATTCATATTTTTTAATATAAATTTTAATATTTTATTTCATTTCAGATATATAAGAGCTAAGGATATTTTGGTATAAAATAATATATTTTGGTTGATCGGTATTTTCCGGCATCAATTTAAGGGAGGCAGATTGAACACAAATTTTACCAAGATGAAGGAAATTAAGATATAAGCCGAAGCTATGTTAATGTAAAATGTTTAATATATGATATTATGATTCAATTTTAATAAGGAATGTTTTAAGTATATGATTTATGAGGATATGACTAAAATAAATCAACATATTGAATGATCAAGTTGTAATTTCACAGGTAGACAAAATTTCATCTACTCTCCAATTATATAACATAAGATAACATTGATCGATTGCAATCATAATTGGCAAAACAAAAGTCTTGCACATCGTAGTTACCGTTGTTATTATAATCGTAATAACCGTCCAGCGTTGTTTTTACCAATATGATAAACCGAAACGACATTTAGCATCCATTAAAGATACTATCGAACGTGTATGGTCGATGCACAGCTAAAAGAATTTTACTACAGAGGTCGCGTGTGCTGCACGCGCGGCTATGAGGCTCTTGAGGTGTGTTCGCCCTTCGGTTGACCGGTTAAAACCTGTCATTCTTGTTGTGGGAGTTTGTTCAATGATGCAAAAGGCAAAGTGAAAATTAGAAAAAAAAAAAAAGGGCCAAAACAGTGCATTATAATATTAATCTTTCTTTTTCGTACGAACTTTCGTGCATATCTGAATACGTCTGTCTCCATTTCCTTTTTTAATTTCTTATTTTTCTCAGCTTCGGCATCTCTTAAAAAAAAAAAAAAGTGGTCTTCCAAAGAAATAGAATTTCAAGGGGAAAAAAGAAAAACCCATCTGGAATCTCGAGCTTTTCCTCGCCAGATTTGCTCTTCTGAGTCCATGGAGCTGAATTACAGAATTGTCTACAGTTCGTTCTGTGCGGTTACTGCGTTGCTGTTGTTGTTGTGCGGTTCCTCTGTCTATGCGGGCGACATAGTTCATCAAGACGATAATGCTCCGAAGAGGCCCGGCTGTGAGAACAACTTTGTCTTGGTAAAGCTCGCGTTTTTAATTTTTTTTTTTTTTTGTATTTTCGTTCATCCTTTTTTCTTTCTTTTCCTTTTAATCCGCAAAGCTGTTATCTTTGCAATCACTTTTGAGAAAATTGCTTGGTTTTACTACCATGTGGGGAACTGTTGGTCTTAGCGTTTGCTGTATTATAGCAAGGAATTGATTATATACCTCTTTTCCGGCTGTATTTGGGGAGGGTTTTGGTATGATTGCTCATTTTTATAAAAAGGGCTAATTAAATTTCATTTAATTATTCGAAGTAACTATATATTGTAAATCCTTGCTCTACTCTCTAGATGTTCTTGTACTAACCTCTTTAAAGAAACTGATTGTTCCCTCATCATGTCTTGTTGTAATTACTCAAGAATTGGTTCATATAAAATCCTGAAATATCTATGTTTCACATCTTCTATATTTTCGCGGGGCACCTCACGTGAATGCCGAAAATTCAAAGATTCGTTACCCCGTTGTGTTTCTCTTCCTTGATTTATACGTACTCACGCGGTAGACATAAATAAATATTACGAATGTAATGCTTTCGAACAATTCTTTTTAGGTGAAAGTACCGATTTGGGTAGACGGGAACGAAGCAATGGAGTTCGTAGGCGTCGGGGCAAGATTCGGCGTCACATTGGAATCGAAGGAGAAGCGCGCGAACCAAACTAAAGTTGCCCTCTCGGATCCTCCCAATTGTTGTAATAGACCGAAGAAAAAGGTTCTTTCTTTCTTACACTTAAAAATGTATACAACATTCGTGTACGCAATACGCGTTGTCTATACGTTTCGGTGTTTTATAGCTCACGGGAGAGGCCGTCTTAGTGCACCGAGGCAATTGCAGCTTCGTCCAGAAAGCAAATGTTGCAGAAGCTGCTGGTGCTTCTGCTCTGTTAATCATCAACAACGAAAAAGGTTTTTTTTTTTTTTTTGTGTGTGATGCTTCGTGAAAATACTTCTACAAATTGTTTTTCTTTTCTTTAAAACTCTACAGAGCTATTGAAGATGGTGTGTGAAGCAAATGAAACCGATGTGATCATCAGCATACCCGTGGTGATGCTCCCGCAAGATGCCGGTGAAACCTTGGAGCAGCTTATGTTGAACAGTTCAAGTGGTAAAACATACTACTACTTAAAGCCCGGCTACGAGGCCATGGAAATCTTGAAGAAAAAAAAACTTTTCTTTCTACCTTATTTTGGAGAACACTCATGTTTTTTTTTTTTTTTTTTTTTTTATTACGAGTCCAAATTTTATCCTTTTCGTATCTCAGTCTTCATACAGATGTATTCTCCCAAACGCCCGGTGGTCGACGTGGCCGAAGTTTTCTTATGGCTAATGGCCATCGGCACCATATTGTGCGCGTCTTATTGGTCGGCGTGGACGGCCAAAGAGGCAGCTATCGAACAGGACAAGCTGTTGAAGGTCGGTGACGTGCCTCGTTTTTTTCTTTCTTACGAAAGTCTCTTTTCTCGGGACGAATTTTCACCCTCGTTTGCGTAATGATTTAAATGGCAGGACGGTTCTGACGAGTACTTCGACAACGACGCGTGTCGTTCGAGCGGTTTCATAGACATTAACGTCCCGTCCGCGATTCTATTCGTCTTGATCGCTTCCGGTTTCTTGATGATGCTCTACAAGTGGATGTCTTTCTGGTTCATCGAGGTTCTCGTGGTCGTATTTTCTATTGGTGGCATAGAGGTACGATCCCGTCGTCTCTCGTTACTTGGTACTGTTAAATGACCACTTCAGCTGAAAGCTTAAGCTTGTATTTATTTATTTTATTTCCAACACGCCACATACATATAGGCTGATTTATTTCTTATCTAGTCTTAGACGTGGAATCGTTCTTAAACGAGTGGTCGTGAGGATTTATACCCGTGACCTCTTGGCCTTGGCTCTGATACCATGTTAAAATGACCACCTTTACCTAAAAATTTAAGCTTGCAGGGAGTGTGTCATATTTTAATTTTATATTTTTTTTATGTCCGGTCAAATTATACCACTTTGATGATATTTAAGTTAAAATATGAAGCTAGAATCGTTTCAAGTTTTAACGCATATTATTATTGTTTCTACAGGGTTTGCAGACTTGTCTAGTCACTCTCCTCTCATGGTAGGTATTCTATCGTTTCCTTGAATTGTTTGTTCGTATATCTTGCGTAAGAACAATCGACATTTACGTTTGTGTACATTTTTACTATGAATCTTCATCGTTACTCTTGGTAAGTAGAGTGATTGCTAGATATCTGCTAGCCGATGAACGTTAGGGCATGGCTGCTCGATTTTCTTGCCACGTCAGCAACGAAACTTACCGAAAATATTGTTCCAATGTATTTAGTTTCAGAATGTTTGAACGTGCCTCGGTGTCCTTCGTCAAAGTGCCTTTTCTGGGGCCCGTCTCGTACCTGACGATCAGCGTCTCCCCGTTCTGCATAGTGTTTGCCGTTCTTTGGGCAGTTTTCCGCCGCGTCTCCTTCGCATGGATCGGACAGAACATACTTGTAAGAAAACTCGTATAAATATGTTTATTTTGGATTAAGCCGACGAGTCCTTCGACTGATGGTAGTTATCCTCCGTGGCAGGGCATTGCATTGATAATCACCGTTCTGCAGATCATTCGTATCCCGAATCTGAAGGTGATGTGGCTCAAACTCAGGGATTTTCACATTTTTTGTCCTCAATGTTTGGCCTATGAGCGTTTTTTGTCCCCCATTTTTCCGAGTTATAGTTTCAGTCCCCAATGTTGTCGATTTTGAGCGTTTTTTGTCCCCCAGTTAACTTAACTGTTAAGTTGGACAGAACTACGGGCCGGGCCGGCCAAGTTTCCCTTTCTTTGGCCCTCAAAATTCAAATTGGCCCGGTCCGGCCCGTATTTCCGTCCAACTTAACGGTTAAGTTAACTGGGGGACCAAAAATGCTCAAAATCGGCAACATTGGGGACTGAAACTATAACTCGGAAAAATGGGGGACCAAAAATGCTCATAGGCCAAACATTAGGGACCAAAAATGTAAATATCTCCTCAAACTCATAATTAGACTATATCCGCTTTTAATCCTTGTGCAAATGCCTGAAAGTTTAAGTTTGAATCGAGTGTACGATATTTAAATTTATATATTTATTTCCAACGCCTCCTCACGTTTAGGCTAATTTCTTTCATATTCAGCATCAGACGTAATATTTTAAGTCAGTGGGTAGTCGTGAGGATTCATACCCATGACCTCTATGTCAGCTCTGACACCATGTTAAATGACCACTCTGCCTAAAAGCTTAAGCTTAAAGGAAACGCATCATATTTAAAAAAAATTATATATTACATCCCCAGACCCCAACACGACACTTTCGGTTGAAACCGAAAAGAACCTTCAAACAAAGATGTCCACATCTTTCCCTTTTTATTACAGGTGGGAACGGTTCTGCTAGGCTGCGCATTCCTGTACGATATATTCTGGGTTTTCGTCTCGAAGCTGTGGTTCAAAAAGAGCGTCATGATAGTTGTAAGCCGATTTCGTTCAGTCACAGCTTTAGTTTTTACTAAAAATCATCCACACACAGCTTTTTACAAAAAAGAAATATCCATTACAGGTGGCGCGAGGAGACGGCAGCGGAGAAGACGGCATACCGATGCTGCTGAAGATCCCGAGGATGTTCGATCCGTGGGGCGGTTACAGCATCATCGGCTTCGGCGACATCATCTTACCGGGATTGTTAGTTGCATTCGCGCTAAGGTTTTTAATTTTTTTTTTTGTCTCGACGCAGTAAAAAACCGAATCGTTTCGTTACCCCTTGACGAACAAATGCAGGTACGATTGGCTGTCGAAGAAGACTCTGAGGACGGGATATTTTCTGTGGGCGATGATCGCTTACGGTTTCGGTATGTTTTTTTTTTTCTCCTTTTTTTTTTCGTCTGCCTTATACGGATGTCTCGGGCGGGTTTTTTGAGCCGTATCGAAAATAAAACGCACGCAGGTCTTCTGATTACGTACGTGGCACTGAATCTGATGGACGGACATGGGCAGCCTGCGTTGCTGTATATCGTTCCTTTCACTCTTGGTAAGCAAAAAAGGGCACCATTCCCCCACAAACGATAAAAAATCTAAGTGGTCGAACTCCTGATATCTCCAGATGGAGGCTGAGGGCTCGATTCCACTTGGATTCCTTAAGGGTGCGTTTGGTATGCGGAATTCGTGCGTGGAAAGTATGATGGAAAACTAAGTTAGTGCATCAAACGATTGTACTTCACTCTTCGAATGTTGTACTTCTACACCTTTCCTTTTCTTTTCCTTACCGAATTCCGCAAACCAAACACACCATAACTATTGTAGTTTTTTTTTTCTTCGGTAAAGACGGGATAACCCCATCAGAGATGAGTAAACCCAGGCCCACTGCAATAGCCTGCGAACCACAGCCACCCTAGGCAAAGCCATAGGTGACATGCTGATGCGAAATCAGGGGGGTATACATGGGTTAGCCTTAACAAACTCCTAGAATGCATAAATGGGCAATTTTTTTTTACCAAATTCGGTCAATTTTACCACTACACCAACACCGTGAAATCATAGTTTGTGTTGACTTGGGAGAGTACACACAATCCAGTTGGATTAGTACCACTGGAAGTCAGTTGGATTCACTGCGATGACGTTGTACGTGGATACCCGGAAAGAAAAAGATAAAGAAAAAGGGGCATGGGATGAAGATTGTAACCAAGATTTTGTGTTTAGATTTTGCTATTTTCCAATTAAATATGATAAGTTAAATGATTGCAAGATATGTTCTTACAGGAACCTTCATAACACTGGGAAAGATGAGAGGCGATTTAAAGCATCTCTGGACACGAGGTGAACCAGACAGATCATGCCCACACGTTCAGCTTCGACAATAACTTATAATATAGCACATATATATATATATATATATATATATACATATACATATCTGCTTACAGAGCCTTATGTATCATCACTATCACTCTCTAATAGAGAAAGCACGCAGCAGCACACACATAATGTATGTTGTGTAGATATATATTATCATTAGAAGTTGAGTTGAGGATTTTATGAAGATCACCGCTGAGAAAAACTTGCAAAAAAATCACTATGAACCCGTATCGAAAAGTACAACAAAAAATGCCGACTTTTACAAACATTCGAACAATCACGGGTTAGTCCTCGTTGAATCATGCGAAAATAAAAAGAGCAACAAAATTGCCTAAATTTGGCTGTGCAAATACAACAATTTTTACCCTTATTGTCATGCTGCTACGCCTCCAACGTAAAAACTGGATCTCTTTCGTCGGAAAACTTTCAGACGAACTTGTATGACAATTGATACCGATTACGGGTCCCACTTATCTTTTAAGCTCTTGGCTTCCGTTTAAAACTACAGGTGTTGTATGTATTCGAATAAATAATTACGGGTTTTGATCTAAACCTGAAGAAAGGGGCAAAGAAACGAAAATGTCACGCAAGAAAATCGTCGATATATGTATTTTCCTCAAACATGCTAAACTACGGGAAAGAAAAAAAGTTAAATGCAGGAGAAAGCATCAAAACATACTAAGGGAAGTCCTCGAGGAACCGTTTCCGTTCATCTTAAGCTTTATCGGTTGCCTTTGTTGCCCCAGAGAGAGTATTTCCCGCATCCTCTCGGGCCAATTCGAGTTTAGTCTTCTGGCGAAGTCTTCGACTTCCCTGACCAATCAAACGGGAAAATATCAGCCGGATTAAGAGCGTAGTAACCCGTTACTTCGTAAGGATACAATTTACGAGTAATGACGAAGTTGCCAATAAACTGCTGGAATTCACTTTGTGGTACCAAAGAGTTAATTAATGTCAGTTTTATACAGGACGAGTTTATTTAATACAATCGTAGACCCAGTATGCTTGGCAAATCCACTAAACAAATAGCTAAGCCACTAAACAAATAGCTAAAACCAAAACAAGGAGACATGAAATCAGGCAGACGCAATATATGTATGTTGTTTATGTTAAGGACACAGATAGCCATTAAGGAACTATGTATGTTGTTTATCCTTTATGACCATAAGTTTTCCAGTGGAAACTAAATAACACCAGAAAAATGGTTGGGTTTGAATTGGAATATAAAATAGGGAACGATAAGATAAAAAAACAAAGAAGAAACTTTGGGCTGACCTATCGATTTCTTCTTTCAACGCAGGGTCGATATCGTCATCTAAATCGCAGCTGTCAAACTCGTTTTCCGCTCCTAATCTATCCAATTCAATGTCCAGCAACGACTTCGTTGTGTTACACAGATTGTGCAGAAGCTCGCCAGAGGGATTACGGCTCGCGGTATCGAGCCCATCTGATTTCTGCAGATGAAAGTATTAAGAAATTTAAATTCGTAACGTAGAATTTAGATTTCCAAAAGGAAAATGATGAGAACGTTTATTTGCTTTGTCAAATAAGTGGGAAGTGATTCCTACCTTTTGGAAAGGTTCTATAGGTCTTGAAATAGAGCCGCCGTTGGAAGTACTGGTGCATGAAGAAGGGGAAGTTTTCTGATGATCTTTCCTCCGGCGATTCTTCTTTCTGTTCTTGGAAGATTTGCTATCCTTCGAATCTACAAATTTTTTGTATCAGGTGAATGATAACAAGAAAGAAGAAAATAAAGAATTTAAGACAGCTGATCAAATAACAGATGGGTGCAACTGTTTCAATAGGTTACCTTCATTGCTTCCATTAATGAAGGATAAGAGGTCATCCACTGAACGTTCGTCGGTCTGTTCTTCTTCAACTTCAACCTTCAACCAAAAGATTAAAACTTGTTATCTCAGTTTGATTTTGCACATAAGAATATGAAGATAATGACAACACCTTCAAACAGATTATTGAATTAAAAATAACTGAGGTATAAGAACGTCAAAATAGAGAAATACAATCAATGGGTAGCAACAAATGCAGAAAATGAGGCACGGGGTCACCTTTAACCTTTGTCTTTCTTTTAATTCCTTCCTTTTTCTGGCATACAATCTATTCAAAAGCCTAATCCTGGGATCATCCATGGTGTTCTTGATGGGCTCTAGCTTCTCCTCCTGTGTAAAATACGGAATCAAAATATAACATCTCATAAACAACAACAACAACAAAAAAAAAGAATACCACATGAACGACACTATGTACACCAATTGGAAAGAAAGAAGAACCTCAGTGAGATCATCGGGCAAGTGAAATATTTCTCTTATCTCTTCAGGAGTCTTGCCCTCGATTACCCGTGCAAGGGCACAACTGGTTAGATCAACAAGTGGCCTTAGCTGCATGCTGTCAGCAGCAGATGTTAGCTCACAAAGTCTTCCAGTGTCAATGCGAACAAACTTTTCGTCAAAAGACTTCCTCTCCTGCACAAAGATATTTACACAAAATCAAGATCCTGCTTTCTTTCAACGATGCAGTGTTTCAAAATCGCTTCTTTTCACTGGCAGATAACATTAGACACATTGAGTTATTATGCGTGGGACCTTGTTGGAGCGGCCCAGTGCTTGATGGAACCTGCAATAGTCGAGAATCAAGCTCAGCATATGAGGGCTGACTCTTGAAGGGAGAGTGATGGGGTGGTTCTTTGAAGATCCCATGCCCGATTGTATTTCACGGCATATGTAAGGGCAATATATGGCAACCTCTTGCTCAACTTGCTGGATTGATTCATCGGATGTTTGAAGCCAAACATAAGCCTTCAGCATCTAAAATTGCGTAAACACCAAATAGCAAGTGTGAGATTTCTTACTGTGTTAAATTATCGCATTGGAAGTAGATTAAATTTTGTTACTATCATTGGAAATAAAATATATATAATTAACATATGATACACTGCCTTCAAGCTTAAGCTTTTAGACGCAATTGTCATTCAACATGGTATATCAGAGCCCATGCCAAGAGGTCTATAGGTACAAATCCTCACGACCTCCCATTAGAAGAAAATTCCACGTCTAAGTCTAGATAAGAAAGAAATCAGCCTAGACATGGGGGGCGTGTTGGAAATAAAATATATATAATTAAAACATGATGCATTCCCTTCAAGCGTAAGCTTTTAGGTGAAGTGGTCATTCAACAATTATAATTCTATTAGAGTTAGTATTGCTAACTCTACCAACTATATAATAGCGGAGTTAATCCGATATTCACTTTTCCAATTTATACTTTTCTAAATAAGAACCAACAAAAGGCAGGGAAAAATGGAAGAACAAGAAGACATAATAACGTAGAAGTTCGAACTATTATAAGAAATGTTCCACATCACCAAACTCTCAAATAATAAAACAAACAAAAGAGCAAAATAATGAATAGACGGCATTCTCTAAAGCATTACCTCGGGCTTTATTATTTCACTATCAGCTTCTGCCATAGAGCGAAACTTCCAAACAGAGGACGTGATGTGAATTGACCAACTTTAAGTATTATATACCAGCAGCAACCAAAGTAATACTACTGCAACTCCGTGATATAAAAAAGCACGCCTGCGTTCATACATACATTTAAAGAATGACAATGAATTCTATCAAGAAACAGCCATAAGAACAACACAAACACGTCGTGGCATTCAACTACTATTAACCACAGATAAATAACAGTGAAACAGATTCAGATTCCATACAAAACGACATGAATACGCAGCACACTGTTGAGAGTTGACGTACATTCAATGATTTACACAATGTTAAATTCTAGCTGCAAAATGTTTGAATCTATTAATAAAACCCTCGATTGGCGGCGGCACCCCGAAAATAGAGATTTTTATTCGACTAGGTTAAATGCAAACTCTCTTGCCATGATTTCCAACCTCTTCCATTTGTCCAAATTAAAGCCAACAATTCAAGCATATAACTAATTGAGCTGCAAAAGCTCCACTTGCAGCATATAAAAAAAGTCGTGTAATTGATGTTTCGAAGAGTTTATATGACCGAACCTAGCTTAACCCTCCGGGCCAGAATCCCAATAACATAGAGAAGAGTCAACATTTAATCACAAAATGTTGATTGAGGAACAGCAAGTACGGCAAATACAAAAAACCTATCTTTTATTTGCACAAATGTTTCAATCGAATGAATTCAAAAACAAAAGGGAAAGAGAACGCACATGAAACATAACAAGCATGAAAGGAACGGCAGCTCGAAAAAATTAAAAAACCAAAGACAGAAATCATTCGAACGTTTAATTCAGAAGCAGAATTCAAACCTAATCGAGCAACACAGCATGGACAATTGCACAAGTTAACAAATTAAACTGATATACAGCTGCAAATGAAGAAGAAACGAAAGAAACCCCTAATCCAACCTTACACAACAAATTTTACAAAACAAACAGAAATGGAAATTATCAAGATACAAAAACCCACCTAAATTGCACTAATTGACGTTTAATGACAAAACCGGGAACCACCTCGCACCAAATACCGTGAACAGGCGAAAAATGAGAAGTGAAGGATTGTCGAAGCTGCAGTGAAAGAGCTATTAACCGTTAGATTGCAACACCGTTTACAGTAACGGGAATGAATAACTGCGTGTGAGATTGTGACACGTGGATTAAGGCTAAACTTATATGGACCGCAAATGGGCTGACAGCAATTATTGGATTAGACTGTACAAAATGGCTCAATTTAATGAACCTCAATTGGCAATTTTGATAGTTAGAAAGTATATAAATGTTTAAAATAGTTCACGTAAATTATCTAAAATCTTTTGATATTTTATACATTGTATAAAATAGCCAAGACCATGGATTTTATAAAATTTTCTACACCTTTACAACGTTGCCATAACCCTATTAGTACATTCAATTCCGCTTGTAGTACATTCGAACGAGCAATTTTTTTAAACTCAGTCACCTAACCACATTTACTCGACAAACTCGAGCTCCTGACTCATAATTTGTAAACTTTGAGTAAAAAATAAAAAAATAAATAAAAACTCATGAGTTTATGAAACTTGAACTCAAGTTGTACAGTTCGAGTTCGAATTCAACAATCATAAACTCAATTCGAACTAAATTAAACTTATATTTAGTTTGAAAGTTGAAGTCGCCATACAAGGTCAATTAGTTTGCAATCATAGTTATTATCTTAACCGAAAATGAGTGAAATATAATTTGTTTTTGGTCACCAACTCCGTGCGCCAAAGAGAAACAAACTAAAAAAAATTCAGGTGACCACTAAAATCCTTTAGGTAATCAAATTTCTAACCAACCAACGCACGTGTGTGTAACACATTTAGCATAATCTCTTAATATCCAAAATATTATTGGAGATATACCAAATACAAAGAATCAATACAATACAATAACGAAAGAAAAAGAAACCCATGATTAAGAAAGTACAAGAAAAATCAAAGAACTAATAATGCTTTGAACCAAAAACAAAAACACCAAAGAACACCTTCTTTTCCCCTTACACCATCACCACCACCACCACCACCACCTTCTTGTACATCGAATGATTGTACCTCAAAAGCAGTGAATGGTTGTACCTCCACACCACTCGACTCTTTTCCTCTAAAAAATATTACAGATATCCATTTACAAAAAACGCATTTATTCCCATGTGACGTTGTCCAAAATATTGTCAGTAGTAACTCCGGTGAGTTGGGCTATGAAAGACTCCTCAGCAGTTAATAATCCTTAACTCACTTCCAACCACCAATAACCACCACCTTTGTCACTTTCCGGCGAGACCCACGTCAGCATTCTCCCTCCGCTTGCTCCTCACTCCCTCCAAAACCCCACTCAAGTCCCTCGGAAGCACATTCACCTTGAGACCGTACTTCATGAAAAGCGTCAGCGACATCTTCTGCTCCACCCTGTGCCCCGGCACCACCGCGATCCTATGGCGGAGCAGCAGAGAAGCCGCCACCGACTTCATCTGCAGGTAGGCCAAGTCCTTCCCGAGACAAACCCTCGGGCCGGCGTTGAACGCCACGAACCTGTACGAATCGTGGGCCACGAACCTGCTCCGGTCCGGCGACAGCCACCTCTCGGGCTTGAATTCAAGGCAATCGTCGCCCCACGCGGACCTCATCCGACCGGCGGAGTATATCGAGTACGTCACCGACGAACCCGCCGGAACCACCGTCCCGTCGGGGAGGACGTCGTCGGACACGGCGTGCTTCGAGTCCTCCGGGACGGAGGGGTAGAGCCTTAGAGTTTCCGACAGCGCCGCCTTTAGGTACACCAAGCGGTCGACCTCCTCGAATCCCAAGGGCTCCTCGATCCACGTGCTCACGTCCTCGCCACGTGTCTCGATCAGGACCGTGCATATCTCGCTCAGGATCTCGCCCTCGATTCTAGGGTTCTGCGTCACGAGCCAGAAGAACCAGCTCAGCGCCACCGACGACGTGTCGCGGCCGGCGAGGATGAAGCTGAGGGCCACGTGCTGAAGGAACTTGTCGGAGTAGGAGGATTCCTTCTTCTTCATGAACCTCGAAAGGAGGTCGTCGTGCTGCCGCTGCTGCTGCTGCTGCCACGTGGCGTCTTTAGATTGGCTCGTCGTGAGCTCGAGCCTGCGAGCCGCGATCACCTCCGAGAGGTACTCGTCGAGCTGGTTCAGGCTCCGGCTCAGGCTCACCTCCAAGCCGAGCCGAAGCCACTTCTTCAGCTTCCACACGACCTCCGGCAGTATGAACCGCTGCAGCGACGCCTCCGTGGCCCGGTCGAACGCCGAGGCGAAGGCGTTCTCCGGCAGCCCCGGGGCGCACGTCCTCGGGTCCTTGCCGAAGGCCAAGCCGCAGATGTTGTCGAACGTGAGCCGGAGCAGCAGGTCCTGAAGGTCCACCGGTTCGGCTCGGGCCTGGGCCTCGCTCAGGATCGGACAGAACCGGTCGTGAATCGCCCGGTTCACCCAGCGAGCCATGGCCTGCCTCAGCGTCCGCGTCGTGAACTCGAGGGCGGCGGTCTTCCTCTGGAACAGCCACGTGTCGCCGTCGGAGTTGAAGATCCCCTGCCCCAAGAAGTCGTGAAAGACGGCCTGCCACGTGGGACCCTTGGGGTAGTTGTCGAACCGGGTTTTTAAGATGTGCTCGAGGTTCTTCGGGTCGCACGTGACCGTCACGAGCCCCTGCTTTCGGGCCAAGAAGGGCACGGCGCAAATGCACGTCTGGTAGGTGCCGTTGCAAGCTCGGAGGTTGTCGGAGATCCACTCGTGCATGCGCTCGGAGTTTTCTATGAGCCCCGGGAGGCTGCCCAATAAGGGCCAGACACGTGGACCCTTGAGGGACTTGGAGATGAAGGTGAACCATAGGAGGTAGCTGGTCACGGCGGTGAAGAGAAGCAATGCTAGCGATATATCCATCTTTTTTTTAAATTTTTTTTTTTTTTTTTTTTTAGTTTTGTTTTGAAGAGAAAGTGTGTGTGTGTGTGATTTTGAGGAAGAAGGTAGGCTTTTATAGATCAAAAGGAGGAAAATGGTAATAAGTAAGGGCCAGTCTTTGCCTTGAATTTACACCATCTCTACTTGTCTAACAGCAAATCATATACTACCGCCATAAATGCATTTTCCAGAGACGGTTGAAGAAATATTTATTTTTCGTATATATATATATATATATATGAATAAAATGAGTTCAAATAATAAAACCCAAACAGGGGATTTCAGAAAAACCAGCGAAAACAAGGTGTTTTCCTTTTGTTTTTCTCAAGAATTGAAGAACCTCTCTCTCTCTTTCTGGCTAATTAATATCTACAGAGAAGAGAGTTGGGGCGTTTAATCTGAGGCATTTAATGAGGGAGAGTAAATGAGATTAGTTGAGAAACTACGGCGACAAAGATTAAGGGAAAGCTAGTCAAGAAATTTGGAGAGCTTGTGTAGTAGTAGTAATAAACTTGGCTGTTTTCTTTCTTCTTTTTAACATGTAATAACAGTGATGGTTTTATGAAGAATTTAATGGGAATCATAAATGTAAACATGGAGGTTGTGTGGCCTTTTTTGTGGGCTTAGCTAGTTACAGTTCGGTGAGCAACTCACCAACAACACATTCATAGCAACAAGCTTCACATTGCGTGAGCCGAGAAAATATAATTATCTTTTGTTTTAGATGGTAAAAATTCAACCTTTTTTTCACCTGTTTAATCTTATCTCAACACCCCAATAATACTTACCCTCGTGAGGAGGGCTTTGACCTTTCGAACCCTCTTCAATGCTATTACCTTAAGTCAACGCCTTCCTGTCATGATTTTCCTGCAAGAAAAAAGTCAAACACTGATCTTTTCGAGGAAACAAATGTTGCCTGATTTGGGAAGTCGAGCCTCTTTATTTTCTTTTTTTGCCCAATTTTTTTCGTGGCAACCCTTTGTGGTTTATCTTGTGGTGGTGATTCAGATATATCAGAAATGGAAAATTGCAGATTTAAGGATTCTTACAACGCAGGAAGACTAAGTCGAAAACTTAACTTCTTGCACTACCTATGATAGTCATACTTCACACGAATTATATTTACCTGTCATTAGATGTCTTATGTATCCGATCAGCATCATCAGTTTCATTATGTATACTAAATTCTTTTTTGGCTACCTATATTAGAGGCGGTGGCATTATAAGAATATCCAAATCAAACAGCTGCATTTTTAGAACGATACATTTCAAAACCGAATCAGTTGATAAAACTTAAATGGTACAATTTTAAGTCAATAAGTTTAAAAATTGAAACATTTGTAAGAACATAAGTTTTTAAATTGTGCTATTAATTATTCTCAAATTATTTTAATATTAAAACTTACTATCGTAAATAAATTTAATTTATGTTTCCTCAAATAACGTTTTTGAAACTTGTTATAATGATACCACCAGTAATATAGAGGACACAAAAAATAATTAAACCGAATGCATCATCTTAAATTATTTTAAAGCAATCAAGAAAGAAGATCGAGTATTGTAATAACAAGTAGCATTGTTATGAGGTGGTTGAGAAGAAAAGATTTAAAATACAATATCATTAGTTAATGCTATCCTCCAGCCCATAAAAACACGCTCTTGTTCAGAGATCTTACCATGGGACTCAAATAGATAATTAAAGAAAACACAGAGCCAAAATGGTTAGCAGTTAAGAGTTGTAATAACTCAGTTGTGCCGCAAAGAGATTTATCTCTGCTTCACAAACAACTGGCAATTTTAACATACACAACATCATATTTACATATTCGAGTTCCGGAAATGTAAATTATACACATGAAGCTGAGGGCATTGCATGTTTGATATGCCTCATTTCTTTTTTTTTTTTCTTTTTCTATATTGTACAAGAAAGGTCACACGATCACAACGTTACGTAAGAAACGAATATAAGCTTTGCAAGTGAAGGCCCAAAGTACTCTTTATCACCTGAATAGTTAACGTTCGCCAGCTGATAACACTCTGATGTATGGACCGCTTTGAACGCCGAGTGTAACGTCTTTCAACTGAGTAACGGGACCAAGTATCCATCGAGAACCCTGCATTGATCGATTTATATTTACTATTTCGAAGGGATAATTTAAGAAAATAGACTCTGAACATAGAGGTCTTAAAGTCTCCAAATGTGTGAACAATACTATTATACCCTCAGTAAAAGGGGCCCATTGTGGCTATGTGGTTATGTCAAATGTGAAGCGTATAAGGGCGAGTGGGTGGAGTACGAAACGGTGATTGTGTAGTCAGTCATCAATGTAGTAGGTCACGGATTCAAATTCTTAGTGGAGCAAATTAATTAAATCGAGTACTCAGTTTTGAGTACCCGTCATATTGCTGAGAACCCACTGGAAAAAAGTGGATTTCATATCACAGTGGGTGTTCAGCTATATCACGAGTACTGAGAACCCATTGTGACAAAGTGAGTACTCAGCTGTATAACGGGTACCTAGCTAGCTGAGTACCATGTGTGATGAACCCACATGGACTCATTGTAAAATGACCGGTCAAGGAGGGTATTTTTCAAATTTGACTCGGTCAGAAGCCATTTTTAAAAAACCCAGATAGAAGACTATAATTTGTGCACATCAATTATGTAAAATAGGTCATATCAAACACTAACTTACCTCATCGTCAACAGTCCAACGTGGCTTGAGCTGCGTAATTTGCTGCTTACCTCGCTGCCACCGGTAGCCAACGATCACAAGCCCCACAACCGCAGCAGCAACAAGAACAGACAAAACTGGATTAACATTCTTGGTGTGAGCATATATCGAAGCAGCGTGCTTTCTCCACCACGTTTCGTGGGAGAAATTGCTAAATTCGTCATCTTTAGGCATATCAGAAATCTCAGAAGTATTCGAACGGTCCATAGTTTCAACTGGTTCGTTAATGCCCGAGTCAGCTTCACCTTGGAACGAGCCAGATTTACCAGTATCATATATGCTCTGCTTCTGCTCTTTTCCCATCAAATTTGGGTGCACAACGTCTCCAAAATCAGAAGTATAAAATGAAATGTTGTCGCCTTCAGAAACTAGTCCTTCCATATTTATGTCTCCCTCCTTTTTCGAATCTAATTTACCACAGTGTTCCACCGTGGGAGGGGGGATATTATGCTCTCCTTCTCTAGGCACGGTCTCTTGCTTACTCGGGGACCCAAAGTGACCGGACATGAACAGGGCTCGAGCAGTCTCTGGGTTCTCAACCCCGAAAAAGCTGCTATCTGAAATATCTTCTTTGGGACCCGTGCTTGCAGCATAGGTAGAATCTGTGAGTGCCACTACTTCCCATTCATTTCCTTTGGGGACGCTCTCATCTCCCTCAGAATCCGACATCTAGGGAAAATTCAAGCATTCGTATGAGATATAAATTTGAGTATTAATTATCAAAGAAGATGATGATAACATGGATCCTTGAGACTTGAAAGCTAGTAAAAAGATATATTATATTCAACCCCTATTCGTGCAGTAGCAAATGCATGATAAACATCGTAATAAAGAGTTCGTTAGGAAATCATTAGGCAGAGGACTTTGAATACAAGAGGACTGTGAATATACGGAAAATAAGTACAGCGTGTATGGAGATTCACGGAACCGAAATATGTGCTACAAACATGCTAGTGATTATATTTTCAGCCGATGGATCGTGATCCAATGAAGCTAAGCCATTTTTCACGGGTTGATTTTCTGAAAAATCACTGAATCCCCACAAACGAAATTGATAACTCTTTACATCGGCGGTTCAAGCTTGATAAAGTCAATGAAATCACAACACACAACATAATCGTGATTCGTTGTTACATACTTAGGCGATTGACAATCCTAATCAGCTAACGCGACAGCAACACATGATAGAAAGCATACACTTGCTCCAATTTAAGTTCACTATCAAAACAATACAAAAAATGCACTCGATTGAAAGAAAAAAGGCACTTCTATTCAACTAATAGAACAAAGCCCTAAAGTCTCCCATGAAAATGAACAGAGAATTAGATTAAAAGCATACATACAACCCAAAAACGCCCAAAACGAAGCAAACAACCTAAGAAATTCCAACAAAACCAAGGAAGTACGTGTACGAGTAAACGCAAGTTCGTACCCCTAAATCCAGTCAATTGAAACACGCAGTTGGCACCAACCGAATTAGGTCTAAGCAAACTATCCGAAACAAAATTTACAAGATCAGCAGCTGAGGTACGGAACTTCACCTGTGCGATCGCATCGTCAATTAAAAATAATTTGGAAAGGAAACAATTTTGTTTTATAGAGATTATCGCTCGGATTACTGACAACCGGTAACAACCGGTTGCAGTTGAGCTAAAGAAAGATATATAGGTCTCTAAACGTCGTCGTGCAAGCAGTGGGATAAATACAAATTGGCGCGAGGATTACTTATTATTTCGGTTGTGAAGGGGGTATTGCTTTCTTTTACAGTTGCCATTTATCCCAAACATTTATGGCAAGACATTATTAGATAATAGGCAAAATTATAAAATTAGGCCATTAAGTATTTACTTTTCGTTTTTGGATCACTATGTTTTATAATTGTAAAAGTAGGTCATTGATTTTGTATGTCAAAACAATTTTGGACCATGTTTTTAATTTTAGGTCACTAAGTATATATTTTTTCGATTTTGAGTCACTTAGTATACGTGTTTTATTTTCGAGTCACTATGTTTACAAAGTTAGTTACCAAATGAATGACCCGAAATTGAAAAATGTATATATTTAGTGACCCAAAATCGAAAAATATAAACTTAGTGACATTAAATTGAAAATATGATCCAAAATTGTTTTGACATACAAAGTTAATGACCTACTTTTGCAATTATCAAATATAGTAACCCAAAAAAGAAAACTTGAATACTTAATTGACTTAATTTTATAATTTCCCCTAGATAATATTAAAAAAAAGGGAGGTTATGAGATATGATAGTAATATTACAAACATAAATGAGACGGAAATGAATATACAAAATTGTCTTTTCTGCATGGGCCACACAGCTTTTGTTGTTCAACATCACTCTTGAATAAGACATAAAATCCGTGAGTGAATATGACATTTTAGTGGTAGAACCGTTCATATTTTCAAATGAAGTCTATGATTCGATCATATTTGGACTCAATTCAAAGCTAGTTGAGTATTGTAGTTTGTGAAATCTTGATAAACCTATAAATCATGGAATTTGTCCAGTTGGAACATCATTCAACAGATAATAAAGATGCACAAAATTCGACGCCAGCTAAACTTTAATTTAGATACTCTCAGTTTTAGGAGATAAATCTCATTTATTACAAGCCCGAAAGCCAATATGTAAGTCGAAGTGGGCTTCTACCTTAAAACCAACTGACAATAGATGAAGTAATCCACTGAGCTTATAAGCATGTCACAATTGTTTTATCTAATCGATGTGAAATTGAATTTCGGACCCAACAAATCTCCCCTCAAACACAAGACCACCAGGTCAATCATCCCGTCAAAGACAATCCTGATTGCCATTTTCGCCAACCAAATCACACGCCTGACCACAATCAATGTCAAGAAGATTTTCGTCACAAGCCATCAAGCAAGATTGACCTGCTCTCAACCGAGCAATCAACACAATCTGCACGCTCTAATAAGTCAGAATCGTTGCTAGGATCGAAGACACATCATACACGTTGTATTTAAACTAAAAATACTTTTCGATGCCGATTGTTGGAAGATAAAATTCTCTTCAGCCCAACATATAAGCCAAAATGGTATTTCGCTCTAACATTAATTGACAATCAATGGAAAAACCCACTAAACTTACATACAAACATTTGTTTTATCTTAAATTGGATTCCACACCAACATCAATTGGCAATCAATGGAATAATCCACTAAAGCAGTTCACACCTGTTTTATCTCAAAACCCATGAGAAATTGAGTTCGATATCCTGCACTCACAAACATTAATGAAACATATATGGTCATATCTCAGAATACAATACAACTAGAAGTTTCTTTTTTTTTTTTTTTCCCACAAGGTAGCATGTATTTACAAGAAAAGAAAAATTAAATCAAAGAGCATTCATTTGCATCCATGCCAACGAATAGTTTTTTCGAACAAACACTAATAGCAGATCATGATTGTACAGACAAGCATTACATTATGTTGTTTTGAGACGACGAAAGGTTTTTAAGGATCTAATTTTCCGGCAGCTGCCACGTCACCTGATTCGTATCCGTCTTCACTGATTTCCTCGTCATCGTCGCTCGCCTTCTCCTCGGGTACAGCTCCTCCTACGTCTTCCGGCTTTGCATATTTCTCGCAGTATTCTACGGTTGACCATTCATGTAAAATATGAGATTATATTATTACATATAAACACAGGTAAAAAATTTATATATCAAGAGACAACAGATAGAGAAGACAAAAGGAGATTTTAGGCTAATTTAGGGAGATTATATGTTTGTCGCCTTCGGATGTGTAAAGACAATTATACCCTTGCTAACTGTGGCCCATGGCCCATAATAACCGTCTATGAGGTTATGTGAAACGGGAAACGTTTAATGGTGTCATATAAAGAATATGTCACTTGTTCAAATCCCTATTAAATCAATTTTTTTATACGGGTTCTCGGCTATATAATGGTTTGGTTCTCTAACCTGAGAACTCATTGTGTTATACAAGGTTCTCAACTCCATATAATATAGCTGTGAACTCATTATATAGCTGAAAATACACTGTTATACAGATTCTCAGCTATATAGTGGGTTCTCAACTTCACATAATATAGCTGAGAAACCCGTACATAATTTGAACCTACAAATTATATAGCTGAGAACCCCGATTGTAAAATGACAAAAATAATCTCAAAATCAAGGCTATTGACGAAAAAAGAACAGTCAACGAGGCTACAGTTTCTCGTTAGTACCTTTGACCTTTTGTTCATAGGCAGCTCTATCCCGCATCATCAGAGCAGCAGCCTCGCCGTTCAACGGGTCGGACGGATTCGGATAAAGAAGGAGCTGAGGTAAGAAGACCTCGAAAACGTTCACCAGATCTAATAAAATAAAAAAATTGTAAACGTCATCGAACGTGAGAGCAAAAAGAAACAATCCCGTAAGCAAAATGCAGTTCGATGAGGTATATTTTTACCGAACATGGGACTCCATGTCTGGTTTATTACATCCAAGCAAACCGAGCCAGACCTACACACCGATCGATCATTTAAAACCTAGAAAAATCGAATCTTTTTTTTTTTTTTTAAGTTGAAAGAAGTTGTGAAGGAAAAAAGGGGACTCACATGTCGTCTACATTGGGGTGATACATCTTGTTGATGAATCCTATAGACGGAGACTTGTAAGGGTAGGCGTCGGGTAGCTCGACCCTTACTTTCCATACTCCTCCATGATAAGGGCCTGCAGAGGAAAAAAGAGGTTAAATTTGGTTTCATGCCCTTTTATCGTTTCAGGGACGGTCAGAAAAAAAATATTGTTCTAAGGACCCAACTTCTGTAGAACTTGGAAACAAGGACCTAAACTTAGAGAGAAGTGTTATAAGGCACCGTTTTGTGTTACAAACTTACAATATATAGCTGAATAATAAATTGATAGTATAAAAATTGGGTCATTCTTGACACAGCCTGAATACTAAATTAAAACTTTTGACATGGCTGTAACAAAAAATTTGCCCAAAAATACAAGTCAATTACAGCAGGTAATAGATTAGAGAATCGTATGTGAGAGTCCAAATTCGCGGGTCTGCTCTAATGGAGACCATATCATAATGAGAATCAGAAGCAGGATTTAGCCAAAGAACAAAAAGGATTCTTTTCTTTACTATGAAGAGCTCTCTCTATAAGGAAAACAGAGGAAGCAGACGGAAAAAAAAAAAACAATTTTTCCGTAAGTAGCAACGTGAAATTGAAGAGCTCGAGAGATCGTTACTGTCACTTGGGCCGTGGAAATGCACGTAGAACTCTTGCATCCCATCGTTTATCATCTCCACCTTGTAATCGCTCATCATCCTTTTTCCCAGAGAAAAAAAAAGGGTCAAATATGCACCGAGAAAAAAACAAGAGAATATTCGATGCTAATACAAGCAACTCCAAGGGAAAGTACAAGAAAAAAACACACAAAACCCAGAGAAAAAAGAGAGAGAGAGAGAGAGAGAGGATTTACAGTTTCATCAAGTCCATCTCACGCCTCTTGCTTGGTGAAGACATGGCTGATTTTCTTCTTCAAAAATTAGATCTTTTTCTATGGAAGTAGCTTTTACAAGAGGCAGAAGAGAAGCAAAGGGGTATTGGGAGAAAATCAAGAACTGTGCTGCTTTTTCAACTCTCTGGAGCTTACCAAAAATAAAAATAAATAAATAGGAAATGAAAGGAGATATACAATAGGATATAGGCAGAAGAGGCGTCCGTCAGTATTGTTGGTAAGAGATGTATAAATAATTTATGATGATTAGGCAACTGCTGGCTGCATCATACACTACGTACGTACATAGAATGAAGTAACATTCTCACTTTATTTAATTTATAAATATATATTATTTACCCCGCGTCCCTATTTCAAGATTCCTTTACCGGCGACAAGATTGTTCTTTACCTCCAGCTCCAGTTTACTCAATCTCGTACGAGCTTAGGCACAGAGATGAAATAATATTGACATCATAAGACTTCATAGACGACACATGGCTGATTATTTGGGGGAAATAGTATGAAAGAACAGGTTCTGAAAAATATCCTCCAATTTGTTCAAGGTTAATATCACCTTACTAACTAACTGAGTCCATATTAATAGGTTATCTGATTACGTATCGTTGGGTGGAGTGTAGAACAATGGCATTTATGTAGTAGGTCACATGTCAAATTATTCACAAAACAATTTTTTTTAACCATTTCTCAACTCCAATTATGGTGATGAGAACTCACTTGATACCCGAGAATCCAATGGATTAATGGTGCAGAGACCCTCTCGGCTTCAATTATGGTGATGAGAATCCAGTATAAAGCTGAGGATGCGATGAATCAATGGTGCAAAGACCCCACAACTATACACTGAGTTTTAGCTCCATAAAGGGAGCTGAGAGTCCAATGGTGCGGAGAACCCACTCTCGGTTACCAGCTTCCAGCATGCAATGAATCCACAGCGTAAGACTGAGAATCGGACTGCAAAATTGCCAAAATATTCTTAAAATTAAAATCATTGACTAAGAAGACCCAGTGAGAATTTTTATAAAATCTCGTCGCTCAAAAACAAAATACTCTTAAAATTAAAATCATTGACTAAGAAAACCCAGCGCGAATTTTTATAAAATCTTGTTGCTCAAAAACTATTTTCTACCAAAAAAAAAACCCATGGGAAAATGTGATCCAATTACACATCCAAGAATTGTATTTTTTTTTCTTTCTCTTACATCTTCTATCAAAAGGTATACCATATGCCACCAATCTCTCTCACAGGAAGAAAAAGAAACCTATTCATGTCTTTCATTTCATGTAATATTTCTTTGTGGGAGAGCACAAGATCGAACCCGTCGAATTCGCAGCCACTTCCCCGACGGGCCCGTCTTCCTCTTCCTCGTCGTCGCTGCACACGGCCCCCGCACTGCCGCTCCTATTCTGCAGAGCCCTTCGCCTCAAGATAAAAACGTTGAAGTAGTAACCCACGAGAGCCTCTCTTCCCTTGCTGCAAAAACGCTTCGAAAGCTCGTCCCACAAAAAATTCCCCGAACTCGAGCCATTCGATTTCACAATCTCCTCGAACCCGAGCTCGTCTCCCTTCGTCCACGTAACCGCCACCTCCTCCCCGATGCAGTTGAGCCTCCACAGGTAGAAACCTGAGCCCAGTTCGAGCTTCATCTTCTTCCTCCTCCCGTTCACGTGAAACCTTACGCAGCCAACGGAGCCCGGAGATTCGCAGCCGCACGTTTCTTGCCTCCCTTTTCCAATGGGGTCCCTTTCGATCAGGGAGTTCTTTTTCTCCTCGGCCTTGTTCAGTGGCCATATTTTCGTCCCGAGCCATTTGTAGTCGCTTTCGTAGTTTTCTCGGGAGGGCTCGGGCAAATCCGCCTGGTGAAGCGGGCCCAGCGGGATTTTCTTCTTACGGCGGGCCAAGAACCAATGGGGTGACGGCGTCGGCGTAACAGTGACATCATCGTTTTCTTCGCTGTCTGAAGGCGATGACACGGGTTTCGAAGGTTCTTGTTTCTTGCGGGAAGGATCTTTTGCTGACGAAACGAGCCTTTGGCTGCTTCGTAGCCTTTCGGAAACTGATGGGACATCGTCGTACGTACTCGGAAGCATCTTTTGATTCTTCTGCAAATGTTGTAAAATCGAAAGCATAGAAACATTAGGATCAAATTTTTTTCAAGAAATCATGTTAAAAACTAGATATAATCTTACGTCGACGTTCTTTTTCAGCTGCATTGCATCGCGGGCCAAGAGAATCTGCTTCCACGGGAGGTGATCGCCGTGGCTCTTCCACTTGCTCTTTTCGGGCAACGGTTCGATCTCGGGATTGCAGGGATCTCTAGCAATGTTACGGATCCAATCAACCGCGTCCTCAAAGCATTCGCGTTTCCTCTTTCGACTCGAAGGGTCCTCTCCCGTCCCATCATGAACACTTTTAGCTTCCATTGATTCTGCATTTTTTATGATCCTGTCTTTGATTTTCGACGAAAGTGGCTCCGATTTTGAGTTTGAATCCATATGAGAATCACGGATCTATTGACCTCTGTGTTCTCGAAAATCTTTCAAAATAATGCATTCAAGTTCTTGAATCCCTTCATTCAAAGAAATACCATGAACTCCATTCAAGAGACAACCAATGAACTCATCATAACACAAAGAGTTAACCTTCTTATCAACGTTTTTACACCGCCACAATAACAATAAAGCCTATTTTATACGAGCTTTCACATTAGAAGCAAATCTTTCTCCTATGCAAGGGTCATGAGCAAATCTAAAATCACATTTGTGACCGAAAAACAGACAAACAAGAAATCGAAATATGATAAGACCATTCACATGAGCAGAAAGAAAACACGCAGCGATGGTGCAAAGTGTGTGTATAGATCAAAGCACAATGAAAACCGTACTTTTAAACCTCCGATAAGCGATTAATGCGAAAGACAACAGCTTCTTAAAATCACAGCTGGTTTTTGGCGGGGCGAACGTTGATGTTGAAATTCGCTTAGATGTGCCATCAAAGGAAGAAATTAAAAATATAAAAAAGTAAAAACCTGAGACGCAAAATCGAGATAGTCCCGCTCTTTTCTCTCTCTGCAACAGAACGCAAAGGGAGAGAGAAGAGAGAGACGAGGAAACGGTGATTTGCTTTGTCTTTTCGAATAAAATGAACAGTAACAGTAGCCTCTCTGACGATTAGCGTCGCATTTAGCGTCAGCAAAACCTCAAAAAAAAAAATTAGATCGAGATTTAGGCTCTACGTGCTGCCGAGGGTCCACCATTTGAAGGGGGGGAAAAAAACCAAGAAAAGGTATATCGAAGCATTAAAGAACAGCAAACGACGCTTTGATTATTGTGTTGTATCATGTAAATAATAATTTTGGACCTTCGCCGTTAGAAAACTACGAGAGAGTTAAGAAACACATACATACCAGATAGAGATTCTTTTTTTTTTTTTTTTTTGTTGCGTGTTGGGTTCGGTCAAAGAAGTGAATGGGAGACTTCTTCAATCAATTTTCTTTCAATTGGTTGACCTCTCTCTCTATTGGCTTGGCTAGCTAGGGTTTGGGATCTTTTTTCTATTTTGTTCTTTTTTCTTTTTGTTGAAGGGAGATGATTTTTTGGATTGGATGTTGAATTGGGGCAAAAAAGCGATTTAGATCTGAGAAAAAAAGGAAAAAGAAAGGAATGGGAGTGGGTTGATTTGAGATTTTAAAGGGATAGAATGAATGAGTTTTGTGGTTACTTGATAAATACACCTAATTGGTTAACCATGGTTAATTACTTTGGGTTGGGTTTGGGTTGAGGGTGTTTTGGGAATTTCAGACGAGGTTTTATGGGGTATTTTATACGAATTTTGTGGTTTGAGATTTCAAGCATTGTAAAATACCACTTGTCCAAGCCACCTTATTTACTATTTAATTAATACTCCTAATTGGTTAACCATGGTTAATTTAATTTATTGGGCTGAGTTGGGCTGAGGGTGGTTTGGGAATTTTATACGAGATTTATGGAGTATTTTAGACGTATACCGCAATGGTGGTTTTGAGATTTCAAGCATTGTGAAAAACTACTTCCCGAAGCCACCTTCTTTTACTATTCAAACGATTTACAATGCTAAACTATATTGGATTTTAATATAGTAATTAATGTGGTAAGTTGTTAACCATGGTTAACGGGCTAAGTGAATTTTAGTGGACTACTGGGTTGTCATGTGTTTCTTCTTTTTTGGGGGGAAAAGAAAGCTGTGTTGCAATGGTTTGGTTTCATATTTTTAATGAAATATCAAAAGATATATCCAAAAAAAATCACCAACAAAATTGAAATTTGTTGAGATTACGAAGAATAAGTCACTCGACTCAACTCCTCATATCACCAATTAATTTAAGCCTCATATCACCAATTAATTTAAGGATAAATACCTAGATTTCTAATATGATTACTAAGTGCATAATAGACACGCCAATTACAAAGTTTATCCTATGCATAAATACTTATCATAAATCCTAATGTTTATTTATCCTTTTTCTCCATTCGTCCTTTCTTAGGGTACTGCAACAATCTCATATATTCACTTCTTAAGGGACCCTTCACGACATTGCTACTGGGCCGTGCATCAAAATTGAGCCCAATAATCATTTGGGCTTAAGCCCATTAATATAAAGCAGGCCGAAGCAATTACTATACTAGGTTAGTGGACCACGGTTTTTAATAACACGTGGATTCTATAAATTCGATTTAAAAGGGCGTATAATATTACCATGATTGTAAAATTTTCTTTTATTTTTGTAGGTATTACGCACCCATCGATTCTTTATTGAACTGGCTGATTGTAGGCATCATCACTGGCATTGGCAATCATATGGCCACCAACTTGATCGATGACATTTAATTTTGAGTACTAACATATACAAAAAATAATAAATAATAAAGAAAGTTCGTTCATTTATATTCAACCCAAAAGGATTCCAGATATCAAATGATAAATTTGATATATTAAAATAAATTTATTACAATAAGACAAGCATCGTCATAAGAGAAACGAGGTTAAGTGGCCAAAGCCGTGACTCTTCACCAAGAATACACTGGTTTGATTTCACTTGGACTCATGATATTGCTGTCTCTGTGAACTTGGGGCAAGATACGAGGGGCATATACATTAATTTCGTTGGAAGCATATGATCGTTTTATAGCTCACAATTTTAGACTGAACTTAATCGAATATATGAGTCGAGGATTAGATCGATTGTTAATTGGGAATTGTTCCTTAGATGACAGTGAAATCCAAACTTTGTTCCAATTGAACTTGTTGAACCGGCATTTTAAGCTTGCATGTCTCGTTGAAAGTAAGAAGAAAAAGATAAAAGGCAAGCACTATTAATTTTATTTATTTACGTTTTTGTCAACTGTTTGAACTGATGCTCATGTCCACTGTTTTCCATTTTATCGGTGTAATAATGCTTGACTAATGCGATGACTTTACGAGCACTCTTATTTGCCACTTGTCTTAAGCCCAAATAACGACAAAAAAGCGATTAGAAATGCTTAATGACGTCAGTTACGAATAAAATTATTGTGACAATATGATAAATATAAGTAGTTTCTAAGGACCGTTAGGGTTGGGGCTGAAAAGGTCAAGATATTTACTTTCTATGGGCATACGAAGTATTTATTCAACTCCAACGATGTTTGCTTAAATATCTCGTGCTGTCCTATCATCAGAGTTACAAATTTGTGAATTTTCAATATTTGGTCCCTAATGTTTGTCCGTTGGGTAGTTTTGGTCCCCGATATTATCTGATTCAGGACAATTTTGGTCTCTTGATTAGATTTTCATAACTTTAGACAGAATAATCCAGGAATATATCAATTTTGAAATCAAAATTGTCCAACGGGTAAACTTTGGGGATCAAAAATGGTTTTATCCAAAAAAATTTAAACAAAAAGTCCACTCACTTTGCGACACTCGGCGCGTATAAATCAATTTCATTCAAAATTAACGAAAAATTAATTGAGGGACCAAAATTGTCTCAAATCAGTCAACATCGAGACTAAATGTGACAAGTAAAAACATCTGGACCAAAAGTGCCGTTATTCCTCGTGAGCTAAATAAATTGTTGTGGGAAACTAAATATTTTAAATAAAATATTGTAAAAATGCTCAATTTATTCGTGCACTGAAATTGTCAGTCTAGATTTAAATCCCGTTGCAAAAACCAAGATCCCACTATTTGTTTAAGCAAGTATTTACACGCAAGCTCAAGTATTGAACAAAAATTATTCTAAAATTTAGTCATATAAAAAAATTGTATTTGAATCAGTTTAATAAATCATATTATTATTATGATAATAATTATTAGTATTATTATTACCATTGTTATTATTTATATTTCTCTAGCATCATAATGTAATAAATATATAATTTCACGAATGAAAGGGGAAAAAGTGGAGTCTTTTCCCTCAATTGTCCACCTTCACCAAAGGAGCGGACTCTTCTTCTTCTGCCGTTTAGAGAATACTCTCAGACGCACAGTACTCTCTCTCTCTCTCTCTCTCTCTCTCATTGAAACGCATTCTCTTACTCGCTGAAATCTACTATATTCTGCTTTCGTCACAGTGTCCTTTCTCGCAATCCAATTAGGATTAGGAAGAAGCATCAGCTGTGAAGCAAAGTGTTCCAGAGAAATTTCGAAGGAAAAAAGAAAAGAGTTCTCATTATCTCAAATTCATCTTCCTTTATTTTTTTCGGGTCCAATAATTTCTGAGATTTGGAAATCTTGTCGTTGAGCTACCTGAAGAGATGTCCTCTGTATACAATGCCGGATTTGTAGACAACGAATTATCGAAGAAGACGCCAATCTTCGGTCTCCATTTATGGGTTGTGATCGGCATAGTCCTCGGAGCTGTAATCGTGCTGATTCTCTTCCTAATCTCCCTCTGCGTCACCGCCTCCCGCCGCCGCAGCACCTCCAGGCGGGCCAAATCCGGGAAGCCGGCGACCGACGACACGCCGGTCGTCTCCAAAGAGATAAAAGAAATCACGTCGGCCGCCGAGCACCGCCCAATTGCACCTCAGGTCCGAGTTCAAGATCTGATTTTTACGTTGATTTTTGGCTTTGGGTTTTTGAGATTGGATCTTAAATTAATCATTTCCTCATATGGGTCTTGTCTAAATCACTGAAAAACTTCATCTTTTTTTTTTTTTTTTCATGTAATAACAATCAGCCCAACACCAATTTATTTTTTTCAATTAGGTCCCTGAAATTCAAATAGACATGGGCAAAGTTGAACACAGGGTAGTGTTCTCCGATCGAGGGGCATCGAGCGGCGAGAGCCGAGCCACGAGCGGTGCCACCGACACGGCTTCGTTCGGCAACAGCGGTTCGTTGCCCGAGGTGTCCCATTTGGGCTGGGGAAGATGGTACACTCTGAGAGAGCTCGAAGCTTCTTGCAATGGCTTTGCCGATGAAAACGTGATCGGAGAAGGCGGATACGGTATTGTTTATTACGGTGTTTTGTCTGATAACACCAAAATCGCCATAAAGAATCTGCTGAACAACAGGTTCACTTATTGCATTGATTCTTGAACAGTATCGAGATTTATGCTTCGGGTTTCAATTTTTGGACTGGATTTGATAATTTTTTAAATGTAGGGGTCAAGCTGAGAAGGAATTTCGGGTCGAGGTCGAAGCAATCGGGCGTGTGAGGCACAAGAACCTCGTAAGGCTGCTCGGCTACTGCGTCGAAGGAGCTTACCGGTAAACTAAAAAAAAGTCATTTTTTTGTTTAAATTCCGCGGGAAAAAAAAAACTATCCATCTTCTTACATTTTCTTAAATTTTATATAGGATGCTTGTCTACGAGTTCGTCGACAATGGAAACTTAGATCAGTGGCTACATGGCGATGTAGGGGAAGTAAGCCCGTTGACATGGGAGATTCGTCTGAATATAATCATAGGAACTGCAAAAGGGTATCATATAGTTACCAAAATAATTCACAATTTTTTGATATATATATTTATATGTATTCGATTTTCTAAGTTTGATTCTTGATGCAGCTTGGCTTATCTACACGAGGGCCTGGAGCCGAAGGTGGTCCACCGAGACATCAAGACGAGCAACATACTTCTGGACCGAACGTGGCATCCTAAGCTGTCCGATTTCGGGCTTGCCAAGCTTCTCAACTCCGAGAGTTCTTACGTTACCACTCGCGTAATGGGAACTTTCGGGTTAGTTACATTCTCTATAGCCCTTACTAGTTTTATTACATTTGCTATATTATATATACTCATTGGCTTCCATTGCTTTTGCTAGATATGTTGCCCCCGAATATGCTTGCACCGGCATGTTAAACGAGAAGAGCGACGTGTACAGCTTCGGGATTTTGATCATGGAAATTATCACCGGTAGATCCCCCGTCGACTACAGTCGCCCGCAGGGCGAGGTGAGCTTTCATTTCGTGATGCGCGGAAAAATTTGTTTTTTTCACGCAAAGCTGGGGGCATATTGTTGGGAAAATAAAATCCCCTTTAGCACAGACCAGACCCGAGAAGTCCAACATATAAGCTCAAGCAGGATTCCACTTAAAACCAATTGGTAATAGATGGAGCAGTCCACTAGAGTTATATTCATGCCACAACTATTTTATCTAACCGATGAGGAATTGAGTTTGAGACTCCTGTTAAACTGAGGGGTCCAGCCTAAAACCAATTTGTGATAGGAAGAGAGGCCTCTTAATTTATATACTGAGTCAGTTGAAGTTAGTTTTTCAATGTGGGACAAATAATCTCAACAATCATTGCAGGTTAACCTGGTCGAGTGGCTTAAGACAATGGTGGGAAACCGAAGATCCGAGGAAGTAGTGGATCCTAAGATGCCCGAAAAACCCTCCTCGAAGGCGCTCAAACGACTCATCCTAGTGTCGCTACGGTGCGTGGACCCCGACGCTCAGAAGAGGCCCAAGATGGGCCACGTGGTCCACATGCTCGAGTCCGAGGACTTGCTAGCCCGTGATGTACGTTTAATTTATGCTATTATTACAACATAAGTACTTCTTCTTCATCTTTCTAGTAAACCTAAAAAAGCTTTGAATTAAACTTATGCCCGAAAACTCGGCAGGAACGGAGAACAGGAGACGAGTCCTCGAGCTCTCTCCGAGCCGATAACCAAACGGTTCGAGACATCGTCGGCAAGTCGCAGGGCAGTGAGGGTACCGGTGAAGGTGGCAGCCATGGCTGGAGATGATTTAAGTTATATTGAATTATTCCTTTGTTGTTGTAGTTTGAAATTTTTTCTTTTGCTTATGATTTATTTAAATTATTGCTGGATAAGTCTATTCTTTATATAAAATCGAAATTGATTTTTTTCATTTTTTTCTATATACGTATATATATTTAAATATTTATTCATTCTTGAGGATTGGCATGACTGCTGGCACTATTAGCTGCTTATAGATAGACATAACATTCATCTCATGGAGCCTTACAGCAAAGCATCATCTTCAGTAATATATATATATATATATATATATATATATATATATATAATAAAGTACAAGATTGCAATACAGACGAGTGATTGCTTGAATGTGCCAGCAAGTACCATTAATTCTTTTGTCCTGTAGATTTGTAATTGCTCAATATGTAGACATTCATTCACATGGGGGTGGTCCAAAGATCCAATCGTGTTTATTCATATTGGAGATTATTTATTTCCAATGTAAGGATAGTAATAAATTGGGGACAATTGGATATTGGGTTTGTGCTGGCAAAATGGATGCATTAGTACTAGGAGCTGGCAATGAGCGTGTGAGAAAGACTTTTTTGTTGTTCTTGCAATCTCCAAATGGATGACTAGGAAATAATGTGAAGATTAATTAAAGGAACATTGATTTAGTGAAACCGAGCATATGTTGTATATAATATTTTGTTGTTCTTGTTGAGTATTTTAATGTTTTAAACGTTGACAAAAGAACTTATGTGTCTATGATTTTTCTGAGACAAATAGTCCGGTTCAAAAATGTTTTAAATTGTCTTTTGGTCAATGTTCAGGTTATGTCATCTTAAGTTACTACTATAAGCTATCGTAATTTGTGTGGACTTGTGATGATAATCAGCGAAAGTTTTTAAAAGTTGGATGTTTTCAAATTCAACAGTAATGTTCGCTTTAGAGCGAACTTTATCAAAATTTTAGATGAGATATCGTTGGAATATATATATATATATATATATATATTATATTTGAAAATGCATGGGATAAAAAGGTCAAAACTAGTAGAATTTCATTAATTTGGGCCTCGATATGCTATATAATAAAATTAGAGAATGTTTTCGGACCTAAATGTAATTTCATCTAAACTAAAACCTTGAAATAAAAAAAGAAAATAAACTGACAGCTAATCACACAGTCACACATTATCCCGCCACGCATTACTCCAACCTATAAATAAGAGCCGGCAATCACTTTGAGCAGCCCACCATTCATGCATTTGCTTCACTATCACGAAATCAATGCCTGGCAAAGAAAATTAAAACGCTTTTGCGAGTTTTAAAGGAGCTTTTCGTCCCTTCTCTACGCGTTCAGAAAAAACTACTCTTTCGGTACCAAGTCTTTTTTATCTCTATAAGCTCACGCATTTTCGTATGCATAGGGATATGTATTTGATTATTTTTGTCCATTTGTTTTCCTGTATTTTTACAATGAGCTCCAGTCTGATGATCTTTTGATTGACTTTATGTCATTGGCGGGTCCTTTGTGCATATTAGATACCCTTTCGGTGACTCTTTTTAAGTTATGCAATTATGTGAGTATCGTTTCTATTTATGTTTGGTGGTCATGTGCCATTTACTGGTTATCATGCTAGATCTGTTACAAGGTTTGACTCATGATTTCTGAATATTAAGCCACTGATTTTGTCAATCGGTTCTGATTATTTTATGTATGTGATGTCCGTCAATGGTAAAGCTGACGTTTTGGTTGATTGATCATTTTTAGATCCTTTTTTACGATATATTTGATTGAGAACTGTGGGTGATTTAAC
This sequence comes from Linderniella brevidens, assembly GCA_004919715.1. Lineage (NCBI taxonomy): Eukaryota > Viridiplantae > Streptophyta > Magnoliopsida > Lamiales > Linderniaceae > Linderniella > Linderniella brevidens. Next base: position 3,470,448 of record SWDC01000146.1, read on the forward strand.
TTCCATGTCAAATGAATTTCCCTGTCTGGGTTGGGAGTTGTGAGTTTGACTTTTTCAGTAAATCAGTCTCTTCTATTTCGGTATATAAATGTTCATATCGGTCTATGTTTGTCCTCAAGCCTTGTCGATCTTTAATTCCATGTAGCGAGTTTGAGTTGAGAAATCGAAAATCAATACGTGTTCCTTAATGTTTGTAATATACATCTCATTGCGAAGTTGGGAAATCTCGGTTGTCTGGCAAGTTTCTAATGTGATAAACATGTCATTAAATGAGCTTTACTTGGCCTCTAGCATAAAATCTCATACGCACCGTTATCATCGTTGGTGATCTCTTACATTGATAAACATAGACTTCAGATTCCGTTCTTCGATATTTACACACGATGAGCGTGAAAGCAAGCAAATTTGTTGAGTGTAACTTAACATAATAGACATCTTGGATTGCTTAAATATGTTGTCGAAACACTCTTGTTGGTCAAAATAAACCCTATTTAGACCATCGACTCTTCGCCAACAAAATTAAATCATTGGATACCTTTGATATGCCAAATTGTTTTCTATCGGAATATTCTTAACTTTTCAATCATGAATACACAAAACCGATATGTTATAATAACAAAATGATAAAGTCATAAAATAAAGACCCTATTTAGACCATCGACTCTTCGCCAACAAAATTAAATCATTGGATACCTTTGATATCCCAGATTGTTTTCTATCTGAAAATTCTTAACTTTTCAATCATGAATACACAAAACCGATATGTTATAATAACAAAATGATAAAGTCATAAAATAAAGATAAATGAACGAATAATGTGAAGCAATTTGATTGCAACTCATCTAAGGAACATACTAGTGAAAGACAAAGTGCAATTTAAGTCAAAATATCATCCACATTAAGAACACAAAAGAAAAATAAAGAAACAAATAGATACAATCAAATTGTTTATTCATGTTTGACATTTAAACACATTTCTTACCAAACATATAAGCACTAATGTAAGGTTCTTTGTCTTGAGAATTTACGCACGATATACTTGTCCATAATTCATATTTATATAAGTGATCAAAACGATCTTGTACATCAAAATAAAGCATTCCTTGCACCTAGCACTTTAGCCACTTATCCGAAATATCTTTTTGTTACACGCTTATGGATACGCGTATGAAGTCGACCCGATGACTTTTGAGCTCTAATCATTGAGAACGAATTCCAAGAACCTAAAATCAACTACATGTGTTCTATAACACAATGATTAAATATTATTTTATAATAGATATTACAAATATTGATGTCCATCAAATAAAATTCTTTATTTATTTCGTGAAAACTGCAATATGTTTTGGTCAAAATGATAAGTTTAGGTCAAAATGATTTATTACCAATGCAACTGTTATTTAGTGTAGTTTGGAGCAAAATAAGTTAAATTTTTTGTTTTTTGTGAAAATTACACGATTTGATCAAAATGGTAAATTTAAGTCTAAATGGCATGCATTTGATGCAACTATTATTTAGTAGAGTTGCTATTTATTATGGTTTGATCAAAAATCATGTTAGGTTTTGTGTTTTCTTCTGCAACGTCGTAGCATCTGAAGCCGAAATTAATCCCTTGGTAAAAATTGCATATTGGTCATTTTGGGTTCGAAATTGAAACAAGTAAAAGTTTTGAACCGAAATGAAGTTTCACCTAAGTGAAACCCTAAAACTGAAAAAGGAAATAAACTGACAGCTAATCACACAGTCATGCACTATCTTGCCACGCGTTACTCCACTTGACCTATAAATTGAAACGGCAAATCCCTTTCAGCAGTCCACCATTCCATTCGTGTTTTGTTTCACTCTCATAGAATCAATCCCTTGCAAAAAAAATTGAAACGTTTTTCAGAGCTTCAACGTCTCTCTATGCGTTCATAAGCACACTTCTATTACGGCGTCTTTCAGATCCCTATAAGCCAACACATTTCGTATGGCTAGGATTATGTATTTGATTATTGTTTCGTGTCAATTAAATGCACTTTATTTTGGCCTCGGGCATAAAAAATCTTCTGTGCACCATTTTCATCGTTATTGATCTTTTAATCAGCGAATTTGTAATTACCTCTCATGTCATATTACACGTGTCTTAATTCTCGGTTAATTCGTTTTGTCGGTAAAGTCATAACCATTATGTTTGAACGCGAATAGTCTCATGGAAAGTGCATGATGTCCCGAATCCACTTTACTTTTTCTACATGGTATCATCATGTTATGGTTGGTTATTACCGTTAGCGTGCTTTACTCAATATGGTATTCTTTCTTCGTTCTTGTCAGCCCATCGAAAATGAATCGCACGCAAGATTCCCACAGGCCCGCATTTAATTTCGGACGCACACTAGGTAAATTGCTACCAAAAGGCTCATATATGCCATCAAAACTAAAACAATTTTGAAGAGACCTTGGCGGGAAGGATCCATAAGCTGAAACCCAATAGCATTGAAGACTTCCTTCAGCTATCGTGGATGACGGGTGCCATGGAGCAACTTTCCCTCATACATAACGATGTAAAGGATCTCGAGGTTGCCCTCGACCACCGTGCCGGGAAGGACCTATGGCTCCATACGTTTTTCGAAGACAACAACAATATGCTCACCATATTGAACTCCTTCAAGTCGAAGATAGGCACGATGGAAGATTCCAACCGCTACTTTGTCTCCGCTCTTCATCACCTCCGCAAGGGCACACCCAAAGCCCTCGTTAGGGCCTTCGTGCCTCGAGAAGTGGACGGAGCTAAGTACGGTTTTAAGGCGGCCGCGCTTCTCGTGTGGCGGCGTATTCGCGACGATTTTATCTGGATCCGTCGATGAGGTGGCAGATATTAAAGTTGCCAAGGCGCGCTTTTTGTGGGCAGATGCGCTCGCTGATCTCCAGGCTCGTGTGAATGCCGAGATCAGGAGGAAATCGTCGGGCGGAGAGGCGTTGGTGCTCAAGGAAGTAAAAACCGTTGACAGAGACGTCGAGGAGGAATGCGCTGTTTTGCGCCGTGCTGAGGGCTTAGTGAAGGCAACGATCGATCTCAAGGAATCGGCCGATGAGTTTTCTCGAGGGATTGTGCGTCTCTCGAAGGAGTTGGATCGCTTTGAGCGCCAAGCTTTTGATGGGTAAGGCTCAGAGATGGGTTTTATTCCCGCGGTGGAAGGCGATGAAGGTGTAGATGTGTAGTCTTGTGTTTGAACTTTAAAATTCGTTTATCTTTTTTAAATGTGATTCTAGGCGCATACCACATTATTAGGTGTCATTTACGACGAGCTAACATATAAAAGATATTTCAATTTCCATGAATATATCATCCTAACAAGTAGCATATTGTCAGTGTTGGGCTCGCCAGTTGATGAAATTTGAAGTTTCACGAAATATCTTGCACTGGGTAAAACAAATACGCCTTTAAGAGGAATTGTGTACATTCCCATCAATGCGATCTCAAATCAGAGTAGTAAATTTCAACAATGAGTGAGTGCATTGTTTGTTTTTCTAGAACGATGTCGCGCGTCCTGCTTAGAGCATAGCGTCGCGTTTCTTGACGATCCGAACAGCTTCTAGAAGAATATCCTGCTCTGCATCCCTTCCCTGTTACCATTTAAATTCCGGTAAAATAAAAATGATATTTTTTATGTCATAAATCGTGCCCGAAAGAAAAACATAACGCTCAAAATGCGTACCATAATCTTAATATCGCACCCGAGAGTCAGCTCCGCGTGCGACGTCTCGAGCTCGGACAAGAAACAGTAGGGACCCTCGTCCTCCCCGACGAGCACGTTCGGGTTCGACCTCAGCATCGATTTTATGTCCTCCGATATCTCCACGACCTTGTCGATGGCGTCTTTTCGTATGGGTATCTTTCTTACCACGGAGTGCCATTTGGCTCTCGATTTGTTGTATATAACCTGCAGCAATTCGAAAGAGAAGATCGATCTTCAAAACATTTCAACTCAAAGTCATATATATAAATATATATATATATATATATATATATATAAACTTGCCTGGCTCGAGAACATAGAATTAGGAACGCTGACGGGGATTTTTTCGTCGGTGAGCAACTGCGTAGTCGTGAGGCCCATTTCGACCACTTGGCCTTCGACGCAGTCGGCCTTCATCGACACGAAAGCATATCATAGTCAAAAAAATAAAAACAAAACATGTAATTATTCATTTGTTAAAAAGTTTCTCTACATCTATGAAAGATCTTGATATTGAATGTGACCGCCAAGACGGTTTTTTCATACCTTAATCGTGTCGCCAACTGAAAACGGCTGCGAGATTTGTACGGACAGACCGCTGAGAACGTTCCCGAGTATGTCTTGAGATGCAAAAGCAGTAGCTACTCCTGTTTAGGAAGAAGAAAAGCTAGAAACTCCATCAATTAATACTCATGGAACCATCAAAATTCATTAACTAAAAGAGTTATTAATTAATTAAATAATTAATATTTTATTAATTTATAATAAAAAAATCAAAATAATTTATAAAAATTGATCAAACTTTCACTTTATTATGACACCATGTATGTATATCAAACGAATGATCAGATATGAAAGAATCATGCAATCTCTAACCGTATTCTTTTTCTTGCATTCGATGATAAAGGAAGTTAGAGAGATAAGATTCGACGTGAAACTGATTTCAACAAAAAAAATGACAAATGAGTCATTTTCCAAGAAACGACCATAAATCATTCATGTAATAATATGTCGTATGTAAGGGATAATTAACTTATATTTTATGTGGGGTCTATAAAATAATAAAATATATATTATCGAATTATTAATTTCGTACCTTATCTCCAAGTCGTGACCGACAAAAAATATTCTCTTAAAGAGTTTATTAAATAACAAATTATTAATTTATCGAGTTTCCACTGTATTATAGCTCAGCGGAGTACTGCGTACGTATAATCAATCGAATAACGGCCGTTTAATTAGGCGTAGAAACGTCACCTCCGATGCCGCCGACGGTTAAAATAGACTGCACCGCGACGCCGCACGCTTCAGACAAAGCCAATCCTCCGACGGCAAAGAGGCCTACCGTTAAGACTCTGTCCAAAGCCAACAACTTATCTCTGGAGACGCCACCGACTCCTTTGGAATACAAAGCTCGAGTGATCGCGTTCGTCTTCCACCGATGTAAGAACCAGACGAGCGCGACCACGACTCCTCCCTTCCAAGCCTGTCCCACGTACTCCGACGTAATAACGTTCGGCAACGTCATTTCGCCTCTGCATAAAACTACCAAAATCAATAAGTAGTCATTCAACACTAACAATAAAAAAGAGGGATTTCGACATTTTTTGTCCGCAGTGTTTGGGGCTTCTCTGTTCCCCTACATTCATGGGTTACAGTTTCAGTCCCCAATGTTGTCGATTTTAAGTATTTTGGGTCACCGGTTAGTTTAAACGTTAAGTTGGATGGAAATACGGACCGGTCCAACAAATATTACACGCCGGACCAACCCAAATTTTCCGAGCCAAAGAAAGGGGGACCTAGCCCGAACCGTAAGTTCAGGTCTGACACGTCTCGTATTTCTGTCCAACTTAACGGTTAAATTAACCGGTGGACCAAAAACACCCAAAATCGACATCATTGACTACTAAACTGTAACTCGGGGACCAGAACCGCCCATATGCCAAACATTTGAGACTAAAAAATGTCCAAATCCCAAAAAAACTACCGTTTAGCGAAATAAATAAACTGACATTTCCAAGAACGCCAAGAACGTTATGTAGTATCGAACGGGATCTTCAAGCGCGCCCCAGAAGCCGTTCTCGTAAGGAATCGGGCCCCACGATGAGCTTCTGGGTAATAAAGCGCTCGGTGCCTCAACAGAGTATTTGTGGAATTGTCTGAAGATTATCGGCAATAACGACCACGCCAATAAAGTTCCGGCTAAAGTACCGGCGACGGGGAAGATCACGTCTCTGAGATACGGATGTGTTTCGAGAAATTTGGAAACTCGAGGAGTTATTTCGTCGGATGATTGCTTCGCCTTTTCAGCTGAATATCTTGCAGCTTCGGTTGTCGATTGCCAAAGCCCTTTCAACTTCCCGATCCATTCGTCGCCGGCAACGGTGTTGCTTCTTACACCAGCCAAATCTTCACTGTAATAAGCTACAACAACCTCGAATCGACGAGCATCGGTGTGCGATGAAATTTCCCGGGGAAATGAAACACCCATTCTATTACAATTTTCTCGAAATTTTGGATCATAAGCTGATTTTCTATATGCAAATGGGTTCGTGGAAGAACAATAAAGGTTCAATCTTGCGGTCCCCATCGGGGCCAATTTGCAATCAGAGGAGAGAAATTTACGAACCCGTTTACACTAGAAATATTGATCACCTACAGCGCCAAAGCAAAAGAAAGCAAGAATCGCATCACGAAGATCATCAATTAATTTTACATAAAATAAATAATAAAAAAAGATATTTTCACTGCACCTACAAGCTAAATCACGGATGGAATCGGAGCGTGAGCAGCAGAATCTGTATACTGTGGTTTTCCCCAACGGTATCAGCTGCGAGCTCAAGAAGATGGTAACGAAAAATCCAATCTTTCTGGAGTTCGAATCGCGAGATCTGCTTAAAAATGTAGGAAAATGAGTCGCATCTTTCAGTAAGTCATTTCTTCTTATATGATAGACGCAAGGTGTCAATAATGCTGACCAACACGATTATCTATGTCTAGTAGTTCGACAGATGTCGAGAGAGTTAATGGGAAATGTCTTGCGCCTTTTTTTCTTCTTATTTTCTTTTCGAATAGTTTTTTCGGAAAATCTGCGATCTAGTATGTTGAGTCCCCTCGATTCGATTGATCAGAGTAGACGAATAAGCACTTCCATGAAACTTACAGAGAAAACACTTGGATACAAAAATATCAAAGAGCCCAATATGCCCAATTGGATATTATATAGAATCCATTAAATGCAAAGGGATTAAATATTTTTATAGTCCCGTAATCTAGGGGTAACATTCTTGGAACAACTAACTTTTTTTTTTCCGGTCAGGTAGGTATTCCCGCACAATGCCACCGTAGTACCCATACTTCGGATAGGTTCGGTACTCGAATCTGAACCTCATGGGATAACTAACTTAGGGTTGGCAAAAACATGGACAATATCTTTTAAAATGAACCAATCTTGGGACAATTTTCGCCGGAACTCTAATTTTTTATCGAAATTTGAACGGAAATGTGACGTAGCTCCGGATCTGATGACATCAGTGTCTGAAAGAATAGCCATGTCATTGGCAAATTCCAAGGCGACGCCAGTTGATTCTTAGAGCCCGAGCTCCGACGGTAGTTTTTCTATTTTTGAAATTTCTTTTCCTAATCAAGTCTCGAGCTCGACCAGTTTGATGAGCTTGAGGTTAATTAACGATATCGAACTCGAGCCCGTCGAGCTTGGCTCGATCTACTCGAAATAATGGCGGTTTATTTATAGGGTGTGGGGTATTGGGGTATTATATAAAAAAAATATGATGTAAAACTGAAGAAATTAGGATATAATTTTAATACCTTCACCGAGTGAAATGAAAGAGATTCATTGTATTGTATAGGGATATAGGAGGGAGGGCACTTACGAAGTTACTGCAGAGATAATCTATAATAATAATGATATTGCCAACATTATTTCATGTGGATTGCCAAATTAAATGGTTATGACATGGAACTGAATAGACACACTATGCCGGCATTAATTGCGGATGCATATAGGCCGGCCGTATCTTCTACCTTAGGTTTTTGACATAAAGTGAAGCCTAATATGTTTCAATATGATTTAAACAAATTAAAACAAACAAAAAAAAACAATTTTGAATATATTTGATGGGAGCTATAAAATTGTACCTCAAGACTATTCTATCAATTCAGCTTTGGAAAAGTTTCAGCAATACTGTAATTAATTTACAGAATATTATCAAAATAATTTTTTAAAATGAAATTCCATTACTCAACGTTTCATATTATTTAGAACGATACAATAGTCAACATCATTAGTACCTTGTAAGGATACATTCATAGCAAAATGCGGCCAGTGCTTTAAAAACTGGTATGGTGCGTGTATTAATTAAATTAAAATTAACTATGAAAAAGTATAAGTTGTAAATTCAGACATCAAATTATTTAGGAATTGATTGGGTAATATTTAATTTCTTTGAAATATCCGTTGTGCTGTGCAGCACTGATTCTCATGTTACAGTTTCAACTCCTAACACAGTATACACTCACACGCTATCGTTTATATATATATATATATATATATATAAATATAAAACAAACATTTATTACGTATGTAGAGATATAAAAGAAGAGGTGGGCAGCGGTTTTCTTCCTCTTTGCATGTTCTGGAATTCTACTTTCTTTCATGTTTTTCTTTCACTATTAATATTTTCCAATGAGATGAGAATATCATTATTCTTAATACAATTAAAATAATAATACATTGCCTTTTTTCTTTTCAAATGTGCCATCACCTCATAATTCGACTCATTCCCTGCATTCCTCTCCTTTATCCGTCCATTCTTTTTTTTTTGCTTTCTATTTTCATCTTTTCCATCATCTAATTTACACTGATCAAACATTGAGGAAAATAGATATTCTGATCATAAGCTACATTCTTCAAGTCATAAATCAGAGAATCAAAACCTTTCCCTCAGCATCTTCCAAGCTAAGCCGACCGAGAAAATGAAGGTTAGAAACTCTATTCTTGAGATCGATATGTATATACATATACATATATATATATATATATATATATATATATATATTGTTGCATGCAACACTGTTATAGCAGTGAAAAGGGAATTAATTAAGCAGCCGTTTTGATGCCAAGATCCTATTTTTCTTAATATTTTTGCGGAATTTTCTTCAGAAGTTTGTGTTGAGGTTGGAGTTAATGGAAGACCAAGACAAACGCAGGGCTCTTAAGACAGTGTCTGCCCTTTCTGGTAATAATATTATATATATATATATATGTATATATGAACTCGGTCTCATATTTCATTTAGATATTTAAATTATGAAAAGGATGTCTATTATTTTGTATTTTATTTTATATTTATCTCCAACTCAGGCATCGACGAGATCACGATCGACGTGAAGGGCAAGAAACTAACCGTTATCGGAACTGTCGACCCCGTGAGCGTGGTGAGCAAGCTCCGCAAGAAGAATTGGACCGCCGACATAATCTCGGTGGGCCCGGCCAAGGAGGAGTCGCCGCCCAAGAAGGAAGATGAGCCGCCGAAGAAAGAAGAAGAGCCCAAGAAGGAGGAAGAAAAGAAAGAAGAAGAAGAAGCCGGCGAGGATAAGAAGGAACCGGCGGAAGAGAATAAGAAGAAATCGGAGCAAGAAGCTAACGGTGTGGTCAAAGCGGCGGAGCCGCCGCAGTTGGTGTACGGAGCGACCATGCCTTACAGGCCTTACTATTATCCTCCGCCGCCGCCGATGAGCGGTAATCACTACTACGTCAGGCATCACAGTGTTGAGGAGAATCCCAATGCTTGTGTTATATTTTAGTCGGTGGACTTTGTAATGTAAGAATTTATTACATAAAAACACAAAAAAAAGGGTATGCTTATACGTGTGGTGTGAATATTGTGAGTGTTGTGTAATGATGTGTCAAGTCACTTATGCTGTGGTGGCTAACTAGGAATTGAATGCTTTGCTGGAAAGGTTGCTTCGTTGCATGCAATATATATACATATATTGTTTTGTATTTTAGGTAATGAAGACAAAATTTTTGGAGGCATGATGGTTTTATTCACGATAAAATTGATTCGAAAGAAGATAGTAAGTCCACTTGTTAAATAACATGCATGTTGGTATATATACAAATATATATATTTGTAATGTGAAGTCATTATAATCCATATATAAATGCAAATTTCGACATTCACTCATTTAGTTGGTTATAAGTCCATGTCCACGTGATATAATAATTCGAATAAAAATCATTGCACTTCGAGTAGAGACCGATTTTAAAAATATATTCACATGCCCCAATAACGAATTTCATGTAAAATTTTCTACTTCTAGAGCAAATGTGCATTTGAATGGCTTTTTTATATTTAAGCCTTCTTTAACATGTAAGTTACGAACATAGGCTCTGTCATAACAAAATTAATATAATCGCATCTTCGAAACCATATATGCCAAGTCTCTTTTTTTTCGGGCAGATATCCCCCTACACAACGTCATCGTAGTCCTCGCACTTCGACTAATATTAATCGATCGCTCTAATCTAATCCTATTTTGAAGTCTCCCTCCTATATTTTATTCAAGAACAATCCATCGTTTCCATGCGTGTTAGGGGTATCTTTTTTCTTTTGAAGGAACATTGGTTTGATTATATACACTTGAATAATGATGCTGACGTAGAGCCACCGAAGCGTTTATATCCATGCTTGCAATAAAATCCCTAACAAAAGCTTTATATTACTAAGCATGTTCAACTTCGTAGATTACGTTTTAATTAACAACGTGTGTAACCTCGAGTTCATTTTAATGGAGAGAGGTAGTTGAACTGAAATTAGTTGAAATTTAGTTGGCCCACTGCGTGTAATAAAAGTATTCAACATGGCTATAGGTGAACTCATGCCTCTCACAATATTCTTCCCCATTGACTAAGATTATATGTATCTTCCTATGATCAATTTATATATATATATAGAGAGAGAGACGTACACACATCAAACAGTGGCTTTATTGAGTATTTCTTCAACACGATGTACACCTTGGAAGAAAGAAAAATAATCCCAGCATCATTATATTTATTACCTGATGATATTTATAACAATACTTGTCCAAGCTCCTCTCAAACTCAAGAATCTCATTTTCATGAAATTGGATCAACGCCAAATGATTCAGGCTCAAGAAATGGGACGTCCACATTAGAAGATCAAAATATTAATCATGTCCCATCTTTTGAGAATAATATAATTTCTATTAGAAAAAGAGATCCTCCGATGAAGAAATCGTGCACACCGAGATTTGCTTTCCAGACAAGGAGCGAAGAGGATGTCCTCGACGACGGTTACCGTTGGAGAAAATACGGGCAGAAATCTGTCAAGAATAGCAAGTTTCCCAGGTGAGGATTATATATATATATATATAAGAAAAATAATATTGCTTCTCATATACATTATGTATATATAATTATGATTATTTTTTTTTCATACATAAAGGAGTTATTATCGATGTACGGTGCCGACGTGCAACGTGAAGAAACAAGTGCAGAGGCTGAGCAGAGACACGAGCATGGTGGTGACAACGTACGAGGGTGTCCACAACCATCCCTGTGAGAAAATCATGCAAACCCTAACTCCACTCCTCAAGCAGATCCAGTTTCTCACTACACATCATACGTCGATTTAATTACGTTTTATTACTAGGAGAGAGGAAGTAAAGCTTAAGATTGTAATTGATATAATATATATGGTTACTGATGAGGCAGTGCTTTCATTATATATATAACATGTATTATTGTAATGGTAGATAAACGTGCTTGCATTTAACGCTGATGTTATTTGTAAGTGGAACTTCAAACTTTGAACAAGCACTTTGATAATGGTCTTTATTTGAGTTTAGTTCAGATTTCTACGCGTTATAGATTATCTCCTGCTGAAAAGCTCATTTTAAAATTCAAGCAATTCGTCTACAAAATTATCTAAAATTATTCTCAAAAAAAAAATATTCCATTAGTGTTCCCTTTGGTCATCTTTTACCACTTTTCAATACTATCATGTATATGTGAAAATTTCAGTTGCCTTGTGACAACCGACAAGTGATAATTCTTTTAAAAGGCTTCTTCAGTGGACTTTATTGATGGGCCGTTTTATCAAGTTCGTCCCAGTATCTACTATACATAATGGGTTGTAGCTCAGCAATAACTACCAAATGAATTTGGTCTGTCATTTCTTATTTTACCAATTATATCCTCATAAATCATTCTAAATTTAAATAAATCTTACAATATAAATATATATATATATATTAATGCACATCGAGTGTGTATTTAAAATTTGTTTTCATAACTTAATAGTAGTGAGAAATCCGTTGCTCTCTTTTTGTTTTCATCATTTTATTAATTTTATCATATATATATATATATATATATATTTAATCAATGATTTAAAAGGAAATGAATGGTGTACTCGCTCTACCTTAGTTGAGAAGGAAGTGATGATGATAAGAGTTGCTTTGCGCTTAAGCAGATAAAGTGAAATTATCCTTTTAATTTCGTGGCACGTTGACTATGTTATGTGAATAAAGTCCGACGAATAAAGGAGGATATTTAGTCATTCATATTAAAATTTTCCTTCTTGGCTAAGTTATAATTTTTTTTCACTCAATATTTGGGCGAAGAAAATGTCAAGAAAAATTATAAATTTCATTATTTTGGGTTTCCGATAAAGGTGTAATTCAAAATTACTCGGAGTAAACTTTAGGAGAGTAAATTTAGTAGGATATTAGCTTAAATAAATAAGTAAATAAACGTAGTCGTAAGGAGAAATATGCCACGTGTCCTTAGATTGGGGTATCGCGTCGCCAGGTATGAGCAGAGAGAAGCGCTAGTCACCTTCTCTCTCACGCGGTTATGGCCACGTAAGCGTGGAAAAGAAAACAGACATATAGCCCTCGTGCTCTCTCTCTCACCACTTCACTTTCCCCTTCAAAGTGAGAGAAGTTCAAAATTCGAAATCCCGGAGAAGAATTGAGTCAATCAACATGTCGGATAGCGTTACGGAGCACGAGGAGATCACCGATCGAATGACCGAATCGTTGACGGATAACGATTTGTTGGACAAATCTCCTCAGTACAGCGTGGTCAGCGAACGCGATGCGGCTCCGTCGTCTTCGTCTTCGTCTTCGTCTTCGTCTTCTTCTGCTTCGGAGTTCGTGCCTCAGTTAACGGAGACGTCTCCCCCGCCTCCGGCGACTATTCAGGAGAGGGTTTACCGTCTGTTCGGCCGTGAGAAGCCGGTGCACGACGTCTTCGGTGGTGGCAAACGTAAGTGCGCCTTCTGAGTTTAGCCTCTGTTCGTGTACTTTGATTTTGTGTTTGTTTAGTTAACTTTCGATTTCTTATTTCTCTGTTGATGGAAATGACGAGTTGCGTTTCGATGCCATTGGAAGACGCCTTCTTCAGTTACATACTATGAATAGATTAGACTGTGCTGTGTTTTTCGAAGACTTGTTATTTGCGTCTTATGAGTGGAAATGGAGATTTCGGCTGGGAATAATAGAGTTCAAGAGAGTTTAGTGTTAGTCATATTGAAGCATGTAAATGTTTTTGGCCTGTGAGTTACTGATTTTGTACTTGCATATCGTATCTTGTTGGAAATCTTCAATCTATTATTTTCTGTGAGTTCCATACTTTATTATAACATTTTTTGTTGATGGTGATGTTCACTTCACATAGTTTAATCTGTATATTCTTTATCCTTTTGCGCCTTTTGGTAATCTGTTCTCCTTGTTCTAATTTTGTTACAAGCAAGTTGAAGATGAGATGTTGGCATAATTCTTTGGATGTAGTTGTGCTTTGATCTGGATATGCTTACTTACAGTGCTGATATATTTTTTTGGCATGGTTAACTTCATTTCGGATAAAAATTAATTCAAGGGTTCTTGTTCCATCTGAACTATAAAGTAGAAGTCTAAATATAGATAGCATAAATAAAGTGTTATAGTAGAACCCGAAGCAGATCATTTGCGTTTGACATATTTCCAACTGAAATGTATTGACCAAATATGGGTTGTTCTAAATTTCATCGAATTGTCTCATTTGGAGGTTTGTTTTTGTAGCTGCCGATATATTCCTGTGGAGGAACAAGAAAGTTTCAGCTTCAGTGCTCGCCATGGCAACTGCAATCTGGGTTCTATTCGAGCTCTTAGACTTCCATTTGCTCACACTCGTGTGCCACATAACCATCCTCGTACTGTCTCTATCGTTCTTGTGGGCCAATGCATCAGTGATCATTAGCAAGTGAGTTCACTCGACATCTTTCTATTGCTCCATCTTCCTCTTGCATAAATGTAATGATTTTTTTTATTCGTCATATAATCAAGAAAATCTCCACGTATTCCCGAAGTCCACCTTCCCGAGAACAACTTTCTCGAGGTTGCTTCTGCACTTCGCGTTGAGATCAATCGGGCACTCGATGTCCTGAGGGACATTGCCTCTGGTAAAGATCTCAAGAAGTTCCTTACGGTAAGTTTTATGGACCAAAATTGTGTTAACATTTTCCGTTTCATATTATCACTTCACCGTTCTTGTGCTTTGCTTTTTTCAGGTGATTTTCAGCTTGTGGCTGCTTTCTGTTGTGGGGAGCTTCTGCAGCTTCTTGACACTGCTCTACATATGTAAGGGGTTTGTTGTGGTCTCTGTTCTTACCGAGTGTTATCGATTTTCCTGCTAATTGTGTCTTCGTTTGATTTCAGCTTTCGTTTTGCTGTTTACTGTGCCCGTTCTTTACGAGAAATACGGCGAAAAAATCGACGGGTTCGCCGAGAAAGCGGCGGCGGAGATGAAGAAGCAATATGCAGTGTTTGATGAGAAAGTTTTGAGCAAGATCCCACTGAAACAGAAGAAGAGAGATTAGTTGCTGTAATGGTAGGTTATGGTTTGCTGCTGTTTATTTTTTATTTCTGCAGATTGTTGTGATGTGTTTGTTGCTCGACCTTTTTATGTTTTTATTTGTTTAACGTAAATGAAGGTTTGCTACTGCGTTCGTAGACCTTTATTAATCTGGAAAATAATAATTTGATGATAAAAAATGTATAATATTATAGTGAAACTACACAAAATACATTTTTGTATAAAAAAATATCAATTTAGTCCCTCATGTTAGGTAAATTTTATATGCAACTACTTGGTAGGAAAATGTTTTTACACATAGTTACCTATTTGTTCGAGATTATCTTTTTTCTCTTCTTTATGTACCTTTATATATATTAGGTACTATATCACGCGTTTGTATGGTGTCAAAATGTGTATGGTATCAAAATGTGTTTCTTATGGTACCTAAGGTCTTTATATGACGTATCTTTATTTGCTTTATTATATGTAACTTTTTTCACTTTATTATGTACCATATTGCATTTTTTTTATGGTACATAAATGTCTTATATGTTCTACATTCGTCAAATGAGTGCCTATGTGTAAAAATTTTATTATACTATGTACTTACATATAAAAAAATTAAGTTTTCCTAACGTTATTTGGTATTTTAAAAAATTTTAATTAAAATTTTTAATTTATAAATTACAATTTAAGTTTAATAGAGCATATGAAATTAAAAGCTTACTTGTAGGATAAAATCGGAATAGGTTAAACTTGTAATCATTTGTCGTAAAGAAATGGATGGAAGGATGGAATCAAAGATCATTGTGACCAGAGAAAAATATATGCTGTAGGTTAGACTTGAAATGTTTACCTAATTGCACAAGTTATGAGATAATTGTTGGGAAAACGATATAATATTTAATTGGTTGAATGTGAGCGGAGCGTAATTTGTAAATGAATTTATAATCGACTAAATACATTCATTGAACTAACTAAATAAGATCTGATTATATTACGAAATACTCAAAAGGACTCGATTTTGAATTATGAATGAATTAGATAACTAGTTCCGACTTCTCAAATTCAAAAGTATTTGTCATTTGAGTGATCTCCGTTCACTTATAAAAGGGGGTGTTATTTTCATTTGAAACATAGATGGAAAATACATAATTATGTAAGAGCATAAATAGTCTGAGTCAATCTCGTTCTTTTTTGGCTGATCCAGGAACCCTGACGGGATTCTTTCTTAGAATGTTCGGTTTAAAGTTCCATTTTTCAATAAAAAATAATTAATGCAAAGTAGACGATACGTTTTCGTTGTATCATAAAAGCTTAATTGCCAATGATACTCTTGCACATTTGGGAATGTTTTTAAGAAAATCGTGTTTTCACTAACGTCCCAATCCATATACAAAATACCGCTGGACGCGACAATACATTAAACCAACAATAATTACATCGAAATTAAATCACAGCCAAGGAGATAGACAACCTCTTGAATAGGACTAAATTTGTAATTACAGTATCAACTTTTCACCACGTGAAATCATTTATCTTCTGCTGCAAATTTTCAAACTGATCTTTTTTCTTTTCTAGAAGCAATATTTGGATTACAAATGAGGCCTTGGTCTAGTGGTGTCAAGGAGGAGACCTTAAGGTCTTGTGGTTAAGGAGGTCGTGGGATCGAATCCCCTTCCCACAATTCTTTGAGTAGTCCTCATGGGCCTTATGGGCCTATGACTATCGTTGTCAAGTGGGTTTGGGACATATTCATCTGGCCCCGAGGATTAGTCTCACCTTTGGAATGTGTGGCGCAATTAAACCGCCGTCAGGTCTGTGTGGCGCAAAAGCCCATACCGGTATTTAGGGGCTAGCTCATAGCCAGGTCGAGTGGGGATACCTCGGACAGTTAAAAAAAAATAAAAAAGCAATATTTGGATTAAACAGATTTTAACTCCACACATGAGATGACAACTAACACCACAGGCCTTGAGCTTCAGAGAATGGTATCGTTATATGGTCCCAAAAACATTTGAGTGGACTTGTGAATTTTCATTAATTACATCGCTGTTTTGATTTTCTTCATCCCACTAAATGGTTATAGAAGGTTGATTTGTTTGCATTCTGTTACGTACAGCATTTATTTCTCCAACTCTTTTTTCTTACTCCACACAATAATATTCACCTTCACATGCACCATACCAAGATGAACTTGAGAAAGAAACATCAAATGTTTCCAAGATTCATTACCTCAATAGCAACTTAAAAACAAAAGGGTTGTTTTTATTACAGTCGGGCTTTTATCAGACAAGTTCTTGTGCTTGTGTAAAGCTATGTCTGTGGTCCCTCCCTAGCTCATCTTTTGGTTCTTGCCCAAGAAAAAAAATCTGTTTTTTCTAATACTTTAGTGCCCATATTATCCGTACGAACTCTTGACAACGGCTTAAATATTGAGCGTTTTAATCTGCCGCAGGATTGCATATTAATATATGTTCATAGCATCATTTATGTGTTTTTTGGTAGTGTGATAATGGATGATTGTAATAGAGTAAGCGGGTGTTTGTTTCCGAGCTATCTTTCAAAACATCACAATGATAGTTTATTCACTCCATTATCAAACTGTGTTTGTTTAGCCACGTCACCGGAATGAATGATCACATACGTAATGAAAATTGGGTAATACTCTGAGTCTTGGATCACCTAACAATCATAGGTGATCCTCCGTCATCGTGATGAGATTGATCTTTCTATTTTTATTTAAGTCAAATATGATACCTATAAAACATCGTCACGCACATTAATGTGGTGAACAAACAATATTTAAATATGAACTTTATAAGAAAAGTGGAAATATTATCCCAAAACAAACATAGTGATAACAAATCACGTTAGTCTACGTGCTGGTGATACTGAGATCACCGGCAATGTGGGATTGTCTCAAACAATCACCCCTTAATGGGCTGTTTATTTTCTTTGCAAGTTAGTTAAAAACAGTAAGCAGAAAACACGTAGACATTGAATGGATAGAAGGAATCACAAAGCCAAGACAAGCAAATATCTGTCTTCTCTTTATTATGTCAGATACACATTTTCACATCCAAGATTTCGAATAGTGGTGGTGCTGTTTCGTCTATGAAGAAAGCAGACATAAATGTCTAGACAGCATAACATAGCGAATAGAAACAAATATCATGTTATACATAAATAAACAAAGGGATATATATATATTTATAAATATATATATATATATATATATATAGATGGTGTTTTTTGTGGACTTATTTCCTAGCATCACGTTGCTCATGGACCCCTCCCTTGTCTCCGATTGTTATTTCTTGCCAACGTGCAATGGATTTTTTCCTTCAAAGAATTAAGGGTTTGTTTGGTTCACGGAATTCGGTAAGGAAAAGAAATGAAAAGGTGTAGAATCACAACGATCGCAGCGTGAAGTACAAGCGTTTGATGCACTAATTCAGTTTTCCGTCGTATTTTCCACACACGAATTCCGTATACCAAACACACCCTAAAGGGAAATGGCTTTCCATATCTGTTCGAAAACGCCAATTGAAATACAATAATTTTTTCTCAAGATCACACTGTATTTATATAGTTGAATCGATCACTAGAAGCTTCTCTAACGTCTGTAGCTTCAAGAAATCTATGTACAGTGTAGCAGTTATTGAAGCCATCAATAATCCTATGATGAAATCTACACTTGTCTGAGAATAAAATCCTGAAGATGTTGTGCTTTCTTGATGCCTCTCTCTCTCTCTTTCTTCTGTGCAACAAACGATTTCCCCTCATTTTTCTGAAAAAATAAATTCAACACAGCATATCAATGTCAGCAAATAATAATACACATTAAAACAAAGAAAAAAAGGATCTGATAAATAACAACACACACACACACACAAACACGCACCTATCGATCTCTTGCAGTAGAGAATTGCTTCACGTATCGAGCTCTCAGCTTCGGGACAAGAACGCGATGGGCTCATCCATGGCGTAGAATAATCAATCCTCTCGTCGCCATCTTTCTTCATTACACGGCGGCTCAAGGCCGGCGATTTCTCGGAGGAGTCGCGAGTTTCGCAGACTTTTCTGACAAGATCGTCGACCCTATTATTGCTCTTCCTCGAGCGGATTAACAACCTCCGCTTCACAAATACGAAGCACCTGAGCAAAATTCCCTTACCTCTCCGCCGGCCGATTTCACGGCATCGACTCTCCGACGCAGAATAGGCAAAGACGGGGGAGGAAGGGGCCGATGTCGACACTGAATAATAACGGTCCCTTTTCCCTTCCGATCGATTGATGAAATACACGGGCTTGATGCGGCCGTCGGAGAAGATTTCGTCGGCGTGGGCGAGGCTTGCGCCGGGGGATTCGGTGAGGGGGACGTCGAAGTTGAACGTGCTTTGTTCCTTGTCGTCGCCGTCGGGGCATGTGTGTCGTCGGAGGAGGAGGAAGCTGTCGTCTAGGGATTGCGGCGGCTGCTTTATGTCGGCTACCAACCAGCTGTAAGAGAAGCTCTCCGTGGCCAGTGGCTTGTTGGCGCTGTTCTCCATGGCAGCTTCTTCTGATTTAATTTAATAGGAAAAATAAATATAAAAAAAATTGAAGTCTTCTTGAGCTGCTTTTTTGTTTTGGTGGAGGCTTCGAAAAATCGAAGGGATTTTATATATAGGTAGACTTGTGAGCGTGTGGATTCACACGTGTGAAGAGTAGACCTTTTTGGACCAATATATTGCAAGATTATTGTTATATTTATTTACCTTGAGGAAATCCTTGACTCATCCTTCATTTATTACAATATATTCTAGTCATAGAACGGATAACAAATGAAGAGTATGATGAACTCTAGTTAGAGGAAACTTTATAAATTTGGATCACTTTGTTGAGACAAAATTATAAATTTAAATCACCTTGTTGATATAAAATTAGATCAGTTTGTATGATTTTCGAAATTTTTTTCGAATCACTATATTTCAGAATAAATTTGATCTTCGATCATTTTTCGATTGAATGAGTCGAAAATCGTGTATTACATCATTTCATATCACCGGTCTACTTTTTTTCTAAAATTTTTTTAAAAAAAATTATCACCGGTCTACTGGATCTGATCGGTAATACATAAAGCATAATTTGGACTCCAAAAAAGTTTTTTTGAAAACCCAAAATTTGCTCCAATATAATTATTGACATTTACAATTATAGTTTATAATTATTAAATATAGTGATTCGAAGACATTATTAACCCAAATTTATAATTATGCATTGCCATTAATATAAATACGAAAGCTCATTTCGAATTATTTAATGGAGTATATTCCTATCAGAAAATTGATGGAAAAACATAAAACCAGCCATACCGAATAGAGCGACATCAGAAAATGCCACATACAACCTTCCAAGATTCCAACGTATTTAATTTTTTTTTCAACGCTAAATTTCAACCATACGTTAAATGTAAAAAAAGAAAAAAAAAAAACGTTCTCAACAAGTTCTTACAGGTTTTTCTTTGGCAACCACTCAAGAAGTGGTAACCGTTTCATGTTCTAAATCTATCATACAGCTCCAAAGAGTACCAAAGGTCTTGTAGTTTTCACCTTAAATTTTCAACGACAAAAAAGGGAAAAACTTTGTAATAATGAGAGTAAAAGTATCAGACAATGGTGTCCCCAGCTGCTTGTAGAAATAATAGCAGAACTCGAAAACACAAGAAATCTTCAGAATTTAAGAAGAAGAAAAAGAAAAAAGAAAGGGATATTAACTTGAACTGAAAACTAGGAGGTCCCCTTCATAGGCCACAAGGGTTATGTGTAGAGATGTCTGCTCGTTGCCTAGGCACATGAGGGTACCATGATGCTATTGCTAGCCTAGTTCAACAGTAATAATCACACAAGTATGTGGGCTGCTGTCACAAAGATGCCATTTTTATAATGATAAATATATATATATATATATATTTTTTCTTAATTTTAGTTTACTTTTATCCTCAAAGTGGGAGGAATTATGCACAAAAACTCATTTTTAAATTCAAGTTACATCAATTATCACATTAAATAATAAATTTTTTTCTAATCTTTAAACTCATTATCAAACTCAAATGATTATTTTCGAAATTTTCTTCTATCCACCAACTTTTAAATATTTACCCATATTTTATTAAAAAGAAAACAATTAAGATTAAGAATTGCATATTGGGCCTGATCTGTTAACCAGCCCATATCCGAGCCCATTCCATTACCGGCCAATATTTACTCCCATTCGATCATCCCATTCTTATCCAATAGGTTTTTTCCTTTTTTTATTGTTTTTTTTTCCAAAATATTTCTATTAATACTTCTACAAGAGATGATTAAAATGAGATGAAAAACCACAGCCAAACCTAACGATACATTTCAAGAAACACATTTGGGCACAACTATCAAGCAAACGGAAAAAACTAAAGTCCAAAATAGCACTCCGAATCTAAAAAAGAAAAAAAAAACACACATAGATTCAACATGAAAAAATATAAATGAAAGAAGAACAAAGTGTACGAAAAACGCTTGTCCCATGGTGGAGACATCCTCGAATCCACTCCCACCCGCCAAACAAAATCGATTGTGCTTCTCAAAGATTCCACCAGAGAGCTCATGTTTCAGCACTGTCCAACGAACATACTGCCTATGTGTCTCCTAAGCAATTCCTCTTCATTGACCACCCGAAGATTCACAAAATAATGAAGAAAAAAAGCCCCAAAAAGGAGTAAAAACCCCATGAAGGTGAAAGAGTATCTCAAACAGAGAAGACAGTACCCACACGAAATGGGAGGCAAGACCCCACAAAGGGGGAGATAGCTTCCAAAACGGGAGGCTAAGGCCATCTCCAACCGAAAAACTCATTCTCAAACTCAAAATTCACATCAACCTTTATATTTTTCAATACTACCCGTATATTTTATAAATTTTCAAAAATATATTTTAATATAGGTTACATATAAATAAAAATAATTATATTTTAATTAATAATCCGATTTTTATAACATAAAATTAAGTTTGGTAAAAACACATAAAATGAAGTTATACTATTACACTAATAACTAATCTTATTTTACAATTATAACTACAAATGTCACAATTTTTATATGAGCAATTGGATTTTTACAATTATAGCTACAAATGTCAGAATTTTTATATGAGATTGAATTTTTATATATTTTGCAAAACATTAGGGGTTTGTTTGTAATTAAAAAAGACAGATGCGATCTTTTCCAGCAAACACATATTTAGGTCTCATTTAGGAGAGAGAAGACCTAAAACCCATTTTGGGTTACTATTTGCAGATCCGTTGGAGCGATTTCTTCCTCATATTTTAGGTTTTGCGTCTCCAACTGAAAAAAGAAAAGATGAGCTCCCTAACTCTAATGTGGAGATATATAGTTTTTAAATTTAGATTGGGGTTTAGTGAAATAAACGAAAACAAGTCACTTTTTCCCCCTTTATTACACATAGGACACGGGCCCCGCCCCAATTACTTTTCTCCGGACCCAGGACCCGACCCGCCTCGGGTCTGGACCCTCCCCGCCCCGAGTCAAATCTGAACGAATCGGGTCTGACCCGCCAGACCCGGTTTCGTCCTCAATTTTTATTTTTATTTTTAAATCCTAACAATATCTTACACATTTGAAAGACAACATAAATAAAATAATTAATAAATGAAACACCAAGCAAGGAGTATTTATATTGGAGGGAGCATTGTCGAGGAAAGATGCTGAAGCCGCCGAGCCGTGGGTGAGATAAGGATTGAGGAGTGGTGGTGGAGGAGGATTTTTGCTGCTGGTGTGAAGTAAATGTTATAAATACTCAAAAGATACAAACTCTAACCTAATTATAATTCTAAAATATATATATATATATATATATATAATCTCTAAATAATTTTTAAAAGTTATCGGGGCGGGTTTCGGGGTGGATTTTGCTGGACCCGAGACCCGCCACAGACCCGGCCGACCGGGTCTGTTCGTTTGAGATCCGAGACCCGAACATCGGGAAAAAACCCGATTCATTCGGGGCGGGTCCAAGGCGGGTCCGGGTCTGGACCCGCCCCATTGCCATCCTCCACAACTCCACATTGAATCAGAGAGACATTTATCTTCAGAGGAATTAAAATATCTATTGTGAACGTGAATTGTTTGTTGTAAAGAATAAATATCTCTGTCAAACTTGCACCCGACAAAAACCTTCCACCATTTAACAATCAATTAAAAATATTAAAAAGAATTAGGAAATACAAAGATTCAATTCAACGCCGGAAATAGATCTACGCGAAGTTAGGTTATAGTTGTCAGAAAACGACAACGCTCCACAATACGAAAAATGGCCAATTAATCTCCTTCACAACACATCTTGCTGCAAAAAAGTAAATACCACCGACGCCGTATTCATTACTCCCTCGAGTTTCCATATCCGTGTATTGCTCCGCTGTCTCATATATGTATATATATTTAATATATTATACATATATTACTTTTGCTTTGCTTCCACTCCAAAATCTGAACTGAACCCACTTTCTTTCAGTAATTTCCTGCGTTTTAGCTTTTGTGGGTTTTTTGCTTTTCATGGAGCCGACGGCGAAAACGATGTCGTTCGAGGAGGCGTCGATGGAGGCGAGCAAGAGCTTCGTCGCCGCACTGCAGGTACACACGCTCGATGATATTGTATTCCCTCCCTTTGCCTCCGATCATTTCCAGTGATTTATTACATTGTACGACGTCGTCGACGGCCGTGTAGGAACTCAAGAACCTCAGGCCCCAGCTGTGCTCCGCCGCAGAGTACTGCGAAAAATCGTACCTCGAGAACGAGCAGAAGCAAATGTAACACATTTTCCGAATTCCGCCAATCTTTGATCTCCGTTTTACATAAAAAATCAGCTGCTATTTCATAATCTTCTCCGTGTGTTCAAAGGGTGTTGGACAATTTGAAGGATTACGCCGTGAGAGCTCTGGTGAACGCAGTCGATCACCTCGGCACCGTTTCTTACAAGCTCAACGAGATTCTCGAGCAGCAGGCTTCGGACGTATCTTCCATGGATCTGAGAGTTTCTTGTCTGAATCAGGTGAGCATGTAATAATCTCGTCGTTATATACATAAACGAAGCTGATTTTTTTTTTTTTTGCTTACATTTCTTCTGCGTAAAGAAGCTTCGAACTTGTCAAACGTACACGGACAAGGAAGGCCTGAGGCAGCAGCAGCTGCTTTCTGTGATCCCAAGGCATCACAAACACTACGTATTGCCGAGTAAGAAAATGATTAGTCTCGAAAAACCGAAACCCGAAAAAAGTTTCGTCTTAAATCCCGGGTTTTTGTCTTGTTTTAGATTCGATCGGGAAAAGGGTGTACGTATCGTCCCCTCAATCGCGGAAGGATTCTGCCCAGCAAGTACAGAGCAGGCCTCTCATGTATCCTTCAGGTGGATGATGATGATGATGCACATTCTTTTTTGGCTCAAAGTATTATTTAGTTGGGGGAGTGGCATTTCAAGGGCACTTAAATAAATTTAGATGGGGTTTGTCAATTTTAGGACAATAAGTTTACAAATTGAAGAAAGTTCAAAGACAGTAAAAAGCCTAATTTCAGTTTAGAATTAGCATGCGTGAGCCTTACTTAACGATTGAATTGGGGAAAAAAAATGGTAGATGGCGTCCTACGTGCTGACTTGGACCGTATTTTTAAGATGCCACGTAAGATTTTACCCCAAAGTAATTGTTGTGTGGACCTCGGGTACCTAAATTTTCGAGTGAAATTAGGTTTTCGGCGTTAATTATCCTCAAATCGGAGATACTGATTTGTACCGAATTTATCTCAACGCCACGCATGATTTTCCCCCAAATTAATTTGTCACGTGCAACTCATATGTGTAATTCTGTGCTGAAATTAGTTCCCCAAGCGTTAATTATCATAGTGCTTGGATTTCTAAACTTAATATCCTAAAATTTGTATCCCATAATTTAGCTAGACGTCGTTAAGATGCCCCTCCTCTAAATTACTAACAAAATAATTAGGCCTTTTTTTGTTTTGTTTTATTGAATAACTCTAGAAATAATTTGATTACATGTGATGAAATGTGTGCTCGCTCATTTAAAAAACAGTTGCTTCAGCTGCAAAAACTCTATCTTGGCATTTGGCATCGGCTTCTTCCCTCCCAACAACCCTGAGAGGCTCCCCTTGTAACATTATGAGGTAATTAGCAGCCTTAGAAGCAATTTTTTTTTTTCTTTTTCTTTTCTATTATCATACTTACGGGCGCATAAAGTTACTACTCCTTTTCGCCATTGCAGAGCCGAGGATTCCATAGCAGATTATGGCAGAATAATATCTTCTGGTATGTTTCTGATTCTTCTATGGCTAATTTCGCACTATAACGTATATTGAAGACATAAAATCACTTTTGGTCCCCTATGTTTCCGCTTGTCACATTTAGTCCCCAATGTTGTTTGATTGAGTTCAATTTTGGTCCATTGGACGGACCAAAAGTGGGTTTATCCAATAAAAGAATAAAAAAGAAGTCCATTCACTTGGCGATGCTTGGCGCGTTCAGATTAATTCCATCCAAATTAACGAAAAATTAATTGATGGACCAAAATTGTGCCAAATCAGACAACATCGAGAACTAAAAATATGGCAAGTGGAAACATCGTGGACCGAAATTGTCCAACGGGCAAACATCGGGGACCAAAAGTGACGTTATCCTTATATTGAACCATTTATTGTTGGAATGTTGTTTGTAGAACCGAGAGAGAATAAGAGGACGATGATGATCACACAAAGAACACGGCGACTGGTAATTGAATATTATATCCCTTTGATGCTGCTGTACATTTGATTGATTTTTAATTAATCTTTCATTTGAATTGCAGAATCATTTCGAGGATTCGAAACCTCTGAGCCCATATCGATCGTTCGGTGATGAGAGTGTGAAGGAAAGAGTTCAGAGTAAGAAGACGGTGCTTTCGTCTTTCTTCGCCAAGCAGAAGAAGCTGAAGATCACTGCGTGATCTGATTCTGCTTTGTTACACGGGATTGGTTTTTTCAAGATTTTCTATGATCCTCATACATATATAATATATATATATATACACTTTTGTGAATTGTGATAGAGCAAAACGTGTAATAATAAGCCGTGTGAATGTCAACTATTAATCACCTTTGGAACAAACTTATTAGTTTGTAGGGGACGAGTAAAAATTTTAGGTGGGTAAGTTTTCAAATTGAATTGAGCTAAGTTGATGCTGAAAATATAATTTCAATCTGAAATTAACATGCGTGAGCCGTACTTAACATGCGTGAGCCGTACTTAACATGCGTAAGCCGTACTGAATAATTAAATTAGGAGAAAATCATATGTGATGTTGGATAATGCTGAATTGGGCCAATTTTTCCCTATACCACGTGAGATTTTCTCTGTCAGCGTCACGTGCACCTCACACGTGTTAATTCCAGGATGAAATTGAGTTTTCAACGTTAATTGTCCTCAAATTGCTTCAATTCGTCGGATGTGGTGATTTGTACCAACTGTCCCACTAGGTAGGATTATCACATGTTGCTTACGTTTGTTAATTTCGTGTTTCGTGATGAAATCATATTTTCATCATTAATTGTCTTCAAATTGCTTTAATTTCTAACTTTATTATCTTTGTATTGTTATTGGGTAATTCATTTGTCCACAAAATCCCCCCACCCCAAAATATACATCACAAAAAAAAAAACAATTACATCTTTCTCTTATTCCAAGAAAAATTAAGTTTTTTATCCTTTTTCGATTGGATTCAAATTATTGGGCCGAATATGGGCTTGTCGTCCATACTCCATAAAAATTAGGGTTCTCCTACCTTTCGTTGATCTGATCACTGAAGCAAACACGACTACTAAGCTAAGCTCACGAAGAAAGAAACCCCTGCAATTAGGTCTCCTCGTCGTCGCTTGATTCGATGGGTAAAGCGAAGAAAGCACCCAAATTCGCGGTGATGAAGAAGATGGTCACCAAGCGAGCAATCAAAAAGTTGGATACTCTCCCTTTTTAATTATCTTATCGTCGTGAAATCAAAATCAGCTTGCTGAACCGGTTCTAATTTTGTGCCAGTTACAAAGAAGCGGTCCTAGATCCCAATAAGAAAATCGAAGAAAAGCTCCCCAGAAACGTGTAAGTTATTTCGCGATTCTTTTTCACTGTTCCTGAATTTTAGTTCGACTTGTTTACGTATCACGCTTCCTTTTTTGAATGGCTTGTGCCGAATTTTATATGCCGCTGCTTTTTTTTTTCTTCATGTTTTTAGCTCTCTTTTTATAGCTTTAATGTAACCTTTTCGTGTCAACATGATGCAGGCCGCAGACTTCATCTGCCTTGTATTTCCATCATAACACTGCTCTTGGGCCTCCGTACAGAGTCCTAGTGGATACTAACTTCATTAATTTTTCCATCCAAAACAAAGTAAGTGTTCCTTTGAACTATATTTGGAGCCTTTACTTCACAGCTCAGGAATGAATATTCTTCTAGCCCAGTAATTTATGATGCAAATTCACAACGATTTGTTTCTCTTTTGTTTCAGTTGGATTTGGAGAAGGGAATGATGGATTGTTTATATGCAAAATGTAAGTTTCTAATAGTATATATGTTGAGTAGAGTTACCTACTCAGAGGACTATGTGAGTATACTGCTGTATAAGACATGAGAGTTGAGACATGGGGATAATATAATTGTTATACGGGTTCCATCTTTAAAAGGAAATTAAAATAACTAATTGTAATTCCTCGTTCGCTAAGAATTTCTGTGGGACTTTAAAATTTACTTTGTTATTGCTCCTTCTTTATAGGCACTCCTTGTATCACGGACTGTGTCATAGCTGAGCTTGAGAAGTTAGGGCAAAAGTACCGAGTCGCCCTGAGGCAAGTTTTTTTTTTATGTATGCTTATGTGTCTTCATTGTTTTTATGGGGGAAAATCACCTAACTTCCCATCCCATGTCAATTTTTCATACTTCAACTTTGCTTTTCTTTACGTATTGAAATCAATTCCTATTATCACTGTTTTTCCATTCGTTCAATATATTATCACTGTTTCTTTACCCAGAATCGCAAAGGACCCTCGATTCGAAAGGCTCCCATGTACTCATAAAGGAACTTACGCCGATGATTGCCTTGTTGAACTTGTTACGAGGGTATATTTTTTTTTTCCTCTGAAGAACTAGATTCTCAAGTTTAAAGCATAGTTTTATCTTCTCCTCTAAATCTGCTTTTATATATTGGGAGCTTCCTTTAACCTCATATGAGCGAATATTTTTTACAGCACAAGTGCTACATTGTTGCAACGTGCGATCGGGACTTGAAGAGGAGGATTCGTAAGGTATAATTAATCTTTACGAAGCATTTTATGACTTTTGCTTGAAGAGTGAAATCTTTCTTAAACAAGGGTTATGGTCGTTTTTTGCAGATTGCCGGTGTACCAATCATGTATATCAGTAAGCATAGATATACAATAGAACGGATGCCCGAGGCCACCATTGGTGGAGGTAAAAGCTCAACCTTTTTTTTTCCTCCAAATTTCCTTACACAGTTATTTTTTTTTTTTTTAATTTTTTAATCTTGTATAGTTAGTACTTACTATGTCGTGTAATGCAGCTCCGAGGATTTGACGGTGCAAGCTTTGGAGGTAGGAAGAGAACTAGTTACGAGCTTGATGATAACCAAGTCCTTCGAATTATATGTAGTCATATGATTTGGTATTTGATAAAGATTCGTTTTCTTGGGGTTATTCTTCTTTTAAAATTATTCATGTCACAATTACTATAGTATTATCTCGGTCGCCACTCACTCAAATATGCAAGTTAGAGAACGGAATATCTTAATAAATTCATGGGTAATGCGCAAATTATATTTTACTACGTGCGGAAAAAGAAGAAGAAAGAAAAGGTGACTCATGCGAAGAAAACTAACTTTAATCGAAGTATAATTTACACACACATATTTAACTTGTAAAGCTGAAAGGGCTAGCTTCTGAAAATGGAAATATCATAACAAATTTCCTTTCGTTTTTGGACGAAAGATTTTGGAATATAGATATAATAAGGATGGAGCTAATCAGATTTAATGAATTGCAACATATATGTATGCATGTATCTGTTTAGTGCTCGGCTGTAAAGATACGTTGTGTATGGAAAAAAAAAGGAAAGATCCTATGATTTGAATACTTGAATTGGACCCAAGAGGATCCTATTGAATCCAGCCCATCGTTGACCCGACCCGACCCGCCCCGGCCCAATCTATATATCGATTTTCACTTGCATTCGTCAAAACTGTTGCGTCGTTCGTCATCGACACGATCTACCATTTTTTTTTCAAGGCGATTGATGACTCCAGAGCCGAGCAGGTGATTAATGGCGGCTGCGAGCTTGAGATACCTAGTGCAGCTCCACAAAGACGTTCCTAAAGCGGCGAGGCTGTATTCGGAAGGATTAGGGTTCACAATCAACGTGTGCACTCTGAGATGGGCCGAGCTTCACTTGGGCACATTCAAGATGGGTCTCATGCAATCTCCGAGGTTCCTTTTCTTCAATTCTTCTCCCCCGTTTTTCGTTTTTCCCTGTGCGATGTCAACGTTGATGGGATTAAAATTGGCTAAAATTGGTAATTGGGTTTTTCAACTAGATCGATTGAATGGTCCAATTAAACACTCTGGAGAGCGTAATTCGAGTTCGTGTTTCAGTGTCTAAAGGAGAAACTCGTGTAGTGTATTTGATTTTGGCAAATGCTGTCGAAAGGAGAAACTCCCGAAATACACTTTTAGGATATTATGTTGTCTGAGGAAATTCTTGCATACATTTGTTGATAAAGCTTCAATATCACACTCATGGCTGCTGTATTTAGCTTCAATATCATCACTTCATCGGATAAGACATGATTGGAAGAAAGAATCAGTCATCTGTTGTTTATCAAGTATCACCAATAGAAGTAGTTGGACCTGTAAAACCTCAGATACACACACATATTACACGAGTAACTTGTGCTCGATTTCTTTATGTTTGCAGATTCTTGAAGAGTTGTTACATTGTAGCATATCAATTTGCCTTGTAGTAGCTAAGTAATAGGTACTACTTGAGAAGCATACAGATCACAAAATACATATCAATCACATAGCAACTCGTTGTTGAACTTGTCTCTTGCTTTCTCAGTGATCACAAGATTGAGCAAAAGGGTTACTCGTCGCTTCTCTCTTTCACGGTCAACGACATCAACGGTACGGTCACGAAACTCATGGCCTTAGGTGCGGAGCTCGATGGCCCCATCAAGTACGAGATTCATGGAAAGGTAAACCCTCTCTCTCTCTCTCTCTCTCTCTCTCAACATGGTAATATTGGCTGCTGCAACAGGTGGCGGCAATGAGATGCACCGATGGCCACGTGTTTGGTCTCTACGAGCCAGTGTAAATGTGGCCGTTCAAGTGAGAGTTCAACCAACTCCGTTGTAGCAAGTGAGGAATGGGTTTTGAATATTCTGAAGAAACCTTAAATGCTGACAAAGGACAACAAGTGTAATTCTTAATTCCCAGGAGGGACCATTTGTCTATGGTGGGTGGAGCTTCGTGGGTCAATGGCAAATTTTCATTTTGCCTTTCCTTTGCACAGATTTTATATAAAGTAAGGTGTCTTTGTTTGAACAAGCTTGGCCGCCATAGCATTCCATTTGTCAACTATATCATGGTCTATGAGTGGTAATTAAATATTTGAGGAAAAAAAAAAGACAAATATGGCTAAAGGGAATATATTTAGTTACAGTGTAAATTTGATAAATTAATACCGATTATTTAATTTATTTAATAAATTCTCCGCGATCATATTTTTTGTTGGTTCCGGCTCATGGGTAGAGTTTCTATTTGACAATTCGCAATAATTATGAAATAATATATTTCTGATAATTTCTGTCCGTCATATATAAAATGTAAATCAATAATATCTTATGTATTAGAAAGAAGTTTTTAAAAGGGCTCAATTGTCTTGAAATTAATTTCACCGTAATTCTCGCATTTAATTTTCTTATTGTTATTATAAGAACACTTCAGGTGTTCTTTTCTCACAGATACACAAGAATCGTAAAGATGAGATATTGAAGGATTCTATTAAATTGACCCTTTGGTATATAGATAAGTGGCATAATGAAGTAAAAGTTTGGAAGATATTTTAATTTTTTTAAGTGGAAGATATTTAATTGAATTCTTCATTATAAATTAAGAAGATATTAATTTCTCAATTTGTCAAGTGTAATTAATAAATTTGAGTATATTAGTACGTATATCTTAACTAGAATAGTACCGGAAATATTATTGTAATCGTTGACGATGGGAAAGATTAATTACTTTTGAGATATTATTATTCAAATATGATATTGGGGTTAATTTGCTATTAGTCAAAATGCTGGGTGGAGTGGACACTAAAGCTTCGTTATAAAAACGAATCTCTGTATTCGACAACGTTCTTCCTTTTACATTTCTCCCTGTCGTTCGTTCGTGAGTCTCTCAGCTCCTCCTCAGCAGAGAAACCTCGGAATTCACTTTATTCACTTTATCATTATACTTCTGCTTTGTTTCTGTAATCAATCATCATGAAGGATGGGGGCCTGGATCTATTCGACCCTCGGATTTCCCCGGAGACGGACCCGAACTCGTCTCCGATCCGAGCACGGGACGCGGACTTTGGGTTCGCGTTCGACGACCGCAACTTCTCGGACCGCGTCCTCCGGATTGAGATAGTCTCTGATCAACCGCAGGCCCGACCCGAATCAGCGGGTGCTTGTGGTGATAGTAGCTTAGCTGTTTGGGCTTCGCGAAAGTCAAAACGACGTCGTGGGGATGCTGCTGCTGCGGTGAAGAAAGGGAACGGTGAGCTCCGTTCACACTATATTATATCCCAGTGCTGTTTCTTTCCTTTTCTTTTGTCTTTCATTTCGATCGTTGCATTTTCTGTTTGTTCTTGTTTTAGTGATTGACTATTGAGAATCTGGATTGAACTTTGCTGTAAATTGTGGAATTTGTGCAAAAACGGGATAACACCATTTTGGTCCCCAATGTTTGTCTTATGTACCAATTTAGTGCCCGATGTTTCAATTGGACCAATTTAGTCCCATATGTTTCGGAAATGAATCAAGTTGGTCCCAACTTGACAGAAACCGTCAAATTAGACGAAAAATCATTAACTGTGAGACACGTGGCACGTTGTGATGATGACACGTGTCGATTTCTGTTAAAATTGACGGTTTCCGTCAAGTTGAGACCAAATTGGCTTCATTTTCGAAACTTGGGGGACTATATTGGTCCAATTGAAACATCAGAGACTAAATTGATTCATAAGACAAACATTGGGGACCAAAATGAGTTTTATTCCGTGCAAAAACTATTGGTGCTGAGAGCTAATGAGAGTATACCTTCCTTTCTCTTGTTTTACTTTACTGAATAAATGCTGGGCTTCGGACAAGGAAAACTTTTATACTTGTGAGTGGCCCACTGGCAATGGCAAGTTCCTATTACAGCACAAAACATAGATACATATAAACACACACATATATACGTAGAGAGAGAGAGAGATAGAAGAGGAGAGAAATTTGCATAGTGTATATCCTCTTTGAGTTTCTTAAATCTCTTATGGAGATTTAACAGTAATATCTTCTTCTCCACCTGACCATGAGTAGCATCACTACTATACCTGACTTGAACTCATTCTTAATCAGACATGTGCCACTCGTTTGCAGCTTTGGATATCAACAATGGCCCAGAAGAGCAGCAGCTCTTGGATTGTACTCACCTGGATGTTGAAGATGGCGCGTGTGAGGAGAATCAGGATGAAGAAGAAATGCCCATGATGGAAGAAGATTCACCATCTGGTAAGCAAAGAGATAGAGTACTAACATTAACAAATTTTCTGGTAATGACACTGATTCTTTTTATTTGCTATGTGGAACTTTCATTTTTACTTTTCTCCTCCGATGCTATGTTTTCTTTGGGTTTTCGAGTAAGCCACAGGAAATGGACCCAACTTTGTTTTTGGATAAATAGAAAGTTTGGAAGTTGAATATATATGAATATATCTCAGCACTCTAAACTGGATTTTGTTTGCATTACGTCTCTCAGGTGATGAAGAAGAAGAAGAAGAAAGTAGTGACGATTCCGATTGTCCTAAACAAGATTCGAGAGTGCTACAAATCAAAGTGCTGCATATAAGCTCTCCAATCTTAGCAGCGAAAAGCCCGTTCTTTTACAAGGTAGTGATACAACTTTACAAGAAATAAATCTGTATTTCTCCGTCGACATCTGATGAGACGGAATCTTTTCTTTGTGCAGTTGTTCTCAAACGGTATGATGGAATCAGTGCAGAGACACATAAACCTTCAAATTAGTGCCTCAGGTATGTAATCAAACTTATTGTACTAATCTTTAATGACATAGCTTTGTTACTATATTCAAATTGTTCATGTAAGTCGACATTCTTTTTTTTTTTTTACTTGCTTACCTCTTCCCCAATGCCACAGAGGAAGGTGCCTTCATGGACCTCTTGAACTTCATGTACAACAACACGTTGAGTGCCAACACGGCTCCATCTTTACTCGACGTACTCATGGCTGCCGACAAGTTCGAGGTAGCCTCGTGCATGAGCCACTGCAGCCATGAGCTAAGAAACTTGCCTATGACTCCCGAGTCCGCCTTACTATATCTCGAGCTACCTTCCGCCGTCCTAATAGCCGACGCGGTCCAACCGTTGACAGACGCGGCAAGGCAGTTTCTAGCTGATCGTTATAAAGACATTTCAAAGTAAGCACAACACCTCTCTCCTTCGCCTCCGCTTCGTTAAAGAGTGTGAAAATCTGAATTAACTTTATGGGTGAAACGCTAAAATGGTCCACAATGTTTACCATGGTGGACTAATTTAGTCTCCGATTTCGGATTAATTTGGTCCTTCCGTCACGGTTAACGTCAATTTAACGGGAATCTCGCACGTGTCCCACATGTGGTCTCCTTCACCGTTAAAAACTCAATAAGTCGTGGTCGTGTGGGGCAACAAATTGATTTAGTGAGCTTTTAACGTCACCTAAAGATGCTCGTCTCCTCCTCCGTTAAAAACTCACTGAAACACGTCAACAAGTTGACCCATTAATCCTTTCAATTTATCGATGCAAGCATGATTTATTGAGTTTTTAACGGAGAAGGAGACCACGTGTGAGCCACGTGCGAGATTCCCGTTAGAGGTGACGCGAATCGTGGCGGAAGGACCAAATTGGTCCAAAACCGACAGCACCGGGGACTATAATTGGTCCACGGGGTACACTGGGGATCATTTTGGTTTTCCCGCTAATTTCCTCACTAATAAAACTATGTCTCCACCAGGTACCAAGACGAGGTAATGAACCTCCCCTTGGCCGGGATCGAGGCGGTCCTATCGAGCGACGACCTCCAGGTGGCGTCGGAGGACGCCGTGTACGACTTCGTCCTCAAGTGGGCCCGGGCCCACTACCAAAACCCAGAGACCCGCAAGGAGATCCTCTCCTCCCGTCTGAGCCAACACATTCGATTCCCTCACATGACGTCCCGCAAGCTGAGGAAAGTCCTCTCCTGCGCGGACTTCGACCGCGACTCCGCCACCAAAACCGTGCTCGAGGCCCTGTTCTACAAATCCGAGCCACCGCACCGCCACCGGACCTCTGCGGGCCCCCGGTTCCCCGAACGGGCCTACAAGTACAGGCCCGTGAAGATATTGGAATTCGAAACGCCACGTCAGCAGTGCGTGATCTACTTGGACCTTAAAAAGACCGAGTGCAAGAATCTTTTCCCCTCGGGGAGAGTTTATTCTCAGGCCTTCCACTGGGGGGGACAGGGTTTTTTCTTGTCTGCTCACTGCAACGTGGACCAGCAGAGCAATCTCCACTGCTTCGGGCTTTTCCTGGGGATGCAGGAGAAGGGCTCCGTGGTGTTCGCGGTGGATTACGAGTTCGCGGCGAGGCTGAGGCCCACGGAGGAGTTTGTCAGCAAGTATAGGGGAAATTATACTTTCACCGGCGGGAAAGCGGTTGGGTACCGGAACTTGTTTGGCGTTCCGTGGGCTTCGTTTGTGGCCGAGGATAGTGTTTACTTCATCGATGATATGCTCTATTTGAGGGCGGAGCTCACGGTTAAAAGGTGAGATATGAGAGATTTGAGGATGTTAGAAATCTTGTTGTACCTTGTTGGTTGGAGCTTTGACAAAGAAGTAGCAGAGGGTAGGGTTGCAAACTATTCGAATCCAATGCCCCAGTGTTATCGAATATTCGTATTCGATTCGAATTTGATTCGATGATATTCGAAAATACTCGATGGTATCAAACTCAAGTAACACATGGGCTTAGATAAAATGATTGTCATGCTTATATAAGCTTGCTCCTCTACTGCAAATTGGTTTTGGAGTGCTCAATTGAGCTTATCCGTTTGGGGTCGGGAATAGGGGTGAAAACGAGCCGGGCCGAGCCCGAATATGGCCCAGCTCGAGTTCGGCTCGATTAAGTATTATTGGGAGCTCGAGCTTGATAATATTTATTTTAAGATGTATTATAAAATATTTAATAATAAAAGTGTAGGCTCGATAAGGGCTCCACTAGCCGATATAGAATCTCGACTCGATTGTTAACGAGTCAGTTCGAGTTCGATTCAAGCTCGACTTTGACTGAGATCGAAGAAAGCTTTGACCGAGCTGTTTTCGAGCGGCTCGCGATCAGCTGAACTCGTTTACACCCCCTAGTCGGAAATGATTTCATCCGCGGGACTGTTATGGGGATTAGACCCGACCCGCTCCGTGGATTCGATTCTTTAGTATTACTCAGCAGCTTCGTATTAAATGGTGACTTATTCGATGTCGAGTCTCTTATTTCCTTGAAATCGATCTATACACTGATGGGCCTGAATTATGGGCCTTAGTATTGAGTGAGATAGGTATGTAGATAGCAAATGTGTATAGCTATTAGAGAAAGAGAATATAAAAAGAAAATAAAAATATAAAACTCCTTCGTGAACACGTCAAAGCCATTAATGCCCGTCACGTGGACCCCATCACCAACGATCACAGGCAGCGCCACGTCTTCTTACAAAATCATCCACAAATCACGCGTCGCCGTCCATCACGGAGAGAAGCCGATCCAACGGTCAGGAGGAGGAGCTACTACCATCTTGGTCGTTGTTTTGCTTCGTTCAAAACCAAACCCACGTTCCTAGTGCTTACGTGGGCAACACGTAGCCCCACCAACAACGTGCTTCCATCTAGAAGGTCCCCCTTTTTTAATATATAAAATTGATTATATCTTAGGTGGTCCACGCTAGGTGGGTCCCACTGTAGCGCACGGCCACGTCAGTGGGTGGCGTGCGCTAGTCTAAGATATTCCATCTCATCGTGGATGATTTAGGACCGTTGGATTATTCTATCTTCGACGATATGATTAAGTGGGGGCATCACGTAAAAGAAACTAGAATAACGCACTCATACGTGTGTAGTGTGTGCATTTAGATATTGTTTTATATTTAAATTTATTTCTTAAACAATTCAAAGTAATTTTCATATTTTCTAATAAATTATTAATTGTAAAAAAAATTTTAATTGGTGATTGAAAAGAGTTTACATATATATGTTAGAATTTAATAGTTTTTAACTTGGTTTGACTATTAATAAAAGAGGATACATATATAGTTAGAATTTAATTTTTGATTTTGAAGCAACCCTTTCCCTTATTATTGTCGCCCACCACCAAACAGGCCCTCAAGTGTACGGTCAAAATATTGGGGCCCAATTTGTTGACTTTTGGTGAGAAATAAAAAGGGATAGCCGTGTGGACACGTGGTCCATTAACACAAAGCAGCGTATGGGATCATTAAATAATACTATATATTTAAAATAATTTAAAAGAAAAGTGCAAATCTGACTGGGTAGCGTGGGGCATTTTTTTTCTCTTTATAATGTTTAGATTGCTAGCTGAATTTAAATAAAAAAATAAAATAATTGAAAACAATTCTTTGGGGAAATAAGGAAAATTTTATTTCATAGAAGGAAAATAATTAAATATCTACAAAACAGGCTTAAAGAAACGAACGAGCTTCTGCTGGGCCCAGCATTCGGATTCCAAATGATACATCAAATACAGTTAATGTTTTAATAATAAACAAAAATAAATAATTCGTTGAGGGACACGTAGGTCACATGCCTTGGCAATTGGTATTAGTTGGCTAAATAACACCCTCGTGTAGATAGAATCTGATGCGAACACGTGTACGGTCTCAGGTGACTTGGAATATATATAATATTCAGCCAGTGAATGCATTTCTACGTGCCAGCTCACCAACCCATTATCTGTATTACTAATACCCGTTAATTTCATTTTTTAAAAAAGATATATCTACGCTACTCATTTAATTTTTATAATAAATTACTATTTTGGTAAATCTGTATATCTTATCTACATGGTCAGCCTACCTTATCATAAATACGTCTATCACCAATATTTACAGTTCTCATATATGGTTGGATCAGCTTCATGGTAAAGGAAAAAAATATTCTGTAATAATTTAATTATTTTTTAATTAATTTTGGAAAAAAGGTCTTTCAAAGGACAACTATTGAGATAAAATGGTGACGAGAGTGATTAGCTGTAATAATCTCGTCAAAATATCAAAAGGGAGAAACTTAAATGAATTTATAATAAATGCAAATATAAATATTAAACAGGAATTGTGCAGCGACACGTGTTGCGTGACGTGGAGTGTTCCCTTGGCGCTCCCTTTTCTCTTTCGTTGCCTCTTTTCACCGTCGTCTCGTCACCAACAAACCACTCTCTCTCTCTCACACACATACTCTCTCTCTCTCAAAAAGCAGCATTCTTCTACTCACAGCACGGAGTGAGCGAAAAGAATATCATAATCTTACGGAAAAGTAGAAAGAAAATGCAAGGAGTTTAGAACTATACAGAGGTTTCCAATCTGAATTTTAGCTTCTGATTTTTGTCATCTTTTCGAGGTATTTTTTATTTCGGAGTTATGAATTTTCTGTTTTAGCTGACATTAGTGAGATTTTTATGGTTCTTCGGTTGCTGATCGTTTCTTCAATTCTTCCTTCGTCAGTAAAGTCTGATTTGATCTGTGTTATTGTATATCTTGGAGAAGATTTGGGTAAAACAACAATTTAGTAATTTCATTATCTAAATTTAGATGTTTTAACGGTTGATCTTCGAAAGTACTGACAATTACCGTCTAGGGAAAATCATTGCATGGACTTAAGGACCGGTTCATCATCTGAATTTATTTCTACTTTTATTTTCTCTTCAATTTTATGAAGCTAAATTCAGCTCATGCAAATCTACCAATGTTCATAGGCTGAGGAATTTTATGTAATTTTCTGGGGTAGAATTGTCATTGCATTCTTAGGGAAGAGGAGAGGTGTGTCCGTGGAAATTTTGAGGTTGGTGTTTTGGGTTGTACGAAAAGACGAAAATGCACTTTTCTCTCGTCTCCCTCCATGGAACTGTGTGTTCTGGTACCTACCAGTGTCTTGATTTCCATGTACACACCTTGAGCTCGTTTCTTAGGGGGGAACATCTTTTTCTTTTTTCTTTTTCTACGTAATAATATGATGTTCAATTATATATTTGTTTCTTTTTTTCTTTTTGCTTCTCTATTTCGTGTGAACTTGTGTCTGGTTGGTAACGATGATCTGGTATGACTTCTACTACATGATCTTCAAACATACTTCTAGTAATTTTTGTTAAGTGGTAGGACTTGGAAT
Organism: Linderniella brevidens; assembly: GCA_004919715.1. Lineage (NCBI taxonomy): Eukaryota > Viridiplantae > Streptophyta > Magnoliopsida > Lamiales > Linderniaceae > Linderniella > Linderniella brevidens. The sequence continues at coordinate 3,508,857 of SWDC01000146.1, forward strand.
GCAAGCCATATTTGATTGGTCTTTTGATTTCATATACATATTGTAACACTTGTTCTTATTACCTCCTTGAACAAAAGGTGCAAAAAATTCTTTTCGTATCATGGGGAACAGCAAAGATGCTAAGGTTTTGAAGCCAGAAAAGCCTTCTTCACCTGCAACAGTGAGTGCAACTATTTTTACATTTTCAAGAATCATATCAACTGTGTGCAAAGAACCACCTTCGTCTCTATCATTTCTTGTTATATTTCCTTTTGGCTGTTTGTTTCCAACTAAATTTATAGTACGTATCATATAAGCAGGACCAGAATCACGCTCATGTGTATCCTGACTGGGCAGCAATGCAGGTAACTTTTTATTATTACTTCTTGCTATTTCACAGCCAAGAATGCTTGTGAAAGCAAAAATTGATTTTTGTTTTTTTAAATTATCCTAAGCATTGATTTTAAACTTATCTGTCTTGATTAAGGCTTATTACGGCCCTCGACTAGCTGTGCCACCGTATATGAACTCACCAGTTGCTTCTCCTCACACCCCTCCTCCCTACATGTGGGGAGCGCCTCAGGTATTACACTGAATCAAAAGCTAAACGAGTTCTTTCTGATATTCTCTTAGAGATCTTCTGTACACCTCAGCTCTGCAACATTTGTTTTTTATTTTCTTGTTTTTTTTGTCACCACCAGTCTATGATTCCTCAATATGGGGCTCCATATGCTGCATTTTACGCTCACCCAGGTGTCTATGCACACCCTTCTGTTACTGTAGTAAGTGCCACGACTCAAACATTAGATATTATTTCCAGTGCTACACAAACTTTTTGATACTGGCAAAACTTGAATGCTGCAACTTTTTTCACTTCACCTCTCTTGGTTATGTGGAAATATGCAATCAAGTAAAAAAAACACCGCTTTATAATTATAACTTTAATGGGCTTTCAAAGGCAAGTGCTGCTCTGGGCACGGACACGCCAGTCAAGCCAGCTGGAAACGGTGATGGAGGTCTCGTGAAGAAGCTGAAAGAATTTGATGGGCTCACAATGTCCATGGGCAATGCGAATGGGGACAGTACTGATCATGGAAATGAGCAGAAAACAACAGACAGGTTTGCATATTTGACTATGTTTTGGTACCGTAATACAAAATAACCCACACGATTAGAGCCATGAAATTTGATTGTTTGTGAATCAGTGAGGACACGGGAGGCTCCAGTGGTGGAAGTAACGGGGCCACACCAAGGGTAGCCATGCTTTGTCTTGATTTAATAGTCCATGCTTGCAAACTATGTGCTTAATCTTTATTTATGTTCTTGATTTTATAGGCTAATCAGGACCGGAAGAAAAGAAGTAGGCAGTCATCTCCCAACACTGGTATGCTTTATCTCGTCGTTCTCCATACAACGAATAGCATCATAGATTTCTAAGCTTTTCCTCTGTCAGAATTATTTTTTCGGTTTTGTTTGTTTCGCATTGTTCATACGATGCTTTCTTTTTTGCAATTCAGAAAGTGAAAAACCTGAGAAGAAAAGCATTTCCAGCGCTGACATGGAAATCGATCAAGCTTCTGAGAAGAAGATAGATCTTAAAACGGCTAAGAAAATTGACCACTTGAACAGTGCTTTGGATCTCACGGAACCAGCCAATGTTTCGTTGCATTCTGTGCCACACGAGATTTGGTTGCAGGTATGTGTAAGATATACTTACACTTGCATGCGTTGAACCCGTTGCTCGGTATTTAATAGTAACTTGAGTATATTCTGCATTTCTTCTCAGAATGAACGTGAGCTGAAAAGGGAAAGAAGAAAACAATCTAATAGAGAATCTGCAAGAAGATCAAGGCTGAGGAAACAGGTAAATCTCCGTCGCAGTTACCTTAAAGTCCATCTTACTTATGGTTCCCCGAAACATTTCACTTTCCAATTGTTATTTCAAGCTCAAATTTTCTACGCAACCTAAGATTCTTTGCTCGTTTCTGAAGGCTGAGGCAGAGGAATTGGCTGGGAAAGTTCAAGTTCTAACAGCTGAGAAAATGACCCTGAAATCTGAGATAAATAAACTAATGGAGAAGTCCGAGAAACTGAGGCTCGAAAATGCAACACTGATGGTATGCACTTTCCCCTTGAACCGAACTTTGTCAGGCATATCTATGGCTTAATTATTTTTGTTGTCATGTATATCCGGGGTGGTGGCTTATATATGGACCTAAATTCAATGTTGCAATTTCAAGATAATAAGTTTCAAAATTGAATCAATTTGAGGACGATTAACGCCAGAATTTAAATTTATTGGGTGCGTCAATTTTGAAACTTACTGTCCCCTAAATGCGCTTCAATTTTGAAACTTGTCTTCAAGTTGCAACATTTAATTTAGGTGTTTTCAAATTGCTTCAATTTCAAGCCATTGTCCTAAAACCATCATCCCTTAATTGAGGTGTCCGTAAAATGCCACTACCCCCCATATATAAAGGACTAAAAAAATAATTAAGCCTATATTTACAGCTTCAGCATCAATCAAACCTAATCATTATCTGCTAAAATTCTCCAGGAGAAGCTGAAAAATGCACAACTCAGCAAAACTGAGGCTGATGATAATCTCGAGCTGAAGCCCATTGGAACCGTGAACCTCCTCGAACGAGTCAATAACTCCTCGGATTCAACCGAAGGGACCGAGGATGATGATGATGATGACAACGGTGACACTTGCATGAACCCCGCGAGCCCTAAAGCTAAGCTCCATCAGCTTCTCGATGCTAGCCCGAGATCTGATGCTGTGGCTAGCTGCTAGTTGATGATTGCCCACAGCCTAATTCACAGATTGAGCCAACGGTTCTGTCTGTCTACCTATAATATATATATATATATTTATATATATATATATATATATATATATTCCGAGTAATATTGGCGTAATTATAAGTCCAATATTGCTACTTCCTAACTATAGTAATAGTGTGCGCCAAATGTACTCTGTTTTTAATACTTCTAATTCTATGTGCGAAGATTCGGTCCTGAGGAGCCTGGAAATGTTATTGTTAGTCCAGATTTGCTCTCATGTTAGAAAAAGGATATTATGAACAAATGTGTTTTGAAACTTCAAATTGTTGTAATTTTGTATATGATTTTCTATGAGCCCATGGCATGGTAGGTACTCTTAGGTTACTATGGTTGTGATTAGGCTTGGCAATGGCAATGAAATGAAGCATGGGTAAATAAACACACGTGTATAATATTCAAATTAGACCTCCATAATCATTGGAAATGAAATGCGTGCATTAAATGTTTTTAGCCAGAGTGTCCATTCACCAGATAGCAAAGCCAAAACTAAAAGGTCATCCACAAATCGTCATAACCATATAAGAAACATTTTATATCGTAAGTTGGATAAGGAAGGCGATGAGCGTGTTGAATAAAAAAATACGAATTACTAATATGATTAATTTTCTTTGAGGTTAAACTTTTAATTGAAGTGATAATTCAATAATAACACCTGACCTAATCTAGTTGAACGAGTAATATGATTATTACTCCGCATGCCCTCAAGAGTTGATGGTATTTACGCATCAATCTTCACCTTTGAGATTATTACATATAAATTTCTCGGTGAAAACTTTGAAAGAAAATTATCTCGTTGAAAGGAAATTATCTCACATGTTTACATATGTTGTTTGATTATGGAGCTTCGAAGTGAAGCGATTTGATTACAGGTTCGCACAGTCCATCAAAGCAAATATCCCCATTTTGATTAAATGATCTAAAAAATGAACTGTTCACACTCACGCCTATACGTACTAATGTTCAACCGTAAACTACTTTAACTAACTACTATGCAAATTACAACAACGTCTATAAATTCAAAATATTTACAAAAATGCTCACAATCACACGTTTTTTGACTATACTCCTTATCTTGATTCGTGGATTGATTGCGAACAATATGACAATCTATATTCAAATACTTAGTTCGTTCATGAAACACGGGTTGGACGTGATGTGAACGACGGACATGTTATCTCACGCAAAAGAAATGGGGCGAACATGTTGTTGAAGGTCTTGAAGTATATATGAAATCCATAAAAACTCTAAAACTGTAGTAGCCGCACTTCTGTATCCAGCCTCACACGATGATCTCGAAACAATGAATTGTTTCTTTGTTCTCCAAGAGATAAAGATTGTCCCATGAATATGCAAAACCCGATAATGGAACATCGAGTGATAGGACATGTACCCCAATCGACATCACAATACGAATGTAATATTTAGAGTTACGAGGCAGAAATGCTCCCAGAGAAGTATGCCCTTTTAGGTAGAGAAGGATGTGCATACAAAATGTTCAATGAACTGTCCGCGAATTCTGCAAAAAGTGGTTGAATTGTTAGCAGCATGTGAAATGTCGGGTATGGTAAATCTCAAATATAACAATCTCCCGATTAATCTTCTATAAGGGTCAGGATTAGAAAGTGAATGACTTGTATCATCATAGATATTCAGCCCTTTTGGTAGATGTACAGAAGTTGAGGTGCAGCCAAGCATACCTGTATCTTGTAGAATATCCAGAAATATTTGGCATGATGCAGATTTTTTATGGTGAATGCATCATCTAGGAATCTTGTAGTCCCTAGAATAAGAGACTCGTTCATCTATACCCGATACATTGTAGGGGCATTGTTTTTCTCAACATTGAGTGGAAGCCGTTCTTGACACCATTGGTGACTTTGCTCGAGGATCCCCGATGTAGCGCAGATGTGGATCGTGCAGTCAACAAAGTTCTTTCTCCCCTAAAGAAAGAATTTTCTAAGATCTTTGCCAATTTTGTTGGATGTTCTTTGTTCCTTTACATGCATTGTGTTTCTCTTTAGATCCTTACGGACAAATTTCTCTCTCTTGGTGAGTGTGTATAGAGTCTTGTTGTTCGTCGTTTGATTATGTACAGTAAGTTCGCAGCGTTGTCGGAATCCTTAAAACAATTAATGTTCATATTTTATTAAAAAACGCTATTTTTTTTAACGGCTTAACGCATTTTGAAAGTTATTTAGCTTGTAGCGCGCCACGTGGCACGCTCTGATACGCTGTTGAAAACACTGATATATCTATAATGACTTGTTTGCTTATAAAAAATACTTTGTAAATTGGTGTTGTTATATATTATGTTCTCTTCATTATAAATGGTTGCTCGAAATACTCACACAATATGACACGCTATTTACGTATGCTTCATCGGAACCAAAACGCAACGCATTGCGCTATACGAATTGTAGAAAACTGATATCAACCATCAATTCATAATATTATTTTCATTATCAATCATAACAAAACGTCATCTAATATAATTCCCTTGTTAATCATAAACGTCATATAATATAATGTCAAAAACACATATATATTATACAAACGTTTTGTATAAAATTTGTGTATCCCCCCGACCGCACCGCGACAATGCAACGTATTGATATCGCTCGTGCCCGCATCAGCGTCGGCATCCGCGACGATAAACCATGCCTACTAGGGATGATGATGATGATTTCGCTTCTCGTGCAGGTTTGGGGAGCAATTTTTTCGTCGGATGATTCCTCGCTATTTTCTATCACCAGATTACGTGTTGGCAGAATTTGTGCTATGTGAGATCGAGATGTTCATTGATGCTCGTGGACAATTGAATCGGATCGTCACGGGAAATCGAGAGTAGAGGCGTCGAAAAAGCCCAAAGCCAGCGGGCCGACCTGCGCAGGCCCGCCAAAAGGGCGGACTGGGCCCGGATTTTTTAGGCCCGTCGGCAAACCGGCCTGAGCGGGCCGCGGGCTTTGGCGGGGCGGGCTAGCCCGCGGGCTGCCCGCTTATTTTTATAAAATAAATAAATATATTTTTTATTAATAAATTTAATATATATGTAACAATTTACATGAATATGTTATTGGTCTAGTGGTAAAATTGTGATATTCTATATGTAAGGTGTTCGGTTCAAACCGCAACTACACCTTTTTTTCATTTTTTTATTTTTTTTAAATTGGGTGGCCAAGCCCGCCGGGCCCGCCAGCGGGGCGGGCCGGTCCTGCATTTTAGAGGCCCGCCAGATGGCGGGCTATGGGCGGACCCGCTGGCCCGTTTTGACGGCTCTAATCGGGAGTATGAACCCATACCCGGAAATAGGAAGAAAATTTTCCCTCTTCCCAACCCACGAGAGAGAATCGCGGATAATCCCAACCCCGATCGAGAAAAGAAGATTCCCACCCCATTGCCAATGCTAGTCTGTATTAGGGTTTTCAGGCTTACACCAAGTAAAAGAGATGTACCATTTCAGATAAGAATGAAATCACAAGTACTATTCATTCGCTCCTTACATGTTGCAGACAAATCTTGTCCAACTGAAACATCGGAGACTAAATTGGTTCATAAGATAAACATTGAGGACCAAAATGAGTTTTATCTCGACAAAAAAAAAAAAAGAGATCATTCACTGTTAGAAGTTTCTACTTTACCTAGATTTATTTTCTTCCTTCCTTGTTATATGTTCACCAAGCTTTCAACGTAGATCGCCGTGGAACTCGTCGACCAATCAACATCAGCTTTCCGAGGGTATGCAATGCTCTCATCCCCCGGATCATAAACGACTAACTGACACCCGCTGGCCAACAACAACTTTCCATTGAGCGAGAAGCACAGATGGTACGGATAGAAATTATCAATAAAATTATGAGGTCCATCGGCATAAGGAATGCGAATTAATTTAGTCCAAGATTCTTTGACTCTGTTAAGAAATGAAAATACAAACTCGATTTGATTATCAGGAATAAATCCCATAACATTCACAAGAATTTTACTCAGAAACTCAAGAACATGAAGAATTCTTCATCCCGATAGAAAGCAGAGTCTAAAAATCGTCTCTCTCAATGTTAACCTATCAGCTATTTATACTATGTCTATTTACTTATACACCCCTATAAAATCACATAATTACAGACAAGTCCTTATTACATAAAGAAACTCTCAATAGACTCCGAGCTCTTTTAGAACCCAAACATCCGTATAAACCACCCCGTAGTTGTAAAGAGCACTAAGAAGGCAACCTTTCGTCACTCTTAAACAAACGTCTCCTCCACTCCATCGCGGGGCTCCGGAGGCTCTGTAGTCAGGTAAACCTCGTTTTGCCAAATCAATGCTCACGATTTTGAACGTATGTGGCCAACACGATACAAATGCAAGCTTCTTCCCGTCCTCTGCATATACCACGTGCGCGCGATTTTTTACTATGGCACCACGTAATCCCCCAATCATCCTCCACGAGGAGTCGTCGTTCTCTAAGACGTAAATGCCCACCGCCTTGAGTTACAATACCGTTAAAAATATCGCCAACCAAGTAACTAACCGAATCAATCATGCTTCAAGCCCTCGTCGTGCGAAATACCCAACAAAAGTCTGTAATTTGCTGAAGCTGTGGAATGCCTGACGTGGTTTTTGATGAACCTCGGCGACGAAATTAAAGAAATCCATGACTTTGCCACACACTTAGCAGGGATTTCACCGGCAATCTTACCAGAATTTCTGCAATAACATATCTTCGGGAAGTTCGGCCATGGTTCGCCGTCGCGGCGATATATCGGGTTGGTGAGGTGTCGGTTCTGTCGCGGGCGAGATCTCGGCTGAGTCGTAACGGAGCGGACGATTTATCGTACGTCGCGGCCAGAGAAGAAACTCGAGTGCGTCGGCGTTTGTGAAGAAGACGACGATTTGAGCTGTAAATTAAAAAAAAAAACAAAATAGGGTTATTTTGTGGCGTTGGGTCTCTTAAATAAATTGGCCCAAATATCATTTTATTTGTTGGGTTATTATATTAAACCCAATTGGCTTAATTAATTATATTTAAATTTGTCAATATGGAGAATTCATTGTCGTGATCAGTGTTGTTGCTGACAAAGTGCTTCTTCTGTATCCTCAGCTCGCCGACTCTTTCTGGCCGTTCTTGGGCCATTGCCACCGTGGCTTTGCCCTTGCGTTTTCTTGCTCCTCCTTGTTGGAGCAGCTCCTCGCCGGAATTTGATTAATTAATCTGACCCTCATCGGAGGAGATTTTCCCTTGAAAATGTCGATACGCACAAACTCTTCGAAGAACATATCTCCATAAGCACCACATGAGCACATTGCATCCTTCACGTCGTACGTATCGAGGCACGAGTCGCAAGTTTCGAGAAGAGGCGGGCATCGCTTAGCTCCATGGCCCACGCCACGTAGGATCGGTGGGCTAAGACATTCATCCCATGTACAAATCTGAAGGTCTTTGTACCTTTTCAAGAGAGTCCTACGCGATTTCTCAGTACCCCCGAGTTCCCAATATCTTCTGCGAATCACAACAAACAACCGGCATAATGTAACAATTTGCAGTTTCTATCTATCACAAAAACCCAATTAATAAAAGGAGAATAATATAGAAACCTATAGATATTTGTTCATTTTCTTACCAAGAGCATTAGCAGGAATGGGGCACACAACGCCACCTTCAATGCTTTCGTTCATGAGGGCAACCACATTCGCAGCAACCGAACCATTTCTTAAAGAGGATACAACGTCTTGATAACCTTTTAACTGCAAGAGGCACGGTGGCAGCAATTCTAAGATTATGATCTCAATGACATGATTCTACAACGTATACTGAAGATTTAATTGGCAATTGAATACCATATATATATTGAATATATACAACAGACAGAATGATGGGCTTTATTAATAGCATAATACATGGATGCCAATTTGACGAACCTCATTATAATCATCAGCACAAGCGCAATCAACACCCTTTTTCTTGATTTGTGGCCCAAATCCAGCAAAGAGTGCAAACTGCCTTAATGTCTCAGGCCAAGTTAATGGATTTAAATTCTTCTGCTAGTTACGTATGTCAAAGCCCCACAAGTAAGCCTGCTATGACAACAAAAGATGAACTTAAACCACCGTGATTGTAGAAGACAATTATGATTAAAGATACTGTAACAACGTATCAAAGCTGATTCATTACCCCTTCAATGATAGTCCACCTTGATCCACAACAGTGTACTGATTGGTTCTGGCAACATCTTCAATATCCTTTATGATAAGGCTTCAGCAGCGCAATATGTAGCTCACTGAGGAGCGTTGAATCCTGTTAAAGTAAAAGTTGTCATAAATCTCTTGATACGGAAGAAAAATTCACAAGCAACTGCAAGACTGGAGAACTCACCAAGTCATGGAAAGCTTGTATGAATTCATCAAGCGTCGAAGGCCCAAACCCAGAATGTCGCAAAATGTGATGCAGAAATCCCACACCTGAAAAAAGCATCCATAATTAGAAGTTTTAAGGTAAATTTAGAAAAGGTTTAATAACGGTGCAACAGAAGAACAAGAAATTCATAATACCATCAGGAGATCTCCAATGAGTTCCTCCGAATCAATCCAAGGTTGTATGGAAAATGGCTTTCTCAACGGCACAGACCTCGGAGGAAATTCACATAGAGATTCTGAAAACAAAAGGTAACAATAAAAAAACAAGACACGGGCAATGTTATGGGAGGAACAGGGAAACTATGAATAGTAACTTATCTGAAAGACAAATAACCACCAAATACTAGATGTTGAGCAAACTACCACATAGCACTAACCAAAATTAGGAAAAAAACACACGAAGAAATTAAGTACAGAACGGCTTGCATTATGAAATTAACACCAACCTTTTGTATTTTTTATTTGTTTCCCGTTGGCAGCAGATATTCATCAACGTGCAGTGGAATCGGTTGGGAAGAGAGCGATAGCACGAATCGAGGCACGGTTATTGGCCCGTCGCCTCTCAACGGCTCGATATGCGTTATCGATCTCTTCCCAACCGATTCCACTGCACGTGGATGAATATCCGCTGCCAAAAGAAGCAAATAAAAATGGCACCAAATTAGCCCAAACAACATAAGCGAACAAACAACAATTAACCGCACAAACATACTCGCATCAGTGCGTTCAAGAGCATCCGATTGATGTGGCGTGTTCATCTTGCGCTTTGTCTTGGTTGAACCGTCACACCGATCTCACGATGTGAATTACCTCAATTTACATATCAAAGGCGCAGCTCGCAGAAATCCTTGAATCGCCTCGGCCAAACAAGAGAAAACTAGGGTTTGGGAAAATTAAATGCAACTCTCCTCCCTATCTCGATTTGGAAAAAAACGAAAAAGGAGACAAAATTTAACACAATAATTATATTGTGATAATAAGACCAACGCGGATAATAGCGATGTAATACTATTAAATATGGACAGCTGTATTTGAAGAAATTGATTTCCAGCAATGGAATATCATTAATTACAAAAATCATCATAAAGTGATGATGAAAACATAAAGATAAATAACAAAAACGGTCTTCCCGATTGGTTCTCGTGTTCTCGGTTCCAAGTCCATGATTTGAGATTTTTTAATTTTAAAAAGAGATAATAGTAAATTGTAACAACAAAGTGTTGAAAAGGAGAAATCTCATATAGTTTGGACATCTTTTGAAACAAACTGAAGACATTGTGTTTCTTCTTCTAAATGCTTGGTTGGCTTCTCTTTAGCCATTTTTTTTTTTATTTTTCCCATTATTATATAGAATTATTTACTTGGGTTTCCAATGGTAATCTTGATGTTGGCCTGGGCCGTTGTCGTATGGAGCAATGTTTTAAACAAGTATTGCACGAGGTATAGTTCAGATATTGTGTATTGTAATGCGGGAGCTTTTGCTTGCCCAATTATTAATATCAAAAAATTAATATATGACGACACAAACAAATAAGCCAATTTGAAATAGTATTCATAGTAGACATTAATTCAAAAAAATAACATTCGGATATAAATTGTTACAAACATCTCAAAGTCATAATACTCAAACAATAGACACAAAATCTAAAATAATCAGTGTTATTCAATTGTATATGACTATAATTGTCAATACTTCCAAAGTTTTGGGATGTTTTCACTGTCAAATATCAGAATTTCACCAAATTCTTATGTCTCCGCATCATAACAAATGCCGGTGGGATCACTAATTCCCCCAGTAGAGTTCGAAATTAATAGTAGATGATAACAAATGTCATATATCAAAATAGTGCATGTATTTTAAGCAATAGCGTAAACAATGCGCTAAGTTCCTCTTATAACGTGTTGCGTCGTATGTAGTGTACGCTTCCGAAGACAATCACGATATTCTATGCGCTTTACTGCATTTAACGGTTCCAGGCTTCAACCTGTGTCTTGATTTACGTTGCACGGTTAATCCCTTCTCGTTCATGAGGGCAACCGCATCCGCAGCAGCCGAGCCTGCTATGAATGCACAAGATGAAATTAAATCACCGTGATTGTAGAGCGCTTTTTTTAATTAAAGACACTATCACGTCACCGTGATTGTATCAAAAAGCTGATTTGTTACCCCTTCAATGATATGATGATGCCCACCTTGATCCACGGCAGTGTACTGATGGGTTCTAGCAACATCTTCTATATCCTTGATTATAAGCTTCAGCATCGCAAATATGTACCTCACTGAGGAGCCTTGAATCCTGTTGAAGAACTCACCAAGTAATGGAAAGCTTGTGTAAATTCATCAAGCGTAGAAGGCCCAAACCCAAGAATGTCGGCAAATGTGACACATAAATTCCAAACATGGAAGCGTCCATAATATGAAGTTTTAATGTAAATTTAAAACAAGAAGAGCCGCGCAAACTTTTCGATCAATCAAAAGGTTTGATAACGCTGCAACGGAAGAACCAAATATTAACAATACCATCAGGAGATCTCCAACAAGTTCCTCTGAATCCACCCAAGGTTGTATGGAAAATGGCTTCATCAAGTTTGCACAGACTTCGGAGGAAATTCGCATAGGTATTCTGAAAACAAAACGTGACAATAAATAATCAAGAAGCGCAATGTTATGGGAGGAACGGGAAGAGATCGATAGCGCAATGCTATTGGCCCGTGCCTTGATTTGCGCTATCGCTCTCTTATCAACTGATTCCACTACACGTGATGCATATCTGTTGCCAAAAGAAAACAAATAAAACAGATACAAAGAGAAAACAGAAGATCGGTGTAGATCTCTAAAAATGGCCCCAGATTAGCCCAAACAACATACGCGAACAAAGAGCAAATTAACCCCGGAAACATCCGATTGATGCGGCGTTCTCATCTTGCGCCTAGGCATCGATCTATCGGTCCGCGACTGTTGCATGTTGGCATCGATCTCAGCATCTCTCTTAGTTTCCATTTCATATCTGAAGTGTCGCTCGCAGAAACCCTTGAATAGCCACCACCAAACAAGAGAAAACTAGGTTTTGGGAAAACTAAATACAACTCTTGTCCCAATCTCGATAGGAGAAAAAACGGTCTTCCCGATTGGTTCTTGTGTTCTCGGTTCCAGCAAACTCCATGATTTGAGATTTTTAATTTAAAAAGAGATGATAGTAAATTGTAAGAGCAGTGTGTTGAAAAAGAGAAATCTTGACATTGTTTGGGGATCAATTGAAACAAATTAAAGACATTGTGTTTCGTCTTCTAATTACTTGGTTTGGTTTCCTTCTCTTTCCCCATTTTTCTTTTTTATTTTCCCATTATTATATGGAATAATTTAGTTGCCTATATAATATTGCGTCAGTTTTTAGGACAACCCACTTATAATATTAAACTAGGTTGCTCTCGCCGCACGCTGTGCGGTTTGGAGAAAACTTCTGACCCGAAAATGGAATTATAGAAACTGGAAAGGATAATATATAAACAAAAGCTATCAATATGAAGACTTGTAGTTGAAATTTTAGAGGACATTTCCTAGGAGTAGAGCTATTGATATGAAAACATGCAGTTGAAAACGAACCTTTTGTGTAATGTTTGAGGTTGTATCAGCAACACATCGACCAAACAAGTTTTGTCACCAACTGATTGTTCTTAGGATGAAACAAACAAGTTTCAGTTACAATTCAAAACTTAGTATAGACCTTGTAACCATCTCATGCTCTTCATACTGCTTTCTTTAACATTTCCGAGGGTACCAATCTCCCTTCTTTTTTGCTGATTAGCTGCCACACGAAAGCACAACTCTTAAGAGCAAAGACAAGTTCAATATATGCGAACATATCATTCTGTAGCCTATGTAAGTCATGCTGAAGTCAAAGTAAAACATCCTCACCTGTCGAAAAGGAGAATGTTCTGAACTTCAAAGGTCACTTGGCTCGTCTCGGAATGCTTACGTTCGTTTCCGAGCTTTCAATCCAAGTGTAGGGAAGTTGATGAATCCGCATTGTTCTCCACCAGCGTAGAACCACCGGAAGAAACTCCATATGAAACTGAATGAGGACTTCATGAAACTGCATGCTTGCTCTCTGTGATGAACAAAATGGACAAATCTTAGCTTCTCCGTTCTAATAATAATAACACGCGGTTGAAACCTATCTGATGTAATATTTAATTCCAAGAACGGGAAAGACTGCCATGAAACGGATGTCTTGCGAGAATAATAGAAGGAAGAAAATATTTAAAAGTCGGCAATAATTTCGATAGCAGTATATGCCCAATGTTCTCCACATCTTCACGTTTGAGACACTGAAAACACTATTTTCATTGCCACTGAAAGCGGGTCCCCCGAAAGTTCCAGATTTCAGCATCTGTTACGTATAAATTATCGATGGCACTGATGATATTCAACCAGAGATACAGCCTCCCACAACTCATCGTCCTCCCCTGTTAGCAGAACTGCCACACCAGTTGGTGATGATCGGATGCACATACTTCGGATTTATCATTGTTGTATATAAAGGATAAAAGCTTCTAACTTTTATTGCGGGACAAGAGTAAAAATATGATAAAAACATCAAACTCCTGAAACGAAATTCAACAGATTATAGTCAAATCAATACAGTTCTAGGCCTTAAGCAGTTTCAACCTGAATGTTCCATAAAAAGATATTAGATTACAACTACAATATATGCAATAAGCGAACGTACCTCTAACTGAGAAACATCACAAATGCAGGATAGTTCAAGAGAAGGTCCAAATTACGGAGGCCTAATCAGTACCGATGCCGACAGCAGAGTGGCGGAGCCTGCCCGCAGATAACCACTGTTGGCAGTGATGACCGTCTTCCCCATGACGCCTTTTCCGGATGTCACTACCACCACCCTCGGGTGTCGCCGGAGAGATGGGTCTTGTGGTTGTACTGGAGGTGACAAGCGATTCTAACCGATTTAGGGATTTGGGTCGGAAGATTTGTGGGGTTTACTATTGGGAATTTCAAACGAGATTCTGGTCTGTTGGTATGGTAAGGATGGAAGGGAGACCATTACCCAAAAATGCGGGAAAATAATTATAAAAATAAAAATAGGAGAAACAACGAATAAAATGAAGACACGCACATAGTGATCGACTACCTACGTGAAACAGGCTGATAACAAGTGGACTCACTCTTTTAATATAGTAAATAGAAGTAGATATAACAATGAGATATTTATAAAGCAAATAATTAAGGATTTTTACCATCACATAACTCGATGCGGGATTCCTGATTCGCCTTAGTAAATATTATTGCACATAATGATCCAATTCAATTAACGCGTTGCATTTACAATTTTTATTTTGTCAAATATTTAAAAACTAACAATATCTAATTATTATCAACCAATGTGTGAATCGGAGACTGCTTCGTCGCGATTCTGATGCGTAAAAATTTTCAAAAATGCGTCATAGCTTATGTTCTTTTTTTCATATTTTTATTTAAAGCTCAAAATAAATAAAAAAAAAAACATAATATGACTTGTCTCCACTAACGCATCGGCCCTGCTTCGAATGGGTAGCCGGTTGCCCATCTCCTTCAGGCGATAATTGCCCTTCAGTTGAGTCACGTAGAACACACTTAAAGAAGTCGCGACACTCATCAAACCTGATTAGTTGTCAAGAAAAACCTTGAGTGAGGTTTCAAGTAGTTTAAGGGGACATAATGAAGATGAAGCTGCCTACCCTTCTCCTTTAACCGACGATTTGCTGACTGGTGGAAGTGGATATTTCAGTACGAGCGAGAAGAACAAATGAAGAAATAATGAAGATGACACAACTACCAAGATAAGCCCCAACGAATACCTTTCACAACCTTACAATCAAATGACACAATTACCCTTATGTAGTCAATTTGTTTTTATAAATGAAAAGTCAATTTGTATGGACTTTTTTCATTTGTTTCTAAATGTTAATAATACACACACATGTATATTGCGCAAGCCGCCATGTTTTAGCTCCGATAGAACGTAGCGTATTGCGTGAGTATTTCGAGCAACACACTTATAATACCAAAAGAAACATAATATGTAATAAGGGCCTTAAATTGAGAATTAGTTTGAAAAAATGTTAGAAGGATTGAAGAAAACCCATTAAGAATTCTTGGGCCGAGTACAAATATGAGCCTCACTTAGTCCAAGCCCACACCAAGTGAGACAAAGAAACCCTCACGAAACTCACTTTAGCCACATTCTTCCGTAATCATCAAAAAACGAAAACCCTAGTCTCCTCTCTATGAATTTGTTACATCATCATTCACTAAAGTTGTGATAAATTAAAATATTAATAGGAAAATTGGCATTACAAATAAAAGTGAAATTTTCTTATCTTTATATCTACGTTGTGTTTTTGAACGAATCACGAATGGAATTGTAAGAGTAAAGCCACGTCTTCAAAAGTCGCGTAATCTATACGCTATTATATTATATCTAATAATTTATTATTTTGAAATATAATAATGAAATAAATTTTCAACCAAACGCATCTATACTCTTTTATTAACGGTGAGTCTTTTTTAAAAATCATCAAATTTGATCTATAAATAAGCCAATCATATTATTTGTGATTAATAATTGAAAAAAATTCTAAATATTTAGCCACGTTAAAAAAAATCTGATTGAAATTGGTCTATCTTTCATTTATTTTTAAACTGTTAAATAATAAAATAATATTTTTCCGTTAAATTAATAGTTACTAATGCCCAATAATAGAATTGGTGTCCATCAATTTTAAAACCATCTAATATATTGTTAAAAATAGTATCTATTTTAAAAATAATTAGACAGAGAAATTTTGTTGCACACGCATTTACTAGTTTAAATAAAGACTACGCGTCAATGGGTTGTGTCAAGAAACCGAAAGGGCTGCTGCGGAGAGCTTACAGAGAAATTAGAGAAGTTCATTTCTATCCGAGCAAGTTCTTGCAAATCGAAATCGCCTGCTTCTTTCCGTTATCCTGAGAATTCTGAATTTTTTTTCCTCGAAACTTCTGGACTAACAAGTATTGGTTTCCAGTTTCCTCTGTTTATCTTGAACAGATCCGATCTTTCCTGTTTGATAGATGGCTTCCAAACGGATCTTGAAGGAGCTTAAGGATTTGCAGAGGGATCCTCCAACTTCTTGCAGTGCAGGTGTGTATTTTTATGCATTTTTTCTGTACGATTGTGCTTTTCTTTTGTTCTTTGGCAGCGAAGTTTGAGCTGCGCAACCTGTGAATTTTGTAATTTTATTTCCTGTGTGAGAGGAATCGTGTTTGCAGATGCGGCTCTGTTCTTTGGCCGTTGCCAATGTTAAATATGCGTAACAGCTGTGGTGAATCATTTGTGTGGTTATATACTTCAGATAGTTTGAATAATTTATGTGATATATCATTTCAGATCATTGTTTCCGTTATCATCCCAGGGATTATCATAGTAATCACTAACGTGCTTGTTGTAAATGTATGATCATGTTAATGAATTTGCAGTCTCTTTCCATGTGCAGTACTAATTGGGTACCACCGTGCTTACCATAATTGCCACTTGTATCAGTAGTCCGAAGAATCTAGAGCTTGATTTTTATTCGATGCGATTTTGTTTCCAATTCAGTTGCAGCAGCATTGGTAGTATAGTATGAGAAAGGTTGTAATCTTTTTCTGGCCATGTCATGAAAACACGATCCACCAAGTTAAATTCTTGTAATTCGCCATCATAATCATGTGCACTTTCCTCCAGTATATATTTAGCTGAAGCAAAGAATCATGCCTATTTATTTCTTCTTTACCTTTCTTATTACAACATGGGAATATGATGTTATTGCCACCAATCCTTATATCCCGCTGCAGGGCCCGTCGGTGAGGACATGTTCCACTGGCAAGCAACGATAATGGGTCCTCAAGACAGCCCTTATTCGGGAGGAGTGTTCTTAGTCACGATTCACTTCCCACCAGATTACCCTTTCAAGCCCCCAAAGGTAATTAATTAATGGGCATTAGCATATTTTCTTTGTTTTAATTTTTTTATATTCTAATTTCACTTCAAATCATTTTCCCTAGTGACTTAGTTGGTCAATCCGAAGTTATCTTCCAATCCTTGTAATGAAGTGTCCAAATAGTAGCCCCCTTGTTACGAGTTCGATAACATGCCTAAGAATTTTTGTGATTGATTTTTTCATCACAATCTCATAGGGTCATATAGCTACACCCCGCTTGTGTTTTAGTCCCGATTCGTCACTTGAGATATTGCTTAGTCATTGAGTGATTTTAAGGTTTCATGTCTACTACATCTTGCCTTGATGAAAGAGACATCGAAAAATCAAGCCTGTTTACAGAAACTTCATTAATGTAAAAATCCGAGTTACACTGCGTTTTGCTTGGGTCATTGGAATTCAAGGCTGGTTTCTTGAAAACATTTTCTGTCTTTTAAACTGGGTTCTGTTGAGATGATCATAAATTTTACATAATATTTTCTTCCCGGTTTGTTCTTGAAGGTTGCTTTCAGGACGAAAGTGTTTCACCCCAACATCAACAGCAACGGCAGCATTTGCCTCGACATCCTAAAGGAACAGTGGAGCCCAGCCTTGACAATTTCCAAGGTTTAACTTCACTAATATTCACATACTGTTCGAATATAAGAGATGCACATATTCTTTTACAACATCTACAGTTTTCCCCCCAAGAAATAAATCTTAGGCTGTGTTTGGTTTGTGGAAATTAGTGGGGAAAAGAAAATGAAATGGAAGAGGAAAATTAGTTTTTATGTTTGGTTGGTTGAAGAAATAGATGAGGAAAAAAAAAAGAAAATGAAATCTAGCTTAAGTTTATACTTAAAACTAAGGAAAACTCATTTCTTTACCAAATGGTGAAGAAAATGAAAGAATAACTTATGAAAGTCATTTCCTCTCGTGATTTTCTTTTCCACGCTACTTTCTTCGTTCCAAACACAGCCTTAATGTTGGTTTAATAATATCTTCAGGTTTTGCTCTCGATCTGTTCCCTTCTGACCGACCCGAACCCCGACGACCCGTTGGTGCCCGAGATTGCACAAATGTACAAAACTGACCGGGGCAAGTATGAGCAAACTGCCCGAAGCTGGACTCAGAAATATGCAATGGGCTAAGTTCCTTATTACATCGTTCTCTTAACCTCCAATCTGTGAGTATATATATATATATATATATATATATAAACTTGTCTTAAAAACGTAACTTTCTCTTTATCTATCCATTTATTTCTTGTCCATGAATGATATGGATGAAATGTTTATGAAGTCTGAAAGAAAAAACTCGCGAATAATTTGATGAATTGTTCATATTAATGTATTCCTATTTTGTACTAGACTTTTGGACTTCTGGTGATTGCTCTGTCTAATATTGTGACTGGCATTTGATTGGCGCCTTAATTTGACACAGTTTTCTTTGGCAATTATTTACTTGATTCATAGTAGCTTTTCTAGTTTTTATATTAAAATTTTCAACTTTGAAGTTTCTTCCGATGGTAAATGTTATGAGAGAGGGATTTGGCTCTTTAGTTTTTTGCTTTTTATAAATGAAACTAATGGACTATCATCATGCTTTTATTCTTTTGTTGGAGTTTGGAAATTATCTCTTTACCTAACATTCAATTGTGGCGAAAAAAACATGACATGCAAATTTGGACCGTGCGTTTTCTTAGGTGGAAAGGGAATACGTCTTCAGCTAGTTGCATTAATGCATCACTATCAATAATTGGAAAAAGTTTTATTAATTTCATCGCGGGTAATAAACCTTTCCACAAAGAATTGGCTGTAAATGTTATAATGGCCCATTTCAATAATTACCGCTGCTTAATTTTTCCCCCACTAATCTGTAACATTTATTCACCCATAATTGCGAGTGATTGTCCGTTTTTAACAGCGATTTATATTACATTTACCCCTATTTTCACAATAAATTACATTTTAGCTATTTTTGGTATTGAAATTAATGTTTTTAATTTTGCTTGAGGCCCAAGAGTGCGCATTTCTCTGCAACTCTGACGTATGTCCTCTTGCCTTTTCCCGAGCACAGTAACAACAATTTGACCCATTAATTACACATTTCAGACATTTAATTAGATATAATTATTTAAATTTATAATTAACGTCCATTAAAATTTAAAACTTAACAACACTCTTTAATTTAAAATAACGATTAGATAACGAGGGCCCTAGATATAATTTTCTATACTAATAAATTTCGAACGTGGAGAGCAAGCATATGAATCTCCTATAATATCCACACCGTCAGTCGAATCTCTCGACGTTTTGAATCTCTCTCTCTCTCTCTCTCTCGAATATTCACTGCTGCTCCAATTTTCCATCTTCAAAGCAAGAATAGACACAATGCATAACAGGGAAATGCGGCGCCGAGAAGCCGCGGAGCTCATCAAGTACACTATTCACACAACCACGACGAGGAAATTGGTCGCCTCAGGCCACCGCGGAGTCCCTCACGTGGTGAGATTCTCCGTCACGGACTGCGACGCGACGGACTCTTCCGGCGAAGAGTGGGAAGAAGGCGACGGACACCTCAGGCACGTGAGGAGGCACGTGAACGAAATCGTTTTGGAGACGGCGACGAGGGACTCCGCTTTCAATCATAAGAGAGGATGTTCCGACAAGAAACAGAGCAGGAAGGAGAAGGCGGCTGCGGCGGTTGTGGGCGAGAGGAAGTTCCGCGGGGTGAGGCAGCGTCCGTGGGGGAAGTGGGCGGCGGAAATACGCGACCCCGCGCAGGGGAGGAGGGTGTGGCTCGGGACCTTCGACACGGCTGAGGAGGCGGCGCTGGTGTACGACAGGGCGGCTATCGAGTTCCGCGGCGCGGCCGCCAAGACTAACCTGCTGGCGGCGCCTCCGTCGACGGCTCCGGCGAGCTGCTGCGAGTGCTCCTCCGCCGGGAAGAATATCCCGTCGCCTACGTCGGTCCTGGCCTGCAGCGCCGACGCGGCAGCACAGGAACCGGCGACGACGGCAGCGGACTGCTCATACGTGGCAGATGGATTATCTCCGGCGGATGATTGGGGTTTTTCAGACGGTTACTTTGATTTCTGGCCGCCGTCGTCGATGTCGCCGTTTACTAATTACGGCGATGAAGGCTTCGTTATTCTGCAGAAAGATGAACAACTAATTTCGGAGGGCTTAGAGATCGTCGAGGATTTAGGGTCTCTATCATCATGGGATTTTAGGGATTATTTATTGCAAGATTAGTAATGCTTTAATACCAATCATGTACATATCGGTTTGATCTCAGAAAGTTTTTAGTATGAAATTACTACTAAACTTCATGGTTATCAAACTATTTTATCATATAATTAAAAAAAGATATAAAAATTTGAGGCCATCGCATATGTAATATTACTAAATACCGTTTCGTTCTAACTTTGATTCTCGGGATTGTTTAGTCTATATCTAACTTGCTGTTTGAGTAAACTAACCCAAAGCTTAGTTAGCTCTTCCATTTATTTATAGATTTGCTAGAGATCACTCTATATTTTCTTCTAAAAATAATATTCTCGATATATTTTATCACATGTTATTTTATATTGTAAATATTAATTATAACTTATATTTTAATACTTCCTTTATTCATAATAACCAATTATTTTGAAAAGATTAATTCAATTTATATAAATTATTATGAAATTCAAGAAAAAAAAATACATGGGACGGAAATTTCGGTCTAATTTTCTAAAATATTAATTTTGAGAGATAAATGGACATGGATTATATTCTATACGAAAAATATTTACCATCATTAAATTTTATAATATTTGATAATTCTAATTTTAATATCAAATTAAATAAATTAAACAATAAAAAATTTCAAAATATAAATTAGACATTTTTTTAAGAAAAAATGAAAAAAAAAAAAGAAAGATGACATGCCGGAAAAGAAAGAAAAGAAAAAACAAAAAGCTTTCGATCTCTCATTGTCACCACCATCTCCTTCCTCAAATTGAATAAAAAAAAAAAGAAGAATTGAACGGTGTACCCGACAAATATAGTATAGCATACCGTTTTGTAATGGTTGGAGCTCAGCCACCGCCAAACCTCCTTTTTAAAAACGCCGCGTTTCGCATTCCATATAAAAATGCTCTTGCCGTAAAAAAAAAAAGGTAAATTCATATTCAGTACCCTTTAAAGTTTCAACTTTCTCTTAAATACCCATCGAATTATTTCTTCCTGTTAGGTACCCATCTGAAAAACATTGTGTGTTAGGTACCTAAAAAGCATTAAAAAGACAAAAATAACCCTTCTTCATACATAAATATTATTTCAATTATCTCCAATTTTATATCAAGTCAAATTTAAGAATATTATACCAACTGTTATCACTATTATACCAATTGTTCTCGTTATTATACCAATATATACAATTATTATACTAACTGTTATACAAAAAAAAATATTTTTTGCGTATTATATCACAAAACACGATTATTATACCAACAAAACCGTTTATTATACCAATGATTATTCTACCAATAAATTCGAATATATACTAAACAATTCGGATATTATAATAACATTACTTTTGGTATTACAGTGATAACATTTGGTATAATAATTGAATATATTGGTATATGAGAACACTTGGTATAATTGTGATATAATACTCTTAAATTTGACTTGGTATAGCAGTGATAACAGTTGGTATAATAATTGAATATACTGGTATAATAATTGAAACACTTGGTATAATATAATACTCTTAAATTTGACTTGGTATAGCAGTGATAACAGTTGGTATAATAATTGAATATATTGGTATAATAATGTGACCAGTTAGTATAACTGAATCTGTAAAGAAGAGTTATTTTCGTCTTTTCAATGTTTGGTGGTATTAAACACACAATTTTTTGCAAATGGGTACTGAACAGGAAGAAATACTTGAAGGGATACTGATAAGGAAGTTTAAACTTAAAAGGGTACTGAAAATGAATTTACCCCAAAAAAATGCCGTAACGGCTTCTCAGAGACAAAGCAGTTTTACAGCTGTCATACGTACGGTCGTAGTACGGAGTGAGGGCAAAATGCGACAGCTAATGTACCTTTTATTAATGAAATTGGCATCTTTGTCGGTTGTTTGCTCCTTTTTGCTTTTTTCAGTTTTTAATTATATTATCCTAGGTCCATTAAGGACAGCCCAAGCCCCAGTTAAAAAGGTCGCCCAAATAATTTTAAGGCCCATTTAATAAGGGTCAATTAAAGCCTCATTTGAAAAGGAAACGGATGCTTTACAAAAATAGTTTCCAAATTTGTAAATATTATTATTATACCGATACAAGATCCACTCAAAGTCATCGAGATAATAAGTTGCATGTTACAATTTTTTTAATGAGTTCTCACCTATATAATGATAGTTGAGAATAGCTGAAAACGCGTGTATAATTGAGAACTCTAGTGGATTCTTAGATGCCATTATATCGGTGACAACCACTGTTATATCTTTACAGATTGGCAAAAGTATCATTTAAACTAAAACTCTATTACTGTAGTTGTAGAGAATCGGTCAACAATGCTTTATGTTTAAAAAATTACTAGTCCTTTCGTCCGAAAAATTATATATTAGCCCAAGACTATTTTTTCAAAAACCATAGGACAACACAATTAACTACCATAGATTCACAGTAGAAGAAGAAATAATACACGTCGCACGTTTGAAATCACATAGTAGGACATAGCCAGCAGATAACAAATAACATGTAAGTCGCTCACTCACATTAAGACTCTCATACTTCGTTAGTAAGTCCACAAGAACGTTCCCATAGCAAACCTCCTCTTGTGGTCGACGTCTCCGGCGACTTTCAGGCCATACTCCGACAGCAAACAGTCGAGCTTCCACTCGGGCATGGCCTCGTACTCGGCTCGAGTGTACCTCGGATAGTGTAATGGCATCTGAAATCCGCAGCTCATTTGGAGTAGTCTTCTTTCGTGTCCGTTTGATGACATCATTGCATATGCATCTTCATTATTTTTACGGGTCGTCGTTGGCCTTCTTGCTACGGCTTCAACGACGCCTCCTCCGTTCATTATTTATTTATTTATTTATTTTTGTGTAATGAATGTTTTTGGTTTGATTTTCAATCTCGTGTGTACTTATATAGTGGAGGAAATATGTAGAGAAGCGCGTGGCATTGTCGAGGAGGGTGAGAGTATAATTTAGTGTTAGTGAGGGCATCGAATATAGAACATAAAATAATAATAATAACAATAATAACGTTGATTTAATGATGAGAATAAATTTGATGGAAACTATGGTGGTAGTAAGTTGGAGAGCTCTTAATGAGGCCTCCGCGTTGCCACACGAAAAAATCTTTTTGGTGCCTGAACAGTCACACATGTTTATTACCACTCTTTGTGATCAAAATACAAAGATTTGTATATTAATAAACTAAGATATAAGAATAAAAACACGATGAATTTTGATGATTTGATTTAATAATTGGGAATATTCTGAAAGTTGATGTTACGACATCCGTTAGGGTCATTTAATCTTACAGCTAACACCTAACTATGTCGCCGCCATTGTTTCTTTCTGGCCATTGCTTATGGCTCCCTTTCACATTCCACAATGTTCAACTTTTGATTGGTATTGTAATTGTTGCTTTTCCCATCGTTAAAACTATCGCTTTTGAATTCCAAACGCAATTATTAATAAGAAAAAAACAATGAATTAAAAAGCGGGAAAATTATAAGATTAGGTCACTAAGTATACATGTTTTCGTTTTTTTGCCACTATGTTTGATTATTGTAAAAATAAGTCACTAACTTTGTATGTCAAAACAATTTTGGGTCATGTTTTCAAGGTTAGATCACTAAGTATATATTTTTCGATTTTGGGTCACTAAGTATACAATTTTTTTAATTTTGGGTTACTCATTTGGTAAATAACTTTGTAAACATAGTGATTCAAAATTAAAACATGTATACTTAGTGAACCAAAATTGAAAAATATATACGTAGTGACATAAAATTGAAAACATAATCCAACATTATTTTGACATACAAAGTTCGTGACTTATTTTTGCAATTATAAAAAATAATTTTGCCTTCAAAAGCCTAGTGGCTAAGTAAATAAGGTTTATTCTATCACACATATGTTGTTTGTTCTACAATGGATTACATGTTAAAATTGACGGGCTATTATGTTAGCCACCAGGTATTTACCTAATCCCACGAGTCAGGTAGTCCATAAAAATAATAATAATAATAATAATAGTGATAATAATAATACAAAAATATAAATGATGAAGTCTTGTGTTTGTTAGCTAGAATCTTTAACAAGAAGCTAAAGCAAACTACCAAGCATTAAATGCAAAAAAATATCGTTATATGTTTCTTGAGAACCACAAGTTCCATATAAGTAGGCTATTAATGATGCTCATCGACTTGTAGCAAAGGCAATCGTCGCAGGCCACACGCGCACGTATGCATGTGAATGTTGTGGCTCTCTTCTCCTTTTTCCTGCAAGGTGATTTTATTACGCAAACGCACGAAGAGGATCTTTTTGAGGCGAAAAATTCTTACATGCATGAGTAGTCACAAGACATGTAGGAGGAAATGGCAAAAGAATCATATTTATTTTGTAACAATAGTGTTGTGTATATGTGTGTTCCTAAACATCATGACAACTATAATAATCTTGTTACATGTCGAACGAGTGGATAAAGAAAGCTTACATACAATATGATTTTTCGAGAGACGGAGCGAAAAAAGAGTTCATTATCGTCGATCCACGGAGGCTATCACCAGGCTCTGGGCATCAGCATTACTCAACGAGCATGCTCGGAGGTGCGAATTACACGTGAAGTGACATCATGCATATAAAAATGTTCAAATTACGAAATTAGCTCACTAACTATACCAATTTTCGTTTTTTGGATCACTATGTTTGATAATTGCAAAGTGAGGTAGTTAAGTGACGTATCTGATTTCGTTTGGGTCACCTGTTAATTTTCTGGCGAAAAACGCCGGGAATCCGACGTGGCCGATGACATGTTAGCAGCCACGTCGACAGATGCTCTACCATTATCAACAGCATTGCCAGTGACGTGGAATATACCTGATAAAATGAAGGCAAATGAAAATAATAATCTTGAAGAGTTAACGGATGAAATTGCTAAAGAAGACATAAAAAGACGATGAAAACGGGATATTTCATCAGCCACGATAATAGAAAGCCAGTAGAGCCGAGAACTCTGTGTAAACGCCAGCCGATGCAGAGAGGCATGCGAATAATATTCGTATAAAATTTAGTAAAGATTAAGACAATCCTCACAAACCCGTGGAAAGTCATCTTAATAGGATCGTGTCGTGTGTATTCAAAGATATCGAGTATCACCACGTAATACACATACGAAATAGAAGAAATTTAAGAATTAAAAAGGCAAAAGTTTCACATAGTTGAGGCCGTAGAGTCGAAGATTAGTTTGTGTGTGACTGAAACTATGCAAAGCAAGGAGTCGAAGAAGCACCTGGCTTTTAGTTGTGCCAATAGTCAAATAGAAAAATAGCCATCCACCGCAAATCAGGAAGTTTCCTCTTCAAAAACAACCTATATAACAGGAAACAAATGTCTTCACAAAGTAGGCTTCCATTATTAAAAAGGGTTAATTTGGTTTCAAACCCTTTTATAGTCTAAAAATAGCGTTCAAGCCATGTCAAAAAAAAAAAAATTGTTCCAAGGACGAAAATTTCCATAAAACTTAGAAATAATGGCCTAAACTTACAAGTAGAAAGAGTTATATGAAGAGGTATCAGACGTCCTTTTTGTGTTACAAACTTTCAATATAGTGTAATTGCAGAACAAATAATGAAGTGTTAGTATAAAAATTGGGTCCTTAAACCTAAATTTTTTTCTGACAGGACCCGAAGCAAGATTTGCCCTATTAGAAATGGAAGATTAGGAAGCGCGGGCTTTATTAAAACCGGACGTGTCTATTACAATGACACTATAATCTAATATTTCTCCAATCGTTCATCATTTTAGGAGGAGCCGAGTTATGGAATTCTCTCCATAGCTAACTTGATAGACTTAGCTGCATTACAACAATATTAGCCAATAGCTTGCATTATTACTAACATCAATCATCAAGATTTGAGATATCATTTAGC
The DNA here is from genome assembly GCA_004919715.1 of Linderniella brevidens. NCBI lineage: Eukaryota > Viridiplantae > Streptophyta > Magnoliopsida > Lamiales > Linderniaceae > Linderniella > Linderniella brevidens. Next base: position 3,535,256 of record SWDC01000146.1, read on the forward strand.
AAAATCTTTTCTAGTCCGTCATAACTTTAGTGAAACGGAACTCATTCACAATAGAAACTGGGTTATCAATCAAAAGCTGAACTTAGAAAGCAATCAATTACATAAGCCCCTCAAGATCAAGCAAGTACCTTGTAAAGTTCAGCAAGAAAAGGCACAGAGGGACAGTCATATTTGTATGCCCCATTGCTTGTTGCCAAAATTCCCTGCAAAAAAAGGCGATTTAAAGTAAATGCGCATGACTCAATTACGACTATTGTTATTCAATCCGAGAGAGAGAGAGAGAGAGAGAGGCGATGAAGACCCACTTCATCTCCCTACTCAAAATCGGTTCCCTCTATGCCAAGAGCACGAACCGTAGAGTCTCGCATGGAGATTTATATCAACAAAAAATGCCGATTTTGGCATAAGAATTTGGGCCAAGTGTGGCTGATATTCTTGGGTTAATGTTTAAAAATGTTGTCTTGATGTTATTTTATGATCCTAATTAGGAATCTACGAAATTGTAGGTTTCACATTGTCTTGATTTCAAGTTTCTAATTAATCATAATTACGTGAGATTATTTATCAAGTAATTTTAAATTGTAATTTTCTATTAGAGAAGAGATATATTTTGGGGATTTAAAAACGTTGCCTATTAATAAATTATTATTGCTAAATCAAATCGAGTTACAGCCTCCCCTATTGGCTCCCCCCCTCAACCCCCTCACATTGCAAAAGCTATCACCAACAAAATGCAATAATAATCTCACAATCAACCTACCAAGAAAATTCTCAGAAACCATCAATCAAGAAAAAAGGGCATCATCAAAATCTCCGAACACGAAATCAGAAACCCGATCCGAACCCTGAAGAAATAAATCGAAAAGGGTCGGGTCAAAATACGACTCGGAACCCTCCGGAGACAAAAAGGGAGACGAGAAACAATCCACCCCTCGAAATCCCACATCCTCAGGATCAAATAGTTTAATTTCAAGATTTTCAGATTCAATCGGAGTCAACGCTTCGAGGCTTCGCTGCTCAGTGTGGTCTTCTTCCCTTATCATCTGAGTGGAATATTTCTTGATTTCTGAATCCTTCATTACTCGATTGTCTCTTTCTTGCCTGCAACTATGGTGTCCTTTGTATACAACCTCGAACATAGTGGGATCATCGTCGGTTCTCTGAACTTGTTTCGTCGCACAACAGCCCCGCGAGTGGCGATAAGTGCATCTGTAATATGCCCTGCAATCGAAATTATTCTTACATGACTTTTTTTTTACCAGAAAGATCGCAGCTTTGTGTTTGAGTGTATGTGTTCAGACACAAAATGTCTTAGATTCTCAGCCTTAAAGGTCAAATCTTTGCGAGGTATTCGCTCATTAAAGGGTCAAGAAACATTCTTTAACCTCTTTGAGAAGATGTAATATGTAATAATATTAATATCTTACCTCGGATGAATGGCTCCTAAGATATCTTTCTGCCCATATTTTCTCCAGCTGTAACCGTCTTCGAGCCGACCTTCGAATCCCGTCTCCGAACGGGCAAGAACCCGTTCGCTCCATTTGGGTAGTGTTTTTCTGTGAATGCAAACGCACATAAAAATGTAAGAAAAAAAGGACCCATCTTTTAGTGTCAATCGCTAAAAATGCAAAAGAGAATATTTTATTACCTTTTCTTGGAGACTTGGACTTTCTGAGTTCTTTTGCTGTTAAAATGCGGCGACTCCGAAACATCGCTGAGTGCATCGATTTTCGAAATTTCGAGATCATTTTGGGGCAGAGGCATGATGATATCATTTAGCTGAGCCAATGCGTTATCGTAAGAACATATGATTTTCTCCAACAAAGCGACACATGATTCTCCTGAATTTAGCTTTCGTTTAAGCTCGTTCGCGAGGATCTTTCCTTGAGTTAGCTCGAGGATTAGCCTTTCCTTGTCCCGTGTTCCGATATTTTCCATTTTATTTGTATTTGGAGAGAGAATGAAAAATAAAATAAATGACAAATGATGATCTTTAGTGAAGCAAAGTGTAGTTTTATGAAGATTGAGTGCGAGAAAGTATGGCTGTATTATTATTGGATGGTGAAGCTTTTCTTGTACTGTGAGGAAACATAAGACGGAATATGGAAATATATATAAAGAGAAGGAGATGATGTAGGTGGAGATGAGACTTTCATGGATAATACATGGGATTTGATTTTGAATATTTTTAATGTTATAAAAAATGTTGATGATTGAATAATGGAATATCTAAGATTTGGCTGACCATTTCAAAGGGGCAACACATGGCCACGGTGTGTATGTGTGTGTGTGTGGTGTTGTGTCCAACTTTGGTAATCCCTATTATTTGAACTTTTAAAATTGTTTTATTATCTTTATAATTATAGTTTTATCAAGATAAACACTAATTGGTATGTTTGACTTTACGGATTAAACATGATGTCAGGGAAGATAAGTTAAAGATGTTACTTCACTTAGTTTCATAGCAAAATTAAAAATTTGGGATGGTTAGCATATTAATTTTCTATTTTTGACTCATTATATTTGATAAAACAAAATCGTTTATATTTGTATTGCTAGCTAGATATATCGAGCAAATTCTGAGTTTCCGATTTTTTTCAGCAAAATAAGTAATGACATTATTTAAAGTCAGCAATCATGTGGTTAAGAAATATTCCATGTAAACAGCAAGGTAGCTTTCGACTAATTTTATCTTGAACAATGATCGGAGACCAAAATAACACTGATATGTGAAGTTAGTGACATGTATTACAATAATGTACTAAGTGATCCGAAATCGAAAACTAATATAATCAGTGACCGAAATTTGTAATATGTCCATACTTCCATGAGAAATCAAATTATTCTCAAATTTGTATTAACATGTGGCAGCAGTAAATGCGACATTTTCGTGGCAATTCGGAATGTAATGCGATGGGAATTCGGTGGAAATTCAAGGGGTTTTTTCTTGTCAATTATATGTCGCTTAATTGATTTTGAATGTGCCGACGAAGGAATGCAATAATCTTCAATGATTTTTGCAAGAAAGTCATGAGATTGGATGACAACATTCTAGGAATCTTCGTACTGGCTTCCCCGTTTGTAGCTTTACGTGTATGTAGGGAGATGATAAATTATTCTATTAAAAAAAACGAAGAAATATACGTCATTCATTTGGTTATCATATGATGACGCCATCAAGGTACGTCATCATATATCACGCATTTATAGAATAATTAGTTGTACCGATTATTCAATTCTTGTTTATTACAGACTGAAAATAGAAGAATCGTTGCAATGTTTTTTATTGTAAGCTGAATGATGAAGCTGTCATGGAGTGTATAAATAATAAGATAAGATCCAGAATTATAGAAATTAGTACCTTGGGCACTTAATTATATTAATTCATTAGAGTCACATTTTAGGCAACTCTGCATCTAATGTTAATTAATAACTGGGGGTACGTCGTAAATCTTATCAATAACAACACATGAATGTCAAGTTGATTAAAATATGATTGACAGATCCGGACCGGTATTGATAAGTGTTTAGGGGTTGATTGAACACTTATAACTTTTGCTTTTTTATAAGGTGAGCATCGTTTTGTTCGATAATCTGTGTATGTTTCGCTTCTAACTTCTTTCCTCTCAATCTTATAGTAATGACGCAGAAGTAATTAATCCCTACCTGATACCCGAGTGTGTTAGTGTTTTAGTTGGATTGTTAAGAACACACATGAACTGGTTTATGGAAATTCGGAGTGTTAATGAACTCCTACTCTCCCCTTCTTCTCCGCAAGAAAGGAATCCTTATGGTTGTGTTTGGTTTGCGGAAATTAGTAGGGAAAGGAAAATGAAATGGAAAAGGAAATCTACTGTTTATGTTTGATTGGTTGAAGAAATAGATAAGGAAAAGAAAAAAAAAAAATCTAGTTAAGTTTATACTTGAAACTAAGGAAAACTCATGTCTTTACCAAATGGCGAGGAAAGTAAAGGAAAAACTTATGAAAATCATTTTCTCTCCGATTTTCATTTCCACACTACTTTCTTCGTTCCAAACACAGCCTATAAGTATGATTTACTTTATACAAGTACAACGATCAGCTACGTCTAGCTTATACTTCTACACAACAACTTGTTAAAGCATGATGTCTACTAGTGTTTCTACCCAAAAATACTAACAACTGCTTTTTACAGTCAGTTGATTACAGACGATCTAAACGCTCAAGTTTTAAAGAAAGTACTTCAGAGCCCATACTCGCTTTACACTTGTGTATTTTCGTTTTTCTGAATTGTTCTATATCTTTGTTTCGTTGAACTATCGGCTATTTATACTTCTCGCCTTTGGAAGTAGTGGTTGTGTCTTGAGCGTTTGAACGGGCTTCAACAGCATTAATTCTCTTTCTCCTTTTGGGTGTTGCTGCATCTAGTACTGTCTCTGTGTCTGAGTACTGTTTTTGCCACTTTGGGTAGTAGATTCGATCAGCTCCAGTACTTGTCGCAACCTTTCATTTAATGATTCCTTGTCGCGTTTAGCCCTTCCAGTCATTGCTTTTACTCTTTGTCCTCCTTGCTTTGATATCGCCATCTTCTCTTGTACCGGCTTGGCTTCGATACTGGATTGACTCCGATACTCAGTTCAATCACGATAACTTAAGCATCCATCAATTATGTATTTCCAATGTATTAATTTATTTAAATAGTTATTTAAAATTTTTAGTATGTTCTCTCTCAATCCCTCTTTGTATCTATATATATATAATATAACGTTTGACAAAATAATTGAATTCTAGTTCAACCAATGATTCTCGAGTGATAATTACTGAGAGAATCGATGATGATAGATTTGAGATATCAGTAGTGATGATTAGTTCAACCAATTTTAGTGTTTTTATTGATTTAGGTGTGCGTGTGTTCGTTTGTGTTTTAATGAGTGTTAAACGGTAACCAATTTATTTTTTATATTAGAGAATATGGGTTCAAATATATATATATTTATTTTTTATTATTGGCCCGCTCTATACAAAGCCTATTTCCCTTGAATTTTTTTTTAATACGGTAACCAATTTAATTTTTTAATAAATTAGAGAATATGGGTTCAAATCCACATTTAATTTTATTGGCCCACTCTATACAAAGCATATTTGTAAAATCCTTCGTCCCTTAAATTTTTTAAATTTTACAGGTCTTGTTAAAATTAAAACTATCACTCACCGAATATAACTTATCAAATACAAGTTAGGTAACTATCACAGTTTCTCCCTGAGTCCCCCAAATATTGATATTTCCTCATCGGCAAAATAATAAAATTGGGTCACTAAGTATGCCTGATTCGATTTTGGGTCACTATGTCTGATAATTGCAAAAATAGATCACTAACTTTGTATGTCTTAACAAAATTGGATCACCGGTCAATTTTCCGGCAAAAATCGCCGGAATTTGACGTGGCCGATGACATGTCTTCCACCACGTCAGATTTTTTTCAGAAGCCCATAATATTTTTATCGATTCTTTCATAAGCCAATATTTTAATCAGGACAAATTATGTCTTCCGACGTGGCCGACGTGGGCTGAGTTTGATATTTTAATCGATTCTTTCATAAGCCAATAATAGGCCAAATTATTAAATTAAGTCACTAGCTATGCCTCTCGTGTTTTTTGGGCCACTAAGTTTCATAATTGCAAATATAGGTTACTAAGTAACGTATCTGATTTCTTTTGGGTCACTTCTGAATTTTCCGGCAAAAATCGCCGGAAATCTGACGTGAACGATCCAAAAAACACGAGAGGTATAGTTAGTGACATAATTTAATAATTTGACCCAAATAATATTATGTTTTGTATAACTACACATGGGGAAAATTTAATATTAGAATCTTCTTTGGTAGCAAAATAAATACAAACCAGACAAATTTTAGATTTTTGTTTATAACTCTATCAAATATAAGTATTTACATCCTACAAATTATTGCAATAAAAAGACTTGTAACTCAAAACTTGTACCTGTGCGTTGTCCTTCTACAAGAACCGCATAGATTATAAAAGTTTCCTTTTTTAACCGTAGATGGTAATGGCATACTTGGAAAAAAATTGTTTTTCAATTATATGTTGAATCTGATGTTAAATGACACATTTATAGGACGTCGTTGTTTGAAGATTTATTCTATAGAAGTGTCATGCATGACATAGAAGATAACAAAAAAGCTACAATTGCAAGAGGGCTTTAGCTGGTGAAATTGAAGTCCATTAATCCACGTCGTATAAATTAAAACTCACAAGATACATGCGAAATTTCTGGTGAGCGATGTGGGTATTTCTGTGATGCATATATTTTCCTTGGGATTATGCTTTAACGAAATCTCGATATGGAGCCCAAAAGTTTCTTGATTTCTAACATATATCTTCACCGTCCCTTAGTGCCGTTCCATTTCTAACATGTATCTTGAATAAAAGTGCACCTTTGAGAAATGAGATCTTGAGCATGACTTTGGTGTAAATCATGAGATATTGAGCCTAATAGCTCTCGAGAAGAGAACGCTTGTGGACATTTGAATAAGTTTTTGAGAGGTACTTGGATTCTATCAACAGCTTAGAGGGATGTCGATAAGACATCACTGATATATCTTCTACGTGTATTCGACTAGATCTTCAATTTACATGGCGTAAAAGCGGCCTATATTTGATTTATCACTTTACAAACAGCCATAATCTAAATAATGGGGGCCAAAGTTGCCGTTTTTTTTGGCAGAAATATGGATAATCACTTTATTAAGAGAAGATGGAAATATAATATATTATATATATTATAGTTAAAAGATTCGAAATTGATGACTATGCCATTGCTACTATTCTTTTAGGATTCTTGATCGAAACGTGGAACATCGTCTTTTTATTTCTTTAACTTGGGAAGCTACGAGGCTTCGTCGGAGCCAATGTGAAACGTGATCCACGTGTCACTTGTATGTTGTAATAAAAAGGAAAGCCACACCACTAACCTCAGTGTTCTAAAAGGACAGGCTCCATTTCTTTCGTACACTTAAAAATAATGGGAAAGTTTGTATCATATGTAAGTGCGATCCTCCGCGTCTTTGCTTTTACCTGGAAAAAAAGATAGGATTTAGATCAATCATAGCCATTTCGTACATAATCCACTTTTTTTTGTGGGCATATATATTTTTTTCCTTTAATCTCATTAGTGGCTTTTTTCGGAACCCGAAAGCCAAGAATCAGAAGTAAGTTATACCTTCATATCTATACTTGCAGAGAAAAAAACTGATAGAAGCATAAAGGAATCAAATGTGATGATAATAATTGATTTCTATCAAGATATAGATGCTTTTATCCACAAGAAGGGGTTGACTTTCGGTGCTAGGGGATCATATCTGTTGTAATATGCTCAAACTCAAAACCAAATAAGGATCTTACAAGCCACTCATATCAAGTGCTACAGATATGCAGGTCCCACCTTTACTTTTCTTCTTCTTGGCTTCTTGTATTTTTCTACTGGCTTGAGGCTATAAATAGGTTTCTCCCACCATGCTTAGTTATCAAAAGTGACAAAGAACTTGGATACATTTCCTCCTGTCATGCACATTATTGTTGCATGAATCTTGATAATAAATAAGTCCCAAAGCATTGATTGTTACTCTCCCTCAATGGCTTCTGGCTTGATTCATGCTCATTGGTATTAAGCATATGAGATCATGCTATATATATATATATATATATATAATGAAGCATTGTTTGCTAGGAGGTCTTGAGTGGAGACTAACAATTCATGGCTTTGCTCTCTCTGCTACACACTTAACAACTACTTGGTCGATTTCCCCAAGGAAGCTTTTGTTTCTCTCCCTCAAAGGCTTCTGGTATTAATTGTTACATGTTTGAATAAGAAAATGATACTCGAGGCCTTTAGGGAGGGAACAAAGCCTTGCCTTGGTTTTCTCAAACCTGCACCAACTTCTGTTTAGGTACTTTTTCTCAAACCTCCCTCTCCCTCTCCCTCTCCCTCTCTCCTCTCCCTCTCTCCTCTCCCTCCCTCTCTCTCTCTCTCTCCCTATCTCTCCCTCCCTCCCTCTCAACAGAGATTGATAGTAAAATACAACTTATTTATACAGATTCTTGAAATGATGTTCCACAAAGATCACAACTTGCAAACCAGCAATGGATTATAACTATTTTCTTTTTTATTTCTTTTCTAATATCAAAGAGCTATGCGATTCGAATATAAAGCTAGTCTCAAACAAAAGATGACACATAAAGGAGCTTATAGGTTAAGAAAAGAGTACCACGATGCTACAGAACTCTGAATAACAACTTCCATAGCTTCACTGTACTCGTCACTTTTTATCTTCTGCCATTTTTTTCCGTATCGCAAAGGCAGTGTTGAAGATCCCATTCGTCGGCTGGTTGCACACAAAGCACTTCTTGTTCCTCGCATGATGCTGTAAACACATCACAACAAGAAAGGAATGTATTTTATTATGCTGTCTATAAAATACACATGCAAGCAAAAATATAAATTTCACAAGAAAAACACACTCAATGGCTACAGAAAGATGAGAAATGACGATTTTAGTGCCTGGTTTTAAAGATATTATCTGCAAAGGATATAGCTAATAAAAATGGAAAACGAGGGAAGTAATCACCATACCTTCAACGCACAGTGCTCGCAGAAATAATGCTTGCACCTCGTCACAACAGGATCCACGAAAGGCTCCCTACAAATAAAACAGGCAAATGGCAGTGCATCTTCATCTTCATCACTAACATGACCCTCATTGCCCTCCTCCACATCATCATCGTCCTTAAATCCGATAGCCAATTTCTTAGCCCTTAGCTTCTCTTTTTCGTCCCATTCCTTCTCGAGCTGCCAACCCGATTTGTAATCGCCTCGATCGTGCATGAACTTGCAGGAATCTCCATAACCGCAGTAACCCGTTTCCTTATAGTCTTTACAAATATCTGGCTGATAATCGAATCTCGCTGAGACCCTTATGTGCGCGGAGGCCCTCAAAGGCCCGTGAGATCCACCAGCTTTCTCACCGGAGACGGTTTGCTCCCTTCGGAAACCAGCTTTGTAATCCGTATACCCGTGCAATCCTTTGTACAGCTTTTGATCGCCTTCACTCTTTTTTTTCCCCTTCAGTGCTTCCTCGGCTTGCTTGAGCACTTTTTCCCTAATGGCACGAGCATCTCTGGAGAACTCGGTCTCCGTTTCGAGAGTAGCAGTAGCTCGATTATCGTTTTGGACTTGAATTTCCTTGGAAGACTCAAATTCGAAGAATGTTGATTTCTTGTTTTCTGTTTCGGATTCGAAATCCCTCTTCGAGGGCCCGCTGGAGAAATGTAGCTTGTTGTCTGCTGTTGCTTGTTTCTTCTTGTTCATCACTACCGAGCTCTCATCACCTGTAGGTTCGTCTCCGCCTTCATCCTCATCTACCGCGGTTCGTTTTCTGATGTTTTTGCCCTTCGGAGGTTTTCTGAAAAAATTACAAACTGGAATGTGCAAAAAGAACAGAAAAAAAAAAAAAACTTAGTACAATCACAAGGCAGCTAATAAAAACTCACAATACTAACGCACATAAGCAAATGAACAGATAACAACTACAAATCGCAAATTTCAGGAAATACCATCGACCAATGAACAGCGATGAGACGAATTGCAGCAACATATACAGAGATGAAAGAAAGCACTGGCGAAAAAACAACTTCCTCCCAAAATCAATCAGGACATTTCAAAAGCTAAGAAAATTAAAGAATAAATCGACATAAAAACGACGACGACGTCGTAAAGAATAAAAATCAAGCAAAAACCCTAACTGAGCTGAATGTTAAGCATACCGGTAGAGCTTTCATCTCCGGCAGTAGAGGCGGCGGCTCCCTCACCTTCTCCGCGCCGTAGCTCCGCATCATCCATATTGTACTTCTCTTATCGCTGTTACTCTTCGATTCCTGTCTTCCCAAATGTTTTCTATTTTTGTTTCTTCTTTCCCCTTTTCGTTTTTGTCTTTCCTTTTCCTGCTCGGCTTTGCTTGAAGGGATATGAACTGATTAGATGGGCCTGTTGGGTTATTCTTTAATTAAATAGAAAAGGGCCAACTATATAAGGCCCACTTCTATGCCGACCTTTGGGCTCAATGTCGGCCACCCGTTTTTGAATTTAAAATAAATCTTTTTTTTTTAAAACACGGCTATTAATTTTTAAAGTTATCTGTTCCATTATATTAATGGTAAAAGATTGTATTCCCCACGAACCAATAGAGAGCCCATTTCGGGTTGCAAAGGGTGTACTTGAGAAACCTTTGTCCAAATTTCTGGTTTGTTGAAGTGTGTGATGGAATAGCTTTCACCTTTATTGTTCCCAATCCTGCAAATGCTTCATGCAACCCAAATGCTTCGAATTATTTGTTGGGTTAATACCTTTTTTTCGTCCTATAAGTTAGCAGTTTGGATTTGTGTCCATTTGATATTCCAACATGCTGTTCCACTATCCATATTGTGACTCGTGTAAAAAAACCAACTAATTAACACTATCACAGCTGGTGTATAAAACACCAGATTGGAACATCAAATGGAAACAGACGATCACATACCATAAATTAGGAGGTAGCATACTTCAATTTAAGGAAACTACCATTTAAACTGAAGCAATTTAAGAATATTACTTTCACGGAAGCAAAAAAAAAATCATTTTTTTTCGCTATAGAACGTCGATTCTACAGATCAGACAAGTGCTCTTTCTACGTAACCACGTCCGCAAGCAATGCAAGTGGAAGCAATGCTTGCATTTACGGATACAGCTGAGATTATCGGATTCGTTGTACTCTTCCAAACATATCGGGCAAGAATCGTCGTCGGGGCCCGCAACACACTCTCTTCCACCGGTGATGATCATCTCTTCTTCTGTAGCGCGGCTCAATTCAAAATTTCCTTGTAATTACGGAGACGATGGCCTCGTTCTTCGCTAGCTCCACAAAAGATTTTCTACGCGAGGCCTTATATGGATGTTTGGCTCGTCGACAGGCGTGGCGGTGGCCATGATGTTGATTAATTGGATGCAGTATCCCATGCAGAAGAGGGAACCTAGCAAGGCTATTGAGCCTATTATGAGGCACAATATGATGATGCCGAGTAGCGATGGCCTTCTTGATCTACCTGTAATAATAAATTGATTAGGTGATGCAACGAACGCGTTCGTGACGGAAAAATCGAACCAAGTAATTTAAGGACAACAAGCGCCAACTGGCTGCCACGTCACCAACTTTGATGACATGGCATTCTCATCTAGAGCTCAATCGGCACAATGTCATACAGAAGAGGCAATGTGACACTCAATTGGCTGCTTCGTCATACAAAAGAGGTGGCGCGTACCGTTTAGGTTGGACTGCCACGTCACCTGTAAAGACAACATGGCGTCTACCCGGCAATTTGTGTCCTTAAGTTGGTTTCATTTCACTTAAGATGAATGACGAAAAAGAATATGCTTCATTTTTTGTTGGTTTTGTATGTTAGGAAAATTGATGCACTATGAATACACAATGATTTTAAATTTTAAAATCGAATTAATTTGATATGTATTCTACATGGCAATTTTAGGGTATGAAATTTAAAAATTGAAGCAAAGACATTTAATATAAGAATTTTGATATTTACTTTACTAAAATTAGAACATTTAAATTAGATAACCTCAAATTTCTTTAATTTTTAAAAATAATTATTCTAAATTTGGTCAATAAAATAAACAGTCAAATCTTACGTGGAGATCACTTCGCACCTCCTCGAGCTCACAACCCCACCCACGCTCGGCTCCGACGAAGCTGCCACAACAGAAGCCGTGGAGTTGCTAAGGTAGCTCACGGCGGAGAAATTACCAGCACCAACGAACAGATCTTCGCGGGGCCCACAGCTAAAGAACGTGTAATTCCTATAACCCTCAGCAGCCACGAAAGAAGAGCCCGAAAGACTAAAGTTCATCATCAGCCTCCTCGGGAGACAATTCCCGGGGTCAAACAGATGTATTCTCCTTCGAAAATAATCGATGTCCCTCACGTAGAAATCCCCGGAAGAGGGGAGATTTAGAACCGCCATCCCTCACTGTTGCAGTCAAGAACGAACTTAGAAATGTCTTTTGGTTTTCGGGCTGTGGCCTTCTTGTCTTAATTTAAAAGGGTTTAGGATAAAAAAAGCTGTTGTTGCCGCATGAAATGCTTTGGCAAGAAACGATCTTTGCGATGATGGAGAAAGATAGCACGGAGAAGAAGAACCGAAGGTGATGGAATTCGATGGACATGGTTGAGGGCCGTGTTGTGAGCCAGAGTAACAAAAAACCCTCGGAGGCTTTGTATATATATAGAGACAGAATTTAATGTATGATGACATCAAAGTTCATAAACCTCGGCACGATGTAAGATTACATTACACTGAACTTTTTTCGTGAAGGTGGTGGAATTCTACACTTCTTATATAGTACGGATGGATCTTAAAGCAAAACCACTAAGTGAGAATGATAAAAGAAAGGATGATGATTATCCAAGAACGAACCCGTAATCACCTCTTTTTCCTGATTAATTATTTCAGCTATCTTGAAGGGTAAGAAAACTATTGACAATAATATACAAATAAAATTGAAATATGATACGATCCGTTCATATTCAGTCTTTCAGATGAAGTGGTCATTTAATATGATAATTAGAACGGATTTTTGGCTCACCATCACCAGATTCACATATGTCTACGTGTTAGTCATTCGATCATATCACAAGTCAGGGGGCGTGTTGAGATTCTAAGTTGGTATTGTCCCACATCGATTAATTAAAGCTCTCGATCTCAATTAATAAAACAAGAGACAATATATAATCAATTGATTTTTATGATGAAGCTCTCAATTTCTAATATGGTATCAGAGCACGTGCCAAAGAGAAGCATGGATACGAATCATTACGATCATCCATTTAATAAAACTAATTTTCTAAAACTAAATAAGAAATAAAAAATCTACCTAAACGAGATGGAGAGTTAACGGGTACTAAATATCAGACAATTCATTTAAGAAAATTACGCGTCTAAGACTGGATAAGAAAAAAATCAATCTACTAACCGCGAACGAGATTATTGAAAATAAAGTTTATTAAAACTAAATATAAAACAACCCCTTCATGCTTAAGCTAAAAGTGGTCCATTCAACAACCATATTTAAAACCATTGAAAGGGATTAATTATTTGGACTCCGCAAAGGAGCCAAACAAAGCACCGTCTTTCGACTCGCTTTTCACAAATTCTTCGAGCGATTAGCCGCATCACCAACGGCTGCCGAGGAATAAACACAAAGCCGCAAAGGCTGCAACCACTCCCAATGAATTAGACCGCGGTGCCCCCGATGAGGAATCTCCGCAGGCCACGCAAGCAGCATAATTCCAGCTCAGATAAAGATCGTCGTTAGGGTTTCTCTCAAACTGAAGCTCGTCTACCACCACCGGAAGAAGCCAGCTCCCGATGCTGCTGCAGTTCAGAGCCAACATCTCCTCAGGCGACTTCGAAGCAACAGCGAAGGTAGAATACCACAGGCCCTCCGTTAGGCACTCGACGGGCGAAATACTGTAATGACGATTCCCGTGATGATCGGTTCCACCCGGGATCGGGCCCGTTTCCTTAGGACACTCGTAGAACGTGTATCTCGCGTAGGTTACTGCCTCGAAGGGGTAATAGTAGTTGTAAGAGAGGTTCGCGGTGTCGATCATGAGGTCCCTCATCAGGCAATTCTCGGGATCTCGGAGCTGCACGTAAGGGCCTCCATGGAGGCTGCGATCGCCCGTGTAGTGACGGAGGTAGAATTCTCCGGCGAAGGTGAGGAAGAGAACGGGGGAATCATCGTTATTACAAGTTAGGTCGATGTAGGTGCAGTTGTTGGAGGGATTGAGGCTTTGTAGCTTAAGAGGGTAGCTGAAGGAGATGCTGCCGCAGGAAGAAATTGGGCAGCTGTTGTTGTCTTCGTTTGCATGTGCTGAGATGGTAATGAAGATTGAGGTAAGGAGGAGAAGGATTTGCAGAAGTCTCATGATGTTTGCTGCAAGATTTTGGAGTGTTAAAGGGCGATGAAATTAGACGGGGAATGTTCTTGTTGTTATATATGGGTTCATTACGCGGTTGGGATCCCATGTTCCCGTCCATGTTCCACATAAGAAAAATGCATTATACATTCCCGACAAGTGTTGAGACACCAGCAAATATCATAACACTAATTAATATCAATATACAGAGTGTTTAAATGCCACAAAAATCAATATTATATATTTTTCTGTATCATACCCATCAAGATTATATTGATTTTTTTTTTTTTGCGTTTAAACACTTTGTATATTGATATTAATGGATGTTATGATATTTATGGGTGTTTCAACACTTGTCGGGAAGGTATAATGTGTTTTTTTTATGTGGAACACGGACGGGAACACCGAAACGGGAACATGGGATCCCAACCGGTTATTACGAGCCTCGAAAAGCTTAGTTGGACCTAGTTGAGGACGAAGAACATGCCTTGATTTTTTTTGTTTGGAGCGTAGTATTAGGTTTTGCTTTAAAAGACGGATGCAACGCCTAGGGTTTGTTTATCACGAGGGCAAGAAGGAAAATGATTGTTTCTCGAGCTTTATCTATGCGGCATTTAGTCTCATGATCACTTATTACGAAGATCCATCGAGCCTTAGTATTGGGTGTCAAACACAATCCCACACGTCGATTTTAAAAAAGCTTAGGTGGGCTACTCCATCTGTTGTCAGTTGTTTTAACTTTTGGATATCAACTAAGGGGATTTTATTTCCAACAACTGGTTCAGAGCGTAGCCCAATGCGATGTGGATTACGTGCCACCGATCTTGTGTTTGGAGGGAGGCTTGTTAGTGGTGTTCAAACCCAATCTCATCATCTCTGTCAGTAAAAAGTCTGTGACCTACATAAGCTTAGTGGGTTAGTTCATCTGTTACCAGTTTATTTTTTAATGATACCACTAAAGTGGTTTTTATTTCCCAACAACTACTTTTTTCGTCCCGTAAGTAAGGGGTTGCTCTTTCAGGACACCAAACTCAGTGGGTGCAATTTAATTCAAAAGATTGAACCAATTTAACGACATAATGCATCAGAAACCTATTTATTTTTTTGCCGGAACTTCGACAAGTGATCTGGGATAAATCTTTCGTGGTGTCGGAGTTGCTGATTTGGGAATAAATCCTACATGCATTTTCACAACACTCAACTTGCGTGGTTGCAATTTAATAGCGTTAACTTTCAAAATTGAAGCAACCGTATAATTTTATAATGCAGCTGGGAATTTTTTATGTTTGTTTTCACTACCATATATGATCATGATCCATGGTGAAGTATCATCATATATACAGTCCCAGTTCTCATAATGGCATCTCTTGTTTTGTTACAATGAAAGGAAACTTTAATGTCCTTTGTTTTAATCTAAAGGAGTTCTTACTACTTTTGAAGTAGATAAGGTCACAACAGTACTTATGCTTAATCACACCAGAACTTGTTTTGATCATTATATAAACATCGGTGTAAGAAATTCAGACACGGGACAACCGATCACGCACAACGAGTCGAAACTTTCTTGCGATATTCTGCTAAAGCCCACAGAGGGTATGTGTGCCTATGTGCTGCATAATGCAGCATGCAGTTCCTATTAAACACTCCAGTTATTTCCTGCAAAAAAAGCGATTATATTCCAAGATTAAAAAAAGAAAACTTGATTTTAACATATATTCAGTACCTGTTGAGGAAACTCTCCACTTTCCAGTTGAGAGTTTATCAAGAGCTTTGCTGCTCGGTGGAGCGGTTCGGGATCTCTATGCTCCTATTAGAAAAGAAAAACCATAAGCTTTTAGGTTGTGTTTGGATCGTGGAAATTAGTATAGAAAAGAAAATAAAATGAAAAAGGAAAATAGTTTTTAATTATATTTGGTTGGTTGCAAAATGGATGACGAAAAGAAAAAAGAAAAGAAAACCCAGTTAAGTTTATATTTAAAACTAAGGAAAACTCATTTTTTTTATCGCCAAGTGGTGAGAAAAATGGAAGAAAAATTTATGAAACTCATTTTCTCTCCGACTTTTTTTTCCACGCTACTTTCTTCGTTCCAAACACAGCCTTAGGTTACGAATGATAGGCTAAAAACAAGTAAGTTTTTTGTGTAGTGTAGCACCTATTTTCTCGACGAGCCTAATAAAAGCTTTACTAGATGAGAAAAGCTAACCTGGCACGAGTGAAGCAGCCCCATTATCGCCCACGCGGTGTGCACTAAATTCGAGCGGTTTCCTTCCAACGGCACATACTCCTAACATATTCCCATGATCACAAAAACACGTAGTTTGCGTAGTCATAAAAAAAAAAAAGGAAAAAAAGTTAGCAAAAAAAGTCAACCTTCTTCGGACAAGAAAGGTAGCTCTCACCCCATCCGCCGTCATCTCTCTGAGCCTTGAGCAAAAAATCGACGGCTTTTCTTACAGCTGCGCAGTTTTCGTAGCTCTTACCAGCCGCTGCTAATCCCCCGAGCGCAAACCAAGAACCGTAAGTGAAGCACACGCCCCAACACCCGTACCTTACATTTTATGTATTATAGACATGGATTTTTGTATTTGTAGTACCCAATGTTTGACATATGGGTGTTTCTGGTCCCACATTGAGTTACGATTTCAATCCCCAATATTATCGATTTTTGGCATTTTTGGTCCCCCGATTAATTTAACCCTTAAGTTGGACGGAAATAAAAGCTGGACCAACCAAATTTACGAGCCGAACCATGTCTCCCTTTCTTTGACCCGCAAAGTTTGAGTTGGCTCGGCCCGGAAATTTGGCTGGCCCGCCCCGTATTTCCATCCAACTTAACGGTTAAACTAACTGTGGATCTAAAACGGTCAAAATCAACAACATTGAAATTGAAGCTGTAACTCGGAAAAATGGAGCACCAGAGACGCTCATAGGTCAAACATTGGGGACAAAAAATGTTAATATCCCATCATAGATACAATGAAGACCATATTGTTTGTGGCGGTGCATTTTAATTAAGGAAATGTATGTAATGTAAGTGTACCATGAGCCATCGGGCCTTTGAACATCTTCTAAGTATCCCACGGCTTTAGCTACAAAGTTTTCGATCTCTTTCGCTCGGTGTTGAGGGTGCATCTTGTTGAACATAACCAGAGCTTGAATAGCCGATGAAGTGCACTCGACGTACTCGGGCTCTACAACGATACCCTCGAAAAACTCTGTCGGGTTGAGGAGCTGCAGAAATATTGGATTATTTAGATAAATAGCCTGTCAACCAATATATTTTAAAAAAATATATATTTAGGTAAATAGCCCGTCAACGAAGATATTCTGAAAAACTAGCCTCAACGTATGTAAATACTGTTATGTCTTTACTAACTGGGCCCATAGTAGCGAACTGTGCGGTTATGTTATACGAGGATCGTTTGAGGTCGAATGGTGAGTTTAGAACAATACTTGTGAGGTCAGTTATTTAGGTAGTAGGTCACGCGTTCATATACTTAGTAGATCAATTTTTTTAATTGGTTCCCAACTCAATTATGGTGCCAGAACCCAGTATAGAGCTGGTGAGGATCCAATGGCTCTGGGTTCTCTCTACTATATACTGGGTAGGTCATAATCCATTATGGAGTTGGATATTATAGTATAAAGTTGGAGACCCGACTGTAAAATAACAAAAATACTCTTCAAATCAAGTTAATTGACTAAAATCAGGTCATTGACTCAAACCCAATCGCAAATAATGAAAGTTTAAACTTAAGATCATTGACTAAACCATTATGGAGTTGGATACTAGTATAAAGGTGGAGATCCGACCGTAAAATAACAAAAAGAACCCTTAAGATTAATTTCATTAACTCAAACCCGTCGTCAAATAATAAAAATACAATTACAATTAAGGTCATTGAATAAAATATCAACGAGATATAAAAAGTTTTTGTTATCGAATAAAGGATATTTAAAGTTAAATTAAAAAAACCCTATAAAAATTGCAGAGGATTGTTTGATTTTAGCTGTTTTTAAGCAAAAAAAAACCCAGAAACTGAATGCAGAAATCAGCCCACCTCTAACCACTCCGATGAACCAGCTGGCTCCCACGCAGGCAATCCGCCGTTTTGACTCTGCAGAGAAAGAAGTATGTTGACGGCGTTGTAGAATCCCTCCGACTCCATCTTCTCCCCGACAACTTCTGCTGGCATCGTCGAAAACAAAAGGCAACACTGCAACATAAATTAACAAGAAAGAATTCAGAACTCTATTTTTTTTTCCTTTTTCTTTTCTCGGACAGGAACCAACGGAAGATTTGAGACGGAAGACACCTTCAATCCTTCTGCAGTACAATCGGACACTTGCCATCCGTGATCTTGGTCAGAAAAAGTCCACGAGCCTTTTGTCATATGTCGGTACATGCTTTTGAAGTCCCCCGAAGGATCATCTTTCACCTGCAAGCATCATAAATTTTAAGAAAATGTTATTTGTTTCTGCATATTTTGGAAACCACGTCATCTCCCTCACTCTTCTGTGATACTTTAGAAAAATATCATTGCATTTGGTCCCGATCGGTGCTAACACACTCGTAAATAGCATTACACCATAAATACTATAATACCTAGTGATTAAACACAAAAAAATCAATATTACATACATTTCTATATCATACTTATTAATATTATATATCTTTTCTCTATCATTCTTATCAATGTTATATATATACGTGTGTTTAAGCACTCGATATAATAGTATTATGGTGTAATGTTATTTACGAGTATTTTAACACTAATCGGAACAGTGTGTAATTATACTTTTGTAAAGTGATACGAAAAAAGTGGCACACAAAGTGAGACAGAGGATCTGAACCCCTATGTGGGCAACAACATTTTAAGGAATACATAAATTGAATTAAATGTGACAATTTTAGATCAAGATGTTCGACATTGAAATAACTTGAGTTATTAATGGTTAAAACTTAATCTCAATCTCAAATTAGAACATGGTAGCCCACTTAACATTTAAATTAGGAAAAAAACTTATGCGACAAGAAATGTCGATTTGAGCCGAATTCTCGAAGTTAATTGTCACTTTCCTCATGTGTGTCAATTTCGGGTAAAACTTAGGTTTCTAGCGCTAATTACCCCCAAATTTTTTCATTTCGTCGGCGATGCTAATTTGGACCGAATTTTTCCTCAATCCCACTGAATATTCTTCTAATTAACTGTCACGTGTAGATCAGGTCGGGATGAAATTAGGTTTCCTTAAATTACTTCCATTTCGAAACTTTGTGTCCTATAATTGCCACTCCTAAATTTATATCTCCTACACGAGTTATAATTAAACATTTACCAAAAAACAAGCCACGTAAGAAGTAGAGTTGCAAAAAAACCTGTGATTGCTTGATGAACTCATGCCCTCGCTTCAAAGTCTCCCCTATTTCATCCATCATGTCGCTGGCGATCAAAGCTTGCACAGCAAAGCCCGCATCCCACTCTTGGCTCCCGAAGCTCTGCATATAGTTTTTACAAGATCATTTCTTACACCGAAGATCCACTAAAAACTCAATAAAATTTCATTACCTGCATCTTCATACCATCTTCGCCAACCCATAGATAATCAGGGATCCTCTCGAGGTGTTTCTTGAAGTAATCTCCATTAGGGTTTTCGACCCAACAGGCCAACAAGCACAGCACCTTCTCTACGCACCCGATGGTAATGTACCTGCTGTTTTCGTCCTCGTAGTGTATGTGCTTCATCGTGACACGAAGAGCTCTCTCTCGAAGCTTCGAGAGAGGCCAACGAGTCAACAGAGGCTCGGTCAACACGTAGCAGGTGTCCCACAGAAGGTCTTGTATGAAGGGGTGCGGATAATAAAGATCCTCCTGCAATTCATCGTCAGTTAATTATTACCTTCTCTTCATCTGGTAATAATTAAGCATTATATTTCTTCGTGTAAATTTAATTAAATAAAGTACCTTTGCACAGCGGTGTCTTACGCTTCTCCAGTTGACTTCTTCGTACGGCTGATCGTATAGCTCTTCCCTCAGCTGCACGATAAGAGGCGTGATGGGCCCCACGAATCGCTTCCCGTATAAGTACGACATCGGCATGTAAACCATTCGAGTGTAGCACCACATTTTCGCTGTAAAACCATTATGTGTAATACTATATTTTAATTACCATATACAAACGTATATTATAAGAACTGATTTAAATTTTAAATGTTTATTAATATATATATATATGTGTACATATTTATTAAGAAAAAGAAATAAATTGAGTTGCATGGATGTAGTTGCAATAAAGAAAAAGATAAAGGGTAGTCATTATTATTAGGCCAAATTATTAAATTAGGTCACTAACTATACATGTGTTTCGTTTTTGGGTCATTAAGTTTCATAATTGCAAATTTAGGTCACTAAGTAACGTATCTGTTTTTTTTTTTGTCATTTGTGAATTTTCCGGCAAAAATCGCTGGAAATTTGACGTGACCGATGACATGTCAGCAGCCACGTCATCGTCCACGTCGGATTTCCGGCGATTTTTTCCGAAAAATTCAAAAGTGACCCAAAAGAAATCAGATACGTTACCTAGTGACCTATATTTGCAATTATGAAACTTAGTGACCCTAAAAATACGGGATGCATAGTTAATGACCTAATTTAATAAGTTGGCCTTATTATTAATTAGATGGATATACTAGCATTTTATGCACATTTGTGCTTATAACCTCAATTTTAATTATTGTTTTAGGTATATGAAAAGTTGATTTAAAGAATATACATAATTGACATAAACAAAAAATATTAGAGGTAAAATAATAATTCCACTGACATACAACATTATTTTGAATGGTTACTATGCACCATTTCAATCATACACAGTAGATAAAGATATTAGTATTATTATTACCTGGATGCATAGGTAGAAAGGAAGGAAGCAGCCAAAACTCAGGAGGCATTGGGTTGCTTCCACTCCATTCATATAGTCCGAGTATCTAATAAAATGAACATAAAATCAAGGTAATTTTCTTTTAATATCATTGTACATACATAATAGAGATTATATGAGTAATAGATTCAAACAACGTACGGAAAGATAAGTTTTTCCCCATGAAGGTATTGCGGTTACGGTGCCGTGGTCGAGGATCCACTTTCGAGCCCGAGCGCAGGCGCTGTTATTGCCGTCGGCCTCGGGCCCTTCTCCTAAAATGCGCATGCACACGTAGTTAAGGGCCGTGCAAAACATCGTGCTGTGGCCTTCTATGTGAAATCCCCATCCACCGTCTTCGTTCTATCATCAAAATTGATAAATTCTTGTTATATAGATATGTATACTCGATTTATTGAGCCTTATTAACTCAAACTCTCACCTGGTGACAGTACATATACCGAAGAATTTCTTTTCGGTGCTCTTCTGAAAAAACGGCGTT
This sequence comes from Linderniella brevidens, assembly GCA_004919715.1. Classification (NCBI taxonomy): domain Eukaryota; kingdom Viridiplantae; phylum Streptophyta; class Magnoliopsida; order Lamiales; family Linderniaceae; genus Linderniella; species Linderniella brevidens. Next base: position 3,556,703 of record SWDC01000146.1, read on the forward strand.
GAGATGACATGTAATGTACAACGCCATGACCTGCAATTTTATTTGAAATTGAATGATTAATTCACCTAAAAGATGAAGCTTATCATATTTCAAATTTATATTTTATTTCTAACGTGAATCTCACGTCTATGTTGATTTATTTCTTATCTATCATTAGACGTGGAATTTTTCATTATACGGGCGGTCATGATGATTCGTAGGCGTGACCTTCTATCTAGGCATGACTCTGATAGCCTTATGTCTGTCTGACTATGTTATCATATTGAATGACCACTTCACTGAAAAACTTAAGTTGAAAAGAGTGTATCATATTTTAAATTTTTATATTTTGTATCCATCATGTCTCCTCACCTCACGTTTAGGCTGATTTCTTTCAAATCTCGCGTTGATATGAAATTTTCATTTAATGGACGGCCGTGGGGATTCGTACACCACTGGCCTCTGGGCCCGACTCTGATGCCACATTGAATGACTACTTAACTTAAAAGCTTAAGCCTGAAGGCAGTGTATCATATTTTAAATTTATATATTTTATATTCACAACGGAATCTCAACTCACGAGGGGCGGTAGAAAGTACAGTGGACCGGCAATTTCCGCGGGCCAATGGCCGTCGCTCGCCTGCAAGGCCGAGGTGAAATGCACGGCTCTCCTCAGCGTCGTCGCGACCTTTTCGTCGGTCACATCTTCCCCGTCGCCTACCTTCACTTGAGCTATTGTTTGCTCGAAACCCTTTTCATGCAATGACTATAAAATGCACAAATATACAAATATACCAACATTACTCAAAACACTTCATCAATCACACACACACACACTGTACACAATATATTCATGCGTGTTATAAATTTACCTGGATGACCCATAGAAGATCGCTACTGGGCTTCACACGGGCCCGATTGGCCCAGAAATCCCGTCGGGCCTTTTCGACTTGCTCTTTCATCTCCGGGGAACCGTAGTTGCTATCGAATTCCCACACTTGCCTTCCCACATAGTTGTTGGTGCTGTAGAGGTAAGGGCCGTCTTCTCCTTCAGCAATCTTAAGCCTCCACATACTCTCCCTAGCTGCAATAATCGGTCATCGAAAAGAACACAATGATGACGTGGCAGCCATCAGCCATGCAATGCAAGATTATTTTATTACCATAAAGAAAGACTTGTATACAACGCACACCTGATCTCTAGTTGCTATTATTACAGTCCACAGCTTTGTTGCAAGATTGGAATTTTGTATGTGTATTGGAAGAGTTGTGTTATATATAGCAAAGCTTTGGCAGATGGGAAAAATAATATGCGAGAGATAAAGGCACACAATATCACGCCATGCATGCTATTAATGGAACTTTATGTTACGTCCTCACACCTCTTACGGACACGTAGGGAAATTTATTACCCCGCAAACGGACAAAGATGGGAGATGTTTTGGAGCTTGATATATATCTTCATTAAATGATTCGTACGTCATAGGTTTTTATTGTTGGGAAAATGGATAAGTGTGATGATAAAATAAATGGTGTTCAGCCGACGTAAGTACACATAAAATGCAATAATATAAGATTTATTTTTATTAAAACTCACGTTGAAAGCCTAACTAACTCCTTTGTAAAATCAAGCTTTTGACGTGCCGAAAATCTAATGGAGTTGAATTGCTATACAAGTGAATTATGAAATAATGGACCTAAATATAAATAATTGCATATATGTATATAATAGTGATAAATATTTTACATCGATTTTTATATTTTTCTTAACGAGGTGTGGATTCTTTAATATGTATCACGAGCTATTGGGCTAACGCGCCGTCGATCCTCGTGAGTCGGAGTTTCGTTCTTTCTTTCTTTTTTCCCGGTCGCAAATAGTTTATTAGAGGTAAAGTTAAAGAGATTAGAGAGTTCAAAGGTTTTATAACATGAGCAGATAAATTGTCCATGTGTTTTTATTATGTACATGAGTTGGAAAGATAAAAAACGAGATGTTACTTAAATATCTATTCCGGATATAAAAAAAATTAGTACCTGCTTAAAGGTCAAAGGTGATAAACCTTTCCTTGGCTTCCGATAAAATTTGCGTTGGATATCTAACGGTGAGAATATCTAATGTAATACAACGGATCCTAACTTAATGATTTGTTGAATGAAATAAAACATCCCTAACATTTTGTCCCTTTTTTTCTCTTTCAATGATTAAAAACAAATACGATGGAACATGACTAATCCCATTTCTCATGGAGATGGATAATTGCTATTGGCTTGTCAAGGAACAACACTGCATGCGTTCTGCCTTCTAAATTCTAATGCCATTTTCTATACAAGTAATTAAATATAATTTGTTAAGGACCAATTTGCAAATCAATCATAAAATTGTTCTGCTTCGAAAGTTGGGAAAATTATAAGATTATGTCACTAAGTATACATGTTTTCGTTTTTGAGTCATGTTTGATAATTGCAAAAAGTAGGTCACTAATTTTATGTCAAAATAATTTTGGGTCATATTTTCAATTTGATATCACTAAATATATATTTTTCGATTTTAGGTTACTAAGTGTACAAATTTTCAATTTGGATTACCCATTTGGTAATTTAACTTTGCAAACATAGTGATTCAAAATTAAAACATCTATAATTAGTAACCAAAAATAAAAAAATATATACTTAGTAACCTAATATTAAAAACACGACCAAAAATTATTTTGATATATAAAGTTAGTGACCTACTTTTTCAATTATCAAATATAGTGACAAAAAAACGAAAACATGTATACTCAGTGATCTACTCGGAAGGTTTAACTGCCCGCCAAATTGTTGCAGATTGTAAAAATCAATTGCGGGAGGTTTCTCTGATTAATATTTTCCCCTCGCCGGCCGTTTATCCGAATCCAAAAATCATTCACACTTGGTAAATCGTGTGCTGTTGTATCTGAAGCAGGTAATTGTTGCGGAATGTGAAATCGATAGCTTCGCGACGCTTTTCTCTGATTAACTTTCTTGAAGATGTGATTCGATGGTTTTAGTGGATGGATTCTTCTTACAACTGCCGATCAAGTAAGTGTTCCTCATGCTTCTCTCTCGTTTGCTTGATGTGATGTGAATTTAGGCTCAATTTATAGGTTTCTCGATTTAGTGGATAAAAAAGAACAAAGGCATCGAGCCTCAGGACTTTTTTCTGCTCGAGTTCTTCAGGCTTATGGCTAATCTTAACATTTGAGTTGAGTCATTTGATCTCCTTCGTCATCTAAAGCTATTGGTAAGCCGGTTTCTTCATTTTACAAAATAAATCCTAGGTATTAAAACACTTTGCTCATGGGACGTTTCATCAAGACGGATTTCGATTCTTTATTATCTGATGAAGATACATACGAGTACAATACAACTTAATCAAAACCAGACCTTATTTGAACATCGGTAAGAAATTCGGATGGCCAATTGACAGTGCACAGCCTGAAACCATCTTGCGATATTCTGCTAAAGCCCACAAGGGGTATATGTGTCTGTATGCTGCATAATGCAGCATACAGTTCTTCATAAACACTCCAGTTATTTCCTGCATATTTTTAGAGTAAAGTGTATTAGGTCCAGAAAGATCACCGCAATGCCTTGTTTAACACATCGTACCTGTTGAGGAAACTCTCCACTTTCCAGCTGAGAGTTGATCAACAGCTTTGCAGCTCGGTGGAGTGGTTTGGGATCTCTATGTTCCTATTAGAATTTAGATAGACGTATAAGCTTTCATTAGCACGATTTTTGTGCAGTAGCACCTTTTCTTGATGAGTCTGATAAGTAAAATACTTGTTACTGATGGTATTATGTTGCTTAGGTGGAAAAAAGCTAACCTGGCCCGAGTGAAGTAGCCCCATCATCGCCCATGCGGTGTGCACTAAATTCGATCGATTTCCTTCTAATGGCACATACTCCTAATATATTCCCATGATCACAAAACACAGAGTTTGTGTAGTTAGCAATGTTTTGATTCGGGAGAATGCCAATTTGGGCCCTATGTTTGGGGTATGGGCATTTTTGGTCCCTGATATTTCGATTTGCCACATTTAGTCCCCGATGTTGCCTGGTTTGGGACAATTTTGGTCCATCGATTACATTTTCGTCAATTTAGACGGAATATTCCCGCTATATACCAATTTTGGGAACCAAAATTTCCGACAGGCAAACATCGGAGACCAAAAGTGGTTTTATCGCAAAATAAATTAAAAAAGAAGCTGACTCACTTGGCGGCACTTAGCGCTTCCTGATCAATTTCATCCAAATTAACGAAAAATTAATCGAGGACCAAAATTCCCAAATCAAACAAACATCGGGGACCGAATGTGGCAAATCAAAATATCAGGGACCAAAATTGCCCAACGGGCAAACATCGGGGACCATAATTGGCTTTATCCCTTTTGTTCCCATCATCAACTAGTTATGTGAAATAAAACAAGAAAAGCTACCTTCTTTGGGCATGAAAGGTAGCTTTCACCCCATCCACCATCGTCTCTCTGTGCCTTCAGTAGAAAATCGACGCCTTTTCTTACAGCTGCACAGTTGTCGTAGCTCTTACCAGCTGCTGCTAATCCTCCGAGTGCAAACCAGGAACCGTAAGTGAAGCACACGCCCCAATTTCCGTACCTTGTTATGTAATAGAATGATTTTATATGTTTTTCTTGGACAGTTACTTTTGGTATATTGAATCAGAACTGAAGGAAATGTATGTACCATGAGCCATCGGGCCTTTGAATATCTTCTAGGTATCCCACGGCTTTAGCTATGAAGTTTTCAATCTCTTTTTCTCGGTGTTGAGGGTGCAGCTCCTTGAACATAACCAAGGCTTGAATAGCTGATGAAGTGCACTCCACGTACTCATGCTCAATAACTATATCCGCGAAAAACTCTGTTGGGTTGAGTAGCTGCAAAAAATTGCAGAGGATTGTTTCGTTTTGAGCTGCTGCTAGAAAAACCCTTAAACTATTTTTGTGAGGCATCATAGAAATCAGTTCACCTCTAGCCACTCCGATGAACCTGCGGGTTCCCATGCAGCTAAACCACCATTTTTACTCTGCAAATTGATTTGTTTGCTGTCATTTACATATTTCACCTTCAGATAATTTTCGAGTTTCTGACTTTTCTTGTGTTTCCTTGTTTTATTACATTTACCTGCAGGGAGAGAAGTATGCTGACAGCGTTATAGAGTCCCTCCGTTTCCATCTTCTCTCCGACAATTTCTGGGGGCATCATCGAAAACAACAGGCAACACTGCAAAAAAGAAATTAACCAGAAAGATTGGGAACTCTTTTTTCCTCAGACAGGAACCGACGAACGGTCCTAAGCAATGAAAGAAGGGACACCTTCAATCCTTCTGCAGTACAATCCGATACTTGCCAACCGTGATCTTGATCAGAAAAAGTCCACGAGCCCTTTGAGATATGTCGGTACATGCTCCTGAAGTCACCCGAAGGATTTTCTTTGACCTGCAAGCACCGTAAATGTGAGTTTTTTTTATCATTTATGAAAAAATAAAGCCTTAGTAGGCAGATGCAAACCTGAGATTGCTTTACGAATTCATGCCCTCTTTTCAAAGTTTCACCTATTTCGTCTGTCATGTTACTTGCAATCAAAGCTTGTAGAGCAAAACCGGTATCCCATTCTTGGCTCCCGAAACTCTGCATAGTTTTTTTTTTATTATTTCCCTCTCCTTTTCATGATAAAAGATCACTCCTACATTGATGACTGAATTTTATTACCTGCATTTTCATACCGTCTTCAGCAACCCACAGATAATCAGGGATTCTTGCGAGATGTTTCTTGAAGTAATCTCCATTGGGGTCTTCGACCCAACAGGCCAACATGCACAGCACTTTCTCCACGCACCCAATGGTAATGTATCTGCTGTTCTCATCCTCGTAGTGTATGTGCTTCATCGTGACATTAAGAGCTCTCTCCCGCAGCTTCGAGAAAGGCCAACGAGTCAACAGAGGCTCGGTCAACACGTAGCAGCTGTCCCAAATCAGGTCTTGTATGAACGGGTGCGGATAATAAAGATCCTCCTGCATTGATTGAGTCATCGTTCGTTAGTACCTTCTCTTCATATCAGGTAATAAAGCATTTCAATTCGATACTACCTTTGCACAGCGGTGTCTTATGCTTCTCCAATTCACTTTTTCGTATGGCTCATCGTATAATTCCTCCCTCAATTGCACGATAAGAGGCGTGATCGGGCCCACGAATCGTTTTCCGTATAAGTAAGACATCGGCATGTAAACCATTCGACAGTAGCACCACATTTTTGCTGCATCGATTTATTCGAGGAAACCCTTTTATATATATTTGCATCTTAATTTTAAATAATAGTAGCCATTACTAGTAGTACCTGGATGCATAGGTAGAAAAGAGGGAAGCAGCCAAAATTCCGGCGGCATCGGATTGCTCCCACTCCAATCATATAGTCCAAGTATCTAAAACGAACATAAAAATCGAGTTTTTTTTTTTTTTTTTTTTTTTATAATCATGGTATGCAAGAGAATATATGTGTAATAGATTTACCGAAAGCCAAGTTTTTCCCCATGAAGGTATTGCGGTTACGGTCCCGTGGTCGAGGATCCACTTACGGGCCCTTCCGCAGGCGCCATTATTGTCGCCGGCCTCGGGCCCTTCTCCTAAAATGCGCATGCATACATAGTTAAGGGTCGTGCAGAACATCGTGCTGTGGCCTTCTATGTGAAATCCCCACCCGCCGTCCTCGTTCTGAATGTAAACAAATAAGTTCTCGTTATATAAAATAACGGTGGGATTTGATTTGTATTTTGGAAGTGGCCGGGAAATATGGACTTCGAGGCACGAGTTCGACTCGCTGTCCGTAAGATGAAATTGCCCCGAATTACGGTCACAACTTGAAGGACTTGATTCGCTCTGATTCGGGGGGCTTTTTCCTTTTTTTTTTTTGCAAATAATCGCAACCTTTTCGATTGATTCGCTTTGATCCGTTTGATTTTAATTCTCCGGAGCACACCGGTTCGAACCGGACATGACGCTTCGTAACAAACCACAGAATATCCAATGCGTCTGATTGTTGTTAAAGCGCCCATTGCGCACGTGGCACGTCACAGGCTCAACTGAAGCCGCGGGCGTGCACACGTGGCTTGGGCTCGTAGTTGCTCGAATATTAATAATCTACAAAATGGGTAAACATTTATAGGGAAGGAAAGTAAGGTTGTTTTTTCAATATGGGATTAGTCCCTCTTCATTAGCATATCATCATCGAGCCTAACTTCCTTTTGACCAAAATTAGTAGTTTATAAATATCTCCTCAAATCAATTTTGCGTTGCATCAAACGAAGCCTTCTCATTGTTTTTCAAAAAAAAAATAAAAAATCGACTACTTTGGACTTCAGTTAGGTCAATTTGACCCAATTGGGCCAACACCCCTCACCTGGTGACAGTATATATACCGAAGAATTTCTTTCTGGTGCTCTTCCGAGAACACGGCGTCGAGATGGCCCGTAATGTACAGAATCATGACCTGCAATTTTATTCGATAGGAAACATTTTAAGTTCCATTTGCACCGAATTGATTTATATATAATAGCAAAAAAATATACGAATTTGGGGACTCACGAGCGGCGGAAGAAAGTACAACGGACCGGCATTTTCCGCGGGCCAATGGCCGTCGCTCGCCTGCAAAGCCGAGAAGAAATGCACGGCTCTCCTCAGCGTCGTCGCGACCTTTTCGTCGGTTACGTCTTCCCCGTCGCCTACCTTCACTTGATCTATCGCTTGCTTGAAACCCTTCTCGTGCAAAGACTATATAATGCACAAATATACAAATACCAACATCACTTAAAACACTTTATTTAAATAAACTGCACAAAACATAACTTGCCAAATGTCAGCCCAATGAGGTCATGGTCTAATGGTCGAGGCTGAGGCCTCAAGGATTATGAAGAGAGGTCATTGAGTGAGTCTGTCACACATAGGACATGAACTAGTGACCGGTTGCCGTGGTCTATAAGCTGTGCACTTACCTTCGGGGTTTACTTAGTCTTCGGCCAGGATTCCCCAGGTAAAAAAAAATAAAAAAAAAGAAAATAACTTGCCTGGATTGTCCAGAGAAGATCACTACTGGGCTTCACACGGGCCCGGTTGGCCCAGAAATCCCGTCGGGCCTTTTCTACTTGCTCTTTTACCTCCGGAGAACCGTAGTGGGGATCGAATTCCCACACTTGTCTTCCGATGTAGTTGTTGGTGCTGTAGAGGTGAGGACCATCTTCACCTTCAGCAATCTTAAGCCTCCACATTATGTCTGCAGCTCACTTGATTCTCTCAAACCTCTGCAGTACTGAATGCATTTGTTAAGTCTTTGTACAGGTGATTAAAAATATGGAAAAGCACGTTTATGTTTAAGTTGCAATCACGCATTAATGACGTGTTTTATCTTTTTATGTAGACACGATTTTCATTACCATATGCAGACTGAAAATTAGGACGAGGGGAGTGTGTTGAAGTATGTACTTACCTACACAGCTCTTGCACTAAAGCAGGTTAGGTCTGCTGAGGATGTAAATTACTTACCAAAGATTCTTGATATCATAACAACACGCACTCACACGCATATATATATATATATATTATATACACGCACTATGTGATATTATGAAATATATGTATGCTTAGGATTGTTTTTGGGGAATACAAATTGAAGTGTTAGATGTAGGCATGACAATTGGGCGGGGATGTGGAAGAGACAGGATTATTTCCCGGCACGTTACCGTGAGAATATGATACATTGGATTACTTAATATTTCGTGCAGTTATGAATGAACTTAGTATGAACAACTGGAATGTTGTACCTATGTTTTTTATTTGTGTTTTACGATAATTTTGTTCAATTATTTTTATTTTGTATGTATCCGAAAAAAATACACACTAAAAAATATCCTCGCGGGATATAGATCGGGAGAAATTTCTCTCTGTGATGCTGCGGAACCCCACGCGTCTCATCGCCAAGGCTAACCTAGATGAACAATTGGTAGGTTATAAGCACTTATAAGTTTAAGTAATCATAATAAATAGTAATCTTGAAAAATATTAATATTACTTGGAAAGATTAAAAAAAATGGCACGTGCACGTTGATCACACACTATTATTAATGCAATTTCATTGAATTTCACGTCCTGACTAGCTCGAGATACGCAAGTAAAATTTATTATTACCATGTGCAAAGGTAAAATTTGGGAGATGTGTTGACTTCTTGATATATTAATGAGAATGCCCATGTCGTTTCGAAAAGGACAAGTGCATTGATAAGATAATTGTTAAATTTAATGTCAGTACCATTTTAAGTTTCAACTTTCTCTTAAATACCTTCCGAATTATTTCTTCATATTAGCTACTCATCTGAAAAAAATTGTGTGTTTGGTACCTAAAAAGCATTAAAAAGACAAAAATAACCTTGATTCATACATAAATATTATTCCAATTCTCTCCAAGTCAAATTTAAGAATATTACACTTTTATACCAACTGTTATCAATATTATACCAATTGTTCTTATTATTACACCAATATATTCAATTATTATACTAACCGTTATCACTGTTGTATCAAAAATAATATTATTATAGGAAAGTGATTTTTGCGTATTATACGACAAAATACGATTATTATACCAACAAAACCGCATATTATACCAATAAAATTGATTATTCTACCAATAAATTCGAATGCATACCAAACAATTCGGATATTATAATAACATTATTTTGGTATTACAGTGATAACGGTTAGTATAATAATTGAATATATTGGTGTAATAATAAGAACAATTGGTATAATCGTGATATAATTCTCTTAAATTTGACTTGGTATAGCAGTGATAACAGTTGATATAATAATTGAATATATTGATATAATAATGAGAACAGTTGGTAAAACTGAATCTATAAAGAAATGTTATTTTCGTCTTTTCAATGTTTGGTAGTATTAAACACATAGTTTTTCGCAAATGAGTACTGAACATGAAGAAATACTTGGAGGGATACTAATAAGGAAGTTGAATCTTCAAAGGGTATTGAAATGTAATTTACACTAATATAATAATAGGTTACTCATCAGACAGAAACTGAAAGGATGCTACTATCGACACCTCAAGTTTAAAAATATTGGAATACTAAAAGAGTTGGTAAAAGTCATGATTTATTTACCTTGAATTCAACAACAATAAGTTACTACTTTGACCAAATTATTATTCATTAATACATTGGATAAATAAGTTTTTTTAACAAGTTAAATTGATTGTTTTATTATTTAATGAATTGGATCCGTTATTTTATTTTTAATTTTTTATAATTAATTAAGGTTTCTCTATGCAATATAAAAATATTAATATTTTTAGATTAACAATAGTGATACTTATCTTATATTAGTAAAAAATGTTCATAGGATAAAATTATTTCATATTAATCTATACAAATATACATAAAAATTTCCCTTATCAACACTAATAAAATTATATAAATTAAATTTTTTATGTGCTTTTTCAACAATAATAAATAAATATCTTAATCAACACAAAAAGAAAAAAAATCATTAATGCAAAGTAATACTAAAAATAATACGGATTAAAAAAATATAATAATATCTAAAGCTGATTTTTATATTTATTTTTTAATTATATATTGAACGGTGGGAAAACATATGTATTAAACAAAGCAAAAGGATTGGTCAAACTTCAATTAGAAATATTCGTAGATTTCAACGTACATTTCTTTTGAATAGGGGGGTGCAAATATTGAAAGGGGTGCGTATAGAATTTTCCAAACAAAAAATGCAACTAATTTCCTCATAAATATTGCACCTAACAACGATGAAATATTTAAAGAGCACGTCGATTATTTTACGTAAAACCCAAGAATGATCTCTGACAACGAGCTGCGGATAATTAAATATATCTGGTTATTGTGACGCACTGCATCTGACTCTTGGCACATTGATGCAAGCTGTTCTACTGGGTTTAATGAAGTCCACTTAACATGTTTATCTTTATTATTCAATTTCACATTTGTTCAATTATGGTGCCACGTCAATATAATCGATGTCACTTGATATGTTTCAATCAATGTCACGTCATCGTCAACACAACAGATGTCACGTTATATGTTTCAATCAATGCCATATCACATTTTAGTGTGCATGGGATGTTTTTTGGTGACAGTGCCCACGGATGGCGACACGTAAGGTGAGCACCATAAGCCTGCCGCCTAACTTACATGTGTATTTCGATGCTGCGAACGAGTCTAAGAAAGAAGTTGCTCTTTTGGATTATGAGGCAGTGGAGAATTTAACCGTAGTTCGATCTTCGGAGAATCATGAGGTGGTAACCAACGATTCAATTTTTCACGGCGTTCCCTTGCCAGTCGGTAGGATTGTCAATGGGACAAGGATTCTCCGTCCCCACGGGGATGCGCTTCGAATAGGACGGGAAATCCCGGTATTTTATCCCGAGGGGCGGGAACGGAGAGAGATTTTTCCCTGCGGGGATCCCCGCCTCATTCCCCGGTATATTATAATATTTAATTAATATTTTTTATATCCAATTTATATTATTATAATATCAATAATATTAAATATATTCTAAATAATATTAAAAATTAAAAATATTAAATACTACTTAAATAATATTAAAATATAGTTTATATTATAAATAGTATATATTTCTTAAAAATATTGCCGGCGCGGGAAATCCATGTGGGGTGTGGACCTCCGCGGGAAATCCCTGCCCCGTTGACAACCCTACCGGTTAGCCCGTGGAGCAGCGGTTTCGGTCCAAATGAAGAAGTTCGTGCGTGCACAATTAATTATTTACAGAGGGCAGTTGCACAATTAACCTACGATTCTTGATTTTTATGACGCACTATTTGAATTCACTTGTGGTTGAATTTTTGGACAGCCATTTGTAAGAGAGACTTGTAATAAAAATGCAGCCTGTTAACTCTTTTTCTTTTCCCATGAAAGGTGACTGTCTGTTGCACTGTTGTATTGACTTCTTCAATGAAAGGCAAGACAATTGCTGCGGCAATTTTCACTGTTATGGGCTAAACACGTTAATGATTTCAACGAAGCATAACACCAATTGACACAAGAATAGAGAGTGACATTCAGAGGACAATCACCTGCGTTGAGGTAGGTATATCTTTTTGTTCAATATAGATTAAACAATCAATTGGGGGTGTAGCTCATATGGTAGAGCGCTCGCTTCGCATGCGAGAGGCACGGGGTTCGATTCCCCGCACCTCCATGTAACTTTTTTATTATTCCATCGATATTTAATCTTTTGATTGCGCAACAATTTTCTTTGAAAACGCCATGGTTTCAAGCTTTTAATTTATTTTTTTTATCATCAGATGCTCTAAATAGGCATTCAAAAAAAAAAAAAATGCTCTAAATAAATAATAAAATTTCAAAAAGTATGATTAATTTTGGTCCATAATTGTAATTATTATTTTATCTACTTATTGAGTTTTATTTGAATAATTGATCACTTTACCCTTTAATTTTAAGGTGAAACTACAAAAAAATATCCTTTGTATAAAAAAATTTCAATTCAGTCCCATGTTAGATAAATTTTATATGTAGGTACCTAGTAGGAAAAAGTTTTTACACATAGATATCTATTTGGCCGAGAGTACCTTTTTTCACTCCTTGACGTACCTTTATATATATATATATATTATGTATCACATCACGCGTTTGTATGGTACCAAAAAATACGTTTCTTATGATACCTAAAGTACTTATATGATGTACTTTTGTTCGCTTTAGTATGTACATTTTTTTACTCTATTATGTACCAAATTACGTTTTTTTATGGTACTTAAATATTTTATATGTTATACATTCGTCAAATAGGTACTAATGTGTAAAAACTTTATTCTACTAGGTACCTATTTAAACAAACGTAAGTTTCCCTAATTTTAATTATTCACGAAACGTGGCATGGGGCATCTGTCGGCGGCAGGAGTCTGACATCCGAGCGAGAGGTCAGACCAATCCCATTCATCCTGGTATGATCCGAACGGATTTTCTTAAAAACAATACACGATTAATTACAAATTATAACTTCATTTCTTAAGTTATTAATCGAACGTTGTTTTAAAGACGGTTCCTATTTATTGAAATGGAGGAGAAATCAAACAGAGCCATAGCATAATTAATATAAGCACAAACACCCTTTTAAAAAAAAAATAGTCTCAAGCACGCGAACAAGTCTTCATCTATAAAATATATATAAAGTCGATGAACAAGAAGAAACAGATGCGTGTGCAGAAAGAAATATAATAACACACTGAGAGAGAGAGAGAGATAGAGATAGAGATAGAGGGAGAGGATGAGAACAATCAAATTACTTCGACCAGGCCACCGAATCAATCTCCGCCTGAGCCGCTCTATACAACTCGAGCCTCTTAGCAAGCGATGTGCGCCGCTGCATGATTGCTGGATCCTCATCTAATAGCTTACCCAATTGCTTTCCCTGTTCAAAGTATATGATAGACGATTTTTTATGATGCTTTAGGATCAATTAGGTAAATAGGATAGATTTAAAAAAAATAGTAATAATAGCCTCCAAATGTAAAATGACTACCATAACCTTCCTAATTGGACCACACAAAAAAATATCTTAAGCGCAACGCTTAGGAGGTTGTAGATCCTCATTCCTAGTAATAAGGTTTGCTTTCAATTCCTTGTTACAACACATTTTTTTCTCGTAGGATCCCATGCTATATAAGGGTTCCATTCATTAGGTAACCGCTTATATATTTATAGCACGGGTCCACTGCAAAATACACACGAGGCTATCATGGAACCGACAAAAATACCCTTAAATTTTGAGGTCATTGACTTAAAAATGTGGCCAACAAGGCTAATTTTTAGAAGTTGACTGAGTGAGTCAAATGCCATTTTTTTAAAGAATCCATATGCTTTATCTTTTAATGCAACCGATATAGGGAAAAGGGCCTAATCATCTCCGATTTTTACCTCTTTTTTGCCTAATTCCGCGAAGAAATGATCGAGCAAGCTCCGCTTCGCCTCTCGGACTTGACAGTAAACGATGGACTTTGGAATGGAGTTTCGGAGGCTCCCGCAGACCATGTTAACATAAGACAGAACGGTCGTTCCTGTAAGAAGAAGAGCAAATTAGTGAAACTCAGAGGTCTTAAAATGTGGTTGATGATGATGATGATGATGATTGATGCCTCACCGATTCTACGGAGATAGGAGTCGTTGTATCTGTCGAAAATGGAATGAGTTGGATTTCCTCCCTTCTCCACGTCCTGAGGAAGCTTCCGGAAGAAATCGACGGTTAGGTAGCTGCACTCCATCTCCACGAGCTGCAGAGTCGCTTTCCTGCTCTCTTCTCTCATCCGCTCCAACGACTCAACAGCTGCGGCGTTGACCTCTACTCGGAGAGAGGGATACTGTTTCAACTCCTGCAGTTCGCGCAAAAATATATATGGACTTCGCAACTCATTTAGGTTGCGTTTGGATTGAAGAAAGTAGTGTGGAAAAGAAAATTGGAAAAAGAAATGATTTGGTTATGTTTTTCTTTTTTCCTCTCCATTCAGTGAAGAAATTAGTTTTTCCTCAGTTTAAGTATAAACGGTGTATTTTTCTTTTCTTTTCTTTTCCTAATCTATTTCTTCATCAAACAACATAAAAATTTGTTCTAATCCATTCCATTTTCTTTTCCCTACTACTTCCCTTAGGCTGTGTTGTGGTTTAAGGAAATTAGTGTGGAAAAGAAAAATGGTTTCAATAAGTGTTTCATTTTCCTCACCATTTAGTGAAGAAATGAGTTTTTCTTAGTTTTCAGTATAAACTTAAACAAACTCGATTTTGTTTTCTTTTCTTTTCTTTATCTATTTCTTCAACCAACCAAACATTAAAAATTAGTTTTCCTTTTCCATTCCATTTCCTTCCATACTAATTGCCACAAACCAAACTGAGTATTAGAGTCAAAATGACTTACCGGGGTCTCATTAATCGACTTAAGAACTAGTTCCTTCAGCAAAGCATGAACCTGAAGAATACAATGCCACAGATTGCTAGAAAAGATTAAAAAAAACCACCAAAGGTGGAACTACGAAAGACAACCGTCACATGCCATATACTTACCGCATCGACAGCTGCCTCGGCGGGACCCTTGATGGTGATTAATGCCGTTTCAATGAGTCGGCGATAGCCCTGCTCGGGTGCTATGAGATGCGGCTGATAGCCATCGGCTTCGGTGATTAGCTTACGTACGTTTTCCATAGCGAGGTGCTTGTCGAACTGTAACCGTTTCAATGCAGCGGGGAGTTGGTTGTCGAAAACGTTGTATATTTTGTCACCACCGGGTCGGCTGCATAAATGAAATAGATTAAAACGAAGATAATTCATGTTATGAAGTGATGTTTACCTAACGAGACGAGAAGATGCATTACCTTCCATCGAGATGCTCTTTGAATGTTCCATCAAACATTCGGCAGATTTCCATAATTTGGTACAGCTTTCCCTGGATTAATTACAAGCACACATGAGAAAATGATAGCAACTCGGGGAGCACGCGACAATTAGGGGAAAAAATAAAAACGAGAAAACCCGATAATTGAAGAATGAGAATTGCAACGGGTAAGTCTATGAGACAGAATATGGAGGACCGTGACAGCAACGTCGATAGAATTTTAAGGGTAAAATTAGTTTGAAGGGGCAAGAGAGGCAAAATCTTACTCCAGCATCTGTAGCAATGGACTTTCCCAGACGAGACAACTCAGATTCCAGCTCAATGATTGTCTTATTGATAAGTGACTGCAGGCCTGGGATTCTTGATTTAATGACATTTTCCAAATGCTGGAATATGAAGCATCAAGAAAAATGTGACTTCAGATGAGCAACAAAAAGATAAACAAAAAGGTTAAGAGAAAAGAACAGAAGAGGAAAAGGCTCGGAGATCCCACATGATGGAAATTGGAAGTGAAGCTGAAAAACTCGAGGAGTTGCTTACTTTGGAAAGGACTTTGCCTAGATGCTCTGAACCCATTCTGGTGGCGAGATGTTTGTACTCAGGGGTTTGAGCAAAATATTCACGCTCTCGACGCCTAGCAGCAATCATGTCCACATTCTTGTTGATATCTTGCTGAGAACGGTTAACGACACCTATCCATGGGAACTGCAGCTTATATGATCTCCCTTCCAATATCTGTAAACCCGAAATAGCTACAAGTCAGAGTTCACATAGTTTGAAGTATTTCAAACAATAATATAAGAATTAACATTAAATTGGAACGAATTTGAAGAACAACGACAATCAATGAAACAGAACTAAAGAAGTTAGGTGGGATATGAAGATATTTTTATGTGACTCCAGAACCTGATTTACATTTGGCAATGAGAGAAGAAGCCTAAGCTTTATTTCTTCATACATACATAATATATATATATATATATATATATATATATATATATATATATATATACGTAAACTTACATCTACAGCATCAGTTCCTTTGTCCATCAGATCAATCTTCGTTAAGACACCAAATGTCCTTTCACCTGGACATTGTAACACAAAAAGGAGTAATGATCACGATAACATAAACAAAATGAGTCCATTTTCTGTTGATGTTGATGGTTGAGCGCATAAACATAAACTAAAAGGGTAAATCATGCAACATTATAACAGTATGGTTATATACCTTTTGGGTCTACTTCGCGAGAAATCTTGATTGCATCTGATGTTGCCAGATCTTGATTGGCCGGAGAAATGGCCAAAATGATGCAATTTGGCTGAAAATAGCAGTTCACAATACAAATTTGAATATATTTTATGTAGATGGAACATTGGAACTCTACGGCATTGTATGAAAAAATGACTGATCATCAAATACCTTTTCAATAAAAGACCGGACCATGTTCTCAATATCCATCACAATGCTATCTGGCTGACCCTCTATGTAAACCAATTGCCCGATCAAATAAGATATCAACACTAAGGAAACAAAAAAGTGTGCATTAGAATTTGAAAAGGACTGTCGCTCACCAACAGCAACTTTTGTCAACCCAGGAAGATCGATCAACGTCAAATTCACAACTGCGATCACAAGAGTTGTGTTAATTGTATGGAAAATCAAAAAGATATTGGAAACTATTATCTTTTAGCTTTTAAAAATAAGCACAAGGGCAACGAGAATTGAATTCACAACCATTTTCTTATGAAAAAGGGGCTTGCAGCAGCTCATAAAAAATTATTTAAAAATGGCCATCCAAATTAGAAGAATAACGAAAAGGACTTTACCCACCATTCGGTGAATAGATGCTCAGGTAAATTGGAACAGATGAAATTTGTTTCGAGCGGCCTGTTTCTCGATCAGTCTCATCAGCAATCTCCTTTCTGACAGCAGCTACACAAATTAAAACTAAACAATTATAGACGGGTTGAAATCCATTAATTCACAGACATAGACACACAAAAAGGGCCAAAATTTCGACTACTGTTGACCAGTAAAAACTCATAATCAGTGTCCCAAAAGAATTACTACGGAACGCAAAGCACATTTGATAACGACGACAACAAGAAGCTAAACCTTGTTATAGAACATACCAAAATCAGTAAACCTTTTCCTCGGAAGATGCCCAAATTCTGCATACTCTCGATTTTCATCGATCTTATGAAGCTGCAGAACAAGTGGACGGCGAGTAACGATACCTGCGGATTTATGTAAATGAACGTAAAACATCACGGTAGAGTTAATAATGATTCCATGTCAAGCAAATAAATAGACAATTACCTGATCCACGGGGCAAGAAGTCCTTCCCAACAATGCTTTCCAGCACAGACGACTTGCCAGAACTCTACAAAACAACCAAATTATCATCAATAACTTTAAGATCCAAAACTTAGAGACGTAAAGCTGAAATGAAAAAAAAAATTCATGAGATTTCCAACATCAGAAGAAACAAATTCATCAGCAAAATTCAGATGGATCACATAACTACAAAAGGAACGACTATGTACAACTAAATATGAAAAAAAAGGACAAGATCTAAATAGCAATATATGCAGAAACGCTTGAATATAGCCTAATTGCGTTGACATCAATCAGATCGAAAAAAATAGC
This sequence comes from Linderniella brevidens, assembly GCA_004919715.1. Classification (NCBI taxonomy): domain Eukaryota; kingdom Viridiplantae; phylum Streptophyta; class Magnoliopsida; order Lamiales; family Linderniaceae; genus Linderniella; species Linderniella brevidens. The sequence goes on from SWDC01000146.1 coordinate 3,574,837, forward strand.
CAGCAAACATACAAACTTTGGAAATATAAAAGAAGAGGAGTATTAGGCATCAGACCTGACCGCCAACGACGGCGATTGAAGGCAAGGCGTCCCATAGAGTGGGCAACGCGTTATCATCTCCTTGATCTCCAAGCGCCGTGCAAGCTCTCTGCAATCGGTTGACTAACGATATCAAATTCTCCATATCTCAGCTCAAGTCAGCTCGAGTCAAAGATCCAAGATCGGTAGTCGACTCGTCTATGGATATACTACAAACACCTTCACTTCTTGAAGATTCGATGAAAAAAAAGGATGATCCAACGATGAGCCTTCGCGAGGAAGTTCAATTTTGGGAGTTTTTGGAGGTTTGGGTTTGCTTCACTGTGTGGGTGGAGTCCGACAACCGTGTGTAGTTAGCTTTGTCCTGCTGCTTCCAAAGCTTTGAAGCGTAAATGGGCCCAATCCAGTATTTGGGCCTCTAATGGGCTGATGAAACGGGCCAAACTAACATGAGATTGTTGTTTAGAGTCTGGCGAAGGTGGTGATTTGCTTACATCATGTTGGTGTAAGCCGCATGTTGTGCGGCTACGAAAAAATTTAACCATGAATAGAAATCATACAAAATGGATGGAAAATTTTATGAACAAAAAATATAACGTAAACATTTGCATGAACATATTAGTGGAGGTTGTTTATACAACATTAATTTGTTCATACGTGAAGAAAGTAGACAGAATAATATGGCAATAAACTTTAGGGAGAATGATAATGTGACTCTCGTTAATTACCGTCATTTGCTCCACCAATAGAATAACTTTGTTGAAGAGTGGAGGGATATGGAAAGAAAGTCTCAATATTTTATTACAACAGTTTTTTTTTTAATTGTAATGGTGATCTGCGACATGTTGGAAACTGTCTAACAATAGGTCAATTAGCACTTAAAATATATTAAGGTAAAATGATTGAAATTGAACAATCGTTAAGTGCAAAGAGCGATCTTTTTATGACTTTGGAGCTTTGCCTGTTAGTGTCCGTAATGGACTTGAGGGTGCGTTGTAGAATTGTTTGATTCATTCGAATTTGATTAAAGAAAGAATATTTTGTCACACCACAACTCGCTTTTTTATTTCAAGAACACAAATACATATAGAACCACCAACCACAAATCAAACAACAATAAAAACAAAGCCATAATAAAATAAGAACCAAAGTCTGAACAAGAAAAGTAATGACCCTACTACGTATCAGCTCAAAACTCCATAAAAAATGGGTATATGAGTCAAGATTTGTAGCATTCTTCACCTTTTCATGCTTCAACTCCAAGGATCCACTCTTCTTCAAAAAAGAAACTCCCCAAAAAAGAAAATCATACACGAGGAGACAAACTCCGAAGCAGGAAAAAACGAACACAAATAAAGCAGAAAACGCAGAAACAATAAAAAACACAAAAAGGACATAAAGCTAAAACCGAAAGTAAAAAAGGGAAGAGAGGGGCTCCTCCAACCTCCATTAATCAAGGTTGAGGGAGGAGGGTTTTGGAGTGATATAGGTTTTTAGGGAGGAGGGAGAGTGAAAAGGTAGTGAGAGGAAATTTGGTAATAAAAAATTAACTCAATGCAAATGTTTCGTCTCAATGATGCGCTGGAATCAATCAATCATCTGCGCGAGATTTTCTCTGTATCAAGTGTCCTGAAATGTCCCAAAAATACATTAGAAACGCCGACATCGTTGTCAGCTACACCCCTACAAGTCAGTTTCTTATTGTGAAATATCATATAAGAGGACATTAAGGAAATGTGTATTTGTGCGTACTACGTAGTGTATTTATCTTTAACCATTTTTTGAATATGAATAAGCATGGAAATGCAAAAGTTTGATGAAATATTTAGAATTATAACTTACATCGAATAGCTCCATTTTGTTTTCTAAGTTTGAAAGATATCATCGGTCCCATTAGCTTTTGGACTATTCTTTTTACCTACTTAATTTGCTTTTACTTCCGGTCCATATTTAAAATTTTCTACTTTTTTATATTTTTCGTGAGAAGTTTTGGACAATTTTAATACTCCAACTAAGCTTGATCCGAATCAATCTAAAATCCATGAGTGATGTGATGAAGTTGTAGTTTCAGTACTTCGACTAAGTTCGGTCTACCTCCCACTTCCAGCGGAATTATTTTCTCTCCATTTATTTGTGTTCCCACAACGTCATAGTCGTCCTCACACTTTACTTAGTAATTTAAGTTGGAATGCAATCTTTATTTTATTCCCAGTTACGAATGTCTTGGGGAATCATAAATATAGCTTTTATTTTTCACCAGTAATAATTTTCTTCAAGACTGGTCTTAGGGGAAAAATAACTTTAATCAACACCATTTCATGAACAAGGTAGCATCTTACATTAAATACAGTCGTCAGATAAAACTCACCAGACATTAATTACTTGTACATATCTACTAATACTAGTATTGTTTGTATTTTTTTTTTTTTGAAATTGAAAAAGAAATGCTCGGCCGTTCCAACAGATTTATCATTCATTTATATGATTGATCGCACGCGATGGTTTTGGAATAATGAGATTGGCTGGGATGTATGATTATGATTAATGAATTTAAAAGTAAAATAAAAAATATTAGATATATTTTCTGATTTTAAAATGGGCCGTTATTGGGCCTCTCATGATCCATAAATATAAGATATGGGCTACTAATGGGGTAGACATTTATTTTTTTATTAAGATATATGGGTAAATTTGCAATTTTAGATTTATTATTGTCGAAATATATGACATGGTTGAAACTTGAAAGTTTGCACGTTCTTGCAAGAATAACGTGACAAGTAGCAGATTTTGATAAGATCTGGCTCTGACAAAATAATTATTATTATTATATACTCAATTTTGATGAATAAAATATGAACCTAACGTTAAAATCTGCTGCAACTAAAAAAACTAGTTTTGTGAGAATGTCGTCGGCAATCATGCATTAAACGAAGCAATTGCCTGTTTTATCGCCGCGAGTCACTCTAAAAGCTTACACACAAAACCAGATAGATCTATGTTTTGATTATTTAAGAATTTAGATTATATCAAAGAAGTTAAATATTTTCTTATTGGCATTAAAACATGGTTAAGACTAGATTAAACGCAATTAATCCAACGCAACACACACAACGGGTACAATCTTTTCCTGGAACTTTTGAGGCCTACGAAAAAGTAAAAAAGGTTATTTAAAAAAAGGAAAAAGAAAATTTAAATTAAAGGCGCACCGATAAGCTACGTCCTCTTGGTACCACCAGCACTCGGAAAAGAGATCATCACGCACAGCCTTTAGGGGCAAACCCGACCCGTTTGCCCGCCAAATCAAACACGACCCGAAAACCCTGTTGCTGGATATTACCTATGATGGACAACCCGCCCGTTGTACCCGCAAAAGCGAAGCAAAACTTCCCGTCGCTGTTCACCGGGATCAAGTAATTCGACGCCGGCAGCGACACGTCGGCGCCGGTGAAGTGCAGGACCACCGTGGGAACCCGCACCTCCTTCATCCCCGACAGGTCGTAGCACGTGTCGAACAGGGAGAACTCGCCGGCGGGCTTCAGATTCGAAGCGCCGGCGCGGAAAGCATCCCTCAGGGCGGCGTAGGCGGGTCGGGTCAGGCGCGTCACCGACGTCCCCGAGTCCACGATCACCCCGCCGTCGCCGTTCCCGCCCATCTTGAAGAGGTCGGCGGTGATTCCCCTCACGCGCGTTCCGCCGACAGAGATCCCGTTGAGACCGACGTAGTAGAACGTGTCGAGCTTAGGGTTCGTGAGGAGAGGCGTGAACGCCGCCAGCCGCGAGACGGAGGAGCCGCCGAACATTATGGAGGACGGCTTGGAAGAAGCCGACCGGTCGACGAGGCAGTAGGAGAATTTGTTCCCAAATCTCCGACCGGCTTGCCGGGGAAACGACAACCTGCCCCGACCCAAACCCAGCAGCCCAGCGGCTCCGACGAAGAGCCCCTCGTTGTCGTGTCCGCAGCCGAGGGCGATGTTCTTCACCCTCTTCCGCCGGAAAGTTAGGGTCTCGGTGGAGAATTCTCCGACGGTGAAGGACCCGTCTCCGTAGGACACCTGATAGAGGCATTTCTGGCGGTTGCTGCTACACCCCGGCGAATCCAGCCTCCGGCAGAGAGGGGACTGGCAGGAGACGCCGAGGAAGGAGGAGGACTTCCTCGGGTCGAATACCGGGTCGGATTGCGTGTAGCACTTCTTGCAGGGGGAGCACTGGACCCAAACGACGTCGCTTCCCGTGTCGAGGACCATGTACACGTACCTCGCCGGAGTTCCGACGCCGATGCGCGTGAAGTACTCGCCGCTTCCCTGGGCGAGTCCCGAGACGACGGAGCTGCTGAAATCGCCGCCCTTACTGACGGCGGCGAGCGCGGAAGCCCTCACCGCATCCCGTCTGAGCCGGAGGTTGAAGAGGGCCGTCGAGTTTTGGCTCGGAGTGAGGATGTCCACGTGGTGGAGGCTGAGGCTCAGCGCGCTCCGGCTAGGGTCGGCATCTGGCTCGGGATCTAGCTCAGCTTCGGATTTCGAGTCCTGCTGGAGCCACGAGAGGGAAGTTCGGGGCTCCGGCAGCGGAGTGACGGTGAGTGTTTGGAACTGTACGGATCCCGAACTGTACAGGAAGATCGAGGAGAGGACGGTGAGGACAATAATGCACTCGCGGCGGCGGCCTCCGTGGTCCATTTTTTTTTTGGTGTGGAGATGAGGTTCGATGCGGTTGTATCTAGAAAAAGAATTTATAGCTGGGGTTGGGATTTAATTAATTAATTAATTAATAAATGGGCGCTGCCTGACGCCTGTAGTGTGAAAGTGATATCAGCATTGGTAGGCCGTACGGTGATTGATGTCTAAGCTTGGAGGTGGAAGGATGTGGTTTGTATTATTATATGTAGAAAATGATGTGAGTGATTTCATTTTTCTTGGTTTTATTAATAGATCGCATATAAGCAGAAAAGGCTATCTAGTTCTTAATTCTGTTAAGTATATAAAGAAAGGCTTTATATAATTCAATCTGGGACAAAAGAACTAATATATCATTACACAAATCTCTTCAAATTGAAGGTTCAAATTCGATTCAATCATATAAATTTTTTTGAAAAAAAAAAGAGTAAAAGTGAGAGGCCCACCGCCCAAAAATGCTCATTAAAGGACTTCATTACCAAAATGGCCCAGCTGTCCCCACTTTGTACGAACGACTTGTTACCTAAGAAACGTAGTGTGGCAATAAATCCAGAAAGAATCCAATAATTATTATTGCCTCGTGAAATTTCATTTCATTTCATTTCAACACCTAGTAACAGTGGAACAATCAATAACCTCCATTAAGCTGGTGCACCCACATAATCACGATAATTACACAAGCAATGCCCTGTTTTTTTTTTTTTTTTTTCTCGAGAACGTGGGCCAAAGATGGCAATCAACCAAGAAAATTGCGCCAGATTGGGAAGAGAGTGATTCTCGTAGGAAAAGGACCATTCCATAACAAAATAAAATAAAAAGAAAATCAAGCTACGAGAACCGATTCTACTCGATCCAAAATCATAAAAGAAATGGGAAATGCCAAGTGTTCCCATGAATCTAGACGGTGAGAGTTTCTCTTTTTCAAAGACGATAGCATAACAAGAAATAATTTAGAGTGAATAGCTTGCAAAATTATAAAATTCGATCGCTAGCTATAAAAGTTTTCGTTTTTCGGTCATTATGTTTGGTATTGCAAAAATAAAACATGCCACGTCGGATTTCCGGCATCTTTTACCGAAAAATTCAACGGTGACCCAATTTTGTTAAGACATTCAAAGTTAGTCACCTGTTTTTGCAATCATCAAGCATTAAGACCCAAAAACAAAAACTTGTACATACTTAGGAGTTAGTGATCCAATTTTACAATTTCCCCGTGGAGAAATAATAAAAAACACTTCTCTAGAAAACAGCGCACGGCCGAACAACCAATATCTCTCACAAGACAAGACAGGGTAACAAAGAAAAAACTAGTAGGAACAAAACACAAATCTCTCACAAGAAAGAGTAATAAAGAAAAAAACTAGTAAGAGAAACATGGATGCTAAGGGCAACTCAATTGATCATGCAAGAAAAAGAGACCTCAAGCCTTCCTCGACCAATCCCTGCTCTTCCCGCCGCGTTTCCCCTCGAGCTTCACCTCCGCGATGACAATCTCCTTCGAGGCCGCCTTGCACATGTCGTAAACCGTCAAGCCCGCCACCGAAACCGCGGTCAAGGCCTCCATCTCCACCCCCGTCTTCCCGCTGCAGGCCACTTCCCCTTCGATCTCCACGCTGTGGTCCCGCGGGTTCAGCCTCAGGTCCACGCGGACGTGCGAGAGGCTCACGCTGTGGCACAGAGGTATGAGCCCGCTGGTTCGCTTCGCACCGCAGATCCCCGCGATCTTAGCCACCCCGAGGACGTCCCCCTTCTTCATCTGGTCGGCCGAGACCAATTCGAAGACCTTCGGGCCCAAGAGGACCTTGCAGCTCGCGACGGCTACTCTCTCGGTGATGTCTTTGGGAGAAACGTCGACCATTTGGGCGTCGCCTTTGGTGCCGACGTGGGTGAGGCCGCGGGATGATTGGGATTCTACTTGCGGTGCGTCGGCGGTGAGGTTCGGGGATTCTTGAGCCGCCGCGGGCGGTTGGTTGTCTGTGGAAGGGGAGAAACCGGACGCGGGAGGTTCGCCGAACACGGATTCGAGTTCCTAAAAATCGAATCCGTCGTACAGATATGTAAAATTGTGTATTGAATCACGGGGTCACAAAGCTTGATGAATTAAAAATCAGAGGAACTGATTCAAATCCTTATTACAACAATTTTTTTACAGCAGGTTCCCAGCAATATAACGGGGCTCTCAACTAGCGAGAACCCATTATATAGCTGATGACCCACTCTGAGGCGGGGATCTATTCCCCGTCCCCGTCCCCGCGAGGCATTCGGGGACGAAATCGTCCCTATCCCCGTCCCCGCGGGGATTCCCCGCCTCGGTAATAGTTTTACTAAAATATATCTTATTTATAATATAAACTACATTTTAATATTATTTATATTATATAAATATTATTTAATTTTAATATTATTTACATTATATAAATATTATTTAAACAATATTTTAATATTACTTATATTATTTTAATATTATTTAAACTATATTTTAATATTATTTATATTATAAATATATAAATTGGATAATAAATATTATTTAAATATTATAATATATCGGGGAACGGGGCGGAGATCCCCGCGGGGGAAAATCTCTCCCCCTCCCCGCCCCGCGGGGATAAAATATCATGGATTCCCCGTCCAATTCGGGGCGGATCCCCGCCCTACTGACAAGCCTACTTTGACAGTGTGGATTCAGCTGTCAGATTGGGTTCTCAGCAATATAACGGTTTCTCAAACAGTGGTTGTGTAGTAGCTAATCCAAGTAATAGGTCGAGAGTTTAAATGCTTATTTCAACAATTTTTTCTGTACGGTTGTTGAGAACCCGTTATAGCTGATAACTCATTGTGATAATGTTGCTGAGAATATGTTATATCGATGAGCACCCACTGTGTCAATATGATCCTTAGATTGTAAAATGACAAAATACCCTTAAAATTAAGGTCATTCACTAAAAGAACCGGTCAACATGACTATTTTTCGAAAACCTTCTTGGTCAAAGATTGTTTAAAAAAAAACCCCAAAAATCACCTCACTCGATGTATTGGAGAGCACAAAATGCAAACTACCAACTCCTTTTTCAGTATACAATTCTACATGCCCAAATGAATCCTGTGTCATTCAAATATAACCAACTGTATTTGAATCCGCATAGTATGAACGAGAAGAGATTGTAAGAAACACAATTACAACGGCGGAGGAACCCATCACATCTTATGATTTACTTAAGTGGGGGCGCATGAGTAAAACCACAGAAACAATAAGCAGCACCTGATTGAGCTCTTCAATGGCTTTGGATATATCATGATTGCTGCTTCCACTACCGAAGAACCTGCTCGTTGGCCGAGGCTTGAGTCTCGATGCGATCTGACGAAAAAGCATAACAGCAAAAGTTTGAAGTGGTTCCAAATTAAATAGTACTCACTCAAGCATTTTCACAAACACTTGGTGGGACAACGATAAGTTCTATGGTCTAGTTGCAGGTTTCTTTTACTAGGCAGACCTTTTTTTTTACTATCAGATTGATAAATATGTCTTAAATTGGTTTTACTTAATCAGCAGTTGGGTCATGGGCTTCTCATTTTGGGCCCAATTTTACGGATAATAATTTACATATATAGCTCAAATATGCGAAAAATACTAATAAATATAACCACACGACCCAACACTAACCGGCCAACTGTCATATTGGGCCCAAATAGAAATGCAGGCCCAATAATTAATGATACGAGTTCCCACTTTTAACCCTCCATTTTCAAACTCTGGATCAGAAGCTCGCTCTCACTTTCTCAGGAATCCTTTTCCGATTGAAATAGAAGATACCAAAACCCTTCATTGGCAGCAGTAATCGAGCTCAAGACCTAAAACCCTAAACGAGAGAATGGAATGGAACCCCGAAACCCTCCAATTTCTGTCGTTTTGCTTCGTCAACACGCTATCGCCGCAACGGGAGCCACGTAAGCAAGCCGAAGCAGCTCTCGCCGAAGCGGCCAACAGGCCCAACTACGGTCTCGCGGTGCTACGCCTCGTCGCCGAGCCCTCCGTGGACGAGCAGATCCGCCAATCCGCCGCAGTCAACTTCAAGAACCACCTCAAGGCACGCTGGGCGCCGCAGCAGAACGACACGGACGCTGTAGCCATCTCCGACCCTGAGAAGGAGCAGATTAAGTCCTTAATCGTCACCCTTATGGTCGGCGCCACGCCGAAAATTCAGGCTCAGCTAGGCGAGGCATTGACGATTATTGGCAATTACGATTTCCCTAGGGCGTGGCCGAGTCTCTTACCTGAACTTGTGATTACTCTAGGTAGGTTGAGTGAGGCGAATGATTATGCTTCGGTGAATGGGGTTTTGGTCACGGTGAATTCTTTATTCAAGAAATTTAGGTACCAATTCAAGACCAACGATTTGCTGTTGGATTTGAAGTACTGTTTAGATAATTTCGCTGCACCTTTGCTCGAGGTGTTCAAGAGAACTTCTGGGTATTTGGATCAAGCTTTGGGGTCTGGGAATGCTGGATCTTTGAAGGGATATATTGAGGCACAGAGATTGTGCTGCAGGATTTTTTTCTCGTTGAACTTTATGGATTTGCCTGAGTTCTTTGAGGATCATATGGATGAGTGGATGACCGAGTTCAAGAAGTATTTGTCCACAAAGTATTCTGCTTTGGAAGATAGTGGGAGTGATGGGCTTGCTTTGGTTGATGAGCTCCGGGCTGCAGTTTGTGAGAACATTAGCTTGTACATGGAGAAAGAGGAGGACCTGTTTAAGAAATATCTAAATGGTTTTGTGGAGGCAGTGTGGAGCCTTTTGGTGGCAGCTTCGAATTCCTCTGAAAGGGAGAGAGTGACTGTGACCGGCATCAAGTTTTTGACCACGGTTAGTTCGAGTGTGCATCATAATATGTTTGCTAGGGATGATATTTTGCTTCAGGTTTGCCAGAGTGTTGTGGTTCCCAATGTGATGTTGAGGGACGAGGATGAGGAACTATTTGATATGAATTATGTGGAGTTCATTAGGCGAGATATGGAGGGCAGTGACCTTGACACTAGGAGGAGAATTGCCTGTGAACTCCTTAAGGGGATTGCTTCGAATTACAAGCAGAAGGTAGCTGAGAAGGTTTCTGCTCAGATACAGGGTTTGTTGGCCACATTTTCCGAGAATCCAGCAGCAAATTGGAAGCACAAAGACTGTGCTATCTATCTTGTTGTGTCCCTGGCCACCAAGAAAGCTGGTGGAAGCTCTGTTTCCACCGATCTTGTCGATGTTGAGAGCTTCTTTGGGACTGTTATTGTGCCTGAGCTGCAAAATCAAGATGTGGATGGATTCCCCATGTTGAAAGCTGGTGCTCTGAAGTTCTTCACCGTGTTTAGGAACCAGATATCCAAGCCCGTTGCATTGGCATTGCTGCCCGATGTGGTTCGATTCCTGACAGCGGAGTCCAATGTTGTCCACTCGTACGCTGCGAGCTGCATTGAGAAACTGCTTTTGATCAAGGATGAAATTGGAACAGCTAGGTACTCGGCTGCAGACATCAGCCCGTTTCTGCTTCCTCTAATGAACAATCTCTTCGGTGCGTTGCAGAACCCAGAGTCTGAGGAGAACCAGTATGTAATGAAGTGCATCATGCGGGTTCTTGGGATTGCCAGCTTTTCACGTGATGTCGTTTTACCTTGCATTAACGGTCTCGTGAATATTCTAAACAGGGTTTGCCAAAACCCGAAAAATCCCATCTTCAACCATTATTTGTTTGAATGCATGGCCCTTCTTATAAAGAGGGCATGCGAACAGGATCCAACGGTCATTGCAGCGTTTGAGCAAAGCCTGCTGCCTATTTTGCAGTTGATATTGTCCAACGATGTGAGTGAATTCTTCCCTTATGCTTTCCAGCTTCTCTCTCAGCTCGTCGATTTGAGCCCCCCGGGGAGTTACATGGAGATATTCTCAATATTGCTGCTACCTCAATCGTGGGAAAAGCCTGCAAATGTGCCAGCTCTTGTCCGTTTGCTGCAGGCATTCCTCAGAAAAGCATCCCATGAACTGAGTCAGCAGGAAAGATTACGTAGCATTCTTGGAATATTCAGCACGTTAATTAAGTCAGCAAGTACCGATGAACAAGGATTTTACGTGCTCAACACTGTGATCGAAAACCTCGGTTATGATGTCATCTCCCCTTTCATAAGGGATATTTGGGTGGCTTTGTTTACAAGGCTGCAGGTCAAAAGAACTGTGAAGTTTATCAAATCTCTAATCATATTCATGTCACTCTTTCTGGTGAAGCATGGCCATGAGAAACTCGCGGCCTCAATCAATGCTGCACAGCCCGATCTTTTCAGGACGATTTTGAAGGAGTTTTGGATACCTAACGTTAAGCTTATAACGGGTCCAGTGGAGATCAAGTTAACTTCCGTGGCCTCTGTCAGGCTTTTATGTGAGCCCCTCTTGCAGTCAGATCCGGTGCTCTGGGGAAAGATGCTCGACAGCGTTGTTACACTTCTTTCGAGGCCAGAGGAGGAAAGAGTTGAAGAGGAGCCCGATGTGCCCGATTTCAATGAAAGCATTGGATATAATGCAACATTCGTTCGTCTGTACAATGCAGGGAGAAAAGAGGAGGACCCGTTACCAGAAATCAAGGACCCAAAGCAATTTTTGGCTGCATCTTTGGCTAACCTCACTGCTCGATTCCCTGGGACGTATCCGAGGATCATTGGTGAACAGCTCGAGCAGGCAAATCAGGCTGCACTGATTCACCTTTGCAGCTCTTACAATGTCCAAGTTGTTTGAGGACAAAGAGCAAATGTAAGATGTTACTTTTCATGCACGTTAGGTGCATTTCATGTTAAAACTTTTGAAGTTGCGATACTAGCTGAATTCATTGCATGAAAATATATGCAGCCACGATTTTACAAATGGGTTTTGGGTCTTTTTCAGAAAATTCTCGTGCACTGTGATGATACGAAGTTGTTATGTTTATGACCACTTACGCATGCATTGAGACTTCTGTGATTGTTACCATGGAGATCATATTCCTGCATTCTGCAACTCTGACCTTCTTTTGGTCTTTTTTTTTTGTTTCTCAATTTTCAGGTTAAAGGATGGCAAATGATTTGTGTTCTTGCATCATGCGGTTTTTGGGAAGAACTCGTGCATTCCTCGGCTTGAAAGAGATACAAATATCTGCTCATTATTGTATTGTGATTTGTGAGGTTGTGTGTTTGTGTCATGAGTTGTCTACATATAGACCTAATACTGCCTTGCCAATCAGTTCTGGTCTTGTTCTGCATTTTCTTCATGCATGATGATTCTGTGTTTTTGTTGCCCGTTTTGTGTTGATGAGGCATAACATGAACGAGCGGATCTTTTCCATGTTATTTATACTTTTTCGAATTTTGTCAAAATATGATTTTTATACGTTTAAAAATCCAAAAGCCGCAGATCATCATATCGTACTATACAAAATGTCTTTAGTGGATTGTGTTGTGTTGTAATCCAAATGTTACAAGAAATCAATACTCGGTTTGGTCAAAGTACTATATTACCCTTTTGCAAATGTTGTCGTGCAAAAAGATCTGATTTTTCAAAGGACTGAAGACTCATATTGAGCTTTTTCCCCTTTTCATCTACTTGTAAAGATTCAACAGCTATTTTTCTACTTGAATTTACAATTTTTTTTTCTCTTACACGATTTTAAAGGAAATCTAATCGTTTTAATAAATTGCAACGAGATATTGTTTTGGGACAAAAAAACCAAGGGGAGCTTTTTAGCTCTCACCTCACTTTACTACTACAATACATAATTAAAAATGGAAGGTGAAAATAGTTAATCAAGGTTATTCCCTTACATGGCGGCGACTAAGCAAGCAACAAACATGTCATTACAGTGCATGAGGTTGCTGCCAGAACACACACACACACAGAGGGAGAGGGAGAGGGAGAGAGAGAGAGAGAGAGAGAGAGAGAGAGAGAGAGAGAACACACACACACACACAGAGAGGCTAGCTAACACCAATCTATCTATATATATCACGAATTCACACAGATATAGAACTAGAAATTAGTTGGCCCTTTGGGATGTCATTGATTGGAGATGTGTTTAATGTTTATGTGGGAGTAAGCAGAATGAAAAAAGCTGGTTTTCGTGTCATTAAGAGGCAAAAACAGAGATCGGATTTATACGATGTAATAAAAGGAGGCAAGTTCAAGGATCATCCACACAGCCCCTGTAATAATAATTATAATAAAAAAGAAGTCTTTATGCCTTACAAGTGGGCTTTTTGTGCATTCTTCGGCAACTTCCTACCCCGAGTTTTGGGGTGGTGTTCCCGTGGCATTCTCTGATTCGAAGAAGTTGGAGATTCGTGTCCTCAAGCTGCTGCAAGCGATGGAGCCACTGCTTGTAGACAAAGATCTGAGATTCCTGTCTCAATAACAGCATTAGGACTCTTTCTTTCTCTTGGCAGACAAGTTTTGCTGCTCTTTCGGCTTCTCTAGCCCGCGTCTGAGAGTGCCTCAGTGCTTCTAGAATCTGAGCTCTGCTTTCATCATCATCACTAAGCACACGTGTCCTTTCCCGAGCCGGGCGGTTCCTGGTTTTATTGCAGCCATCACCACCACCACCACCAGCCACCGTATGATTTTCCGGTGGCAACTTAGGAGGATCCCTGCAAACTCTTCTCCCCACACCAAAAGAAGAGCCAATAATCCCATTGGGTGCCCTCAAATTCGAATGTTCTTTCTTGATGCGGTTATTTTCCCGAGGCCACGGAAGGTCGCAGTTCTCTACTCGGTCAACCGAGCTCCGTGCAACCAGTAAAGCAAGTTCTTCGGCACCCGCAGTACGCCACCTCGGAGAACTCGAACTCGAACTCTTCTCCTCACGATTGGATCTTCTAGACGGATCATTCAAATCGGGCCCACAGTGTCCGTCAGATTCCAGAAAGCTATTGACATCATAAGAATTTTGTAATAGGTCTCCATGGCTCATGCAGGTTTCTTTCTTCTCGGGATGTGCCATGTTTCTGAAGAGATTATCTTCCATAACAGAATCCAGCTGCTGCTGCTGCTCATTGATCATATGATGATGATATTGATGATAATTCGGTTGCTTCTGTTGCAGCCAGAGCTTTGAGTTCCAGTGATTGAAGGGCTTCTTAATAATAGACTCTGCTGCTATAGGCTTGTTTAAGTCTTCGACAGCTGCGTTACTCGAAGGGAGTATTGATGATGGAGAACAAGAAGCTAGTAATGGAGCTCTTTTGGTGGCATCTTCTTGGACTAAAAATCTGTTGGCTGCTGTCCTTTGCCAAGCAGCTCGAGCTTCCGATAATGCCGCCATTGCTAAAATAACCTAACTCGTTAAGTTCCTGCAGATTCCCAATTATCTCAGAGCGAGTGAAGCAATAACTCATTGCATCGGAAAACTACAGAAATTAAGGACATGAAAAATTATCATACGGGAAGAGGATCTGTAAAACCAAGAGAACAGAAAACATAACAGCTTTCATCTTACACAAGAAGCAAAGAAATTATAAACAGGAAGCCAAACAAAAATTTGAATGTACATTAACAAAACAACGAAATCCTTTTCAGCGATGCAATCAACTGCTACATCCACGGAGAACTCGAGAGCAGGGGAAAAGAAGCATACCTGAGAGGGCTGAACTTCACATCACAATCGACTTTGAGCGCGCAAGACGAGAGACTAATTAGAACTGATTTTGAAATCAGACAATGAAATCATTGTCAACGAGAGTTCCGCTGCTGCTTTTTTTCTTTTTTTCTTCTCTTTTTTTTTTTTTTTTTTCCCCTGTAGAGAGCGATGGCGGTTATATTTGTACTCTGAGCTGAGCTCCTTCACGTGCTGCGGTTGTGGAATGGCGTGGGACATAAGAACCGTGCAAACTTATCCGCACAACGTTGTCGTCTTTCACCAAAGGCCACGTTTTCCTCCATCCTGCTTGCTCTTTGGTAGGCACAAAAGGGCCTCGCTGTGTTATATACTACTAACACTCTCACTAATAATGTATCTATATAAATATATCTATTATTAAATTTTTGAGTTATTTATCATTTAAAATGTTTGTTTAATATATGCATCTGTGATTTAAAATTTAATAGTGCATAGTTTTATGTATGTAAAACGGAAAAATTGATTTATCAGAAAATAAGTTAAAAATTGAAATGTAAAATTATAATTTCTGAAATTAAAATAAATAAAAATAAAAGTGTAAAATTGAAATTACAAATTGACAGACTACCTCGCTCATGAAATTGCCCTCTTGGCCAATTTTTTTTATTATCACGTGAATACGACATTAACAATAGTTGAATTAGTAATTAATTACTAAATAAATTAGTAATTAAAGAAGAGCAGTGGTGAGTCATGCTTTTTGATAATACGACACGAATAACTAATCAACTAAGAACTGCATAAAATTCCAAGCTGCGTGGCCAAATGTCGAGTTATCCTTTCCGGTTATTCCCAGAAGAAGAGTGCCAAAAAGAACAAATCTGGGCATATCTAATCACATACAATATTTTAATTAAGGGATCCAATCTACAACATTTAATTCATTAATAAGTATGATAATAACATTTCTGGAAGGTTCATTTCAAGGGAAAGAAAGTAGGCACCGATTACCTAACTTTAGAGTCCCATTTGGAAGATATGCACTCCTTAAGTTCAGGCAAAAACCCGAAAACAATAGGGCTAATAAAAGACCAAATGATAAGAAGTTATAACAAGTAATTGTCACACTTTTAAATACTGAATCACTTGAGACACACACTTGCAACACTTGCGCTTTCTCAAACATAACACTACATACGAATTCACAGAAACACATCTCCAAGAGTTATATAATCTAAGGAGTTGTCGAAATGGGGAAATCACGAAACCTTACGTACTTGACGAGGCCATCTCCACCGCACGTAAGGAAGCCGTGAGAAGCAACCTGAATATCCGTCACAGCCGCCTACGGGACAGAAGAGAATAATAGCTTCCGGAATATTAAATATATATTATACACAGAAATCAAATTCGAACATAATATTTCGAAAATTAATTTACCCGAACGAGCCCACCGAAACCACGGGAGCTAGGCTGCAGAAACGTGTGCTTTTCATGAAGCTTCGGCCAGTGGTATACCAATCTCGCCCTCGTCGCGTCCCACAGCTTCACATCCCCGTCCTTGCTCCCCGTCAAGAAAAAACTCGTGTTCGGGATTGTTGCTATCTTCGTAACGCATGCTTCAAGGCACAAACCGAAGGAGATTTATATTCATCTCATGTAATAATATCTGGGCCATCCATAGACATTCAAGCAACTAAGGCTGTCTTTGAATGAGGTGTTGGGGTTCGATTCTTATCTCTACCGTGAAATAGGAATTGAGAGAACCTTAGCATTTGGGCACCGCAGGAGTTTGTTAAGGCTAACCCATTTATGTACCAACCCTGATTTCACACGAGCCTGTCACCCAGGGCTTTGCCTAGGCTAGGGTGGCTTATCTTCCACTGTGGTTTGCAGGCTATTGCAGTGGTGAGGTTCTCGGCGTTACCCAGAAAGAAAAATAAAATAATGATGTCTGTTTTTTTATTATTATTATTACCTGAGTGAGCTTTTGGTATGTACCATAGCATTCCATTTCGGTTCTGTTCACCGGTTTTGCTCGGTGAATCAGCGGAGGATGAAGAGCCGATGTAATGTTCTCCCGCGTCCAAGTGCTTGTGCTTTTTCGTCCTTCCCGTGGCTATGTAGCGGAAATCGTGAAGCCCCACGTCTCCGCTTTTTCCACCGGTTAAAATCAGAGGAGAGATGGAGCCACTTCCTATGTCGTTATCAAACACAGACAAGGAGCGAGCACCACCTAACCACCGCAAGAAAACAATGATAGTACATAATTGTTATAACTTTTAAGGTCCCAAAATTAGTAGTCAAAATAGGCAAAGTAATAAATAGCAGAAGTAACCAGACCTTCATGGCACATTATTGATGCCCGAGATGTTGCTGGAGGGGCAAGAGTGTCCCACACAACTACATTGACACTATTGGAACTGTACCCAGCAGCAGCTACAATGGATCCACTAGCAGTAACATAAGTGACATCCCTACACCACCACCACATTATTAGAAAAAAAAAACAAAAACTAGCAGAAGATCATAACAGATTATAAATTCCAATAATCATCAGCTCTCAATGAACTGCCACTTCTCAAGATAATCAAAGCAAAAAAAACAAGCATGACTTACGAGGTGTAATTATTAAAGCAGACCGAAGATTCAGTAGGACGAATATTACTCCTTCCTCCTACTTCAAGTTGCCAAGTGCACACAGTTCCATCTAATGCAGCAGTCACAAACCGCTGTCCGCAGTTGTCGAACCGCACAGCAGACACAGAGGCAAGTGCATATGGGGGAGGGACATCAGCAGCCGGAAGTACTCCATACGTTGCAGTAGCTTTATCCTTGCCAAACTGTCAAGTTAAAATCTGATCCCATTAAATTCTAGTGAAAATTAAGCTCTCACTAAAGAGAAACTTGACAGCAAATTAAGAAAAGCAACACAAAAACCGAATGGTCTAAAAATTCAGTCAGAAAAACTATTACCTCCCATAGATATACATGAGTATTGCTAGAGCCAACCAGAAAGAAAGGCCTTGACGGATGGGACGCGAATGCCCTTGTCCTAACATTATCCACTGTCGCCGGCGGATCAAGAAACTCATCGAAACTTTCCTGTACTTCCCAACCGAGACCGGATGCTCCTACACCAGCATAACCAGGGATACCAAATGCTCCACCACCAGTTAAGTCCCTTCTAGGTCTTGCCAAAGCACCGGCTCCAATCACGGCTCCACCGAGCCCGAGGTGTGTGCCCTTCTTACTCCCCAGGCCAACACCGGGTGAAACGGGTGTAGGTACTGGGAAAGAATCGGAACCCGCGTATCCATTACGAGGCCAATCAGCTTCACCCCATATGTATTCGGAAGTATCCTTAGGTGGAGGTCCGTCTTCCCAGTTAAAATATATTACTCCCTATAGTGCCATGGGATATTAGCATTTAGAATGCAAATGAGGGAATAAAAAACTCAAATAATGTTGGAAATGAAATGTATAAATATAAAAAAATGATACTCTCTTCAAGCTTAAGCTTTTACGTGTAGTGGTATTCAACATGGTATCAGAGCTCAGGCCAAAGAGGTTATGGGTACGAATCCTCACGACTACCCATTTAAGAAAATTACACGTCTAAGGCTAAATAAGAAAGAAAAATCAGTCCAGACGTTAGGATGCATTTTGAAAATTAAATATATAAATATAAAAAAATGATTCACTCCCTTCAAGCTTAACTTTTAAGTGTAGTGGTCATTCAACAAATACAAAGCAAAAATAGACAAACTTCATAGCAATTAGTTGTATGCAATACAAGGGATATATCGAGTGGCCGTCGAAAATGTGACGGCTGCAAGATTTTAAACGGAACAGTTAAGGCACCAGACAACCAACCTTTTTATTGCTAGCAAGTGCGGCTTGGAATTGATCGGTGGAGTTTACGCACAAAGCCTGCTTCAACACTAGAGGTTAAGAAAAAATCCAGCGACATGAACCCCTGAGAAATAATAATAAAGATAAAAATAAGTGAAGAAGTACCTCCAAAAGTTCTCCATTTCTTTTATATACTTCTTTGGGGTTGTGAAAAGGCATAACCTTCTCCGAGTGATTCACACCTTTATTGCCGGGATTCTTAAAAGGATGATCATCTGGGGACAGGCAAGCCAAAGGTGACCCACGGGCGGATGTAGGACTGCTAGCTCGATCTTCTTTATCACAATTTTCCTCAGGCTCAAACTCTCTAGTGATGTTTTTATAAGCATCATACCATCCACTCGAAAACTTCTGGTTAAAGTAAGGCAGCCAATTACTGTAATCTCGAGAAAAGGCTCCACGAATTGATACCGGGTCAGCACACATATTCCAAAAATTTTCAAAGTCTTGCATCTTGTTGCTGTTACTAATCTGCATACATTCAAGATTCCAAGGGGTATCTTCATTCCCCAATTGGGACATGGTATTCCTCAGGTCGAATACGCTGCTCTCGCTTGGTTTATTTACTTCCTGGAATAGGTGATTTGCAAACTTCTTTGAACAAAGAAAGGAAATATATGCACATGCAAGCTCAAGAAACCCAACCAAAGTGTTGGGGACTAGACTGTCTTTTAGCTGTAAATTATTGATTCTGGCTTCCACTTTAGGCGGAGCGGAGAAAACTGAACTCTCATCATGTGCTTTAGATGATGTTTTTAGTTGATGTTGCAGAAATTTGGACATATGCACCCACAACGAAGCAATAACAATCGACAAATTATTCTCGCCGTTAGCAGACTTCATGGTGCTCCAACTCTGCTCTTCCTTATGTGTATTGATCTGAATTAGTTCACCACACTCAACACAAGGTGAGCCATGAGCAAGCATCTCCAAAACCTCAGGAAAGAGCTTCTTTAAATCTTCCAATGTGATTTTGGTGACATCACCCCCTCTTTGTAACATCATTAAAATGGGTTCGAAGATCAAGATAAGAGCCTTAAAATCCTTCTGAAGCCAAGCTGAAGCCGAAAGTACATGGAGTTCCAACAAAGCAAGAATATTAGAAAGTAATTTTCTATCATTCTGATAGGGTCTGAAGAACAAGAGCACTAAGGTTCGCAGACAATTAAATGCCCACAATATCCCTTGTTTTGAGAAGCTCCAAGTAGCAAGATGGCAGAACCTGCCTTCATTTGGAAGGCCATAAGTGGAACTAGAAAAGATGGAAGAAGAAACAACATATTTTGCATATATGCACGAAAATTCTTCAGATGCCTTCAAAAGGATACGGGAAGGTGTTATAAACAAACTATCTTCCCAATTACCCTTTTCTTCAGATCGAAGTTCAGAAACGAATTCTTGCATTACGAAGAAACTAATATACTCCAGACCATTGCTGTCCAAGTCTTGTATGGTCTGAATAATAAAAGAAAATGTTAGGTAAATTCAGCTTAATAAAACGAGATCAAACCAGACAACTACCCCAAACAACACTTACCAAGCTAATTAAATGTCGAGGAAGCAACGAGAACTTCTGGAAATATGCAACCGCGTCAACCAATTGGTCATTAAACTGCTTCAATAATTTCAGGAATTCTTCACCGTCAGCTTCCTCATGGATTATCTCCCCAACAGATAGTGTATCAGAGTTCACATAGCTCATATAATCTCGGACAAGATCTGATACGTATTGCATGGATAAATATAGCTTGTAGCATGATACAAGGTGACTTTCAATATCATCTGATATCCAGTTTAAGGATCTTTGATCTACAAGTGGCTTCATCATTTCCACGAGACGATTTTGGTCTGGAATGTGCAGTATATTCTCGCCATTATGGACGCTGAAGAAGCTAACAGACGATGAAAGACACTCCAGCGCTTCGAGCTTGTGGGAAAAAAAAAAGAGCGCACACAATGCCAGTTTTAAACACATTCAATTTGAATTGGATTAATATAATAGACAATGAGAGATAGAAAAAATCGGCATTGCTGTGTCAAGTTCGAATTGTATAGATCAATTTCATTGGCTATGTCTATTCCATATAACACTGAGAAATTCACAGTTGTAGAGAAAACATATTTGGAGCTATCTAACCCTCAAAAAAATTAAATTTAATTTCCTTTAAATGAATGATACAATACGTTGACTAAGTAGACCCACTAAATGAAATATTTGATGAAATAAAAATGAGAGCTTATACTTTTTCACGGAAGCACCAGCACTCAGAGATGGTCAACAAACACTTTTTTTTTTACACTATCTAAGGTGACATTTTGATCAAGATAAATACAGGTCACTAAGACAAAGATAGAAGTACCTACAGGTAAGCCACATCTGCTCAAGGAAGTAACACTCATCAAAGCTGCCCATCGACACAGGACTGAAGCATCACGCTCCCCAACAGCATTTTTCATGTTAGTCTTTGCAGCCAACATTTGGCAATATTGGCCAATGCTTGGATCCAGAAAAGACATCTGTGATGACTGAAGGATTGGCATTTTGTGTTCAGATCCCATTCCAAGACCGAGCATTCTCATAAATGATTGAGAATAGTTTCCCAATGTCCACTGCCCCAAAGAAACAATTGATCAATATTATATCAAAATTAAAGAAAAAACGTTTTTCATTGTGGTAAATCCAATAACAGCATACCTCTAGAATACTTGCCATCCAAAAGTTACCTTTGGACAGTGCTGACGGAAGGAGAACCTTTAAAATGAGATTCTGCTCTAAAGGGCCACCGTACCCCTCTATGAGACGACAAATAACAAGTGCCAGCTGTTCATCTCCAAGATTTTTAGCACACACTGTCACAGCTGATGTCACATCTCCTCCAAGCAAAAAGAAAGCTGTGGCAAGTTCTAGCTGATGTCTGCTCATCAGCACATAAGCATTTTTTAAAGCTGCTGCTTTGTTTTTCTCTTCCTACAACATACGCATAAAAAGGTGAGATTAATTTAATAGAATACTTTAACAACAATTATTTTACGAAAAGATATTTTACCTGAAAGTTTCTACTAATGAATCCCGCCAATGGTTTATCTTTTTCATCTCTGCTAATTTTGAATAGGCCAGCCAAAACTTGAATCCTGTTCAATGCAATATAGAGGAGAGTACATTCCTTAGGGTCTTTGTTTTTCATATACCGCTGTCTTGCAAGCCGCTCCATCTGCAGCGATATTTAGAATTCAACTTACGGACTGAGAAAGGATATGACGCATCTAATCACATCCTCCTAAAAAATTTCATTAAATGAGTGTATCATGTTATGCATGACATATCATTGAGAAACAGGAATCCTAAAGGTCTCCATACAATAATTAGAACGCCGAACTGATCCAAAGAGTTAAGTTGCTGATGACCACTAAATCTTATCAGTTATCACTTTGAAACAAGCAAATGGAATATATTAACCCATTAACTTATTCTAGCCTACTGAACAACACTGTACCTTGACCCGCAACTGAGCCACATCTGTATACCAGAAGCCAACACCCAAATTACGCATCTCTTCCCAAGATGGTTCAGATGACAACAAAGAAGTAAACAAATTTTCAGGACAGTCTGAATGAAAAGCCCACCCTATGAGACCAGAAGAAACAACCAACTCTTCAGCTGATGGTAACTCGCTGAAATGTCTGCCAAAATATATTTGCTGAAACCTAACAGCAACCCAAAACCTACACAAGAGGATATTTTTCAGTTCACAATGATAATGGCCGTCGATGCAGATAGGTAATAACTGGGCAGACAAAAGACTAAAGCATTTCTCATTCAAATTCATTTCAATTTGTTTCATGTTGGCACTTCCCTAGCTAGCACAGAAACCTAATCATTTCAATGTGCTAAAACATCATTTACCAGTAAGTACCACTATACACAAATCAGGATTGGAAAAATTCTAATATACCTTCGACCGGCATCATCAAAGCTTCCGTAAGCAGAAGTGGAGCTCACATTACTGACTTCTTGCAAAAGATCGATAATGGAAAGAGCTTGCATTTTTTCAACTTCAGTAATGCATGAAGCACCATGCAATCTCTCAAAAGCTTCAATGAATTCGGTAAATTCAGATTGAGATGAAGATGGATTTGAAGAATAATTGCGGATATCAATAGCTTCATCTAGAGAAAACTTCGATTGTTCCTGTGGTCGTAGAGTCCTCCATTGCATTACGTTGTCATTTGAACTAGGTGAGAGATGACCATCAAGATACTTCGAGAGGGAAAGTGGCAAAAACACATTTCCGATCCTTCTACCATTACCTTTAACTTCAGAAAAATGAGTAAGCTGTTTCACAAGATGGCGCAAAGCTACCAAGGGACGTTTCAAGTTACCTACATAGATCAATTTAATTGAGTAACCAGACAGAAATTTTACACAGAAAGATATATTATTAATTATCATGATAGTTATAAATGGTGTCCAAAGCTAACAAGAATTAAACCAAATCCATAAAATAGGATTCAGATCTAGGTGGGTAAAACCTTCAGGATTCCATTCTGTTTTTACATTGTGGCAACCTGGGTAGTCCACTCGAAAAAAAACACATATCCTAATATACCTGAAGGTGTCTAGATGGCTTATAAAATGATATTAAGTACCACACAACTTATTTGCGTATTCTTTCCATATCAACAAAACCGAATTTCAGATAATTGAAGAATAAGGATAACAACAATTCAGAACGAATTGAACCTGACAAAATGTTAATAAAGAGTGCCTCTGGGTGAAATAGAGGGACTGATCCTCCAATTGTTTTCGCAATTTCTGACATGCTCCAATAATATGATCCGGCGATCAATTCGAGCTTATGTTGAGAACCTGTAATTGTTAGTGACTTCAGGTCATCCTTAATGCTCATTTTGGGGGACAATGAATTACGTTGTCCCAACATTTTTGTCCATGGCCTTTTAGTATCTGTAACACTCAAATCGGCATAAACTGGAGAAGGTGTGTGGTTATTCCCGTCATCTTCAGCTAATAATAAAAAATGACTGAAAAGACTGAAGTATTCATCATGAACGACCACGAGTGTACCCTTTGGGGCCCAGTGGAAATTAGAGATAGCAGAAAGAGCAGGGCTTACAGCAATGCACACCCAACCATTTCCTTCCTTAGCCTTTTTGCTTTGTAAAATACACTGACCTCCATGGCGACTTGCAGTATACACACGCAACTGATCTTCTAAACAAATCCCAAGTAATAACTGACCATTGCCCAATGTCAACCAATTTACAGCAATAATTTTCCCATCAAAACACAGTTTTTCTTCAAGAAGGAAGCTACCAGCATTGTGGATGGGCATACATTCCCATATACAAAGTGTACTACTATTGTTTTGGTGATCGGTTGGTGAGGAAGTAGCAATCTTTTGACAGAAGGCACAAGAAGATACAACTGCAATAGGACCTTGCCCTGAATCAAGCACACCAACAAGTTCCCATTTCATACGTGAGCTCGGTGATTGAGATGGTCTGCTTTTCCACAATTTCAAACTACCATCTTCACAACCAGTTACCAGATGGTATGCATAGAAGTTGGCCATTTCACCGAAAGGGCTCAGCCTCTGGCTTAAAACCATATCATTGGGGCTGATGACAGAACAACTCATTACCTTGTCATCATCATATGGAACAGGAAATACCGAAGAACAAGGATCAATGGAGACAGAGTACCTCTTACCAGATAATTCCCTTTCAAAAGCCCGTGAGTGCTCAGCACAATAACTCCCTTCAAGATCGTAGTAATGGATGGTTATCTCCCAAGATAATGCTTGAAACCCATCCATATACAGAGCTACTAGAAGAAACTTAGAAGAAATGAAGTTCCCACTGCAATCAGAAGGCAAAGGGAGCGAGCAGAGCCTGCTTAATACTTTTTCATGATCAACACTGATAGGTATAGTAAACAATTTGTCAAATAAAACTTTTTCATTATCTTTCAAAGGTTTAACTACTATGAAGTCAATATTTTTTCCATATCCCATCAGAAGAATCCCTTCACTGCCAAAAGATGTCGGAGCCCAACTCAAGCACGTGTAATTTGAAGACTGGGCAATAGAAACTTTCCCGATGAATTGCCATGATGGTGTGGACAATGGCATGCCAATATGACTATTGAAAAACGTTGAAGATGACCAGAAGATCAGAGTGCCATTTTCATCCATAGAAGCAGAAATGGTATAATCACAGAAGAAAGGGCTAATTGCTATTTGCAAACCTTTTCCAGTATGACCATCAGCTTTTACTCCTCCACTATGAAGAATCATATTATTTTCAGCATTAACTTCAGCAGATGATTCACCGTCCATGCTAGCTGATGCATGAGAATATAAGTGTGTCCATGCAAAATCGTTACTGGCCAGTAGTTGAATCAAGGAGCAAATGACTGGTGGCCCAGAAAGTTGATTCCTCATCATTAGAACTTTATGAATGAGCAATTTACTTGAATCCATTTCAAATTTGAGCAAATCCAATTTCTTCCATAATGTAACCCTCGGGAATCTCACTGGAGAAAGATCATCTAGGCAATGAAGAGCCCAGAATGTTGTTGCTCTTTTAGGACCAAAGCCAACTAGCCACTCACAAATACCAACAGTATTATGAGAAAGACTGTCTACACTTGAAAAGTAGGGAACTTCTCGATCAGTAACTACAACTTCTTCAACTTCCATTGCCCAACACACAAAGATATTGGAGCCAATAAAACCACCCAAAGTCTGGTTTACCTCGATAACAGCAACAACACAAAATGATAGCTTTACGGCTTTCGGATCACTTGTATCCTTTCCAGTTCTTCTAACCCTCCCATCATCTATTTCACCCCATAATCGAACTGTTCCATCGAGGCTGCAACTTAACAAGATAGGTCTTTGCATGTGTCTGGACTGTTTATTTTGTGGTCTACCTGTGGATGGTCTCCACTGTATCATGCACACAGGCAGCGGATGATGCAACTCCGCTTGTGCATATTTAGAGGGTCCATCACTTTTATAAACAAACACAAATTTTCTGGATTGATCAGTCGAAGAATATGAATCTTCCTCATGCAGTTGACTCCTTGTTGCTGTCGCCAAAAACCCATCCGCTGACCATGTCGTGGAGACCAGATTTTGGGGAATTTTCTGTTTATGCTTCCAAGATATCTCCCAAGACTTCTCCTTCCTCCTCCACACAACTACCTCCACGCCTACGGCAAATATTCCATCTCCTGAAGCGGTCCATTTAATAGCCTCTATCTTCGTGGACTGCAGAAGTGTTGCACTCTGACTCCAAGAAAAAGAACCTGAATCTCAGTAAATAAGTTCATACTATGTACCCAAAAGAAAGACGATGTAGTTGATTCAGTAACAAAATCCATGAGCATATCGCTAAATACAAACAAACAGCCAGATAGTTAGAAGTAAATAATCTTATGTGTAAGCTTTCGACTATAAAAACAAATTACCATAAACCAGTGTAAGTCATTTCTTGATGTGTGGAAAAGATGGCATATATTATAGGTGGCATGATTTTCCATGGACAATTTTCTGCATTTACTAAGTCAATAATAACATGCAGACAAAGAGGAAACATAAATCTCAAATCACGATCCTTTGGCCATGATCTTTTAAAATATCGAAAAACTAAAACAAATATGCTGCTTCAGTCTTCCTTTACCACAAATCCACAAACATTTCGCATATCAGCACATGTACTTAGCATTTAGTCCTGCATAGTTCTCTGTCTTAACGTAAAGCATACAAATACGAACTTAAGGACCCCGAATCCATGATACCAGCAAAAACACCTCAATGTAAAAACACTTAGCCAACAAGAGAAAAAGTCAAGGAACTTCACTAAAAAGTTAAGTTAAGCAACTTACTGGTGGAAGCCTCATCTCCGCCACAGGACAACAACACGATGCACTCATCCAAAGCGACAGCGAGTTCCCCTTCCGAAGGCGTTGCAGGCGACCACGACACGGAGGATACACAAACTGACATCTCCATCAATTGCTGACAGATGGGACCAATCTTAGCCTCGGAGCCGCTGGACATAGGGCTCGGAAAGTGCGAGATGACAAGGAGCGAGGAGGCGCCGTACGCGATCCATGAGAGACCCGCGAAGTTGGGCAAAAGGTCCGCGACCGGTTCGGATCCTAATCGGTTCGGGGCCGGCGGGACGGTCTGGGATTCGATTAATCGTAGGGGAAGGTGAGCGGCGATGTCCAAAGCAGCGGAGGTTGCCTCTTGCATCATTGATCTGATGATCCTGCAATTGAAATGTCGAATTTGATTTGGAGTAGAAAAAGGTTTATGATCTACGGAGCGAGGCGAGGGTACAACAACAACGGGAAGTAACCGCCGCTGAAGAAATAATCCATAAACAAAATACTGTACATCTCAAACTATATCACGTAACATAAATAATCCCTTCAATTTGATAATATCATCAAATTAATTCTGTAACTAATTTTAATATTTGTGAAGGATACTTTAACATCAGTTTAAAATTAAGTATTTCCTATATTGAAGTGCTTAATTTTTTCTTTTCAAATTTTAATTATCTATACTATTTTATTAAGCGTCAACGTAAATTTTTGGTATAACATAATTAGCCAATCAGATTTTACATACAATTAATAATTAATGAAAAGAAAAATTAACGAACCTTATAAGTTTTATTTTGGTCTTTCATTCATTTGTATTTAATAATAAAATAAAAAAGTTATTACAAGCATAATCACATAATGTTTCTAACTCTCTCCAAAAAACCCTAATACGTTCTCTGCCGGTGGCTAGATCTACTACACCATGGTCGCCGGCGGATCGGATCGGAGAACCCATCATCGTTTCTATCTTTAATAATTTTCTTATTTCAATTTTATAGTCCTCTCATATGAGAGTTTTCTCCTCACGTATGAGCGAAATTTCCTTTCGTATGAGAGAATCTTCCTCTCGTATGAGAAAATCTTCCTCTCGTATGAGAGTTTTCTTCTCTCGTATAAGAGTGTCTCTATCTCGAATAAGAGTTTACGGTCTCAGATCTGAGAAACGGACATCGTGCTTGCATCGGTCATTCAAACAATGGAGATATCAAAAGTACTTGAAGAAAGATTTTCAATTGATGATGCTTTTTGAAGAAGGGATTGCGATTATTTTTGTTGTTCCTTCGTATTCCTTCAGTAGTTTGTTATTGCTTCCATTGTAATATTTGTCCCATTGATATTATGGAATGAAATTATCATTTTCAAAACAAAAAAAAAAGCATAATCACCTACCTATTATTGAGGAATGATTCAAATAAAATCTCCATTTGATTGTTGATCTTTTTTTTTTAAAATTACACATTAATAAATTTTGTTTGCATTAATTTTTTTTTTTTTTGCACACATTGGATACACAGATATACTAGTTAGTATTACTTGTCTCCAAAGACATGAATTAGTGGATAAGCCTTTTATATTTCAAGTTGGAGTTTTTGGAGTTTCTAGAGACCTTAATTATCGTTATTGGATTGGGAGGGATGTCAACGCGGCGGGGCGGGGATCTACTCCCCGTCCTCGTTCCCGCGAAATATGGGACAAAATCGTCACCGTCCCCATCCCCGCGGGGATCCGCGCCTCACAAGGATTACCCGCCCGGCAATATTTTTTAAAAATATATACTATTTATAATATAAACTATATTTAATATTATTTATATTATTGAAGTGTAAAACTATATTTAATATTATTTATATTATTTAGACTATATCCTAATATTATTTATGTTATAATAATATAAATTGGATATAAAAAATATTAATTAAATATTATATTATATCGGGGAACAAGGTGGGGATCTTCGAGGAAAAAAATATCTCCCCGTCTCCACCTTGCGGGGATAAAATACCGGGGGATTCCCCGTCCATTCGGGGCGGACTCCACTAGGACGGGGAATCCTTGCCCTATTGATGGGGGTTTGGATATGCTAACCTGGACTAATCTCATTCTCAGGACGAGTGATGTAGAACTTAGCCAACGATTGAGTGAGGATACATCGGGTTGCAAAAATATATATTGCTATTCCTTTTTTTTTTTTTCAAAAAAATGAATTTTCAAATACACATAATCACTTGTAGGAGCTTGTTTCTCCCGCGTTAGGAGGTGTGCTATTTTCGAAGGAGAGAAGTTTCTCGAAGTTGAGGACGAAAACTACTGGAGAATATTACATAACTGAGCTTAATTGCCATTGTTGAGGACTTTTAAGGTCGACTTGTAGTATGTTGTTTGTGCAAAACTTTCAAACATGGCCTCTGATTTTTCCTTTTTTATTCTCGATGAAAGGTTTCTATCATTCTATTGTAACCAGATAAATCCTCTTGTCTATTTAGTCTCTTATAAAAAAAATATTATCATTTATGAACTACGAAGAAAGTCCTAATGAGTTAGCCTAATAGTTGATGGAAGTATTTCAATTCAACCATCTTGTTCATATATTCAAATTTTACGAGTATTGATGGTGGATGAATTTACATGTATTAACCCATGTTCCATAGTTTAATCGCATCTTTAGATGTTTACGACATAAGCCCGTAGTCCGAAAGTGCGAGGATACAGTCTTGGAATTGAAATAAAGAAATTAAATAAAAAATTAAATGAAGCAATACTATCTCTTTCTTTTTCTTATAAATTTATGCATTAATCCAACACTGACCAAGCCCAGTCCAAAATGCAAATAATCAACACCCCCAAACACATTAGTCTTAACCATAGTTTACTAATCTTCTTCATCAGGTTAAGGCTCAAATCTCCTCACGTAGACAGCGCATGCATATTCAAAATGAGCAAGTAAAGATAAAGTCAAGACACCAATAAACAATTATAAAAGCATAACAAAAACCAGTATTTTAACCTCATAGTAGTTAAGTATCTGCATTTAAGCACGCCCCTTCATTACAATATACAACAAACAAAGCTGGGTGGATCCGTAAGAAGATCCTAGTTAGTTATAACGTAGCAACTTTGGGTCCTATTGTATTACAATATAAAAAATATTGTCAACGCGAAGCAGTTTAAGCTTTAAGATTCTTCTTCAGTAGAAGCCTGTTTTAGACCATCTCCACCCGGCACCAAAAACTAAAAAAATGAAGTAAAAATACTCAAACCGAACCTCAAACGCAAACTCAAAATGCGTTTTTGGGTTTCTCTCTCGTCTTTCAGAACTTTGAACGCAAAAAATAGGTTTGATGTTTCAAAATTGCAAACAAGTCCCTTTGTTTATATTGACTTATTAAATCACTCATATACGAAAAATAAATAAAAATACACAAACGTAAATCATGTATTAATAATTATCATTATAAAATTAGTTATACATTTACTATTATTTTTAATAATAATTTTTTTATAACTTAATAGTTAAGTTTTTATATTTTATTTATATGTAATTTGGTTTGACTAAAACTACAATATTTGAAATAATTAGAGATAAGTATTATTACGTTACACTTATGAATGTGCTAATTAATAATTTGTTGGAGGAATACACCGAGCCGAGACTTAAGAATTATCTTTTAAAAAAATAAATAAATAATTTTAAATAAATAAGTAATTTTTCTTGTGTAGTGTAATTTTTTTGGATTTAATAAATGTTCATGAACAATAATATTTTATTCTTAATTTTATTAAATATTTTCTTAATTGACTTAAAAATAATCCCGTGGTCTAATCTGAAAAAAATTTAAAATATGTGGGTCGTATTAAAAGTTAGTGCGAAAGAGAATATTACAATATAACCTTTTGAGTTTGAGAATGAATATAATGGTTGGAGAAGAATTAATGCATTTCGAGTTTGAGAATGAGTTTGAGTATGAAAATGAGTTTTTCGATTGTAGATGACCTAATTAACAAAAGGAGAGAACAGTTGAAAGACTTGTCGCCAGTTATGGCTATATATATATATATATATATATATATAATATCCTTCACCTGCTACTGCCATAATGAGATTTTGTATTTTTCCTGCTTATATATGTAATATGTATGTGTATATATAAGAAATATAGACAGATCACATTAAGGTCAAGCTCAAACATTTCAATAGTATGAGTTTGGTATGTCATGACATATAATATGTGAATTTATATACGTATTTTGTATCCCTCACCGGTGAAGCTGAAGCCCTACTACGTCTGCATTAGACTTCTTATAGCCCATCCATCAACTGCTCAATATAAAATATCAGTATATATAAAAGCGAGAAACTGTCGAACTAGTGTAATAGAATAAGGAAAAATGAATTAAAAGGAACCTGCTGATAAAAAAAAAAAAAAAGCCGGGACGACATTATACACTATCGTTTTTAATCGATATGCTTCGACTTATGGAAACAAAAAAATAGCATCATATGGTCAAATGTAATGATGTAGAATAAATTAAATCTGAAGCAGCAGCAAAATTCAAGGAACTTTCAGAAAGAATAAAGCTGC
Organism: Linderniella brevidens; assembly: GCA_004919715.1. Classification (NCBI taxonomy): domain Eukaryota; kingdom Viridiplantae; phylum Streptophyta; class Magnoliopsida; order Lamiales; family Linderniaceae; genus Linderniella; species Linderniella brevidens. Next base: position 3,605,574 of record SWDC01000146.1, read on the forward strand.
GTCTTTTAATTTCTGATTCCACGTGATCATTAAATATTTCAGCTTGGGTTTCTTCAATTTGTGATAGGTGCAAAGACTTCTTTGATTTATATATTTGAGTCGAAGTTAATTTTCCGACGTGGGACAAATACTCTAAATAAAACGATTTTAGTAAAAAACGCACAATGATTTCTATATACATTATATCGTCTCCTTCTCCGGGTGTCATCTATTCACCAACTCTGCACATATCTATACGCTGTTTAAGTCAATATCTCACTGCGTAGCAGTATAAAGTAAGCCCTTCTCTCTTCAGCCCTCTGAACCCAGTCTCTCTCTCTCTCAATGACAAAATCAGCAGGGTTTGTTTTGGCATGTCTGAGTTTCCTCATCATCACCGCGAGTAGTGTGCATGGGACTATCACAAGGTGGCCCGGTGGAGGCACGACGAGATACTACGAGTTCAAGGTTACACATATATTTAATACTATATATATATATTTATCTTTTATTTCTTTTGATATTTGTCGAGCCCGAGCAACTTCTTTCGATCGAATAACACGTCCCTCTTTCCGTGTGTATCGCCGTTGTTCCACCGTCAGATAAATACGAAAACGGTTTCAAAGCTCTGCAAAAGCAACCAGATCGTGGCGGTCAACGACTTGTACCCGGGGCCCGTGGTCTACGCCCAAGAGGACGATCGGGTGCTCATTAAAGTCACTAACCTCTCGCCTTACAACGCCACGATCCATTGGTATAAATATAGTACAATACGTCCAACTAGAACTCTAAAAAAGGCTGCCAACGAGGTCTTGACCCAGTGGTGGTCAAGGCTAACGCCTCGAGATATTTGAGAAGGTTGCAGGTTCGAATCCGTCCTCCGTCCTCAATATCTTGAGGAGCCTATACGCATGAACATTGAATTACCTGGTTGACGTAGTTTGCAAACTACTGCGTCACCCTCCGGTGTTTACTTGGCTGTAAAGGGTCATGATTCGTGAACATGTCTCAGTGTGGTTACCTGGTTGACATAGTCCGCAGACTAATATGCGTCGGCCTCCGATTTTTTACTTGGTTGTAAATGGCCAGGTTTCAAGAACATGTCCTAGTGTGCTTGTATAGGTTGATGTAATTTGCATCATACTATTGCGTCAGCCTCGGTGTTTACTTGACTGTAAAAGGTCAGAGTTATGGGTAATCTGTTAAATTATTACTGATTTATTACCGTTTTTGTGGGAAAACGATGTACAGGCACGGAGTGAGGCAGAGGCTAAGCGCGTGGTCCGATGGTCCGTCCTACATAACCCAATGCCCGATCCAACCGGGCCACACCTACACCTACGAGTTCACCTTGGTCCAGCAGAAGGGAACCTTCTTCTGGCACGCGCACTTCTCGTGGCTCCGAGCCACCGTGAACGGGGCCCTCATCGTGTACCCGAAAACCGGCGTCCCCTACCCTTTCCCTTACCCCTACGAAGAACACATCATAATACTAGGTCAAATTTTTCTCATACTAGTTTAGTTGTCTTTAATAAGACAACACCTTGTCAAGAGGCTAAGGATACACAACCTTGCTTTCTCTATCACAGGGGAATACTGGTCGAGAGACATGGTGCAGCTCGAGCAGTCGGTCCTCGCCAGCGGCGGCGGGCCCCCCATAGCCGATTCTTACACCATCAACGGCCATCCGGGTTCTAATTACAACTGCTCAAATAATGGTACTTTGTTTGCTACAGAATAAACTCGGCAAATTCATAATCGATTGTTTAATAAACTCTGCGAAATAATATTTTCGAGCGGGTCTCGACTCCGAATAGGGCTAGAAATTAAAAATTCGTTAAAAATTATAAGATAAGACATTTTATAATTTATATAAACTCGATATAAAATATAAATTAATAATTGTTTACATATTATATACTATTATATGAATTATTTATGAAAGTCTCTGGAAAAATGACACAATTTTTTTCTTTCATTTTTAATCAATTTCACCTTGAATCCATGTCTAACGAGGGAGAAATTAATTGACTTTTCCAATATGGCCTATTCATTTTATATGTGTACATGATACACTGATTAAGTGGAAGTTTGAAAGGCGTTTGTAAATGAAAGATTTCGTTACAAATTAATAAAATATTAACTAAAATATTAACTAATATACAAATTAATAAAATATTAACTAATTTTATATATACAAATTCACAACTCTGTTTGCTAAATAAATTATAAATTTTGGTGGTGCCATGTATATTAATTTATAGAATTTCTACTGCATGTCTCTCGATATGTATCATTTTCTCGAGATATGTATTACTCTCGCCATCAAGCTAATATTTTTATGATGTCAGATGTTTACCGGATCAACGCGGTGCCGGGGAAGACGTACCTCCTGAGGCTAATCAACGCGGGGCTCAACACGGAGGTCTTCTTCGGGATCGCGGGCCACAAGCTGACCATCGTGGAGGCCGACGCGGAGTACACGAAGCCCTTCCCCACCGACAAGGTGATGCTCGGGCCGGGAGGGACCATCAACGTCCTCGTCACCGCGAACCAACCCATAGGAAGGTACTCCATGGCCGCGGGCCCCTACATGTCGGCTCGTAACGTCCCCTTCCAGAGCGTGCCCGCGGTGGCCTACTTCCAGTACTATGGAGCCACCCCGACGAGCCTCACCCAGCCGGCGGCCCTGCCGCGGTTCGACGACAACCTCGCGGTCAAGACCGTGATGGACGGTCTCCGGGGCCTGGCCACCTCCGAGGCCGTCCCGAGGGAGGTCGACAAGAACCTCTTCGTCACCATCGGCGTCAACGTCCAAAAGTGCGATCGGAAAAACCCGAGCCAAAATTGCCAGGGGCTCAACGGGGGGATATTTGCCGCCTCCATGAACAACATAAGCTTCGTGAGGCCGAACGTATCCCTCCTCGAGGCTTACTACAGAGACTTCAACGGCTACTTCACGGATAATTTTCCCGCCGCGCCCCTCAAATTCTACGATTTCGTCAACGGGGCCCCCAACAACGCCCCGAAGGACACGAACGCGATGAACGGGACCCGGGTCTACGTGCTCGAGTACGGGACCCGGGTTCAGCTGATCCTGCAGGACACGGGCACGGTCTCGACGGAGAACCACCCGATTCACCTCCACGGGTTCAGCTTCTACGTGGTGGGCTACGGGAGCGGCAACTACAATCCCGACACGGCCACCTTCAACTTGTACGATCCCCCGTACATGAACACCATTGGGGTCCCCGTCGGCGGGTGGGCGGCTATAAGGTTCACTGCTGATAATCCAGGTGATTAGTTAATGCGTTTAACATCGATCATGTTTATAATATAAGGGCTAATTATTTTTAGTGGACACATGGGGTGACAATTTTAATTTTAGGAGAAAAATTTTCAATTTGAAATATTGAAGCATGTTGAGGAAATTATTTCAAAATTAGAAAAAATTGATAACAATTCAAAATTCTGGCATTAACTGTCTTCAAATTGCTTCATTTTTTACCCGTTCTCCTAAAATGCTATTTCGAAAATTTATCGTCAATGCCGTCTTCCCAAATTATGTACTTACTAAAAATAATTAAGCCTAATATAAATACTCATTCACGGCACCACTACGTGTGCTGGTGCTGCACTGCAGGGGCTTGGTTCATGCACTGCCACCTGGAGATTCATCTCACGTGGGGCTTGTCGGTGGTGTTCATCGTCAAGAACGGCAACGGGCCGCTCGAGACGCTTCCTCATCCGCCGGCGGATTATCCTCGCTGCTAATGAGGGAAATAATAATAAGAAAAAAATGTTGCTTTTTCGATGTCTGTGGGATCGTTTGAATTCTTTGGGAAAGTGTTCGATATTGTGTGTTGTTTTGGCTGCTTTGAAATCAATACAATGTCTCTAGCACTGTACTTTATACACACATATCGTGCCGTTCTTCAACCCGAAAACTGATTGTTAATATCTCACGTCGTATACGAGGATACGAGGATGACGTTATTTTTTGTCCCGATGTTTGTCCGTTCAGCAATTTTGGTCCCTTGATATTTAGGATTGTCATATTTAGTCCCCAATGTTGTCTGATTCAAAACAATTTGGGTCCCTGGATTTGATTTCTGTCAATTTAGACGAGATGTTCCCGGAATTGGAGACACGAGACCAAAAGTGGTTTTATCTCAAAAATAAATTAATAAAGAAACTCCCTCACTTTTCGACACTTGGTGCTTCCACACCAATTTCATCTAAATTAACGAAAATTTAATCGAGCGATCAAAATTATCACAAATGATATTTATTTTATGTTTTTTTTTGTTTTTAAGCACTCGGTATAATGATATTTATGGTGTAATGTTATTTACGGGTGTTTTAACACTTGTCGGGATGAAATATAATGATATTTTTGTAAAAGTAACACAAAAAGTGGGTTTCAGAATCCGTGTCCCACTTTAGTGTGCTATTTTTTGTGCCAATTTACAAAAATATCATTATATCCCGTCTCGTGTAGAAAGTATGCTCTCTTTCCCTCCTTAGTAGCAAACTGAGAGTTCATCTTGCTCCACCAATAAATAATATTACACCTTAAATACTATTATACTGAGTGCTTAAACACAAAAAAAATTATTAAAACATTGATAAGTACTCGATATATATTTTTTTGTGTTATATTTATTTTTGTGTGTTCCGACCAATGTTATATAATTTTTTGTTTGTTTAAGCACTCAGTATAATAGTATTTATTGTGTAATATTATTTAGATTGTTTTAACACTGGTCGAACATAATGTAATGATATTTATATAAAGTGACACAAAAAAGTGACACACAGAATTGATACAGATGATCCGGTTCCCAAAAAGTGGGACATGGATATGAACACGAAGAAATCAAACAAAAAGGAAGCAGTTAAATGGAATTTAGCCTTCGGGCCCGCTTATGCTTATGGTTTGGGCTTTAAACTAGGCCCTAATATTTTCATAACAAGCGATTAACGGACACGGCGTTGACCGTGGGCACCTGTGGCCGGAGGAACTCCGGCGATCTGAGCCGTCGATTGTTGTTCTGCGAAATCCCGAAGCAGCCAAATCACACAGATTCAAGAAACTGTCCTTGATACCGACGGAGTTTGCAACAAGAACAGATAAAAACTGATTTTCAGGGACCTAATCGCCGAATAAAGTCCGAAGGAGACGACCCAATTACAGGGGAAAAAAACGAGGATCATTTACACAAAATACACATCAACGCAACACTAATTTCAAGCTAAAAGATTATTTTCTCGATTGAAATGGAAAAAATTTACATCCTCCGGCGATCTTGCCCGTCACCGCCGGCCCACCCGAGATTCATAGCCAAATCCTCCACGGCCACCTTAACAACGTCCTTTCGAACCCCAATATCCGTCGCGTACCTGCTCACGCAGTACACCCCGGCCGAGACCGCAGCCATGCCCACCGGGCTCGGGACCAAAAGCTTCAGCGGAGACGAGAGCAGTGCAGCCAGCGGCGCACCGATGGCCGACGAGGCCTGACCGCTCCGGCCCACCCCGAGCCGCTCGAGGGTCAAGAGACCCGTCTTGCAGTAGAGTGCAAAGTCCTCGCAGTTGTTGTGGAACACGTCGTAGGTCCCGAACCCGTCCTGCAGGAGGTGCATGGCCCGGTGGACCGCGGTCCCCGGCGGGTCCGAGGGGGCGGTGGTGCAGGTGCCTCCTCGGACCTTGGCTATGAAGAGGGACGGGGCGACGCCGTACTCGAACCGGTAGAGGGCACCGGTTCGGAGGAAGCAGTCGAGGCACGTGAGGACGACTCCGCTGTTGGGCTGCCTGAATCCGCAGTCGGGAATTTTGGGGCACTGGCGTGCGTTGGGAGGTGTTTGGGGTCCGTCGGCGGATGCGGAGACGTTTTGGAAGTGGACGACTTTGTTGCCTCCGACGTAGATTCCTGCGTGATGAGGCGATCGATCAGCTTCGAGAAACAAAGCAGACCTCTGTTAAACTGAGGGCTGCATCCTAAAACCAATTGGTGAAATGAGCTGATGCTTATTTTTTCGAGTGAAGTTGGTTTTTCGATTGGGGACGTATAATCTCACCACGCCCCCTCAGCACGATTCAGAGCCTAACACGTGGGCGTGTCGAATCGGGTGGCGGCGAATCGAACATGCGTGATAACGCGCAGATCGAACATGCTTTGATACCATATTTGAGATTGTTCGTCCCACATCGGGAAAATAATTCCACTGGACTCAATATATGAATCAAATGAGTCTATCCTCCTACCACCGATTGGTTTCAGGACGGAACCCTCATTTAACATGGTATCAGTGCGGGTTCGATCTGCTTGTTGTTTGACTCACTGACACCCGTTTTGATATGTTCATGTAGCAGGCTGTGAACCGCGCTGCACGTGAGGGGACGTTTTGAGATTATTTATTCTACATTGGGAAATTAACTTCATCTGACTCAATATATAAATCGAAGACATTTCTCTCCTATTACCAATTGGTTTTAGGAGGGAACCCCCAATTTAACAATATAAGTACGAGGAATCAGCATTCAACTGCAAGCTTTACGGGCTCAATTCGAGGGGTGTAAGAACACAGGCTGAACAAATTCTTATCCTTAAATCAGAAGGAAGCATCTCTCTTCTAAGGATATAACAAACCACATAGTTCCTATGAAAGCAATGCCACTTGGTAGTTCCCAATTCCCCCATCGATCATTGATCTATCAATGTATCTACCAGATGGGAGCTAAGAGCCATAAAAACTGATTCACAACATAAATGCAGCTCTACGGAAAACAAAAAAACAAGACGGGAAAAATTAATAAAATCACCGAAACCAAAAGACGAAAAATAGAGAGATTTTTCTGGGGTTAACCATGATGAGAATAGGCGAAGACGGCCCTGTAAGTGTAGATGTGATCCCCTGCCTTGATTTCGCTCCTCTCGACTCTGTTTGTGAGCAAACCCATAACGCCACCGACCTCAATGTACTGAGCAAAAAGGCTAAAAACACGCTCTCACTGCAAAATTGGAAGCTCTCGACGGAGAAAGCCCTTCACAAACAAGTGATTTTATTTTTTTCCGTGTGAATTACAGTGCAAAAAAGCAGCACCGCTTCACCGCCCCGGAAACGCAGTCAAAATGCGATTAAATGATTTTTCTACGCGGAGCGGATTCGTTTGGTTTACCAAAAAATTTTGCCCCCAACAACCGTTACGAAAATGGGCCGTATTTAATTATATGAGATGCCGATGACGCAAATGCATGTTGGGAATTATTGTTGGCTTTTCTTTAATTTTTAATTAATTTTGTCATCGCTGTGGAGTGTGGTACCTTAAAACTTTTCTTTGGAGGTTTTGCTTGGACATTGAAGGCAAGAAATATACATATTCTTGGTTTAGGCATCCAAGGAAAGTTGGGGATCTGAGTTAATAAGAATATAGATTATTCACATCCCTTGCTTAGCTTGCATGTTAGGACTAGTGTTAGGACTAGTAGAATTGATATGATATGTCTTACTAAAGAGACGAGGTTTAAAAATATTATTTAGGCATGTTTTAACATGTTAATAGATATTTAATTATAACAAATTAAATAAATATCGTGACCATTATTCCAAGTTAATTGCAAAAGTAGGCATTTGAGCAAGTGCAAATTGTAAAAATAGGCATCCTTTTATTCTATTTTATTTTTCTAATTTTATTATATGGGCAAATTTATTACAAAAATTTGAATAAAGTTAAATTTATGTTCCACATTAACGAAAATGACGGAACGTGGTTTCATAACCGATTTGATATCGGCCCGATAGTGACACCAGAGTTTTTGGCTCGTGGTGAAACCGGCACCAAACAAGTAAATTAAATAGTTAAAAAATAAATTGATGAACCGAAAGTTTGTATTCCATCGTGGTTCCACATTGTTGCATGCTAATAAAAAATAAGTTAAATAATTTCAATATCATTTATATAGTTTATAAATATATAATATCTTATATACTATTATAAAAAAAATAATAAAAGTTTGCTTTTTGGCAAACCGAAAAAGGTATGTCATAAAATCTTAGAAACCGAATAACGCCCAAAAAATTGGTTTGATATGAGGTATGAACCGAATTCTTGTTTCGATTCGATCGATTTAACCGAAGCCCTTATTATTTATACAACAAATTAAATATAAAATTAAATAAATTATGAAAATTATGAATAAAAAATTATGAAAATAAAATATAAAAAATAATGCCTAATGTTGCAAATCACTCTAAAAATGATGCCTATAATTCCAAATCACCCTATTATTCCGACGTCGTCACTAATGGTCTCCCGTTTGTTTGACCCAATTTCCAAAGTGGCCATTTAGTTTCCAACATGAGAATATGTCAATCGCTGTGAATACCTTCACGAAATTAATCGTTCGGTATATTATTTTCAACGAATAAGCAGCGAGAAATTATAAAACATAGAAAGCTGCAAAAATAAAAAAAAAAATAAAAAAAACGATCACAGCAACTACGAGGATACAAGTGCGATAGGCTTTTTTTCTTTATTACACAATTTGAGCGATTATTACATTACGCTCAAGAAGGCATCGGTACAAATCTCGAGTGGTCAACAAGTCGCCTCACCACTACCTCGGCGGCGCCGCCACTGAGCTCCCCCACCCTCCGAGCAATCTCCATAGCCTGATTGTCCTTCAGCTTCACATCCGCAGGCACCAATACCACCTGCTTGTTAGCATCAGCGGCGGCGCTCGCCTGAGCCCATCCACCACCTCTCAGCTCGCCGTAAATCCTCCCAAACTCCGCCAGCACATCACTCAGCAAAATCCCAACCTTATCCTTCTCAACTAACAGCTTCGCGAGCTTCACCACGTGCTTGTGGTACCCGCCTTGCTTCAGCACTCGCCCGATTATCTCCTTCTTGTCTCTGCCCTCCACCCGGGGGTCGGCCACCACCTGCCGGAGCTGCTCGTTCCGCAGCCAGTACCCGGACAGCCTCCGTACGTCCGCGCCCACGAGGTGGAGGGCGCCGCTGCCCCGCGCCGCGTCCAAGAGGGCGACGGCGTAGCCGCTGGCAGCTTTGTTGAGGTTGAGATGGGTCGATTTTGATGGCTCTGGGCGTTGCTTTTTGGGAGTTATGACGGTGGTGGTGGTCCTGTTTGGTAGGGTCGTTGTTGTAGGAGATGGTCTTTTAGCTGCTTCGGCGGAGGAGGAGGAGATTGAGAAGTGGCGAGGGTGAACATGATGACGAGGGTTTCTTCTTAGATGGGATTTTGTGGCCGTTGGATGGTGAAGGGTGGGGACTCTGAAGGCGGTGGATATGGAGCTTGAGAGGGTATCCATGGAGTCGTCGCAAACTAATTTGGATTTATGGGAAGATGACAGACAATAAATGTGTGGTGCGATGCTCAAATGTGAGAAGATAGAGTTACACAAACAAACAAAAAACTAATTCTTTGACGTATGGGTGGCTTCCAAAATTCAGATTATTTATATATATATATATATAATAATTATTATTATATTGTTTACGCTGAATGCGAATTTGGTTTTATTGTCGAGGCTATTTTGTGTAAGTAAAACAATATTATTCCGCGCAACGAGCTTACAGATTATGACAGTCATTTCATAAGATGCAACGACAAATTACATTCATGATGAGCACTCTGAATTCCAAGACCTACGAATTTATTCGATGCTTTTCGAGGTTTTGAATATGAAATGACCAAAATGTATTTCACGATATGGGAAAGAAGGAAAACTTGCATGATTTCTAGGATTGCATAGGAGGATTCGATGTTCTGAAAATGAGTCAACTTCCATTCCGATATTTATAGGTGATGCTGAAATTTGTTGGAGAGTTATGTTGATTGAACTAGTGTCATCCTTTGAATGAAAAATTAAAGGACCTAATTCATCTTTCCAAAAAAATATTGAACTTGTCCGTGAGGAAGACTATTGGAACACAAAACATTTCGCGCCGTACAAAAAATCAGAAACTGCCCGAATCTCGAACGGTGATTCACCATTCCCGAGCCAACTCATCACTAATGTTCGAGCCTGGAAGGAATCCCCATGCAATGATACTGTAATCCCCACACTGCGAATTCTTAAACGAATCTAAACATCACTCTTGACTGTGAAACGACCACCACGACTTTCAGTGGCGCTAAGCCCTCCTAATTCATATGACATACCCCGAATCCCGCTATCAACGACAGTCACGGGATTCGATCCGCGACCAGTCCACATCCCAGTCACTAGGCTAGACCTGTGAGGGGTCTAACCAATTCATCATAAGCGGTAGTATATTGGGGATGGTATCGAACGGGAATTTAATATGAGAAATAATATGTCTAATACCAGTCCCGAACCCTCCCGCACCACCCCTAACTCTCACATCAATGGGGTTCAAATTGAAGGCACAAATAGAAAAGCCCACAATAGTTGGGCTTGGGAATAAAGAGTCCAAATGAATGATCGGGAAGTGGGCCTCATCTTTGATAGGCCCACCTATATATTTGGTTGACAACTTGGCTTCAGGCGATTTTGGGTTTTACAATTAAACATTTCTTGCGCACACACACGGACATGTTTACTATGTCACGATTCAACGAACAAGAAAAAGAAAAACAAAAAAGAAAAGAAAGAAACGTTAGTTGTATTTGATTGACACTAATTATTGGAGGTTCTTGTCACGCGTGGATGGCAATTATTAAAGACTTCAAAATAAATTATAAAATCGTTTTTTCCGTGTTTTTTTAAGTTCATGTGAGGTTGTCACTTTTTTATTTTTTTTTGAAATGTAACTGTTTTCCTTGAAAATCACGTTGAGCCTTAGCCGCTGAAGAACGTCCTTATCAAAAATTGATTGGAATGTTTTTTTTGGAAGGAATTGATTGGAATGTTGATATATTACAATAACGAAATATTCGGGAAAAATTTATGAAACTCAGCGAAACCCATTTGATAAATCGAATAAAGTTTCTTTCTCAATGCTGGAGCTGAATAAGCATATATGGTCCTCCGTCACAACCTCCACGTGGGTCCAACCGAGCCATATCGAGCCAATGTAGGAATCAATTTTTTAGAATAATGTATATGAAGTAGAAATAAACAAATAATACGATAGAAAGATAAAATTCGGGGACCAGCATTGTTCGGACAGTGCACAAAAGTACCATTAATTCTTACCTACTAAGATGGATTAGTAATCGTAATTTAAAAAACAAATCATAGATCACTTAGAAATTTAAAAGAATTGTTCAACGACAATTTTACCTCAAAAACTTAGAAATTCAGTTTAGTATAACAATTCGATGTGGAGAAAGAAAAAGAAAAGTGTAATGAAACCACCATTCGAAATGAAAACTGTGTATATTTGTTTAATACACTAACATTATTTTTCATTCTACACAAAATCCCTAATTCAAATTGAATTGTCCAAATATCCACAAGATTTTCATTTTTTTTTAAATGAAAAAAGAAAAACATACATCCCTTCTATTCTTTTTACGCATAAATTCCGTGTATGAGAAAATCTTCACCTGACCCCTAATTAGTCTTTTCTTTGAGTACGCAATCAATTCTTCGATCGATTGACTATGGATATATGAGTTGAAAAAAAAAAAAAAAGAAAAAAAAGTTACTATGCTTACAAAAACATCAATATTTAAATAAACTTAACTCACCTACATTTAGATTAATTATTTTTTCTTCGGCAGTGATAACTTTTGTTTGAATTTGTGAGGTCAACATCTTCGATCGTATACATCATCAGTACTATGTATGTCAATTATTAACTAGTTGCAACGTACTAATTAACCATACATTAAATAATATATTATTTATTTATTATCTTCTTGTAGCTACAATTATATATGTGGAATATATGAAACTCAACTCTCTACTCTCGAGTCGACTTAGTTCACTGTGAAAAGCACATTACTCGCTATGGTGTTTCCACCGTCTTCCTCCGCCGACGTGCTCTCTCACCGGTACCCTCGACAACCCCACCACGACCAGAAATCGCCGGAATCCGCCCTCCAGAAGAAGCTCCAGCAGCTTCTCCAGGGGCAGCAGACGCCGCGCGAGTGGTGGTCGTACGCCATCCTCTGGGAGGCGGCCAAGGAAACAGATCACGAGAGGGACCCCGCCGGCCGATTCTTACTGAGCTGGGGAGACGGCCACTTCCAGGGGACATCCAAAAACCCCGGCGAGGAGAGAAAGAAGGCGGCGGCGATTACGCGAGGGAGTCACCAAGACAAGGAAGAGGACGACGATGACGTCATCACCGACGCGGAGTGGTTCTACGTGACGTCACTCGCTCAGTCCTTCTCCCTCGGCGACGGTGTCGTGGGCAAGGCGTTCCACTCGGGAAATCTGATATGGCTCTCCGGCGGCAACCAGCTGAGGTTCTACAACTGCCGGCGTGCCAAGGAAGCCCAGATCCACGGGATGCAGACCATGGTGTGTATCCCTCTGGGCAAAGGCGCCGGCGTCGTCGAGCTCGGGTCCGACGCCGTCGTGAGCGAGAGCTGGGCACTGGTGCAGCAGGTCAAGGCCCTCTTCGAGCACGCAGAGCCTCCGCCACCGCCGCCGCCCTTACAACAGCATAAGCTGGTCGAACATCACCACCACCTCGCCGACTCGATGATGTCGGAATTAGACTCAGATCCGCCGGAGCTGTTCCACGTACCGTCGACGGACGATCAGAAAGATTATACGAGCACAACCACCGCCGCCGCCGCCCAAGAACCACCCAAGAAGAAGAGAGGACGAAAGCCCAACACGAATCTGGGCCCGTCGAACCACGTGGAGGCCGAGAGGCAGCGTAGGGAGAAGCTCAACCACCGCTTCTACGCCCTCCGATCGGTGGTTCCCAACGTCTCGAGAATGGATAAAGCTTCGCTCCTCTCCGACGCCGTCTCCTACATAGAGGAGCTCCGGTCAAAAGTCGACGACCTCGAGTCTCAGCTGAGGAACAACAGCAACAAACTCAAGCAGCAGCAGCAAGCCGCCGGCGCCGCCGGCGGCGGCCAAAGCCTCAACTTGCAGCAGCACGATAACCAGAGCACCGCCACGACAAACTCGTCGGCCTCCACCGCCGTAGCTTACAACAACTCGCCGTCGTCGTCCAACTCCAACCACTCCTCCCACTTGGAAGTGGAGGTGAAGATCGTGGGGCTCGACGGAATGATTAGGGTTCAGTCGGACAACGACGGGTTTCCGTCGGCGCGGTTGATGGACGCCGTCAGGGACCTCGAGTTGCAGGTCCACCACGCAAGCATGTCGTGCGTCAATGACGTCATGCTTCAGGACGTCGTCGTCAGGCTTCCGGCGGATGGGAGGCTCAGGTGTGAGAAAACCCTGAGAAACGCCATCGCCAGGAGGTTGCAGTAGTGTAGTACTTCATTGGAATTAAGTCGTTAGCTTATTAGCTACTTGTAAGAAAAATGTTTTTTATTACCTTTTTTTTTTCTTTATTAACAAATATTTAATAACATATCAAATCAAGCCAAGTCTGCATGTTTCTTTAATCCTTAGGATGGTTTGTAATTATGCAGTTCGTCGTCGCCATGCACGAGTTTTTACGATATAATCTGAAATTTGTGTGTGTGGAGAGTATCGGTGATTTACGACATACGTGCTCACGCATGCATCATACGTACTAAAAATAAATATCTAGTTGGGATCTCAATTTCACACATCTATTAACTACCGAATTAATTAAAGAGATGTAACGTCGTTTTTCTTTCTTCTTTTTTCTTTGGTTAAATTCACTTTCATTACTCTTTCAAGTTTCAACTTCGTGTCAGTACCCCTTCAAGTATTTCTTCATGTTCAGTACCCATTTGCGAAAAATTGTGTGTTTAATACCACCAAACATTGAAAAGACGAAAATAACCCTGCTTTACAGATTCAGTTATACCAACTGGTCTATGTATTGTACCAATATATTTAATTATTATACCAACTGTTATCACTGCTATACCAAGTCAAATTTAAAAGTATTATATCACTATTATACCAAGTGTTCACATTATTATACCAATATATTCAATTATTATATCAACTGTTATCACTGGCTATACCAAGTCAAAGTTAAGAGTATCATATCACTATTATACCAAGTGTTTACATTATAATACCAATATATTCAATTATTATACCAAATGTTATCACTGTAATACCAAAAGTAATGTTATTATAATATGCGAATTGTTTGGTATACATTCAAATTATTGGCAGAATAATCAATTTTATTGGTATAATAAGCGATTTTGTTGGTATAATAATCGTGTTTTGTGTATAATACGCAAAAATCACTTTTATATAATACGCAAAAAAAAACATTTTTTTTGTATAACAGTTAGTATAATAACAGAATATATTGGTATAATAATGAGAACAATTTGTATAATAGTGATAACAGTTGGTATAATATTCTTAAATTTGACTTGATATAAAAGTGGAGTGAATTGAAATAATATTTATGTATGAAGAAAGGTTATTTTTGTCTTTTTAACGCTTTTTAGGTACCTAACACATAATTTTTTTATATGGGTACCTAACAGGAAGAAATAATTCGAAGGTTATCTAAGAGTAAGTTGAAACTTGAAAAGGTATGGAAAGATAATTTAACTTTTTTTCCTTTTCAACCCCGTGATGAATTAGGGAGCTTGCTTTGGGCCTCTAGAATTAAATTGTCACGTGCTGTTCTACGCAATGTGGGGTCCACCTTGATCGAAGATGGCTCTTTAGTTCATGGCATTTCTTTCCCTCTTTTGATGAATATTCATACATACCTATATAAATATATGTATATATATATATATAATATACAGTTTAGATTCCATGTCCCCATCACCAGTTTAATAATAAAGGGTTAACTTGATTTCGGGGCCTAGTGTTCAAGCTCTATCATAATAAATTATTCTAAAACTCAATTTTCGTAAAACTTAGATTAGAAATCAGGACCTCATCTCAGGAAAGTGTAATAAAAAGTGGGGGGAAATTATAAAATAAGGTAACTAAGTATCCAAATATTCGTTTTTGGGTCACTATGTTTGATAATTGTAAAAGTAAGTAACGGACTTTGTATGTCAAAATAATTTTGGGTCATATTTTCAATTTTAGGTCACTATGTTTATATTTTTCGATTTTGGATCACTAAGTATATACATTTTTCAATCACGGGCCACTCTTTTGGTAACTAACTTTGTAAACATAATGACCTAAAAATGAAACATGTATACTTAGTGACCCAAAATAAAAAAAAATATATACTTAGTGACCTAAAATTGAAAACATGACCCAAAATTGTTTTGATATACAAAGTTAGTGACCTACTTTTACAATTATCAAGCATAGTGATCCAAAAACGAAAATTTGGATACTTAGTGACCTAATTTTATAATTTTGCCTAAAAGTTGGTATGCCAAGATGTATGTGACGTCATTTTTGCATTACGAACTTAAAAGATAATTTTTATTGCCTAACAATGAAGTTGCAGTATTCAAAATCGAGTCAATCTTTTTTTTTTTTTTTTTTTTGATATGGTGTGAATGCTACATTAGAAGTATGACCAGGCGTGAAACAAAATTTGTCCAATAATAAATGATAAATACATACATAATTCGGCAACAAGTTATTTTATTTCCCAATGCGAGCTCTTTCTAGTTCGAGATTCTCGAGTGGTCGGCTCCAATTGCATTTGGTTATCAAACACAATCTCACATCATCCGTTAACAATGAACTATATGTGCGAAGAATATTACATGTGGTCGAATGTCCCACCATGATTATGACGAGAAAAATTAACTGGTATATAAGCTTGATGGGTCACTCCTCATATCACAAATTAGTTTTAGGAAGGAATCTCATCAAGCTTATACGGTAACTATTCATCCTTACGTGCGGCGCATGTGCGTGGACCCATATGACGGAAATTCAACATGATATTAGAGCAGAAGATCCGGGCAGGTCTGTGAGGTTCGAAAAGATTGGCGTTCCTCATCCGACTCAATTTGAAAAAAATAATTTATGACGGGTTCGAAAAGAATGGCAATCATGTCCTTTTTGAAAAAAAAAAAAAGAAGAAAGAAATAGACTCACATGTGTGGGGGGGAGTGTGAAGAATATCACATGTTATCAAATGTCTCACGTTGATTACGACGAGAAAAATTAACCGGTATATAAGCTTGATGAGCCACTTCTCCTATCACCAATTGGTTTTAAGAAGGAATCTCATCAATTTTATACGGCCACCCTCCCTACGTGCGGCGCATGTGCGCGGGCCCAGATAATGAGAAATTCAACAATATGACAATCATATAACTTTTGGACTATTCTATCTATTATCAATTGATTTTAGAGTACATCATGAGCTTATTTGTGTGGTTCATGAACTTGGATTAGGAAGATCTTATCCTAGCAAATAATGATACATATATAAGTTTTTAAATATCATCATAATCCTCACAAACGACTATGTGATTGCATGACTTCTAAGGTTTGATTCTACAATCAATTAAAAAATGCACAGGTCAGTATTATATTGCTAACGTGAGTAACATGGGGCATGCATTTGGTATAAAAAAATACCATATTTTTAGCACACGGACCAAAAACCTCAGGCGTTCAAATTGCAATAATTCACAGCCATTCATTTTTTCTACAACGCATGTGTTTTATTAGCTTTATATTAATAGCATGATGTTGACTACCTGGGCCGGTGATAAATGATTTTTCACCTTTTCTCTCTTTTCTTCAGTCTTTGGTTTTACATACATATATAGGCATCCCGTGCTTTAAAACATAGACATTGTGTTATATTACAAAAATCGACACGTTACTTTTTATATTTGATTTGCATAATTTTTTACTAATTGTATATTTATAATTTATTTCTGACTTAAATTTATGGTATAAATGATGTTGAATTATGCTAACAAGTCCTAATGGTACTTAGTTAACTACTTGGGCTTTTTAAGAATAAGTAGAATCAAAATGGGCCGAAATCTAGAGCCCAATCATAACACGCCACGTAGATCGCAAGTCGACGACTAAGACGAGCAATCAGTCCAACTTCCAAGCTCCAAGCCCAACTCACAAAATATTAATAAATTAATAACAATCTTATAAGCAATTTATTTATTTAATAGCAAATTGAATAGCTTATAAATGGCCTCCTCCTTCCGCCTCGGCGTAGCTGTAATAAGATTCTGTTTTCTACTGAGGAAGGTTGGATTTATGGCATCTTCTTTTCCCATTATTTAATTACTTGATAATTACCTCTTGACTTTCCTTTGATTTCTTTTAATGCTGCTAAATTATTCATTCATCAAGTTCATCTATATAATTTGAACAAACTGACATTCTAAACATTAGAACTTTGCCTAATGTTAGTGTATCAAGCAGTGATACATAGGGATGTCAACGGGTCCTAATTTGGTCCTTAACGGCTTCGATTTCATCCTTAGATCCAATGTGTCTGAATGGGTCTTGTTCAAATCTATGCACATTAAGAACCCAATTAGGACCCAGTTGTCATCCTTAGTGATACAATACGCTTACACCTTCTTGTTTATTTTTTTTGTTTTCACATCGAAGAAACCCGAGCAACACTGCTCTATGTCGAGGCACAAACATGAATATAATCAACCAAAATGTCATGCAACACCGTGTTATAGGACGAACTTACAATATTAAATAGCCGATGTGGTACCACGCCTCGATATAACGTAAAAAAAAAAAAAAAAAAAAAAAAAAGAACACTAACTCATATAAATCATCTCCCGTCCTACAATGGCGGATCTTGGGCCGGTGGGTTGCAGCAGAGGCCCGAGACGAAGGCTGATGACAAAATGATTAGAGGCGTGGCCAAGAGTATGAGGCCCAAAGGCACCATCCACAGCTCATCATTGGTGGGGTGATAGTTGACCTCCCACAAAGTCAACATCGTAACCCCCGACATGATCAGCATGAACGAGCCCAAGCACACCGCGGTCCACGTCACCGCACCCCTCTTCCTAGGTTTCCCGTCTAATTCATCGCACGGTGGCTCCATACGAGGAATTAATCAGCCTCCGATGGGCTTGATCATTAGGTTCTATGCCTTATTTGGTCCGAGGTAGTTGTTTGTAGATAAAATAAAAGCTGTTGAGTATGTAAATGAAGGAGATGATGTGGCTTCTATAGTTGCTATCGATGGAGCTGTCCTTTTTTTTCTATCTAGGGGAGTCTTTCTTGTTATTTCTTTATTACGTGGTGATCGATGATACTTATGGAGTCACACATCTTTGAAATTGTTAAATTGATATGGGGAGAGATGTACATTTGATTTATATATATATACTGAGTCGGATGAAGTTAATTTCTGGACGTGGAACAAATAATTTCTGCACGCCCCATCTCGTGTGGGACAAATAATTAAAGTTTCTGTCAGGTCTGTGTGGCGCAAACTCACACACTATGTCGATTGAGGATAAATCGAAACAGGAAAAAAACAAAACCCTTCAAATTTAAATGTTTGGATAGTCTAAATTAAATTTAACTCCCACAGATATTTAAATATATTTAATAATACCAAACATCAACTTGGTAGGGGCAGTAACAAGTTGGAAACCGTGTCCTCTCATCGGCAAAAAATTAGATGACTTCCCATTTAACTCGATCTTCATTCCACTCAAACGTTTTGGTCGGATTAATAAAAATTTGGTCAATAATTTCAATGATGTGTCCTAATGTTAAAAACACAGATGGCTTAATAATGAAGGTTTTTTATATACACGTAAATAAAAGAATGAATATAGATCATTTCCAAAAAAAATTAAGAATAATAATACCAATAATAAAAGAAAATCTAAAAAAAATAAAAAACTACTTGCCGGAGGCACAATCGGCGACACCAAACCCCACCCTCTTCCCCACCACATCGAACTCCACCCAATGATTCCGCTGGTGAAAATTTCCGACGATGTTGCTCGCCACGTTGATAGAATCCGACCGTCCGATCCCGACGCAGTGGACCCCACCGCCCACGTCGTCCAGAACCCCCACGCCGCCAGCCGAAACCTCCACGCCGCCGTCGAACTCGAACGCCACGCTCCCTATCAGCCGCCCGACTACGGCGGCGTCCTTACCGTCGAAGCACATGTCCATGGCTCCGCCGTACACGTAGCCCTTCTTCATCCTCCCGCCCGTCAGAGAAGCGACTGCCTCCCTCACCTTACGGTAAGCCTCGTCCACCAGAAACGTGTACTGCGTGCCGGAGTCCACCATCGTCTGACCCGACCCGCCCGAGTCGGGTACGAAAGCGGATTCGGACACGTTCAGCCTCCTGCCGTTGATCTTGATCCCGACCATCTTGACCGTGTACGCCAGTGGGTCAAAATTAGGCATGCGTTGACCGTTCGGAAAAGTCAACAGGCGCGTGTATTTAAAGCCCTTCGAGTTAGGGTTGGTTCCCAAGTAAAACGACCCCGTATTGTTCGGGGGCCCACGCGCCTGGTTGCCAGCTGGCACGCAGTACGAAAACCTGGGGACCTTCGCCTGGGAGACGAAGCTCAGCCTGCCGGCGTTCATTCCAAGAATACCCTCGACCTCGCCGGAGCTCGCGGCGCATCCGAGTATCAGAGGAGGGGTGATTTTGGAATTCGAGAAGGTTATCTTCTCCCTGACGAGGTTGCCCTCGGCGAAGGTGCCGTCGGCGTAGAAGTAGGAGTAGTGGCAGAGGAGCTTCTCGTCGCAGGAGGTGGGGAGGGTAAAATCGGGAATTCGCGGCTTGCACGTCGGGTGGCTGCAGGGCACGACGGAGAAGGAGGAGGAGAGGGAAGGGTCGAACGTTGCCGAGCTAGGCGGCGGCGGAGGCGGCTTCTTCTTGGGTGGTCCGCCGTGGCACTGTATCCAC
This sequence comes from Linderniella brevidens, assembly GCA_004919715.1. Lineage (NCBI taxonomy): Eukaryota > Viridiplantae > Streptophyta > Magnoliopsida > Lamiales > Linderniaceae > Linderniella > Linderniella brevidens. The sequence goes on from SWDC01000146.1 coordinate 3,625,458, forward strand.
GAGAGCTGGCTGCCGGTGTCCACCACCATCTGCTGGGCCTGAGGCGGCGTGCCGATGGGAAGGGAGATAATGAGGGCCATCGTGTACTTGAACGGCGATTTGTAGCTGTAATCGAACGGTGGAGGTTGCGCCGCGTCGGACTTCGCCGATTGGAGGACCGTGTCGGAGGTGGAGCCGTGGAGCCGCTTGGGCGCGGGAGCTAAGGTTAGTGGGAGATGTAGCGATGACGTGGCTGTTTCTTGAACGGTGACGTGGAAGTAAGAACTCAGACAGAGAATCAAAGTGAAGACAGACATCATACTTCTGATGTTGAAGTGTAACATTCTTTATTTTTTTTTTATCCTTTTCTATGTGTTTTTTATTTTCTCGTGAGTGTGAATTTTGAGCAGTGTGGAGTGGAGTGACATTGCGCGGATATTTAATGGAGTGTGAGAAGGATTGGGAAAGGTGAAGCGACGCGGTTTCTAGCTATAACCAGAGTGGTTGTATTTTGTATCTAATAATAATAATAATGGTCATGTCTATTCTACCTATTGGGTATAATTCATCTGAGCTCTGACATGTTATCCCAATGTAAAGAGTGTATGATAAGTAACAACTTTAATAAGAGAAAGTATTGGACACATGTCACAATCTGAATAAAATTGGTATGGATCCACATGGATAGTTAAGAGAAAATAAAATATAATAATAGCACACACAAGTTAAGAGAAAAGTGTTCTTACTTGATATATAAGTGGCCTAATTTTTGAGATTTTATACGGACTCAAAAGTTCGACCACATTTGGACTCGGGGAAGGAGCTACGGCGGGCCCGAAGGTCAGTTGACCCTCTGACCGGCAGAATTATCCGTTTAAAGGTATAGAGAAAATAATTCATCGCATTTATTCAGAGACCCAATAGTCTTTGAATTTTGAATCTATCTCGTCTCTGTTTGAACTATTTAACTCCTATAGTTTGTGTAGACGATACACACATGTTAGGGGATTAAGTTCCGCTAATAGTTAGAAATAGTCCCTTAGCAAACAATGAGATTAAAATTTAATCATAGTAAATGGGCGATGAAGTTGCATGATATCCAAAAAAGGACATCAATAGAAGGGGACAGTTCATTTCATCTTCATTCACGTATTCCTAACTTTTTTTTTCCCTTTCTCGATACATTAAATCTAATTATTAATTTTTTTAGTTCCACTTTCAAATTCTGAAAAAAATGTAATTTTATGCAAAAAATGAAGAACAAAACGAAGAGCAGCTGTCGTTCGAGAAGTGAGTGTTGGGAGTTCATTGATAAATTGATAGTATACCTAAATTAAAGAGAGAGAAGAAAAGCACCCCATATCACGCTATTTTCCGCCTTTTACTTTGTCTTGCTTATTAAGATATTTAAAACTGAAGTCTAATTGTTAATATACGTTCATTAAGGAAAATCGTCCAAAAATATATACTCATCCCGGTTATGGTCCACATTGCTTTTAAGAATTTCGATTACATAAGTAGGGCCATATATATATATATATATATTTGCAAGTAATTACATTTCCAGATGCGTGGCCTACGGCACAAATCCCACGACACCATTTGGTTGAAATTATTTCACATAATGCAATCTCCGAGCATGATTTTACATATTCGGCACATTCCCTAAACTTCACCACGTCAGAAATTAGTAATGGGAAATTTCCATATATATATAATATATGATGACTTTTGGAACAATAGTCAATAATAGTAACTAACTAACATATCTTTCTTTTTCGTTTTGCTTTCCAGCTGGAAAATTACATCTCAATAAGAGAGCTTCGCCCCAACGGAATAAATAAATAAAGCGAAGCTTCAAAATGAAGGAAATTGTTTATTTGGTTAGCATAAATAAGCTCCATCACTATGCGCACTAGTCGCGTGAATTAATGCATTAAGTCGCCCATTATAAGTAGTAGAAACAATTGTAGATATTTTATGTATATTATTAACATACATTGATGATTATTTTTATTATTATTTTTTCTTGTACTAGATATTATTATATGGTTGTTGACTGAATTTAAATGCAAGCAAGATATTTTGCGGTACTATACTAGGTTGATGGTGGAGAATGGAGGGCATAGCCTAGGTTCTCTGTATTCGTACCGAGACAAATGTATCTATCTTTTGCCACATTAATTGATCGTAAAATATTTTGGTCGGCAATTCATTTAATTTTGACATATAAATTGAAGGAAACATATAACTCAAGCTAAGATATAAGTTTGGAATAACATGAATAATGCATATGTATGTTACGTTTTGGCAGTTTACATAATATATACAAACCTGATCTGATTATAGACTTGATATAAACTTCTGTGTTAATCTGAATAATCAAGATTTAGACGTTTCCTTTTGTTCGGACAGCATGACAAAAGCTGTCAATTCGGTGGATCTATTCATCAAACCTTGGTCTTAGCAAATCTATAATATCACTTTACAAAGTGTCATTCGTTAATAGATCAAATCATAATTTAAAAATTTATAATATATTTTTTTAAATATATAAAAAAATTATGTATGAGACTATAACTACAATAAATAAATAAATAAATAAAAAAGAGTAAAATGATAATTACTCGATAAAACAAAGAGAATGGTAAAAAATTACAATTAAAATAGCCATATTAAATTGAACGTAAATAGTATAGCTACGTAAGAGAACCTCGGTGGATAGAAATTGGATAAATTTACTTTCATTACCCTTCTAAATTTCAATTTCCTCTTAAATATCAGTCGAATTATTTATTTATGTTAGGTATCCTTCTGAAAAAAATTGTGTTTGTTACCCAAAAAGCGTTAAAAAGACAAAAATAACATTTCTTCATACATAAATATTATTTCAATTATCTCCAGTTTTATACCAAGTCAAATTTAAGAATATTATACCAACTGCTATCACTTTTATACCAATTGTTATCACTATTATACCAATTGTTCTCATTATTATACCAATATATTCAATAATTATACTAACCGTTATCACTGTTATACCAAAATAATGTTTTTTGTTTATTATATGAAAGTGATTTTTGCGTATTATACCACAAAACATGCTTATTATACCAACAAAATCGCTTATTATACCAATAAAATTGATTATTCTACCAATAAAATTGATTATTCTACCAATAAATTCGAATGTATACCAATCAATTCGGATACTTTTGGTATTACAATGATAACATTTGGTATAATAAATGAATATATTGATATAATAATGAGAACACTTGGTATAATAGCGATATAACACTCCTAAATTTGACTTGGTATAACAGTGATAACTGTTGGTATAATAATTGAATATATTGGTATAATAATGAAACCAGTTGGTATAACTGGATCTGTAAAGAAGAGTTATTTTCGTCTTTTCAATGTTTGGTGGTATTAAACGCACAATTTTTCGCAAATAGATATTAAACAGGAAAAAATACTTGAAAGGATACTGATCAGGAAGTTGAAACTTCAAAGAGTACTGAAAGGTAATTTACTCATAGGAATTGGAAGATTTCCCATACCGGAAACGAAAATCCCGACCCACCAACAAACAAGTCTAGACGGTTATTCCTCATCAAATAAACGTTAGTGTTTTCATTCGTTATACAAGTTTTTTATTTCATCTATATTTCTTGATTTCTTTCTAAGTAGCATGTACAAGAATTAAAAACCTTACGCACGAGCGAACATAATATATAGCCAACGATTGTCAAAGAAACGCTTTCACTTCGATCACAAGTACCAAAATAAGCTGCGAGCATCTCAGCAAGCCATAGATTGAATAACAGGTTACAAACGAAAGAAACCCTTCAAAGAAAAACGATTCTTAAATGCTGCCATTTATGACCACACAAAGATTACGGCAATGCACATCATAACGTCGTACGAACGAAATCTGGGGAAAAAAAAACCGAAATCATTGTCTTATTACTAAATTATTACCCACATAACTCACGTTCACTTCTTCGACAGCATCGCGGTGCACTGAGCCATAATCTTCGAAGCCCTCGTAATCGAATCCGTCATGTAAAAATTCTCCACCGCCGCCTCGAACGGAGCCGCCTTCTCCACCGCCGCCGCCGCCCCCTTCACCTCGGGCCTCAAGAGAGCCGTCGAAAACGCAGCCGGCTCCCTCTCGTCAACCCCCAACAGATTAGGAGCCACCGTCTTCATCCTCTCCCTCACACCCACCACCGTGTCGTAAGGCAGAGAAACGCCCGCCACCTCAGACAGAGCCCTCACGATCTTCCAATCGTCCCTCGCATCGCCCACCGTAGGGACCGCAGGCACGGTTATTTGTGCACATCCTTCGGTGTTCACATACGTGCCTTCCTTCTCCGTGAAGGCCGATGCTGGCAAAATCACGTCCGCTCGGTAAACCCCTTTGTCCCCGTGGTGCCCTTGGTAGACAACGAACGCGTCCTTTGGGATTTTGTCCAAATTTTCGTCGTCGGCTCCCATTAGGTACACGAATTTCGCGGTCTCGAGGGGTTTCTCCGATTCGGGGACGAGCCCCAAGTCGAGGGACGCGGCCTGAGAGGCGTTGAGGAGGAGGACGTTGAGGCCGTTCCAATCGGGGCGGATCGCGTTGGAGTCCTTTGCGATTTTCTCGGCCGCGGAGAAAATTGCGTTTTGGTCCTTTCGGTTGAAGAGTCCCGAGCCGAGGATTATGCAGGGGTTCTTGGCGTTGGAGAGGAGGGAGGAGAACGGGTGGCGTTTTGCGGCGATTTGCGAGAGGGTTTCGGGGCCGGTGCCCAAGTGTTCGTGTTCGTAGTTGAAGTCGGTTGGCGGGCCGATGTAGCCGACCTTGGCGTTGGTTGCTCGGACGGTTTTGCGGATTCGGGCGTTGACCATGGCGGCTTCGACTCTTGGCTGTTAGAGAGAGTTCGAAACAAGTCACCACATGAGAGAAGAAGATTTCGTAAAGGACATGATTGTCCATGAAATTGAAAGGGCAAACGCCATTCTTTTGGGCGTTTTTTGGTCCCGAGTTCCGAGATGACACATTTAGTCCCCAGTGTTATCGATTTTGGGCGATTTTGGTCCTCCAGTTAGATTAATCGATGGAATTACGGGTCGGGCCAGACCAGATCCCCCATTCTTTGGCCCACAAAATTCGAGGTCCAACTTAACGGTTAAATTAACCGGAAGACCAAAATCGCTCAAAATCGATAACATTGGGGACTAAACATGGCATTTCCAGAATACGAGGGACCAAAAACACCCATACCCCAAACAAGGTGCTCGATAATGAATCTATGATATAGTGTGAGCACTTACTGCTTGACACCATTTTAGACGAATGTTCGGGGAAAAAAAGACCAGCAATTATAGACATTTCCCAAAGCAAATATATAGCTAGCTCGGGCGAAAGCTGCCAACTTGCTAATTAGAAGCACAACTTTTTTGAAATTAGAACCGCCTCCCTATCACTATATATTCGTGGGCGTGCGTGCCACAATGCAACAATGTGCACCAGACTGAGGAAACGCGATCAACGTAAGAAAAAAAAAACTATTGTGACGAAAAGATAGAAAACTTTACCTGAGTACCAACTAAAAGAAAAACATCTGCTTTCTCCAACCCGCCGATGCTGGTGTTCATGAGATATCCAGAACGCAAATCAGCGTCTGCATTCGCACCGTTTCCTTCGCACCAAATATTGTTCGATCCCATTCTGTTGAGGAAATCCTTCAGTGCCATCATGGATTCCGCATCGGAGAGCTTACCAGCCACGCCGACGATTTCTTCGGGCTTCACTTTGTGGATGACATCAGCGACTACCGCGAGAGCGTCGCGCCACGTCACGGTCTTGAAACGTCCATCGGGACCTCGGACCATAGGGTCGTTCAGCCTTTGCCTCTTCAGACCGTCGTAGAAGAAACGGGTTTTGTCCGATATCCACTCTTCGTTGATGTCCTGAAATTGGGGATATATTTGAGAATTAATGCCCAAGAAGAGGTTTACATAATAGAAATTCAGGGCTTCATCTTAAAACAAATTGGTAACTTTAGTTTTTCAGTGTGGGACAAAACCCACTTTGTTATCTCAACATGCTCCCTCACGTGTGGCAACTGAAGGCCTAACACGTGGACATATGAATCGGGTGGCTGGTAAGCCAAACAAGCGTGATAACTCGAACAAGCTCTGGTATCATATTCAAAATTGAGGGCTTCATCTTAAAACCAATTTGTGATAGGTGAAGTTTGCCTATCGTTACATTGATTGCTCTGGCAACTTTAATTTTCCAATGTGGGACACCACAACACCCAATTTATAATCTCAGCATTAAAGTTCAAATTTTGGGACCAACAAATGAGATATAAAATAGAAATACCTCGTTTAATCGGGGCACAACACGCATGACTTCAGGGCCCCTACTATCAATACGAATGTTCGAACCAACAGCATCCGTGACATCTATGCTCTCCGTTCCCTTGAGTTCCCAGTTACGGGCTTTGAAGGCAAAGGGTTTCGAGGTGAGAGCTCCCACGGGACAAATATCGATAACATTTCCCGAAAGCTCGCTCGTCATGAGCCTCTCGACATAAGTCCCGATTTCTTCACCGCTTCCACGGCCCAACATGCCCAGATCCTGAACACCGGCTATTTCCGATGCAAATCTAACACACCTGTTGGAAAGTACAGAAAAACATAATGCATGATGTAAGAATCTAACACGAATGAATGGAATTATCAACATCATTCATAGTCAAGAAAGCTAGAGAGAATTCTTGAATCTTGTTGATACGTGAATCCACTATAATCCTACTTATATGAACATGAACAATAATGGAAAGACACCCACCTTGTGCATTGAATGCAACGGGTCATTACGGTCTTAACCAAGGGACCGAGGTTCTTATCCACAACTGATCTCTTCATTTCCGTGAAACGGCCACGATCGGATCCAAAAGCCATGGACTGGTCCTGAAGATCGCACTCTCCACCTTGATCGCAGATTGGGCAGTCAAGGGGATGATTCATCAACAGGAATTCCATTACTCCTTCTCTTGCCTTTTTTGCTATTGGAGTGTCCGTCTTAATTTTCATTCCTGATGAAAGAAACTAAACAATTAAGATAATGAATTGGGATTAAGATGATTGACGCGGATGACAGAAACATATAAAGAACTTGTCCAATTGACAAGTTATTAGGCTTGTTAAAGAGCACCGGATAAAAAATGCCAGAATACGAGGCAAACAGGACAGGTTTTTTCACAGAATAATCTTTAAGAAAATTTGAGTGGAGAATATATTTTTTAATTTCACAACATTCATATCCGTCCCCCAAAATCTTCGTCCATAGCTACATACAGAGAATCAGGCATTCACCTTTACGATTCTCTCATACAAACACCTCTACCCATGTGGCAATTTATCGGTTATTAGAGCCAAAACCCGAAGACCGGTTTCCACTCATCCACACTCTTAATCACGATTCGCACATAGAATCCAACCTAATTCACATTAAAAGGCAACAACTTTCTGCCCATACGATCAAAATTCCAACATCAGAGACGATTTACAGTGACCCTACAATTGCTAATAATATCCTAAACTTCAATGCCAATTTCCCATATCACCGTCACAAAACCGCAAAAAAAATCGCATATCGACTGTGAGAAACCCGTCAAACCACAATCGCCCTCGTAGTTTATTCAATAGATCAAACCCCCCAAATCGACTGAAAAGAATACACAATCACATACCAGGCAAAGCCGGCATAGCACAGGAAGCAACGGGCTTGGGCGATTTCTCGACCTCAACCAGACACATCCTGCAATTCCCAGCGATCGAGAGCCGGCTGTGATAACAGAACCTCGGGATATCAACGCCGGCGATTTCGCACGCCTGCAGCACGGTCATACCCTTGGGGATTTTGACGGGGTATCCGTCAACGGTGACCTCGATGACGTCATCTGGATTCGCAAAATGGACCTTGGCCCCACCGACCGGATTCCTTTTGGGGAGATCGGGCTCGGGCGCAGGCTCCGGAGCTGGCTCCGAGTTGTGGAGGCTGGGAGTGGAGGTGATTGTGCGGCGGAGGAATTGGAGACGGGCGGATCTGAGGATACTCCGGGCGGCTAATTGGGTCAGACCCATTTCTCAGCTGCTATTGCGAGGGTTTCCTTTCGTCGAGGGTGAGATTGTGAGAAGTGTTGTGTTGTGTCGGGTCTTGTGGTGAACACAGATCCCCCCCTCTTACTGTGTGATCTACGTTTTCGGAAATGGGTAGTTTTTCGGGTCGGAGCGTGTTGTCAAGTCGGTTCAAAAGTCGGGCCGCGTTCGTGGTTTAAATGAATGGTTAATTTAGTTTCATACCTTTTCTAGTCTCAAAATAGTGGCCAGGCCCTTTCGGAAAAAAACAAAATTATTCTAAGAACTTGGTTTTGGTAAAATTATAATAAGGTTTCTAAATTTTTACAAGTAAGATGAAGATGTGTTCTTTTTGTGCTATAAATTTACAATATATTGTAATTGCGTGACAATGAAGTGAGTAAAATTGGATCCGTAAAATAATTTTTTTCTGATAAATCATGATACTAAATTAAAATTCTGACAGGGAATGAAATAAAAATTGTCCTTATATAAATTATACGAACTACTGTTTTAAGATCGATCGTTAATATAAATTGAAAATATTATTTTATTTTAAGAGTTATTATTAATTTAAGGAGTTTAAATTATGAAATTTTAATTTTAATTATATTATTATTATTATTAAGTTTATAAAAACATAAGAATTTGTAGTGGTATAATCGGGAAACAATAAATTATAGTTGGTAATTATAATTTATATAACAATTAAATTAATTGAGAAGTTATTGGCGCTCCCGCGCTTTATAAATAGTATTGATTCGAACCGATGCTATTTTTGGTCGCAAATGTTTGGAGAATGAGTATTCTTTTATAGGCATAATTATAAGATTATGTCACTAAATATACACGTTTCTTTTTTGAGTCACTATGTTTTATAATTGCAAAAGTAGGTCATTACTTTGTATGCCAAAACAATTTAGGGTCATGTATTCAATTTTAGATCACTAAGTATATATTTTTTCGATTTTGGGTCACTAATTATACATGTTTTATTTTCGAGTTCCTATGTTTACAAAGTTAATTGCCAAATGAGTGACCAGAAATTGAAAAATGTATATACTTAATGACCCAAAATCGAAAATATATACTTAGTGACCTAAAATTGAAAACATGACCCATAATTATTTTGACATACAATGTTAGTGACCTACTTTTGCAATTATAAAAAATAGTGACCCAAAAACGAAAACATGTATACTTAGTGACCCAATCTTATAATTTTCCCATTATATTTATGTTCCGAGATGCCGCTTTTAATACTCAATATCACCGAATTTGAGAACGTTTTAGTCTAGCGGTTAACTTGACCGTTAGTTTGAACGAAATTACGACCAAATTAATTGAAGAATTATTGGTGCTCACCGCTTTATATGATTTCGTTGATGGTGTGAAATTTGAAAACATCATATCATGTTACGGGCAAATTAATTGAAGAGTTATATTGGTGATCACCGCTTTTGGCTCCTTAGCCACCGTAATTTTCTTTTGAAACGAGACAACAAGCTTGCGTTGTAAATAATATGTCGCGAGACTTCTCCAAATTTAATTATTATTATTTTTATCGTCATGAAAACTATTTATGAACAAGCGAGCAATAACCGGCTAAAAAAAACAAAAGAAACAAACTAAGCAGCTTCGGTTTTCCTCGTCGTTACTAGTTAAATGTACATCTAAGGCAAAGATTCTACTTCCACACTCCAAAAGCGACTCATTTACTCTTTTACCCTCATATTACCTCATTAAATCCCAGTCAGCGTCATTTTCGCTGATCGCTGACCAATTCCCCCTACCTCCAATCTAAGCAAGACTGATAAACACTCTCCCGAAGCCTTTAAACCCAAAACGACGATCGTTCAGATTTCTAAAATCCCATTTTTCAAACTCCCCACACAAACAACGGTTACCTCAAACGCAACCGATAAAACAATCACTCGCAGCAGAAGAAAAACAAAACAAAAAAAAAAATGGCGCCGCAATCACAGAGACTATACGGGTTCAACACCTTCGCTGAAAAAGGCTACCCCATCGACCTCAGCGGCGGCGCGTTCAGAGACAACATCCGCCTCTTCCTCCAGCACTGCGCCGAGCCTCAGCAGTACGACGACGCCGCCGCCCAGGGAAAGCAAGCATGGCGCACTCTACTGGTGCACGGTGAGAGCAAGGAGAACAGCGCCGCCGTGGTTCCTCTCTACACCGTCGAAGAAGACGTGGAAACCTCTGAAACGCCGCCGCTGTGCGACTACTGCCGCGTCGCCGGTAAAATTTCGAGACGACCCATTTCTTCAATTTCGACGATTAATCGTCAATTCGATTTTATCAATTTTCTTTTTTAATTATTTTTTAAAGGGTGGAGGCATCATTTCGTGTCGAGGAGGAATTATCACTTCATAATCCCGAGAGACGACGAGTGGAATAATAATCTCGACGGCGGCGGCGGCGCCTTCGACCACCTGCAGCCGACCTCCGACCACCTCCTTCACGGCTTGATTCACTGCAACGGATTCGGCCATTTGTGCTGCGTTAATGGCGTCGAAGGTGGCTCCAAAATCATACGTGGCGAAGAAATAATGAATCTCTGGGACCGTATCTGCTCCACTCTTCACGCCAGGTAATTAATTGATGACGTCATTTTGGATATTAATTATAAATTTTTTACGATCAATTTTTCGATTATTTTTTCCAGGAAAATATCGCTCGAAGACCTCTCAAAGAAACGCGCGACGATGGACCTGAGGTTGCTCTACGGCGTCGCCTACGGCCACTCGTGGTTCGGAAAATGGGGCTACCGGTTCAGCCGCGGCAGCTTCGGTGCCAAAGATTACAACTACGACAGAGCCATCGACGTCGTAGGCTCGTTCGAGCTCGATCGAGCCGTGAGCCGCCACGTGTCGTCGTCGAACCGTTTGGCGGAGATGGTGGATTACTACAGGGATTTGAGCGAAGAGAACCTCCTCACTCTCCGCGACCTCTTCAGATTCCTATTCCTCCTCAGATCCGAATCCCGGGTCGGAAAAACCCCCGACGACGACCCGTTTTCCCATCGGGTTTCTCAGCGCGCGGCCAAACGCGGCGTTATCAAGAGCGGCGCGGGTTTCAAGAAGAAGAGGGCTTTGATGAGGTGCAGGAAGTTCGCCAACGTGGCGGTCAACATGGATAGCCGGTGGCCGGTGAAGAGGCTCAAGCACGTCGCCGACGTGATCGTCGGAGCCCTGAAGGAAAAGAGACGGCAGCAGCAGAAAACCCCCAATTCGAGCGGCGGCGGCGGTGGCTCGTCGGGGATGACGAGGCAAGAAGCCCGCGACGCCGCCCGCCTCCACATCGGCGACACCGGGCTCATCGACCACGTCCTCAAATCGATGAACGGCGTCAGCGTCGGAAACTACGTCGTCCTCCGCGCGGTCAACAGGAAGACGAAGCTTCTCGAATACACCTTGCAGGAGCTCAAAAACGAAGAAGACGTCGTTGACGGCGACGATTACGCAGAAGCACTTATCAAACCTAATAAGAAGAAGAAGAAGATGAAGAATCTAATCGCACCCGGTTCCGACATCTACGAGGACATAGCTTACCTGTACGATAATCTCCTCGCGGGCCCCCACGGCGGCTCCGACCTGCTGACGTCAGCCGTACAGACGGTCCTCGACTGCAAAATCTTCGCAAAGGAGTGGATGTTCAGAGACGAACACGACCACACGCTGAGATTCGTGTGCTCGCTGGCGGCGACGAGCTCCACCGCCGCCGCCGATTATTCAGACGACGACGGCGACCTCCTCCTCCTCCTCCACCGCCGGAAAAAATACCCTGAAATCAGAGAATACGTCACGGTCCCGATCTACGCGACGGTGGGGGACCTCAAGCTCGCGATTCAGTGCGCGATGAGGGACACGTACTGCGCGATGGATCGCCTCGTGGTGACGGAGGTGGCGGGCTTGGAGGAGGCCGACGACGGCGACGTTTTGTTCGGGATTTTGGAGTCCGGTGTCGAGGTATCCTTTCGGGGGCTCGGGATCGAGCGGGACGGCGACGAGTTTATTACGGGGTTCGATTCGTGGACGGTGAGGTGCGTGTGCGGGGCCCGCGACGACGACGGGGAGCGTATGGTGTCGTGCGACGTGTGCGATAAGTGGCAGCACACGAGGTGCAACGGGATTCGGGATTTCGAGAAGGTTCCGAGGCTGTTTGTGTGCGACGATTGCTGCTTTTCTCTTGCGCCGACGACGACGGCGACTGTGGATGCGAGCCGTGCGATGCGATGCTGTTTTGGGGTGGAGTCTTGCGAGGGATCGACGGTGGGGATTTGTCGGAGGAGGAGTCGTTTGGAGGCTTGTTACGGGTCAAATGTGCTTTGATGAGGTCTGTCTTTTGGTGGGAAAGATTTTGTGGGTTTCTTCTTATCTGATGTCTTGAGACGACTGAAAGTTGTGAATGTGATATGTGTATTAATTACGTATGTAGAGAGATTGTGATTGTATGATAAACGTTACTGTTAATTTCCTTTTACTCCAAGAATGATAATGTAACATTTCTTGAATTAAAAACATCCTCGTCGTCGTTGGGAAAGTCCTCTAGAATTTTCGAAATCGCTGTAGCTTTTTCGGATTGTTCTGATATATATCTTGTTGAAGCAAGGGCACGTAGGTTGAGGCACGAAGAATCAATCATTTACTGCCCTCAAAGCTATTTAGAGTGCGTTTGGATTCGTCTATTTGAATTGGAATCCGTTATTTCAAATTATAAATTTCAAAATTCTAATTCCAAATCCATCGTTTGTCAATCGTTAGGAATGGAGCTCGAGCTCCAACTCATTAAGCTCGTCGAGCTCGAACTTTTTATTAAAAGTTAAAATGTACAAAGATAAAATAAAAAACTAACAAAATAAAATAAGCTCGTGAGTCGGCTCGCGAGCTTTCGGTCATTTTTCGTCGTTCGAGTAGGCTCATCAAGCTCCGAACCGCCTCGTCAAGCTCGCGAGCCGGCTTGACTCATCGTTCGTCGAGCTCAAGCAAAGCTTTTGTCAAGCCGTCTCGACTCGTCGTTCGTCGAGCTCGAGCACGCGAGTCGGCTCGAGTCATCGTTCACTCATAATTATTATTATTATTATTATTGCTATTATTATTATTTACGAAAATCATTACGGATTTTTGGATTTCGAAATCGGACAACTTGTGGTCGAATTTCAAATTCATCAAATAACAAAGGGTTTGAATTCTCCTCGGATTTGGATGAAATCCAAATTCAAATCCGAACGGTTGTCAAACGGGTGATTTGGATGATATCTGGATTTCAAATCGAAATCCACGAATCCAAACGGAGCATTAAAGTATTCTGTTATAACTTTCAAAGGTTCAACAACCTCTTCTGAAAACTTATGTTCATGGGAATAAGAGAAATGAAATATAACAGAATGATGAAGAGACTCTCATTCAAGAGCTATGCTCATGGTCGTTCAAGAGTTATATCCATTCTCTTTGAAGGCTCATATTCATATAGAGTGTGTTTCTTAGAAATAAAATCCAAGAGCACATTATTTGATAATAGTAATTATTATTATTTTCATGAACGATATTTTGATTATTTTTGTTTTTTGGGATAAGCTAATGGGTAAATAGCATAAATCTCCTATGTGGTTTGGTCAAAGTGCATCAAAACCTTTATGGTTTTTTTATTGCAGAGAAGACCCTCGTAGTTTGTTTATTTTTGCACACGCTCCGCTCCCTCTCCGATCAAAATAAATTAAACGGTCAGATAAAAAGCATAATTCCCATTATACCCTTGTTAAACATAATTCTTACAGGGCGAAGGATCTACTCTCTCCTCTCCTCTCCTCTCCACAGACGATCGACGCTCGGCTACCTCAGGTGATTTCATATAATTCCAAATCGAAACCTTATTATGTCGTATTGGACAAATCAGGGTTCCGGGTTCCAACGATGTTGAGATAGGTGCGGTGTGGTCCATATGGTGGGAGGCAGATCAGAGTTTTGGGGCTATGCCGCGGGTTGCTCCGTGGTTGAACATGGGTTTATTTGCAGCTTAGGTGTGTGGGTTTATTGCAGCTTGGGTTCTCATTTGGTTCAACTCAACATTCTCGCTCGAAAGTTCAAACGACCCAGTGGAAGCAGCTCAATTACAAAGTGGATGCAGATCGTGGGGCTAAATCGCGGTCCAAACATACGATTCGGGTCGTAAAACTCTATGATTGATTTTTCCGTTCTTTATTTGTTCATTCATTGCTGTTGAGTGGTGCCTGCTGATGTCATATGTAAGCTCTAATTTTTCTTTCCTTGTTCGCAAGTCTGAAGATGTTATCTGTACGGGGTTAATGTGGAGAAGATGATGATTATTTGAGGTTAATTTGGTCATTTGAGATTGAAAAAGATTGTAAGATCCTATCCCACCTGCATTGTCAGCGCGTGTATTGCAATTTCGGGCAATATTTATTTCTCGAGGGTCTCGGTGCTATGTTTTAAAACCACAAGGGGGTTCACGTAATAAAAAATCATAAGAGTTTTGGTGCATTTTGACCAAATCATCCGGGGATTTTATGTTATTTACCCTAAGCTAATAGTTTTTTTTTTAAATGTCCTTGTCCGGACGATCAAGGGAAATAAAAAAACCTAGAAAGTAGCTGACGTGACACCGCCGACGGAAGAAGACAAAATCCTAGGGCAATTATTTAGCGGTACAATCGCACTCTTCTGCTAAACTATTATTAAATAAGTTACTTTCTTCTTCGGAGAAAGAAATAATTTTGAATTGCTCAATAGTCCAACAATAGTTGAATTGAATTAAATAACTTATAGTCCCACAATTACGTATAGTATATATATTATTTTTTACTTTGTTTGATGCTCTGCAAAGTATTTTGTCATACTTTATAAGTTAATATTGATTTTATGCCAATTAGGGTTATATGACAGTTGTATAAGGAATCAACTTAGCTTATAGGGTTCCTTGGACCGCATAATAATCCATCAAATAGCCAACGGAAAACAATATTTAAATGTATTAGTTAAATATTGAGAGTAACATTTTTATTTTTTAATATATACACACACACAATCACGCTCCAGGTATATAAATAATTCAATGTTTCCTGCCCAATTATTTCAGACACCCTTGTAAACCCTCATTATAGGCCTAAAATCAAATTATATTATATTAATGTAACCTCAAGCATCTCATTTGGCTGCTTAAAGTCTCATCATACTACATCTCTCCAAGAAAAGATCACAAATTTTCCGGAAAGAAACAAATTAAGAAATTTCATAAGATGGAGTACTCAGTAGTCAAGCAAGAAGACAACAGTACTCATGCAAGAGAACGAGAATCATCACCATCACCATCATCATCGTCAGAAGAAGACAAGTCCTCCAGCAGTAAACGCTACATCGGAGTGAGGAGAAGGCTTTGGGGGAAATACGCAGCAGAGATAAGAGACTCAACTAGGCAAGGAAAAAGGGTTTGGCTCGGAACATTCGAAACAGCAGAAGAAGCTGCTTTAGCCTACGATCAAGCGGCGTTTTCCACGCGTGGATCTTCGGTTTCCCTCAACTTTCCGGTAGAAAAAGTTGTGGAATCTCTCAGGAAGATGAGTAATTATTATACCTGCAGAGATGGCTCTTCCTCTTCCCCGGCTGTGGCTTTGAAAGAATTGTATAGGACACAAAGGAGGAGGAGTTGTAATGCTTCTGGTAATAAAAAGAAAACTAGGAGGGAAGAAGATCTTGTGGTTTTTGAGGATTTGGGGTCTGATCTGTTGGATGAGTTGCTGTTGGAGACTTTGAGTAGCAACGAGTGAAGACAATAATAAAGAGATTGATGATGATATGCTTTGTGGGTATGTTTACATATGTTAAGTAAATCTCAATTTCATGTGTGTTTCACATTTATTATTTTCCGATTTGTTATCATTTGCTTCATATGATGCCAACAGTTCGTTTTCTTTCAGAAAGTCTATGATTTTGATTCTTTGTCCAATTGAGTTGAAATACTGTAGATCATAGATGCACTTGTTTTTTTTTTGTCCATTTTCTTACAATTTTTTCTGAGATTTCTTCGAAACCCTAGATTGAGGAGTAAGTAATTAGGACTGCCAAATTCTTCCATCGTTTACGACATGTTTAGATACATATTCTTAAGTTCCCATTATTAAGCCAAGTCGTTCTTACATTCTTTGTAAGATATCCTCTTTTATTCATGTATTTCACACGACAACACTATTAAAATAAATCTAGGTTTTACTTTTCTTCCATGATTTCCATTTTCATGTTTGACAGCTGATTAGCTTCACAAGAACCATTCCAATTTCGTTGTTGAAGGTTTTTTTGACTGCCACCACAGTTTGATTCTAAAATATAGAAATCATCTGAAATTGGGATTTTTTTTTACCTTAAATTCAAGCTGAACGCAACAATCCCCTGTAGCCACCTTTTCTTTTATATATATATTTTTTCCAAATTCCTTTTTCGTACGTACAACTCAAAAAATTGAAGAGTTTCAAATTGGTTTCTTGCTGGGCTATACGTGTTGACTATATTTCCATAACCGTTATATTGATGGCATATAATCATCATCATTATCATCATCGCCTTTTCAGCCACAAACGTCTCATTATAGTTCTAAATTTGCCTTTGTTTCCTGTTTTGTCTCTTAAAAGACTTCATTAGAAAAGTTGACAAGATCCAGTGTCACTTCTCAAGTTAGCTCGGCTTAGTTTGTTGAGGTAATTAAACGATGGAATCTCTTGCTTTGCATCCTCCCATTGACTACTTTCTTGATAATTTGGAGACGAGACGACGACAATAGATATATTGTTTGGGAGAAATAATTTGTTATATAAAGTTGATGGGTTCCCACTAAAATACTGTGGACTACTCGAGCAATAAAAGTATAAATCTGTATGACAATTTGCAAAAAAAAAATATATAAAAGTAAACCACCGAGTTGCAAATATCATTAATATCATCATCATCATCATCATCATCATCATCATCATCATCATCATCATCATCATCATCATCATCATCATCATCATCACCATCATCATCATCATCATCATCATCATCATCATCATCATCTCTTAAACAAATTGTTTTGTTTTACATCTGGACAATGTTCATTCGTCGAGTATTTATTTCTTTAATAGTGCACAAATAATGCAAGTGAAGAGGAGCCTTTATCTTGTCTACATCTTATTGGAAACTTAAAAAGCTATGTACATATATCATATTCTCGTCGTACGTGACGTTTACTAGTTGACATCATTTTATGCCTTGTTTATTTAATTTAGGGTAAATTCCCTTCCAATACCCTCCGAAGTTACCCTTTGAAGTTACCCTTTGACTTTTGAACTTCCTGATCAGTACCCCTTCAAGTATTTCTCCTGTTCAGTACCCATTTGTGAAAAATTGCGTGTTTAATACCACCAAACATTGAAAAGACGAAAATAACTCTGCTTTACAGATTCGGTTATACCAACTGGTCTATGTATTGTACCAATATATTCAATTATTATACCAATTGTTATCACTGCTATACCAAGTTAAATTTAAAAGTATTATATCACTATTATACCAATATATTCAATTATTATACCAATTGTTATCACCGCTACACCAAGTCAAAGTTAAGAGTATTATATCACTATTATACCAAGTGTTTCCATTATAATACCAATATATTCAATTATTTTACCAAATGTTATCACTGTAATACCAAAAGTAATGTTATTATAATATCCGAATTGTTTGGTATATATTCGAATTTATTGATAGAATAATCAATTTTATTGGTATAATAAACGATTTTATTGGTATAATAATCGTGTTTTGTGGTATAATACGCAAAAAAATTTCATATAATACGCAAAAAACAATTTTTTTTGTATAACAGTGATAACGGTAGTATAATAACTGAATATGTTGGTATAATAATGAGAACAATTGGTATAATAGTGATAACAGTTGGTATAAAAGTGATAACAATTGATATAATATTCTTAAATTTGACTTCATATAAAAGTGGAGATAATTGAAATAATATTTATTTCTGAAGAAATGTTATTTTTGTCTTTTTAACGCTTTTTAGGTACCAAACACACATTTTTTTCAGATGAATACCTAAAAGGAAGAAATAATTCGAGGGGTATTTAAGAGGAAGTTGAAACTTGAAAGAGAGGGAATTTACCCTTTAATTTACTATCATTAGAATTATTGTGATATATTATATATATCAGGGAACCTGCGATTTTAACTGGGCGAAAGATACATATAGACTGCGTCGCGTGGATACATTCGAATAATAGTCCACTATTTTATGACCTTTTTAAATTTTATAATACTAATAATATAATAATCATAGTAATAGCAGCGGTATCCAATGACCCCATGTCCCTCGTTGAATGTGACTGAGACTACAATTTCAATATTGTTGGAATGGAGTGGAATAAGAGCCAAAACATAGCCCATAGGTAATCCACCATACTACACAATAATTACAACTAAATTAAAAAAAAGGGGAATTATAAAATAGGGTCACTAAGTATACATGTTTTCGTTTTTGGATCACCATGTTTTATAATTACAAAAGTTGGTCACTAACTTTGTATGTGAAAATAATTTTGGGTCATATTTTCAATTTCAATCATGTTTCAATTTTAGGCCACTAAGTATATATTTTTCGATTTTGGGTCACTAAGTATACATTTTTTCAATTTTGGGTCACTCATTTGGTAACAAACTTTGTAAACATAGTGATAAAAAATTGAAATGTATAATTAGTGACTCAAAATCGAAAAATGTATACTTAGTAACCTAAAATTGAAATACATGACCCAAAATTGTTTTTATATACAAAGTTAGTGACATACTTTTGCAATTATAAAACATGGTGACTACAAAACGAAAACATGTATATTTAGTGACCTAATTTTATAATTTTGCTTAGAAAAAACCACAAGGCTATATATATTATATATATATATATATTTCACCACCCATTCACGCAAATATTTTCACCAAAACGAACTTCACCACACCACGGCGGCGCATCTGGTGGCTCCTCCTATAGTCATCACGTGGTCCGCCACGTGGCAGGGTGCCAAAACCTGTCCTTTACGATGGTTCAGAGCAGGCAAGTGTTGCTCCGATGCTAATGGAGCTCGCGTGATCTACGATGGATGCTTTCTCAGTTGAATTTTTTTTAGCTGTATGTCTTTCTCGTGTGAGCGTCCACTTGCAAGACAAATAATACGATAAAATATAAAAAAAACCTCCCCCCAGCAATAGTGTGAAAAAGACATCACTGTGTGTGTGCGCGCGCGTTTGCTCTCAATAAATTTCTATATCATAATTAGACGTTAAAGTCGGCCACACAATTGATGATGACCGTCTTTGAATAATTGAATGACTTTGGTTGAATTAGTGTTAGAAATAATGAAATTTATTTAGGATGCTGGTCCGTGTAATTGAATTGAAATTTCGTGATTTCAAATTATGAATTTCAAAATCTTAATTTCAAATCAAATCCATTGTTTGGCAAATGTTAGGATTTCGAAATCTGGATTTTAAAATGAAGCTCGAGCTCCAACTCATGAAGCTCGTCGAGCTCGACCTCGAACTTTTTATTAATAAATTAAAATATACAAAAAATAAAATAAAAATAATAAATAAAAAATAAAATAAGTCGGCTCGCGAGCTTTCGATCATCGTTCGTCGAGCTCGAGCCGAGCTTTTGTCGAGCAAAATTGTCAAACAACAATTTTGGATTTTGAAAACGGACCACTTGTGATCAAATTTCAAAATTGTCAAACAACAAAGAACTTGAATTCTCCTCGGATTTGGATGAAATCGAAATCCAAATCCGAGCAGTTGTCAAACGGGTGAATTGGAGGAAATTCGGAATTCAAATCAAAATTCGGAAATCCAAACGGACCATAGGAATCCTAGGTCAATTGTTGCATTGATGTTCAGTCTAACTCCAATTGGACTCTATGACTTATTTTTAAAAATTTCATTGATGTTCTCTTAGTTTATTTTTATTTTGTTTAATCCAATATAAAAAAATTTAATATAAATTATTAGTAAAAAAAGATATCCAGTAAGGTCCAATGATCGACCGGCTCTAACGTAACTCCGCCACAGTTTCCGAGCATGCCCACCTTTGAACTACGGAAACGCGTCGAATGCAACTGCGTCCATCAGTCATTTTCTGGGCGTTGAAAGTTTACCAGCCATATTTGTAATTTCAGTTCCTGTTGTACATTAGTCGACGTATGTTTTGTTTTTTTTTATCGAGCAGGCTTTTCAACTAGGGTTTTCCTATTTGGGACAAAGATATCCGACCCGATTGGATATTCGGATCCGTTCTTGAATCCATCACCCACATGCGCAGGACCCAAGAAATTAGTACTATTATCGTGACGCGTGGGATCCGCCGACGGAAGAAGACAAGACGTAGCTATATTTCCATGCTAGCGCTTTCAGGAACGATATGCGTTGTAATTCGTTCTTTTTTAAGAACCCAATAAAAAAATATTCCATATTTTGGAATTATAAATCTATTAATTAACTTTTCGACAGTTCTTTTTTTATTATTACTATTATTTTATTATAATTTAGTCTGTTCACAGGTACTCTTGTCGGGTTATTTTATTTTTTTTGGTGTCCCAGCGTATAACCGCTTTGATCTGGCTATGGACTATCTCTTAAATAACGGCGTGAACTTGCGTCATACAGACATGGACGGAGGCTTAATTGCGCCACACACTTCAGTGGTCAGTGGTAGGACTAATCCCGGGCCAGATGCATACGTTCGAAATTCACCTACTCAAAGAATTGTTGAAGGGGGATTCGATCCCACGACCTAATCCACTAAATCGCTTCCACCATGACCACTAGGCCAATGCCTCGTTGGCCTATGTCGGGTTAAGTTAAGAACTTACGTAAAACTACAAACTCTCAAAGATGGGGGAGGACCACAAATTCCCCAACTAATATTATTACAACATTCATTAATTTGATATCTTTGTTGTCCGGTCAAAGGCGAGGTTCCAAGCTTTTTCTAAACTGCGGAATTATTAAGCGAAGTTGCTTTCTCGATTTTTAACCGGAGACTTTAAGACTCAGCCGTCACAGAGTCAACTGAAGGCATCACACAAATGTATTAAATGTGGTTAGTTTAAGCATATCAGGCAGCAGATTTCATGATAAGGATATTTATTTAGCTTTCCCTATATCTTCCGCATGCATTATCTATTTACATAAATAATCACACACAGTGGTGAAGTAATCTTGTTTGTGCTTTGTAGTGTTTCTTATTTTATTGTGTCCTTGTTCTTACACAAAAGCTAAAACTGAGCAGGAGACACAGCTAGTAGGGGCCCTACAATGATACTCTTGCACTTAAAAGCTCTGAGTATTTTTATTTTTTTTGTCTCCAGTTATCTCCACACCGTCGGATTATGGAATTACGTTATATAATCATAAAACTTACATGGATGAGACTAATCTATGGGTCCATGTGAAATGCATCTCAAATTCACCCAACATAGGCATTCACATGTTTGAATACATGACAAAGGGTGGTGAAATATCAACATTCACCAGAAAAAAAAAAACCCTCTCTCCCAAATTTACTCATCTCTAACACCTTAACTCAAAAAAATATTTCTTCTCACCCAACATCCATTAAAGGATGTTGGGATTCTTGTCCTCGTTACATCTCGTTTTTGGTCAAATTTTCTGTGGTCTCCCTATATGGGAGTTTTAGTTTCCCGTTTTGAAAGTTTGTCTCCCTTCCCCTCCTTAAGGCTTTCATCCTCATTGCAGTTACTCTTGTTATTAATACAAGTCGTTTGGAAAAAGAAAAAGAAAAAGACAAACGGTGTTGAAATACACCCTTCAATCACTAAGCCAGTCACATAAAGACTTCTTAAGCTCGAATATTAGCCTTTGATGTGTTGATACAGGGAGTGACACATTTATTGCTTTTCAACAAAAACGAGTCTAAAATAAAAGCTCACAACTAGTTTATTTGTAAAATTATAAATTTTAGGCATTACATATTATCAATTTCCATTTTGGATCATTTGATAATTAAAAAAATATGCTTATATATTATATGGTTTCCAATTCTTTTTTTTTTTTGACAAAATGAGTCGGAACTCCTATGGCATCGTGTTTCGAGCCATCAACCATGCGAGAGAGAAACATTCTAGATCGACGTGAAGTAGGAATTTCGACCAAGTTTGTCGAAAAAATGATTGAAGACTCAAATTTGTTCCGACATATGAAGTTAGTAGCCAAGTTTTAGTTGTCAAATATGACAAAAAAAATCAAAAATTGATAAATTTAATCACCTAAACTTATAATAATGCTGCACTATATTCCTAGAAATGTGTTGTTATTTGCCTAGCGGTAGTCGTTGTGGCGAAATTTATTTACTTTAATTAATTCGTTTGGCTGTCTTGGAAATTTCTTACTTTCCGATTGAAATTCAAGAGAGACAAGAAAATATTCAGACAGCCAACAAAAATAGCTTTAACATTAGTCCATTATTAGCAATGTTGCAGAGCTATCTATATATATATATATATATATATATATAAAATAAGGAATCAACGTATTAGGGTTCTTGAGCTGCGCAGAATCCTTCACGACTAACGAGAAAAAAAGGAGAAAACATAAATGATGACCAACAGTATTATATTATATGCTTCATTCCAACTATACATATATTACAATAATCCAATTTGGCCCTCATAATAGGACATCACAATTATTATTTTCACACAACATACCTTTGTAAATGGAAACAACCATCTCTTTCCAACAGAGACACTCGCAGTCGCAGGCTGTTCAGAGACCAAAGAAAGAAGGAAACTAAGGCACCTTTTTTCCCATCTCAAAGATGGAATCAGAACTCAACCAAGGAGAAACAAGCCAAAACCCTCCATCATCGTATTACTCTAATGATATTGCTCGAAGAGAAGGATCAAAAGCCGACGACGGATCTTGTAATAAACATTACATCGGTGTTAGAAAACGGCCTTGGGGAAAATACGCAGCGGAGATAAGGGACTCAACTAGGCAAGGAAAGAGGGTTTGGCTCGGAACATTCGAAACAGCTGAAGAAGCTGCTTTAGCTTACGATCAAGCTTCTTTCTTGATTCGTGGGTCTTTGCTCCCACTAAATTTTCCGACAGAAGAAGTCAGAGAATCTCTTAGAAAGATGGGTTTTAGTAGCAAAGGATGTTCTTCACCGCTCGAGGCTTTGAAAGAGTGGTATCGAATACAAAGTGCTTCGGTGAAACAAAAGAGTAATGCTGCTGCTGGTGATGTGGAGACTAATAAGGAAGAAGAAGACTTGGTGGTTTTTGAGGACTTGGGATCTGATTTATTGGATGAGTTGTTATCTGCGAGCTCGAGTTATAATGAGTGAAGATGAGAGATTGAAGCATTCTTCGGGGGTCATGTAAGTAAAACCTAATTCTTCTGGGAATTAATTCATGTAATATATATAATTGTTTCGCGTTGAATTGTCTCTGGGGTGCATTTTCCCAGTAATGGGGGAGATTTCAATTTGTTACTGATTCTTGATTCAATTCATGAAAGACTGCTGCAGATTATTTTATGTACTATTGTAAGCTCTTCTTGAATTGGTAGCAGCTTATTATTAGTTTCACATCATATATCTTTCCATTTTTCAAAACCCTACATTTTGAGGAATAGATCAATCCCTTTAAATCATTTCCTTCCAGCAACTTTGTTTGTCCGTTTCATCGAAACATCTTTACGTACGCACTCTCGAGTTCCCGTTAAACATGTCTTTAATTTTTGCGGTCTCGGTAGACATCGATTTATTTCAAACAATGATACAATCGAAATGGATCTGGGCAGCAATTGTTTCGTTAATTTTTTAATGTTAAACAGTTTTTAGCTTCCTTACAACCATTTCAAGATGTGTAGATTCTTTTATGCTTTTGTACTAACACTTTAAGAAGGAACTTTCTTCACGTTAGAATTTTATTTAAGAGATTCTATTTATTTATATGCTATACCACAATTTATTGACATTTGTCTTAATTACTACCTTCGGATATTTAATCTCCAGTGTTTTACTCGTCGAGATGTTTCTTGGCAGCCCTCATTTCATTTGACTGCACCCACAATTTGATTTCAAACATATAGAAAGTTAAGATTGTCTCAAGAAGAAGTAACAAAGTTGAATTTTTGTTTGAAAATTCAAGACATTTTCAGTGAACTTTATTAATAAAAAAATCCCAGTATTTATAACCATTTGCTGCTAGCTTACGATCATAGTCCTCACATCATCAATCTCTTCACCCATTGTCTTTCACCCCGTTGAGATGAGAAGAATTAATATGCTATTTTACATGATGTTACCATCTATTTAACACCAGCCTTCGTTTTCCCTGACAAACGAGGCCATAGACTACGGGCGGATTACTTCTTTTAAAAGCTTAAAACCGATATAATATATATTGTAAATTTTTTATGCTTATATAATTTTAGTGTTTCCCTATACATTTTTCCTCATGCGTAGACTACACTTTTAAGCCTGAAACGTGGATTCGTCGTTCATGGACATGGTCTTTTACTTATTATTATGTGAATCCAAGACCTTCCACGTTAAACGACGACTCTTCTAGAATTTTATCTTCTATATTTATATATGTTGATTCTTTTGTTATATAAGCCGTACATATGGATTTTTCTTTAAATGGTTGGTCTTGTCCTGTTGTTAGCAGTCATCTTGCAATAAAAGCCTTTGTCTATCCTTATTAGATCCTATTCAATTTGTGGGATGATATGTTGAAATATTTTTATCAGTCATCAAAAGTTAGAAAGATAAAAGAATCGATTTGTAGTTTATAAGATCATGAAGCATAATACTTTATAATTGATTTCAGGATCGGAACATTTAAATTTTGTCGATGGCAAAGCAATAGTCTGGATTCTCCGTGTCCATTTGGTGTTCCAATCTATTGTTCAACTCACCAGATTGTGACACGTATAAAATAATTAATTGGATTTAACAAATAAATTAAACTCTATGAGGTAAACGGTTTATTGATCTTGAATTAATCCTAATTCAGATTACTACATGGGTTGGTGATTAGAATAACAAAACTTAAACTGTAAATCGGTATCGGACTCACGATCAAGTTTAGAAGAACAATTGAGACCGTAACGCTGTATGGTAGTAACCCATTTGGGAAGTTTGGACTGACCAAGTAACTAACGATCAAGAATCTGGCTTACTAAAGAGTGAAGATATTGGAATCGGTTTAAAAATCATAGACTTCGATGACTAAAGATTAGATACGAAATCGGAGCTAAGAAGAGTTATCAAGTTGTTTGATTGATAATGCACTTATCAATTATCGGTCCATAAGGATCTCAGGATCAAGTATCCAGTTTTGTCAAGGAGAGTGAGAACACAAAAACTTGAAATGGCGCATATCATTTAGATTATGAATCTAAGTAAAGTCAAGACAATACGATAATTGATGATAAGTAGAGTTAAAACTGCGAAAAAGAGATCCACTGGATTTGGAGGTTATCTCCTTTAGGACAAAGCAAACCGAGGACATGTGTTTTAGAGTCAACAAACTCATTTTGTAAAGTGCTTGCATACCACGGAAGTCGATTTTGAAGATTAAAGATTGAAGAATATTTGAAAATCAACATTGAGGAGATGACTTTTACGCACTTGAAAATTTCGAGCTACCACGGTAAGCTTTGTATAGAAGAGACTAAGCGATTCGTGAGGTAGGAGCATAAGTTATTGTAAAGGTCCGGTATCTTTATACTAATTATTTCGTTCGGCCAATCAATAAGTTGTTGAAAATTAGACTCCATCTATAAAAGGAAGCCGGATCAAATTAGTCAAAGATGTCAAATATCAATCAATTATGGACCAACATCAAGTCAATCAAGCAAATTAAAGAAATCGAGATCAATTACCTTGATATACTCCAACAACTATATACCATATTTAGCCCCTAATCATTTGTATAAATAGACTATCTATTGTACAATAAATATATCAAAGAAGTACATTACAGTATCATCCCACAAATTTCTAACCGATGTGTTAAAAATTAGTGAAACGATTAAGCGAATACTCAATTTGGTGGAATTCCACAACTTATAGCAGCCCTTGATGGCGTCATAATGCAATATATCATTAAAAATAGTTTTTGTTTTTAAAAGTAGACATAGGCGTGCATATAATTAACAGGTATATAAGGAGATTATTTTTTCTTGATAAGAGGTACAGTATAAGGAGGTTAAGCATCGTATTAAATAACAATAGAACAAAATTTAACGAGCCCGATCGAATAATTCCAAAAATCTCATGTAATAATAATAGAGCAGGTAATCCACAGCGGTAACTTCCGCTGATATTTGACCTTAGCCCATCATCAGCCAACCAGATAAAAATAATTCATCCACCATATTATATAATCACACCACACACTTCCCAACAACAGAATAATTAAAAACCCACAAAAAAGCTGCAAAATGAACTCCTCCGCCTCACCACGGCGGTGCTTCTGGTGGCTCCTCCTCCTCGCCGCCGCGTGGTGGCACAGCGTGAGATCCGCCGACCCGCAGACCAACCTCCTAAACAAGGGCTGCAGCCAGTACAACGCCACGAACATCGCAGACTTCTACGGCAACCTCAACGCGAGCTTCTCCGACCTGAGATCCCAGCTGTCCGCCGGCAAGCTCTTCGCCACCGCCCAGCAATCGAGGTCCTCCGACCCGGTCTACACCATGGTCCAGTGCAGGGATTACATGTCCGGCGGCGACTGCCTCAGCTGCTACGACGCGGCGGTGAGGCAGATTAGGAATTGCTCGGCTGCTAACGGAGCTCGCGTGATTTATGATGGGTGCTTTCTCAGGTAAATAAATTCTTTATTTCTCTTTTTTTTTTCTAATTTTTTTTTTGTAATTCCCTGAATACCAAGATAGCAGTCAGTGTTTTGATGTCATAAAATTAAATATCTACGTAGTGTGGGCCCCATGCCATGTAACTAACTCATTAGTTTTGACGCAAAGTCAATTATACATATAATATAATGTACACGTTGAAGAAGCTCGGCCGGCACATGAGCGATGAATGATGATGACAGATATCATACCCTTTTTTTCAATAATTCAATAAATTCTAAGAGGATGTAGGATTATAAATTATTGTAAACCCTTTATTTATTTAGACTTAGAACCAACTTCTTGGCAATGGAAAGTTGAATTTCTGAGTCAAATTGAATCATTCAGACTCATATGTGTGTTCAACGGGTCGGTATCGAAACATCACACCAGAATAGGGGTAGATTAAATCATCCAAAGGGCTTCTCTTATTTCTTGTTCTTGGCATTATATGTGAAATCATATACACAAATGTGTTGGTATGTTCTAAGGATCGATTATGTCTTCTGACAACATTAATGCCGACTATATTTTTTTATTATACACTACATTACATTGTTAACTTATATAAATTGTTGGAAAAATACAAATATGATAGTGCCCATGATAACTAGCGGACAAAGTAAAACCTTATATGCCTCAATGTCTAGGAATCACGCGATCAAAAATACCAAATAATTTGAGAGAGCTTGTTACACGAACATATGTCTTATTTTGAATTATGTAATCGGCTTAGTTTGCTGGCTATTATGGTAGCTATGTGAATTTACCGATCCCACATGCGAGGGTTCCTCCATATATTCGAAAAATCTAAATATGATTATATATGGTAATCTACACTTAAATATTTTTTTGTATAAAAAAGTTACAATTCATTACTCTGTCAGAAAAAATTTATTTTAAGGTACCCATGTGGCTGTGTCTACCATTTTATCATCGTTGACGTACCTTTTTATGTGTATATTACTTACCACGTCAAGCGTTTATATGGTACATATATACGTTTCTTTATGTTACCTAAATTTATAATATGGTGTACCTTTTTTTCACAATATTATGTAGCATAATACGTTTTTATATGGCACCTAAAATCACTTATATGATGTACTATATAAAAACTTTATTCTATTAGGTACCTATATATAAAAATATGCTGATAAGGGAATGAATTGATAATTTTTATATAAAAGGATATTTAAAGATTACTACTTTTAGATTTTATTTTTTTAAAATATTGGTTTGTTTCCTTTCCCTCGTGAGACGGGCAAAGCTAGTCCCAAATTCACCGATTCTCTTCCCTAATCACAATTTTGTCTTCCTTCAAAATTTAATATATTTTACCATTCAATATTTTTTTGGCATAATAGATTGAAACTATTTGAGAGATTTTTAAAACAATCCTCTTATTCAATAACTCGGCATTTCACTTCATAGCACGCTTCTTGTTTCGTTGACTTCAAAAGGTACGAGAGCAACGGCTTCTACGACCAGACGACGCTCCCCGGCAACGTGCAGATATGCAGCAGCCGAACGACAAACGGCGCATTCGACGCCGTCGGCCAGGCGCTGATGAAAGACCTCGAGCTCGCCACGCCGAGAATCGACGGCTACTTCGCGGCGGCCAAGAGACAAGTCTCCAACGCCCCGAACTCCACGATCTACGCCGTCGCACAGTGCGCCCAGACGGTCACCCAAACGGGCTGCTCCGACTGCCTCGCCGTGGCTTACGGCAACATTCAGGGCTGCCTCCCCAACGCCGACGGCAGAGCGGTCGACGCCGGATGCTTCATGAGATACTCAAACGCGCCCTTCTTCGCGGACAATAATACGATCGATTTAACGCCATTTCTCAAGAGCGGAGGTGAAATTCCAATGAATCGATTCAGTTGCGCGTTCCCCGGGTTCCTCTTTGTTAAAATTTTGAAAAATTCCAGGGGATTCGAACAGGAAGAAAGCAATAATCGGAGGAGTAGTGGGCGGCGTTGGGCTTATTCTGTTATTAGGGCTTTTATTGCTCTTACTTCGTCGTTATTCCAAGAAGCCTAAATCTGCTCGAAGAAGAGGTAACCGAGCCACGCTTTACACAGAAATATTGTCTCCACTTTGCTTACCGATTTGTCTCTTTTCAGGCAACATTTTGGGAGCAACGGAGCTTCAAGGACCGAACATATACAGCTACAAAGACCTGAAATCTTCCACCAACAACTTCAGCGAGGAGAATAAGCTCGGAGAAGGAGGATTCGGCGACGTGTACAAGGTAACTCATCTCAATTTTGCCCTAAATTCGGTAAATCATCAACTTCTCCTCCAACAGGCAACTTTGAAGAACGGGAGCTTTGTGGCTGTGAAGAAGCTCGACATAAACATCAACAGGGCGAAGGCAGACTTCGAGAGCGAAGTGAGGCTCATAAGCAACGTGCACCATCGCAACCTCGTGCGTCTCCTCGGATGCTGTAATAAGGGATCGGAGCTGCTGCTCGTCTACGAGTACATGGCCAACGGGAGCCTCGATAGGTTTCTATACGGTATGTTCGAATTCGATCGATCTCATCCCAAAAGTAGTTTATGTTCTTATATACAAACAAGAATTGACTTACTGATGATTCTCGTGCGTGCATGTGTGTGTGTGTTTTGAAAAAATAAGGTGAGAAACGAGGAGGGCTGAGCTGGAAACAGAGGTTCGATATAATCGTGGGGACCGCGAGGGGGCTCGCGTATCTGCACGAACAGTACCACGTTTGCATCATACACCGCGATATAAAGCCGAGCAACATTCTTCTGGACGACGAATTTCAGGCCAAGATTGCCGATTTCGGGCTGGCGAGGCTCTTACCGGAGAACCGGAGCCACGTTAGTACTAAGTTCGCCGGGACACTGTATGTGCATCGCTCTCTTTCGGGATGTTTTTTTTTTTCATAACCGTTCCTTAAGGTTCTAATTGATCGTTTTCGGTCGATTATTTATATACGTATCTGCAGTGGCTACACGGCGCCGGAATACGCAATCCACGGGCACTTATCGGAGAAAGTCGATACGTACAGCTTCGGTGTTGTAATCTTGGAGATCGTCAGTGGCCGGAGAAGCAGTGATGTGAATGCCGAATCGGACTCGGAATATCTACTCGAAGAGGTAAATTCGTTGTTGGGCTTGTGGCCATTTGTTGTGTCTATGTTGGTTATCCCACATCAGACAGAATAAGAAGGCATGTGGGTTTCCTCTCTTATATAAGGAGGGCCTATGCCCTTTAGTTTATGCACGAAAACAACGGTGGAAAGTTAATTTGTGTCAACTGTTAACTCTATGAACATTCCCTTTGGTGAGTTTCGGTCAGCCGATAGAATTACTTTCTGACTGTCGTT
This sequence comes from Linderniella brevidens, assembly GCA_004919715.1. Classification (NCBI taxonomy): domain Eukaryota; kingdom Viridiplantae; phylum Streptophyta; class Magnoliopsida; order Lamiales; family Linderniaceae; genus Linderniella; species Linderniella brevidens. Next base: position 3,655,906 of record SWDC01000146.1, read on the forward strand.
TCGCGTGCAGGCGAGATAAGAAGAATCGTCGTGATTGTAGTTTTCAGGGCAAACGCCATTTTGGTCTCCGATGTTTGGGTTATGGGCGTTTTTGGTCCCCAATGTTATTGATTTTGGGTGATTTTGGTCCTCCAATTATTTATACCGTCAACTTGGATGGAATTACGGGCCGAAATGTGGCGTCTTGGATCAGAACACGGGGACAAAAACGTCCGTAAAGCAAACATTGGGGGACCAAAAAAAACGGCGTTCTCCCTACTTTTTAACATAGTGAATTTTCCGCAACCTTGCTGCCTGGTTGATTTTTTCCTCTTCGTTGACAGAGGGTTATCCACGTTAAATCTCTGCATTGCCATTTTCCGATTCTTATATTTTCGGGACGTATTCTGTGAGGAATTTCTCGGTGGGGGCTAAAGTTCCCACTCAGCGCCTTAATCATCGTCCTAAAGAGTTCATACCTATTAAAAAAAAATTAATATTAAATTCCCGTCGCAGGCGTGGAAACTTTACGAGACAGGAGAGGCGGAAAAGCTAGTGGACGAGACTTTGGACGCCGGCAACCGCAATCCCGAGGACGTAAAGAAGATGGTGGAAATAGCTCTGGTGTGCATGCAGTCTCCGTCCTTAAGGCCGACCATGTCGGAGGTGCTTGTCATGCTTCTGAGCGATCGTATGACCGGGCAAAGGGGTCCCACTAGGCCTGCGTTGAGCTACGGTAAAGCATCGGAGGCTGCTTCGGATTCTACCGAGCCGTCTTATACGAACGCGACGGCCTCCATCAGCCATTTTTCGGGGCGTTGAACTTGGAGAGAATATTTGCCTTTTCTTGTAATTAATGTGCGTGTGAATTGGATCTTCAAAGATTTGCCTTTTTCTTGTTTGTGCAATAAAATACAAATGTATAATATTATTTATATCTTAAGATTTATTATTGATTTAAAATGTTTTGAGCGGTAAAATTGCAATAAAAAGCAATTGGAAGAGTAAAATTGTATTACACTTGCACACAAAATTGATTAAAAAAGTACCTACTCTACGGTGCTTTTACCAATTATACATTGTATGGATGGATATTTTTTGAAGTTGTCTTAGTGCCCAGTGGATGAGGTCCTAGACTTGGGTTAAGTGGCCGAACATATTAGATAGCCACATGGAGATCATGAGTTTGATCTCACTTGAACTCATTGACTTATTATAGTTGATATGTTGTCTGTTGTGCTAGTTAAAGCGTTTCTTTGTGATCTGCTTTTGATCATGAAGAGAGTAGTTTTCGTAATGATATGGTTCTTAGCCAAACTCAAAGTGACTTCGAAAATATATCTGCAGTTTTTTGATAACATTTAAATCATTATCGAAATTGAAAGACTTTTTCGACCGAAAGTTTCATTACTTAAAATGAATTTATAACGGGCTAAGGAGCCTATGAAATCCCTATGGTTACACTGTAGACAGCTCATCATGAGGAAAACAAACACTACCAATCGTAAAAGGACCCAAAGAATATATGATTACAAGCGTGAACAAAAAGAATTGATAAAAAAAGAACAAAATAACTAAAGATCAAAGGGAAAACATTTTTATTGGCATCAAATTGTGAAATTGCCAACAATGTGCTAACTAATTAGTACCATGGACTAGCTAAATTCACACCTATTGAAGGAAAGAACGATTAGTTGAAAATATTTGTATCACGAATTGATATTTTCAGTTTAATAAAACTTTATTTTATTACACCGAATTTTCAGAAAATTATTGGTGCAATAATTAATATCCCGAGAAGTCAACATGATTTTAGTTCACAAAGTTGGGGGTAAATTTGGAATTTCCTCCACAACGCTCGCTCGGCCTATTTGGAAGGCTCGGGAGAAATATAACTTGGGAATTCTAATTGAAAGACAATTGCTATCTAGGGTTTGCTAGCGAAATCAATCGAGGTAAGAGCGATATCGTCTTTTCCGTCGCTTCCATAGAATTATTTCTTGTTTCGATTTTATCTATGTATGCCAATTACTGGTTAGGTAGCTGGCGTGTTAGGGTTTGGATCTTGTCCGTTCGAAACGGTGGAAAGGATTGGCTTTAATTCAGTTTTCGCGTATCTTTGGTGTACCTGGATGTATTCTTCTTCTTATCGGTGAACATCTGAGGCTGAGTTATGTAGAAGTTTATATCTTTTCTGACTTGCGGAGGTTTTTGTATTACCTTCTTGGTTAATTTGGAGTTCTTTCTTAAAATAACATACGTTTGTTGTACTTGGATATGTTTCTTTTTGTTCTTAATCTCAATTTGCAGTTCTTCTGGTGAATTTTGGGCTATCATCTTTTGGTTCTTAGTTCACTTATGGTGTAGGTTAATTGAGTTGGGTTAGTCTCCTTGTTATGATTAATTTGTGCAGGTCTCTGCATAATTGACTATGGCTGAGTTGAAGACTTCTGGGAGATCAATCGATCTATTGCTGGAGAAGGTTCTGTGCATGAATATTCTATCTTCCGATTACTTCCGCGACCTTCTGAAGCTTCAAACGTATCATGAAGTGATCGATGAGATTTACGTTACTGTGACGCACGTTGAGCCGTGGATGACTGGTAACTGCCGGGGCCCGTCAACTGCTTTCTGCCTTCTTTACAAATTCTTCACTATGAAGCTCACTGTCAAACAAATGCATGGCTTGCTGAAGCACCCTGATTCTCCCTATATAAGAGCGGTAAGTATCATCTTAGCATTAAATATTTCTTCTTTACCTTTTTCGGGTGATAGTGAGGAACTTTAATGATTGACCGTTATGGTTAAATCTGATTTTTACAGATTGGATTTCTCTACTTACGGTACGTTGCAGATCCCAAGACGTTATGGAGTTGGTATGAACCTTACCTAAAAGATGATGAGGTATTTGCAAAGTTTCCCTCTCAGTTCCTCTTTCTGCTGCTCCTTCCTATGATTTTTCCATCTTTGATGAACTAAATGCATTGTTATTTTGTGCTGCGCTGAGAAGTGGAATGGAAAAAGTGTCACGATTATGTACCCAAAAAAAATGAATTTATATGATATGAGCGCATTCGCGTTGAGAAGCGGAAAGTGTCACGATTATGTACCGAAAAATAAATTCATATGATATGAGCGCATAATGTCGTCTTGGTTTTTGCTAGCGTTGGCATAGACTGGTTCACCTTTTTTTTCCTTGTGGGGAAGGTTGAAGTGGGTACCTATCTAATTTATATCCAATTTTACCTTTTCTTCCTATTTGTTAGAAATTCCTTATTTTTCCTTTTACATGTGTCTTTGAAACCCTTCGTTGGCCTGCTTGCAACAGTTCACAACCCTTCAGCATTCATGAAATATTCTTACTCATCCTTTCACGATACACTAAATTGCCGTGCACTCGTATAATTTTATGGGAATTGTCTTTTGTTTTTCTAACCCCAAATGGCCCAGGAGAAAAAGGATTTTACAATTTCTCAATGGTGCATCAGCACGATTCCTGCTGGCGAACTCCGCTTGTGTGGTACATCATGATTTCCGTTTTTCTCTCAAGCTATTCACAAGTTTGTAATCGACCTTTTATATATGATTCCATTCTTTTTTTAATCTTGTCCCTCCGGTTTTTACGCGTTCTCTGCAACATCACCGCTCTTTGGAACCCCTAACCCATATAATCCATTTTTATGCACCAGGGTCTTCTGTAGTTCACGTTATATTATATGAACTTCTCATTAATCTCCGAATAATTTCATCCGATAATCACTGCATAATACAATTCTCTTTTCGTTTCAGGAATTCTCTCCTGGTTCCAATGGACGTATGACCACAATGGGCGTATACATACGCGATTTGCTTCTCGGTCAGGTAAAAAAACATCACTCTTCTTGGATATATTTGGTAATTTCCTTACATTGATTCTCAACGCACGCAGTACTACTTCGACACGCTCTTCCCCCGAATCCCGGTGCCCGTCCTGCGAACCATAGTCTCCAACCTCGAGAGCATGAAGCTCCCCACGAAGCACTGCGGAGTAACTGGAGAGACGACCCGCGGGTCGGAGGAGACCGCCCGCAGGCCGCCCTCCGTCAAGGCCTCCCTCTCAGTCTCCTTCGGCCAGCGAGCCCCCCACCGCTCCTCGACCCGGGGCTCATCTCCGGTTCGCCGCAATGCCACCCCCTCCCGGGACCGAGAGGAAGGGTCGCCGAGCCGCCGCAGGAGCCAAAGCCGCGATCTCTCCGACCGGGATTTTTCAGACAGAGACAGAGGACGAGACAGAGAGAGAGATAGGGACCGAGACAGAGAGAGAAGGGACCGCGAGAGAGATAGGGATAGGAGATACGGTTATGAAAGGAGATCCCGAGAAGCTTCTAGAAGAGACTACGAAGATCGTTACAGAAGAGAGAGAAGGAGCAGAAGCAGGAGTAGGAGCAGAAGTAGGAGCATTCAAGAAAATGTTGGGAACGATGCTGCGAAGAATAAGGCATCTCCGTCGAGTAACTTGGCGAAGCTTAGGGAGATGTATGGGGACTTGGGTGGCAACGGAAAGGAGGATGCTGCGAAGGGCAAGGGCTCGAGTGGGGCCGGTGGCGGCGAGGAGGTGATGAGGCTCGGTACTTCCACGTGGAGGTAGGTGGGCTGTTGATTTCGGTGATTACACATGACAATGTTGAGATTTGCGTAGTCTTTGAAATGTTTTTATTAGGTGTTTTTTTTTTAATGGAAAACATAGTGTGGTGAAGGGAAGGATACTTGTTTGTATTCCATGAACTGTTTGTTTGATTTTAAGTTCAGTATATTACATTTACTTTTGTTGGAAAGCAGCTCAGTGGTTGTGTAGTTTACGGGTCCAAATCCTTAGTAGGTCTGCAGCATGTACTCATACTCAGCTATATAACGGCTAGTTCACATTTGTTATACCGCTGAGTACCCAATGTGGCATTAAAATTAGACTGTAATTCTTAAAACTAAGGTTATGCATCGACTAAAAAGACTGGTAACTATTTTTTTTTTTAACCTCGAATTGTGCTTTGTATATTACAATTTGTAGTTCTCTTTCTGCAAAAGTGTGTTATCGTTGAAAAAAAATTCACCTTTCTAAATCGAATTTACATTTTCTGGTGATCCTATTTTTTTTAAACCTTGAATTGTGCTTTGTATATTACAATTTTCAGTTCTCTTTCTGCAAAAGTGTGTTATCTTTGAAAAAAAATTCACCTTTCTAAATCCACTTTACATTTTCTGGTGATCCACAGGTCCAGAGACATTTCACATCTCAATGATGTTAATTCCGAAGGCTTCTGCTTTTCATTTTTCTCGATGCTTTCTTCCCTTAGATTAATGATCCAAGATAATTGGGATAGCTGAACTCTGATTATTTCTCGATATATATATATAAGCAAAATCCAAGAAAGAAACAAAATTTTTTTAGGGATGCTCCTGTAACAATAGTAAACCTTGAGCTAAAATCTTGTCCGAAATTACAAATTTGTTGGACTGAATTACTCGCACTTAATCGACCTGTATATATGGCGGACGAAGAACAAAGCAGCACGGAACCCAACAGCTCCGAGCATTAGGAAGAAAGCATAGCAAACGCAAGCCATGTACCCGAAGAAAAACGATGTTTGCATGAAGCCCGACATATCCGACCTCGCGTAGTAATAGTAAAGACAGTACCCGTAAATGAACAAGCCCGTCGATCCACCGCACAAGAAAGACCTAAAAAGATTGGGGGGAAAAAGAAAGAACGAATCGATCAAACGAATACAACAGAAACCGCACGAATCTGACAAATCACTTTGTACGATCCAATGTTGCCAGAGGGATCTTGGGCTCTTAAGCCCCCTTGTAAATTTATTAATAAAAATATCGTTTTGAAAAACAAAAATGGTATTTCGATATTTCTGGTCCCAAATGTTTGGCACATGGGCAACTTTGGTCCCCGATGTTCTCGAGTTATAGTTTCAGTCCTCAATGTTGTCGATTTTGGGCGTTTCTGGTTCACCGTTAAGTTGAATGGAAATACGGGACGAGCCAAGTCCCCTTTCTTTGGCCCGCAAAATTTGAGAGCCCGGCCCATAATATTTTCTGGCCTAACCAGTATTTCCGTCCAACTAAACGGTTAAACTAACCGGTGGACCAAATATGCCGAAAATCGAAAAAATTGGGGACTAAAAATGTAACTCTGAAGAATAGGGGACCGGAGGCGCCCATAATCCAAACATTGGGACCAAAAATGTCGAAATCCCAAAAGAATATTGACAAATCGAATTAGGAGGAACAACATAACATAACATACCTCCACCACCATTCATGGTCCTCAGCAGCAAGCTGAAAATACGTGAGAGCCACGGTGATGAATGCGGTGACTATCAGAAGGATAATGAAGACTATGAACAAGATGCTGTAAATCGTGTAGATTCTGTGGCCCCAAACACTGGCGAATATGTAGTAAAGTTCGATGTAAATGGCACTGAAGGGCAAAAACCCAGCCATTGCCATCTGAGGAAGGGTCCCACGGTACCAAGGCAGCGGAGGGATTTCTCGGGGATATTTCGTGGTACGCACCGGAGCTTGGAACTCTGCTTTACTGTTCTTACCGGCGATGCCTCCCAAGACCAGTAGAGGGGTCGTCACGAGGGCCCATATGAGGAAAATTACGACGATGGTCCCAAATGGTAGAGCTGCAGTGGCATGGTATGTGATGGCCACGGTGTTGAGGAAGCAGAAAGTGAGAAATAGGGGGCCACAGAAGAAGGCACCGGTGAGTAATAAATTGCGAACCTGTCAACAGAAGGATGGAGATTGTGAACGGTGAGTAAAGGGATTTCGACGTTTTTGGTCCCCCAATGTTTGGCCTATGGGGGTGTCTCTGGTCCCCTATGTTCCCCAGTTACGGTTTTGGCCCTCAATATTGTCGGTTTTGGGCATTTTTGGTCCACCGGTTAGTTGAACCATTAAGTTGGACGGAAATACGAGCCGGGCCAGCCCGAATTTTGCGGGCCGAAGAACGAGGGTCCTGGACCGGCCTATATTTCCGTCCAACTTAACGGTTAAATTAACTGGTGGACCAAAAACGCCCAAAATAGAGGACTAAAACTATAACTCGGGACATCAGGGAGCAGAGTCGCCCATATGCCAAATATGAGGGACTAAATGTTGAAATCCCGTGAACAAAGGTGTGCTTTAAGTTTCATTTCATTTACCCAATTTGCCCCCTCTAGTTGCTGATAGAAAGAGGCTGCTACGTAGCCAGCAATGCCAGAGGTCAGCGCGTATATAATCACCAATGCGGTGAAGAGAGCTCCACGATTGTAAGGGTAGAAAACTCCCACAAGAGCAAGCAAGAAGATAAAAGTCACCCTGTAGAATAAGAAAGCGGTGCCTTTGAATAGTTTTCAATGCTGGAAAACAGAAAGAGTACATGAGATTTATATGAAGAGAGTTATTTACAGGAAAAATAGCTGTGTCCCGCTTCCAAGAGCTGCCGCGAAGATTGACTTGTACTTAGGGAATCTGAAGGCGTCCCCATGAATGTATTTCCAACCAGTTTCTTCCTGATCTTCAGCAGTTTCCTCATCATGAGCATATCTTCATCGAAACCAAAACAACATGAGTGAAGTTAATAGTTACCCCATCAAAGTTTTTAGAAGTAACGAAAAAAAGATTGGGTGCTTACTTTACAAAATCATTTTTGAGAACCCGCATGAGGATCGTGGCAAGGAACCCAGTAAGGAGTAGAACAGTGACACACGAATTTATGATCGAGAACCAGTGGATCTCTAGGTGACGGGGAAGCGAAGATGAATGAGAATACTTATCCATTCTCTTTTCGAAAGGTATAGTTGTCTCCTTCCACTTGGCTTCGTACACGAATTCCACGTCAACCTCCTTATCATCGGTGAGGTCCACGAGAGAAGTGGGGTCTGTCTGAGCGGTGATTTCAATCACACGGTCTTTGTTGTAAGATATTTCAAAGTGGAGGTGGTTAAATAAATAGTACTTAAACTCGCTCGGATCAGATTTGCCCTCTTTGTCAACTTTTCCCAGAAAACCCCATATAGGCAAGTCATCATCATAGTACATCTGGAAATAGTAATCCTTGGCAATAGCTTTTCGAAACACGGCAACTTCTTCCTTCGACAGCTTCTTCTTACAGATGACCTCTGACTCTTTATCGACTAAAAAGTCAAGCTTGTATGGAGCACTGACGAGCCGATCTCCGTTAAGGACCTCACCGAGGGCTTCAACTTTATCTTTCACATCAACTGTTTGGAAAAATATATTAGCTAGAAAATACAAAATTGATCACGGAAGAAACAAAGGGTGGAGTTGAATACCTGGAGAGCAGAAAGGGAGATCAAAGTAACGATACGTCTCGCTGGAAAGGAAGTCAGGATTAGTACATCATGATTATGAATCGAAATTCTAAATGATAAAATGTCTAATACAATCAGCCTTCGAGATGAAGTGTGCCATCTGCATAGTGTAATTCATAGGAACTCATGAACTATATGTTACCGGTCTTAACTTTCCGTTTCCATACTGCAAGAATCAAGTAAATCGGGATATCCAATGTGGTCGAAAAGTCCATTTTATTGCATGATTACCTAAATTTAAGATCTTTGGCTCACAACAAAGTGCAAAGAAATCAGATCCAAGCAAAAAATTAAAGCACAACGACACCGATCTCCTGTTTTCTCATACTAGGAAGCTAAACCAAGCAATTGAACACCAAAAAATCACCGACAGAGACACGGTTACATAATAGTTACCATTTTGGGTTCTCTATTACCTCCTTCAACGCGTTACTAGCAATTCTATCTAGAATGTGGATCGGTAAGGTCCGTTTCGGAGAGAACACCAACAAATTTGCCCACTACAATTCACAAATTATTTCCTTATCCGCTCTCTGAGCTACCTTGAGCCTAATTATCCCTAGCTCTAAGGAAAATGTCGTCGACAGTGATCGGATGCGTACCTAGGGTTGTGAAAGGGCCCGACCTTGTTGGTGTAGAGAGGAACGGGATCGCCGACTTTGTACCTGTGATCCGATGCGTCGGATCTCACCACAGCTGCGATGCACCCCAGCACCAAAACGACGCCGTATAACACGCCGTTAATCGTCATCTTACGAGAGATAAGAGAGAAAGGGGGAGGAGAGTACAGTGTATGTATGCAGATCTAAGGCGTGATGAGAGAGACGACGTTACTTTCCAGGAGTTTATTAAGAAGACGTGCTAGCTAGAGTTAGATCTGAGAAACGAAGATGATTTTATTTTTACGGTATTTTATTTGTATTCCATATTTTATAATAACAAGGCTTAATTTTTTTTTAGTCTTATTATATTTCGAAGTAGCATTTTAAGTCTACTTAAATTAAAAATGATAATATTAAGGCAATAAGTTTTTAAATTGAAGGAATTTGATAACAATTAATATTAAAAATCTAATTTCAGTCCCAAATTAACACACACGGGTCGTACTTAACAATCAAATTGGTAAAAAAAATACTAAATGACATCGAACATGCTGATTTGATCGATTTTTTCTCGATTTCACGTATGATTTATCCCAAATTAATAGACATGTGCATTTCACGTGTGTTAATTCATTGCTGAAATTAGGTTCATGCGTTAATTGTCTTCAAAATGCTTCAATTCGTCATATTAGTTGAATTGGACCGAATCTTTTTCAACGTCAGGTAGGATTTTTTTCCTCAGATTAATTGGCAACAATGGCTCACTTGTATTAATTTCGGGCTGAAATTAAATTTTCAGCGTTAACTGTCCTCAAATTGCTCGAAACTTATTGTTCTAAAATTGACATCCCGGTGACCATGATACATCGCAAATATAAAAAATGTGCGAAAAAATAATTAAGCCTAATAATAATGACAATAACAAAATAGCAGGTAACAAGTTGGTACTTAGGTAAAATATACATATTATCCAACTAACTGAAGTCTAAATTGTATGTGCGTCAACTATGTAATTGACAGCTAATGCCTAACTACGAGAATTGAAAACTAACCACTAACAAAAGCCTCGACATTGACCAAGATTAGTTTTATTCCCATAAAATAAAGATCTAAATTCACGGCTCATTATGCCAGTAAACGTTTTTGATAATATAATCTATCATGTCTTTGTCTTGGAAGTTTGAAGCTGTTTAAGGAAAATAAAAACTGTATGAAACATTTTTTAAAAAAAATTGCATCCAAATGTATACTCTTTAAGAACCGGATGTGTTTTAGAAAGTGGAAAGCGTATGATATATATTAATGGTGGTGTAGCAACTAGCAAGGACGTACAACCGACTAATTAAGTGTGGCATATATCTTGCAAGGCTGTTTGCGGTAAATGATTTATTTCACTTATTTAATTTTTTTAGCTAAAATTGGATTTACCAAATAAATTCTCCTGCTACTTTTTTCTCTCACACATACCACTTGATTTATCTTGCTAGAGGTCCCGCCGTTCCTTTGGCGATATATTGGGACTAAATTCAGTAGTCTCATTAGCAACGTTGAGAGTAAATTCAGTCTGAAGCGAATTTAAATATCAACATCAGCAATGCAAGTAAGGTTAAGAGTAGTCAGTGGGACGGAGATTCCCATTCCAATGAGGATCCGTCCGAAATGGGGTGGGTGGGGTATCCCCGATTTTCTATTCCCTATGTCGCGGACTATATTCCCCGCCTCGTTTCCAGTGGGATTCGATATTGTTTATTACCAAATTATCCATTTATATAATATAATTATAATATGTAAATAATATCTAACGTATAATTAAAATATTGAATCCAATTTATATATTATAATATATTAAAAGATTGTACAGTTCCGATGATACATACAAGAACAAAAAAGCCACCATTGCTACTACGACCATAAAACACTTCAACAACGCGTAACACATTTCTTGTACGGGACAAATCCCTTCGATGTGTCCGCCGATACTTTCTTGCACAATTTATACGAAGATAATAAGCTCTTCGCCTTACCTCCTTTGAATTCAAGGGAGCAAACCACAGCCCTCGATCTCTCTCCATCCGACGGATAGAAAGAGCTCACGTTTAACCGCTCACCGTCTGCTTTAATCGGGGTGGTGCACAGTGTCAGCCACGGCAGATCACGCTCACAAGTGCTCGTGTTAGAAACTTTTCGGGCCACAACTCGCGTAGGGGATGATACGTTGCTATTGTTGTTGTTATTACAATTGCCAACGTAAGTTGATTCGGGCTCATCAGCAACCAGCAATGTTTGCCCGAAGAGCTTTAGAAAGTGTCCGTTTGATTCGTTCGAGTCCCCGTTAGCAACAACGGCGCCAAAGTCCCGAGGCAAAAGGTCCAAAACCTGTAGCAAGAGTTAAAAGCTACTTAGATCGAAACAGTTACCGTTGGAAAAATATAAATAGAAATTTATTTATTAATTAATGAATAAGGCATAAATGTTATGTCTTTTTAAAAGTTGAAAGGTTAGTCACTAATCATGATTAGTCACAGTTTTTCAACAAATTTCGACACCCTCTATAATATGAAACATCTTCCCTTTCAGCATCCATCGGATTCTCTGGAATCACAAAAATCACAGTCAGATGAGATTCTAATTAAGTGGGTGTTGTCCATATCGAACAAATCAAACTCTTAAATCCACTATATATATCAAGAGGCAACTTCACCTATTACCAATTAGTTTTAGAATGGAGACCTCGATTTCTAAGATGGTATCAGAGCAATCTTACATCGAACAAATCAAGCTCTTAAACCCACTATATATATCAAGAGGCAACTCTACCTATTACCAATTGGTTTTAGGATGAAAACCTCGATTTCTAAGACAGTCCTTTCCTTTCTCTCCTTGTAAACTATATTTACTAATATTTCATATTATAAACTCGTCAGATAATCCGAAAAGCATCGAATAAGCTCGTTCGTCTCGGAATTTGGAGTGCTCCTATTACGAATCGATCGTGCTTTATATCGGGAAAACGGTTGTCGCATTCCGTAAGCACCATGAGCAGGGCAACGTCGTTTTAAGGACATAGCGTCTAACGCTAGCATCGACATATTATATATTATTATTATTTATATAAATATATATTACTTCACAAAAAGATCATGGAAACGAAATCTTGATTATTAAGAACTTACTTGCTCGTCTTCGCTCGAGCTCTCTGACGGCTTAGAACCGCGTTCCTTCGCACCGAGATTAGACGACACGGGCGACAAACTCCCGTTAGGGGCGTCGTCCGAGGAGACAATTACAGATAAGACGGAGGTTGGAGACGAAGAAGATTGGTTTTCGCGGTCAGAAACAGACATATTCGTGGCGAGCGTAACCACCTTACGAGGATAAGGGTGGGCCGGTTTTCTTTTGGGCCTCGGGGGCGGGATTTCGATAGGCTTCGGGGAGCTCTCGTCGCCGGCATCGGCCTCCCGAGTAATCTAAAAAACCAGACAACGGGAGATTTAAATCGTCAGCAAACTTCGTTCTTACATAGCAATGTTTGCACGCCTCGGTGTGTGTCATAAAGAGATATGACTTACTCGAAATAAGGCGGCATAAATAGTAGATTTTTAAGGTCATTTTTACGGTTTTTCGGTGGGGATAAAATTCGATCGGTTAAGACCTTTGAGAAAAATTTCTGAGCATGGCTCCGGATTTGCACTGCTGTCTTCGAACCCACATGCTCTGCCATAGATAGATAAACTCAATCAGATACTGAAGCTGTTGAGAGTATTTGTCTCACATCGGGAAATTAACTTCACCCGACTCAATATATAAATCTAAGAGGCCTCTCCTCCTATCACCAATTAGTTTTAGGAAGGAATCCCTCAATTTAACAGAATCAACACACACAATAAACACAAATTGAGATTAAATCTTCACCTTCAATTTTCCTCCAGGCCCTCCCGTAAAGCTTCAGTGCCTCGAGAAACTTCCCGTGCTCTTCCTCGGTCCAACGTTCTCTCTGCTTAGCAATCGTGTACGGCTTTCTCGCCTGTCCAAGTAAATACATGGGTTAATAAGGCTTAATGACAATAATGGCAATAATGGCATAAGTTCAATGCAAGAACACACTACGGAGCCTAAGACCTTTGGAACTATTTCATCTCCGGGATTAAGCTGCTTCATTATTGCAATGCCCTCAACAGTTTCAGACAAGAATTTGTTGTCTGATGGCTGTGGCCTGCCAGAGCCCGAGCCTCCACGTTCTTCCTGAAATAGACAGAAAACATGCACGTGATGTTTCCCCACCGCATATATAAGACTAATCTTCTATGAGACAAGACCACAAAAGGGTATGGAAAGTTGTTGAGATTATTTGTCCCACATCGGGAAATTAACTTCACCTGACTTAATATATAAATCAAAGAGGCCCCTCCTCCTAACACCAATTGGTTTTAGGAAGGAACCATCAATTTAACATGGTATCAGAGCGGGTTTGATTTGCGTGTTATCGCACCTGTTTGACTCACCGCCACCCGATTTGATATGTCCACGTGTTAAGCCTTGAATCGTGCCACACGTGAAGGAGCGTGTTGAGATTATTTGTCCCATATTGGAAATTAACTTCACCGGCTCAATATATAAATCAAAGAGGCCCATACTCCTAATACCAATTTATTTTAGGAAGGAACCCTCAATTTAACAAAAGTAAGGCATATTGTATTCTATCTACTATCTATGTAATGAGACTTTGTTTCAATGATTTTATTGCAAGAACACAGAAATTACACAGTACGCACAGAAATGGGACTTTTCATTTCATGTTCTTCCTTTCAATTTCGCCAGAATATTAATATCTACCTACACACATATGTCTCATCTTCAAACAGCGATATACGCAAACCTCAAACGACGAAAGAAGCTAAGGCTTTACACTACAAATAGTAAAATCAGAAATCTGAACATTAGAGTCACCTGCATAGTCGTAGCTGCAGAGACCATCAAAACTTTCTCTTCTTTCTCCCTAAGCTTATTAGCTTTATTACTTCCTCACAGAGACAAAAATCAAAAGGATCTCAAAGGCTTAAACCCTCTATAGATTCTCCAAGGCTTAATGATCCCAGAAAAAAAAATTGAAATTTCTATAGATTCAGGCAACTTCACACTCCTTGCATCTGATGTAGGAAAAAAAATATCAAAGGTGGGATCTTTTTCTCCAAAACCTGTTTGGATAAGAGGAAAGGGGCAAGATACTTAATGAAGAAGCTAAAGATGATATTTTTCACAGCTAGAAACAGATTGCAACACAGGATTGATATAGTACAGAAAAAGAGTGGGGGTGAAATTACAACAGGTTAAACTAGATTTGGGTTTTGGATTATACGAGAAAAAGAAAAAAGCAATTGTGTTGTTGGTGCCACGTTATGTGGCTGGAATGTAAATTAGTGAAAGTTCAGGGGGAGTTGTGATAGAAGGATCGAGAAACGTAGAGCACTTTGTGGCTGAGATTCAAAGGGAGGGGGAGAACACGTGGCGTGTACAACCTGCGCTTTATTCCTCACTTTTTCGTAAAGCAACGCCAATAGTTTTTTAATTATTACTTATTTTTATTAATCTCACGGACCAAATAGGCACCTTGGGACAGGAAATGATCACGTGTAACTACAAGTTAAGCCAGGGTGGAGTTTGAGGGTGGGGTTGGGGTCACCCTTTTGTTAGGCAACTTAAATGGACTTATTCTTCTTTTTTTTGCTGTTTTATGTTAAAAAATTAAATAAAAAAGTCCAGCGATATTTTCTTTTATAAAAATCACAGTGAAAAGTCTTTGGTTTATATTAGAATAGTGTTGGAATAATTTTTTAAATATAAATATGGTAAATATTCTTGCGGAGAGATATCAAAATGCAATACTTTGACTAAGAGATGGCACATTTTTCCCACATCTAATCTATAAATAGCATTTCTTCATATCAAACACCTAGCAATCGGATGAAATAAAAGAACATAAAAAATGTTGGTCTAAATAGCATAACTCTATTAAATATATAAACTTATGTAAGTTAAATTTACTCCAAACAATGCATATGCACTAGTGATTACTGATTAATGAATGTTATCCAGAAATACATAGAAAAGACATTCTCCGAGCCACATAAATAACATCCCCACAATCGAATATATAATTACTATCTTACAACTTCAGAATGAATATACAATGCAATTACCATTACTATGATATTTAAATAAAGAAAAAAATGAAGGATAAAGAACGGCGAAGTGTGGTGGGCTTTCATTCTTCGCTGATATGTATTGTGGATGAAATTGAACGTCGCCGACCGTGACAAAATAAGATACTATTTATTTATTATTCACATAATGTTTTTAGAATTCTCTTATATATAATTTAAATTTTCGTCACAGAGACTTTTTTAGTATTCAAGATAGAATTAAAACTCTGCTGGACCCAGATGGTGGACGAGTGAGCCTTTCGAACTTTTTCGCCACGTCGCCACCGCTCACCACCCTACAATTTATTAATATCGTCGAGGTCCCACCTCTTAATCTATACAAAGATATAATATATATATATATATGAATATATATGTATTATATACCCAACACCTACAAAAGAAAAATATCAGCCACTGATTTTTGAGTTTAGGGCAAGGGTGGCGGATATTTTCAGGTGGCCGAGGAATGGACACATGCGTATTATTATCCAAGTGGTTCTTGAAACTTCCGGTTCAACAACATCATAATTGGAAAATCAAGAAAATTAAAGATCTTTGTGTTTTAGGCAAGGTTTGATGAATTTGCACGGTTTTGCTACTTATTTATTATTTTTATTTATTGTGACGTCATGCTAGTGTCAGAAATTACCAAGCATGTAACTGAGGGCTCATTGGTCAATTAAAGATAATCAATTACAAAGTCGAGGCATGATCATATTCTGCCCTCCTTTCAACAAATACATAAATAATGACAACTTAACCAAATACACAAAAGTCAACTACGTCAATTTTAAAAAGAAAGAGACTAAATAATATAAACTTCAATAGCCCGTGTAATTAACGTTTCGGCCTAGTGAAATTGGCTTTTCTTAACGCCTTTGCCATTTGAATTAAGAATGTCGATATAAATATAAGAAAAAAGAATGGCAAACTTGTATAAACGATGCTCGCATGAGTACAATTCGACGCAGTACAAATTTTCCCGTCCGCAGCATCTATCAAGTAATACTTTTTACAATCTTCGGTAGAGAAAGATAAGATCCCAATCAAGCGCTTTAGCTTTTCCCGAACAACCTTATACATAGAAATTAAAATATAATTCTGTGAATTATTATATCGAATCACAAATATAAGACTTCTTTTTAATTTCTCACCTCTGCAGCGTCGACTGCGATCGCCTCCGTGAGATCTGCTGCTTAGGTTTCTCTTTCAGCTGTTTCTGCGGAGTGGCATCACTGGTTTCATCCTTCTTAATCGCCACATTCTTCACCTGCAATGGAAAAAATCTCTTCAAAACCCTATTTTGCGGAATATATATAATAGTAAGAAAAAAATTTAGATTAAACAATATTCATGTAATACCAAGATTTTAAACTGAAGATTGTAAAATGCCTGAATATATCTCCACTTCGCTTGCTTCTCCGCGGCGTGCAGCCTCCTCCAGAAGCCGTAAATGCATCCCATGTCGAGAACTTTGTTCGCGTATATCTTCCACGTATAGCTTCAACATGTGAAAAAAAAATGCAGTTGCTGAATAATCACTTCACCTAAAAGCTTCAGAGTGTTTATCATTTTTTATGTTTATATATTTTATTTCCAACACAGATTCTTCAGTAAAATTCTCCAAAAAATCGAAATAATTCATTCGTTCACGCAAAAAAGAAAAATTCATCGTCACACCATTCGTTGATACGTAGAAGCCCTTGCGAAGAAACCCTAATCCAGTACTCGGGATCTTCCTTACACCTCACGAAGAAATCCGCAATCTTCTTACTGGACTCATCTCCATAACTGGGATCCACATGAAAACCCGAGACCCCATCGACGATAACCTCCGCAGGCCCGCCTTGGTTAGTTGCGAAAGTAGGTAAACCGCAGTTCATGGCCTCAACTACGGTTAAGCCGAAAGCTTCGTACAATGCGGGTTGTACGAAAATGCCCTTCGTGTCCGCTATAGTTCGGTAGAGTTCGCCGTTCCTCTTCCTATTCGTTTGGGCCGCGATCCACCGCATCTGCCCCTTGAGTTGGTACTTCTCGATTATACGATGCATTTTCTTAATTTCGGAAGCTTCTTCTCTGTCTTTGGACTTCTCGGGATCGAAGAACCCTCCGACTATTACGAGGTTGGCTAAGCTTCGAAGTGCCTTGTTCTTACCGTACCATTCGGTTAGGCCCGTGAGGTTCTTCACCGTGTCGAGCCTCGCCATGGAGAAGATGATGGGCTTCTTTCGATCTTCGAGGTATCCTCTGATTTTCAATAAAATCGAAATCTTTTATTACCATCATTTGAAACATGGGACGTTTTTTTTTTTTTTTACGTAGAATAACTCACATGTGTTCTTCGGTGTCGGTTTTGTTGAAAAGGAGCTCTTCGATGGCGGGACGAAATTCGGTGAACCGGCGGTGTTTATCCGTGTAAGGAAAGTAGACGGATTGGTCTGCTCCGGGGGAGCAGATGTTGAATTTGGGGTCGAAGACGCTGATTCCCGATACGGCTCGATAGAGCCCGGGCATCGTGAATGCCACATGGCTTTCGTATTGGCCGGGCCTGTCTTTGCTGCGACGCAAAGAATAAATTTTGAATATTTATGGTCTCTGTGTGGTTGGAAATAAAGCATATAAATTAAAATTAAATACATTTCATTCAAACTTAAGCTTTTAGCGAAGATGATGTTTAACATGGTTATCAAAAGTCAAATTAAAAGAGGTCTTTGTCACGGACCCTTACGACCCGTCATTTAAGAAAATTACACGTCCAAGATACATGAGAGAAAAATCAGCCTAAACGTGGGGGGTGCATTTTCGAAATAACGTATATACAAGTAAATATGATGCAGTTAATTAAAATCCCTTATACCTTCCAGCAATTTCTTGGTATGTGCTTGCAATGACGAAGTCCGCTGTGTTCATGGCGATCAAATCGGCCGTGAACTGACACGCAAAGTTGTACTTAGGATCCAACTCCTTCCATCTGATGTCCGAATCCTCGTACTTTGTCTTCTCCAACGCGTGCGCGATCGTTCCCTTACATGAGAAAACAAACACATTAAGTTCTTTTAGGTCAAGCGGTCATTCAACAATATTAGTCTTTACTACACACCATTGTCGTATCGAGTTTTCTCGCCACGAGCGACGCCACGAGATTCCCGTCGGTGTAATTCCCGATGATAAGATCGGGTTTTCCCTCCATGACTTCGACTATTTTGTTCGCAGCATCCTTTTTAAAAAAGCAAGAAAATACGTAAATTATAACGAGATTTTCCATCTCCGAAAAAAAATCATACGTAAGGAAATATGTTAAATTGAGGGTTCCTTCCTAAAACCAATTGCTGTTGGGAGGAGGGGCCTCTTTGATTTATATATTGAATCGGGTAAAGTTAATTTCCCGATGTGGGACAATAATCTCAACAAAATATTCCAAACCTGCGTAAAGTTTTCGAGGTAAGGATAAATATCGAATCTCGAGACCCATTGTCTGAGGATTCCATTTTCCGTCCTAAACGGAACCCTAAGAATGTGGGAGTACTTTGTTTTCTCGATTGGCTCTAACTCGACGTCGCACTTAGTCCCCTTAGCGTCGGGTATTAGTCGCGTCACCTGCATTGTAAAAACCCTAGCTTTAGAAAATTTTGGCATTTTCAGACGTATAATGATCGGTCAATCGACTGTGTAAGAACGCTGACCACGAGGATCTGGGGCTTCACATTGAGGCCCTGCTGCTTAATCCTGAGGAGCAATTCTTCTTCCATGGCAACTACTTGATCCAATACATAAACAACCTACATAAAGTAGGGGCATACAGTAAGCATGCATATTTTATTTTTTGTTTTTAGATTCTGGCAACGAACAGTGTTTTTTACCTATTTATGGTAGTATTATGTTATTGTTTCTAGTTATCTCCCTTTTGGGAGTTATTAGTCACCAAATATTTGAAAGTTTTTTGTTGAAAAAATTGACAAATATGATATGTTGAGATTTGAGAAGATCTGAATTAATAGTCATAATGATCTGGAGTTTTTTAATTCACATTGTGTTCTGATCGTATTATTTTCTATAATTCCTAATTTTTCTTATGTTTTGGTTGGTCTCCAGAGATATTGTTCTTATCGTATTTAGTGTATCTTGGTTGGTCTCCAGATATATTTTTCATTCCATTTCGAATCGATTATTTGTGGCTGAGTTTTTCTCCTTTTCGGAGGTGTATTCCTAGTGAATGTTCGATTGTTACTAGATGATTTTATTGACTAGTTAGCCACTTTTACTTTTTTTTTTTTTTTACGGAATCAAAACCTATTGAGAAGGAATTAAAAAATTAGGGCTTCAATGCTTTTGTTACCTGTCCGCCGGTGTCGGGTAAGCCAAGGACATCGTCCTGTCCGAAATACCCGTGAACGGAAAAAAGAACGACGTTGAAGATCGTAGGAAGTCTTCCCAAAAATCTGCTGATATTCGCAGGATCCGGAGCCTGCACAATCTCCGAGAGCGAACGAATCGTTTCTCCAACTCTTTCCGCGTTATCGCCCCATCCCTTTTCAAAACCCCATTCTCTAAATCTGCAATATTATCGTTCTATTGGAATTTTGAATCACACATATTATACATATATATTATCTCATAGATGCTTCCAAGGAAAAATAAAATTTTCATCATCACCACCTTGTTTGAAAGCTTTCGAATGGCGTATCTTTAGGTAGCGAAGACACCGCAGCTTCGGCTATTATCAGCGCCGCTTTAAGCTTCAAAGCGGTGTTTATCGTCTCGTTTATCATAAGTTTCTGGCGAAAAAAAAATAAATAAACAAAGGGTTTTTGTCTCAAATTTTTCGAATTTTGATAATTTTCTCTTAGTAAATAAAGACATATATACTTCTCCTTGGTGGCCCAACGACAACAAGTAGTCGACGAGAGACTGAGCTCTCTCGGGGCCGGCGTTTAGCCTCGACGTGAGGAACTTGGAGACGTAATTCACGCCGTTTCCGATGGAAGAGGACATCGTGAGGTGCGGGGAAGAGAAGTCCATTGCTCCGAAGTCTACCTCCAGCGCATTTTCGTCGTTCGCCCTGCAAAAATATACACGAAAATTAGAAATCAGAAAAAAAAAAAAAAAAAAAAAAGAAAGGACTATCTTTGTTATCATTTCGAATTTATGAATAAATTCTTACCATGCTTCGTCCACCGTCGCCTCTTTGTATTTCAGATACTCCGTCGCCGTAATTCCCTCGACGGATAAATCGTTGCCGTTGACTTTTACGTACTCCCAGAATCCCGGAGAAGGCCTTATTGCGAAAGCGATACTAGGAGGTACAACTGCTGCTTCCTGCAATACCAATGCTCAAATAAAAGAAAATGCTACACAATTATAATACTTCATTTATATATATATATATATATATATATATATTTCCACCACGGCCTTTAGATCAAGTAAACCCACAGACGGGTGGCAATAGCCTGCAAATTATGTCAACCAGATAACCCATTCTTGGACTTATAATATTTTAATTTTATATATATTTTATTTCCAATACAACCTGTTAAACTATTCCCTTTAATTTGGACGAAGCAAACCATAGGGACTGGTGCAGTAGCCTCCAAATTATGCCAATCTGATAAGCAACTATAGGGCTCACTCAAATCACTTGAAAGTTGAAAGCCAAGTAGATTCAATCCTAAAGACCACATCCCTTATAAAGACCTTTAGAGGTAAAGCCTCATTTGTTAAACTGGTTTTATTTATTATCTTTCTCTAGACATGGATTATTTTTATAGTTGATCGTGAGAATTCGTGCCCATATCAACTTAAATGACATGTTAAATCAAGAAAAGTGCTATTTTTAACTTTAAATTATACCTGAGTAGTGCACAAGATATATCCGAGCAAGCCCTCGAGTAGGTGATCCCGTTCGGCTTTGTCTTCAATGGCTTGCTCCATCTCTTCCATCAAATGGTGGAGTTTCATCACGCGATTTCCTTTCTCGATGTACTTCGCAAAGCACCTCTTCATGTGGTATCGGCTTTGCCTTAACGCCTCGGGCATGGTATCCGCTATTGTTTCCGACCTCTTCAGTGCTGGTGCGTTTGAAGAAGCTTCCATTTGATCAAAAGCTCGAGTTTTAATTATTACAAAGAAATTTTGGCTCTATGTTTTAATTATCTTCGACGATGATCATTATTTCCAACGCAATTTATAAGATGAAAAAAGGTGACGTTTTACTTATCTCTTTGTCCATGCGTGTGGTGAAGGTGTAGTTGTAATGTTTTAGAACTATGAAAAGGTAAGCTATAGCAAAGAAAGGAGATTCGAAGATGATGATGATGATGATGATGATGATGATACTTGTTTCATTGGTTAAGAATAATTCCTTTCTTTACTTAGAAATGCCACCCTAATCGATTATTCAATTTTCGTTTGTACGACATCGGAAGAACTGCATGAAGCATGATCAATCAAATTTAGGAATATTTTGCCTTAGTATTATTGACTTAGTGGTCAATGATGAAACCTTCAAGTTTTCTGATTTATGAAGGAAATTTGATTATAGATACCTTAAGTGAGTCATTCCTACATTTTTTTTACCAGATAAAGGGAAAGAGTTTGGAATATTCCACATATGTTGACTTAAAAATAAGGATAAAATTCATAAAATACTCCGTGTTTTTGAAATTCATCACAAAAAAACTGAGTTTAAAATAACATAAAATTCCCCCTCGTAGTTTAGTTAATTTTCACATTCTTCTCATTTTCGGGGGTACGGTGATATGTTTTCTAAACCATAAGGAATATAATGATATGTTTTCTGAACCATAAGAAAGTATCGCGACGTTTACAAACCATAAGGTAGCAACGTGATTTTCAATTTAACCACGAGAGGTATAGTGGAATTTATCCTAGAACTATAAATACTAATAATTTATTCATATTAGTAAACCTAAATAAAACATTAAAAAATTAAATATTTTAAATAAATTATTAAATCTTTACTGCAAATAATGTATAATTTAATTTTATATATTTTTTTATTATTACTAGTATTAAAGGCAGAATATAGTAATTAATTTTTTGACATCCCAACCGACCAAATTGAATAGAAATGGATCTTTACCCAGTATTTTTGTATCAATATCGTGTCGTCAATTAATGGGCCTGAAGATGGGCCTCAAAATGGAACATTTAGGGCTTCCATAAACCCTAACTTTTCACTCCGTTCTACATATATATATATATATATGCGTCGTCTCTGTCCATCACACAGAAATCATTGGTCGATCTCCACCGCAGCGTATGACGCACGACGCCAGAATTTTTTTCTTCTTTCAAGTTTGTTGTCGAGCTATGATTTGCTCTCGGTAGATTTCGGTGCCTACAATTTCATGACCTATTTATGATATCGAATTTTTCTTAATTTTAGTTCTCTTGTTTTTGAGATGGAAGTGATGAATATTTCCCCAGATGATTCGACGCTGAAATTACTGAGCGCTCAATTCGTTTTTTCTCCTTGGAGGAAAATCAAGCCAGATATTCTGATCCATCGTTGAACGATTTTGTTTTTTTGTTTTTTTTTTTGAAGTTTTTAATATGCTGTTTATAAAGGATGGATTTGATGATTATTTCCCCAGATGATCGAATTTGATTAAGCTGTGCGACCTTTCTTTTTCTTTTGTTTTTGGGAGGAATTTCAAGGCATGGACCTTACCTTATCCCATCCTTCATATGAAACTATTTTTTTAGTTTGTTTTTTTTTTTCCTAAACAATATCTTTTGTGATTAATACAAATTCATAGGGCTAAATTGCCAAGAGCATCTGAAAAGTGGAGTAAAATGACCGAAACTGTAATACTAGTAAGCCAACGGAAAAAATTGGAAAAGAAAATACAAGTCTTAAAAAATACAAGAAAAAGTAAATTACAATAAAGTAAGCAAACTTCCACTGGGTGGTTATTAAATTCATATTAATTAATATTCTTACATTTTTTCATTTTCATTTCAAATAACTCAATTTTCAAAAAAGTTCCCTCAATTAGAATGAGACAAGAACACCCAATTCAAGAAATTATCCAACGGGAAGAAAACAAGACATGCGATCTCCGAACCTCATACAATGGAAGAAAGGGGAAGAATCTCCGACCCTCATTCGAGGGAAGAAAGGTAGAACTAGAAGCCATTTTTATTTAGTTTTTAAAAGTGAAGAAGTGAGAAGTAGACGAGATAATTTTTTTTGTTTTTTGTACAAAAACTATGTTTCGGCAACATTCTTATGTAGGCCGCTACCATTTAGGCCCAACTCTAATTTGTTTAATGAATTGGGCCATATCTTTGAAGCCCATAAATGTCCTAATGATTTTTTTTTGTTCAATTCAAACATCCTAAATGTTTTATTTATTTTAAATAAATATTACCGAAAGTGTCTTTTGTGCTGTACGCCATGACCCAAGCAATCAAGTCGCACAATCTAATGTATATCACTCATTTTACTTTATCTAGATAAAAAAATTATACATATTAGATATACGACGATTGAACTATTATAAAGAATATATAAATTGAATAAGAGTTGAATCCAATGGCTACGAATGATCTATGAAGCACTTTTAATCTTCCCAATCACGGAATGACACGTTGCCAAGATAATTCTATGGATAAGGTTATCATTCGCTCATTGGTGACTCACTACTATTAGATATTCTAAAGTAACCAACGTGGCGGAATCAGATGTCCAAGAAATAAATTGTAGTTAGCTGGTCAACACGCG
Source organism: Linderniella brevidens (assembly GCA_004919715.1). Lineage (NCBI taxonomy): Eukaryota > Viridiplantae > Streptophyta > Magnoliopsida > Lamiales > Linderniaceae > Linderniella > Linderniella brevidens. Next base: position 3,679,814 of record SWDC01000146.1, read on the forward strand.
CACACTAAATCAGGGTATGTAGGAAATAAAACTGTAGTTAGTATGTCAACAAACGTACACTAAATAAATCAGGCTACGCCACTCTTTTCCCTCTTAAAAAAATTATTGTCTAATTTTCTTATATATATATATATATATATATATTAGTTTCTAACACAGTTAAATTAGCATAACAAAGCAATTTGGATACAATCAAACATCTACCGTAGACCAAATTTCTATCGAGAGAGACCCCATCAACCGACAGCCGAAAAACTAAAAAGAACAAAAAAATCTTTAAACAATAAGTATTAAAGTTTGAACAAGAAATATTTAAGAACTTACTACATATCAGAGTCTAAAAACTCATCAACTATTAATGATGTCAGAAAGAATCTGCTCGCCACCCTTGAATTGCCTCTATGATCTTCATCTGAACTCCGAGGATCGTCCCCTGCAGTGCACATATTAGGGGAACTGGGTTGATTGTTATCCCTCATGTCTAAGTCATGAGAGCGTTTCTCTTTAAGCAGGTGATGGTCGTAAAAAAATGTGGAGGGTGTAGATGAATGTTCAAGGAGTTGACAGCGTACCTTGAGTGCTAAAAATGAACATATGCATTTATGTCGATGAGGTGAACTACCTTCTCTCGATTTTAGGAAGATCCAGGATCCGCCCTCCATTTGAACGTTCCATTTTTTCGAAAGTAACTCCATTCTTTTGATCCTTTGAATTTAAAAACTTTCCTTGCGTTAGGATCCAAACGTCCTTTGAGAATCTCGTATTCGATTAGGTTGAATTTGAATCGACACAGACTTGGACACTGGGCTCGCGAGGGTGCCTCGACCAGCTCGGCCAGGGTGTCTCTCGCTTCTTTTGTTCGGTTCCATGCTTAGGTCTTGACATGCATTGATTGGTTGTGTGATTCTTCAGATATCGTACGAACTTCGAGTTGGCGTGTGTGTCTTCCTCGGCCGGCCATGAGTTTGGTCGTGTCGTGCTTCTCCCGTATGGTTCCATTATTCAAATCTTCACATGCTCGGATTAATAACCTCGGCTCGGCCTCAGTCTCGATGGGTTGGCCTTGGCCTCGATCAGCTTGGCATCGAGTGCTCGTCCGCCTCAACCTTGGCTGCTCGGCCATGGCTCGGTTGGCTTCAGGTCTTCGGTTGTTCAACGCTAGAGTATTCGATGGTGGTTCGGGAAGCTTCGTTGACGGTTTTCGGTGACTTTCGTTGGGTAGTTAAGTCACCTCAGCCTAACGTGAAAAATCCCGGGGTAACGACTGTGATTATTGAATACATATTTGTGATGCTTTTCACTTTTTTTTTTTCATCTTCAACTTCGAAATAATTCCTCTATGACGAAACAAAAGCTCCAACAACTTGAAAATAATTAGAAAAGAGAGGCCGTGACACGCACAAAACCAATTTGATTTCCTCCCACTTAAGAATGGTGAAAGGGATGGTAGATGATGGTATTTTAGTATAAGGATTTTTTTTTTACTTTGGGAGAGAAGGGGGAGAATGAAATATTACAAAGAGAATCAGATACTTTGAGTGAGCTTGTCACACATGAACTTCTCTTAAAGTGACTTACTTAGTTGGCGTAGTTTGCGAGCTCTACAAAGTTTACTTGGTCCAAAAGCGATGAGTTGTCCTAAGATGACTAACCCGGTTGGTGTATTTTGCAAACTACTCCACCAACTTGAGGTTTACTTGGTCCAAAGTTAGGGTTTATCGGTAAAAGAAAACAAAACAACAGATAAAACCCATTAACATCACCTTATGTCCACAAAAATTATTTCTGAAAATGGTAAATAGCATATAATCGATCTGTGGTTTAAAATTACGCATCAAAAATTTTATATTCTTTTCACTGCGTGAAACTCCCTTGTGTTGTCTGAAAACTTAGCACCGTTCACCATGTGTTCTAAAACTTACCACTGTATCCTATGTGTTGTCTAAAACTTAGCATTATACCCTCAATATAGTGTGAAAACTATAAGCAGGATGTTTTACACTGTTTTCTAACAATAAGAGTTTGATGATTATTTTTCAAAACTATGGGTGAGTCATATGTTAGTTATCAAAAAAAAAAATAATAATAATAATAATAATAAGACAACCAAGCCGAACGGTGAAGTAGAGTCACCAACCGTAGTAATAAAAATAAACTCACTGCCACACCCCGCCCGCAAGAAAGGTCCACCAAGAGATTTATCTCGTCAGAGAACGAATAAATAAGAATCACACACATGCTTTTTAGTTAATACCCTCAGCCTCGTCTAAGAAAACACAAGAGAGAGCTGTACTTTGCGAAGCCCTTCGCTAATCTTCTCGAAGAGAACAGAGAGAACTCTGCTCTTCGTGTGGCTTTCGATTTTTAAAGTATTTGTGTGGCCACTGTTCACTTTGTGCTTAATTTCAGCTTGTTGCTGCCGTAAATCGGAGGCCCTTCAGTTCAATTCAACTAATCCAAGGCTGTTCTTTTTCATGTAATAACGACATCAGTTCTCCGTCAAATCACTTGTAGAAACTTTATGTTTATGCTTTTTCTGCCCTCCTTTGCTTTTATGATTTGCTGTTCCTTCTGCAGTTTCGATTTCTAAACTCGATGCTGTGACCCGTTTTCTCCTCTATCAGTTATGTTGAGCTTCGCCTTAAAGAAGAAAATATAAATAGCCTCTTCCGTGTGAAGAAAAAAATAAATCCTGTGTGGACACCATTGCGACACGAGCGATTGTTGGGTTGACTAAATCTAGAAAGTGCGCGTACCCCGTCAGCATTTTTCCCTTTTAATTTTCTTTCTTTAGTGGTGGTAACTTGGTAAGTGCCTTCATTTAATTGGGTGCTTCTGTTTTTTCAAGGTGATTATTGAATTTGTTTATTCAACTGTTGACATCCGATGCCTTTGTTTATTCATTTTTATGCACCTCCAATGGTCCTTCTGCAGACCACAAATAAAGAAGCTTATTTCTCCACAAGCTTGAAAACTGAACAAGAAAGTCATTACACTTCACGGAGCTGCTGTGCTCATAAGAGAGGATCATTTAGTTAAATCTTATTGTTGAGTAAGTTCCACAAATTAGTGACAGAGATATTTATCATGTCTGTCGCTTTCGTGTGGGTGATTTCTCCGAGCTCCGAGGCCTCGAACGGCGGAGGATCGTCCTTACACTCCTTCAAGTCCCTGTCAGCAAATCCCGTGTCCATATGCGGGAGCCTCAACAAGAACCCTAAAAAATACAGTCGAAAAAATCTCAGTTTCTTCAGAGCTCCGAAATCGGCCAATGGCAGCAGATTCTCGGCCACCTCGAGTATGGTCGCGAGCACGTCGGGAGAAATCTCTCTTACATCCTCCGAGCAGAAGGTGTACGACGTTGTCTTAAAACAGGCAGCTTTGGTCAACAGGCGGCTGAAGTCGAGGGAAGACGTGGAAGTTAAGCCCGATATCGTTCTCCCGGGATCGCTCGCGGTGCTGAACGAAGCCTACGATCGTTGCGGCGAAGTGTGTGCGGAATACGCCAAGACTTTTTACCTTGGTGAGGCCCTTTTACTCCGCATATGTTTTTGGTTTTATCGAGAATAGTTTAAGGCTTAATTCTTCTTTTCGTCCCGTAATTTAAGAGGGGCGGCACTTTCCGGACACCCAGCTTAAAGGAGTTGCAATTTTAGGATACTAACTTTCAAAGTAGAAGCAATTTGAGGACAACGAGCGCCAACTGGATTGGACTCCACGTCGCCTGTTCCGATGACGTGGCAGTCCAACCGGGCTGTACGTCGCCTCTTTAGTTGGACTGCCACATCATACGAAAGAGGCGACGTGGCGTTCAATTGGCGCTCGCTGTCCTCAAATTGCTTCTACTTTGAAAGTTATTGTCTTAAAATTGCACCCTCTTAAAGTTGGGTGTGTTCCTAAAGCGCCGCTCCTCCTAACTTACATGACAAAAAAATAGTTAAGCCCGCGTTAATAAAATATCTCGAAACCACGGGAGTTTAGAAAAGAAAGTGTCAAATTTTTCTATCGATTCGGTTCCATTATATTATAGGTACCTTGCTGATGACTCCCGAGAGGCGTAAAGCCATATGGGCCATATACGGTGAGCCTCGCTCGCTCGACGACGTTCCCTATAATTTCCGCGTACAAAAAAAAAGGAAACTCGTCACCAATTTCTTTTTTTTTTTTTTCCGTCCCATGAAACAGTGTGGTGTAGGAGAACGGACGAGCTCGTCGACGGTCCTAACGCGTCCCACATAACTCCTACGGCATTGGATCGATGGGAGGCGAGGCTCGAAGACATTTTCAGAGGGCGTCCCTTCGACATGTTGGATGCTGCTTTATCGGACACGGTCGCCAAGTTTCCCGTCGACATTCAGGCACGAGACCGTAAAAAAAAAAAAAAATCACCTGCAATAAAAATTCAATGTATGGTAATTTTTATTTTATTTTTTCGTGCAGCCCTTTAGAGATATGATAGAGGGAATGAGAATGGACCTGTGGAAGTCCCGATACAAAAGCTTCGACGAGTTGTATCTTTACTGCTACTACGTTGCCGGCACGGTGGGGCTGATGAGCGTCCCCATTATGGGCATAGCGGCCGACTCTCAGGCGAGCACCGAGAGCGTCTACAACGCTGCGTTGGCGTTGGGGCTCGCGAATCAGCTGACGAATATCCTTAGGGACGTCGGAGAAGAGTAAGTATAAAGTTTAAAGGTCGGCGGAGGGACATGAAAAATATTCATGATATTGGTGGTAAAAGTGTTATAATGTTACTGTTGAAAATAATTACATAAAATTAAAATTTGTTCAAGCTTAAGCTTTTAGGTGAAGTTGTCATTTAATATGGTATTAGGGTCAAGACCATGAGTACGATTCCTCACGACCACTCATGAAAAGAATATTCGCGTCTAACGCTAGATTAGAAAGATATCAGCCTAAGGCTAGACTGGAAAGAAATCAGCTTAGACATGAGGAGCGTTTTGGAAATAAAAAAATTTAAGTTTAAATATGATACACTCCCTTCAAGTCTAAGTTTTTAGATAGAGTGATTATTTAACATGTGATCAGAGCTCAGACCAAGTGGTCACATTTATGAAAAGAAATTTCCATGTCTAAAGCTAGGTAAGAAAGAAATCAGCCTAGACGCGAGGCTGCACGTTGAAAATAAAAATACATAAGTTTAATACACTCTTCAATCTTAAGCTTTTAGCTGAAGTGGTGATTTAACAGTTACTAATATTTTCGTGTAGTGCAAGAAGGGGAAGGATTTACCTTCCACATGACGAGCTAGCGCAAGCCGGGCTATCCGACGACGACATATTCGCCGGCAAAGTTACGGATAAATGGAGGAACTTCATGAGGAAACAGATCAAGAGGGCTCGAAAATTCTTCGACGACGCCGAGAGGGGCGTCACAGAGCTCAGCTCCGCCAGTAGATGGCCGGTAAATCATCATCTTCTTACCGATCGAGAATCTAAAATAATAATAATAATAATAATAATAATAATAATAAATTGCATGAAACGATCATTGTATCTATTGTCCTCTTACATTGTCTGTGAATCTCCTTGCAGGTTTGGGCTTCGTTGCTGTTGTATCGACAGATACTTGACGAGATCGAAGCCAACGACTACAACAACTTCACGAGGAGGGCTTACGTCAGCAAACCGAAGAAGATGTTAGCTCTGCCAATTGCTTACGCTAAGTCTATGGTTCCTCCTTCGTCGAGTGTCTCCCCACCTGTAAAGGCATGAAAGGATGAGTGTTCATAGTTGTGAAAAAAGTATAAATGCAATGTGTGTGTTTGTTTGCATGTAGTAACTGTTGAATTGTGTAGATCTGACTGAAACTATTGGCAGTGCAGTGAATGTAAGAATAATACCAAAGAGGAAAGGCATCAATATTTTTTTTTTATTGTTTTCGACTGCCGACGGCGGGCGAGCGTTTGGCCGGAGACAGATTCCACCGTAGCCGTCGGTCCCACCTTGTCTACGGCGAGGTTTAGTAGGTGTGATGAGGGATGAAGCACCTGATCGAATGGCTGCCGAGTGTTCAATCTTGGTGGTTGGATGTTTCCGTTTTGGCTCTGCTAAATTGGGTGAAGTTGACTTTTTAATGTGGGACAAATAATTTCAAAACATGTGACACGATTTAAAGCCTAATATGTAGTGTAGATATATTAAATCAGGTTGCGGCGGTTCAAACAAACGTAATAACACGCAAGTTGGACCTTGTTCTCACGCCATGTTTAATTGAGATGTCCACCCTAAAACAATTTGTGGAAAAAGAAAAAGGCAAATATGGATCTCTTTTCATATGATATAATTATAATTTTGAGAAATATGTGGGACACTCAACCCTCAACATGAGGGGAGTTGGAGATCATGCATCGTTGTCTAATCAAAGGTTGCCGGAGATTTGTATTGGGCCTCTAAATGAATTGCGCTGGGCCCAGTTATGGTGTACTGATGGGCTACGAATTGAGCCTTCTTCATGGAGCGTTGGTATTGGGTTGGGCTCTTCATACCGTGATTACCATTAAATATGTAATAATGGCACATAAAAATTTCAAACAAACTACTACTGCAGAAAAAAAAGAGTACAGTATCTAAAATCACGAAAAAGAACTGAATATAGCAGCAGTTGGTGATCAAGCGCAGCAAGTAGAGGCGCGTGATCCTTCAGCTGGTCGATCAGCAAGAACCATCCCAGCAGGATTTTGTGTTGGTTGAGCTCTAGGCAGCCTCTTTGCTGTAATAAGAGATATAATATATATATATATATATATATATAAGAAAATAAAAATCAGTGTAAATGATAGTTTAAATGAGATATATATATAGCTCGTTCATGTGGATAAAGGCATAAGTGTGCTCAAGCAGGAGCTGTAAGAAAGTAATTGAAAGAAGAAAATGACCTATCTCGTAAAATACATCTTGAACGTTAACCGCGGTTTTGGCAGAGGTTTCCATGAAGAAAAGCCCATTTTCTTCAGCATAGAGGCGTGCCTCCTGAAACATAATGTTAGAAATAAAAGACTAACACTCTTTTTTCGTACGCGAAATTTGTGGGCGATTGGGGAAAAATATGTTAATGTATCAAACAATGATATGTTACGTTTCGAGTGTTGTACCATTATAACTTCCCTTTTTTTTTTCACATCGAAATCTTTATACCAAACGCAGTGATATGAAGCGCGATGACAAAGGAGAGATGTTAGACGAAGGAAAGAGCCCACCGATTAGAGTTTATGTGCGGCGCGCAAAGCAAAGGGGATGAAGACTTAGTATTAGGAAATATATTCTATTATTAGATATTATATGAGATTTAAAAGAATTAGTTAGGATATGAGAGATATTTTAGCTAGGGGTAGTGCTTATAAAAGGGGAGACACACCCCTGTATTTATCATCAATTATTTTATCAATAAAAGTTCATTAGTAAAAGAAGTCTGATCCCGACAAGGAACCAGCCTTGCCGAGATCTTCGTTAAGGAACCAGCCTTGTCGAAGTCTTTCTCTCTCATACGATTTACCTTCTATCACGCAGCCTAAGTGTTTTCCATTGTAAGTTCGATTTGTGATAAGCCCAATAAATATGGTTATCAGTTGAAAAGTGATATCATGAGAGAACAAAATTAACTAAAACTGAAAAAGGGTTCTTACTTCTGCAGTCACCAGTCTCTTATCCTCAAGATCCGATTTATTTCCGGCAAGTGCCATCACCATGTTTGGGTTACCTGCATGTTGCAAGGACTGTTTTGTTGACTTAGAGATTCATCGAAGAACGAAAATCCTACGAGCATTTAGTTCTGAAATCAACAACTGCGGAATGGGGGTTCGATAAAAATACAATAAAATGGCGATCCAAGCACTAAATTTTTTGAAGCACGAGATGTTTCTCCTTCACCAATTCTCTGAACCACAATCTTTCCAGATTAGTGCACATTTCGATTACTTATTTTGTATGTATAAACAGACAACAAAGCATTGCAAAATTCAGATCCATACGTCATATCCCGAATTCGCTGCAGAAAAAAAAATACGGGAATGAAATATGAAGACAAGATGCACCTTGCTTCTGCAATTCTTGCACCCATTTCTTGGCCCGTTCGAACGAATCCTAAAATCAAGAAGGTAAAAACTCACAAAGAACATCATCAAAGAAAACCCCCAATCACCGTCAAGGAACCACCACAAAATCACATACACACACACAATTAACTGATCATATTGAATATACCGAGCTAGTGATGTCATAGACGATGATTGCAGCTGCGGCACCTCGATAGTACATAGGCGCCAAGCTGTGGTACCTCTCTTGGCCAGCAGTGTCCCAGATCTCGAATTTAACAGTAGCGTTGTCTACAGAGACTGTTTGCGAGAAGAAAGCAGCACCAATCGTCGATTCCTATTCAGAAAAGAATTCAGCAAATTAGGTTTTGTAACCTAATTCGGATCAAATTCAACAGGTTTTTGCGACGAAATTTAGACTGATTCGAGGTAGAATCAATAGGAAATCACCTGAAACTCAGCATATTGGCCCCTCACAAAGCGTATTACGAGACTCGATTTTCCAGCTCCCATGTCGCCGAGTAACACCTGACAACAAGAAATTCTCAAGCACAATATCAGATCCAATGGAATACGAAATCGGATCGCCGCTTTCTATGGGTCATGGAACCAGACTTACGAGTTTCGCGTTGAGATTATTGTTGTGACCCGCGCTCGCCATATATTGAACAGATTTCGATGTATTAAGTTCTTCCTCTGATTTCCCGAACAGAAGCTTATGGCGGCGATGCAGCTAAAGAGGTATCGGTTAATGTGATCTGCCGCGGAAATTCGTCGTTGAATGTTAAGCGGTGCACAATGGTTATAGGCGTGCGACTATTGATTGCACTTTCACTTTCGACGATGTTTTTTCCTTTTTCTTTTTATATATATAAGATTAAATAAAGCTTTATTATTATTCTTTTTCCCATTCATTTGCAAAGAAAATGTTTTCCTAGTTCAAGTAGACGTTCCTTCCTTCAACTCTTTCGGCAATTGAATTAGTGAAAAATGAATATTATGACTTCCTTGAACAATGTAGATTCGTAGAACGCGTATCATTAAACAATAGAGATTGGTATATCTTTAAAATCATGGGTTGTGAAAGGAATTTTTTTCTCTGCACATATGAACTTTACTATCTCACAATTTCGACATGAATTTGGGCTAATTCTTAGTGTGTATGTATTTTGTTCTAAGTCCACACAAGCTACAACAATTATGGAGTTCAAGTGAATTTAAATCCCTAACATTTCATGATTTGGCGATTCGATCGATCCCTTAAAAAATGATAGTAATATTGAAATAATAAAATAACAGATGCTAAAGAGCTCAGATGCTTCATTTGGTAACATTCAGACATCCAGATGAAGGAAAGCTCTCATCAAGAGATGAAATGAACACAAGCTACAAAAAAAAAAATCCAAAGAAAACAAGATTCAAAGTCTGAACAACATAACTAAAAACTACAGTAAATTAGTCTAACATTTCATAAAAATAGCTATCAAATCAGAACTACAACACTCTTTACTTTTTCGAGTCTTCTTCTCGAAAGCTTGTCTTCTTTTGAGACTTACACTCAAACAATGAGAAAAACAATTCCTATATGAGGAGAAAAAGCTCACAAATAAGGGAGTCTTGAGAACAAAAGAAGACTCAAAACATATGAATAGGTAAACATAAAGAAAAAAAAAAAAGGGGAAAAGGAGCTCCCCTTGTAACAAATCTGCCCTTGTAATAGAGTTTGAGATGGAGTAAACAAAAATTGGGTGAAGTTATTTTTATATTTTTTCAAGAGAGAAGGAGGAGAGAGTTAATTTTTGAGTAAATTCCCTTTCAATACCTTTTGAAGTTTTAACTTCCTGTTCAGTATCCCTCCAAGTATTTCTTCATGTTCAGTACCCATTTGTGAAAATTTGTGTGTTTAATACTACCAAAAAGACGAAAATAACCCTTCTTTACAGATTCAGTTATACCAACTGGTCTCATTATTATACCAATATATCCAATTATTATACCAACTGTTATCACTGTTATACCAAGTCAAATTTAAGAGTATTATATCAATATTATACCAAGTGTTCTCATATTATACCGATATATTCAATTATTATACTAACTGTTATCACTGCTATACCAATTCAAATTTAAGAGTATTATATAACTATTATATCAAGTGTTTCCATTATTATACCAATATATTCAATTATTATACCAACTGTTATCACTGTTATACCAAGTCAAATTTAAGAGTATTATATCACCACTATACTAAGTGTTCCCATTATTATACCAATATATTCAATTATTATACCAAATGTTATCACTGTAATACCAAAAGTAATGTTATTATAATATCCGAATTGTTTGGTATGCATTCGAATTTATTAATAGAATAATCGATTTTGTTGGTATAATAATCGTGTTTTGTGGTATAATACGCAAAAATCACTTTCGTATAATACGCAAAAACATTATTTTTGGTATAACAGTTAGTATAATAATTGAATATATTGGTATAATAATGAGAACAATTGGTATAATAGTGATAACAGTTGGTATAAATGTGATAACAGTTGGTATAATATTCTTAAATTTGACTTGGTATAAAACTAGAGATAATTGAAATAATATTTATGTATGAAGAAAGGTTATTTTTGTCTTTTTAACGTTTTTTAGGTATCAAACACACAATTTTTTCCAGATGAGTACCTAATCGGAAGAAATAATTCGAAGAATATTTAAAAGGAAGTTGAAACTCAAAGGGTACTCAAAGTGAATTTACCCTTATTTTATTTTATTTTTTTGGTGAAATTCACCCTTGTAACAAATCTGCCTTGTAATAAAGTTTGAATCTCTTCATTTCCCAACGTCAATGATGTCCCATACACATTTAAAAATCTCATTACTAATTTGAAACAACTCTGTGATTCAAACAGTGGATCAAGAGTCCTCTTTTATGCGACATACTGTTTTTTTTTATTACAAAACAACAGTAGTAGTAGTAGTAGTAGTAGGTGAGCCACTGACCGATTTATATTTCTTTTTAACCCACGCAACAGAGTGAAAGAGTTACAAGTATTAACGGCTATATTCATTCATTAGCCCGCTTTAGTTCCCCAAAATTTGAAATTTATGATGTCTCTGTCTCTTCCACAAAAAGCACCTCACTTGTCTCCCAATTGACACTGTATATGTAAAAACACTTTTTTTCTCTCCTCCAACGGCAGATCTTGAAATTAGTTGTTTACTTTTTGTTGCTTTCTCTGTCTTTGTGAGCAATGGGTTCTTGTTTAAGCAAGAAGAAGACCACGGCCGCTGCCACCGCAACGTCTCCTACACCACCGCCCCCTGAAGAGCCGCAAAAGCCCAAATCTAAGGTCGCCGTGGAATCGAACGTCGTCAAGAAAGAAGTCTTCATCATCAAGCACCGCAGCAGCCACGAGAGGTCTCTCAGCAGATCCGAGGAAGAAAGATCCGATTCCAAGAAATCCCTAGAAAAAGACGTCGAAATCGCGAAAGCCCCTTCTTCGAACAGCGGTTCCGAAAACCCTAATTTTAATGGAACGACGCCGTCGGCCGCCGTGAGGACTTCGAGCTGCACCAAAGAAGAAGTGGACGCGATTTTGATCCAGTGCGGCCGGCTCAGCCGCAGCTCGTCCGCCGGAAAAGCCCACGCCCTCTCGTCCGACGGCGGCGGCTCCAGGAAATACGCAGGTTCGAAACGAAGCTACGACTTCGAATCTGAGGATCCCACCGATGGCAACGCTAAGGACGAAGACGGAGTGGATATGGAGAGAGAAAACAGAAGAAGAGAGAGAAGCAGAAGCCACAGCCGTCGGCGAACGCCCAGTCGAGAGAGGGACGGCGGCGGCTCGTCGGGAAACCACCAGCAGAGGTCCGGCAAGAGCCGGGAGAGAGGCAGCAGCAACTCCACCGGCACGGCCAGGCGGGTGAGCCGATCTCCGGGTCGCAGATCTGAGTCTCCGGCGCCGGTGGCTGCTCTGAACGGCGGCGGCGGCGGTGGTGGCAATATGCCTGGTAAGATGGTTTCAGTTCCTGCCACAGATAAGAGCGGCAGTAACAACACATGTGGAGAGGGTAACAACACCACCCCAGGTGTGAAGAGGATCCAAGTGAAGCGTAATGTAGGCGGTAATAAAGATTCGAGGACCGGCACGTCTCCACGAGCCCGGTCCCCTGCCAGGGTCAGGGTTTCCGGGTTGGGTCAAGCCCCGAATACGGGTCCGGGTCAGGCCCCGAACTCGACCCTAAGCCGGAGCAATTCGAGGAAAGCCGAGCAGTCGCCTTGCCGGAGGAATCCGCTTGGGGAGATCGACACCAATATTATTGCGTCCCAGGTGACTTCTTGTCAAGATTTCTTTACTGTCTTTATCGGGCGAATGCCATTTTTTGTCCCAATGTTTGGGGAATGAGTGCTTTTGGTCCTCCAACGTTCCGATATGCCACTTTTAGTCCCAAGTGTTACCGATTTTGGATCGTTTTGGTCCGTCAATTAGGTTTTACACGGAATTTACGGGCTGGGTCAGCATGAACATCAGGGCCATTTTGGTTCCCCGTTTTTTGGCAAGCAAAATTTTGCTGGTCCCACCCGTTTTTCCGTCCAAGCTAATGATTAAAAATTAACCGGTGGACCTAAATGGCCCAAAATCGATTGCATTGGGGATTAAAAGTGGCATTTCGGAACATAGAGGACCACAAACGGCATTCTCCCGTCATTAACAGTTCTCCGAAACTGTCTGATCGAAAATCTAACCGACATGTTCCTATTTAGAAACCGGGCCTCGAACACAAAATCAACAGCAGCAACATTCCCGAGAAAGTCAACGTGATTTCATCGGGCAACGAAGGCCTCATCACGAGGAACCGATCCAAGCGACTCTCTCGGGATTTGGACGCTCCCGACACGTCCTCCTACACGGCTCTGCTGCTCGAAGACATACAGAACTTCCACCAGAAGAACAACAACGCCCCGCCGAGTTTCTCGCTCCCCGCTTGCGTCGCCAAGGCCCGCTCCATACTAGAAGCGGTTGCGGATCTCAATTCGAGCACAAACTCTAATAATATCCTTGAGGATCGCAGGAGGAATCCCGTGCCCGAGCTGCAGATGAGCAGCAGCGATAAGAACGCGGATGAGCCCTTCATCGAATCTGAAGTGGTGGTGGGGCCCGGGGACGATCTTATGCAGCCGAGTTTTGAGAAGTACGTGACGATGAAGAGGGGGGGCGGTGAGGACTTGGAAGAGTTGGAATCTTCCGGAAGCAACAGCTATGTTGGAAGCCACCAGCAGCAGCATTGGATGCTGTCTTCTTCTTGTTCGAGCTGGGAGCCAAATTCTGTGGAGTCTACTGGTAATTGGACGACGGGCCCGAGATCGATTAGTCCTCTTGGGTTTGAGAGGAGCAGCGTTGTGTTGGAATCGGGCAAGAATGTAGTGGATGAGAGGGGGAAAAAAATGGCAGCTGTTAAGCATCAACAGAACGGAATCGGCAGAGGAAGAATCGGGTCGAAGGGCTCGAAATGAAGGTGGCGGCGATGATTTGGTTCGGGTTTTTTCGGGGTTTGGTTTTAACTTTCCTTGTTGTATGAACCCTCGTTCACTGTTAAGATGTTTCTTTTTCTTGTTGATTAGAATTAATTTTTTTTCTATGTTTGAACAGATCTCAACTTGATTCTGCATAAATCTGTCTTGTTTTATTAATCTCTGCTTTTGGTTATATGCCAATTTCGTACGTGCGTGAGGAATGAATAAATTGAAACTTCTGATTTGGGAAGATGAAAGAGAACTGCTGCTAATACCGTATTTCATGCATGTAATTGAAAAGGGGTTAATTACTTTTTTCGTCCCAAATGTGGCACTTCAGGATCCAAACTTGTGGAGACAACATATGTCGGAACTCGACATGTAATCAACAGTAGCCTTAGATAAACTTAAATTTCGAAAGCTCGTGTCCTTAAATTGCAAACCCGTAAGTTAGGATCTTACAGTGCAACCCCCTAACTTACGGGAGAAAATATGAAAAGCAACATATTTGCCTTTGAAATACTGTACTGGTGAAGTTGGATGTCTTTACGATGCCTCCTGTGCTGTGATGTAGTAATTTTCTGCTTTGGCGACTCTTTACATTCAAACCTGCTTTTCCTTATCCTATTTCACCTCCACAAGGCCATGAAGTTCTTGCATAATATATCATCCAAGTGGCTTTCCATCGAAGGAAAACGAACCAGAAATAACACTTATTGCGAAAAATCCCGGGCCAATAATGGCTATTTTGGCAACTATGTGGATTGATAAAATTATCGACTTCAATCCGTTTCGCTCCTGTAGTTAACCATGTATATGGCTGCAACGGTCACCACAGCACCAACAAGCTGCAACGGAGTGAAAGTCTCCCCGAGATAGGCATAACTGCAGTTGAAAAATGAGTTAAAATGAAAATTAGCATTTTCCGATTTATCAGTTTGACCGACTCGAAAAAAAAAAATAAATAGGTTAACTACTTTTCCGTTCCCCGAGTTAGGGAGTGACACTTTCAGGATCCCACAGTGTTTGCAATTTAATGACACTAACTTTCAAATTAACGCAATTTAAGGACACAGTGTGTCGGACACCTAATTTTCTCCCTAAATTGCGTCAATTTTGGAAGTGTCTTTTGAATTGAACAGTGTAAATTATGTGTGAAACTTCCGCGTGGTCCCCAAATAAGCAACTCCAACGCCATGTAGGATTTATCCCCATATTATTTGCCATGTGGTGATCACGTGTCCAAGTTCCTTCAAAAAATTAGGTTTCTGGAGCTAGTTGTCCTTAAATTGCTTCAATTTTCAAAGTAGCCCTAAATTGCAAGCTAGTAAGTTATGCTGAAAATGCCACCTACCTAATTTACGGGACGAAAAAAGTAGTTAACCCCGGATTTCGGTGGTTCATGGGTGAGTGAGTTCTTACCCAAAAACTGATGCAAACATTGGAGTGAGAAAGGTCAGTGAGCTAAGCTTTGTCAAGCTACCTAGAAGAAACACGCAGCAGCAGCCTTTTTGTAAGTATCCAAAGCAATGCATTATACATTACAACGCTGTCTAATTCATGTTCATAAAAGAAAGCTTACCCCTAGCGGCGTTATAGAAGTAGACACCGTAACTAATGGCACTCCCGAAGACAGACGTATACAGAAGTGCCAAAACGTCGTTTGCGGAGAGCTCTCCGAAACCAGAAAGCACGGGATCGTGATTTAGGACGGAGATGGCCATGAGGGGGAGACCTCCGATGATCATGTGCTGTAATGACGATTCTTTTTTAGCACATAAACTTACATGGTACGTAAATGGAGGTTATTTATAGTCAAGAATTAGATCTTACCAATCCAGTGGCCATAATGGGATCGGAATATTTGGAAACCCATCGCACCATGACGGTGCCTACGGCCATGCTTTGGGCTGCGAGAAGCATCCACCACTCTCCGCTTCCCCACAGAGAGAAGTTTCCGGCGTCCAACGGTAGAGCGGGTACCTGCAAAATTACAACGTGGTATTTGCATTTTGAAAGGGTTAACTACTTTTTCGACCCGTAAGTTAGGGGGACGACACATTCGGGACACCCAACTTAGGATTTGCAATTTAAGAACTCAAACTTTTAAAATTGAAGCAACTTAATGACGCAATGCATCGGAAAGGTTATTATGTTCTTAAATTGCTTTGACTCTGAATGATAGAGTCCTTTAAATTGCAACCTCTTAAGATGGGTGTCTTGAAACTGTCGTGTATGATTTGTCCCCAACATCACGTATGATTTCCCCCCAAATCATTTAGCATGTGCAGACCAACCACATGCAGAAATTCCGGCCGAAAATTAGGTTTTCGACTCAATGTGTCCGTTAATTGCTTCAATCTTGAAAGCTAGAGTCATTAAACTACAACCCCGTAAGTTGGGTGCTCTTAAAGTGCCACCCCCTCTAACTTACGGCACGAAGAAAGTACAATTTTACAGATATGGATCATGTGATAGCGAGAATCCCAGCGATGGGTTGGTACTGAAATCTGATGGGCTCATCATTACATGAATGCAAAAGCCTGCCTCAGTGTTTCGGGAAGTTGAACTGAGTAAAATAACAATAATTGTTCACTTAAAAGGCAAATTCTTGATCCAAAAGTAGATTGTCTGCATTTGAAATAGTTCATTTTACCTCGAGAAGTAAAAGCCCTACGACGCCAAGCACAAGTCCAGCAGCTCCAACGTAACCTATGGACTCCCCGAAGAACAAGGATGCCAAAATAGCCACGGTCAGCGGTTGAGAGTCGATAATTACCTGCAATAAATAATCAATAGTAGACAAATGACTATGAGTAATTAACAACAGCAACCAATATCAGGCAGAAGAAAGTCAGCCAACATACACTGCCCAAGCCAGCAGTAGTCCTCTCCAATCCTTCAGCGAGAAAACCCTGACATCATAGTTGATGCAAGTGTTAGCTAATTCAAAACGTAGAGGAAGAAAATTAGGAGCGAGTCATGAAAACAACACGACAATGGACCTGAAAAAACGTGGCATCAACGACAGCAAATGCCAGTATCGAAACCCAAGCATCGAATCCCTTGGGGAAACTCCTCCCTTTCGAGGCAGCATAGCAAACCACCAACAAGCCAGCTGGCACCAGCCTGAACGCGGCCACGAAGAAGGGACCCGCCTTGGGCAATACCTCCTTCATCGCCACCATCGCCGTGCCCCAGAAGAAGAAAGGCGAAATCAGGAGTCCCCATTCGAACACCGCTTCCGCCAATTGGGAGAAATCGGAGGCTGAATACTCCTCCTCGTCGCTCGACCGTTTGGGGATTTTCGAGGGTTCTTCGGCGATGAAGCACTCGGCGTCGGTCCCCGTGCCGATGCAGTCGACTTCGGGGAGGTCCGATTCGGTTCTCTTGCTCCGAGCTGTGAAGCTGGAGGAGACGGCGTCGATTGGGTTACTGTTTCTGAGGAGTTTGTGCTTCCTATGACTGATCGTTGGAGCAATGTGATATCGTGATGAAGATGTGGATGCTGCGGGACCTGATAGTGCGGTGATTGTGGCAGCTGACGACGAGCAGCTGCAGAAACTCCACGTCATGATTTTAACTGCTCCGGCGATTTTGTTACGAGCATTCGACGATGGTTCCCGGGATTTCAAGAGAGGATCGTGTGGTGATGACGTGTCCACTTGTCAGAGCAAAATTGTTAATCCGCTGTGTGGTTGCTTACGTTCCATTTGTCTATTCTTTTTAGTTCCTTGGTGGAATGCCATTTTAAACTTTTAAGGAATTAAACGATAAATTGAGTGCTTAAATTATACTAAAATCATATTATTGATGCTTAAATTTATAAATATATGATTTGATGTCTAAATTTTGTAAAATCGTTCATTCTTTATTCTTTTGACATAAAGAACCAGTAAAGGAATAAAAAATAAAAATTTACAAAATTTAGGAACATAAACGACACATTTAAAAGTTCAAGCACCGATAGTTATGATGTTTTTATTTATTTTGAGATTTATAAAAATACAAATATATAAAAGAGAACGATATAGCTCTGACGCATTTTTTAATTTTTTAAAACATTGGTTGAATTCTCACATCGAATTATGTGATGGTGAAAATCCTTAATTTTTTTTTTCATAAATATCTCATTGTTATTATATAATGAGTTCTTCATATTGACAAATTAAAATATAAATCGTTGGAAAAAAAGACAAATTAAAATATAATTAATTAAGCCAATTGGGCTTAACTTAATAATCCAACAAATAAATGATGGGCCAATTTATTAAGAGACCCAAGCCCAACAAATAAAATACTACAAAATAGCCCTAGTTTTTATAAACAACTCAAATCGTCTTCACAAACGCCGACGCGACGCACGAGTTTTTTCACTGGCCGCGACTTACGATATATCGGCCGTTAACCCTATAAATCGGCCGCTCCGTTCCGACCCAGCCGAGATCTCTCCCCGACGCCGAGATATCTCCCGCGACAGGACCGACACCGCACCAACCCGTATCTCCGGCGCGGTGAGGGCCGATTCTCGCTCGATAATTCCAATACAGCCGAGATATCGCCGCGACGGCGAACCATGATTTACTCTCCTATCGTGAACATGCTAGTGTTGAGAATCGTTTATTGTTTCTTCGAGCTAACTGTTGCTTACTTTCATTTGGAGCAGAAACTTGTAAGTTCTCAGCTTTTGCGTGGAGGAAAGCAGACGTTTGTTTTAGAAGAGGATGTCAACCGGCATTGGCCTCGAGTCTCTTGTGGACCGTAAGCAATCAATTTTAACTCTTTGTAGATGTATCAAAATTTCCAGCTCTTGGTGCGTAAACCTAGAATTGTACCTGAATAAGTTGGGTTTATTGATGTCCATTTATTGATATAGGGCTAGTTTGGTTCCACTTTTGATTCAGAAGCACATCTGGAAAATGGACTTTTTCGAAATGTAGCTTTTATAAATGTAAATTTATTTTTTTAAAGTGTTTGGTGGGAATTGACTTTTGCAAAAGTTGCAGGAAGTAATCTGAAAAGTCATTAAAAGTTGCTTCTCTCAAATGGACTTCTTGAAAAGTAACTTATTTTAAAAGTCCATCTCAAAATTTTCACCAAAGGTATTTTACTTTTCAAAATGGATTTTTAGATTAGAAGTCCATTTCATAAGTGCTTCCAAACACACACATAGTTGTACTAAAATGGTGAGATTACATTTGACTAGACAACATGTATATAGTTCTTACATAATTTATATACACTCTACTTGATTGTTCTTACTTATATTGATGTCGTTTGACGAATAATGTCTTGTAGTTCTTTGTTTCATTCAATCTTGGGTGTTGCATTCGTTATGCTATCACTGTGAAAATTATAAGATTATGTCACTAACTATACATGTTTTCGTTTTTGGGTCACTATGTTTGATAATTGCAAAAGTAAGTCACTAACTTTATATGTCAAAACAATTTTAGGTCATGTTTTTCAAGTTTAGGTCATTAAGTATATATTTTTCGATTTTGGGTCAATAAGTATACAATTTTTCAATTTTGAGTCACTCATTTGGTAAATAACTTTGTAAACATAGTGATCCAAAATTGAAAAATCATATACTTAGTGACCCAAAATCGAAAAATATATACTTAGTGACCTAAAATTGCAAACATGACCCAGAATTGTTTTGACATACAAAGTTAGTGACCTATTTTTGTAATTAACAAACATAGTGACCCAAAAACGAAAATATATATACTTACTGACCTAATCTTATAACTTTGCCTGCTATCACTCGTCTTCTCCCATATGGGAACTGCGGTGTCAATTTTCTTACAGTTTCCCTTTTTCTGTTGTCAGAAACTATCTCGATCATTACAAATGACGGACGCAACATTGTGGTGAGCTTGCTTCTTTTCCTCCTCCACCGTATTAGGTGTAGGGCTCTTCATTTAGTTTTAGCTTTCATTCTCAATCTTTTTCGTACAGGGAGTTCTCAAAGGGTACGACCAGGCCACCAACGTTATCCTCGACGAGTCTCACGAACGCGTGTACTCCACCAAGGTGTTAATGTTATGGCAACTCCAACAATTTATTTGTTTATTTAATTTTTTTTCTAGCTGCATTTTTTGTCTAAAGCTCATACAAGTTTGACATTTATGACAACTTATATACAAGATTAAAATATTAAGGCAAGCAAAAGCCCTTCTTCAATCATCGATTTTGGTTTTGTTTTTCGGTCTTGTAGGAAGGAGTGCAGCAGCTCGTGTTAGGTCTTTACATCATTCGTGGCGATAACATGTATGAGGCCTTATCGAAATCTTTGTTATCCTTCGTATTTTAATAGCATAAATTGCCATCTGAAAAATTGGTGCTCTCTCTATCCTCTGCAGAAGCGTTGTTGGGGAATTAGACGAAGAATTAGATGCAAGCCTCGATTTCTCGAACCTAAGAGCTCACCCGTTGAAGCCAGTAATCCATTGATTGAAAACTGGTACTGATCGAAAAAAAAAAAGCATGTTTAAAGTTGGATTTCTAGTGACTGAATACTAGGAAAGCTTGAGATGTCATATATGGTATTGTATTAACGCGTACCAACAGTTCTTGTGAGACTTTGGTTAAAAAAAACTTACTAATCATTTCATTCCACATGGTTGAGATATTAGAGCCTCTTTCAGCCATCACTCATTTTGAGCAGGCGCGGGCCTGCAAATTCATTATTATGAAATTAAGTAAATCAATGAATCGTATTCTTTTGTCACAAGTTGAAAATAACCTGAATTCGTGCGCATCAATTCAGCTCGGATAAGGGTCTCTAATAGCCTTTTTGCCTGCATAAAAGAGGATAGCATAAAAGGAACTTGCTGCTTTTAACAACATTGTGGATCAATCATGTGAATCTAAATAAATGCCTTTATTAATTATTGGCTGTACAATTAGCTCAAAATGTTACTTTATATGAAAGGGGAATATATATATATACATATATATACATATATATATATCTACATATATATATTATGTACATATATATATATATATATTTTGTTAGATTGGAAGTGGAACTTGACATTTGGTGGTGGGCAAATGGTGGTGGAGCTCAACTAAGGATGAAGCCATTGTTATTATATTTGTTTTCAGAGATTTAATTATTTAGAACGAAGACACCGCGGCAATGTTTTTGGATTAATTGAGGAATTCTATCGTCTTAAATGATGAGATATTATGATTTTCAGTTTTGCTTTTATTTCGAACAAAACATAAAACCAGGGCTTCGAATGTCGTTGTAATTTACTGAAGATTAGATTTAAGCAACCTTACTCGTGCTTTGAACAGTTATCAACGCGAAATGATAATAAATAGAAATACAAATTCTTGACTAAGTCGCGATTCAGATTGCTGGAATTTGGAAACAGACAAGCTCGATAAAACAAATACCTCTTTTTTCGTGAATATGAGAAAATTCAAAATATAAGGACAATTAATAAATTCGTATTTTCCGTTGTGCCATTTGCTGCTAAAACTGAGCTCACAAGAATTTCCATTTTATTTTATTTTTTAAAAAAGGTCTCGTGACTACTCTGCATCATCTCTGTCTCCCTCCTTCACATCTCTCTCTCTCTCTCTCTCTCTCTCTCTCTCTCTCTCTCATCTGAGTAAGTCGCATTCATTTCTTCTTTGGACATTCATCGATTATTCGTGGTATCGTGGTTGTTCTCAGATAAATCGTTTCTCCATTCTTGTATTTAATGATTTATGCAGCATTCATCGTCATTCTTGTGTGTGCCTCTGCGTTGAACTAATTATCCAAACGTTGCATTCAATTTCTGTACTGATCAATTTATGTACTTGAACTTTTTCTTTTCCATTTCCAACCTTATTCGTTACTGCTGAGGCTCGTGAACTCCGACTCTAGAGCTAATTGCTAAGTGATTGGAGTCGTCGTTTCTTAGTTTATCTATATTTTCTAGATTCGCACTGGATCGCTTCAATTTTTGGACGAATCGAAGATTCCTGCTCCTTCTTGGTGCCTACTGTACGCTATTTTTGTGATTCTAATTTTTTTTTTTTTTTGAAGTTTACTTTATACATTTTTTATTTTGTGAATGAAATTGACTTCATTTGGCAAGTTTTCATCAAATCTTCAACAGAATGTGATTTGCCATAAAATTGCGGAGTTCTGCTGTCAATCAAGTGCATTTTCGGACTTCGGTTGTTCTTTCCCCAAATGAGTTCTGATATGGCACAAAATCTGAGATCAAGCAGGTCATCGTTCGGCTCCAGTAATGGATTTGAATACAATTCTTTTGGTGCCTCAAACGGAGATGATTATGATTCCGATGGTTCCTACTTCGCCCCTCCGTAAGTTCTATTATCATCTTATAGCTTATTTTACTTTTTATCGTTCCTCAACTTTAGGGAATCAGTTGAATATCTTTATTTTATTTAAGGTAGTAACGTTACGTGACTCCCTCGAACTCTTTACTTGCAGTACGCCGAATACATTGTCATCAGTTATGCCACCTGAGCTTGCTGGTGCTATACCGATAATTGAAAAATTCCAGGTAAGGATTTAGTTTTTCTGCAAGGATTTGGGAGAATACCTAAATAGGTTCCGATGTTTAACCTATGGATCAATTTAGTCCCCGATGTTTCGCGAGGACCAATTTAGTCGGTCCGTCAATGTGGCAGTCAATTTAGACGGAGACACGCGTCAGCACGCGATGAGCTGATGACTTTTAGACCTAAATGGCGCGTGCTGGCACGTGTGATTTTCCGTCTAAATTGACGGCATTATTGACGGAGGACCAGTTTGGTTCATTTTCGCCAACATCGGGGATTAAATTTGTCCACCTGAGACATCATGGACTAAATTGGTCCACAGTGTAAACATCGAGGACCATTTAGGTTTTATCCCTAAGGATTTCATTACGAAAATAACCGTTGATTGGAGTTATCAATATTCCCTCGATACTGCTATTTTTTGTTGTGGCGTCATTTTCTCGAATTTCTTGTCTCTTTTAGGTGGAGGGTTTTCTGAAAGCCATGCAGAAGCAGATAAATTCGACTGCTAAACGTGGTTTTTTCTCGAAGAAGACGATGGGAACTCCGATTAGGGAGAAGTTCACCTTCGAAGATATGCTGTGTTTCCAGAAGGTTAATTAATAAATTAACACAATTGCTTCGTAATTTTCGTTGTGCTTTATATAAGTGCTCAATCAACTGAAATGGTAAATTTTTACAGGACCCTATCCCAATTTCACTGCTGAAAATAAACACCGATCTCATTGGTAGAGCAGTGAAACTGTTTCAAGTTATTCTGAAGTATATCGGAGTTGATTCTTCCGACCGGGTCACTCCAGTTAGTTTTGACGAACGCATCGAGCTTATTGGAAAACTCTACAAACACGCTTTAAAACGCACTGAGCTTCGTGACGAGCTGTTCATGCAAATCTTGAAGCAGACGAGAAATAATCCCGAAAGGTAAGTATCATGAAAAGTTCATGTTCGAAGCTTTCTTAATTTTACTTCCGAAGTAATAAATGATGTAAATTTCAATGCTTGATCCAAATTTATTTAGGTACTCTTTGATTAGAGCTTGGGAGCTGATGTATTTATGTGCATCATGCATGCCACCTGGCAAGGAAATTGGGGGTTATCTGTCAGAGTACATACACACCGTGGCACACAGTGTAAATAACGATTCAGAAGTCCAACACCTTGCAACGAGCACGTTAAATGCTTTGAAACGCTCTACAAAAGCGGGGCCCAGGTGTACGATTCCCGGATTTGAGGAGATTGATGCTCTTCTTACTGGTAAAAAGCTCACGACTATAGTGTTTTTCTTGGACGAGACCTTTGAAGAGATTTCGTACGATATGGCCACAACTGTAGCTGATGCTGTGGAGGTACTTTCTGTTATTTCGTAATGTCTCTGTCTAATTTTGAGGTTCATGGCTGCTTTCTTCTTTATTAATATGATATGCTTCCTTTGTTATTTGGTTCTTCGTATAAATTTCATTTAAAACGTGCAAGTACATGTTTATACATTGTTTGCTTTGTCCTTATCACTATTATTTTTACTATAATAGTTTTTTTACGCGCATTAGTTGCTATTTATTTGCAAGGATAGGAAATCCACAGACATAACTCTATCATATCCCACATTCTTTTTTGTTTCCAAAAAAGCTGACTTACCTTTTATGAACTTGATGTGAAAATATGCTTGTTGATGAGATCTTATCATTCATTATAATACTCGAATATTCTTAACGGTTTCCATACAAGTTCACCGATTTTTGTTACTTCAGGAGCTTGCTGGGATAATCAAATTGTCAGCGTATTCGAGCTTCAGTTTGTTTGAGTGTCGTAAAGCTGCGGGTGTTTCCAAATCACCCGACCCTGGAAATGGTACTTATTGATTAACAATTGTCTTTTTTCCTACATATATTTGAGGAACTAAATTCATTCATTTTTTCCTCCCATTATATAGTCTTTGTCTGTAAAATCAAGTATATCACGACTTCTTATATCTTGTAGAGGAGTATGTTGGTTTGGATGATAACAAATATATTGGAGATCTACTTGCTGACTTCAAGGCATCAAAGGAACAACGTGTTAAAGGAGAGATCATGCATTGCAAACTTACATTCAAAAAGAAGTTGTTTAGGGAATCTGATGAAGCTATTGCGGACCCCATGTTTGTGCAGTTATATT
The DNA here is from genome assembly GCA_004919715.1 of Linderniella brevidens. Classification (NCBI taxonomy): domain Eukaryota; kingdom Viridiplantae; phylum Streptophyta; class Magnoliopsida; order Lamiales; family Linderniaceae; genus Linderniella; species Linderniella brevidens. Next base: position 3,704,083 of record SWDC01000146.1, read on the forward strand.
ATGTTCAGGTGTGCCTTTTTCGTATATCGTTGTTTGTTGCTTTTACTCTGTAATTAACACAGTGCTATTCCCACTCCCAGTGATCTTTTGAATTTTCTTCAGATTATTATATATATAGTTTTCAATTTTCCTCATTTGTTTCCTTTTCCTGGTTACAGCTGCAACATGATTATGTTTTCGGGAATTATCCAGTGGGAAAGGATGATTCTGCACAATTATCTGCTCTACAAATTCTCGTTGAAATAGGATACGTCGCTTCTCCTGAAACCTGCACGTTAGTTGCTCGCCTTTGTAATTCTCCTAATCAATCTTTTGAAATAATTTGTCCATATTATAGTTGTTGATGAGCTTGCAATCTAGAAATTTACAACTGACATTAAATAGTTTTATTAATATTTTTCTAATCTTGTATCCAGTGACTGGACATCTCTTCTCGAGCGGTTTCTCCCGAGACAAATTGCAATCACACGAGCCAAGAGAGATTGGGAACTTGATATTCTTTCTCGTTACCGTTTGCTGGTGAGAATGCTGCTTTATTAAATTCGTTGCATTTGGTGTGCAACTCTACAAATGCTGTAGAAACGATGTCATAATTTTCTTGCAATGCTTATCCTTTATTAAAAATAAAAATAGTTAAATTGCTTGATGTTTTCTTCAGAAACATTTCTTCACAATTTGTTTTAATTGATTTGAACACCTTATAAGCGCAAGCCAAAATTTTGTTTGAAAATTGATTAATAGTAGTTAACAATATTTATGTGGTTTAATAGGAAAATTTAACAAAAGATGATGCTCGGCAACAATTTCTGCGGATCTTAAGAACACTCCCCTATGGGAACTCGGTTTTCTTTGCTGTACGCAAGATCGATGATCCAATTGGGCTCCTTCCCGGGAAGATTATTATAGGCATTAATAAGCGTGGGGTAAGAGTTACTTCTTTCTATAATAGCTGGTTCACATTTATAATCAATCTCCTTACGAATAGACATGTAACATACAATTGTGCTTTTTTTTTTCAATTATAGGTTCATTTCTTCCGCCCCGTTCCAAAGGAGTATTTGCATTCAGCAGAGCTGAGGGACATAATGCAATTCGGCAGCAGTAATACGGCCGTTTTCTTTAAGATGAGAGTTGCGGGCGTCTTGCACATATTTCAGTTTGAAACAAAACAGGTAAGGTTCTCATTTGCGAGGCTCAATCTCAGTCGTTTATTTGCTGACTTTGTTAATTAATTTAGGGAGAGGAAATATGCGTTGCACTTCAAACGCACATCAACGATGTGATGCTGCGGCGATACTCGAAAGCGCGTGCTGCTGCTAATGGTGCGATAAATGAGCAATCGGGTGATAATGTTAGGCCTCCTATAACAGACAACACTGAGAAGCGGGTTTCGGAGATGTCTAAGTCTCTTGAGGTGTCTGAAAACAAAGTCCATCAGGTAATTTGGAATTTCTCAGAAATTATGCAAAGGCTCTTACAGTCGTTAGGAAATTGCCCTCGATAATTTTTATTAATTCGGTAACTTCGTTCGCTTCCGCTCACTTTTGGTTATCAGTTGCAAGAAGATCTGTGTGAAAAAGAAAAGCAGCTCCACGTAATGAGAGAAGAATTGGAGACTCTAGAAGAAGCTTCGAAGTCTGAGAAGCAGTATCTAAAGAAAGTTGTTGATGAATGTGAGAAACTGACGGCTTTGTGCGAAGAAAAAGAATCAGCTCTTCAGGTAATAATCTAATTAAACTTCAATTTAATTTAATCAGCCCTGGTCTTTCTTGCTTCTCATCATAAATTATTCGAAGGGTGCTCTACTCGAGAAACAAAACTTCGAGGCGAGGTTAGCGAGACTTAGTAGTCAAGGATCGGAAAATAACATTCGGAGAGAGAGGGTTGAATCGCATAACCAGGTACGTACATTCAGCCGTGGAATACTATTTTTTTCTTCTAAAAAGTTTAGGAAATCTTATGTGATCTTATTAATCGTTTAATATTTTAACTAATATTCTTCAGTTACCATCATCAGGTCCTCGTTAAGATACAAGATGAACTAAAATCACGCAGCTCTCAGCTGCGTGCTGCGGAAGAATCCAACAAGAAGCTTCTTAATGAGAAAGCAATCCTCGAGGAAAAACTTTCTCGACTAACGAGGAAATCATCTGAAGAAGTAATAACCCTTAAATTTCTTGATTTTTAGGATAATCGTTGTAAAAGGTTAAAGTTTACGCTCACCAAATGCAGATAGCTATTGTTGAGGGAAAATTTGAACAAGAACGCAAGACCACGAAACATCGCGTTTCTGACCTTGAAAAGAAGTTGGAAGAGGCTACGAAAAAATTGTCTCTTGCTCAATCAACAATTGCAACCAGAGACTATGAGCTGTCCTCACTGCAAAATAATCTCAATGAACTGGAAGAACTGAGAGAGATGAAAGAGGTTATATTTTTTTTCGTACACAATTTTCGCTTTTTTAGTTTCTTGTTATTAGTTCTTGACACACATCATATGTTGTATATGCCACTGCAATACATTCTACAGAAAAAAAAATGCAATGCATACAAGATTGTTAACTAGTACTTCATTTTCAGGACATCGATAGAAAGAATGAGCAAACTGCTGCAATATTGAAGATGCAAGGAGCTCAATTGGCAGAAATGGAGGCACTTTACAAGGAAGAGCAAGTATTGAGAAAACGCTACTTCAATATTATAGAAGGTAGCTTTGACCCTTGCTTTTCCCTTTTCTACGTATCCAGGTTTCTAGTGTTCGCGTTCTGTTCATACCTGCTTTTGCTCTTAAGAAGAACTGGTTAGGATTTCTCTAGTTTCTCACAATAACTTTAGTTGAAGATGAAGTTTAAGAAAGTAATATGTTAAGTTTGCAGTTTTTGTTTAGCGAATAACTGATAATTGGATAATTCTGATTTGATATATTCCGTGCTGATCTAATCCTTATTCAGTGACATGATGGTGGTGGGTTTTTGTATTCGTAGACATGAAAGGAAAAATCAGAGTGTACTGTAGATTGAGGCCTCTCAGCGAGAAAGAAATATCTGAAGATGATAGAAACGTGTTGGCAAACACTGACGAATTCACAGTGGAGCATGCTTGGAAGGATGGGGTGAAACAACATATATACGATCGTGTTTTTGATGGTCATGCTACACAAGAGGCTGTTTTTGAAGATACTAAGGCACGCCTATTTACATGCTCTACAGCCTACGATATGTGATAAACAATCTTTTGCCTTTTTAAGTCCATATATTTTTTTTTTAATAATGCAGTACTTGGTGCAATCTGCTGTTGATGGATACAATGTTTGTATCTTTGCTTATGGCCAAACTGGTTCAGGGAAAACGTTTACTATTTATGGATCGGAGAGCAATCACGGTCTCACTCCACGTGCTATATCTGAACTATTCAGAATTATGAAACGAGATGAGAAGAAATTCTCATTTACCTTGAAGGTAATGATTTAAAGGCCATTAGATCAATTTTATATCTTAATAACAATACTTTCTCTTGTGAATTCATCATATGGCCGTTGTATTTTCGGCCTTAGCATCAATACTAATTCGTCACAATCGTGAGAATATTCAGGCTTACATGGTTGAATTATATCAAGACACGTTGATAGACCTTATGCTGCCTAAGCAAGGAAAACGTCTAAAGTTGGACATAAAAAAAGATACGAAGGTAATTATTGATGTTGCATATAGGATGAATAACTACATCAATGATTATATCTTTGTGCTTCTAATTTCAAAATTTTTTAATGTCTTTCTAACTCGTGGCTTCGCTGATTGACTTCACAGGGAATGGTGGTCGTGGAAAATGCTGTTGTCGTTCCAATTTCATCATTTATTGAACTACAAAGTATAATACAAAGAGGATTTGAGCAGCGTCACACCAGTGGGACTCTTATGAACGAGCAAAGCTCTCGATCCCATTTAATACTTTCAGTTATTATAGAGAGTACGAATCTTCAAACTCAAGCTATTGCCAGGGGAAAGGTGTTTACTCATTTGCACTATACAATAATGAGCCTTTATTAAAACACTATATTTTTGTGGACTTGTAGTTTCATGAGTTTTGCATTTATATTGATGCAGCTGAGCTTTGTGGATCTTGCTGGATCGGAAAGGATAAAGAAGTCGGGCTCTTCAGGCAATCAACTAAAGGAAGCCCAAAGCATCAACAAATCGCTTTCTGCTATAGGGGATGTCATTAGTTCTCTGTCTACTGGCAACCAACACATCCCCTATCGAAATCACAAGCTAACAATGCTGATGAGTGATTCACTCGGCGGCAACGCCAAGACACTGATGTTTGTTAATCTCTCTCCAGCTGAATCAAATTTGGAGGAGAGCTACAACTCCTTAACGTAAGAATAAGATATTTCTCCTTCTCCATAGACTCCATTTGCTTAAGTATGGATAAAATACTTCAATCCTTTATCATTTGCTTGCAATTTGCTGCATCTCAGAATAAAAAGGATATTTCTATAGCAGCAGTTTTTTTTTTTTTTTTACTTTACACGATTCTTTGCCTTATACTGCAGATATGCTTCAAGAGTTCGATCGGTTGTAAATGACCCAAGTAAGAACGTTTCATCGAAAGAAGTGGCTCGGTTGAAGAAGTTGGTTGTCTATTGGAAAGAACAAGCCGGCCAAAAGGGTGACAACGATGAACTCGAAGAGATTCGAGAAGAGAGGACTCCGAAGGATAAACCTGACAATCGTCACTCCATGTGAGATTCTGTTGTTGTCCTTGGCATTTTCTTGTGAGGAGAAGGCATTGATGGTACCGTTGATTTTGTATAGCAAATGTGTAAAAATCCCGACAATAATTATTTTTCAGGTACAATTATTTCGTTTTTCGGCATGTAATGTACTTTGATGCTCATCTGCTATAATTATGATAGACTTTATTATTTATTATTATTCGATAATGTGTTCTCAATAATATATCGACTCAATCACTCATCAGTCGATAGTATTCTTGGTTATATATGTACGTTGGTTATATAAAGGGTGGTACTCGATAAAAAAAATGACATGCATTAATATACAAAACGGCTAACCTTTTCGCTGTCTGGTTCTAATTACTCAGTTAAAATAATCAGTATTTTCGTTGTGAAAGGCTCGTTTCTCAAAATGAAATTGCTCTACGTTTATATGTATGTCGATCAATTACTTAGTATTATTAATGTAATAGAACGAAATAATATAAATATGTTCAAAGATGGATTTTTATTATAGTTTCTCTCGTCCTTACAAGCATAAGCACCAAAGACTTGATTAAGACACTCCTATAAATATCATTAACGTTTCTTCAAATCACAATACATATCACATCATTTAAACAAAGAACGGATAATACCTAAAATGGTCATCAATGTTTATCATATGGACCAATTTGGTCCCCGATATTCTTCGTGGACAATTTAGTCCTCGATGTCGTCAATTTTGAACCAATTTAGTCCATTCGTTAGTATTGCTTTAATTTTAACTAAAATATATATACATTTTGTTTTGTTATTTATTAATTAATATATACATTTTGTTTTATCTATTAACTAAAATTAACGGAATACTAACGAATGGACTAAATTGGTTCAAAATTAACAACATCGAGGACTAAATTTGTCAACGCAGAACATCGAAGACCAAATTGATACATATGGTAAACATCGGGGACCATTTTAGGTATTATCTCAACAAAGAACCATATCATTTAAACAAAGAACGTTAATACCCGAAAGAAGCTCATCTATCTATTTGACAAAGGTGAGAGCCTCATAGAAAAAATATGCAACTGCTCTGTCAATTTGGTATAGCATATTGAAATTATTATTTTACTCTTCTTTCCTTTTTTCTTTTGTTCTAAATAAAATCCTCATAACTCAAATTTTTTTCTTTAAATACCTCAAAATAACACAAAAATAAAATAAAATTGTAATTTCATATATTAATCATTTCATATAAAATAACTTTTAATAATACCATATATATTATCACCGCACACGCTATCAAGTGCTCTTAAAATACCAGTGTCGATTATTAAGCATCGTCATTGTCATGAACATGTAAGGGCTTGAGCAAACCATACGTGACGCCCATTGCAATCCACCCGCCAACCACCACCCTCGCAGCCGAGACCGCCGCCCTCGAACCACCGACCCGAGCCCCGACCCCACCGAACACCGCCATGGCCATTGAAGCCACCACCACCACCGCCAAAACCCTAATCTCGTACCGACGGAAAACCATCGCCGTAGCCAAGGGAACGATCGACCCGCACAAGAACGACAAGCCCGAGGCCACACCGGCCTTGTAAGGATTAGGCAACGCCTCCAACTCATCCTTATCCGCCACCTGTCTCGAAGGAGACAGCGGGCCCGCTAAGTCCCTATTGTGTTGGTTCTTTATTAAGATCGTCTTTTCGATGTCCCTTTGAGTGGACACGGACACGAATTCACCGACGGCCATGCTACAAGCCCCGGCTAGGGAACCCGCCAGGCCCGAGACGACCGTGAGCCACTGGTCACCTTGGGCGGCTCCAACCCCGAGCATGAGCGATGCGGTGGAGAGCAACCCATCGTTGGCCCCGAGGATGGCTGCTCTTAGCCACTGGGCTCTTTGTAGGGTCATTAGGTTATTGACCCTTTCGTCTTCGTTGTCGTCTTCTTCCACGGGAAGTTTTATTACATCCGAGGAGGGTTGGGAAGAAGGCGACGCCATTGTGAAATAATTTCGAAGTGTGGACGACACGCTCCGTGCTCTGTGTTATTTATTTATTGAGTTTTATAAGATAATGTTTTTTTTCAAGAAGAGACATAGAATGGGATTCCTAAGAGAAAAAAAAATGCTTAGTTCACTCCGCAAACAAGATTTCAATTTTATTTTTTCTGATTCTGCGTGTGGCTGCCGAATAAATTGCCTTCGAAAGCGACACCGGAGAACTATTTCTACAAAAATATCAGCATCACGGGAGAACATAGAAAATACAGTCATGTTTACAAGTTTTTAAATATGCGCGGCTATGAAAAAAATAAAATAAAACAAACATCATGGAACGCAAAATGCGGAGATTTAAAGGGCTAAATGGTACTTTTGCTCGACGGGAATCTAAAGGTATCCGTCTCTACGATCTTGCTCCTCGGCCTCTTTGTTTGCGATTTGAACGGATTTGAACCAAAGAAATGCCTGGGATTCAATAGAAGTTTAATAGGGCCAAGAATAAGCATTTCTAACATCATTTCTAATTCTAACATCTCCTGATCTATTCTTCCTCATTATAAGTAGAGTCTTTTTGCATTTTTTTAATGAACATTGAATCTTTTTCTAATTTTTTAACTTGGAATTCCATGATGTATTATGATGATACAGGAAAACTAAAATTACAGGAGGAAAAGGGAAAACATACAGCAGAGGGAATGCCCGTGAATGCGAAGAAGCCGAGCACCGGAGCATAAAATACGCTGTCCGAATTCAAAACTCCGAAAACGGGGCTACGATTCGCATACTCAAATACCGAACCGATCTGCATAAAAAAAATATTAATTGGCAAGAGAGAAAGTAATTAAACCATGGAAGTTAAGGAATTTCCAAAAACCCACAATGCAAAGTTGCAGATTTTGAGCAAATTTCCAGTCTTTCATGATAAACAAACGAAGTTCGTGTTAGAATGTCAATATGTTGTAATAAGGGATAATACCTATTTTGCTCTCCAATGTTTGCCTTAGAACCAATTTAATTCCCGATGTTTTAATTGGACCAATTTAGTCCCCATATTTCGAAAATGAACCAATTTGGTCCAAACTTGACAGAAAGCGTCAATTTAGACGGAAAATCATACACGTGGCACGCCGTGAAGATGACACATGTCGATTTTCTGTTAAAATTGACGGTTTTCATCAAGTTGGGATCAAATTGATTCATTTATGAAACATAGCCTAAATTGACCCGATTGAAACATCCCAAACTAAATTGGTTCGTAAGTGAAAGACGAAAATAGGTTTCATCCCTTGTAATAATAATTGCCTATTATCATCATCAAGGGAAGAACTTCAACAAGGAATAAAGAAATGGCGGAAGACATAAATTTTACCGCAGCAATTGCTGTGACAGCTGAAGCAAGCAAGTAAACGATGTACGGAGCCTCAAACGTTGAAGAATCTTTCTGGGCTTCATCGCGGGCCCACGGAGGGAGCTCATCGGAACCGGGCTTGGCCCAAGAAGGAACCGAAGGGTCTTCGCTGTTGGCTTCGTCTTCGGAGGCTGCCCGCACTCTTAGCCGGCGACTGATAGTAGCCGGCGATTTGAGCCTCTGCTCCGGCGGATGACGGTGAGTCTTCTTACCGGATGATGGAATAATGGGTAAAGGCGGCAGCTTTTGATTGGATGTCAACGAATGAGAAGCTGAGAGAAGAATAACAGAGGCTAACGTGGCCATTTGATTTGAAATCGTGCGTCTCGGTTTTCAGGCAAGTCTCTAGCTAGAGCTTAGGAAATTAGACGATTTTCTCCCATTCAGATTTTTTTTTACTTTTGTATTTTCCAAATTCTATCGTTCTAAAATATAGAAACCTGATGGCTCATATTAAATATCGTCTGGACAGATTTTTATGAAGTGTTTTTCTTTTTTTAAATGAAAGTTTTAGTAACAGATTGAATTTACAAAGGGTTAAAAGAGTTCTTCGGAAAAAAAAAAGGGTTAAAAGAGTTCAATAACTTCGGTGACATTTATTTATTTACTTATTTCTCTTTTGGTGACCGCGGAAAACTTGCCGGAAAACTTGGCGGTGAGACCAGTTAAACACTGAGGATCAGTGCAATAGTCTAAAAATCACACTGCTGGTTCAACCACACTAGTCTAGGTCTATATGTAAAATGACCTACTCAAAAAAATGTTGACATGAAAAATTAATCCTAAGATTTATTTCTCGTAATGCTTAAGGCACAACCTTGACAACTAGACCAAGATCCTATCGGCAATATTTAACCATCCAGAAGGAAGATATCTCTCAAGAGATAAACGAACAACTAAAACCCGAAGAAAAAAGAAAGAAAAACAAAGAAAAAAAAACACAAGATTAGAAGTCTCTACCCAATTTTTGAGATTTTTTCAACCCGTTAATCATGTCCTTTAAACCAAGTAAATCCAACAATATATATCATAAAAGTTCAATTGAATATTAAAGTATCCTTGTTAATCCATTCTTTGATGATCATCTGCGGCTTCCATGATTTCCAAGGCAAAGGTGGGTCCAGTTATTCGGGTTGGGTACGGGGTATACTACGGGTAGAGATTTTCCTACCCGATTCCGGCTCGATGTATGTCCGGTATACGTCGGATCGGGTATTCGGTATCCTGTTTAAAATTTTATTATTTTTTAATTAATATTTTAGTAAGATTTATAATATTTAATATTTTTATATGTTTTTCTCTTTTATATTTTCAATATGACGTGTAATTATTAATTTTATATCATTATGACTATTAAAAATTGATTATACTATTTTTTTATAATTTTTTTAATTTTTAACTCAACTAGATCGAATAATTCCAGTAGTATTTTGCTATCCGATACCCGATCTTATTTTTTAATGTGAGGTATCGGGTAGCGATATTTTTTTCTAGAACCCAATCCATTTGCAAGACTCCTAGTTCCGCTAATTTACACCAACCCTCTTCACAAAAATGAAAACTTTTTTATAGCCCACAACAAAATTATTACTAGTATTTATTATTATTGCAGGAAATAACCGGACAAGAAGAACAAGAATCCCAAGAACAAGCCACCGTAGACTCCGGTGTTCACCACGGCGAACTTCTCCTCCAATCTCCTGGGGTCGATTTTCGGCTCCTCCGATCGGTCCAGCAGATCCGGTTCGGTGTCGGTCGAAGTAGGCCGGTCTTGTTTGTCCTCCGTGATGGATTTGAGTGGAGTTGCTACTAACGAGAGTTTCCTCCGTTTGGTGAAGAATGTGGTGTTGGGTTTTTTGGGTGGTGGTGTTCTTTGAGACGGCGGGATGAGGCCGAGGAGTGTGGTGGATGGCGGCGGAGCTTATCACGGACATGGTCATTGCTATAATCTTCTTTTTATATATTTTCCTTTTTTTCTCTTTAATTTTTTATGCCTTGTTTTTTCTGTTTATCTTTCTCAGATGAAATGAAACAGATTATACGTGTAAATAATTAGATTTCCTGTGCTGTGTGGCTTCAAATGAAATGGAACCATCCATCATTCGTCCATCGTCGTGAATTTCCAAACAAGAAAGTATATACCTTTTTAAATCCGGAGCATAATAATGATAATTTAATGATTCAATTCAACGATGTAATTGGTCCATTAAGCCATTGACAATCGACCCAAAACGGCCCAATTTGCCCAAATCGAGTTTAATTGGCAAAACTATATTGCTATTATTATGATAGGCATATATGATGGTTATTAATGACAATCTAATCATTTGTGCATGAAAAAAGGCGAATGAAAAGACAGTTGTTGGTGTATCATGCAATGATACATTATGCTTTGAGTGTTTTTTTTATTTTTATTTTAAAACGATGCCAAAGAGTGTTAAACATGTTTAAATCTTTTATTGTTTTTTGCACGATGCCGCTATTCAGCAATCCTTCAATTCGAGAGCTTGAATGGGATATGAATCTCAAAATATTGACTTTGGGACGATCGTGGTTGTTTACTCTCGAGATTAATCCTTTTGGCCCGTGTGTATGATTTCAGAGTATGACATATGTGTCTTGATCCAAATTCACATAGATAAATTTTCACGCAATGACGCGATAGTTCCAAATACTGACCTAATGTGTATCGATATAAATCAACATAGATAATTTCCATACAGTATCATCGTAGTTCCAACACTTCTACTAAACCCAGTCTAAATTAAATGTGACCGTTAAATTGTGTGGCATTAAAACGATAATGGCTTCTAGGATGATTTCTGACTTTTATATCTTGTGCCAAGTAGTCTAACTATAATCGGTAGTCCTGTCAATCCTACTCGGTTGAGTATAAATCAACCATGTTCAGAATGTGACATGTGGCCCGATCTCAAGAGTGGATGATGATTACCCTGAATGCAGGAGAGGCGTTGGACACATATCACAAGCTAAAATAATAATCCATTTTTATAAGAAGAAAGGAATAAAAATAATGACAAAGAAATATTTTCAAATGCGCTATAATTATTTAAATTATTAAACAAGTCAAAAAACCCTTCGACAAAACCCAAAAATGCCCTATCACGATTGTTTCTCTAAACTCTTCCAAAGAGCCCGCGATCTCATCGCCCTCACCACAACACTATCACTCTCAACCACCGCCGCCGCCGCCAACGCCGCAGCCGCAGCGAAGGTCTCCTCCGCAATGGAAAACGACTCTACCACTACCCTCAAGACCCGCCTCTGCATAGTCGGAAGCGGCCCCGCGGCGCACACCGCCGCAATATACGCCGCCCGCGCGGAGCTGAAACCCGTCCTCTTCGAGGGCTTCATGGCCAACGACATCGCGCCGGGCGGACAGCTCACGACCACCTCCGAGGTCGAGAACTTCCCCGGATTTCCCGACGGAATCTCCGGACTCGGCCTCACCGACATATTCCGACAGCAATCGGTGCGCTTCGGGACCCAAATTCTGACCGAAACCGTCGACAAGGTCGATTTCTCCTCTTCGCCCTTCAAACTTTTCACCGATTCCAAAACAGTCCTCGCCGACGCCGTAATCGTCGCAACCGGAGCCGTCGCGAGGAAGCTCAATTTCCCAGGCTCAGAAACCTTCTGGAACCGTGGGATTTCTGCCTGTGCTGTCTGCGACGGCGCTGCTCCAATATTCAGAAACAAGCCCTTGGCTGTGATAGGCGGTGGTGACTCAGCAATGGAGGAGGCCACGTTTCTGACAAAATACGGATCCAAAGTGTACATAATCCATAGAAGGGACGAATTCAGGGCATCAAAGATCATGCAAAATCGGGCCCTCTCGAATCCAAAAATCGAGGTACTGTGGAATTCTGCGGTGAGTGAGGCATATGGGGAGCGGGCTTTGGGAGGTGTAAAGGTGAAGAACGTGGTGAGTGGAGAGATTAGGGATCTCAAGGTCTCGGGCTTGTTTTTCGCCATCGGTCACGAGCCCGCAACTAAGTTTTTGGACGGGCAGCTGCAGCTCGATGGAGATGGCTACGTTGTGACTGAGCCCGGGTCCACGTTGACCAGTGTGAAGGGGGTTTTCGCAGCCGGTGACGTTCAGGACAAGAAGTACAGGCAGGCTATTACAGCCGCGGGAACCGGTTAGTTTTCGATCGTTGTTGTTGAGAGTATTTGTCCCACATCGGGAAATTAACTTCACCCGACTCAATATATAAATCAAAAAGGCCTCTCCTCCTATCACCAATTGGTTTTAGGAAGGAAACTCCAATTTAACAGTTATGTATTGTTTGTTAAATTTCTTGTTTTCTCATTTGATTGGAGATGATGCGATCCGAATTAATCTGATATGTTGTGTATTGGCATTGGGGTTTTGGCTGTTTAGGGATGAATTGTTAAGGTTGACTTCCTTACGTCTATGTGGAGTCATTTAATCGGGCTGTAACGAGGCAAGAATCTGCTTGATAGGAAAACTTGCCTTGCCACAAGTATGCTTGTGATGTACGGTTTCTTCTTCCTTGAAGAAAAAGCTGTATTATTTTCAAAGAAATTCTAACTAAAGCTTGAACAGCAGAAAACAGAATAATTTGAAACTTATTGGTATATGTATGGAATTTAGAAGCATATGGAGTTTCCCTTCCTTTCCTTTCCTTTATTTGTATTCTTGCTTCACAAGAGTTGTGTTGCTGTTTATGATCCTTGAAATTTGTTTCGCATTGTAATTGCTATTTCCTAATTATTCGAATATGATGCTGTGTTCATAACAAACGCAGGGTGCATGGCTGCTTTGGACGCAGAGCATTACCTTCAAGAGATCGGCGCTCAAGAGGGTAAGAGCGATTGAGACTGATGTGTCTTGTGGTTGAGGGAATTTCGAAATTTATTGTTTTAAGGCAATTGAACATTGTGTAGTTTCATTTCACATTCATGGCTTCTTGATTTATCTATTAAACTATAAAACATTGTTTCCGCAATCTGTAATGTGTATGATCAATTATGGATGCGAGTTGTTTTACATTGGAAGCAAAAGGATGCCCATATAAATATATATTGTCTACCGAGCGCGCTGTCGACTTTTTATTGCATGATTGGCAAGGTATTTGTTCTCTGAGTTTTTTTTTTTAATTGATGATCAACCTTATATTTACGTTTACTCACATATGTAATTTTGGTTGAGATACAAAAATATGTTTACAAAAGTATATCCAACGAGAATGATTGTCTTCCATAGAAAAACAGAACTACTGTTATAATTCGAGGGATATATCGTGAGTTCTTTTTTTTTTTTACTGTCGTGCGTTCTTTGATTCTTCTCAGTGATTTAATTCGACTGATATATATATCGCCGATTATTGTTAGTGATATAATTGGGATTTTTACATTTTTGGTCCCAATGTTTGGCGTATGAGCGTTTTTTGGTTTCCAATTTTTCCGAGTTATAGTTTCAGTCCCCAATGTTATCAATTTTGAGCGTTTTTGGTCATTCGGTTAACTTAACCGTTAAGTTGGACGGAAATAAGGGCCGGGCCGGGCCGAATTTACGGACTGGGCTGGGTCAGCTCGAATTTTGAGGGTTAAAGAAAGAGGAACCTAGCCCGGCCCGTAAATTCGGCTTCTTTTTTTCGTTTTTAGCAGCTTGATATGAAAGTCTTTTGGCTTTTTTTCGCTATCAATTTTCTTCTGCTATGACCGTTCTTACGGTGTTCCGAGATGCCAAATTTAGTCTCCAATGTTACAATTTTGGCGGTTTTGGTCATCTGATTAAATTAACCATTAACTTTGACGGAGTTACGGGTCGGCAAATTAACCATTAACTTCGTTTCTCTGCTCTCGTATACGCAATCACAGTGATACGCCAGTTCAAAAAGCACTACGACGAATCTCGTGGGCCCTCCTTGAGACGAAGCTCGGGATCGGTTAGAGTTAGTTCGTTTCTCTCGTTCGTTCGTCGATACGAAGGACCCCTCGGATCGTACGAGCACGGAAGGCAATGATGTTTTTCCGCGTAGTTTGAGGAGCGAATCGGATATCATGCCTTCGGAATTGAAGTGTTTATTTGTGATGTATGCTTTTTTATAGTTCAAGGTAGGAAAAGGAAAAAAGGATATTTTAGCAAGGAGAATTATATCCTAACATGTCTGGAAAATAGTTTTAACGAGTATTTCTTGCACACTCGATGCGTGTGCCTAAATATAAATATCTAATACTAATTTATATTTTAAGTTATTTTTAATTTATAATATTTAACAGATGATATAATATTTTTAAAAGAAGTATTTGTGAGGATGTGATTGTAATAAATAAAAGATTGATGTCTACATACATATCAAATAAATTATAAAAAGATGGGTCAAATTAGAATATATTTTTGATACACCAAATTGGACAGTTTTTAGTCACTCCTCACCATTAATATAATAGAATAGATGTAACCATTCGGACGATAAGAAAGCATTTGTGGAATGTCCGATTGGAAAGCATAAAAAATTCCTTTATTTTCTGTTTGGGTTACTTATTTTTTTGTCATTGATATTTGAGGAAGCGGCGTTTGGAAGACACGTGAATTAAGGGAGAATAATTTTAGGACAAGTTTTGAAATCGAAGAAATCTGAAGACCATTAATGTTGGAAACTCAATTTCAATTCGAAATTAACACACGTGGGGTCATAATTAACAGTTAAATTGGGAAAAGTCTTACGCGGCGTTGGACACGTTGATTTAGACCAATTTTTTTCCGATACCAGGTGGAATTTTCCCCTTGTCACGTGCACATCACGTGTGTTGATTTCAAACTGAAATTAGATTTTCGATTTTAACATTCCTCAAATTGCTTCACTGAGTCGAAAATGCTGATTTAGACCAAAAATTTTCCCAACGGCACATACATTTTTCACCAAATTAATTGTCATGTCGCATGTATTATTTATATACTGAAATTAGATTGTCAATTTAATTACCTACAAATTGCTCAAAATTTATCGTCCTAAAAACATCACACCTTAAATTTAGGTGTTCCAAAAAATGCCATCCCAAATGTACGTGGCAATAACACTTATTGTTTCCATAATACATTCAAATTCTGGAATGTGTGAATTCTCAAATATACAAGGATTATTCACAAGTTATAATACAACCAATATTTACACTGATAATTTAATTGTAAGTATGTTTCAACATCTTACAATGTGTATGTATAATCCCTGCAGCTGAAGTACTTGGTGAAGCACTCTTCTTCCCTGCAATGCGTGAACATCACCTTGTACACTTCAATCAACAGTTTCGGAAACCGAGTGGAGAAATATTTATCGAATCCTTCAGGTACCGGTCCAATTATTTCCTGCCACAACGAGTAAATTTTGTTCCAAAATCAAGAACCCTTAAATGCAAAAAACAAATTTTGAGGAATGAAATTGATTTTTTTTTTTAAGTACCTGAATTTCTGCAGGAAGTTCTCTGTAATGATTCATCTTGTTGCGTATGACACGAAGCAAATCACGGGCACTCTCAAACTTGTATCTTCTGTAACGGCCAATGTTGTTAAGGAACGAAGGCTCCATTTTCTCGTTCCACTTGCCACCGAGAGCCACGGGGGCCGTGCTCTCTAACGCGTTCAATAGAGGAGAACAGCTCGGTCCTCTGTCTTCTAGCTCGACCCGGTCGCTCGTGTCTCGGAGGAAAGAGATACGCTTGTCGGCGCCCCAAAAAAGAGGATGGTTGAGCACTTCGAGAGCCGTTGGCCTGAAATTTGAATAAAATCGAGCTCGATTCAATACCGTGTTAAATTTGAAGATTCCGTCCTAAGAGCCGAAAAAACCCATTTTTGAGACTCAAAATGCAGTGACTATCAGGTCAACGAAAATTCTTCTCCAACCATTGAATTCATTCTGAAACTCAAAAAATAGTCGGAATATTCTCAAAATATTCTCTTTCACACCAATTTTTTAAACTTTCAATATTACCCCACGCATTTTAAACTAAAATTAATGATGAAATTATCGTTGTACATTAAAAAAAAATCGAAAAAAAAAATATTATTACACTGAAATTACACTACACGAGGGAAGATAGTTCGTTAAAATATTTAAAAATGGCGTGGTTGTTCAATCTATGTATGGTATATATTTTTAACATTAATATTACGCTAAAAACAAAAAAAAAATGTAAATAATGACATAAAAAATTATATGGGTGCTTCAATAAATCAAGACAAATAAAAGGGCATGCATTGAAATTTTCAAACTTCAAACCCATTTTTTGCGTTCGAACGCATATTCTAGGTTTCAAAACAGGAGAGAGAAATCAAAAGATGCATTTTTAGTTAGCAATTCAGGTACATTTAGAGTATTTCTTACTGCATTTCTTGGGTTTTGGTGTTCCGTAGGAGATGGTCTACTAAAAACTAACCAAAACCCTCCGAAACTCTCAAATCGAACAGTTCCTTTCCTCAAAATCTCCATCCATCAAAACCGACCGTAAGATAACATTACCTCATTTCAGGATTCGGATCCAACAACCGCAACAGCAGATCCACAGCTTCGGGAATGTCCTCCACGGAGAAGAGGTCCATTTCGCCCTTTATGATGTTGATGTCCCGTTCGATGTGGTTTCCAAACGGATGCCTACCGCCGCTAATGCAGAAAAACAAAACGCAGCCGAGGCCAAATAGGTCGACGGCTCTCGTCTGACGCCCGTGGAGGAGCTGTTCGGGTGCTTGCCATCCCGAGCTTCCACATCCTGTTGAGAAATCGTAAATGGGACGAAAATAGACGGTTAAAACGATTGCAAAATTTTAGGACATCATTTTTAGGTGTGTATGTTTTGTCTGCAGTTGTTCAGTTATCCACCTATCTGTACTATATATAAGCAGTGAGCACCCTATAATAACTGCCTTTCAATTAATTTGGTCTGTCGGTTTGATTATAATTTTACCCTTCAACTTTTTCTTACTTCAATTTTACCCTCGTTTTTTTTGTACCACTCCTTGTTTTTATTTTGATTTTATTCCTCACTTAAACATTTAAAAATTAGAACAAATCTTAAAAATATAAAAAATAATATCTATACTCTTTTTATTAATGGTCAAGGCAAGTTAAAAACTGTCAATTTGGTGTATCCAATAACCAATCAAAGTTTTTCTACAATTAATAGTTAATAAAAAATAAAATACCCATGTTGCCAAATAATAAAACAAAAACTGACGTTGACTAATATCTTTACTTTTATTTTTTATTGGAAGTTACTTTAAAAAATGTAAATATAAAATAATATATAATGCACACCCGTATGAGTGTGCTGGAATACTAGTTATATATTAATATTTTACTGCACATGCATTGAATGTGCTTAAATATCAGCAGTAACAACCCGCAAAAAAAAAATAATTATAAATTTCGCTCGAGAGATTCTCGGTTTTTACCTGTGGCATTATTACCCAAGGAAGACGTATCACCAACCAGGCGTTTGCTGATGCCCATATCAGATAATTTCGCACAGAGCGATTTGTCGCCAACGATAAGCACGTTCTGCGGCTTGAGATCTCGATGAACGATTCCCAACTCGTGAAGATGCGCGATTCCCGCTATCACATCCCTGTTCTCCTTGAGCAAATGGACCAGAAAAAATATAACATATGCAGTTAACATAACATACAAAAGAACAACACCAACAAGTAAAGATTAATTTTTTTTTATTTTTTATTTTTGGAGAATGTAACCTCATCAGCTTCAACAACAACGGCGAAGGGTATCCATCGGAATTCCACAGCTCAAAACCCATCAAGGAATCTTTGACCGATATGATTTCTTCGCCCAATTTTGGTCCAATTTCGGGGTTTCTCGAGGACTTCATGAAAACGAGATCGTTCAAGCTGCAAGAGCAACGCTCCAACGCGAGGTACACGAAATCCCGATCCTGCTCCACTCCGTACCATCGAACGACGTTTTGGTGCCGATCGGAGACGATGAGGTTTCTAATCTCCTTTAGGGCAACATCGTTGTAAGCCCTGACGAGGCGCTTCACCGCCACCGGGCGACCTTCGTATATCCCTTCGAGAACAATGGTGCCGTTGCTCCCTTTGGCGATCTCTTTGCCGGAGACGAACAACTTACCGATCGTACGCCCGTCACCGTTGTCAGAAATCGGTTGGCTGAGGTTCAGGTAAATGACGTTATCGCCCCTCTCATCCTTTTCTTCATCTTTACCGTCGCTCCCTTTGCTGCTTCCGCTCTTCGATGACTTACGGGACTTCTTCCTCTTAGAATTCAGGTACGAAGTACTCGTTTCAGTGGGCACAGCAAAAAACTTGAATTTTATTCTAGAGAATATATTGTGACCGTAGGCGAACGATATTAGCACAACGGTCAGCGAAAGAAGCAGCTGAGGCGTTGCAATCTTATTATCAAATGCTAAAGAACCATCATTAGAGACCACATCAGCACCCTGCATCTGATTATTTTCTTCATTTTTGTGAAGGATCTCAACGTCGTCGCGGGCAAAATCTTTCCTAGAAGGAAGAAAGTTGAGGACTTTATCGACGTTCGGCTGCAATGGAAGAACATCGGACGCGGATTCGGGAAGCATCATATCTTGTTGACGGGCCTCGGGAAGCCCGTTAAACATGGTTAAGGCTTCCAACACGCTATGGGTACGGAAACGGTATATCAGAGCCCGAGACTGACAAGGAAGAGGAAGATTGTGAGTCAGAGTTTTCTCAGAGTGCTCCTCCGAATTTACGGGAATGCCCCCGATTGTTTGTTGAGTGTTGTCTTGACAGAGAGATGCGGCTCCAATTTCGGCGACGGTCATATTCCACAAAACTTTGTCTGAACTCGGCATGTAAGACGTCAGTGTGTAGTCCGTGCGAGTGATGTAAATCCCCGACTGGTAATGCTTGGCGACGGTTGCGTTGTAAGAAGAATCGCCGGCACCGGTGTGATGCGTCGTGCCGTACTTGTGGATGATCCTTCCGGTGTTGAAATCGACTAGGAAGGCGGTGGTTTTCTTGGAACCGAGCACGATTCCTCCGTCCTCCGCTATTTGAGGTGTTGAACTAATGTACTCTTCGAGGCTCTTCATGAGTTTCTGTGGCAAGTGTCGAATTTTGTTTTTCAATTGTTGTTTAGAAATAAGTTTATCGAGCGATAAAGAAGCAACGAAACGTATACAATCTGAACGTGCAAAGCATAAGACACACTTGATGTTAAAATGACGACTCTTTCGAACAGATGGATCCATCTACATTCCCTTAACTTAGCATGATAAATCACTCTCACAAAAGCCTAAAAGGATAAATTTTGTGAGTTCAAGGTTTATGGTTTCTATGCTTTGCTTTCCAATCCTTCGTTTAACATGACCCAACAAATCAAAATTCGAAAAGACATCTTTGATTTATATATTGAGTCCGGGTGAAGTTAAGTTCCCCATTTCGGACAAATAATCTCAACGCATCCCCTCACGTGTGACACGATTCATAGCCTAACACTTGGACATATCAAATAGGGTGGCAGTGAGTCAAACAATCGTGATAACACGCAGATCGAGTTTGGTCTGATATCATGTTATATATAGGGGTTCATCCTAAATTCATTTTGGTGAAAGCAGAAGAAGCTATTTAATTTATATATTGAGTTGTGTGATGTTAGCTTCCTGATGCGGACAAATAATCTCAACAAATAAGTCCCACAAAAGCCGAAAAAGATAAATTTTGTAAGCTCAAGGTTTATGGGTTTCTATGGACCTTTTCATAGAGCATGGATCTCAATGTGCAATCAAGTTAGTCAGATACCTAACAAACACTACACAATTGCTAAATAAAAAGGAGATGACGAGATGGAGCAAAAATCAAATACGCAATCACGCATAAACCGTAAATTCTCGCGAACTCCGCATATATGCAAGTCCTCACGCGTAACTGCTTTTAAAAAAGTGAAAAACTATGCAATACACGCGATGATGAGGAAACTCACTGCATACCAGTTTTCCAAGGCTGTTGTGAGCGTAAAGTTCCCAATCATCACCACAATCGATGTAGTAGTTGATGTCTATTCCAGATGAATTCTCCTTACCGGTAAGAGGAGCTTGAAACGATGAGTATATTTCTGGTCCTGACAAAAATGACCACAGAGGCTTGAAAGAACCATACTCCATTAGGTAAATAGTACCGTCTAAAGCAGCCACTAGTGCAGTATCGCGTCGCCTGCTTGTGGAAACAATTGTTTAGTGAAAAATGTTTTAACACTAACACCGTACAAAATCTGAAAGTAAAAATAAAAATAAATAACAAACAAAGAACTTAGGCTTGGAATGTGCTGAGACACATTATAACACGAACCAATGTCTCTGGCAAAAATCCATCTACCAACTTAAAATCGGAGAATTTCTTTCAAACAGTCCACTGATGACACACATACTTAAGATATGTTTGACAAGTAGGCATCAATTCTTCATTTGGAAAAAAATGAAAAAAGACAACTAAATGAAGAATTAGTATTATTCTCCACAACTTCTGCAGACAAACTTATTCTGCCACCACATCTGATATGGAAATCACCTTCAAATTACTCCTAAAGCTTAAAAAAACTGCCTAAAATTATAACCTTTAGGGTGTGTTTGGTATGCGGAATTCGTGGGGGGAAAGTACGACGGAAAAGTAAGATAGCGCATCAAACACTTCGTACTTCACGCCTCGACTGTTGTACCTATACACCTTTTCTTTTCTTTTCTTTTCCTTACCGAAGTCCGCAAACCAAACGCACCCTTAAACCAATCGAAAACCAATCGAAAGCATCAACGAAAATCAGATAAAAAAATTGAAAATAAAAACTTGCCCATCAGAATCCGACAGCAGAAAACGGCGCCCCGGTGCCTGAAAAACGGCGCCGAATTCCTTCTTCACGATGCCGCTACCCAATTTCAGCAAATCGCGTGCTGAAATAGAGATGGAACCGAAGAACAACAGCACACTGAAGCATAGTATAATCAGTAGACAAGATCTGGGTTTCATCGGAGACCGAAACCACAGGATGAATATGACTTCTGCTGGTGATCGCTCCCTCCAATAAGCGAGTTAATAAATAAATAGCAGATTTTGGCGAAGAACTCGATAACGATGGCACCACGTTACAGTAACTTGGAGAGGCAATTGAGTGGGCAACTCCGAAAGGTAACCTATATTCGAAGCTTCGATTAGTTGCCAAAGATTACCGATGGTGTTCCTCGATTCTACATCGTGCGTCGTCTTCTCCTCTTCCTCCTTCACGCGTGTTCTTCTAGCCAATTAAAAGACAAGTCAAATCTTTTTCACCTTCGTAGTCATTGAAGAGATGAACACAATCAGATAATTGCAAACTAGCCCCCATGGTTAGACATACTAAATTTAATACAATTGCCATTGATTAGAGCCTTCTAATAACTGAAAATATGGTCTGTTAATTTGGTAGGTCACTTTGAAGATAATTACTATTTAATGCAATAATGAAAAATATATGTATATTTTACAATAAAAACCCATATACATTTAATTCTAATTACATAAGAATTTATCTAAATTTCTGTTCAAAGCTTATACGCTATTTAATATTAATAAGAATTTATATAAAAATTTAATTTCATTGTTTTAATAAGCACAATCATAGAAAATGCATGAATTACTATTATACCTAAATTTTTCTAACAGCGCCAAGATTCATAACTGAATCGTAAGAAATGTGTTTGATGGTGGGTTTTGTTTTTTAAGAAATAGCATTTGACAATATTTTTAAAAAAAATACCGTCTTAAAGGTATTTTAGTCATTTCACATACGGAATTCTCAGGTATATATAATTGAAGAATCCCTTGTGATTTCTCTGATTGTGTTCTTTTCTTTTTGTGGGATCTATTTGGAAATTCGTAGATTGATTATCTTATTCACGGTGTTGGAAGATGTGAAGAATAAAGATTGAGGTCCTTATGCAGCAACAAGCAGATGAGGCTTTTTTTTTTTTTTTTTCTGTTTTCCTCGATGAATACCACAAGTATTGGTGCTTTCTCCAATCGTGCCTAAAAATATGACTAATCGTTGCCTGTGTATGTGTGTGTTCATTTCATTACCACCATGATACTAAGAAATAGTCTTTTCTATTTCACTGTCCTTGAGTAAATTGTACCTTGGCTTCCCAGCAAAATGAACAAAGGCCAACAAAAGAAGGTCGTAAAGGCTCTACACAAGTTCAATGCATGTACAAGTATTGTAAGAATTAATAATGTTCACCATTCTCCCTAAAAGCCGTCTTCCTGTAAGAACGAATCAAAATTTCCCCCAAACTCCATCGGCGACCCGAGCAGATCTTCCATCGCTGCATTTTTTTCAGTTCCAACAATCAATTCAAGTTAGTAGGAATCCACAACAAATATAGAATAAACACATTTTTGTTACTAACATGCATTTACTCTTCAACACTTTCGAACGTTGTAGAGGATAACATCTTTGTAACAACAATTCAGACAGATATTTCCTAATTCCTATAGCATATAGCAGTTTTGCATGAGAAGCAGCAAAATCAATAAATACATACCATAGAATTCCAACTGCTCAAATTTGTCATTGCCAGCTTCTAGAAGCAACTCATTCTCAGGCTTCCCACTGCTTGGCTCATCCAGAGACTTCTGAAGGGAAACATCTTCCTCGGCCCTTGAACTAGATAAATCTGCTGTCTGAAAATCTTGAGCCTTCTCCTTCTCATCATCATTCGAGGGCTCCTCTTTGTCTCCAACCTCGGGCTCGGGATTACCATCACCAACCGCGGGAGGCTGCTTCTTCTTCTTCGATCTGGCCCGTCTGTTCTGAAACCAGTTGTAGACATTCGTCTCCGTGACTTGCCCGTGCTCAAATTTGTCATTGCCAGCTTCTAGAAGCAACTCATTCTCAGGCTTCCCACTGCTTGGCTCATCCAGAGACTTCTGAAGGGAAACATCTTCCTCGGCCCTTGAACTAGATAAATCTGCTGTCTGAAAATCTTGAGCCTTCTCCTTCTCATCATCATTCGAGGGCTCCTCTTTGTCTCCAACCTCGGGCTCGGGATTACCATCACCAACCGCGGGAGGCTGCTTCTTCTTCTTCGATCTGGCCCGTCTGTTCTGAAACCAGTTGTAGACATTCGTCTCCGTGACTTGCCCGTGCTGTAATAACTCCGCCGTTATCTCCGGCACCTTCTGTTTCCCGGGATTGCAAATCCCTTCGTTGAACATGCCTTCTAAGATCTGAAGCTGCTTCGGAGAGGGACACCACCTCGGTCTGCTGGGGACGTTACGGGAATCGGCGTAGGGATTTCCCCATTTGATTCCTGTCAGAAAATCTCACATTTCACTGATCGGATTTCACGAATATGCTCATAATTTTATGCGACTCAGTGCATATGCAGAGGCCAAAAATCCACTCGAAAACACTATAATTCTACTATTAGAACAGTTAATTTCGCAGCTGAATCACTACATTCTTCAGGAATTACTCGGATTGTGAGAAAACGGATGTCACCAACAGACATATTACGCGATTATACCCATTAAATCATGCCCAATGGCCAATATAACGATCACCGATTTCTCAAAACACATACACGGACACTACTCTGTATCGAAAGCATAAATAGAAACAATTGAAATTCATCGTTTTGATCGTATGAAACAAACCGGCGCGAATGCTTTGGGCACTGATGTTTCTATGCGTCTCGGCAAGCTGCTCGCAAATCGCAGCATAAGCGGCGATCTGCCGGCGTAGAAGTTCCATTTGTTCATCCGTCATCACCCTGACGAACGCCCTCGAACCTCCTCCGCCACCGCCACTCCATTCATTCGCCATTGCTTCAAGTATGTTTTCCTCTTCTTTTTTTTTTTTAATTATAGTTTTTGAATTGAAGCGAAGAGACTTCTGTAGTAGAACTAGAAGACGAGTCAAGGGACGCAGTCAAACGGCGGGTAACGAAATCATGCCACGTGGAGGATAATGATTTGTTACGCTTGTTGGGCTTATTGGGCCATTTTGCTTTTAGTGGGGCTGGCCCATTAACTCGATGTAGTAAAAGAGACAAATATCTCATCCGGGGAAATTACGTCACTAACCTTACAGCTCATCCCACGCATCGCGATCACATTCACTTAGGGCCCGTTTGGTTGGAAGGATAGGTTTAGATGGTATTAATTTAAGTTGAGTTTATATAATGGAGGGTATGACTTTTTATGGTGTTTGGTTGATGAGATTAAGTAATGATGCCGATATGTTTGGTAGATGGGTTTCGATATTATTAGATTTAATTAAAAGTCATTTACAATTTTACCCTTATTGATAATAATTTTTTTTTTATAAATCAAAGTCTAGGGTTCTTTTCGTTCGTGACTCGCTGTTTAAGGTACGCGATCTACGATAATTTTGATATTGCAATCATTAACCACACTTTCTTTCTGGTTTTCTGTTTGTTTGGTATTACTTGTCTGATTCTTTTGTTTATATTGCTTAAATATGTTTTACATGCAATATGCCGCTGCTTTCGAGATATGTATGTGTTGAGATTTCAATTGGAAAAAAAAAAATCAATTCTTTTGCTGCCATGATGATTGCAACAATTAATCTCCGATTCTGTTATTTTTTCAATTACAATTCTATTCTGACTTTTCTCGCAATAATATTAGAGAGAAATTTTTTGGAAAAGTTTACAGCAGATTTTTTCATGTGGACCTAGGATCAATATTAAATTGTATATATATATATATCTGAACCACTTTAATTTTTGTGTTCTTGAGTTAGATCATGATTTTTGTTAACCAAAAATTGAACATTAATCAACGACACTGATTTAGATACGTATCGTATTAGTTTGCAATCTGTTTGCCTCTACATTTATTTTTATTTTCGTCTGCTCATGTCAAGATATGTTTTTGAAGATACGCTCATCCTTGGTTACTTTTGTAGAATGGAAGGGGCTAAGAATAACACCAAACGTTCATGGATTTTAAAGAGGAGAGGGTGCTTATTTTGGCTTTCAAAGAAATCATCACAGACGGATGGAGGAGCGAAAACGGCTTCAAACCTGGCTTTCACCATGTATTGGAGAAGACTCTACGGAAGTACTTACCTGACACGAACATCAAAGCTTTTCCTCACATTGAGTCCAAGACAAAAACATGGAAGAAAGATTATTATATGCTGCAGGACATGCTTAACAAGTCAGGGATAGGTTTCAATCAAAAAACAAAAATGGTAGATGCTGAAGAAAAGCACTGGAACGAGATAAAAGAGGTAATTTCTTTAATTTAATACGATCAATCCAATTTCAAGTACATGATATGTACTTACCGCTCTCTCTCTCTCATTTTTGCAGAAATATCCAAAAGTTTACAAGGCAATAAAAAACAAATCGTGGCCTATGTATGAAGATTGGTGTGAGATTTTTGGAAAAGACCGAGCTACAAGAGAAAATGCAATTGGAATTAATGATGAGAAAGAATTAGAGGAAGAGATATTGACCTCGCAAGCTGAAGAAAGTTCGAGTGCTACTGACTTCCCAAATAGACCTGCTGGTGACTCACCGACATATGATGGGCAGTTTTCACCTACCGATGATGAACAGAAATCCAAGAAGCAAGCTAAAAGGAAACGACAATTGGTTGAAGATCAGGACTTCATTAATGAAATGAAGGAGATATCTCGAGAAACATCGAGAATATTAATGGAAGGTATGTCTAGAATTGGAGCAGAAGCAGAAAATCAAAGCAAGGCTGCTGCAATAATCAAGAATATGCCTTTGAACTTGTCGCCCATGCAGTTGTTTGATGTTTCTGACGCCATTATCAACAATTCAGGAAAACTTCAGATTTTTCTAGCGATGACTGAAGATGAACGCTTGCATCTGGTGAAGAGCATGACTAGAGGCCATTGAACTTTCAGATTGTTGTTCATTCCTTGTCTGATTGACATCTTCTTATGTTTCTGGTGTCGTGTTTTTATTTTAGTTGAGGTCTTATCATGTTTCTATTTGATTATCAACAATTTATTATTTGAATAAGTTAGCCTTGCTTCAAGAATATATTATTTGAGGTGTCATAATCCTTGGCGCATTATATCAAGTCAATTTTGCCAAAAGCCTTGTATATCCCAACAATAATAATGATGATATTTGTTTGAAAATACAAATAATATAACAAAACAAAACAAATAAGAAACCGTATGAACATTGTCAAATAAGAACAATAGAAACAAGGCCAGCTGCACATAAAAAAATTCTAAACAAGAAAGTGTTTCGTTCAACCATTCAGCCATTCGAGATACATGGACATTGCCAAATAAGAACAATAGAAGCAAGGCCAGCTGCACATAAGAAAATTTCTAAACAAGAAAGTGTTTCCTTCAACCATTCATCCATTCGAGATACATGGACATTGCCAAATTATCCCGCCAACTTGTCCATGCAGTAGATGTTTCAATTGAACTAATGAATTGAGCTTCACTTTCATCCCCATTTCCTTCATCTTCTTGATATTCTTCGGGGACCTCCACCTCCCATGGATCAACATCCATTTCAATACGTATGAAATTGTGAAGTAATGCACATGCTAAGACAATTTTATTCTGCTTTCTTATCGGATAAAAGGAAGGGCCGCGTAGTATACCCCATCTCTTTTTCATCAATCCCCAAGTTCTCTCAATCACATTCCTAGCTTTTGCATGCCGCATATTAAAATACTCTCTTTCATTTTGAGGAGTTTGAGTTCCTGTCCCCCAATCTTTCAAATGATAGCGAACACCCCTGTAAGGAGTTAAAAATCCCTCGCTATTGGTATATCCATTATCGGCTAAATAGTAGCAACCTGTATATTTAAAAAAAATATTCTAATTCAAAAACATACATAACGAAATATTTATATTACATCCAAGTGAAAAAGAAAAATAAATTACCTTAACGAACACGAAACTCATTTGGTCGTGAAAGGGCATCTCGAAGCACGCGCCCATCTGCGACTGAACCCTCCCAACCTGCCAAAACATATATAAATTTCATATCTTCATTACATACTCCCAGAACACTGGTTGAAATTTGTCCCTTGCGGCTTCTATATCGTGGAGTATCCGTTGACTTCACAGTAACATCTATGTATGATCCATCTAAGGCTCCCAAGCAATTCTTACATAGAAAAATAAAGAAAAAGTTAGTGTTTGCCATGAACTCAAGAAATCATATCTATTAATTTACAAATTGAAACCATACCTGAAAATATTTGAATTTAGATGAGGGATTTTCAGCATTAATGGCCCGAGGTTTGGCCAATAATTTCTCATGAAGTCTAAGAACCGCATCAAGTACAAAATTGAAATGCTTACTAACTGTCCACGTAGATCTAGTAAAATGAAACTTTTGTTCTCGTGTCTTCTTATGATGCGCCAACACACCAAGAAATATTGCCACCATTTCTTGAACTTGTAGGTATTTGGAAGGTTGCAAACCTCCATAATTCTCAAGAATAATGCATAACCGTCCAAATGCGTCTCTACTAATCCTCAAATTTTCATGTGAAGTACTGCCAAAATCTGATATCAAATTTTTCAAGTAATCCACTTGCTTTGGCATCCTTTCATACATAGAATAAGTACACTGCTCTTTTCGTTTTCTCCTATTCTTTCTCCTCCGATAAATATATATAGCAAACTGCATCATACACAAATGGTTCGCTAATAATCCAAGAACCATTATTGCAGCAATATCATCTTCTTTGGAGCCCATTTGTAATCAGGACACCTAATCGTTTTGCACAAAGAAAATAAAAAATATAGTTTTATGCAATATATTTGCAAAACAGAAAGCAAACCATTTGTTCACATAGCCTATTAATAATCCAAGCGAAGCACATGAACAACATCCTTGGAACAACCCAAATCAACATCAAAAGACCCATCCTTGGAACAACCAAAATCAACATCAAAAGACATCGATTAGCCGTTGGATCGAAGATTTCTAGAGAAACCCCAACATTCGAAAATTTTGATTTTAGATAGTATCATACCTCGGCTTAATCAGGTTCAGATGTTGTGTTTGGAGGATTCTCTAGTCGCTGGGTCCCTCGCGATGGTTGTCGGACGTCGTGATCGGAGCGTTTGTTCGATGATGTAGACGAAGGAAGAAGAGGGCCTGATTTCTGGTAGGTGTAATCCGTCTGGTAGGTGTAATCCATCGAGAAAATAAAACGAGAGAAACAAAGGATAGATTAGGAATTAAAATTGAAAAAGAAGGATAAATTTGTCCAAGGAATAAAGTATTAGATAAAGATAGGGTATGAGCCTGATTTAAATAATAACTTATGTAGGGTATTAAGGGGGTATTAGCTAAAACCCACCTTTAGATAAACCCGCAAACCAAACAGAGCATTAGCTAATACTAACCCGTCTAATACCCCCTAATACCCCCAACCAAACACGGCCTTATTCCTATTTTTCTAATGAAGGGGCATCGTTGCACTTATCGATGGCCAAAATGGTACTTACGCTGAAGGCTAATGCCGTCATTTACTTCAAACCGCTGAAACCATCCACGCCGTCGGATCGAGTCACGTCATCTCCTCATCGCCATCTAACGATCCTTGGGCAATACTAAACAAACACAGGGAAAACACAAAGCCAGAGAAGGGGGGCTATAAAGCGCATCCAGCCAATGAGAACGCTTGGATGATCGAAACATGGATGGAGGACGTGGCAATGGGAATTTGAAATCCCGCCCAAACCCGGGCTTCAATTGGGGTAAGTGAGGAATATTGGGTGGATTTTTGAAGGTGTTATTACCTTGGAAACCCTTTATCGCTCACTTTCTCATATACTGCCTACGCGTTCACGCTTTCGTCTCACAACGCAAAGTTATCCTTTCGTTTTTCTCTCTCTAGCAGTCGAATTTCTCTCTCAACGCGGAAGACATGAAAGGAGGAGGAAGATCCAAGGCTGAAACCAAAAAAGCCGATTCTAAGTGAGAAATTTTCCGATGAGTTGTTTTTTTCCTTTTTTTTTGTCTTTTTTTCTAATTTTATATGTTCTTTTCGGTTTTTTTCTTTTTAGGCTATCGGTGAAGAAAGGACGAGGAAAAGCGCCGGCTGAGAAGAAGGCGAAGGCGATCAAGGATCCGAACAAGCCTAAAAGACCTGCTAGTGCTTTCTTCGTCTTCATGTACGAGTCTTAATTATTTAATTTTTTTAAATTAGGTTATTAAATTTCTTCGGATGGTCTCTGTTACTGATTTAGCTCTCCGATTCGTTGAAACACAGGGAGGACTTCAGAAAACAATACAAGGAAAAACATCCAAACAACAAATCCGTCGCCG
Organism: Linderniella brevidens; assembly: GCA_004919715.1. Classification (NCBI taxonomy): domain Eukaryota; kingdom Viridiplantae; phylum Streptophyta; class Magnoliopsida; order Lamiales; family Linderniaceae; genus Linderniella; species Linderniella brevidens. The sequence goes on from SWDC01000146.1 coordinate 3,733,572, forward strand.
CTGTTGGTGTTTATTTTCCTACGATCGAATCCAAATTTATCTTAAAAGCTTTTTGCCTTACGAGTTCTGGTTCTGGAACAGGTCGGCAAAGCTGGTGGCGAGAAATGGAAATCCATGTCTGAAGCTGTAAGATACTTTTATCCTTCTTTGGCGGATTTCAATCTGTGTTGGTCGGATAAAAACTTGTAGTTGATTTTCTTTTTAATCAATCTCTCAGGAGAAAGCACCTTACGTTGCCAAGGCAGAGAAGAGGAAGGCTGAGTACGAGAAAAACCTCGAGGCCTATAACAACAAGACGGTAATCCTCCATTAACAACGCCGTATTTGAATCAAAACAACAATTACATTATAGATCGTTACAGCTTCAATCAAGTAGTTACAAAGTTTATTGATCCACAAACAGAATTCCGCATCTGAAGCTGAAGATGAATCCGATAAATCCAAGTCTGAAATCCACGACGACGATGAAGCAAGCTCTGAGGTATATAGCTAGTTTATGACTTTTTGTTTAATACAAGTATGACATTCGAATTTTTATTATTTATAATACATATATATCCTTTTAATTTTCTGTGTCTTTGTTCAATTGATGTAGGAGGATGAAGAGGACGACGATGAATAGATGAGGTAGCGACTATTGTGGCCCCTTGTTTTATATCGCTAGGAAGCAGAGTAAAAGGGGAAGCATATGGTATTTGACGAATTGTTAATGTAGCGTCGGAATATATGTTCTCTCGTACTATCTTTGGATGCTTCACTAATAAATTCGATCTGCTTGTTAATTGTTTTTTTCTTAGTATTTATTTGTTAAAAGAGACCCTTAGTGCGGTTGGTGTTTGTGTTCAATTGACGATCTGTTTATGCGATTTGTCGGGCGAAGGAAACATGATAATTATTATGCCTGGCATCAATGATTAGCAATAAATTTCTACCCGTAGTTAAGAAAATGGAATTTGTCGGAAAAAATGTTAAAAAGTTGTCTATAAATGGTTGGAGAACTAAAATCAATGTGGAATATGATACGGGAATTGTGAACAATCTCCTTAACTTAAGTATGAGGTGATCATTTGTTCAAGAAAATTAAATTCCAATACTAAATAAACAAAGAAATCAGTCGATAAGTGAGAGTAATAAAAAATATAATATATAAAATTAAAAATGATACTGTTTAATCTTTTTTTAGATAAAGTGGTATGCATTCCGTCCCAGACAAGCTTGACGTGAAAATTTTATGTCTTAGTCCGGTCCCAAAATAAGCCCATAAGCGCATGACCAAATGCCCAATGGGCAACTCAAGCCACATAGGCCGTAAGTTAATTATCCCAACATATTTCTTAATATCGCGTGTGTGCGTCAACAATAATCTTCGAGACAGCCAACGCGCACATATATATAACTAGTATTTTTGGCACGCAAAATATAAATATGGCCAAATTGCTAAATTAGGTCACTAACTATGTCTTTCATATTTTCTGGGTCACTAAGTTTCATAATTGCAAACTTATGTCACTCAATAACGTATCTGAGTTTATTTGGGTCGTCGGTGAATTTTTCCGGCGAAAATCTCCGGAAATCCGATGTGGCCAATGACTTGTCAGCAGCCACGTCATCGGCCGCGTCATATTTCCCGCGATTTTCGCCGGAAAATTCACCAGTGACCCAAAAGAAATCAAATACATTACTTAGATAATATATTATTTAATAATTCATTTATGAGGATATGATTGTAATAAATAAAAGATCGAGGTGTACAAATGTAATTATTTATAGAGTCCCATTGACAGTTTATAATCTTTCTCACCATTAATATAATAGAATAGATACGTGTGTCCCATTCGCTTGTGGTTACCCAAACATCAACGACTATTTTAATTGGTAATTTTGGATGCTAATCAAATATAATTGAACACACGCATAAACTTCAGTCACATTCTACGGCATCATATTGAGTTGAGACATTGCAGACCACAAGAAATAAATGTCCAAAATTAACATTGACTTAACTTAATCCGTACAACAGCCATGTGGGCTGTTCCCAGCATCAATTGTTCACATTCACATTGTCCATATCTCATCACATTTGACTTCGAAGCCTCCTAATTTCATCATCACTTAATAAAGCAATTTTGACAACGAAAGTTTCCTCTTCCCTTAATTATTATTGCAACAAAACATGGACTATCCAACAATAATATGACATATATTATACTCTCGAAACCTCTCATGTGACGCTTTTAAATATCTGCTAGACAACACCCAAATCCGACAAGAATATAATATATACACATGACATAAAAAAAAAAAAAAAGAGCCCATGTCAAACGTAGAAAGCACTTCCCTATCTAACTAGGCAAAATTAACTTCGAAAAAAGCAATAATTTCAACCTAATAAAGATGTTTTTCATATACTAACATCCACTCATAATATAATATATCATCCCTAATAACACTCAACCGGAGTATCCTCGCAATCCTCACCGGACAAATCATCTAGGTTAAACCTCGGAGGAACATACGGCGGCGTAGCACACCTCAGCAAAGCCCAATTCACCCCCTCAAAGAACGGGTGACGCTTGACCGCCGAGGCCCCCATGGTCGAGCCCAGCCTCCCCGCCGGCTCCTTCGCCAGGAGCCGGCTGATCAGGTCCTTAGCCGCCTGCGGGACCGCCGGCTCCTTGGGGAACTCGAGGGCTCGGGCCACGATGTTCGCGAGGGTCACCTCGTGGTCCGCCCCCCGAAAGGGAGTGACCCCGTAGAAGAGCTCGAAGATGAACACCCCCAACGTCCACCAGTCCACGGGGCTCCCGTGGCCCTCCCCGGAGACGATCTCCGGGGCTAAGTACTCGTGGGTCCCGACGAACGACATGGACCGCACGTCGACGGGCTCCGCCACGAGCTCGGGCCGGCCCGCACCGCGGCGGCGGCTCGGGTTGTTCCTATTCTTCTTCCTCCGCATGCGTTTGGGGTTGAAGCACGAGACCGCGGGGACCATGCAGTTGGGTATGATGCACGACTTGGGCGGGTCGACCCGGTTCTCGTCGCGGGCCGGGTTGTTAGGGTTATGCGGACCGTGGGTCGACGTGACGATCTGGGCCGGGGTGGAGGAGGAGTCGTCGCACGTGAGGGAGAGGTCGAAGTCGGTGAGCATTATGTGGCCGTCGGATCGGACGAGGACGTTCTCGGGCTTGAGGTCGCGGTATACGATCCCGAGCATGTGGAGGTACTCGAGGGCCACCACCACCTCCGACGCGTAGAACCTGCGCATATTTATACGAATACTACGTATTTTATACGGTTTTGAATGATATAAAGGGAATGAGCTCAAGTTAAATGTGAGATGGAGACATCTTTGTCGATAATGTTGTTGTTATTGCATGTATCTCTTACAATGTCTATCATCATGTGATTTTAATCAAGGGACCAATTTCTATGAGGACCCCTACAAAATGTATACGCATGTAGGACCCTTAGTTATATCCTTTTTGTTTTCTTTTTCCAAGTCAAGAAGGTATTGTCATGCCACTGTGATTTCTCACAGTTAAGTCTGGAACAAATATGAATCTCACTGTTGACTATTGAACGACCCAGATTTTAGCGAGACTATTATTCTATGGTTCATGTGACGTGCCCCAAATCGCACAAACAACGACAGACTCCTACTTAGTTCTGTGTGAATCGGATCTGAACCCACTTTTGACGATTGAACGGCCCCGACTTCTTCTAGCGAGACTATCTTTTCATGGTTCATGTGATATACCTCAAATTCCACAAACAACGACAATTAGAGGATTCAAACCCGTGATTAAGATGATGAAATCCCAACCCTCTAAACACTAAATTAGACCTATGGGGTCCTATCTATCTATACTAATTTTATGTTACACCAAAATGAAAGAAAAGTTATGTAGTTTTGTTGCATTATAAGGCTGCTTTCTACAAGTTGCGTTAATTGTATAATGGATAATAATGTAAAAGATTACATGTAAATGATTCTATTATATACTTCCAAATTACTAAATCAATCACTTGGGGAGATTAGGGACACAAATGATCTACTACCCATCCATTATTGTATACCACACTAGTAAAGCATGACCCCCTTACATATATAAATATATTATTACAAAATGCATGTAAATGCATATCTTATCGAAAACAAGTGATTTGTCGCGTTACGAATTAAAACAATCACGGGGGACATAAAACTCATCCAACTCCCTACATTATCAAGCTGCTGGAAATATCCCTACCTATTTAAATGATCTAGCTACCCCTATACGAAATTATTGGATATTTAGGAAATTGAATTTTAAATAAGATTGCATCCCAAATTCAGCAAAAATAAAAATAATAGTGCTAATTTATATCCCAAATTCAGCAGAGACTAGCTGTACCCTACCCTTAAAAAATCTTTATCTACCTAGACATTTCCGGCGAATTTAATTGCAAGATTTAATGACAACCATAATAGCATTAATTTACTAAAATGAAAACAAATAGCAATAACCCAAACTGTAACGTGAGCTTCCATCAATGGCAATCTACGTAACCCCCCAACCAATGGACAATAACAAGCATGCAATAACAAGGCCCTGTCCTTAATGAGCTGTCCCGAAAATAATTTAATATTAGTGGATAATATTTAATTAATTAGCATTTATTAAACTCTTTCGTGAATGGTTATGGCAATGGACCACATAGCAAGTACACGTTCGGGCATGATCGTACTATACAGTATCATACTTTCACTTTAATTTTCAGGCAGTGTTTCACGGTCAAACTTACTTGTCCTTTACCAAGATTTGGTCAAACTAAAACAAGATCCAAATCATCACAACTTCACCTCATAATTCTAAGTATTGCGTTGTAATGATATTTCGAGTCAACTAATACATATACATCAACTAAAAAAAAGACAATGCGACTTAGGAAGCTTAATGAAATAATTAAATAACTAATTAAATAAACTTCATTCTGAGCTCAAAAGCACGTGTTGTCATAAATTTATGACCAGGTCAGGTCAGGGCTGAGTGAGTTCTGTGAAGGTCCTCTTTATCTTGTCGCTGGGCTTTACCAATCACAAGATTTCCCATTTAAAATTTTATTATTATTGGTAAATAAAACCTACATAATAATTTGATTATTATTTTTATTAAAACTGTGCACAGAAAAAACCAAAACACATGGATGCGAACCAGCTTTTGCTGTCAAGGGTATAGTATTTGTATTGGCCCCTGTTTTCCCATATGGTATCATTTAATACACAATCCATACTTTTCAATTTCGCTATCATACTACAATACTAATGAAACTACTAGAACAAAAAATATTAATTGTTCCACTTCAGGTTCAATTTTCAAATCTTGCTAGCGATGGAAAAAATGATGTTACGTCCCCATCTTTCATTTACTAGCTAGCTCATTTAATACTATTTCAATTTCATCCATATTGTTCTAAATAATTTTTAAGTTTTCTTTTTTCCTAATACTTCGCAGTTTGAACCGAATATAAACTTCACTCAAATCTATGAGACGATTTTAGCTCATACATACATACTAAGATAATACATTAGTTTAACTAGAATGGAACTCATGACTTTCATCTTTAAGATGTCATCTCATTACACAACTACTTAAACTCCATGGGACTATTTTAGCTCGAATTCGAAAATCTATCTATTTTTGCTCGAGCATTAAAATTTAAATTTTTATATTTTGAAAAAAAAAAAAATGACCGGCTCGTGGGTTTTTGAACAGCCACGAGAAAGCTCAAGCTCGACAATTATGAGCTTAAACTAAATAGTCACGAGCTCCAATCAAGTTTCAATGAAAACAAGCCAACAACTTGACTCATCCTTCACCGATGTGTCACAATGAACTCTCATGGAGTAAATACTGCATCCCCAGAGGTGATCTAGTGGTTAGGACTTCATATACTCAAATCAGTTCGAATTTTGTTTCCCCCGAGACCTGCTCATCTGGCTTCGGGAATTTAGTCCCGTCCTCAAATATGAGGCGTAAATCCCCGGGTCGAAAAAAAATATTTTAATCTATCTAAATTAGGACTTTGTGTAACGTAATTATTTATACCTAAGTCAGAGAATAGAAAACAATATTTTCGGAATAATATGCAACTAATTAGGACTTTCCTTCGCCGTCCATTTCACATCAAAACGTTAATTTGGAATATTCCTTCCATTTCTCATCTATCTAAATATATAGCAAATATTCAAACGGGTAATGGGAGACATGCAATGTAATGGAAGCACACGGACCAATAAATAATTTCCCGAGTGGTGGTGGCACGTGCATCGGAAATAAATTAAAGCGCAATAAAAATAATTAAATAACGGCAATTAATTCAAGAACTAACGGCGTACCTAACGGCGGATTCGCTGAAGCGCCTAAACGGCTGTCGCTGCCTGAGGACGTGCAGATCTCCGCCGGGGCAGAACTCCGTCAGTAGACACGTCCACTTAGGCGAGTCCACGACGGCGTGGAGAGAAGGGAGGAAAGGGTGCTCAAGCATTTCGAGTATTTCCCTCTCCGTCCTCGCCCGCCCCTCCTTGTTCCTCGCCGCGAGCTCCTTCTTGTCCATCACCTTGGCGGCCAACAGAGGGGTATTTTGGGGAGATTTTCCGGCGAGGAGCTGGGTGAGGTAGACGGAGCCTATGTCTCCGGCGCCGAGGCGGCTGAGGAAACGGAGGTCCGAGAAGGATACGCTGGCGGCGGCGGCGGTTGTGGTGGTGGAGAAGGTGGCGGAGGATGTGGAGGAGGAGCGGTTGATGTCGGTGGCGGTTGTGACGGTGGAGTTGAAGCTGAGGCTTTGGAGGTCGTCGGAGAGATCGTCGGAGGGACACGGCTCCATTGCTGGGGAGTTGTGTGTGTGTGTGTGGATGTGGGATTCGATATTAATATAGGAATGGATTGTTTTGGAGTGAAGTGCAAAGGTCTTTATGAAAGATGATATTTTTTTTTCCTCGCGTTATATTTATTTACAAGGGATTTTTACATTTTTTGTCCTCAATGTTTGGTCTATGGGCGTTTTTGGTTCCCTATTTTTCCGATTTACAGTTTCAGTCCTCATGTTGTCGATTTTGAGCGTTTTTAGTCCCCCAATTAACTTAATCGTTAAGTTGGACGGAAATACGGGCCGCGCCGGGCCAACTCGAATTTTGAGGGCCAAAGAAAGTGAAACATGTCCCAGCACGTAATTTCGGGCTGGCCCGGCCCGTATTTCCGTCCAACTTAACGGTTAAGTTAACTGGGGGATCAAAAACGCTCAAAATCGACAACATTGGGGACTGAAAAATGAGGGACCAAAAACACCCGTAGGCCAAACATTGGGGGATCTAAAATGTTAATCTCCCTATTTATAACGTTTGAATTTTTTATTTCGTTAGAATTATTTAGTGGAAAGCACACATATACAAAAAGTATGTATAGTTAATTCCCAAAATATATATATATATATATATATATATATATATATAGTTAAGATATTATAGATCATGTTAAAGTTTAAATAATTCGATTACTAAATCGGATTAAAATTACTATAAATGAAGAAAATAAACAAAATGCATGTGACCAGTCGATATTAAAAAAATAAATAATGATTAGAAAGCTTGGGACAAGGGAAATGGGCCGTAAACCAAGGAAGGGAGTTTCACTGATATTAGGGGAAGCTTGAATTTAAATAATTGGGCTGTTGCGTAATTTAGCTTATTTCTTAAATACGAAATGTCACAACACATTTGTCATGGATTATCGAGAATAAAGTTTCCAGAAGTAATGAAATTTTAGCTTTCTATTAAAAGAATATATAATCTTACTCTTTTTAATCAAAAACTAAAAGAAAAAAAATCTACTTTTCTTTGAAATGCAGCCTTTTTCGAGCTCACAAGTCACGAGTAGGAGGAGTAGGCTAGCCGACCAAATGTTTTCTACTATTATAGTGTTACTTAAATTTAAGAAGCTTTTATTATTATAAACTTTGATAATCGCATTATGGCTCAGGAAAAAATAACATAATATGAAATATCTCATCCACTTCAAAAAATAGGAAAATAATATAAACTTGGGTCTAATTATGATTGTCCTAATTAAATCAATTGGACTCTCATGATATTTTCCTTCATGGTGTGCCTAATTAAAACAATAATAATAAGGATGCTGATGGAAATAATATTTTGTTAATAAAAAATGTTATAATCTTGTGATTAAAAAAATTAATACTAATAATCATATTGTTAAATTTAAAACTGATGGCGAAAACTGAAAAGTTGCAATCTTAAAAGGTTTGTGGCGGAAAGTGAAAATGCTAGTAGTGAAAATTAAAAGTTACTAATTTTGTTATAGTTTATCTAGTTTTGTAACGTCTTATTTTAAAATAATATTAATTTCGTTATTCTCTTACGAAGAGTTGTGGGAAATAATTTCATATAATTTTAAATCTCAACCTTAGAGTTCATCCAATTAAAGTCCTTGAATTATAAAATGTACAATAAAAATTATTATAATAATATTTTAAAATTCAAAAAATACAAAAGAAAAATTGGTGGCTATGGGGTTCGAACCCATGCGCACTTATGTGCAGAAGATCTTAAGTCTTCCCCCTTAACCACTCGGGCAAACCACCACTACATGCTTTTCTCTTGGATTTTATTTAAAATTGCGTTTTCTATCATACATCACTCAGGGGCCTGATGATCTTCAGCAAGAACACCTTCACAAAAACTCAATTTGTCAATTCCCTCTTTTGATTTCCAATCTCAAAGATAATAATCGGATTCCAAGGCAGCTAAATTCAGCTTCCTTTTCGTTTACTGCTGCAAATAAACTCGTCGCACTTGATTTGTTAGCAGGATTTGTGTTCTCGTTATGGTTCCTTCCATGAATTACTGATGAACCACGTTTTTCGTTCGTCGACGCCCTTCGCCTCCGTCGTCCCGTTCGATGCTCGCCTGCAATCGTACGGTCAAAAATCGATTTAAACTCTCTGCAAAGCTCGCGCAGCTGCGTTCGACACCATGGACCACGCCGCGCTGGAATTCGACATCGGCATAGGCAACGGAGACGACGACGATATCGAAATCGAACCCCCAAACGACGACGACGAAATGCTAGATGGCTCGTCGAACGGCTCGCCGGATGGCGCCGCCGGCGACACCTCGTTCGCTTGCATTCCCCAAGGAGAAATCGATCTCGAGCCCTGCGACACAATGGAATTCGACTCCGAAGAATCAGCCAAGGCTTTCTACAACTCCTACGCGAGAAGGATCGGATTCAGCACGCGAGTGAGCACCTCTCGCCGATCGCGAAAGGACGGTGCCATCATACAGAGGACCTTCGTCTGCGCGAAAGAAGGGTTTCGAAATCCGAACGAGAAGAGGATGAGGAACAAGGAGATCAAGAGGCCACGCAGCATTACACGCGTTGGATGCAAAGCTTGCTTATCCATTAAGGCACAGGATTCGGGGAAATGGATCGTGTCTTGTTTCGGGAAGGAGCACAACCACGAGCTCGTTCCTCCCGATCAGGTTCACTGCCTTCGCTCCCACAGGCAAATCTCGGGGCCCGCGAAGGCACTGATCGACACGCTCCAGGCCGCGGGAATGGGCCCGAGGAAGATCATGTCGGTGCTCGTAAAAGAGTACGGTGGTGTTAACAGAGTAGGCTTCACTGAAGTGGATTGTAGGAACTATATGAGGAACAATAAGATGAGGAGCTACGAGGGAGATACTCAGATTCTCTTGGATTACCTGAAGAAGAAGCACAGTGAGAATCCTGAATTCTTTTATGCTGTGCAGGGAGATGAAGATCGAGGCACGGGCAACGTTTTCTGGGCTGATTCGAAGGCGAGGAGCGATTATGGGTTCTTCGGGGACACCGTTACGATCGACACGACCTACCGGTCGAACAGGTATAAAATTCCCTTTTTGCCCTTCACAGGTTTGAACAATCATGGGCAGCCCGTGTTGTTCGGTTGTGCTTTCCTAGTTAACGAATCGGAGTCCTCTTTCGTTTGGTTGTTTGAGACCTGGCTTGAAGCTATGAACGGTCGTTCCCCTGTTTCGATAACCACCGAGCACGATAGTGTGATTCGTTCTGCTGTGGTGAAGGTTCTTCCAGAAACCCGTCACCGTTTTTGCAAGTGGCACATATTTAAACAGTGTCAGGAGAAATTGTCCAATGCGATGCTAAAGCACCCGAATTTCGAACCAGCCCTGCAAAAGTGCGTGAACTTGTCTGATTCCACGGAGGAATTCGTATCTTGCTGGCAATCTCTGATTGGTAGATACGATTTGGGCGATCATAAGTGGCTGCAGACTGTTTATGCCCATCGTGATCACTGGGTACCTGTGTATCTCCGTGAGACGTTCTTTGCTGAGTTGTCAACGACCCAAAGAAGTGACTCCATGAATTCTTACTTCGACGGGTACGTAAACGCATCGACCCAATTGAGTAATTTCTTTAATCTCTACGAAAAGGCACTTGAGAGCCGGTACGAGAAAGAAGTGAAAGCAGATTTCGAAACGATGAACGCATCCCCTGTTTTGAAAACTCCTTCTCCGATGGAGAAACAGGTTTCTGAATTCTACACTCGAAAGCTGTTCGTTCGGTTTCAGGAGGAGTTAATCAACACGTTGACATTAATGACCTCAGAAGTAGAAGTTAACGGCGAATTCACCACTTTTCGAGTAGCCAAATACGGGGAGGAGCACCACAAGAAGCCTTACCTCGTGAGCTTCAACGTTCTTGAAATGAAAGCCAACTGCAGCTGCAAGATGTTCGAGTTTTCGGGTATTCCCTGTAGGCACGTTTTGGCGATTTTCAGGGTTACGAATGTACTTAAACTTCCCGCTCGCTACATCGTGAAGAGGTGGACGAGAAATGCCAAGAGCAGCGTTGTGCTGGAGGACCAATTCGTAAATTCATTCAACGGTTACCTTGAATCTCATACTGTTAGATACAATACTCTTCGTCACGAGGCTCTCAAATTCGCTGAAGAAGGAGCAGAAACGATCGAATCTTATAACGTTGCTGTGGCTGCTTTAGAGGAGGCTTCGAAGAAAGTGGCTACCGAAACGAAGAACGAAGGAACATCAATGAGGGATCAAAACTGTTTGAACAACTGCAATGAGGGGGATGGTGAAGGGAGCTCGATGCAGCAGCTATCTGAGGTATTTTGTTGTGATTCTCTCATTGGCTTTTTGTGGGTTTCGATTATTTCGGTGAAGGGATTTGTTTTTTTTTTTTTCAATGTATCGTTGCTTAGAATGAGTTGGGCATGAAGATTAGTGAGCTAACGATGGCGGTGGAGGTTGCAAATCGGAAGTGTGAAGCTTATCGAACGAATTTGATGGCTCTCGTGAAGGAGATGGAGGACCATAAACAGTGTTTATCGATCGAAGTGGAGAACGTAAAGCTCGGTTTGAAAGAGGAAGAAGATCTTTGAAGATTAAATTATTTGCCGGTTGCTACAATTTTTTTCTGTAGCCTTGTTAGTAGTAGATGGGACTATTTGGCTCTGTGAATTGAAGGATCGTGCTTGACCAATAAAAAAGCCGATTCTGTTGTAAATACAACAATTTGCAGTGCCCCTCCTGAGCCTGACTCAGTTTCTTGATGATTTGCAGCTTTATCTTTTGTTTTGTTATATAGTATGAACGTTGAGTTCTAATTTAACTCCTTTCATTGTACATTCATTTCATAAAAAAGAAAGGCTTATATTTTTTTGTCCTATATAATAGAGGGTGTTATGTTATAAGGACATTAAAAGTGCGGTAATTTCAGGACAATAAGCTTTAAAAATTATGTCAATTTGAAAACATGTTAATTAAATGTTTCTATTTTAGAACATTAAGTTTCAATATTTAATTAATTTGACAGAGATATGCTAATACATTGATCCAAAGCCCTGATACTTAATTGCACAACATCTGTCTTGCATTTCCATAATGTTCTCAAATTGCTCAATTTTGAAAGTTACCTTCCACAAATCGTTTTAATTTTGAAACTTGTTCTAAAAATTGCAACGTTCAATTTACGAGTCCTCAAATTGCTTCAATTGTCTTAAAATTGTTAGCCCTAATTCGAATGTCCTTAAATGCAACTTTTCCAAATATATGACTCAAAAAATTAAGCCAAAAAAATGCATACATGCTACCTGAAGGCTCGATTTATGGTAGATTTTCACATCCCAAATCATGTTCTTACCGGACCAACAAAGCAGGGACAACAGAATGAAAAAAGCCCAAATAAAAAGAAGAGAAATACACAACTAACTTTTATAAAAGAATATCAATCAAAACTTTCGCAAATCTTAATGAATTTCGACTCGGAACTCTGCTACGGCGATCGATCGTAGATAACTTCACCGTATTCATTCTCTCACCAAATAACTGTGGCTGGCGACACACAGGAGAGGGCAGCTAGAGATATTACAGTGTATGGTTGTGAACATTCTATGCTTGAAAAATATTACCATTTAAAGTAAACCAGCTAAAAGAGCTCCGGGATCCGACGCTGTAGAGAGCGGGCTTATTTGCTGAGGCTGCTGAGGTGGCACCGGTGCCCGAGAAGGAACGGGAATGATAATTAATTGCTCTTTGATGAATTCTTTCATTCTGAAAATGGGGGTTGAAGTCAATAAGTTTTAAATAAAAGGGGAACAGTGGTATGTAATGGATTACAGCTTTGAACTTACTCAAATGTTAATGTAGGATCTCCTGAGGCAACGGTTAGCCGTAGTTGAGTTCTATCAGCAGGATCTGTTTCCACTCTTATCTGAAGAACCCAAAAACAAAAGATATCGATAGGCGAAAAATGCTCGAAAATTAACGTTGTAGGGATCGTACCGTGATATTTGAAAATTCATGCGGTTCGGACTACAAATGTTTTAGGCTTAATGATTTTTTAGTCATGTATATTTGAAGAAATGACCTTTTAAGGACACTTAAATTAAGGGGTGAGAATTTAGGACAATAAGTTTCAAAATGAAGCAATATGAGGACACCTAAATTAAAAGTTGCAACTTAAGGCCACTAAGTTTCAAAATACTGACGTTAATTATCCTCAAATTGCTTCGCGATTTTGTAACTTATTGTCCTAAAATTGCAACATTTAATTAAGGTGTCCTCGAATTGTTTCAATTTTGAACTTATTGTCCTAAAATTGCAACCCTTTAGTTAGTTGTCCGCATAACGCCACCACCCATAATATACTGGACCAAAAAATAATTTAGCCAATATTTTGAGATAAGAAGAAGCTTAGCGGAGGAAACAAACTCACCAAGCATAACATGGCCTGTGTGCTTTCTGAGTTAAACATAGTGCTCACTACCAAATTATTTGGATTCGGATCCTGTACATAAAAAAAAAATCGAGAACAAGTGAATACCAACGTCTCCAAAGGCTCAAAAGTTTTCCCTAAGAAGCCTGCTGAAAAGTTTAAGGATCAAACACTTACAAGTCCAGCGCATACCATCAACCGCAAACTGTTAAGTAGATTTGCCATGTCAGCAAGTGGCATTGGCCTTACACCTCTAATCTGGAAAGAACCGTAAGTCAGTTTTTTTTTTCTTGTTCAAAAAATATAATTTATGGGGGATTTGGAAATAAGCCTATAGACAAGTTTTGGAGGATACATACAACTTCTTGCAATTTCAAAGGAGGCCCTGAGAGAGATCTCCACTGCGGAAAGAACTCTTCCGCGGAGACTGTGATTGGCTGCAAGAACTTGTTCAAGACAGCAGGAAGTCTAAGTTTTACATTCACCTGCGTTAAGGGATAGCATTAGCAACGCAGACTAAAGAGAACGTAGAAAGCCTACTCTCTCTCTCTCTCTCATTGATATTTTTAACGAAAGGAGATCAGAAATTTACCACATTGATACCAAATTTGTACGAGAAGTCCAGCACCGCTACATCTCTACTAGGTTGGAGGTTGATAAATTCAAGAGGACATTGAACCTAAGCACAACAAACAAAATTTCTCTAGTCATAATCAAAACAAACGGGACCAAAACGACAACAAAGAATCTGAAGGGATGTTGTTCGAATTAAATAAATTATTATCTGACCTGAGCTCGTGGTGGTATTGTCTCGGGCACTAACGAAAGTTCAATCTTTAGATGTAACGGGGGTAATATCAAAGCTTGAACAGACAAGAGGGGAAAAGTATTTTTGTTTCCAAGGAAGAGCACAAGTCTTCCATGATGGGCTCTCCACTCGGCTTTTATTCCAATCTGTGTCCAATCATTACACACATCATACGTTAAATTAGAAGTGATTATTTTGGGCTAGTTGACAAGAAAAGACACGAATGTACTACGACGAAGGACTCTCACCTGTATACAAGGATCCTCGTATAACACACCACTGTCTTTCAGGCACAAAGCAGCAAATCTCTCTGCAACGTCTCCTATTGGCTTCAGCATTAAAAATATGGAGTTAGAAGAATAAATTCGAAGATCAATGAGCGATGCTTATGATTTATGTCTTCAAATTGCAAGATCAGAGTTATCCATTAGACACGTAATGAACCAACAGATAGTGGGATGCCAACGAATGAACCAAAACCTTAAGCTTCCGAATGAGTTATATTCAAGAAAGTGGGTGTTCATAAATGGAACATTTATTTCCAATGAAACATAGAGTGCAATACGTAATTAAATTCCACTCGAAGGTGCCAGAAAAAATCTAAAGCCAACTGTCAAAATAGAAAAAATTTAAAGGCTTTGAAGAAAGTAAATACCTGCACAGTGTTTGCATTTTCTTCAACAGGCGCAATTGCTAATGCATCTAAATTAGCAACCCCTTCTAAACTTGAAGCAACTGTTTGTTCGGGTTCAGCACCCGGTGGGCCTTCAATAGCCAGCGGTCCTAAAAGATCTCCAAGGAGATCAGGGGAAGGTACACTGGTAGGTAGTTGAGGATCCACCACAGTTAGAGTACCATTCATATGCGCGTCGCTTTGTTCAACAACACCTTGATCCTATTTCACGCGTAACAACAGAGATAGTTGAGTAAAAAAAATAAAAATATCAGAAAAGTGGTTATCGAAGAGATACAAAACACACCCACCACGTTACTCGAAACAGGCACCTTCACAAGACCAAGCTGAGCAGCAGGTGGTGTCCCGTTTGCAGGGCGCTGTTCAGCCACAACCAAAGCATTTGAACTCTGCTGCTGAGCCCGCAATTTGATTGCACTTTGTTCAGCGGTATCTGCCTCCGAATCTTCAGCTTTTCTTATTAACGAAGACTGCATCGAAAGATTATATAAGATACGAGTGCTTCAATGTTGTCTATTTTTATAATTGCAAGAACGAAAAACATAGATTGCAAGTTCAACCTGTCTCTCAGGGAACTTTGGCATTTCAGCAAGCACATCCATTAGAGCTGAACCTCTTATGCTCAAGGCGTGATACTCAACAGCTCTTTGCTGTATTTCTGCATCTATACAACTTTCGTACCTGGAATTAAATAAAAAATTATCGACTTTATTGAGCACGACCGCGAATTCTACACACAAGAGGGTCGAAGTTGTTTATAAACATACTTGCTGAAGATTGCCCAAATCTGCTTCTGTAGTTCCGGGTCTGG